>JAGSMP010000087.1:1175000-2511810 GCA_029286625.1 Parnassius orleans
TGTCCAATAGCGCTTGAATGTTGATTATTATATTACTCTTTAAATATATAATTCTTCTGTACGTGTGTTTGTCACTAAACTCTTCCTAAACGGCTGAAACCTTTTGATGCAATTTTTTGTGTGTGTTTGAATGGATCCCTGGGTGGTTTAGTTTCACAATGGGGCCCGTTAGTGTAGCTGTTGTAACTTGCTGCTGTTTTGTTTCGTATGTTAGTGACGAGAATTTGGGACCCTTTTTAGTTGTAAAATATTATACATCTTAGTCCTCCGGGATGACAACGCGTCTGCGTTATGTTTCCTAATTTTAATTGAGATTAAATATATTTGTTTATGGACCATAGCAATCCAATTACCACCAGTTAGATTTTACACGTGGTAGAGCCACGTTGCAGCTACCATAGTTGTAGCACGAGTCGGTCGGCTTGACCTGGGAAGGACCACGCTCTTACAAAATACAAGCGTGAAATAGCAACTTAATACTGCCGTGTTTCGTCTGGTGAGTGTAGAGAACCGGAGACCCTTTTAACTGGAAACGGGGCATTCCATCTTAGTCCTCGGGTGTAACATCACATTCTGTATTTTGAATCTTAATCGAGGATTGATTTAGATGTCTATAGGCCATAGCATCCACTGACCATCAGGTGGACTGAGTGCTCGCTTGTCACCCTTATTTATTTAGAAAGTCTAGCATATTCAAGATGGCTGTCTTATGTCTTCGGTCTTATGTCTTATGGAGTCTATATCTTTAATGTAGACTATAAAGAAATTCGATTTAGAATTTCCCATACCATGTACACGCATGGAACGAGAATAAGTAATTTATGTTATAATTTCTTAAGGGTTTTTAGCTATTCCTACAAAAGAAGTTAGTCCTACATACAGGGTTATTTTGCAATAACCGGCAAAATTTTAAGAGAAGGTTCAGAATAAGTAATGGAGGCAAATGGTGAAGATAAATGAATTCTAAAAGATCTCAAACATTCTGTTCTTTTATCTTTTAAATTCAAAATGTGTGGTAACGCACTATTTTAATGGATAGTCATTCATAACTATCTAACGCCTACTATTTTATTACGTACGCACACATTCGTCAGGGTCAATCGGTCGGTAAAAACTTTGTGAATTGAATCGCACAGAGAGGAGCGCGCGTACGCGTAGTTGTTGCCCATAAATCAAATTCAATTTGGGGTTATTTCAAATAAAAGTGGAAGCCTTATTTACTTATATTTTCAAAAACTGAAATAACGGTATATCATTTTTTTAATAGGATAGGGTGACAAACGAGCAGTTGCTGTGAGCCATAGACATCTAAATCAATCCTCGATTAAGATTCAAAATGCAGATGGGTTGTCACCCGTGAGGACTAAGATGGAATGCCTCTTTTCCAGTAAAAAGGGTCTCCGGTTCTCTACACTCACCATACGAAACACAGCAGTGTTAAGCTGCTATTTTACGCTGGTATTCTGTGAGAGCGTGGTCCTTCCCCGGTCGAGCCAACCCATTCGTGCTACAACTATACTACTAATATAGCTGCAGCATGACTCTACCACGTGTATAAATTATTTATATATTTGAACTTAAGTTTAAAATTTGGCTACTCTTTGAAAAATAACCCTGTATATGTTAATACGCTTTACGCCTGTCTGCTCTGCGTGAATTTACATAAGTAATAAACTAACGAAGTTGCCTTTGAAAATTTACTTTTAAATTTTAAACTCATTCATTCGCAATTTCGTTTAATATTACGCGAAGGCCAACGTAATCCTGATAAAGAACGTTTTTAAATACATTGTAGACATGCAAAAAAAGTAATTTATTTTAAAATTCGAATGAATATGTTTTAAAGTCACACCAGTGTTCGTCAGTACGCACTTGGCGTTCGGCCAATTTAATTAAATGCTACCAGTAACATCAAATTATAATATTACTCATTCGTTGACATTTATTTAGTGTATTAAAAATATGCGGCGCCGTGTTCCGTCAACAGTCTTTGGGTTTGATTGTACAGACACAGTATTTCGTAAGCAAGAATCTAAACATTATGGAAATCACCTAATTGTCTGTCCGTACGTTCTCAGAGATAATTTTATATGGGTGATAAAAATTCAGCACAATCATAGCTCATATAAAATTTAGCTAATAAAGCTATTTTAATAAGACTCCTGTTGAACCACACGTGAACTTAAGCATCGCACTTACAACTTTGAAATATTTTAAGAAGCTATTTCCAAATTGCGTAGTATATGATGATTTCGGAAAATGATCTAAGGATATATTCTAGGTATTGTTATTGTCTAAAAATATGATCTTCGCTTGGATTATGAGAGGTTTCGGAAATTGAAAATTATAAAGTGAAAGAAACAACTTTTATTTTTGCAATTTTGATAAAATATTTTCAACGTCACAAAAAAGTTAAAAAAAGGTAGTTTGTGTCTGAACTGTCTTCCATAGAACAGCTCCGATGGAGATTTTCCTGTGGAGGGATGAGAGGCACTGTTATAAATTATTAAGTATTTTAACAAATCATCTTTCCACTCTGATTCCTCGCATTGACCGATTCTCAGTCGCTTAAGGAGGTTTTGCCTCTCTACTTCGCCATTTTGCTGAGGTTTGTAAGGGATCGTACCTATAAAGCGCAATTCCTTGTTCGGTACTGAATATTTTGAATTTTCCTGACTACGGAATTGTCTGTCATTGTCGGCTGTCATTAGCCGCTGGAGCTGATACTTTATCCCGCTAACTATCCTACATTAATTTTTCTTAATTAATTTTCTATAAAATTTTCTTTTAATTTCTGACTTTCGTTATCTAAAATAACGATATTTTAGAAAAAACTAAAAAAACCAGCAAAGTGCGAGTCGGACTCGCGCATGAAGGGTTCCGTTCCATCGTACAAGGTTTAATACTATGTATGCAAAAAAAAAACACGTTTCTAGTAGGGGAGCCTCTTTAATTTTTAATTAATTTTTATTTTTATTATTTGTTGCTATAGCCGCAGCAGGAATACACATTCTGTGAAAATTTCAATTGTCTACCTATTACGGATCATGAGATACAGCCCGCTGGCAGACGGACGGACGGGCGGACAGTGGAGGCTTTAGTAATAGGGAGCCGATGGTTACCTTTCGGGTACGGAACCCAAAAAGGGACCTGCTTAACAGCTCAAAATTGCACTGGCTCCCTATAACATTATAGATATGAAATAAGTAGGAAATATGATCAAGGATGGCATCTATCCACACAACTAGACAGAAATTAGTCCTACCTTTTTTTTCTTTTTTAACACTTTCACTGTTCGGCTTGCAGACACAATGGTAAGACAATAGTAATCACCTGTATGTAGTGCACGGGACAGTGAAAGGTTTAAATAACGTAACCACCACACTACGATTTTTCCTGTATCGTAGGGGCAGTTTACAAACATAAATTTCACAAGGACAAACATCCAGACCCGGAACAATTATTTGTAGGCAATACAAATACTTGTTCCGTGCGGGATTCGAACCCGCAGCCCTTAGCGCTGTAACTCAATCGCTAAGCCACTGCGCCACGGAGCCGTCTGTTCTCTATTCAGTTCTATTTAGTTCTGTCTACCATCAAATTTTAATCAAGGGTGGATATGGAGGTCCATGTAACACAGCATCCACTTGCTATCAGGTATATGTACTCGTTTGGCGCCCTTATATGAAAGATAATATGTTATATAAAGCAATGTACGCCATCAATTGAAACGCCCCTTCGCCGGCAACGTTTGAATTCAGAACGGCCAACTAAACAATTCTCGAGTGACCACCATTGTTGGCAACCATGCCAACTTTGCAACTATTCGGACGTCTAGTTACTTTAACATCTATTCAAACTATTTGAATGGTACCTTTGAACCTTGTATCTCGCCAATAGAGGCGAGTGCATTGTGTTTTGTAGGAAAATCCAACTTGGTTTACAGTTAAAATTCGAAAGTGGGTGTTTTAATAGTTATTGTTGCTCACGAAACTGTTATTGCGTGTTTTTTTTTTGTAATGAAGCCAAAACTGCGAAGCGTCAGTACTGAATGAGTTTCACTGAAATAAACAACGCTTACGCCTAGTGCCATCTGTGGAATAGCTTCGAACGTCGTTATAGGAAAATAGTCTGTATAATAATCAAAAATAAAAATATATTCCTTATTGTTTCAGTGGGCTTGCGATGTATTTTTAATAGGGTTCACATTCCTACAAAAATACTTTAAAAAGAAAAAGTTTAGAAGTAAGAAAGCTTAAATATGTTTAAAATATGTTGAGAGCTAAAAGTCTGGGAGTAATAAAAGCAATGTTTTAGAGACGTTGTTGCTACAAAATCTTTTGGTTCTTTATTAGCCTAATGGACGGCCAATGTTGAGCCGGTAAATAAAAGATGAACTGTTTAATATAGATTTATTCACTAAGTATAAAAAGTAAGATTTGAAATTAAAAATTTCAAATTAACGTTTTCCTTATAGAATAAGGGTGATGATTTTGAATTAATTATTTTAAATGATCGCTTTTTTATAGATTGGGTGCTTTTTTATGGCATGGTCCTTCACCGGTCAAACCAACATATTCGTTTAGAACCATTATATAGCTGCAGCGTGGCTCGACCACATATGAAAAGCGTATGGTCGCGATAGTGCTTGAGATCAGAGTGAAATTTTGATCTGGGGATTGCCTCGGGCGCAAGGTCGTCTTTGTGTGTGTCAGTGCCAGCTCTGTTCGAGCGTACAGCGTAGCGTGACGTGCAGCGTGCAAGAAAAATACATGATTTTGTATACATACTTACTCCATGTCCTGAAAAAATTAGTTATTACCTCGTTGGTCTAGTGGTTGCAAGCGCGTATGTTGATTATGAGGTCCCGGGGTCGATTTCAGGGTGGGATCAAAGTAAGTTTAGGTTTTTTTGCCAAAAATTCTCAGTACCAGTCAGGTCCAGTCAGTCAGGTAGTTGGCGGTGTTTCACCCCCGTGTCTTGGAAGCCACGTAAAGCCGTTGGTCCTGTGCCTGATCTCTCTCCGGTAATGTTGACATTATGTCCCATCGTAAGGGGAATAAAAGTGCATCTGCACGCACACTCGTGCAATATAATCCTGTCCTGGGCAGATGGATTTAACCGTGGTAGAGCCATGCTGCAGCTGTATTAATTGTATAGCTGTAGCGCGAATGGGTCGGCTCGACCGGGGAATGACCACGCTCTCACAGAATACCAGCGTAAAATAGCAGCTTAATGCTACTACTGTGTTTCGTATGGTGAGTTTAGAGAACCGGAGATCCTGGAAAAGAGGCATTCCATCTTAGTCCTCACGGCTGACAACGCATGTGCATTTTGATTCGCAAACGAAGATAGATGTAGATGTCTATGGGCCACAGCAACCACTTACCATCAGGTGAACTGTGTGCTCGCTTGTCACCCTTATCCTATAAAAAAAATTGAAAGTCTCTGTCGACATTGACCATGGCCGAAATTCTTTCTAGAGGGCATTATCGTGAGTAGCGACTGTTTAAAACTGCCGCGTGATGGCGACGTAAGAGAATTCATTACCCAATTTCATCCCATGGATATAAAAAGAGAAATGCCAGAAAATATTATGACCTCCGGTAGACGGTAGTATAACTGTCTGGATTAGGTCATACATAAAATACCCAGACACGGCGACAGCAGCGTAAAAGATGCGAAACGTATGGTACTGATCATCAATCCACCTGCAAAGGGGACGGGAGAAGCCCATGTTTAGCAACAGACTCATACGGGCTCATAATGATAAATTACAGGGTGATTATCATTGCACGTTGAAGGCCACACGGTGTCATAGTATATATCTTTTTAGAAACGAAAAACTTATACTGAAAACAAAAGACTTGTGACTTATGACGACTTATACTTGCGATGATGATATTAAGGGAATTTTCTAAAAAAACAACATAATATCATCTTTGTATGTTTACGAAAACATAATGAAAGATTGTTAGATTTTTTTTTCATAAAATTGTAGTATCAAACAAACTTTCAGTTAGTAAGTATTTGTTTGATTGGTAAGTGGCTTCTGCGGCTCATGGACATCTACAACCGACTTCAATTAAAGAAAGCTACAGATGCGTTGCCACCACTGAGAACTAAGATGGAATGCTTCACAGCCTGTACTGGTTCCCTATACCCTTCAGACCGAAACACAGCAGCGCAAGCACTGTTATTTGGCGGGAGAAATAGGTTAGAAGGTGATACCTACCCAAATGGACTCAAACGCAGAGAAAGATTTGTGTAACCTAGAAAATTGTGTTAAAACAAGTTTAATATACTAAAGAAGTACCTACTAACTGTCACAATAAATTAGTTAATAGGGCTAGGTCAGCCCTAACAACAAAAAAAAATTTTTTTTATTGGAGAGGGGGCAAACGAGCATGTGGCTCACCTGATGGTAAGTGACTACCGCCGCCCATGAACAACTGCAACACCTGGGGAACCAGAGGAATTGCAGATGCGTTGCCGGCCTTTTAAAAAGGAGTAAAGGCTCTTTTCTTGAAGGTCCCTAAGTCGTATCGGTCCGGAAAAATCGCTGGTGGTAAACTATTCCACAAGGAAGTTGTGCGAGGAAGAAAACATCTTCTAAACCGCACAGTGGTGGACCGCCAATCATCCAGATGGTGTGGATGGTATCAGGAGTTCTGCCGCGATGTGCGTTCGAGAAATTTGGCGGCTGGGATTAATCCGAACAATTCCTTAGAGCACTCCCCGTGGTAAATGCGAAAGAAAGTGCAAAGAGATGCAACATCTCTTCGCAGCGCATATGAAATTTCTTAATTAGGCGACCATTTACGTGTAGATATTATACGTCAAATAGTCCGTAGTCTTTTCCGACCCCTCTGGGTGTCAGGCAACAGTTAAGTAACATATATGTGTATACCTCTGGGTGACAGGAGTGACAATTTAAGTATGTATGTATGTATGTATGTACGTTATAAGTAATCACAAGTATTATAATTAAAAATTAAAAATTTTGAACAACCGATTTCAATATAAATTATTAAGAATAACTCAAAAACTATTAGTCAGACCTTGATCAAATTTATATGGGACCACAACATGTGAAGCACCAACTTTCAAATAAAAAAAGAATCATCGAAATCGATTCACCCAGAAAGAAGTTAAAAAAATACAATCGAATTGAGTATCTCCTCCAGTTTGAAGTCGGTAGAAAAGATACACAAAATCAGTAGTAGGCTGTAGTTCAACTTCCTCAATAAAAATTAAAAAGACACCTTACTCAAAGTTTCTTGAAGAATTGATCAATACATAGAACATTTTGTTACGCTATTCATTATGATTTTTAGTCAAGCGCTTGTATAAGAATATCCCCCACCCCATATAGTCCTATGGATGTCGTAAGAGGCGTCTTCCCAACCCGCCCGCTAAGCTTGTCAATTATGACAAATTTTCCCCTAATGAGGAAATATATTTGAAGGCCTCTATTCAGTAGTGGACTTTGATGGGCTGTAATGATCAATATGGATCGCGTTACCAAATTCAAATGTAAAATGGATTATGATTATTACACTTTTTCTTCTCCGTAGAAGCCTACACTTTAACCAACCTGTACCTTGTTTATTTATCGTGAAGGTATTTTCGAACCGGTTATACCTATGTACATATATAAGCTAGAAATGAGGCTAAACTGAATAATATATTATTTTTAAATTTTAAGTAATCTTTATGCTGTATCTTGAAGGTGACATTGATTATAAAATAAAAAAGGCAATCGTTTTTGGGCCCACTAGAAATTTTAACGTAACTTAATTTTAATACACATAAAAAAGATATCAATTTATTATAGTAAACGGCCTAAAGATTTTATGAAAATCTAACCGGAATCATGAAATCTGAAAAAAAAAGAGTTGTTTTGATGTTCTGGCTAATGTAATATGAAAAAAAATGCGTGTTACGAACAGGGGTATGAAAGTCCTCAATAGCTTGCTTTTACGTTGATACTAGCGCCATCTAGGCAATAAGATCACTACACAGTTTTTACACATTTTGTTCAAGAGATGGCGCCACAACCAGAATTTATATCATTTAATATTTATTTCAATAAATAAATAAATCAGTTATTTATTTTATAGTAAATACTATAATATTTTGGACATTAGGTATAGCCAGGGGTATAAAAGTCGTCAGTAGCTGGCTTTTACGTTGATACTAGTGCCATCTAACAGTCCTTAAGTGCACTATTTTTTCCAATATTTTTACACATTTTATTAAAAAGATGGCGTTTATTATTTAATCCTAAATCATATTCACATTTTATTTGGTAATATCTCAGTATTCCCGTTAGATACGGTAAAACTAAAATTACTTTTGTAATCTATAGGTTATAAGGAATAAATCGACACGTATTTCATTAAATTACGCCACAATTTGTGGTGGGCCCATTCTCCATACAAAAATAAATCTTTATAAAGTTAAAAGGATGTTATTTCTTGGAGAATTCGTAGCTATTTGTGCGTATTCGAGTCGTTTGCATACTATGTTATTTACGAGTATTACAAATATAAATATCAATAATATATCATACTAAAACATATGCCGTGTAGTGACGGCATAAAAGAATACACTCCTTCATGTCATCCCGTGAGCGTTGTAAAAGGCAACAGGGGGAAATGAAACAAAAGATGGACAACACGATCTTCCTGATAATCACTCAAAATAAAAAACAGAGGCAGTCATAAGGACTGCCGACAGAAGTGAAAACTGAATGATATATGCGTATACATGTATACAGGCCGCTATAGGTCGCATGTCAACGCGTGGCTTGCGCCAGACTAGCGACGCGTAGTAGATATGCATGTCAAGGTCATCAGTGACGCGAACCTATAAGTTTTTCCTCTACTAATAATCGCTCAGCGGGGTTAAGAAGTTTTCATTTCAAAAATAAAAACTGCAATTGCCAACTCACTTGCAAGCCGTGACAACTATGGCAAATCTCCTTCCTATGAGGCAATCTATAAGGCGGAAGCGTTCAGCAGTAATATTTGGATAGGCTGTAAATGATGAATGGATGGATCGTTAAACATAATATACAATTTTTTTTATAGGATAAGGGTGACAAGCGAGCACACAGTCCACCTGGTGGTAAGTGGTTGCTGTGGCCCATAGACATCTACATCTATCGTCGTTTGCGAATCAAAATGCAGATGCGTTGTCAGCCGTGAGGTCTAAGATGGAATGCCTCTTACCCAGTAAAAAGGGTCTCCGGTTCTCTACACTCACCATACGAAACATAGCAGCATTAAGCTGCTATTTTACGCTGGTATTCTGTGAGAGCGTGGTTCTTCCCCGGTAGAGCCGACCCATTCGTGCTACAACCACGTATAAATAGTTACATATACAATATATTAATTTATTAATATAGTGTATTAAAACTTCTTGCTGTATTATGCTTTATGTCTGCTTTTATCCTTTAATTAAGATACGACCGTGTAAGTTTTTTCACTCGCTGTTATTTCTTTTATTATATTCTTTCTCGGTACAGTAATGCGCAATAATTGAGGTTACTGTAAGACGTTACACTTAACTTCTTCGCAACTACGCTCCACCTTCGTTTCTTTGCAACATCGTCTATATATCAACTTAGCTTCCACCTCGTAAGCTGTACTAACTCAACTTTTATTACAACACAACGATACTTGGACGACACGATTTATAATTTTTTTTTATCGAAACTAAGTAATTGTGCTCTAAATTCGTTGTAAGAATAATTTACCACTAAGACTATAAAAAAATTGTCTACGTGTAAGTTCAGAAAAGAAAACGGCTACGCAAAGACTTTGTGAATATTTACACGAACCATTATGAGCTACTTTTTAATAGAAAACTAATACGATAAAAAATATAAGTGTGGAGACACTTGCAATTTTGCATATCTAAGGCTCCCTTGAATACGTAGAATTACGAATTTCCTGAATAATATTATAATTGTCCTTGAGTTATAAAGATCTGTATATTGCGATTTTTATTACTCGCCGATTCTCGGATTCAGTGAATCACTCATCAAAATCCGAGACCACTTCTTACGAGACTTCAAATGAGATACTTGAAAACTTCAAAATTTTACACAAAGGTTAATTAAAATTATCTATATTCTTTAACGACAACGTTACTGTTGTGGTTAGTTTGCTACCTCTAACTATTTTATTTGTCGACATTTAATTCTTGTAGTTTAAATTAGAAAAAAAAACCGTTAAAGGTCATGTATTTATTTAAATTATTAAGAGGATAATACTTTTAAACAATTAATTATGTCTCACCAAAAGCATAAATAATTTGGAATCGGGGTTAACGACATCGGAACGGATGCCAAGCAGTCCCTTAAATCTTAGTTGTAGGCCTTTCAACGTTATTTAATTTATTTAAAAGATGGTTTAAGAAACGTTCGGATGCCAACTATTATCGGCGAAGCCTATAACACCAAACAGTTCGGTTGTACTGAACTTGGCTCTGGCCATCCGACCAAAAACATAAATGTAAAGGTCTTATTTAAGTTCGCATTTACTTATGAATACTTGGAATAGTATAAAAAATAATTAATTTTATTTATAATACTTAAATACACATTATCTGTGAATATTTATTTTGTACTTAGAACCATTAAAAAAAGTGTTTGCTTTTATCTTCGTTGTCACATAATCTAAAATTTTCAAATTGATACAATATCTATATCGACTGATTTTAAAGTGATTATTAATTGCAAACCTAATCTTATATTTTCCTTGAATACAGGTTATAATTCATTAAACTATTATTTCATTGACATTTATTTTATAAGAAAATGTATAGTTAGTTGAACATTAATTCGAGTTATGTAGTTAATTCTTATAATAATCAAAATATTCAATACAATCGTCGACAATAAATGTCCTCGACTTTGTGGTAAACCACCTACCTTTGCCAGCCCCGCCTATCAATCTATGCTCTCCACAATGAATGGACAGCCTCCATACGTTGCAAGGCATATCGCAAAATAATCTTCACAATTTGTACCTTAAAACTATAGTAGTAGGGAGGATATTGCTCGCACGAATATCTAAGCCAAGGCGGATCGCGAGTCGAAATTGATTGTGGAACTCTTATTGTGCTTAATGAGGGAATTGAAACAGATAGAAAAGCGAATGGACTTCAAAGAACTTCAATAAGGTTCTATTGTTCTTTTTACGTATGAACGCTTGGCTGTCTTCGCTAACAAACTTTTTAAATTTATTACAGTATAAAAGTCCGTAGATGTATTATTCGGAGAAGGAAATATTTCGTCTATTTATTGAACAGGGAAACTGGTTTAAACAAGCTGACTGTATTCAGAGTTTTATTAAGAATTTATTGTCGATATGAATAATGTTCGATTTTGGATAGTTTTGCAATTATAAGTGTGTAAATAAGGTGTATAGTTTGGCGATTATAATCATTAACCGTGTAGTGGCGGTGTAAGAATATCCAATATTATGAAATTCGCAATTCCGATGATTAAACAGAACTTTTTCATGCCGTGTGTTGGGACTTGAAAAAATTTCGTTTCGTTGCGGTAGCACTATCACCATCTACATTAATAAAAACAATTTACTCTGTTTTCTCATACTTACGCGAACACTACACATTAAATAAAACTGTTTTACTTAATTTAACTTACTTAAATATCTTTAAGTTTCGAGTACTTTCCTGCACATATTAATGGTCTAGTGGGAACCGATCTCATAGCTAGCTGGGGTCCGGTCTACAGTATGAGCTCTTTAAGTCTTGTAGTGGTGTGCTTGCTTATATATTGATTCTAAAATAACTCTGATTAATAAAATTAATCAGAGTTATTTTAGAATCCTGCGGTCTTGTCTATTCGTATTACGATGGTGTTGGAAGTTAATAATAGACTCATGAATTATCCTTGTAAGGAATCAATTTTTTGTGTGGCCAATAAAATCTGGTGTAATGGTGTGAGTAGTCATGAACGGGTCACGGCTTCAAATCTTGAACGGAATAAGAGTTTGTGCAGTCTAAAAATAATTGCGTCGGATCTGTATGATTATCTTTCTGCAATGACTCACTTATACAGGAGAAAAATTCTAATGTCGGTGATACACATAATCCCACCTATATACATATATACGTGGGAGAGCCATGCTGCAGCTATATTAATAGTATAGTTGTAGCACGAATGGGTCGGCTCGAGTAGGGAAGGACCACGCTCTCACAGAATACCAGCGTAAAATAGCAGCTTAATGCTGCTGCGTTTCGTATGGTGAGTGTAGAGAACCGGAGACCCTTTTTACTGGAAAAGAGGCATTCCATCTTAGTCCTCACGGGTGACAACGTATCTGCATTTAAATTCGCAAATGAAGATAGATGTAGATGTCTATGGGCCACAGCAACCACTTACCATCAGGTGGACTGTGTGCTCGTTTGTCACCCTTATTCTATAAAAAAAAAACTTTTTTATTGCCTTGTTAGTCTACTAGTCGTAACCACGACTGCTGATCATGTCAGGACCACATGAGTTTGAATCCTGGGTCGGGCCCGTTTTTCTGTCAAGAAATTCTCAGTAGCAGCTCAAAGTCAGGAAGTTGGTGGTGTTTCACCCCCTTCTCTCGGAAGCATGTAAAGCAGCTGATTTTACGCCTGATCTCTCACTGGTCGCGTTGGATTGCGATCCCAACGGACTATGAGAGTGAGGAAATAGATGGGTGCTCCGTGCTTGCGCACACACTCGTGCACTATAATCCTGTCCTGCGAATGGCTAGGTCCGTTGTGACTGGCCGTCATGACTGATATTTAGTCCGAAGGGCATTATTGATTACTTTAAGATATAATCTTAAAGTAAGAAAAGAGCGTACTGGCCACATTTTGGTAAATTGTAACTGCAGCCTATGGATACTTGCAGGCAACGTAAAACAAAAAAAGGCTATAAATGCGTTGTCACCTCCATGGGAAAGTGCGTAAGAAACCCGTAAGAGGCGATAAAAGGCAACACATCAGAAGATGGGCAACAGGGTCTTCCTAATAAAAATTAGAAAATAAAAAATCTGATTACAGTAATGAGTAACAAGTATGGCAAATATCTCTGAGATAAGCTACGGGGAGTCCTATGTTCAGCACTAAGGACTAAGATGGAATGCCTCACAACCTATTACTACCCTCACTCTCTTACCCTTTTAACTGAAGCACGGCAGTGGGTGAATTACTGTTTGCCCTTTGAATGAGGAAACAGGGTGGTGCCAATACTGACGAATCTCTATAATATATAACCCCTATATACGTTTATTTTTAAGTTGACTTATATTCTATTTCATTTTGTTCATTTCCAATCAGGTTTTTCTCCAAATCCGTAAATTGATTGACTTAATAGACGAATTCCAATCCATCAACACATCTCATCTCATACCATGGGTGTCGTAAGAGGCGACTGTGGAAATGCTAGAAGAATCTTATGGGATCCGATAGATGGCGGTATAATCAAAACTTTGACGCCAGGAGTAAAATACCTACACTAGCAACAAACAGCAGTGACAAAGGTGCAAAACTTCTGGAACTATAATTGTCCAAGCATGGCGTTTATTAGGCAAATCCCGTCTTCAACGGGAAAGGCCATTGTCCAGCAGTAAGCTTTAACGGCTGATGATAAAGAAGAAAAGGAAGAAGAAGAAGCATATACGACTGTTTTTATATACCTTCTTCATGTTCTTATATGCATTATCTAATAGCAAGAGATACCAGATCGTCCTTACTTCAGAGTTAAGGCAGTTTTGGGGCTTAGCGTTCGCTATTAATTTCATAGCATGCAAACTACCTGATCCGATTTCCACTGGCACAAATTATATTACTTATTGCATTTGGCTTATTTACCACATGCTACTGATATGCACTGCTGATACACTGGTGATGCATGGTTTAATCACCATCAGGTGGGTCGTGTGCTCGTTTGTCACCTTTATTATAAAAAGTCAAACATCGTGGGAAAAGTGCACATCCGATAATATTTAGACGCGTTGAAAATTCTGTAAAATAAACGCAGCAGACACGTGTTCTAGAACCCCCTCATAAATTAAAGGCCGGTGCGTACTAGTAGTACGTATGTAAGTTGATACCTTTGACTGAAAAAATAACAGCTAATAGCTTGCAATATCGAGCATACTTGCGAACACCAGTTCACGCTGGCTGAAGTTTGAAAAAGAGAATGTCATCGCGCTCTGATCCTCGCCAATCTTATTAAATCGAACAACCTGTTACATTAGAAGACAAATCGTCCAAATCAACTTGCTGGCTTCTCGTCAGCGAAATCACGGACGAGTGCCGCATCTCAATACGTTACGCCACAGACTATATAAATGCAGTAATACCATTACTGTCTTTTACTGTAATTTTTTTATAGAAATAAGGGTGATATAGCACAAAGTTTACCTGATGGTAACTCAGCTCAATTAAGAATCAAAATGCAGACGGGTTGTAAACTCCAGGAACTAAGTTGGAATGTTTTGTTACCAGAAAAAAAGAGTCTTTAATTGGTAAAGAGGCAGTCGTTACCAGTAAAACCATTGTTAAGTGATAAGAATTAATTATTATTAATAATTATGTGTTTAAAAACTTCTTCCCAATATGTTGAAGCGTCACATTTGGACGACAGCTTGAACCAACAGACAGTCGCTGTCAGCTCGACGCGAACAGTGTAGTCGAGCTAACAGACACACTAGCTTGAGTCTTAAATCAACATCGGAGCACTTGTTTGTAGTTCCCACTAATAGTTCTCATACGTAGACACTTAATGCACAAAATTGCATAACTTTAACATATCAAAATCCACTTCAAAACATTATTTAAACAAAAAAACAGTAGCAAGATTGCACCACCGGCCAAGTTCCCGCCAAAACTCTTTTCAATCATATTTGCTATTCAACAACAAATTTAAACTAAATTAATATATTTCATGATGATTTAAGCAGACGTATTTAGTCTATCATCGAGTTCTTATATCCGTTGACATAATATAATGCACAGAAATCAAGGAAACCGCTAACATAGAGAGATATTACGAAGTGTAGCTTGTGCCTTTTTCTTATCAGATGGGCGACGGAGAACAGCTTCAAAGTAGTAAAACGTTTGGTAATGCGATGGAAAATACACCTGCCAAGCGTGGTGGCAGAGTAGCATGTTCGATAAGCAAGAAGATTTGTTGATTTACGGTAAGCTTGGATGTTGATTCCACTGTTTTAAATTTTTGACTATATAACTGACAATTTTATAGACGTTTTAGTTTTCTTATAATTATACACGGTAAATCCATGCAGCTATATTATGGTTGTAGCACTTCGGGTTGGCTCCACCAGTGATGCTGCTGTGTTTTGTATGGTGAGTGTAGAGAACTGGAGACCCTTTTTAAAATAAGAGGCATTCCATCTTATAAGATCCTCAGGAGTGACAAAGTACTGCATTTTGATTCTTAATCGAGGTTAAAGTATATGTCTATGAGCCACAGTATCCACTTAACATCAGGTGGATTGTATGCTCGTTTGTTACCCTTCTTCTATAAAAAAAAAATTAATGTAATTATCTTACTGCTTTTGCATACACTGCGGTGAGGTGTTCCGTGGGTATTCAAATCACGCGATGCTTCGCCGAGATCGAAATGACAGGTGGTCTCAAAAAATCGAATTGATTTCTATCAGGACAAGCGGCCACGAGGCGACAGTGGTTTTTGTCTGCCGTTGCTTTTTTTTATAAAAATAGGGTGACAAACGAGCATACAGTCCACCTGATGATAAGTGGTTGCTGTGGCCAATAGACATCTACATCAATCTTCGTTTGTGAATCAAAATGCAGATGCGTTGTCAGCCTTGAGGACTAAGATCGAATGCCTCTTTTCCAGTAAAAAGGGTCTCCGGTTCTCTACACTCACCATACCTCTACACTCAGCCGAAACACAGCAGCATTAAGCTGCTATTTTACGCTGGTATTCTGTGAGAGCGTGGTCCTTCCCCAGTCGAGCCGACCCATTCGTGCTACAACTATATTATAAATATAGCTGTAGCATGGCTCTACCATGTAGAAAACTTGCTTCCTTACCACTTAACTAATGTTTATCGGATCCTTAATGCGCTTGTTGGTGCCATCAATATATTTACCGTTACCGTTACAGCCTATTAAAGTCCACTCCAGCAGGGCTAGTATGGGCAGGAGACAATTTTATCCCCTCGCTTAGTTTTATCCACCCTTAGAGCATGGGCTCACCGGTGGATATAATATCCACAGTAGATAAAACGGGAGATAGACTTAGATAGATTTTTTGTATGAATATAAACTTAAACCCACGTCCAATGTCCCTTTCTAATGTCAAAAAAGCATAATTTTTTATCTTTCATTTGGCTCCATGCTACGGACGGGGGATATATTATGTCAACTCGTTATGTCAAACGGGGTTATACTTCTCCCCGTTGCCGTGCTTTGGCACAAGGACAATATAATTTTATCTCTTGTCAGTGGATATAATTGGGGGATAAATTTTTTGTCCCAGCCCATGCTAGCCGGGCTGAATATAAGTCATAATAGATTGCCTCAAAGTTCTTATTAATTGTTTGAAGCGGGCTTTTACTTTTTTGCATGCCTTAAGCGCAAAGCGCGTAGGTATGTTCTACTAGCGCCTAAAAATCAAGATTCCAACGTTTTGTCGCATGAAATCGTATCTAATAATCATATTGAACATATAAATGATATAAAAAGCACATTGTCAGAAAGATAAATGATTAAATTAAAAATGAAAAAAAGGCCCATTCCGCTATCGAGTATGACCCTCATATTGCTTATAGAACTGACAGCAGTGTAGCCTTGGGTTCTATGACATACAAGTGTTAGTGGTGCAATGCGCTGAAATGGAAGGATGAGACACCTGGTATGTGTTGCAGCGCTGGAAAAGTGCAACTTGATCGGTTGAAACAACTGCCTGAACCACTCTTTAGTTTGATTAATGATCTACACCCGGATCGTGACCATTTATGGGTAATATTCGTAAATATAATGCCTGTTTCCAGATGACTTCCTTTGGTGGTAAACAGGTAACAGCAGATGGTTTTTCACCGACTTTTAAAGTACAAGGCCAGGTCTACCATTTATTATTTATTACCAGAAGCCGAACATGACGCTCAGTACCTTCAAATATATTTTGTAGGTGAAGATAATCGAGAAGCAAAGATTCGATGTTCTAAATTTCCTAACTTAAGGCCAAATTTAATCAAACAATTGCAGAATATGCTGCATCAAGTGAAGCCGTATATAAAAGATCTGAAAAGTGCCATTGATAAAGCCACTCCTTCAGAGTCATACAAAGTTGTCATACATCCTGATAAAAAACTACCAGAAGAACATAGAGGTAGGTACAATGCACCAACTACAAATAAAGTGGCTTTAGTGTTAGTGGATCAACAATTTGATCGAAGGGACATCATCTGCGAGAGCCGAAGTAATTCACTTCAGCGTATTAGTGAAATACATCGAGCATATGATGCGCTACAGTATCCATTGATGTTTTGCTGGGGGATGATGGGTATTCAATCAACATACCACAACGCGATCCCACAACTAAGTTGCCGCTTAATAAAATTGTCTCTTCTGCAAGTTTCTATTCGTACAGAATAATGATTAAAGAAGGAGAAGATAACTATTTAGTCAACTATCGTGCCCTTTTTAGTCAATATTTGGAGGATGAATACGCCAAAATAGAAACAGAGAGATTAAATTATATCAAAAATAATCAAGCCAAATTACGTGCTGATAGTTACATCCATTTAAAAGATGCTATTGGACGACAAGACGCAGAAGCCAACCAACTAGGACAAATGGTTGTCCTTCCATCATCTTTTACGAGGGGACCTAGGTATATGCACGAAAGAACACAGGACGCTATGACCTATGTTTGGAATTACGGCCGGCCTGACCTTTTTATCACTTTCACATGCAATCCTCGCTGGGACGAGATAAAAGAGCAATTGCTTCAAGGACAACAATCTCATGATAGACACGATATAATTTCAAGGGGGTTTCGACTAAAGTGAAAAAGATCATGAACTTATTGACAAAGGGCAAAATATTTGGTGAAGTGCGATGCTATATGTACTTAACGGAATGGCAAAAGAGAGGTCTTCCACATATTCATATTCTTTAATGGCTTCACAAACGTATTACTTTGGAATCAAATCGACAATATACATGGTATATTGTTGATTTTTTACGTGGTAGAGCCATGCTGCAGCTATATTAATAGTATAGTTGTAGCACGAATA
The DNA here is from genome assembly GCA_029286625.1 of Parnassius orleans. Lineage (NCBI taxonomy): Eukaryota > Metazoa > Arthropoda > Insecta > Lepidoptera > Papilionidae > Parnassius > Parnassius orleans. Next base: position 1,193,309 of record JAGSMP010000087.1, read on the forward strand.
GGTCGGCTCGACCGGGGAAGGACCACGCTCTCACAGAATACCAGCGTAAAATAGCAGCTTAATGCTGGTGTGTTTCGTATGGTGAGTGTAGAGAACCGTAGACCCTTTTTACTGAAAAGAGGTATTCTATCTTAGTCCTCACGGCTGACAACGCATCTGCATTTAAACTCGCAAACGAAGATAGATGTAAATGTCTATGGGTCGCAGCATCCACTTACCATCAGGTGGACTGTGTGCTCGTTTGTCACCCTTATTCTATATTAAAAAAATTTGTGCTGAAATAACGGATCCCAAACGTGACCCAGAGCTTCACGAAATCGTTAAATTTAATATGATACATGGTCCAGGTGGAACTTTAAATCGAAAGTCACCATGTATGAAAGATAACATGTGCAGTAAACGATACCACAGGGCTCTCATAAGTGAAACTCAAACTGGGGAAGACGGTTATCCGCAGTACAAGAGGCGTTTACTAGATGACGGTGGGTTCTCTATTGATATCAAAAGCACAACCATAGATAAGGAACTACCCAGTCCCTTAAAATCCAGTATTATTAAAAACATTTAACGCTCACTTAAATGTGGAATATTGTCATTCGGTGAAATCAATAAAATACGTCCGTAAATACGTAAATAAAGGGTCAGATCAGGCATCGTTTGCTTTAGAGAATGAGAAAGATGAAGTTAAAACCTACACAAGTGGAAGATATATAAGTTCATCAGAGGCAGTATGGCCAATCCTTGAATTTCCCATTCATGAGCGTTTCCCTCCTGTAGTCCACCTCGTTGTTCATTTGGAAATAGGGCAAAGGGTTTATTTTAATGAGCAAAATCTGAGTGAAAGAGTGAATAGTACTCCAACAACCACACTCCTATCCTTTTTCGATTTGTGTAAAGTGGATAACTTTGCAAAAACATTGCTCTACCTAGAAGTACCTGCATACTACGTTTGGGATAAAAGAAAGTTCCAATGAAGAAAGAGAGGGGCAAACGTTGAAGTCTGGGTCAAAAAAGAGCACGTTCTGGGCAGGTTTTATACTGTGCATCCGAACGATACAGAATGCTATCACCTTCGCATGCTTCTTCATGAGATCCAGGGCCCAATTTCGTTTGAAGCGTTAAAAACTGTAGATGGTCATGTATATTCCACGTTCAAATCAGTGTGCAAAGCTCTCGGCTTGCTTGAAGATGATCAGCATTTGTTCGCAGCAATGGAAGAGGCAGCACTTTGCCAATCACCGCAAATGATTCGGGATCTTATTTCGATTATTTTAGTGTTGTGCCAAGTATCAGACCCTTTAAGCCTTTGGGAGAAATTCAAAGAATACCTATCTGAAGATTTTAAAAGGCAATTAGAAAAACAGGGAGATGTGGATGTAGAGCACATAACAGATGTGGTATTTAACAAATGCCTTTCGGTAATAGAAGATGCCGTATTAGCGTTGGGTGGTTGACTACTAAAAGAGTATGGGTTACTTCAGCCAAGCAAAGAACAACAATTTCAAAATAGAGAGTTTCTTAAAGAGACAAGTTACGACTTAGCATTATTAGAAAACAAAGTTAAAAATAATGAAAGATCAATGAATGACGAACAAAAAGCAGTTTACAATCAAATTAACACAAAAATTGAATCAAATGAGGGTGGAATATTCTTTTTAGATGCTCCCGGTGGAACAGGCAAAACATTCCTCATAAATTTGCTATTACCAAAAGTTAGAAGTACTCGCGGAATTACTTTGACTGTGGCTTCTTCTGGGATCGCAGCTACACTGCTTGAAGGTGGACGAACTGCTCATGCTACATTCAAGTTACCAATCAATTTAACAACAACTGATACTCACATTAGTAATATATCGAAACTTAGTAATTTTGCTGAAGTATTAAAACATACGAAAATGATAGTTTGGGATGAAATAACCATGGCTCATAAGGGTGGCGTAGAGGCTTTAAACATAACTCTATAAGATATAAGAGGAAATAAGAAGTTAATGGGTGGTGTAACGGTTTTACTGGCTGGAGATTTTAGACAGACTCTACCAGTAGTGTCAAGTACGAACTAGAGCAGATGAAGTTAAAGCGTGTCTTAAGAGATCCACTTTATGGCCTCTAATTAAAATCCTCAAGCTCTCGAAAAATATGCGGGTACACTTAACAGAAAGAGAGTCTGCTGGTGGTGCACAGTTGTATTTACGTTACAGGATTTAATATCCAAAATTTACCCAGATATTGCTCATATCCACGATAAGCCAATGGAATGGTTTCGTGAAGGTGCCATACTAACCCCGAAAACGACCAAGCAGTGGCAATTACCGATATACTGTTAACGTCTTTTGAGGGGGAAGAAATGGTGTACACGTCAATACACTCTGTGGTCAACACAGATGACGCAATTAACTACCCTGTCGAATTTCTTAATTCACTGAAACCATCGGGTCTTCCACATCATAAGCTTATTCTGCGCGTGGGCACTCCTGTTATGTTGTTGCGAAATATAAAACCTCCTCAACTGTGCAACGGAACCAGACTAAAAGTAAAAACGTTACATCGCAATGTAGTGGAAGCTACAATTATAACTGGATGTGCGCAAGGGGAAACTGTATTTGTACCAAGAATTCCCTTGATCCCGAATGATCTTCCCTTTGAATTCAAACGAATACAGTTTCCCCTCAAAGTCTGCTTTGCAATGACCATAAACAAATCACAAGGGCAGACATTAAAATTTGCGGGTATAGACTTGAGAGAAAATTGTTTTTCACACGGGCAATTCTATGTGGCTTGCTCACGCGTAAGCTCGCCCAGTAGTCTGATAATTTTGGTACACAGTAATAGATTAGCTTAAAATGTGGTGTATAAAGAAGTATTTTAGTTTACTAGCTTTTGCCCTGGACATCCAGTTATAATTGTGACTTGTACCAGCAGACTCTTTTTCACACATGGGCGCGATATAACCGAACTCCACGCGGACGAAGTCGCGGGCAAAATGTAGTGTAAGATATTATTATTATTTTTATAATTACAGATTTTATACAACCGGCTTTAATATAAATATCATTTATTGTTGATTTTTTAAAACCGCTCGACCGATTTCGATAAAATTTTAGTTGGAAGTATACCCTTTGAAACAAAAAAGAATTTTCCAAATCGGTTCTAGCGTCTTCGAATAATCGGCGTAGATACATTTAAAAAAAGATTCCGACGAATTGTAAACCTCTCCTCCTTTTTGAAGTCGGTTGATAAAAGAGATTTCCACCTATGTAATGAACCATCACGATATCTTTGGAACCATAAGGCCTAGAAAATTGAAATTTGGTAGGAATATTGGTCAGTATATTCTTTTTGGCATGTTAAAAGTTACCAAAATGGATTTTATGAAATTCCACACACAATGGGCAGTGCGGGGCGTTAAAAATAAAAAAAATTAACTTTTAATGTCGCTTCCCGGCATCTGTATGCTTAGATATTTTAAACTACGCAACAGATTTTGATGGAATTTTCATCAATAGACAGAATGTTTCAAGAGGAAGACATAAATGTATAATTGTACATATATAATTCTTCTGTTCGTGTGTATGTAACTGAACTCCACCTATACGGCTGGATCGATTTTGATGAAATTTTGTGTTCGACGGTTTAGATTCACAATAGAACCGGTAGGTGGTATTGTTGACGAGATCCAGAAATCACCGGGGCGGATTGCTTGCGTTATATATAATGAATAAGTAAAATTTTAACCTCTCGACCCTTTAATTGATTAAAAAACGGTAATTAGTGGTATTAGAAAGGCGTATACCGTTACGATAGTTTCTTTTTTAGCGGCGCTCCCTCTTGCGTTTTATTGTGCTCGTTAAAAGTGAAATAGATAACAGAGACTGGGGGACGCACGCCAGATAGCCTGAGGTAGATTTTATTTTGGCAGAGTAAAATGTCTACTCTATTTCGCTGCAGATTTAATATATGAACTTCATTAACTCAAAAATTTTCATAATGATAAATATATTTTTAATAATAATAAAACTTTAACTTGTATATAAGTTTATAATAAAGACAGACTTTTGTTATGTACTTGCCATTTTGTTGCAGGGTTGCTAGACCGCGAGTTCGAATCCCGCACTTAACAAGTATTTGTGTGGCTTACAAGCAATTCTCACAGAATACCAGCGTAAAATGGCAACTTAATGCTGCTGTGTTTCGTATGGTGGTGTAGAGAACCGGAGACCCTTTTTACTGGAAACGAGGCATTCAATCGTAGTCTTCAGGCGTGACAACGTATCTGCATTTTGATTCTTAATCGAAGATAAAAATATAGATGTCTATGAGCCACAGCATCCACTTACCATCAGGTGTACTGTGTGCTCGTTAGTCACACCCATTCTATAAAAAAAATTGTTCTGGGTTTGGATATTTGTCTATGTATGGAATTACTAGGCATCACTATGGCAGCAGTGAATACAGCTGCATAATGCTGGTAAGTGTTGGTAAGCTTATAGTGTGTGTCCGAACCCTTTTCACTAGTACTACTTCTGGAAAGGAATCATTCCATCTTAGTTAGGGATGACTACTTTTCAGCATTTTGATTCTTAATCAATTATAGATGTAAGTGTCTAAAGGCCACAACATCCATTAACCATCTGGATCCCATCTAATAAAAGTTACAAATTACAACCTGTAAGTACGATTTACATTTTACATTTCCACATTCTGTTAAAAGAAAATACAAAATTGTTATGGTGACTTATTTCTCTTTAATCAAAGGCATTTAAATATTTACGTTTTAATCTCTTTGTGTTCAATAAAGTTTTTAAAATTTGACAGATAATTTACAAATGTATCAGAAAAACGATTTTTTAAACATAGCAAGTAATATATACTTAGTGCGTAGTACATTATGTACTAGCTCAATGTTTTTAAACACAGAAAATGAACGGCGTTTGTTTTACAATTTTAAAGGTAAATTTACAAATATATTGTAGTACTACTTTTCAATTTTAAACTTTTAATAAAAGGTATTTATTTTACAAATATTTAGCAGTGTTACTAATGCAATTTTAAAGATTTATTATTAAACAGTATTTACCACCAATATTATTTTTTTACAAATTTGTCGTATTCTAACGTTTATTAGATAGGGCCCTGGAAGACGGATTGCTTGTTAGTCATCTTTAGCTATAAGAAATCCGTTTCGAAACGAGAGTGTATAGCGGGGTAGACATTCATTTGAATCGACAAAATAAGAGTCCATTTCTATTTTAACCTACAACCACTTAAAGATAATATTCTTCCATAAATGAAAATTTAATTTATTCAAAGCTCTACCAATCTCCAGATAAAGCACGCTACAGACGAAAGAGTTGAGTGGTGGTGTGTTTGAAGAGGACAAACGTGCGCCGGCTTATCAATACGAATAATTTGAGAGCCCTACTGTTGATTTATTCCAGCTCTATGGTAAACAATTATTTCAAGTACCGACTTTATTTGGTCGGATAATACGATCGAATTTTATAAATTTTTTATGAGTTTTAGAATTTGCATTTCGACGATAAAGTTAAGCATCAAAGTTGCAAGGCGTCTGCGTACTGCGATTGCCAATTCAGCCAGGCGTGATTATAACGGCAAAGCGTTTCTTAAAAAAATAAGAAATAGATAAGTAGATAGGCAAATTAATTTGACAATTAACATCGAATTTCGTCTAGTATTTTATTATGTGTATGGGTTTTGCATGCCTTAAGCGCAAAGCGCGTAGGTATGATTCTACTAGCGCCTAAAGATCAAGATTCCAACGTTTTGTCGCATAAAATATAATATAATAATATATCTAACAATCATATTGAACATATAAATGATATAAAAAGCACATTATCAGAAAGATAAATTATTGTTGAACTTATTAATATTTTTTAAATTAATTCATTGCTATTTTAACATTAAAAAAGTGGTTTTAATGGCTTATGGTGTAGATTTATCAAGTCCGCATGGAGTGGTAAACACGATAACTTTTGAAAATATCAATTGTTTAACTCAATCTATTTTTTAATCTCTTCATCTATCATGTGGAAAGCCATGGAATGTAAATGGCAGTTTAATTTTCTTTTGTTTAGTTATAATTAATTTTTTTTCGGCGTAGAAATCCCGATATTGTCAGTGTTTTGAGCAGGCAGTCTTTTAAATTTTTACATAATTTATTTTACGAAATAGACTGCCTCATTCACTCACTCACTTCGGCCTCAGCCGCCGTCGTGAGTGGATATTGTATCGGTTGTTTGCGGCGGCTCAAAAGATCGCTGTACAAATACAAAAAAATTATACATACTTCTGCTAATAACCCCGTAAATTCTGGAATACAGTAAATGAGATAACTCGGTACAAACCACCCAAGACTAATAATGTAGCCCTAATTAACTTAAAACCTCTACCACTAGATTCGGTTAACTATGTTAATAACTATTTTGCTTGTATAGGCAATAACCTAGCTGGAATAATTACTACAAACTTAGGCACTAGAAGTCGGGTACTAGTAGCTCCTATCTCTAACTATACACAGCCCTCATCCTTCGTCCTGCTAAACACTGACGACAAAGAAGTCGAGAGCATCTTGATGAGTCTCGACTCTGGGAGCTCACCTGGATGGGATGGTATCAGCACTGGCTTTCTAAAGCATGCTAGAGCCTTTGTTGTACCGTACATACGTAACCTCGCAAACCTTTGCTTTAGTACTGGTGTATTCCCCAGCGTCTTAAAGAGGTCTATGATAACCCCTGTGCATAAGAGTGGAGACAGACAGGATGTAAACAATTATAGGCCTATCTCTGTCCTTACCTCCATCTCCAAAATAATTGAAAAGTTGCTTAACAATAGATTAGTTGATTTCCTAAATAAATATAAATTATTATCAAACTTAAACTTGTATATAAGTTTATAATAATGACAGACTTTTGTTATGTACTTGCCATTTTGTTGCAGGGTTGCTAGACCGCGAGTTCGAATCCCGCACTTAACAAGTATTTGTGTGGCTTACAAGCAATTCTCACAGAATACCAACGTAAAATGGCAACTTAATGCTGCTGTGTTTCGTATGGTGGTGTAGAGAACCGGAGACCCTTTTTACTGGAAACGAGGCATTCTATCGTAGTCTTCAGGCGTGACAACGCATCTGCATTTTGATTCTTAATCGAAGATAAAAATATAGATGTCTATGAGCCACAGCATCCACTTACCATCAGGTGTACTGTGTGCTCGTTAGTCACACTCATTCTATAAAAAAAATTGTTCTGGGTTTGGATATTGTCTATGTATGGAATTACTAGGCATCACTATGGCAGCAGTGAATACAGCTGCATAATGCTGGTAAGTGTTGGTAAGCTTATAGTGTGTGTCCGGAACCCTTTTCACTAGTACTACTTCTGGAAACGAATCATTCCATCTTAGTTAGGGATGACTACTTTTCAGCATTTTGATTCTTAATCAATTATAGATGTAAGTGTCTAAAGGCCACAACATCCATTAACCATCTGGATCCCATCTAATAAAAGTTACAAATTACAATCTGTAAGTAACGATTTACATTTTACATTTCCACATTCTGTTAAAAGAAAATACAAAATTGTTATGGTGACTTATTTCTCTTTAATCAAAGGCATTTAAAATTTAGGTTTTAATCTCTTTGTGTTCAATAAAGTTTTAAATTTCTACAGATAATTTACAAATTTATCAGAAAAACGATTTTTTAAACATAGCAAGTAATATATACTTAGTACGTAGTACATTATGTACTAGCTCAATGTTTTTAAACACAGAAAATGAACGGCGTTTGTTTTACAATTTTAAAGGTAAGTTTACAAATATATTGTAGTACTATTTTTCAATTTTAAAGTTTTAATAAAAGGTATTTATTTTACAAATATTTAGCAGTGATACTAATGCAATTTTATAGATTTATTATTAAACAGTATCTACCACCAATATTATTATTTTTACAAATTTGTCGTATTCTAACGTTTATTAGAATGTTGGAAGACGGATTGCTTGTTTGTCATCTTTAGCTATAAGAAATCCGTTTCGAAACAAGAGTGCATAGCGGGTAGACATTAATTTGAATCGACAAAATAAGAGTCCATTTCTATTTTAACCTACAACCACTTAAAGATAATATTCTTCCATAAATGAAAATTTAATTTATTCAAAGCTCTACCAATCTCCAGATAAAGCACGCTACAGACGAAAGAGTTGAGTGGTGGTGTGTTTGAAGAGGACAAACGTGCGCCGGCTTATCAATACGAATAATTTAAGAGCCCTACTGTTGATTTATTCCAGCTCTATGGTAAACAATTATTTCAAGTACCGACTTTATTTGGTCGGATAATACGATCGAATTTTTTAAATTTTTTATGAGTTTTAGAATTTGCATTTCGACGATAAAGTTAAGCAGCAAAGTTGCAGGGCGTCTGCTTACTGCGATTGCCAATTCAGCCAGGCGTGATCATAACGGCAAAGCCTTTCTTAAAAAAAATAAGAAAAAGATAAGTAGATAGGCAAATTAATTTGACAATTAACATCGAATTTCGTCTAGTATTTTATTATGTGTATGGGTTTTGCATGCCTTAAGCGCAAAGCGCGTAGGTGTGTTCTACTAACGCCTAAAATCAAGATTCCAACGTTTCGTCGCATAAAATATAATATAATAATATACATAACAATCATATTGAACATATAAATGATATAAAAAGCACATTATCAGAAAGATAAATGATTGTTGAACTTATTAATATTTTTTTTAAATTGATTCATTGCTATTTTTACATTAAAAAAAGTGGTTTTAGTGGCTTATGGTGTAGATTTATCAAGTCCGCATGGAGTGGTAAACACGATAACTTTTGAAAATATCAATTGTTTAACTCAATCTATTTTTTAATCTCTTCATCTATCATGTGGAAAGCCATGGAATGTAAATGGCAGTTTAATTTTCTTTTGTTTAGTTATAATTAATTTTTTTTCGGCGTAGAAATCCCGATATTGTCAGTGTTTTGAGCAGGCAGTCTTTTAAATTTTTACATAATTTATTTTACTAAATAAACTGCCTCACTCACTCACTTCGGCCTCAGCCGCCGTCGTGAGTGGATATTGTTTCGGTTGTTTGCAGCGGCTCAAAAAGATCGCTGTACAAATACAAAAAAATCGAAAAACCAAATTTTATACATACTTGATTATTATAATAATCACAGATTTTATTACAATATTTTAAAATCACAGAATAAATAATAGTACTACGTACTTAAAGTAAGTAGTATGAATATATTTAAGTATATTTATACTTAAATACGTCTTGGACTTTATGGAGTGACCTGAATGATGATCGTGCACTTTTGGATTATCCAAACATTTTTTTAAATTGAAGTTTGGCATAAATTATTGGGAAATTGGAAGTATAATAATAAGGTTATTAATGAAAACGTGTGTGTACTTAAATTACTTTAAAAAATTTACGTATAATTATGTTATACGTAAATTTTTTAATGCGCTTAGGGCATGCACAATTGGATTTACTGATAGTTTGTATATATTTCAAGGAACACTTATAAAAAATTGTGCGTGTAATTGTGTACACACGTACAAAGTGCGACATACGTAGGTCACTCATTAAGTTTTGAGATGCTTGAAATTTAAAAATGGAACGCCAATTTATTTAAAAATAGAACTCCATAAGCCAATTGCTCAATATTAAAAAAACAAAGTTCTATTAATTTTCCTGCAACGCTTCCCGCGCTTTTCATTTAAAACGATGGATCTTAATCGTGAACATTTGCGCGCTATGATATATTATGATTTTAAATTTGGTTTAACCGAATAATTAAGTTTACAACGGTTACAATCAGCATTAGGAGACTTGGCTCCATCACGCGCAACAATTTTTAGGTGGTTTGCTGAATCCAAAAGGGGTAAAATTAATCTTAAAGATGACCAAAGAACCGAGGCTCCGCAAATAGCAGTAACGGCAGAAAATGTATGGACTACTGAAATGTTGGTGCGAGAAGACCCACGAATCACATTACGGACATCGAAAAGATTGTAGGCATTAGTTCGGGGAGCTTATTAATATCATCCTACATCAACATCTTAGAGTGAGGAAGCTTTGTTGTCGATGGATCCCTCGTTTGCTCTCCGAAAGCGAAAAACGGACTCGTGTGGATTGGTGCCATGTAATGGATCTACGTTTTGAAAACGGGGCATATAGGCGTGTTTCAGAAATCGTTACTGGTGACGAGACATGGATCTATCAATATGATCCGAAAAATAAAAGGCAATCATCGGTATGGGTCTACTCAGAAGGACAGTTACCGACAAAACTGCAAAGACCTCGCAACGTCGGCAAAAAAATGGTGGCTAATTTTTTTTCGCGGAGCGGACATTTGTCGACGTCAATGCTGGAAAATTGTAGGTCAGTCAACTCTGAATGGTATACTTTAGTTGCATTACCCAAAGTTTTTCAAGCTGTGCGGGAGAGAAGACCAAAGACCGGGCTTCGGGGAATCATGCTGCATCACGATAACGCCTCTTCACATACCTCCCTTAGAACAAAAGCTTTTATTGAGGAATCTGATGTTAAAACTCTAAGTCACCCATCCTACAGCCCTGACTTAGTTCCTTGTGATTTCTTTTTGTTCCCAAGAGTAAAAGAAAAAATAAAAGGCAAGTTTTTTTCAAGCGCCGAAGAAGCCGTGGCTGCGTACGAAGAAGCGATTTCTGACCTGTCAGATCAAGACTGGCAAAAGTGTTTTCAGAGTTGGTTTAGGCGAATGGAACTTTGTATAGAGCATGATGGAGAATATTTTGAAAAAACGTAAAATAAATATTAATAGTATCTAGATTGACCAATACGTAACCTGTTAGCGACGGTACGAGTGAACATTTTTACTGCTAACGCTACGACTACCATCAGATGGAATGTGTGTTGGTTTGTTTACTTGTGTAAATATGGTAAAAATTAAAAAAAAAATTAACTGATACCCGCTGGCTTCGCTGGGCGCACGGAATTTTTTTTTGATTCGACTATCGTAAAATCCGTCCTAGTGAGCGTCTACATTCCGAAATGAGTAACTATTCTACTATTCTTCAAGTCAATCAGGTGTATAGCTTTAGAGATTTTTTTGATAAATCTATATATATATAGATTTATCACAAAAAAATCTCCTCTCATTTATGAGGTTTTAGGGCAAGGAAGTGTCCGCCACGCTGCCCCAATGCGTATTGGCGTTTTTCTTATTTCTCGGACATGCAGGTTTCATTACGATGTTTTCCTTCACCGCTGAGCACTAGTAATATTTACCTAGGTACTAACATAATACAAGCCTCAAAAAGCAGCATAATTCTGGAGTACTTTGTTTAGTGAACGTCGGTATGGGTGATCTTTTATAATTGTAATGCTACGACTAAAATTAAAAGGACTGTGTGCCCATTTGTCACCCTCACTTGTTTAAAATGGCTCTAATTTAAATTAAAAATAAATTATAGTGATAGCCGGTATCTCTGTAAATTATTTACCTAATGTTTTTTTTTTGCCTCAAGCATTTATATGACGTTGGAATAATTTGAACATTTTTTTTTTATAGAATTAGGGTGGCAAACGAGCACACAGTCCACCTGATGGTAAGTGGTTGCTGTGGCCCATAGACATCTACATCTATCTTCGTTTGCGAATCAAAATGCAGATGCGTTGTCAGCCGTGAGGACTAAGATGGAATGCCTCTTTTCCAGTAAAAAGGGTCTCCGGTTCTCTACACTCACCATACGAAACACAGCAGAATTAAGCTGCTATTTTACGCTGGTATTGTGTGAGAGCGTGGTCTTTCCCCGGTCGAGCCGACCCATTCGTGCTACAACTCTACTATTAATATAGCTGCAGCATGGCTCTACCACGTATAAAAACATGCTATCTGTGTACAGCATTTTGTCTGTGTACGGTTGGAACATAGGCCTGGCAATTACTGGTATCCTTAATCTCAGTACTTGCAACTTTGCCTTTATTATTTCGTTAGGAGTTTTAAAAAGATCGTACTAATTAACATTTATTGGTTTTCTAGATAGGAAAAAACTTCTCTTTTATAAAGTTGAAGTGAAAAAATGAACTTACAGTTACGAAACAGTTTCCGAATAACTTTTCCAACTTGGTAGAGTCATGTTGCAGCTATGTCATGGTTGTAGCACGAATGAGTCACGATGATTTTGTGGGAAACGAGGCTTTACATCTTATCTCTCAAGTGTGACAACGCATCTGCATTTTGACGGGCATAGATGTAAATTTATATGGACCACAGCATCCACTTACCATCAGGTGGACTGTGTGCTCGTTCATCACTCTTATACTATAAAACAAAATTATAGCTTGAAGTTGTAACCGTAATCCAAAATCGGCAAGGAACGCATTACCGTCAAATATTATGTAATATTCATTATAGAATATAGACAGACTGCATTATTCGCTCATAATTATTTCTTCAAACAATTTCTCTTAGACCACATGAGAAGCACCAGCTTTCAAATAACAAAAGAATCATCAATATCGGTTTACCTAGAAAAAAGTTCTGAGGTAACATACATAAAAAAATACAGTCGAATTGAGAACCTCCTCCTTTTTTTGAAGTCGGTTAAAAAGGGGCCCACTGCGTGTACTGTTCTATATACGACACGGTGACGAAGTAACGGATTTGAGGTGAACATACAACACCACCTGAACTACGTAGAGCTGTTTTAACAAGCTGTTCACTGTATATTGCGGATTTAGTACACTAGCGTCCCCTACGAACGGTTCGGTGTGATTTTCATAGTAGTAAGGGTAACATATGTCATCAGTGATTGTTAAATAATTTCTATTATGAATCATTAAAATAATAATTGTGTAATTATCGTTTTGTTTTAATTTCATCATCAGTTTATAATTCTTTAAATTACAAATATAGAATAGATTATAACTCATTGTATTGTCATAATAATTCTTCATTAATCTTAGATAATTTTCTCAGTTTATTTTTAATTTAGAATTTGAGAGATTTGTAAAGTACAAGTTTTTTTTTATAGAATAAGGGTGACAATCGAGCACACAGTCCACCTGATGGTAAGTGGTTGCAGTGGCCCATAGACATCTACATCTATCTTCGTTTGCGAATTTAAATGCAGATGAGTTGTCAGCCGTGAGGACTAAGATAGAATGCCTCTTTTCCAGTAAAAAGGGTCTCCGGTTCTCCACACTCACCATACGAAATACAGCAGCATTAAGCTGCTATTTTACGCTGGTATTCAATAAAGTAATTTCATTTTCTAAACATTTGTAATTAATTGACTTATCAGTAATATTTATAACAGTGGTTTACTTATGTTCATATCATAAACGTATTTGGATTGTATAATTCTTGCACATTCGAACTGTTGCTAGGTTCAGTTTTGATAGGTAGTAGGGATATTGTGTGATATTATTTAAACGATTGCAATAATGATTGAGGTGCTTTTCGTGCTGTAAAATTAGTAAAGGAAACAACTAACAATCAGGCGTATTATTATTCCTTTCTGCGACTCCTGTAATACACACGAGCACATAGTTCCACCTGATGGTAAGTGGCTGAGGCCTATCCATTACAACCTATAAAAGTCTACTGCTGAAGAAAATTCTCTCCTATACATTGCCTCTTACCCACATATGAGTTTTGCTATAGTTGCAACGCTTGGTTGGCGGGAAGATCTAAGGTCCATCTCCCTTTTTTAAGTTCCTTCTGTCGCCTCAAACAATACCCATGGGATGATATGGATTGATGAATATTATTATCATCCCATGGGTGTCATGTAGTGGCAATGTGTGAAAACCTTCCATACGGTTGAGGATCATAGTCATCTACATCTTCCTTCAATTAAAAATTAAAATTGAAATCAAAATCTAGATAGTAGGGCTCCTTTTCTGTCTAGTATATTGACATAGGCAAAGACAAAGACAGACTGTTTTATTAGCATCAATACACTCACAAAATATACATTTAGAAGTAAACAAAAACAAATTTTTTTGTTTTTGATTACATACAATGTACAAGTTGGAAAACATAAATAAAAATAAATCTCCTCAAGAGTGAGTGATGTGATGCCAAAAAGGATTCCGTCTCAGCATATGCTACCGCGGCTACTGCAGCAGCGCTGATTTTCAGCGGGCCCTGATAAACATTGATTTCTGTATTGAGTACAACCCTCTTACCTTTTTCTGCTGCCAAGCAGCTGTGTTCCATCACTACTATTTGTGTACAACTTTAGACGGCATATTTAATAGAGTGAATGTATGAACATGCCTGGCGGCCACGCATTCCAGGCCGGTGGATATAGCTCCGAGTACAGAATGCTTGATTTTATTTTCTATTTAAAATTTCACTGCCATATCTACTCTCGAAGCTGTATACTGCTTTTGGTCATTACTGGAAATCAGCGTAGTGGTTTCGCCACAACTCATGCTGAGTTTTATAAAAAAATATTAAATTTAATTTATTGATTGAAATTAGTATATTGTGTTACGTAAATTGGTCTATGCCAAAATAAAGTGTTTCTTTCTTTCTATTAGTTGCAGACTTTGAGGCATACCAGATTAGCCCTAAGATGTGACAACGCATCTGTAGCCTCCTTTGTATGAAGTTGACTTCAGGTGTATAAGGACTGCAGTAGCTACTTGTAATTAAGTGGACTGAAAGTTCGTATATCACTTCAGTTTTATAAAAAAATGCATTGCTACCCTTTGGACTAAAATGTAATGCCTCGTTTGTAATGAAGTGTAACTGGTTGTACTTGTAAATTGACTAGCGTGGTGTTACTTTTTTCGACTTGACCACGAACCGTCTACTATTCATACTTGTAAATGCGTATATTGTATACGAAGATCTTGCTCAAGAAATTTTTCAAACGATGGTGAGAACTGCATCAAATTCCATTATATAGTTTAAAGTTTCAGTCGCAGTCGCGAATAAGCGACTTTGTTTTTACTATTTAGAGACTAGGAGACTAGTCATTATTAATTCATTTTGTTCTCTGTCGCTTACACACCTGACTGACCTGTATGTGTATGTTTGTTAACTTAATTGAATAAAAGGCGTTAAGCTGTTACGTTAGTGTTTTATAAAATAGCTTGTTTTATAAAATAGCTTGCAATGCAAAATAATAAAATGCTGTAGATAGAATAAAATAATTTTATTAATAAAAGATTTTTATATTTTTTTTATAAAAGAGGCAAACGAGCATGCGGCTCACGTGATGGTAAGTGACTACCGCCGCCCATGAACAACTGCAACACAAGGAGAATTGCAGGTGCGTTGCCGGCCATTTAGAAAGGAGTAAGCTCTTTTTTTGAAGGTTTCTATGTCGTATCGGTCCGGAAAAATCGCTGGTGGTAAACGATTCCACAGAGGGGTCGTACGAGGAAGATATCTCTCAGTAAAACAGTAGTGGACCGCCAAGAATCCAGATGGTGAGGATGGTATCGTGAGTTTTGTAGCGATGTGCGTTTGTGACATTTGGCAGCTGTAATTAATCCGAACAATTCCTCAGAGCACTCCCCGTGGTAGATGCGATAGAAAATGAAAGAGATGCAACATCTCTCCGCAGCGCTAGTGAATCGAGCCGATCGGAGAGGACTCGGTCGTCGATGATTCGAGCCGCTCTGCGCTGGATGCGATCAAGTGGAAGGAGCTGGTACTGGGGAGCCCCGGCCCAGAGATGGGAACAGTATTCCATGTGTAGCCGAACCTGCCTTGTAAAGTAATTAATATAATAGTTATTGAATTTTTTTTTATTTAACACTGGTACGGAAAAAACCTCTCTCGTGAAAATAAACCCAGCATGTATATTATTTTTTTAAGACACAATATTTTATAAAATCTTTGTACAATTAGTTATATAAAAATTATAATAGAACCAGCATGTCAGCAATAACCTCATTCTCATGAGTTATTTTTATTCATTTATTCCTTAACATTATAATAACCCTTTTTATAAGGTTTTGTTTCATAAAAATTTTAACATGTTGATAGACAAACTTTGAACATTTTCTGGATTTTGTTGTAAAAGCGTACATTGTCCCAAAGACGAATTAATAATTCTGTGGAGTGTAGTAACTGGTATTACAAGCTTGTGTTAGTTCCTAGTGCTTAATGTATGAATAACTTTGTTCTTATCAAAGCTATTAAAGTGTTATGTACATACATTACATTTTCATAATTATATTGCGTAATTATAAAGTTAAAATTAAATGCTATACAATCTTTAATATGTAATATTCGAGTAAATATATTATATTGCGATGCTAAAGTTATTTTATATTTATTTCTTTAAACTTTTCTCTGAGGAACTCTTTACGATATAAGTTATAAAATGCCCGTGCGGCCTTCTTTTGTAAATATCTCCCTTACGAGGTAATCTATGGGGAGGTATTTGTTCATCAGTGGAGTGGAATGAAGAAAAAATAAATCCACTGCTGAATATGGGCCTCTCCCTTTGCAGGGAGATAGGGCCATTAAATTACAGGCTGTGAGTTATTCCATTCAAGTCCTCAGAGATGACATCGCATTTGAAGCCTACTTTGTTTAAAACGAGGGCACTTCATTTAGGACGCACCAGGAATACATAGTAAAGCCATGCTGCAGGTATATTATGATGTCCTCCAGACCGAATTTCGCTCATGGCGGCTAGCCTCAACGGAGACTAGCCATCGGTGTAGGATAGGATTATAGTGCCCAAGTGTATGCGCAAGCACAGGTGCACTCTCTATTCCCTCACTCTCATAGTCCGATGGGACGGTAAACCGACACGACCGGAGACAGATCAGAAACAGGACCAACGGTTTTACGTGCTTTTCGAGGCACGGGGGTGAAACACCGTCAACTTCCTGGCTGGCAGCTACTAAGAATTCCCTGACGTAAAAACTCAAAACTGGTTTTTTTGTCCCGACCCGGGATCCAACCCCGGAACCTCATGATCAGCAATTGCGTTTACAACCACTAGACTAAGAAGGAAGTCAGGTATATTATAGTTGTAGCACGAATAGATCAGCTCGACCACAGAATACCTGTTGCTGTGACTAATATTAATGACTTGACATGTAAATTTAATTTTGAATGTTGTGGCGTAGAAGTAAATAAGATTATAATCATTTGTTTATATAGAACTCCTAATAGCAATCCACAAATATTTCTTGAAAAGCTAAAACAATTACTGGCAAGACTTACTAGAAACCATAAAAATGATTATTTGCGGTGACTGGAACTTGGAAATCTTAAAGCCAAACAAGAGTTGCGAAGAGTTACAAAGTATATTTAAAATTATAACATTGAGTTGCACATTAAGACACCAACATGACAATTGTCATGTCTCGATCAATTAGCAAGCAACATCAAGCAATGTAAAGCGGAAGTACATTACCTTGCCCTGTCTGATCACGAAACAGGACAAACACTTTCGCTCAAAACTACAAAATCGTACGAAATATGCAGTTGGTATGAGGATGTCAGAGATTATAGTAAAGAAAACATGGATAAGTTCTGTAGTTGCATATCGTCTCTTACTTTCTCAACTGTATACGAAAAAAATAACTTGCAAGAGGCGTTTATCGAATTTTATGATTTATTTAAACTTTTTTTGATCTTTGCTTCAATAATTAAAATAAAAGGTCAACTAGAAACGGGAACCATAAATGGTTGACGAAGGGCATTAAAAGATCCTGTATAAGAAAAAGATATCTCTATCTTAGTCAACAACACAATAAAACAAACAGGAAAACGCTCAATAAAATATATAAATCATACAGTTCCATACTCAAAAAGTGCATATATAAATCGAGACAATTACAAAGTAAGAAATATATTGACAATAATAAAAATAAATGTAAAGCCACATGGGCGGTTATTAATGAAAATATTGACGACCAAATCACGAAAACGCAAATTGACAGAATAATTAAAAATAATCAAATATATGACGACCCAAAAAGGATTAGTGACATATTTAATGAATTTTTTATACAATTGACAAATAGCAATAATTTTAAATATAATATTGACGAAATAAACAAGACTATAAATACTAATAATACATATACAATATTCCTTAAACCTACTGATGCTATGGATATATTTCGGATAATTAAAAGTCTTAATAACACAAACGCAGTAGAGTTTGATAACATAACAACCACTGCAATTAAATTATCCGCACCATACATATGTCAACCGCTATGTTATTTAATTAATATGTCTTTTGAAGAAGGTACTTTCCCAAATATATTGAAAAACTCAATCGTCAGGCCACTTTTTAAGAAAGGCGAAACATCTGAAATGAATAACTATAGGCCAGTGACGCTGATACCCATCTTGTCAAAAATCTTCGAGAAGACTATGCTCAAAAGACTTCAAGAATTTACGACAAGTCATCGTATACTTAAAGATGAGCAATTTGGGTTCAAACAAAATAGTACAACTTCATTAGCATGTTTTAATTTGATAAAAATAGTTACCCAGGCTTTAAATGATGGTCTACCAGTTGCGGCAGTCTTCCTGGACATGAGCAAGGCGTTTGATTTCGTGGACCACAAATTGCTCTTATACAAATTAGCAAAATATGGAATAAGAGGTAAAGCTAACGACTGGTTGAGAAATTACTTATGTAACAGACAACAATGCGTGGAAATATCTAAAATCCATAAATACAAAAAGTGTTATATAAAGTGACTATCAGTCAAATGATTTTGGCGTGCCACAAGGCAATAAAATATATTGGGACCATTTTATTCCTCATGTATATTAACGATCTCCTAATATCACTCGCCATAACACAATCTTGTTTGCTGATGACACAACCCTTATCGTGAAATGTGAAAATGCAGGTACATATGAACTAGAGGTAAATAAGACAATTAAAACATAATAGACTGGCTTTATTGTAATAATTTACAAATTAATATTGAAAAAACTAAAATGATCCAATTTCAGACATATAAAAGAAAACAATTGAATATTAATGTTAAATATAATGATACAATCATCGAACAAGTAGCGAGTACAAAATTTCTGGGTATAATGTTGGATCAAAATTGCGACTGGAAAACTCATGTCGATTACGTTTGTGACAAACTCGACAGATTTGTCTATGCAATAAAAGATTACGAGTCACGGTATCAACTGAAGCTGCTCTATGTGCATATCACGGATATGTTTCGTCCGTACCCTCTTATGGTCTTTTATTGTGGGGCAATTCGGTGGATATAATAAAAGTGTTTAGGATACAAAAGAAATGTGTGCGTGCAATCTATGGAGCCTGGTGTACGGATAGCTGTAAGCCCTTGTTTAAAAAGTACAATATCTTGACATTGCCATGCTTGTACATTAAAAAGTATGCCTATTTGTAAAACAACATCCGGAACACTTTGAAAAGCATATAGATGTAACTAAACGAAATGTAGCTCCTAGAAATAAACATAAGCTATGTTTACCTCAATGCAGGCTCAATTGTATAAAAGGAATTCTTTTACTAATGCTATAAAGGTATATAACAAATTGCCCAACTCCTTTAAAGAGTTACCTTTAAACATGTTTAAAAAAAAGTTAACACAATGGTTAAAGGAAAAATGTTTTTACGACTTCAAGGAATTTATAACTTATTGCGAAAAATAAATCTGACATCAGTAATATTGATATATAGTTAAATAATAATTATTTTATGCTGAACAACCATGGAAATATGCACATTAACAATTGAGTTCGTTTATTACATAATCTAACATTTTAAAATTTATCACTTGAATTGACATTATAAATCTGACATCAATTAATTAATTTATATTTAATAATCATATTTGTACATTGCGTTCCTAATTGTTGCTTAAAAAATTTGCATGAACCTATAAAATATTTGCACACCATATGTAGTGGTAGAATGTAAATGGGCCATTAGATATAATTTAAGATCATACTTTTGTACACCTACATTCTGGCAAATAAATGAATAAATGAATTTGAATTTGTGTTTCAGTGGTGATATGGTGACTGTAGAGAACCAGAGACCCCTTTTACTGCAAACGAGGTATTCTATTTTAGTTCTCAGGGGTGACGACGCATCTGCATTTTGATTCTTTATTGAGGATAGATGTAAATGTCTATGGACCAAAGCACCCACTTACCATCAGATGGTCGTTTGTCACCTTTAATCTATAAAAAAAGGCCGGGCAAAACATCCATGCTGGAATTACTGCTGTCTTAACATGGCAACATCCGCAACAAAGCCTTGGCTGTAGCTTCCTCAGGCATCGCTGCAACGTTGCTAAACGGTAAACAGACATTCATTCAGAGTTAAAATTGCCATTTAATCTTTTTAATGAAATATTAACTTTTAATAGAAAGTAAAAGCCGACTGCAAATAACATTTTTTTACTAAAAATATTTTTTTGCTTTTTTGAGTCTAAGTATCTACGTAAAAACTTCATTCCTCATTTTGCCACTCTTAGGAGGTGGATTTTTTTCTCCCAATTTATTTGAGACCCTCCCCAATAGAGATCGTAAAGTAGCAGAACTATAGGACTATTTTCAGTGACGTGATGCTCCCAACTCATTGCACTGTTCCATACACAAGCCAAGATACAGAGTTAGAAACAGTCTCAAGCAATCATTATAGTAAAGGCACAGAATACTTAATAGAACAAGGTGAAGGGGAGATGACATAACGGAATGGATTTCAGCAAGCAATCTTGAATTTCCTACAGTCCCATAGTCAGTTGGTCTGTTCGAGAGTATCGAGCGTCCAAAACTTACACGTGGTGGCGGAAAATAATAAATAATTTTATGTGATTTGTGGATCAATTTTACTTCAAGCCCTCTGTTTTACTGCGGTGTGGGCAACATCAAATTGTATCCTTTATTCAGTCAGGTTTTCGGCTAATTGTTGTTTTATTCCTCCAAAGTTATAGCGCTTAGTTGATGACTTGGTGATAGATATGTAATAGATTATATGTCATAGGTATGTCATAGATAGATAGATAGAGGATAGATGTAATAGGTATCATATCATAAGCAATTTGAACTTTGCTCAAAAGAAATCATTTTTTTTTTATAACATAGGGTGACAAACGAGCACACAGACCACCTGATGGTAAGTGGGTACTGTGGCCCATAGACATCTACATTTATCCTCACTTAGAATCAAAATTCAGATGCGTTGTCACCCTGAGGACTAAGATGGAATGCTTCGTTTTCAGTAAAAGGGTCTCCGGTTCTCTACACTCACCACGAAACACAGCAGCATTAAGCTGCTATTTTACGCTGGTATTCTGTGAGGCGTGGTCCTACCCCGGTCGAGCCGACCCATTCGTGCTACAACTATAATATAGTTGCAGCGTGGCGCTACCACGTAAAAAAATTGACAGAAATCATGACTTTCAGTAGATGGTTGCAGCAAAAAATATATTATTTCCGGCTATTACGCGGACAAATTCGTGGCCAAAAGATTATCTATACAAAAAATATTATTTAAATTGAAGTGCAACATAAACATATTTTTTTTGGAAATTGAAAGAAGTTAGCGCAGCCTACTTAATAAGGTGATGTACTACAAACCATTAAGACTTCGCACTGAAAAACTTTAAAAATTCTGTAAACTGTCTGTGAAAGAATTCAAATATTCTTATACCGCCACTACATGGTCATATTATACGTATAAATAGGTGTATATTTTGACTTTTATAACATCTATAACAAGCTTAAATTGAATAAAAATTGTTTCAGCATTGCCTTTGTTATTAATGAAGAATAGATATAATTTTTTCTCGGTCACAGCACAATCTACCTGATTGTTAGTGGAACAATCAGGTAGATTGTGTGCTCGCTTGTACCCTTAATTCTATAAGCAAATTAAAGATATTACACACATGTGTTTTTAGTTTATAAATATATCATATTTAAAAAAAAACCAGTCAATATATTGAAAACAGCGAAGAACTCTCGCCGTTGCTTGGTGAAAGTATGCAACAACACCGGAGCAGACGACGTAATGATCACTGGCGCCACCTCGCGGCGGGTAACGGAGTTTCTTGATTGGATAATATATATGTTCACATCCATTATAATGAGTCAGGAACATGGGCTTCGGGCCCTTTGAAAGGGATATAAGGCTCTCAATTGAATATTCACTAAAAGCACTACTTACAGAATTATAGCTGTAATGTTTACAACTATGTGTTTGTGTTTTAGATATTAAATTTAAACTGTACAAATAATTAATTAGGCAATACATAATAAAAATAAAATTTAAGTGTCGGTCTGTAATATGGAAATTATTACCTTTATGCCATTATGACATTAGTCACAATTTTCAAAGTTTTTGTCTATCTGTCTGTCTGGGCTAATTTTGGGAATGGCCGAACCGATTATAATAAAACTTCACGAAATGATAGAAAGCAAAGCTAAATATACTTATATATATATAGATATATATACTTTATCCGAAAAACTTGGATATGTTTTTGATAAAATTGAAAAAAAAAATTATAAAATAAATAGTTTTTTAAAGATTATCTTAAATCCAAATAATGTTACACTTACTAATAGATCACACCAAGGAAAACCGGGGCGGGTCGCTAGTTAACATTATAAATTTTATTCTGTGGAAAACGTTACCAGTTCACATGCATAAATTTCACAATGACAAACATCCAGACCCGAAACAATTATTTGTAGGCAATACAAATACATGTTCCGGTCAGGATTCGAACCCGCTGCCCTTTGCGCTGCAGCTCAATGCTATGCGACTGTGCTACAGAGCCGTCAATTATTTTGATATTGAATTATTATTAGTTAGACTACTGCGTCCAACAGCTTTGAAATGCGAAAGAAAATCCATCACTTCAGTAGGATTCACGTCCACTACTCGTGGGTCGTGGCAATATCGTGGTAGGAAGCATATTAAAGAGAGCGAGACATCTGATACCGCACTCGTCAATTCGCTTGACCAGCGTAGCGAATACGGCAGAACCTTAATTTTATACGTGGTAGAGCCATGTTCGACCATATGGGTGCTAAAATCCCCGGTGGAGGTTCGGTTGCCACCTACGAGGACTCGACCTGGCAACATATAACTCACGCACTCTGAGGACTATCGAGAAGATCCTGGAACTGGAGGAAGAGATAGACAAGTTGCGCTGGAATATTATAGGATTATCCGAGGTCCGAAGAGAGGGGGAGGACAAGGTAATCCTCGAATCCGGCAACTTGTTCTATCACCGGGAGGGCGAATATCTCTCACAAGGAGGTGTCGGATTTATCGTCCACAAGTCTCTCGTTAACAACGTTGTAAAGATTTGGAGTGTGTCGACGAGGGTTGCATACCATACACTCAGAATCACCAAACGGTATTCGCTGAAGGTCATACAGGTTTACGCACCAACCTCGACACATCCCGATGAGGAGGTGGAGGAAATTAATGAGGATATATCAAGAGCCCTGCATTCCTCCTAAACCCACTATACAGTGTTAATGGGAGACTTCAACGCAAAACTAGGCACAAGAGAGAACAGTGAGCTGAAGGTAGGGAAATTTGGAATTGGGCAAAGGAACCCAGCAAAGGGCCAGCAGATAACCGACTTTATGGAGAAAGAGGGACTGTTTCTTCTGTCTGACTCTTTCTTCCAGAAGTGTCCCCACAGAAAATGGACCTGGTCGAGCCCCGACGGTTCGACAAAAAATGAGATTGACTTCATTATGACGACCAGACGACAACTGTTCAGTGATGTCTCAGTGATCGCGAGGGTGAAACGTCACGTGTAATGAAGTCAACGCTCCGTCCCCCTCGTGCTCTTATCCAAACTTCCGAAACCTTTCAGCTCGAGTTACAAAATCGTTTTCAGTGCCTACAAGATTGCAATGCAGTGTATTGTATGAGTGACAAGCTCGTGGAAATTGTCCATGCGGTCGGAGCTAAATTTTGCAAGACCCGCCGCAGAAGAACACAAAAACTCTCCGATCACACTCTTAATCTCATGGCTGTTAGACGAGAGATGAAGTTGCAGTCTTCATCAGATTTGACAAAATACAGGCAACTGAACAGACAGGTCTCCAAATGCATGCGGCGGGACTTACGCAACTTTAATACAGCTCGTATTGAAGAAGCGATTGAGCGGAACCAGGGCTCCAACGTCTTTGCCATAGATCTGTCTGCCAGAAAGAGCCAACTATCGAAGCTGAAGACCGAATTTGGCAGCATCGTTTCCGGGACACCTGAGATTTTGACTGGTAATAAAGAGGTTTTATGGGCAGCTGCACACATCATCGTTGGAGCCACACGCAAGTGTGAGTAACGATTCGAGAGCAAATCTCATCCGACACTATTCCGATGATATTCCGGACGTTAGTCTGAGTGAGATTAGAATGGCTTTCCAACACCTTAAAAACGGCAAGTCCCCAGGTGAGGATTGAATTACAGCAGAGCTTCTAAAGCTGGTGGAAAACCGGTAATTGAAGTTCTTCAGAAGCTCTTTAATTCCGTCCTTCATGGTGGCACTACTCCGGAGGCGTGGAGCAGAAGTACGGTGGTCTTGTTCTTCAAGAAAGGCGACAACGTTCTCTTGAAGAACTACAGACCGATTTCCTTTCTGAGCTGCGTCCACGTGCTGTTTTCGAGAGTCATTACAAATCGTCTCGCACGCAGACTTGACGACTTCCAGACTCCCGAACAAGCCGGTTTCCGAAAAGGTTTTCGCACCATAGACCACATACTCTCATGGACTATATCGTTGGCAAATCACTCATCTTCAATTTGCCAACGATATAGTCCTTATAACAGAATCGCTGGAGGACCTAAGCGCTATGCTCAATGACCTCAATAGTGCCTCCCAACGGATATGTCTTAAGATGAACTTGGACAAAACAAAGATCATGTTTAATGTCCATGTCACACCTATGCCGGTAGTTGTTGGGAGCACTAAGCTCGAAGTTGTTGACGAGTATGTTTACCTGGGGCAAATAGTCCGACTAGGTAAGTCCAACTTCGACCGAGAGTCAATCGACGGATTCAACTCGGCTTGGGCAGCGTTCGGGAAATTACGACACATCTTCTCGTCAGGTATACCTCAAAACCTGAAAACTAGATTGTACAACCAGTGCGTGTTGCCAGTGTCGACTTATGGATCTGAGGTAGGACCACACCTCACTGCTGGCCGTGTGAGGACGCTTAAGGTCGCTCAGCGAGCTATGGAGAGGGCTATGCTGGGAGTTTCTGTGCGTGATAAACTTAGAAATGAGGATATCCGCAGTAGAACCAGAGTAACCGACATAGCCCAACGGATTAGTAAGCTGAAGTGGCAATGAGCCGTCCATATATCTCGAAGAAGTGACAACCGATGGGGGAAAAAGGTTTTCGAGTGACAGCCTCGTATCGGTAGGCGAAGTGTTGGGCGACCTCCCACTAGATGGAGTAACGACCTGGTAAGACATGTAGGAAGCCGATGGATGCAGGTCGCTCAGGACATTGCTATGTGGCATTCCTTAGGGGAGGCCTATGTTTAGCAGTGGACTTACGAAGTGCTGTAATGATGATGAATGATGAGCTATGTTACAGCTATATATTTTAGCAGGAAATGGGTCGGCTCGACCGGGGAAAGACTATGTAGTTCCATAGTCCATTTTGGAGAGGCGCAAGAATTACATAATTTAAATCCCCCATCCTCTTTCCATCATCGGTGAATAAGATGCACTGTGGGTTCCATCTTTCTGTTCTTGATATATTTATTTATGTATTTTATCAATTTAAAAATCTTTATTGCACATAAAATGTGCAATTGGCGGACTTAATGCCTTTAGCCATTTTTTACCAATCATACATGGTAGAACCACGTTATAGCACGAATGGTTCGGCTCGACCGGTTTACAACCGGTTCGCAATACCATATGCGAATTTATTAAGGAAGACCTAATTCAGGTTTTGTAGTATATAATGTTTAAATTTGTATTTTAAGTTTTTTTTCTTTTAATTCGTTCTTAATTTTTCCGGGAAGGTAGTTTAGAATAGAAGTTATTAAGAGTTCGCCAGTCTCCATAAAATTTATTTCATTTTATTTTTGCTATCGTTTTTATTACCTTGTTGCATTCTATCACAATATTTTATCTTAAAGAATACCAGCGTAAAATAGCAGCTCAACGTTGCTGTATTTCGTATGGTGAGTGTAGAGAACCGGAGACCTTTTTACTGGATACGAGGCATTCTTTCTTAGTCCTCGGGGTGACAACGCATCTGCATTTTGTTCTTTAATCGAGAATAGATGTGGTGGGCAGTGTGCTCGCTTGTCACCCTTATTCTAAAAAACCTTCCAGATAGGACAGACTAATGTAATTTTTTTTTCATAACAGCTTATCAAAGTCCACTGCTGAACATAGACCTCTTCCACATATGACCTCATAAGAGGGATATTTGCCATAGTTGCTACGCTTGGCACGCGGGTCATTAACCGTAGATTTTTATTTTTATATTTGTTATTAGGAAGGCGCTGCTGCCCATCTCCTGGTTTGTTTCCATCTGTCGCCTCTTACGACATCTACTGGAGGATTTTTTTTATACAATAACGGATTCTACAGAGGGTCTAGAAGAGATTTCTTCAACCGTATATCGACTTAAACCACGCATGAAAGAAACATATAAAAATGGTTACAAACGACCCGATAAAGAAGTAGTATCATATTAAACCAACAACCTACTATTGTTTAACACTGAAAATGCTACAGTCGTAAATCCACGCACAAGATGTAAAACAGGACTAAAGGAACCGCATTAAAACTGTCACTAAACAATGAGAGGAGATTAACCCGTCGCCGCTAACATTCATTCTCATTACTGCCATAAAACAAAGTTTCGCGATGAAACGCGTTGCCCAAAATGAGTTATATGCCGAAAACACATAATTCAAGTCTGAAATAGATTACAGTGGTCCTTATTACGAGAGCTGTAAGGGCGTGGATATTTTTATTAGCCAACGCGTGGGGACATAAAGGGCGATAATGTGGAACGGTTCATTCGAGAAAGGGAAATCGTGTTTTAGCCGTCATTAAATTTGTAACGTATTCGGTTTTAGAATTGATGATTGTATACCAGCTGAAAAAAGGGAAATTTTCACTTATAAAAAAAAACAACGATCGATATATAAATACAATTACATAACTTTAATACTGCTGTGTTTCGTATGGTGAGCGTAAAGAACCCGAGATCCTTTTTATTGAAAACGAGATATTTTATCTGACAACGCACCTAGGTTTTGATTCATAATAGAGAATAAATGTAGTTGTTTATGGGCCACAGCTCCACTAACCATTAGGTGGACTGTGTTTGTCACCTTTATTCTATTAAAAAATATCCATGGTAATAATTAGAACTGAAACAGCTATATAAATTAAATTGAATTGTCGGTTTGTAACGTTAAAATAACAGCTTTTTACTAAATGCATATGAAAGTATATACGGTACTAATAACAAAAAAACAATTTTTAAAATTTTTGTCCGTCTGTTTGTTCCGGCTAATCTCCGAAACGGCTGGACCAATTTTGACGGGACTTTCATTGGCAGATCGCGGACGTTATAAGGAGTAACTTAAGATAATTTTATTTTAGAAAAATAATTAGGGTTCCGCGCAAACAACTTAAAACCCATGAAATCGTAGTAAATTACACGCGGGTGAAGTCACGGGGACAGCTATTAAATATATAAAATGTAAAGTTACAGCTTATATACGTCCCAAGCTTGAGCACAGGTCTCTTCTCATATCTGAGAGGGTTTTAGGTAATGTCCGCCGCGCTGAACCAATGCGTTAGCGGATTTACAAGTCTTCGTATTTTTTCTTTGATTTCTCAGACATGCAGGTTTCCTCACAAGGTTTTCCTTCACCGCTGAGCACGTGGTAAATCAGCACTTAAAATTTTAATTAGAAATTGCATTGGTGCAATCTGGAATGGAACTCGAGTTGCTCACATACTCAGTAATTTACAGCGAGCGCTTAGCCCCTAAGCTACTACAAAAATCTATACATATTATGGCTTCGATTAGGCTCAGGGGTTATTTGCATGCTAATGAGACATAAACAATCAATTCTAAAAATGTTATCTTACTGTCTGTCTGTCTGTCCAGGCTAATCTTCAATATATCAATATTAAATTAAATTAATAAAATATTCAATATTAAATTGATTTAGGCTTTATTTTATATGAAAAACATGGAGTTTCTATTTTGAATAATTATAACTTTTAACAAAAAGTAAAACCGACTAAAATTGCTAAAAAAGAAGTTATTTATTTGCTATCCTTATTGGGTGGATTTTTTCGACCACCCTTGAAGTACAACCTATTCAATAAAAACGAATCATCAAAATAGCTTCACAATCTGCGAATATATCGCATAACATATAAACAAAAAAAATACACACGAATTGAGAACCTCCTATGTTTGAAGTCGGTTAAAAATTAATAAAATAAATGGTCTTTGGCTATCTAAAATTTAAAGACCAATACCAGGAGGAAGTTAGACTATATAATAAAAATTTCAAGAACTTGAAGTTTATTCTTCGGAAAAACGAAAAATAATAAAAATTACGCTACATTAACAGATAATATCCAGATGAAGCCGGATGGGTTCGCTAGTATATAATAAAACTAATTCAAAAGATTTATTTTAAATACAAAACTGGCACAAGAAAAAAAAATACAAAGCACACCCGGCTTCGCTAAAATCAGCTCGCTTGCAGCGTTACAAATGACGGATATAGAGCCGAAACGCTTATCTAAATAGCCCAAAACATCCTTGTAACGCAATACTTCACGTGTTGGAGATACCGGTCGCAAATAAATTCGGTGCTCAGCGCTGACCACTTCCGTTGCGGTTCGCTTCGACACCGATTCCATATTTTTTATTTTTTTTTTGCTGACTGTACGGCTTACCAGGTAACGTGCACAGCTATGGTAGACTTTATTACTATGATATA
The DNA here is from genome assembly GCA_029286625.1 of Parnassius orleans. Lineage (NCBI taxonomy): Eukaryota > Metazoa > Arthropoda > Insecta > Lepidoptera > Papilionidae > Parnassius > Parnassius orleans. The sequence goes on from JAGSMP010000087.1 coordinate 1,222,314, forward strand.
AGGTTAATGTTTGTTTAATTTAAGTGCAGATCTGCGTATACAGTAAGCTTTAATAAGGATTGATTCCACAGGGAAAACTACACCATGCCGCTTTATCGATGCTGTACTATATATAGAATAGAATATGGGTGACAAACGTGCACACAGTTCACCTGATTTCATGTTGATGTTGTGACCCATAACCATCTACATTTGTCTTCAATTAAGAATCTAAATGCAGATTCGTGGTCCCCCTGAGAACTGAGATGAAATAAATGCCTCGTTTCCAGTAAAAAGGGTATCCGGTTCTTTACGCTCACCCCACTAAACACAGCAGCATTACGTTGCTATTTTACGCTGGTATTTTGTGAGAGCGTGTTCCTACCCCGGTCGAACAGACCCAGTAGTGCTAAAACCATAATATATAGCTGCAGCGTGGCTCTTCCTAGTTACTATAACTATATGATCGTGATGTACTTATACTGTCACTATCCATATGTAAAGTTCTATATTTTTTATTGCAGAAGCGCAAGATGAGACAAGGGTGAAAATGGGTCAAGAATTTTTGCTAAGATTTACGAATACTTTTAACGTTTTCATCCATTAATGCTTATTAAATGATGATGATTATAATAATAATGTATAAAGAGAGATGACGATTATAATGAGGGTCGTGTAATGTCAACCCAACATGCTTACTCGGCCTTGCTAATCGATGGACGAGTCTTAGGCCGATCGATATCTGAAACCCCATCAACAAATGTTAAACTTAAATTATACAAGGTGTATACCAGCTGGCACATTCCTGAACAGGTCTGTGCTCAGCAGTGGACTTAAAAATTGTAATAGAATCAAACAGAATACAATGTTTTTACTCAACATAAATTATAAATAAATGTTAAAAGTTATTTTTTTACTTTACCATTTGCTTAAAAAACGTATGTCCTGGGAAGAACCAGCAAGAAACCCCGCGGGACTTTTTTCAAAGTAATAAAGTAAGTTGAACAATTAATTATAAAAAACATTTTAGAAAAAGCTTGGCGTCGAATACTTTATTCCCTGGGGTTATTATCAACCTTGTATTCCATTAATATTATAATAACCCCTTTTACAGTCTTTGTTTAGCAAGAATTATGAACTTGATAAGTAAGATATTGTATTTTTATAAAATTGAATTTACAAACAAGCTTACAGTCCGCCTGCAACCAATCTCAAACTAAGAAGGCTATAGATAGAATGCTTCACATTGAAATTGTACTGGTTCTTTATATCTTTTAGACCTGGAGCACAGCAGTTTACGCACAGAAATATAGATAAGACTGAGGTACCTACCCAAACAAACTTTTAGACAGAAGTAATACCATGTATACTATTGCCTGGCACCGTATTATAAAAATGTATCCAATATTGTATTATAGAATAAGGGTGACAAACGAGCACACTGCAGATGCGTTGCCTTGGGGACTAAAATGGAAAGCCTTGTTTGCAGTAAAAATGGCTCCCGGTTCTCTACACTCACCATACGAAACACAGTAGCATAAATCTGCTATTTCACATTGATATTCTGTGGGAGCGTGATCCTTCCCCATTCAAGCTGCCCCATTTATGCTACAACTATAATATAGCTGCAGTTCAGCACTAACACCTGCCCCATGAATGAATAACTGACTCTGTAGATTCGAGGAACTGGTGATAGTGTTGTGGCGGGTGGAAGGAAAAGGGGAGATCTCCCGCCGGGCAAGGTGTTCTGCCCAGGGAGCGACAGCAGCGCCGCCACAGTGTGATAGTGGTAATGATGTGATGTTAGTTGTTATTGTAATTCAAAGAAGGTGAACAAAACAAAATAAAACTTTAGTAATCTGTTATGTTTGACAGCTCGGTATCTCAGTGGCTAAAGATTTGGATACGGTACTTAAGGGCCGCGAATTCAAATCTCGCACGAAACAAGTGTTTGTATGGCCTGCAAATAATTGTACTGAGTCTGGATGTTAGTCCATATACTGCACGATACAGTAGAAAATTCATATGTGAAGGGATACATTTTCGTACGTCTATGGGCTACAACATTCACTACTAAATAAATACTATCAGGTCCTGTGTTCTTGTTCGTCAACCTAATTTCTATTTTTAAAAAAATGCCTAAATGGGAGACGAACCATAAAGGTTTTGAGACCGCCATTTATAAACGTAAGGTTAAAACATGTCACATATTTCGATACATAACTCAATTGAATTTGTTTTCGTTTAATAAATTTAAAATAAACATTTTAGTCTGTAAATTAGTTTTTTAAACAGATATTGAGTTTAGTTTTTGAATAATGGCTTAGGGTTTAGTGGTGATCCATTTATTCATTCATTACAGTCTGTCAAAAACCATTTCTGTACATAGGCCTCCTCATAGATTGCTTCATAAGGGGGATATTTACCATAGTTGGCAGGCGAGATAAAACGACCAGAAAATAAAAACAACTGCGGTTGTCATCCTAGTTGTTTTTATTTTCTGGTCGTTTTAGGAAGACGCTGTGCTCTAGTTTGTTACCAACTGTCGCCTCTTACGGCACCCAGAGAAGTTATGGGTTAAAACAGACCAGTTTGTGGTGAGCTGTCTGTGAATGGTGACATCACGAGCCAAATGCGAGATATTCCGAGGAGTTTACAATTGCCAACTTTTGGATTGCCTTGGTCGGCCGGCCGGATCCGAGCGCTAGGGTTTTTACATTAGAGCCTTACGGTGGCGCGGTAAGCCATGTTGAAAGAGGTAAGGTCACTAATTTTTAGGGGAATAGACATATCTATGCCCATCAAGATAAAGACCATAAGACTAAAACACACATATGCCTAGTTTCGTGGTAGTGGTATTTATCGTTATATCATATTAAAGTCCACTGCTGAACATAGGCCTCCCCCATGAATTGCCTCATAGGGGGGATATTTGCCATAGTTGCCACGCTTGGCAAGCGGGTTGACAACCGCAGTTTTTTATTTTTAGATGTTATTTGGAAGACGCTGCTGCCGTCTCTTGATTTATTTCCTCTGTAGTCTCCACGGGATGGTATGGGGTAGTGGATATTCTTACACCGCCGCTACATGGTAAAGTGGTATTTAATTGTAAGTAATTTTGCAATTAGTATAACTATACGTAATTATATGTTTAAATTTTGTATATTAAATAATATGTTGAGTAAAAAATACGTAAACAAAATTAAGTGCATATAACAAAATAATTCTTTTTATTTATTTTTTTAAAACGTCACCCCCACACTAGGATTTTCTCCTGTATCGTGGAGGTAGTTTACAAACATAAATTCTACAAGGACGAACATCCAGACCCGGAACAATTATTTGTAGGCCATACAAATACTTGTTCCGTGCGGGATTCGAACCCGCGGCCCCCGGCGTTTCAACTCATTGCTAAGCTACTGCGCCACGGAGCCGTCAATTAGAAAATGATGATCATAATCGAGATATGCATATACTGGTTTTATTTTATATATGTAATTTAATGAATAGTATTCGATACTGCCTCATTTTCATACGGTCGCTATGAATAGACCTTAAATTATGACCTTCCAATTTCACTGTTGGCATAGTAATAGCAATTTAATGAGACCAAATTATCTTTCGGGGCACTAAATATCAATATAATGGGTCCCTTGTAAGTCGAATTACTTAATGAAATGTCGTTTTATATATCAAAGATTATGTAAAATGTTAAAAATTGTGTTTTGAAAATAGATTTAAGACAATATTATAATTTACTCGGCTCGGTAGCCGCACTGTGGCCCACGGGTTCGAATCCCGCTTGAAACTTGTATTTGTACGACGACCTACTAATAATTGTTCTGCGTCTGGATGTTTGTCCATTCATCCATTCATTACAGTCTATAAAATTCCACTGCTGACTATAGACCACTCCCATAGATTGCCTTATGCGGGGGATATTTTATGGGATAATGCATCTGCATTTTGATCGTTTGTTTTTAGATAATATAAATTAAACTTAAAATATGAGACTGAATCATATCTACATCTAATTTTTATATATAATATCATAACAAATGTAAAAACTTTTGATTGGATTCTTAATTCGTATAGTAATGGAGAAGTGACAGCACTAATAACTGCATTTTGCAAGCAAAAACTAAACTCGCTTCATATTGGATAGCTTGTAGATAACATACACAAGATAGCGTTATGTAACTGTTCGTCTGAGTGTTAATTTTTGCGTTTAGTATAAACTATAAAAAAAAGGATAACGTAATGGCATAATAAACTATGTTCAAAGTTCAAGTAAATATATTTAAATCGGTTGGAATTAAATAATCACAAACAAATTTTTGCAATTCATTTTTTATACATTTTCGTTTTCGCTCTCCCTCTCTCTTTCATACTCTCTTTAAAACAAAGAAAGAGAGAGAGAGAGAGAGAGGGAGATACTCTCTCTATGTTTTATCTAAGATATAAACTGTGCAATTCAAATAGTATTATTAACGTTAGAATATCACTGTATATTTCTAAAGATAAATTAACAATTGGGTTTGAATTAAATCCCTTAAAAATGCAATTAATTTCAACATATTTTGATGAAAGTGTATTTATAATTTATTTTATCAAGAATTTTAACATATTTTACGGTTTTTAATCTGTAGAGTTTCAAAGTAAATTAGAGCAAGATGACTGCACAAGCCGCAGTGCATGCGACAAGCCGATATCAGTATGAAAATTCGAAGCCTTTAAAAGGCAACGCGACTGTGAAATTAGTTGGCTATTCAATCGGTGGAGGGCGTGATGAGGCGATATTTTCGTATATGTTACGATGTTTTTATAACGTACGACTGTTTTGCTACATAAATTTCAAAATATTTTATAAAATTACACGAACAAAATATTTTTACTTATCATTTAAACTTTTTTCTAGGTAGCACAGCATGAGTAAAGAAATCGTAGTAATAGAAATGCTTTTCTACCTTGGTCTTAGAAGGTGGATAGATATTCTCCATTAAAGGCGTAGTCCCGAATTCATGGAAGACAGCTTTGGTCCACCAGATCCCTAAAAAAGGCGACCGCACAGACCCGTGCAACTACAGGCCTATCGCTATCAACTCCTTGTTCTCCAAAATAATGGAGTTCATTATAAACTGCCAGCTCATGAGGTACCTTGAGGATCACCAGCTGATTAATGACCGTCGTCGTCGTCGGGGTCGATCAGCTGCTGATCTTCTGGTATACCTAACTCATAAATGGGCGGAGGCAGTATAGTCCAAGGGGGACGCATTGGCCGTTAGTTTGGACATAGCGAAGGCCTTCGGGTTTGGCACAAAGCGCTTCTTTCGAAGCTCCCTTCTTATGGGCTTCCCGAGAAATTGTACAATTGGATCACCAGTTTCCTGTGCGATCGGAGCATCAAGGTCGTAGTAGACGGTGCATGCTCTAATTACAAGCCTATTAACGCTGGTGTTCCACAAGGCTGCGTGCTATTTATCACCAACACTGTTTCTTCTGCATATCAATGATATGTTGCAAACTGGTAACATTCATTGCTATGCAGACGACAGCACTGGTGATGCCTTATACACCGGCCGTCCCAATATTTCACGGGAAAACGTCACCGAGTACCGGAACAAACTAGTGTCTGAAGTCGAGTCTTTGCTGAACAAAGTCTCAGATTGAGAGCGACTAAATCTAGTCCAGTTCAAACCCCTAAAGACACAAATTTGCGCGTTTACCGCTAAAAAGAACCCCTTTGTCGTATCTCCTCAGTTTCAAGGCACTCCCCATGCTGCCTCAGCTAGCATCGGAATCCTCGGCGTCGACATATCGAATAGTGTGCAGTTTCTTGGTCACTTGGAAGGGAAGGCCAAATTGGCCTCTAAAAAGCTTAGCGTGCTCACCAGAGCGGGACATTATTTCATGCCGGCACATCGCTTGTAACTTTACAAAGCGCAAATTAGGTCTCACATTTTTACAGGATATGGTGACAAACGAGCACACAGTCCACCTGATGGTAAGTGGTTGCTGTGACCCATTGACATCTACATTTATCCTCAATAAAGAATCAAAATGCAAATGCGTTGTCACCCGTGAGGACTAAGATGGAATGCCTCTTTTCCAGTAAAATGGGTCTCCGGTTCTCTATACTCACCATACAAAACACGGCAGTGTTAAGCTGCTATTTTACGCTGGTATTCTGTGAGAGCGTGGTCCTTTCCCGGTCGAGCCGACACATTTGTGCTACAACTATACTACTAATATAGCTGCAACATGGCTCTACCACGTATAAAAAATCACATGGAATACTGTTCTCATCTTTGGGCCGCGACACCCCAGTGCCAGCTCCTTCCACTTGATCGCATCCAACGCAGAGCGGTTCGAATCGTTGACCAAGTTCTTTCTGATCGGCTCGATTCACTGGCGCTGCGTAGGGATGTTGCATTCCTTTGCATTTTCTATTGCATCTACCCAGGGTGAGTGCTCTGAGGAATTGTTCGGATTAATTCCAGCCGCCAAATTCACGAACGCATATCGCGTCAAAATTCACGATACCATCCTCATCATCTGAATGCTTAGCAGTCCACCACTGTGCGTTTTACTAAGAGTTTTCTTCCTCATAGAACTTCTCTGTGAAATTGTTTACCACCGGCGATTTTACTGGACCGATATGACTTAGGGACCTTCAAGAAAAGAGCTTACTCCTTTCTAAAAGGCCGGCAACGTACCTGCGATTCCCCTGGTGTTGCAGTTGTACATGGACAGCGGTAGTCACTTAGCATTAGGTGAGCCGCATGCTCGTTTCCCCCCTCTTCCATAAAAAATAATTGAAATGATTGTTCTTACTTTTATTATTCTAGCTGGTAGAACTCCGTCCATCTTGGTAGGTACCACCTTGTATCTTTCTGCCGTGCAGTCGGTCATCTTCACTAGTGCGTGCACTGCTGTGTTCCGGTCTAACGTGTAGAGAGAGCCAGTATAATAGGCAGAGAGACATTCCATCTTAATTCTTAACGGTGACAATGCATCTGTAGCCTTCTTTTTTTAAAGTTGGTTGCAGGTGTCCATGGGCGCAGTAGACACCTACCAGCAAAAAAGCATTGAATATATTTAGTATAAAGTAGACCGGATTGACTTTGACATAAGGACGTTGTCCAGTTCAGTCTCGCTGTAGCTCTCCATACGCGTCAGACTATAACCCAACTTTGCACGCACTATTGAAGAAAGCAGATTGCACGGTAAAAAGAGGTAACATGATGGTACTTACCAAGACTAACACTCTGTTCATAAAATAAATTCTACCGCCTATTAGGAATAATAATGATAAAAACAATAATTTTAATGAAGAATTCTAATCCGGCCAAGCGTGTCAAATATGATATATATACACTGCAACAGGACAGGCAGTATATCAGTGATCTTTTGCGTGCCGAAAAAGAAGATGAAAATGAAGTTAAGTTGTAAAAACCATCTCCATTACAGCCTATATAAAGCCCACAGCTGAACATAGGCTCACCCATACATTTTCTCATTGGGAGGATATTTGCGTTTGCGAAATTAGCAAATTGCGAAGCGTTTATTATTTTTTATTCAGCTATTATAAGGCGGATGCTGCTACCCAATCTCTACGTTTAATTTCCCAATGACGCCTCATATGACACCCATGAGATGATGGGGTAGTGGATATTCTTACCACTACCACCACTTACAGTTAGTTGTAAAATCGCAAACTTTAAATGTCATTTTATGCTTCAGGTTATGTTATTCAAATTTCAATTTAATATGTCTGGATTAGAGGCGTTTAGGGGCGATTTTGTCATGAGCTTTCTTATGGGATGCCGGGTATCTGCACCCACACCTGTGGTTAATAATCACACGTTAGTATTTGCAAAGGAAGTACTAATACAAACCACCTTAGTGTGGTTTGTTTATGCCGTTTCGAATATATTTAGTCTTTATTTAAAATATTAGTAGAGATTTATTGTATAGTAGTTTAGATATGTTGTGTAACTTGTTATATGCCAAAGACCGCTTGAAAGAATTTTTTTTTTTGAACTTGTAATAAAAAGTAAAACCGTTACAGCCTATTAAAGTCCGCTGACGAACATAGGTCTCCCACATATTGCCTGGGGGGATATTTGCCATAGTTGGTTGGAAACACAGCAGCATTACGCTGCAATGTTACGCTGGTATTTTGTGTCAGACTACACTCTCATGCGCTTTTTTCCTTTCGAGATTTACAAAATATAAGCGATGAAAAACAAAGATAATAAAAAAATAACGATAAAAGTATAATAATGTACTACCTAAACATTAATAAAGCAAGTTAAACTAAGAAAAACTTCGGTAACTGTACAGAAATAACGCCTGAAAATTGAAATTTGGCTGACCTATTTCTTTCGACGTTAGTCATTGTTAGCGGAATGTTCTTTTAAGCTGTTTGAATATCACGAAATTTTGGCGTTTTTAGTATTCGCGAACTGTGCGCTATAAATAAAAGTAACAAGGCCGTATCCTTTGCAGCTTTTGCCAGTTTAAATGACTGAAATGGTAATGAGCTAAAATGAAAAATGGACTATCCGTGTGAAAACGAATGTATTATGTACAAAGAACTGAAATGGATCGTTGACTGAATTTAAAATTACATTAATATATGAATTTGAATGGTAGCTTATGATTTGAGTATGTAAGTACTTACAAAAAAAATTGGTGTTTGGTTGTAAGAACTATATTTTTGGAGCGCTGTAAGAGATTCGTCCCGTTTCTTCCAGTGGTCGTAAGAGTTGACGAAGGGAAATGGGTGGAGGAATGGAGTAGCATATGGCCTTCGTTCGATATCAGTTACTCGACTCCAAAAAGTCAACATTTCTTAGTCTGCCAATAATACGCAATGTGGTAGAGGCTGCGAAGTTGCGGGCTTAAATCCCGCACGAAACAAGTGTTTAGAATATAATAGATCTTTGAAAAAAATTACGTTCGCTGCATTCAACCTATTAAATTTTCTTCCTCGTACGACCTCTCTGTGGAATAGTTTTCCACCGCCGATTTTTCTGGTCCGATACGACTTAGGGACCTTCAAGAAAAGAGCTTACTCCTTTCTAAAAGGCCGGTAATGCACCTTCAATTCCCCTGGTGTTGCAGTTGTTCATTGGCCGCGGTAGTCACTTACCATCAGGTGAGCCGTATGCTCGTTTGCCCACTCTTCTATAAAAAGAACCTATTAAATATACCTACAATATTTATACATAATACAAATATTGAAGGTATATTTAAATCTACTATACTACTACAATATAAAATATTGCATTATATCATTTATATCATAAATATATAAGAATGCTTCACATAAATTGTATTGTCATTTAATACACAATGATGTAATTAAATTATATATTAATTAGTTATGATATTTACAAAATTTAGTCGAATGTCAAAAAAATTATATATGTATTTATAATATACCTATTGATACGTCGCTTAAATCTCTACGTAGTGTAGAACAAAGTCGCTTCCCGCCGTTTGTACCCTCAGATCTTCTAAATTACGCAACGCATTTTGATGCGGCTTTTATCAATAGACATTCAAGACATTCAAAAGGAAGGTTTGTATGTATAATAAATGCATATTATATATTATATCAATCTGCTGTCTGTGTGAATGTGACTGAACTCCTAAACGGCTGGATCGATTTTGATAAAATGTTGTGTGTGATTTAGTTGATTAGAGAATGGTTTAGATTCACAATTGGACCTGGTAGGTGGCGTTGTTGTCGAGATCCAGAAATCAACCGTGCGAAGCCGGGGCCGATTGCTAGTATTGAATAATTGAGTAGTAGCATTTCTCAATTAGAAATGTTTTAAATTATTTTTAAATTGATGAATATTTTCCATTTCATGAAACATAGATGGAACTTTATTGTAGATTTTAGACAATATACCGAAAATTTCGATTTCGAATAACCAAATTTCTTAAATACTTGATTGTAATAATAATGAGAGATTTTTATTACAATATTTTAAAAGCACAGAATAAATAATAGTAGTACGTACTAAAAGTAAGTAGGATGTAATATTTATACTTAAATACGTCTTGGACTTTATGGAGTGACCTGAATGATGATATGATGATCATATGAGCATTATGAGTCGTGCACTTTTGGATTTTCTAAACTTTTTTTAAATTGAAGTTTGACATAAAATTATCGGAAAATTGGAAGAAGAATCATGTTATACGTAATTTTTTTAATACGCTTATCGTATGTCCAACTGGATTTACCAATTAAATATATATATAATAATATATATATATATATATATATATTTAATTGGTAATATGGTATATATCATAAATTAAATATAGCGTGGGAAATTTCAAAAATTATATATTTTTTAATTGTGGTACAACTCGCAAATATACCGAGAATTGGGTAAATATTTGCGACAGCACGCACACGCTTTTTTGTGCTTTAAATATATCTTCGGGCCTTGTAGCATTTCCCCGAAAAATTACATCGTAGCGCACAGTAGACACGAAGTCGTGATATCCCTGTCCTTAAAGAATTTTCATTTACTACTTTCGATAATACATGTAGAGCAAATACTACAATATTATGTAGGAATGATGTAGAGCGTAAAAAAATTGATATAACTTTTTGCAAATGTATTGAAACAGAAACTTTTTTATTCAATATAGATTATAATGTATTCTGTTTGAGTTTCCTATTACAAGTTATTATCAATATTAAGACCTAAGAATTTTGTTATATTGCCTTCAATAACGGTCTCAACATGTTAAAATTAATATTAAGTAAATCAAGGGAAAGGTTCTCGAGTGAAGAAAGGTTCTCGAGTGGCAGCCTCGTAACGGTAGGCGAAGTGTAGGGCGTCCCCTATTGGCCACTATAGGCCATTTTCGTTGCTAGAAATTCATTATTTGAGTCTTTTTTAATGTATTATGAAATTATTTGATTCCATTCCATATCAATTACAGCCTATAAAAGTCCACTGCTGAACATAGGTCTTTCCCATAGATTGCTTCATCGGAAGGATTTTGCCATAGTTGCCACGCTTGGCAGACGGGTTGACAACAACAGTTTTTATTATTATTTTAAATTGTTATAACCAGAAAGATGCTGTTGCCCATCTTATGTTTTAATTTCCCTCTGTCGCCTCTTACGACACCCACAGGACGATATGGAGTAGTGGATATTCTTACACCGCCACTACCTACACGGTTTGGTTTATTAAATTTATTAGAATTTCCACTACAGAAATCTTATTGTGTGGTTCACGTTTTTAAAGAGGTAAAGAAAATTAAAGAGAAAATACAAGTAAAGGTTTACTTGATTCGCATTTTCCAAATCAAAGTAATTTTATAGAATACGAAGGTCTCTTGTTATCTTTTGTGTGTTAAGAATTAGTATAAGTGGTTGAAGCATTATGCTCTGTGGAAATACATGAATATAAATGTCGTACAAATTTGTTAAACCGTTACTGAAGTCTGCTAACTTCTAAGGCGCCCTTTGAGAGCTGCGGTCGCGGTATTGAGTCTTTACTCACTTGTGAAGCATATCTCGAGGAACGAGATTAACTCGATATAATCGAATTGATATTTAATTTTGGTATATAAAAACCTATAACTATAGACCTAAAGCATTTGTATAACTCTTGTCAGAATATAATGTACGGTGTATGATGTGTATATTTATTTTATATTAATTATTAATAGTGATTTTAATACGTACGTACTTGCATTCTGTTTTTTCGGCGATTGCTTGAAATTATTACTACAAATTTTTATTTAAACGGGGTAATAAACGGATACACAGTCCACCTGCTGACAAGTGGGTGCTATGGCCCATATACACGTACATCGGTTCTCGATTAAGAATCGAAATGTATTTGAGTTGTCACACCTGAGTACTAAGATAGAATGCCTAATTTCCAGAATAAAAGAGTCTCCAGTTCTCTACACACACCATAGGAAACACAGCATCATTAAGTTGTTTTTTATACTGGTATTTTGTGAGAGCGTGGTTAATACTCCGTCGAGCCGATCTGTTTGTGCTGCAACCATAATATATCTGCATGGCTCTATCACGTTATATATTATAATCTAAGCAGAATTCAGTTTTTTTATTTACCATCATAAATGAACTTTATTTTGGTCACGGCGTTTTTCATACATAAATTCCATATTGCTTTTGAATAATTATTTCAGAACCAAAATATTTTATTCAGTTTAGGCTAAATGAAAGCTCCTATGAGCGACAATTCTAAAAGCGAGACCTCCACAAAGAAGAACCTGCAAGCTACCGGGATAATCCTTAAAAATACTTAATACTTGCCTTGAACCGCAATTATTTAATTTTTATAATATCGTTTCAATATCGTTCCTCTCAATAACAACCAAGTTTTACTTAAGCAAATTGTTAAACTAATATATAAATTCGCTGAAAGTCAGTGGCTTCCATCCGCCGCTACTTCCCAAAGTTCCTGTGTTCAATTTAATTTAATCGGGTTACTGTTAATTTGTTTCAATAGGATGTTAGTTTGCGGGTATTGGCAATAATTTATTGGGGCCTCCTTTGTGGCGTGCGTTGCTGGGATCTAATAATAATACTGTTACTTAAGTCGAATTATATCTACATGTACGCACTGAAGTAATTTCCAAGTTTAACTTTATTAACTTGTTTGTTTTAGTTATTATATTTTTTTAATTTAATTTTTAGATGTTTTTGAAGATACATCGAGAGAAAAAAATGTTATATAAAATTACGAATAAGTATTAATAAATTAATTCAAAGAGCCTTTTTTTTAAAACCTGATCACCCATGAAAAAGCCTCCATTTTTACTAAATTTGTCATATTTGGTTAAGGCAAGGTAAGATCAGGCTTTATAGTTATGCCAAAGTTTGACGTAACAGCAGGGTTGAGATTAGGTTGAGTTGACTGGTCTTAATGTCTTTTAATTTCGAGATGGTAATGATATCTATCGTGGGTCACAAACACTATGCTTTTCACTAAATCTCAAGACACACACAGGAAGAAAAGCAGTGATGCCGTAGACCAAAGGCTGTTAAGCCGTTATGTTCCCACCAGACTGCGCATTTTGCAAATGTTAAACTGCCATGTCATTGTTCAGTCACAATGAATATTAAGTTCTTACTGCGCAATAAAATTTATTCTTACTTTATTTTGAAAACTAATGTCAAAGAAGAAAGAGAGCAAGAAAAACAGATTCATTTGTAGTTTGAGCGCACCACAATAATAACTTATTTAAAAAAAAGGTAAAATATATAAAAACAATTAAATTTATGATAATATCTAACCTAATATCGACAATATTTATTTTATATATAGGTATATACATAATGTAAAAACATGAAAATCACGTTAACTATGTAGTGGCAAAATAAGAATATCCAACCCCATATCGTGTGGATGTCGTAAGAGGCGACAAACTGAAACAATCCAGATCTTTCTGATAACAACTGAATAAAAAAAACTGCGGTCAACAACTCGCCTGTCAAGCGTAGTCACTATGGCTAACATCCCGTCCTATTAGGCAATCTATGGAAGAGGTCTATGTTCAACAGCGGACTTTTGATAGGCTATAATGTTAAAACTAAGAAGTGGACCGGCATCAGTGCACACTGATTTTCAGTTAAAAACAGTAGTTAATTATATTTTTTCGAACATTTGTTAAACAGTCAAGTCAAATCACGCATAAAATTAATCCAACTTAAAGTTTCCAAGCGTATAATAGTCCCGCCAAAATTAATATTTGTAACACAAACGAATAATTTGGTTTCATAAATGTCCGGTAAATATTTACTCGCTGCATGCCTATGCTCTGCTATTCTGTAAATAAAGAGCCACTGAGTTAACCCAACATTGTAAATATTTGTCGTACTTTCATATGTCCGAGGTTAGTCTATTTGGAGAGGACTATTGGTGAATTTTCGGCTAAATTTTAGATGGAGATATCGCTGAAATGGCCCTAAATAGTAGAAAGAATATCATTTTTATCAGATGGTGGTGGAGACCAATAGGAGGGTAATATTTTTGGATAGTATATGCATAGTTATATTTATGTCATTCAAAAGTATTATGTACGTATATATTAACCAGAGCGGGCATAGAAATATATTAATTAATTAAATTCAGCATTAATTCCATGCGCCAAATTTCACTAACGCACTTCGCGACAAAACTCACGATTCCATCCACACCATGTGGTTGCTTGGCAGTCCACCGCTATGGGTTTTACTATGAGTTTTCTTCCTCGCACGACTCTTTTGTGGAATCGTTTACCACCGGCGTTTTTTCCGGATACGACTTAGGGAATTTCAAAAAACGAGCTTGCTCCTTTTTAAAAGGCCGGCAACGCACCTGCAATTGCCCTGGTGTTGCAGTTATTCATAGGCGACGGTCGACGCTTACTATCTGGTGATCTCCAATAATAAAAAAATATTATGTACGTATGTTTTTCTAAAGAAAAATGTTTTTTCTTTATAAAATAAGGATGACAAACGAGCACACAGTCAACCTGATGGTATATTAATTGTTCATTGCACGCTTTTCATTCATTTTTAACCGAATTCAAAAAGGAAGAGGTTCTCAATTCGAGTGTGTTTTTTTTTGTATGTTTGTTACGCGATATCTTTGCAGATTGTGATAATTTTTTTTTAAATATGTTTTACTTCAAGGGTGGTCTCATATAAATTTGAAGAACATATTTCACCCCTAAGGGTAGCAAATAAATAACTTCTTTTTAGCAATTTCAAGTCGGTTTCTACTTTTTGTTAAAAGTTATATTTATAGCGTACTTCAAACCAGTGTCCCCAACTGTAGCTAGCTGTAGTGTCTAAATTAGTATCATACTACTGAATATAATACTTTTCGTTGTAGTGTGGCTTTACCTTAATCTTCATGCTTGGCTGGATTGACAACCCTAGTACCAGCCGTCTCGCCCCTTTAGCGCTGCTATCCGTAGGTTATTATCAGGTGAGCCGCATTCCCGTTTGCCCCCTCATATATAAAAAATCTAAGTAGTTCAAGTCTGGCTTAAATCTTTTTTTCTTTTTTTTGCGCCCAAAGCAAGGGGCTACCCTCCCGGAAGCGGGGGTGGGAGGTGGTGAATGCTCGTAGCATACCACGCAGCCGGCTGTGTGGTTATGTGGGACTCAGTATGAAATGCCTACCCACTAAACACCACCTGTGGGACTGGGTTTGGCCTGTATGGCCTTTCTGCCGAATCGGAAGCGACCCCTTAAGGAAAGGGGGCGCAAGGCTTAAAAAACTTTCACGTCTGCTTAAAAAGCAGATGGTATACCGACATCTATCGGCTATCTCTCCATGTTTTTTCTTCCTGGCATCGTGGTATAGCCTACACGGATTAGAAATAGCAGCTTATCGAGCCTGTACCATCAACATACACAGTACCAATAGCGAAAACCCGCTAATAACGGTATACCGTTATAACGTTATATTATTCGGTTAATTGGAAATTTTCTATTAATAGGAAAATATTTGAAAAGAATAATATACAACGTGCAGCAGCAATGGTGACTTTAATTTAACACACATATATACGTTTTCACATTTTCGTTTCATGAAGAAATTATACTGCCGGCTAGGTAAGTAATTTCATGAATGAATTTTTGCAAGGGTGACCCCAATTTTAGTTACTTTTTATTATTTAATTTATTTGAAAATTTTTTTTTTCAATTTGCGAGTTATTTAACCTATCAAAATTATTATGATTAATGGGCACTAGCCCTACCCGTGAGTTAAATTAAAGTCACTATATATATATATACTACGAAATATAGAAAATATAGAATAAGAAATATACTACGAAAGGAACTTCGTTCCAATCGAGTGTTCCACGATACTCACGCACATTTTATTTTTTATATTATCAGTAACTTTTTTATTACTTATGAGTAATATAGGCAAATGGTGAAGAAAACTTAATTTAAAAAAAATTCAATGACTCTGTACTTTTTACCTTTTAAATTCAAAATGCGTGGTAATGCATTACTTTAAATGATTTTATTGCGCACGCACACATTCGTAAGGGTCGATGGGTAGACAAAAACGTTGTTGCCCGTAAATCACATTCAATTTGGGATAATTTCAAATAAAAGTAGAAGCCTCATTTAGTCTTATTTTCAAAAACAGCAATAAGTGCAGAGCAGTGTCTGTTTAACGATTTTATTTATTGAAACACTAAATAATAAAATTTGAAATGGCAACTCATTTTTATGCTTTTCATACCTTATTTTGCTAACAAAAACAAAAGCTTTTTGCAACCTAGGTAAATGTCGTGTAGTGACGGCATAAGAAAACCAATCACCCTATTTCGTTCCGTAGGTGTCGTAAGAGTGGCTATGGGAAATACTACTCGTGCGGTTAAAGAATGGGATTGAAAATGGTGTCGCCTCTATTCACCTCTCCCTCGCATACTATCCGCCGGTAAAGACTGCAAAAAAAATACTTTACGAAATGAATTTTTCGGTACTATAGAACGTACCGAAAAAATCATATCGCAAAGTATTTTTTCCTGTATTTTTTTCCAGTATTTCAGTCCAACTTATCATTGGAAACAATGATAACAAATTCCCATAAACTACAAAACAAATTCAGTCCGGTTTTGCAAATTTGTGAGCCTTTTCACCATTTTTTTATTTTTCACCATTTGCCTATATTACTCATAAGTAATAAAAAAGTTACTGATAATATAAAAAATAAAACGTGCGTGAGTATCGTGGAACACTCGCTTGGAACGAAGTTCCTTTCGTAGTATATTATTATTGATAAACCTATTAGCGTCATATAAAATAATATTTCTTTCATGGCAAGATAATACAAGTTCCTTTCGTAGTAAATTATTATTGATAAACGTATTAGCGTCATTTAAAACAATATTTCTTTCATGGTAAGATAAGAAAAAGTGCGAGGGAGATGGATATTATACCATCTCGCTTCCTTATAGCCCCCAAGGTCGTGACAAAAAACTTACACATTTTTTCGCCTAGCCCCCATCCGCCAAGTCCATACCGTGCGATAAGGAACTTCGTTCAAAAATTGAAAATACTGAACCTTCTCTGCAAATTTGGCCGAATATTGCAAAATAACCCTGTATGAATAGGAATTCCACAAAGCACGATCCTGAGCCAACTGCATCCGTCAACGACTAGCAAATTATTCCACTCCTTTATCTTTAAAGTTTTTGAGCGACGATATAAATAGTTCAGTTAGCGATGTGGCTGGTCATAAATTCTCCGAGCTCCTGGATGTCTAAAGGTGGAAGGGCGTGGGAGTAATTAAAAGAATCAATTTAATTACTGCCTAAATTAAATCCTAAATCTCTTTTGCTAGTGCCAAAGGTTTTCTGCGTCAGATGTAGGTATTTAAGACAAGCGAGACAAAATTTTCTTAAAGACGCAGTTGCATAATTAATATCAATATTTGCATTTATCGTGAAAAGTTTCGTGAAACTTTCAAGAAGTTTGCTAATTTGCAAGTTACTTTAAATCTTATTTTGGAGTGAAATAGCATTTTAAAACGTGTCGCAGGACGATCCGAATACCAAGTTCTAAAAAATATTTTAAAAAAAATATAAATTTTTGCTACAGAGTTAGGTACATCCATTATTCGAATGTGCGAGCTGGCTGAAACGTTACTCTTGCAACTAATTAAAAGCAAATACACGCTCCGTTGCTCTGTGGTTGTTTACTTTACTATGGCTGTAGTACGAATTTGTGGGCAAACTCATGAATTCGAGCTTATTTTCATATTACGGAATAAACGGATATCAAATATGGTTACAAAGCAAAGCGCCGCCGCGATTAAAATTTATGATATAATACTGGATACCCATTTCCGGGCAAAAGCATTACTTAAGGTTGATATGCATTAATAAACGGTACGTAAGGCTTAAAATGCATGAGAGTTATGCTCGGGGCTCCTTTTTCTTAATAAAGGCAAGGGTGGCTGACGAGTACACAGTCACCTTATGGTAAACGAATTATGTGGAACATGAAAACCTATAATTATCCTCGATTAAGAATCAAAATGCAGATGGATTGTCATATTTAACGACTAAGATGGAATGCTTCACATCCTGTTAGCTACCCAGACGGACTCTTATGTCCTAGGAATAGAGTCTGTGTAGGCGCTGTTGTCGCGCCACAATCGAAACGCACAGAAGCCTAAATCACGCTATCAAAGTTCCGATGTACTGCGCTATAAATAGAACAGCTCTGTATTAACACACGGAGCGTTGGCCGCTCCCCGGGCTCCACTGTCAAAAGTCCTAGCACCTACTACTATCGGAAACGAATCAGTCCGTTTTTAGTGTTCAAACTAAAACAAGAATGCTGCTTGACGGTAGAAGTAGGTAAGAGTTCGATAGCTACCCAGACCGACTCCTACATAAAATCATAGGTAGAATCTAGTACTAGTACCTGATATACGAGTGTATGGACGAACGAATAAGTCGGGTTTTAGCGTTCAAGCTCGAACAATATAATATAGATACATGGACATAATATTATGTATCTGTATTCACTGTGTAGTGGCGGTGTAAGCCACCAGCGTAAAATATGAGTATTATACTGCTGTGTTTCTTATAATGAATGATAAGAATCGGTATACAATTTTTACTGGTAACGAGATATCATAGATCCTCAGGGGTGACAAGCATCTATGTTTTGATTTTAACCAAAAATGAAGGTGGCTATAGACCACAGTATTTACTTACCATCAGATGGAGTGTGCTCATTTATTACCCTGATTTGACAAATACCAAAATATCCCGGAGATCAGCTATGTATTATTAAATGCAACCTGTTGACCCCGGAGAGGTCTGGCAACCTGAACCAATGACGTAGAATAAGTCCAAACGAGTCAAAATTATTTTTTATGTAAAAAAAAATCTATGACAACAACCAATGACGTAGAATAAGTCCAAACGAGTCAAAATTATTTTTTATGTAAAAAAAATCTATGACAACCACGAATTTAATATTGATACCCGAGTTGTGCCTCGGGCGATCTATGCATTGGCCGATTTTTTTGTCTTATTATGTTACTGAAATATTATTTTCGTATTCCTTTGTTACAAAATCACAGAAATATATTAAAATACTGAACTGGAATATCTCTTTCGAATATTATATTTCACTGTAGGTTAGTTATCATGCCTTGTTTTTTTATTTATTTGTTTATATGTGTATTTTTGTTTATTTGATTATACGTGGTAGAGCCACACCACATCTATATTATGGTTGTAGCACGAATGGGTCCACGCTCTCACGAAAATACCAGCATAAAATAGCAGCTTAATGCTGTTGTGTTTCGTATGGTGAGTGTAGACAACCGGAGACCCTTTTTACTGGAAACGACGCATTCCATCTTAGTCCTCACGGGTGTCGTCAGGGGTGAAAACGCATCTGCATTTTAATTCTTAATCGAGGATAAATGTTGATATCTATGGGCCACAGCATCCACTTACCATCAGGTGGATTGTGTGCTCGTTTGTCACCCTTATTCTATAAAAAATTTTTTCGAAGTCATGTGAAGTCCGCCAGCACGCAATGGGTCAGCGCGGTGTACGAGTACACTTCCGTCCCATCGGACTATGAGAATGAGGGAATATAAAGTGAAACGATGCAATTATGCCACAAGCGAACACATAGTCCACTTGGTAGGTGGATACTGTGTCTCATAGACATCTAAATCTCTCCTCGATCACGAATAAAAATGTCACAATCACACAACCAATATCTCATTACCCGCTTTCGATGACATGCTATGCAAGTAAACAGTTAGCACATTCTTTTTTGTTGAAGTCCTACATATCTCCCAAGTACCTGACAAACATGTAACCCAGACCAACGTGGTACTAATATCGGATAAGAATGTATTTATTAACTGTAAGTATTATCACAAACACGAAAACACCCGCGCGTCTTCGCCTTCCAATAGCCAAAGGATTAGACGATAAGATTGGGTAAAGGGACGAAGATCGGAAAAGGACCGAAATTTTACTTCATTATGTATGACCTCACATAGGATTGCGGATTTAGGATTTTTTTTAAAATACCTACCAATATCTTTCTAGGATTCTGTTTAATCTGGCAAAGATGAAAGTACTAGATTTTGCACAATTACATTACATTTTTTTATTTAAGCATAATATAAAAATATAAAATATTTATTATCCTAATAAATTTCCCGTGGTATTGTGGCAAGAAAGTTGTCTGCGTTTGTTTGCTGAATGGATATATATACTTGGATTTTGAGCGAGAAAATAACCAGTCCTCTTATCACCAGCGGCGACGACAAGCCGCGGATACAGTTCCTTTACGAACTTCAACGCACATGGACTCCACGGACCGATAGTATCTACAGAAAATGGCTCAAATATGCAGTCATCGTATTAAACTAAAATATACTTATTTATATAACGTTTTGACTGTTTAGTAGCGGTGTAAGAATATCTCCTACCCCATATATTCCTGTGGGAGTCGTCAGAGGTGACAAAGGGTAAAAATTCAGGAAATATGCAGCAATATCTTCTTTGTATCAATTATAAAATAACAAAACTGCGGTTGCTAACCTGCCTGCCAAGAGAAAGCAAATATTCCCCTTAAGATCCTAGGAGGCCTATGTTCAGTGAACTTTGATAGGCTGTAAAGAATGAATGAATGAATGAACTTATATTATTGTCTTCAATAATACTGAAAGCTGTTATTAGCTTATTTATCTCGCAAACAGTTAGCAGCGATTATCGGGACAGTTAAGATAGATTTATTTTGACAATAAAAGTAAACACAGGCCGCTCTCAACCGCGCCCATTAGTGAGAGGGATTCCCTGCGATTTGTAGGCCGCGTGACAAGCGATGGCGAGAAATCTTATTCGAAACTGAATACTGGTATGTTTTGAAAAATAATTATAAAATAAAAAAAATATTTCAAAGTTATTGTCGGTAACGAGGAAATAATACTTATAATAAAATAGCTGGTCCCGGCGCGTTTCTGCCGCAGATGAAATAATTGTGAAAATATCGTTTTAAATTTGGAAGAGTTATATTGTTTCATTAGGAATGATAATACATTCGTTGAAGTTGACTGATATCACATGAGTAAAGAAACCGTACATATAGTTTCTCTATATTAATAATATAATAATTAAGACCTAGTTTTGTGCTATTTAGTGAGAAATAAATATCTTTTTATTGCATTCTTCATCATCATTACAGTCCATCACAATTCCACTGCTGAAAATAGGCCTCCCCTATTTTCAGCAGCGGAATTGCATTTACAATTTCGCAAGAATATTTTTGGAAGGTTGTTTTCAAGGTTGTTGTCTTGAAGGTCGATTTTCAATAATATAAAATAAATTTCATAAGACAGATCGGTTACTTTTATATAATTGTTTTCTTTTTGTCTCTTTTTTGGCATTTTCATCCTTTTCACTGAAACTATGTTTACATACATACTAATTTAATATTACTCTGTGAATAATGTTGCTAGTTACATATTTACTCATGTCATTTATAAATTGTTATTTAGTTTATGCCTTTAGGTAATAGTTTTTTGCTCTATGTAAAATAATAAAATAGACGGACTCTATTTGATATAGTTTAGTCGTATACGACTTCGAGTTACAGCCACAACTTGATTGCCTCGTTAGGCTCTAGTGGTCGTAAGTACGACTGCTCTCTGTATGTTGTAGGGCGTTCTCTAGGTATTAGGGCTTTTTTTGTTTTTTTTTAATCAATACTAAATCAGTCCATATTATTCCATCAATAGGCGCAGCTCTACTCTCATTTGTAAGAGGTTAAGTTCCTTGTCATATTTATTTGGTAATTAATTTAATATGTAATAAATAATTGACATTGTAATTTAAATAAACCTTGTTTCGCCTATCACTTGGACCACCAATGTATTAGTTGATGGGAGGGTCAGAGGTTTGGCCGAAATGTTTTCAACTTACGCCTTGAGAGCTCAAACGGTTTGATTGTCAGAAGAAAATGGAATGAACCGGAAGCTGGAAGAGAAAAAGAAATTTGGGCCATTGGGCAAATTATTTTGTGCCCTCGCTGTTTATCCCTGGCTTTGGGTTCTTACCTGAATTTTGTTTTGTTTCAATATTTTTTTGTTTTTCTCAGAGTCACAATACTAAGCTATGAATTCACGCGTGACTGAAGATTTCTTTTAAATTCATATAAGAAATAAGAAATCAATTCAATGTTAACCAATGATGTGGAAGACATTTTTGCCACAAAGTGTAGCTATAACTAGATTCATTAATTCCATTGCTGCCACAAAGCCTAAAAATGTCTACATTAATTAATTCCACTTCTGCCACAGAGCCTAGCCATGTCTACATTAATTAATTACACTTCTGCTACAAAGCCTAGCCATGTCTACATTCATAAAGTCCACTGCTAAACATGGGCTTGATTGACAAGCGCAGTACCCGTCTTACACCTTAGACGCTGCTACCCATCGATGGTCTGGGTATTTTAAATCTGGCGCAAACGTGAGATATACCGCCATCTATCGGAAGCCTTTTTTTTAAAACGTTAC
Source organism: Parnassius orleans (assembly GCA_029286625.1). Taxonomy (NCBI): domain Eukaryota; kingdom Metazoa; phylum Arthropoda; class Insecta; order Lepidoptera; family Papilionidae; genus Parnassius; species Parnassius orleans. The sequence continues at coordinate 1,244,888 of JAGSMP010000087.1, forward strand.
CTCCACACTAGGATTTTCTCCTGTATCGTAGGGGCAGTTTACATGCATAAATTTCACAAGGACAAACAGACAGACCCGGAACAATTATTTGTAGGCCATACAAATACTTGTTCCGTGCGGGATTCGAACCCGCGCCCCTTAGCGCTACAACTCATTGGAAATGCCATTATTCTGGCATTTCCTTTAACCCTTTGAAATGGGATAAAGGATTCCCTTATGCACACGGCAATAATATAATATATAAGTAATATTTTAAATATAGCTAGTCTCCGTTGAGACTAGCTGACGTGACCGAAATTCCGTCTGAGAGATCGGATTTTCACACACACTCATAACTTTAATAATATTAATAATGATTAATATTGTTAAAGTTATGTGTGTGTGTGTGTGTTGTTGAATACGTCGAGAATACGTTTTCACTTTTCAATGCCTATGAAAATGAATTCAGCGCTTTAGATGGCGGTAAGAAATAGACCATAAAGCTTGGAGGGTGGAAAGATTTTTTCGTTTGTGGCCACTAAACAGGATTTTTGATGATATCAAATTATGATATAAAACTATTAATATTTCCTTTTAAAAGTAATAAAGTAATTAAGAAATTCTAAAATATTCGTCCCACTGCTGGCCCAGGCCACCTCTCATTCTTGAAAAGGTTTAGGGCAAGGAAATGTCCGCCACGCTGCCCTTTTTTTTATATGGGGAAATGCCTACGCATACCCGCCTCGCAGGGGCAAGGACGGGTTATGTCGGACTCGCACCGACTAAAACCCCATGGTGTTCCACCTTCGCCGCATATTGGCAGGGCCACGGGAACGCTTTCGCACACATCCGCGGCCCCACCAGCGCCGGCCGCCCCATGACAGCCCCTTCTCGGGGGAGGACCTCTCCTCCCCATTCTCCTTCTCAGGCAAGGCGCACCAGGAACACAAGGCACGCCCCCCTCCACGGCCTCCAAATGCACCTGCGTATCGGGCCCCCCCGAGTCCGATACGTGGAGGCCATGGGGCCAGAAAAATCGAGCGCTCAGTAGCACCCGCTTTCCCGACCCCAGCAGCGTATCTGATCTCTGGCTCCGCCGCCAACCAAATTTCGGCCGCGGAAGGTAGGGAGAGCGGTGCCTCGCAATACCGACACTCGTCTGCTCCCGTGGCCCCACCACCACCGCATCAACGGTGCGGCCCCGTCAGAGTCGAAGAGGACAAGGCGAGTGGCGCATTGCTATACCAACACTCCTCTTACTCCGCGACGCCACCTCGGCTGCAGCGGTAGGGGGAGAGGACACCCCTCTCGCCGCAGCCCACCGACACACATCCGAAGTGGGCTCGCCAAGCCCCTCGGGTACACCGGGCCGACCCTACACCACGGGCCAGCCAAGGTCACCGCGGGTGACCAAGCCACGGCTACTAAGCCCCCGCCGACAAGGCGGGAACCCGTTCGGGGCGCCGCACTGCCCTAATGCGTGTTGACGGATTTCATATGACTTCGAAATATTTTTTCAATTTCTCAGACGTACAGGTTTAATCGAGATGTTATACTTTAAAATAGCAATTATTTTTCATTGGTGTCAGCGGAGATCGAACCCGGGTTTCTCACATACTGTGAATTTTACAGCTAAAGCTTAGCTCCTAAGCAACAACTGTCTTACGTTACATATATATTCAAAAATGTTATTACTGCAACTTCTAGCTTCATTAAAGAATAAAAACAATGTTCCTCATAAAAACGTCACTATGTAGTAGGTAGGGTAGTTTAATCATCTTAGCATTGATTTTTAATCACAAATATAAGTTATTGATAGGATAAAATCATCGATCACTAATAAAAAACTAGGTGACAAAAAATGTCCTTACCAAATGAGCACCCACTCGAACATTTGGGTGCGCTTTTAATTTGTACGAAGCTTTGTGAATACAACTTTAGGCAACGCACGCAAGGTTGAATTTACATTAATGTATATTTATTTCAACTAGAATTACGTCAAAACAATTGGCGACAGTTTTTAGAGAACGTTTGCATGGGATTGTGTATCTAGTTTTTTAATTAGTGATCGTTGGATAAAATACAACAAACACATTTATATGAAAAAAATCGGCCCTTCGTCCTCAGAGTTAACAACGCCTCATTAGCCTTCTTCGTTTGAAACTGGTTGCAAGTGTTCATTGGCTGCAGTAATTTCGTTTATCACTTCAGTTTTATAAGAAAAGAAAAAAAAGTATTTTATAACAAAATTGCTTCGGAGTTATAATATTATGATGTTGTTATAAGTATGACCCGTGGTAGCTTAGGGCTAAGGGCCAGCCGAAAATTTTATAGTTCGCGTGTAAGCTGAATTTGATTACCGCTCACACCAAACATTGGTAATTGCAATTTTATGTGCTAATTTGCCACGTGTTCTATGGTACAGGAAAACATCGTGAGAGTAAACTTAAATGTCTGTTAAATAAAATTATACAACTTATGAACTCTCTGTCTTCTTATGTCTTCCAGCCCGAATTTCGGTCACAGCTGCCAGTTTCAACGGAGGCTAGCCATGGAGGCTAGCAACGTAGGCTAGCCAGGATATGATTGAAGGGCACGAGTATGTGCGCAAGCATAGATACACTCTATGTTACCTCTCACTCATAGTACGATGGGACGGTAATCCAATCTGACACGACCGGAGAGAGATCAGGCGCAGGACCAACGGCTTTACTCCTTTTCGAGACATGGAGCTACTGAGAATTTCTTAACAGGAAAACCCAATAACTGGTTTTGGCCCTACCCGGGATTCGAACCCGGATCCCCATGATCAGCAATCGCTCTTAAGTCCTCTAGACCAACGAGGCAGTCAATACTGCTTCAGTACTGGAATTGCTTCTTGATTAACTACTACGTTTTTTTTTAAATTAGAAGAGGTCTGCAGTCCGCTCTAAGTTTGCATTTTTATTTTCATGTTGTATTTTTTATTTTTTCCTCTGCATTACTTACGTCATTATGAAAATATTTATAAATTATTCTAAATTCATATTTGGTTTTGTGGCCACAAATCCTTAAACTTACAACTAGCGCTTCCACCGCGGCCATTGCCGGAACTATAAAACTGTGCCGTAATAAAACGGGTCCCTTTAGGTGCATGCATACATCTCTAATGACACGTACGCTGTCCATCGAAGTGTTACTATCGTCACTCGATCACCATTCTTTACGGGAATGTTCAATGAAATGTGTCCATGAAAACGGCTGTATATTAAAGGTTAAGAACTTTTTTATAGTTTCAGCAGCTCGTTACGGAGGTGGAAAATATTTGATGGCACAATAGAAGTACTTTTATGACTTTGGACGCCGTAATACAGGGACATATTGTTTTAGAATGACTTTGTTTGTTTTAATAAAACTTACTAAATTCTAATGATTTTCTACATTCCGATATAATTTTATTAAAATAAATGAAAAATTTACGGTGTGCCGATAGCATTAACTGATGAAGTTCAGACGGTTAATTTATTTTACTAATTAATAGCCAGTTTTTGCCTAAAATCCCAAGTGGTGGTCATTGGTGTTTTAATGTAACTAAAATCTTTTCATTCTTATCTTGAAGACACCAAGAACCAAATGTCAGGAGTAAAGTTACAGAAATAATTATATTAAGTTTTATTTTACAGTATGTATATACTATAGAATAGAATAGAATAATTTTTTATTCAATATAGATTACATGTGTAATTCTTATTGAAAATCATTTTTTACTTTACCACTGGTTCGAAAAAAAAACCTCTGTCCTGGGAAGAACCAGCAAGAAACCCAGCGGGACTTTTTTTTAAAAGTAAATTTTACATTAATGGTTGTACAAACTATTTAAGTACAAAATTTATTTTAGAAACTGCTTGGTAGCGTCCACCTCATTCCCAGGGGTTATTATCAATCATGTATTCATTTATACTATAATAACCCTTTTTATACAGTTTCAGCTTAACAAAACATTTAAACTTGGTAATAGAGAGAGCCTGTACACTTTCCCGGACCTTGTTGTAATAGCGTATACATTGCCCCAAGAATGAATTACTGACTCTGTGGAGTCGAGAAACTGGTATCACTAGCTTGTGTTTGTTCCTAGTGTTTACAGAATGTATATCACTTTTTTTACTAAAACTACCTTTGTTTTTGTGAACATACATTAAATTTTCGTAAATATACTGAGAGGCCAAAGTTAATATATTTATTTCTTTAAATTTATCTCTAAGAGACTCTCTCGGTTTTAGGTTGTAAATAGCTCTAATGACCCTCTTCTGTAAAACAAAAATAGTTTCTGAATCAGCTGCATTTCCCTATAGCAAAATCCCATAAGACATTATGCTATGGAAATAACTGAAATAAACTAGTCTAGCTGTCTCGACACTAGTGAGACCTCAAATCTTTTACAGCATAGGCTGCAGAACTTAGTCTGCTTGCTAGTTTGGATATATGGGGCCCCACTGGAGCTTTGCGTCGAGTGATGCCAAGAAAAACAGTAGATTCAACAGGGCTCTGTTCTTCCCATTTAAAACACATTGGTACCCAGTTTTTAACATTCGTTGTTGTAAATTTAATACATTTAGTTTTATTTCCGTTTAAATGTAGATTATTAACGTTAAACCAATGCACTAATTTTGATATAGCATTATTCACTTCGTCACGTTTAAATGATTGACGTTTAAGTTTAAAAATCAAGGAAGTATCATCAGCAAATAATACTATATCATGATTATCCGGTGCAGGAGTTTATATATACTATATAGTATACATAAACTCCTACACCTGTCATAAATACATTAGGAAGGTATGTACATTAAATAAAAATTGAAATAACATTAATATTAATAAAATAGATATTCGTACTGTAAATACTGTGGAGAAACAGAATCTTGTAAAGCGAGCTATACGTACTCCATTCTGTTGAATTAGTAGACAATGGAGCAATGTATTTACAAAAAAAAGCCTAATGCTTGTCGATCAACAAGTTTAAAAGGCTGTAGTAAAAGGTTGAAAAGCTGTATAATATTAAGGAACACATATGACTGAAAATAACTCCTAAAAATGAGACGAAGCTCATTCACATAATTTTTAGTTATATTAGACAATAATTCACATAAATTTTTCCACTTCAAACAAGGAAGGCTACAGTTGCCTTGTGATCTCCGAGGACTAAGATGAAATGCCTCACGGCCTGTAATAATACTAGCTTTCTATACGCTTCAGATCAAAACACAGTAACAGGGCGGTGCTGCCCAGACGAAGTCCTAGGCAGGAAAGAAGCCCTACCACCTAGTAAAATAGAGTAGTATAATAAAGGACATTTAATGAAATTAATACAAAAACAATGATAAATATTTTTAGAAACTATTTCACTTCTGATGTTAGAAATTATACTCAAAATTATTTAAATAAAAGAATGTTACTCGTATAAGAATTTACTCTGAAGGTTAATTGTTAAAAATAATAAAAGTGTGAGAGCGGAAGTTGATGACTTGCTCTCTTGCTTACGCAATTAATCATTATCAGGAATGAGACAGCGTACAGCACTACATATTCAGTATAGAGCAAATACAGTTCGAGTAACCGTAATATGTAACAGTCACGACCACACATTGGTGTAACGAGAAGGACAAAATTACATGATAACACCAAAGTATGCAAGGCAACACTACTCATCTCAATGTAACACAGGGCAGCCTCTCAGTAACACGATCTTCCTTGCTTACACAAGAAGAACTACTACACGGATAGAACCACATCACTTGCCTTATTTAGGCAGAATCTCAGTGTAGAGGTAATATTTTAGCCCAACGGGCATAATAACGACATAAGACTCGTAGAATTACAGACTGATCCCTATTAGTCGACTGCGCGATACTTTATACTGCTAGAAGTGAGAGATTACAGTTCCACCCTCAATTCTTCGTATTTTCCTTTATTATTTTACCCTCATTCCTAACAATATCGATTCATTTTTTTAAAACCATACCCTTACAGTAGGATTCTCTCCTGAATCGTGGAGGCGGTTTACACACATAAATTGCACATAGAAAAACATCGACCCGAAGAATTAATTGTAGGCCTAACTAACATTTCTTTCTTGCGGGATTTCATCATCACATGATCTCACTTCTGATGTCGGAACTTCATCACAAGATCTTACTTCTGATCTCGGAAATACAACAAGGAGATCACACTTCTGATCTCGAAAATACACGAGGAAATGTTAATTGTTAAAAATAGTAAAAGTGTGACAGTGGATATTCAACTTGCTCTGTTGCTTACGCAATTAATCATTTTCAGTAATGAGACAGCGTAACGCACTATACATTCAGTATAGAACAATTACAGTTCGACCACACAGTAACACGTCCCCGTCACAATTACGCACCAGTGTAACGTGAGGGACGTAATTATATGATAACACCAAAGTATGAAAACCAACACCAATACTACATATCTCAGTGTAACACACAGCAGCCTCTCAGCAACACCATCTTCCTCGCATGCACCAGAAGAACTACCGCAACGATCAGAAACACTATACTATCTTAGCACTACTACTATGTAGAATGATTTAGACGGACTCTCTCACGCTCGGCGCCTACAGTGAACTTTATATTGCATAAACGAGTGGTGGGTTTCTCCATATACCCTCAATTCCACCTCGCGCCATCGATATGATGCTCCGCTAGAGTGACGCAACCTCTTGCTCACTCTCGATCCAAACGTTATTTTATAGACGCGCCGACAAATCGAAATTTATACGTGGTAGAGCCACGTTGCAGCTATAATATGGTTGTAGCACGAATGGGTCGATTCGACCAGGGTGGAACCACGCTCTCACAGAATACCAGCGTAAAATAGCAGCTTAACGCTGCTGTGTTTCGTACGGTGAGTATAGAGAAGCGGATACCTTTTTACTGGCAACGAGGCATTCGATCCTAATCCTCAGGGGTGACAACGCATCTGCATTTTGATTTTTAATTGAGGATAAATGAAGATGTCCATGGGCCATCCATTTACCATCAAGTGGATTGTGTGCTCGTTTGTCACTCTTATTCTATAAAAATCCACTAAAAAGGTTCATAATAGGAAAAAAATATCAATAAATTTAATAAAATTCAATTTAAAAAAATCTAGTCGATTTCATAAAAAGGTATATTGTGGTACTGGTATACTGGTACTGCGATCGCCAATACACCTACCTATCGTGGCGATTATAAAAATCCTCTTCACAGCGGAAGAGACTCATAGTCAGCAGTTGAATTATACGGGTGCTGATAATGAAGAAGGAGATTTCTCGGATACTTCGAGATTTATTAAAATTACCGTATAGTTACGGTGTAGGAATATCCACTATCATGTATTGCCCCGTGGGTTTTGTAAGAAGCGACGAGAGGAAACAAACAAGTATATGGGCAGCAGCGTCGTCCTAATAACTACTACAAGAAATAAAACGCAGTTGCTATCTCGCCTACCATGCGTGGCAACTATAGGAAATGTTAAGGTGAACGCTCAAACCCAGGATTCGGATCCAGAACTAGATATAATTATCTAAGTACTTCAAATTGTTTTTCAAACGAAGCATTGGAATATCTAAAAGTATTCGTAGTATTTTATTTGGTACATCATCTGTTGAACGAAAAACAAATCGTTTAAATTGCTTACATAAGCCGTTGTTTCTGTAGACACATGTAAATTGCGAACAAACACAAGCTCAACAACTAGGTGCTAAATAAATATATCTTTCTTACAGCTGTCTCCGAGGAAGCAGAATCCCTTGTTACCAGTAGGATAGAATCGCTAAACAAAAGACAAACACGCAACACTTTCTTGTACGGACTGGAAATAAAGAGAGATTAAAAGTAAAGGCAGGAACGTAGACCTTCAGGGTTGGCAACCGTAGCAATTAAATTTGTTAAAATTTTCAAAAATTTTTTTTTAACTTGACCTGTGAAATCCAACTGATAGACAAGGGCCTCATTAATTGTAGGTTTTACCTTTAACTACCAAAGATGCCGTTAAGCCTCGTGGTGTCACAGTCACTTTGACTTAAAGTGATAAAGACAGCACGAGACTTAACGACATCTTAAAATTGAGCAGCGTTTGAGTATTTGGGCATATGAGTCATACTTGGCAGGCGTATTGACGATCTCAGTATCAGACTTCTTTTTGAAGTTTTTTAGAAGTATTTGAATTTTACGTATATTACTCGTGTAGAGCTACCTTGCAGCTATATTATGGTTGTAGCATGAATGGGTTGGCTCGACCGGGGTAGGACCACACTCTCACAGAATACTAGCGTAAAATAGCAGCTTAATGCTGCTGTGTTTCGTATGGTAAGTGTACAGAACCGGAAACCCTTTTTACTGGCAACGAGGCATTCCAACTTACTTCTCAAGGTTGACAACGGATGTGCATTTTGATTCTTAATCGAGGATTAATGATGAGGTAGATGTCTATGGGCCCCGGCAACTATTTACAATCACTGGTGAACTGTGTGCTCGTTGGTCACCCTTATTCTACGTCTGGCGCTCGTATGTCCCATTGAGGCAGCGCGGTAGATCCTTCCTTGCCATAAAATCCACTCAGGAATGAGAGGCGGCTGTTAGTTCGTTTTTTAAATGTTAGTCGTATCAGTTGTTTGTTAATGTTTTACATTTTCAGTTTCTCTTTGAAAAAATGATATATTTAATTATTGTATGGAAGTTAATGTGTACTCTACATTTATAATTGTTGGTCTGTAACGTATGAGGTACGTATTAGTGATTGTGGAACTTCTGAACAACTTGACCAATTGTTCTATTTCTATAACAAATACATTCAATTTCGAAACAAATGCTGAAAATACATTAAGTGAATATTAATTTCACACAATGTAATTTTGTCGATACGATGGTTCTCAGCTATGCTAGGATCTGATAGGCGGCGCTTCTAAAATTTATATCTAAATTGTGTAAAGTATGGATTGAATTCCGGGTGAACCGTGCCTTCTACCGGAAAAGTCAGAACAACATCTGCCGAGCCCGCTAGTTACATAAGTATTAAATAATAAAAAAATATATTCATTAAATCCCAACTCAATCAACCGTATCCGTCAGTCAGATTTTTTTAAATAATCCAGCCGCATGAAAATGAAATAGAGACAACCCTGCACTCGAACGGTTGTAGGCAACGTAGCGCCGGCGCTATATATACTGCGATTATTGAGACGTATTTGTCGTCGCTTAAGCGTTCCGCTGGCCCTCTGAAATTGCTCTAATAATTGGATTTATGTTTTCCGTTTACATATAGTCTTAAAAAAACTAACAGGGTTTCGAATGTATTTAGAACAAAACACACAGATTGTATACGTTCAGAATATATATACTCTTTTAAAAAAAAATGTAAGTAAACATACGTCATTAACTAAATCGTAAACGAGCTGCCCGGATTTGATCCCCGCCGGCAGCAATGAATTAGTGAACTGTAATTTTAAGTGCTGTATTATCACGTGCTCTGCGGCAAAGGAATAAATTCATTAGGATACTTGCAAGTCGGAAGAATAAAAATATTTTGAAGATATATAAAGTTCGCCAACTTTAGATCTATAATTGTGTCTAAAACCTCAGAAATAAGACTATTAATAACTCTCAGAAGTAAGGGGTGGCCTGTTCCCAGGATTGTGAAATTTATGGACTGTAACTTTTCTTTACTAAGCAGACTTGACTGCGATCTCACTTATAGTTCTTTCCGATCGGCTGGACTCACTGGCACTGCGTAGAGATGTTGCATCTCTTTGCGTATTTTATCGCATCTATTACGGGGAGTGCTCTGAGGAATTGTTCGGATTAATTCCAGCCGCTCAATTTCACCATCGCACATCGCGACAGAACTCGAGATACCATCCATACCATCTGGATGATTGGCGGTCCACCACTGTGCGATTTAGAAGAGGTTTTCTTCCTCGCACAACTTCCTCGTGGAATCGATTACCACCAGCGATTTTTCCGGACCGATACGACTTAGGGACCTTCAAGAAAAGAGCCTACTCCTTCTTAAAAGGCCGGCAACGCATCTGCAATTCCCCTGGTGTTGCAGTTGTTTATGGGCGGCGGCAGTCACTTACCATCGGCTGAGCCGCATGCTCTTTTGCTCTTATAAAAAATTTTCTCCTATAAAAAATAAAAAAAATAAAAAAATTGTACGTACCCTTACCTAGTATAAAGACCACCCCAGAAATATTGCTTACGTAGTATTAAACATCATTGGAGTGATCTAGAACCTAGAATGCCGACACAGTTTTCTAGTCATTGTTTGTGAACACCGTAGGGACTCCCATCATCATTAGTCGAGACCCAACATCCGTCAAGTTCGTGCATCCTCATCTTTTCCCAAATATTATTGTAGTTTATAATTTAATAAACGGAGTTTCATGCCGACACAGTTTCCTAGTCATTGTTTTTGAACACCGTAGAGGCTAGAGGCTCCTATCATCATTAGTCGAGACCTAACATCCGTCGAGTTCGGGCATCCCCATCTTTTCCTAAATATCAGCTTTATGATCTTATAGACGGGGTTCCATTCTTTAAGTTCTTTCTTAAAAAACATTTCAAAAACCCCGATCTTACAGTACCTTGGGTTGTAAAACTCAGCAAATCCTGTTTGAAATAGAATTGATTTTTAGAAAATATAGCAACGAGGCAAGGGAACTGAACTTTTTAAATGTCAAGGGTTTTTCGGTTGAGCGTTTTACAGCTCTGCAATTTTACGAATATATTTAAAGTTTCTGAGGGTCAACAATATAACTCAGTGATCTTTTTAATACGTTTTTGAAAATATAATTTTTTCTATAATATTGTAATATTTGCCTGTCAAGCGTGTCAGCTATGGCAATTATGGGCTATTTGGCAATCTATGGGGGAAGTCTATGTTCATCAGTGGGCTTTTGATAAGCTGTAATGAATGAATAAATAAAATGTTGTGTGATGGTGACGCAGGACAACCCATCACCCAATTCCGTCCCGTGGGTGTCGTAAAATACCACTATGGGAAATGCCTGATCTTATGGCATTAGTGCCATAATTCGCTGCAGCATCGCTCTACCACGTAAAAATACCTATATGTTACTACTTAATGAGGGCTAATAATTTTCTGCTCACCAGATGTCGCTAGTTGACACTGAGGTAAAGTTTTTTGTTACACAATATAATTTAATTGAGAAGTTGTTTTTTAATAAAAGTTTATCAGTTTCTAGAGTATTATATTAATACACAAAACAATGCGTCAGTGGTTTGCTCTTTAATTTTTTGCACATTTTTAATTTTTTTTTAATTTTTCTACTTTTCTGAATATCTGTGGTTTGGTTTATTTATTTTTAATGTTATTAATATAAAATACAGCTAATAGTACAGAAAGAAACAATAAATTTTACATTTTCCGAACAAATTGACTTCCCCGCTATGAAATCTGTCAAATATTACACCTCACTTTCTAGTGGCGCCGCCCTGGTGGCAGAAATAGTCGTGGACGCCCCCAATACTAGGTCGTGGGACTTTATTTCTGCTTGGTAGTACGTCAAGGTAGGTATCACCCTCTTACCTACTCCTGTCACCAAACAGCAGTGCTTGCACCGCTGCATACCCGTCTCGACATTATAAAGAGCCAGTATAATTATAGGCTGTGGGGCATTCCATCTTAGGCCTCAGAGGTGAAAACGTAACTATAGCCTTCTTTGCTTAAAGTTGCCTATAGGTGTCTATCGAGTGCAGTTTTGCAGTTTTATACGTGGTGGAGCCACGCTGCAGCTATATTAATAGTATAGTTGTAGCACGAATGGGTCGGCTCGACCGGGGAAGGTCCACGCTCTCACAGGATACCAGCGTAAAATAGCAGCTTGACGCTGCTGTGTTACGTATGATGAGTGAAGAGAACCGAAGACCCTTTTTACAGGAAAAGAGGCATTCCACCTTAGTCCTCACGGGTGACAACGCATCTGCATTTTGATTCTTTATTGAGGATTATATGTCACAGAAACCACTTGTCATCAGGTGGACTGTGTGCTCGTTTGTCACCCTTATCCTATATAAAAAAAGTTGCGTGAATTGTAAGTTCGTTTGTCACTTGTTTTATAAAATAGACTTACCTTCCTTAAATTTTTAAATAAACTTGTCTTCCACGTAATTTTATTCAGTGTGTATTAGCATAAAAATAAGAAGTCACTGTATGAAACAACTGCGTTCCGCACGTAGTGTAAACGTAGGGCATTATAACGTCTTCATAGAGTTTCATATATTTCAAATGGTAATATATGAAATTGCACAATATACCTACATACTTTACGCCACAGGTGCGATCCAGCCCTTAATTACTTTTTTACGTATTATAAGCTAGTGCTTGACTACAATCCCACCTGGTGATGAAGTACTAGATGGTTTATCGCACTGTTACTTTATAGTCCGAAAACGTTACTCAGGTATTTTTGAAGCTAGTGGATACCACCGGTTATCGTGAAGCCTTGGTAGTTTATGTAATGAACAAAAACTAAAGTTGTCACCTATATACGTCCCAGTGCTTGACATAAGACTCTTCTCATTTCTGAGAGGGATACAGACCAAGGGAAATTTCCATTGACATTTTATATCGGCCGCGCTGCCCTTATCCGTATTGGCGGAGTCATGTGAAGACTTCGAAATACTTTTATTAAATTTTTCATACTTAAAGTTTTCCTCACGATGTTTTCTTCACCGCAAAGCACGTGGTAATTCAACACTTAAAATTGCATTGTACTCTGCGGGGATGGAAACAGGATTGTGAAATTTGTGCGCTTAGCCCCTGAGCCACCACGACTCCGTTGTGCGCTGGGCAATTTCAGTTCTAGTTTGCGCATATTCATTTTCTTATGAAATTACACGATTGCGTTCTTTGGTTTTGTATGTTACTTTCACCAATTACTGCATACCGAACAAAAATCAAACCAGTATAGCAGCGAGATTAGTGTCGCCGTGACTCTCGTATATCCAAGCAGATATAAAATATTTCTGCATTTCAAGGTCATATAGTTGTGTCGCGAATGGGTCGGCTCGACCAGGGAAGGACCACGCTCTCACAGAATACTAGCGTAAAATAGCAGCTTAATGCTGCTGTGTTTCGTATGGTGAGTGTAGAGAACCGGAGACCCTTTTCACTGGAAAAAAGGCATTCTATCTTAGTCCTCACGGCTGACAACGCATCTGCATTTTAATTCGCAAACGAAGATAGATGTAGATGTCTATGGGCCACAGCAACCACTTACGATGACTGTGTGCTCGTTTGTCACCTTATTCTATAAAAAAAAAACACGCACTGGGCCAGCTCGACTGGCTTACTGCTCCATTACCCTCTAAGAAATGAGAAGAGGTCCATGCATAGCTGTGGATATTTAGGCCGTAAGTGTACCCTTTTTCATAAACTGTGATGCATGTTTTTGGGACACATACTAGAAATGTTATTTTCCTTACAGTCATAAATTAGTAATTTAATTGTTTATTTGACAATTACTAAAGATTATTGACCAATTTGGTGATATTGGAGATAGGCAAAATTAATAGTACTTACCCTTAAACGACGAGCATGTATGCGTAAATATGGATGTTACGTTGGCGTCGATATGATGGAGAGTTTGTATATGTTTCATAAATTATTTATATAGAGCATAGATTCCTAAAGTGGGTTCCGCGGAAAAGTGACCAGGTTTCTGCGAAATCATTTATTTTGAATTGGCGCAAAATATTTGATGAGAAGAACCCATTACTGTTATGTTACGCAAGTAAAAGGCCGGTAACGCACCTGCAATTCCCCTGGTGTTGTGGTTGTTCATGAGCGGTGGTAGTCACTTACCATCAGGTGAGCCGCATGCGTGCTCATTTGCCCCCTCTTCTATACAAAAAGTTTGCGAGAATTTCAATTGCACTGTCTACGATATGATAATTATTTGATGTTGGGTTCCATAAAATAAAAGGGATTTGATGAGTGTTTCGATACCTTAAGCGTTTAGGAACCCCTGTTATAGAGAATAGCGATCCGCCTCGGCTTCCCACGGGTGATTTTTTGATCTCGACAACAGCGCAACCTACCGGGTCCAATTGTGAGTTTAAACCATTCTCGAATGAAATTAATCACACACACAAAATTTCATAAAAATCGGGCCAGCCATTTTTTTTTTAGGAGTTCAGTCACATAAACACGGATAGAAGAATTATTTACATAAAGATTTATGTAGATCCCGAGTGGATCAATCTCGTACTATTGCAGATCGTCTCCAAAGTCATTTATTGACTTCAGACGCAAATCTAGGGGGAGAGTCATGACTAGGGCTACGACTGTACTAGGGCTCCAAGGTTCAAATCTCTGTCAAATAAGACATAAAAAAACATTAATAAACAGCATGGAAGCTCTTACCTCATTCCCAAGTATTTAAAATCAGTCATATTCTCTTTGAAGTATGCCCTCAACAGTCAAAACATCTATCTCGTCTGTGTGTCAGATATATATTGTCAGTAACTGTCATCCATTGCGTCGATTCAATTCCCGCCATTTTCCGCCATTGTTTTTTTTTAAATTACTGGATATTACTATTATACTTCGTTTTTAGCACTAATGTTATAATAACATGTAAATTAAGATGAAAAAAAAATATGTTTATTATATTTTATTGTATAAACCATAACATTATACCCATATATTTAAAGAGAACACTAAATTAAGTAAATTATTTCCCCCGGGCAGTAAATACAAGCCGCAATGGTTGCACGTTGCAGCCACGGAGCAAATACAAAGTTTGCTCCGTGGTTGCAGCATATAAGAAATGACGCCATCTTGAAAGATACCGTTGAGGGCGTATTATTTAATGATAATATAATAACCCTTTTTATGAAGGTTTTGGCGGGAACTTGACCGCCAGCGGATTGCTGCTCCATTTGTTCAAATAATGGTTTAATAAATACATAAACAATCACGCTTGTCACCCAGAGGGGTAGGCAGAGACTATGGACTTCCATTTGGAACGATCCTGACACTCTCTGGTTTTAAATACGTTAGAGTGGTTGATTTTATGTATTTAATGTTGTTCAAATTGCCATAATTAATCAAATTGTCATAATCTCCTAAGAACTGCGTAGTGTGACGCATCAACATATTGTGAAGAAGCTTAAAAAAAATATTATAAAGGATAATTTTTTCTTACTTCACACTGGCAAAAGTACAACTGTACTAATCCATTACCAAAAAAGAAGAATACACTTTGCAGATTATGTATAATAAAACATTTTAATGTATTTACAGAAAGGTCTTGCATATTTTCCGAGACTTTAATAAAGCTATGTGGAACATAAAGATAAATATATTATCTCACAATGCACAAACTTAATCCTTTCTTTTTTTTTTAATACAACGTTTTTTCTGTAACGTGAAGGCAGTTTACATACATAAATTGCACAAGGATAAACATCCAGACCCGGAAAATTTATTTGCAGGCCATACAGATACTTGTTCCGTGCGGGATATGAACTCGGGATCCTCAGCACCGCGACTCAGTTCTAAACCATTACGCTTCGGAGCCGTCATATAAACCAAAACAAGAATTTTTGTTCTACATTTAAATAAAACAATAAAAACGTAGGCTAAAAGTGAATTAATGATATACTAAAATCAATAAACGGAAAGAGCTAAAACACGATTGCTTCTACTTCCAATGCACAGCTCAAGGCGAGAGAGCGGACGTTGCGTCCAGACGGTCCGGTAAGTGACCCGTGACATGCAATATATCACGTTGAATCAGCACATTAGTCCAAAATGGTGAAGAAAAATTGTTAGCCTTGATACCTACAGATCATCGCTTAAGATAGATTTTGTTGTGAGAAGAAAAAAAAATTAAATGCCTAATCAATCCATCCATCCATTACAGCTTATAAAAGTACATAGGCCTCCCCCATAGGACTTGGCAAACCGGTTGGCATGACGTAGTTTTTTTATTATTTTTAATTGTTATCAGGAAGATACTGCTGCCCATATCCTGTTTCATTTTTTCCTCTATCGCCTCTTACGACACTCTTGGGACGAAATTCCTAATCCTGTAGCTCTATTTGTAGGTTCAGAAAATTGAAAATGTTAACCAGTCCAATATACTGTAATAGAGAAACGTGAGTTTCTTATGCCGGCTCCACGTTTGATGATCTTGACATATCCTCTCGCGTATGTGTATCTTAAGTATGCACACCCATTTCAACCGTATAGTATCATTAGCCGTATTGCGTCAAAAAACGCATTTAATTATGTCATCGTATTGGCATAACGTTCTTTTCAGTGGACATTACAAATTTTCCTCCGTTCCTCAATTTCAATTTTGAGTCGTAACTAGCGATCATGATACACTGTGCCACTCGACGAAGATACGACACGTCATGGATCTATCCTCGATTAAGAATCAAAATTAAGATGCATTGTCACCACCGAGGACAAAGAAACCAACAAAGAGAAAAAAGAAACCGACAAAGTTACCAATAAAAAGGATCTCTGCTTCTCTACACTCACCACACGAAACACAGCAGCATTAAACTGCTATTTTACACCGTATTCGTGTTGCAGCCATAATAGCTGCAACGTTCCACTGCCACGTTAAAGAGTTTATTGTGATGAAACATACTGCGAGGATGGTGAAAACTAGGAGACACCAAAATATTAGCATGCTGTCTCAGACAGAAAAATAACCTCGTATAAATGATTCTACCAGCATCTGACCTGACCTAGCATCATCATTCAGATGATTGTTACCAGCAAAAAGTGTCTCCGATTTTGGTTCTCATCATACAAAACACAACAGGATTATCGATTTTACGCCAATATATCTGTGCCTCATAATACAGTTGCAGCCTGCAGTGTGCCTCTATCACATAGTTTATACCATACCGTTAGTCTTGTAAACGCGTACTCGTTTGCTACCCTTGCTTATACATAAAAAGCGGCCAGGATTATAAGCGCTAAAGTAAAAATGTAAAACATTGTAGCAAAAATATTGCACTACGACTTTTTAGATCAGTTAGATTAGTTCAAATCGATTAAATCGCCAAAGTTATATGTTTAGACTTCATACAAAATTTTACTCTGACTCTAGCATCAGACAATGTTCATCAGGAAACATAAATTGTTACAAACATTTAAATATGCAAGCTTGAGGAAGAAATAACTGCCAGTATTATTTAGTACCAGGTTTATAATAAGAGCACACAAACGCGCTAAGCACTTTCTTGCTCTTTTCCCTCCCCGGAAGTTTACGAACAGGACACTGACTTATGAAGACATTTCTTTATTTATGTTGCATGTACAAATTTAAGAAGCAATTCATCTTTCAACGCATTCCGCTTGGCCTTGCTACTTTTAATTCAAATAATGCTGGCATTATATCATATGCGTCCGGGATGTGAGTACTGCAACCCTCAACTGTAGGATATTAGGAGGATTTTTTTTGCATAGAGACAAATATTTTAAAAGCCAATCAGAAACGGATCTAAAGTTTTGTGGCGGCGCTGTCGTCGCGCCATAAGCGAAACGCACTGAAGCCAAAATTGCACTATCAAAGTTCTATAGTTAACACGCTTTATATAGAATAGCTCCGAAATAACACACGGAGCGTTGGCCCCTTTCCCAGCGGGAGATCTCCCCTTTTTTTTCTACGGCCAAACTGGTGACTTTAGAACTTTGATAACGCGATTTAGGCCACAGTTTAAAGAGAGTCAAACATTGAAGTTTGTTGCCACCCTATTCTTTCATCTTATGCTAAAAATTCTACTTTATAAAAATTGTATATTTAATTTTGGGGATCATTTTCATATTTTATCAATATATTCGTGCAAAAACAAATGAATTTATACAATATCAAATATCACCGAAAATACAAATTAATGCACATTAATTAATCAGACATATCGAGTACTAATACAGAGTAATTAAATTCGATATGGCGGAATTCGTGTTCAATATCCGATGCTTTAACTGTGCATAAGTTCTCGACAACGACAATTAGTCTGCAATATACACCTTGTATTTCAAAAGAATCGAGAGAATGAAATGAATTGAAAATGATTTAAATCTTTTTTGAAGTTTCAATTGAGGTCGTTAGTCTTGCCGTTACTTCTAGTCATTAGTGCAATATTTTCTAGAAATACTCTAATTTAATAGATCCGTAGCTCACCCATTTCGTCTCGAAAATATCAATATAGGCATTTAGACGCTTATAGGTAACAGTTTTCCACAGTATAATATAACAATTCCGAAAGGGTTGACTGTCGGAAAGTGCCAAAAAGATCTCTAGCTGCCGTTAGATAACGGAAAAATAATTTTGTTTATACATTTTAACGTAAAATGCCCAGTGGGTATCATAAGCAGAGAGAAATTGAAATAGAAGATGGCCGCATATGCTGATTATAACTCAAAATGCGGATGCAGATGCCAGGCGTTATAGCTATAGCGAAACCGCCCCTATGTTTCAATCTATAGAAAAGGCCTATATTCAGCAGTAGCCTTTTGTAGTCTATAATGAATGGATTAAAAAATCCAGACCGGCTACGAGCAGCAACGTGAAGGTTGCAAAGCAGCCACAACTTAGGCTACTTTTATTTTAGAGAAAAATTAGGGTTGCGCGCAAAAAATGTTTACGTGGTAGAGCCATGCTGCAGCTATATTAATAGTATAGTTGTAGCACGAATGGGTCGGCTCGACCGGGGAAGGACCACGCTCTCACAGAATACCAGCGTAAAATAGCAGCTTAATGCTGCTGTGTTTCGTATGGTGAGTGTAGAGAACCGGAGAACCTTTTTACTGGAAACGAGGCATTCCATATTAGTACTCAGGGGTGACAACGCATCTACATTTTCATTCTTATACAAAGATTAATGTAAATGTCTATCGGTCACAACATCTACTTACCATCAGGTGGACTGTGTGCTTTACTGGAAAAGAGGCATTCTATCTTAGTCCTCACGGCTGACAACGCACCTGCATTTAAATTCGCAAACGAAGATAGATGTAGATGTTTATGGGCCACAGCAACCACTTACCATCAGGTGGACTGTGTGCTCGTTTGTCACCCTTATTCTATAAAAAAAAAAAAACCCTAAATTACACGCGGGCGAAGTCGCGGGGAGCAGCTAGTATAACATAAGGGCACAGGTCTACCACTTTAACAGGATGAAGATGAAGCAGTATCTGAAGCAATATTATTGATATTCCGTTGTCTTTACTCATGCCAAATAAGCCATATATACACGTGCCAGTGACGGTCTGCGACAAAGTTTCTTAATCCAAATACGCCTTTATCGAAATGGAACTGGCAATTCACATACAAACACTAGTAAATACGAGTACATAATATAAGGAACACAGTATTCAGTGATATTTGGATGCGCTCTTTGACGTCCCGTCTACCGTGAGATTATCAATAGAGTACCTACCACGCGTAGTATCTCCCTCATATTGCATTCAGACTTAGTAAGTCAGTCACTTTCAATATATCGTAGATTTTACTAATGTTGTGTTTTTATATAATAAGAGTTGCTCACTGTATCCTTTGGGGCTGGCAAAATTAATTTAATTTATTATGGCAACCCCAAAAGATAAAATTAGTAAGAAGTTACTAAATTGTTAGCGCTAATAGTAATTTTAGGATTAGAAAGAAAGAAGAAAGAAAAATCCTTATTTGACAAATACTACTATAATTTGTAGGGGAGGTTCATGAGTGGACTTTGATAGGCTGTAATAATGGTGATGATGACATATACATAACAAAGTTATTGGCGGGTAATTGCGGTGTAAGAATATTCACTACACCATATCGTTCCTTGGATGTTATAAGAGGCGACAGAGGGAAACAAACTGGATGGATAGCAGCGTCTTCCTAATAAATACTTAAAAATAAATTGAAGTTGCCATACGCCTACCAAGCGTGGCAACTATGGCAAATATCCCACATTTCTGGCAATCTATCAGGGAGGCTTAAGTTCAGCAGTGAACTTTTGATAGGCTGTAACGGTAGGGAATGAGACCAGCCTAAAGCCTATCTTAGGCACCAGTATCTTACAGTATAATGTACCTTTCAAAGTATTTATACGAATTTTGTAATACCGCAGTGCGAAATTAAAAAAGTTATTATTATTTAAATTTTTATAAAGTGTTTAGATACTAGCGGCAAAATTAATAGAATAGATAATTTGAAGCGGCTGTGTGCGCAAGATTTTTGCCCTAATTCCTTAAAAAAACACTTTGACAGACATAAAATATTAATTACTATTATAGGTATACCTACATACTTCATTTAAAATGATAAAATGCAACAAACTAGTAAGTACCTACGTAGTTGGTTGCATTTTATCAAATTAAAATAAGTGCTTTTGATATATTTAATAATATATCTTGGGATAAATGGTAAACAGAATGTTAAGTTGAAATCAAGTCAATAAAGCTGCAATTGTTTAGAAATCTTAGAAAAACAATTTAAGAAATTGAACCCAATATGTAGATAATTTTCAAACGTAATGTATACTTGATTCGAAATTTAAAATTTAAAATATAATTATACCAGGTTTTCCATTTCAATAATCGAAACATATAAATACAGACGTATGTAAATTAAACTGAACACACATTAAAGGTCAGGCCACTGACAAATTTATCATTACATCTGCAAAACCACTTGCGGTTACAATTTGACCTTTATCCTTTTGAAAATACAATTGCAGATGATGCTTTAAAATTAAAAATAAAAAATGAGCAAAACTTCAGTAATCCTGGCACCGCTTCGTCGCTGACCTTGCTGTCATATAAGTTTTAATTTACACGTATCATGTCGACTATCATTCTTATTTCTTCTTCTTCTTCTTTTAAATTATGGCTTCTCTTGATAGAATTCTGCCAGTGTCAAGAATATCATTCTTATTTATATTTTATGCCAATCATAAAAGGAAATAGAGAAATTGGACATTATTTTGCATAGGTAATTTGAGCGGTTCTGTAACTTGGTCTTCTGTGAAAAATACAATAACGTAATATCTAGGTTGGTTTTTGACAATAAGAGTTTTTGTAATATCATACAATAGGGTAATTGATATTTTAATCGAAATTATATTTTAAAGCTCCTAATGAAACTCCTTATATACAAAATGTTATGAAAATGCCAGTAAATGACAGTGTGATTTCTTATCGGGTTATCAGCAGATATACTCGTAGTTAAGAAGGTTATAACTTATATTCGTTCAACTGCAGTGGAAAGATTTTTATTTTTTTCTTAAAAGGTTATGACGATTATTCGGCAGCGTTACTGTACTCCGTGTTGGCGGACTTCACATACTATTTTTCTTTTATATTTATCACTATTTTTTTTATTTCTCGGATATCCAGGTTTCCTCGCGATGTTTTCTTTCCCCGCCGAGCACGTGGTAATTCATCGCTCAACGTAAAATCGCAATTAACGAATTCGTTGCACAATAAAAATTTAAGTCAATATTATTATAATCTTCTGTGCCCGCGATATCATGCGCGCAAAGATGTATCATCTACGCATCCTAATAATATACAAAAATGAAACACAGCTGTGTATTCGGTATAATAACGTTTGACTGTCTCATATAAATTGCTGATCACGAGGTACCGGCTTCGTATCTCGGGTCGGGCCAAAATCAGTTATTTTGGTTTTCTGTCAAGAATTCTCAGTAGCAGCCGGGGTCAAGAAGTTTACAGTGTTTCACCTTCTTGCCTCAACACACGTAAAACTGTCGGTCCTTCGCCTGATCTCTCTCTGGTCTTGACGGATTGCTGTCCCATCATACCATAAGTTTGAAGGAATATAGAGTGCACGTGTGTTAACACATACACTCGGGCACTATAATCCTGTCCTGCTCAGATGGCTAGTCTCCATTGAGACTGGCCGCCGTAATCTAAATTTGGTCTGGAGGACATTGTTATTATAGGCTACCGATTATTATTCACTTCCACATAAAAATACACGTATCTCTCAAAATATCTCTATAGGCAGTTTTTTCCTGTTAAGCTTTTTTTCAGTCTATTTAAGAGGAGGAGGTTTTCAATTTGATTGTTGTTTTTTTGTAAGTATGTTACGCAATATCTTCGTCAACTATACTCCAAAAGTGGTACCAAGAATATTAAAAAAATATGTCTACAACTTAGGGTGGAAAAACAGGGACTCTTTTTGTTATCTTAAGATTGTAATGTTAATTAGTCCACTCAAAAGGGTCAAAAAATTTGACTTCAAAAACTAAAAAGGGTAAAATAATTTTCACATAATCTTATTATCTTATTTTTCTAACCTTGGCAATGGAATTTTTCTTTAAATTTCAAATTTATTAAAAAAAGAAACGTTTAGTCAGCCAGCGTCAGTAGCAATAAATTGTTGAACATACACAAAAGTGAAGAAACATACGCTTCGAACATAAAATCTCCTCCTCTAAAAGTCGGTTAAAAACCCTTCTTCAAAGATCTAAAAAGAATAATAAAATATTTTCCAGATGATAGCTCCTGACGTCAGGGGCTTCAATTCTTCGATGCAATGTGTCTTCGCATTGACATTAGAAGTTATGTATTCTTTTTAGATCTTTAAAAGTCGGCTTTTACTTTTTAATAAAAGTTTTTTTGTTCCTATCATTTGCAAAGTATAAACGTTTTCTACGTCGTAGAAAACCGGTGTTCGGAGAACATGCGCCGCCTCATGTCACGCTCCAAACAATGGCACTACGCTGTGAGTCAACACGCAGCTGTCTAATGAGGGAAATTAAAACACACTTTACGCGGCTTTGATATAAATGGAATCATAAAGAGAATTTAATCCTTTTAGGTCCGAGGGCTCCGCATAGTTTTGAATTTTTAAAGCATATTAGTTTAACTGGTTAGGTAAGCTTAAGTACTTAAATGTATATCTTATGAGGAACAAACTTAAAGTCATAATACATTGTCGTAATTTTATTCGTCGATAAAGATACGTATGAAAAGTCCATTGCTGAGCATAGGCCGGCTCCATAAATTGCCTCATGGGGAGGATTTTGCCATGCGGGTTGGCGACTGCAGTTTTTACAATTTTGAGTCATTATCAGGAAGATGCTGCTACCTACCTCCTATTTCCTTCCATCACCTCTTACGATACCTACGAAACGATATGGGGTAGTGGATATTCTTACACCGCCATTACACGGTTAAATGATAAAGATTTTTATCAACTCATATTTGGCACTCACTCAGTATATGACATTCACTCGGTATAGCCATTACAAGTCCACTGCTGAACATAGGTTTCCCTTATGGGTTGCCACAAAGAACGGCCCTAAGAAACCTACATCCCGACTGTTATATCAATATGTGATATGCAATAATTAATTCTGTGTGAGCCGTGGCAGCTCAAAGGCTAGTCGTTTACTGTAAATTTACACAGTACGCGTGTATCCGAGTTCGATCTCCATCGGCACTAATGTAATTAATTATAATTTTAATCGTTGATTTGCCACGTGCACAGTGGCGAAGGAAAACGTCGTCAGAAAACATGGCTTGAAATATTTTATTTCTAAGGCCCGTATTAATAAACGTTACTCAGCTCAAGTACACGCACTTGAGTACAATCTTGAGGTTATGATCTTATTAATAAACATATCTCAAGATGCGGTTTAGGTTTACGATATCAGCTGAGTGCCACACTGATTAATAAACGAAACTCGACTCTCAAGTGTGTATACTTGAGTGCAAGTCACAGAACAGTATTCCTAAGTACAGCGTTTTGAGATACTGTTTTTATGTGTTTATTAATTAGCAACGATCTTGAGATGCTGATTTCGTAATGAGGGCGTATCAAATGATTACGCACTTGAGTTCGTCGTTGAGTAACGTTTATTAATACGGGCCTTAGACATGCAGCCTAATAAATAAAATACTTCAAAGACATGTAAAGACCGCCAACGTGCATTGGAGCAGCGCGGTGGACTAATTACTTCATAACCCTTTCAGAATTTACAGGAGGCCTGTGCCCAGCAGTGGGACAAATGAAGGTTGTAACTAACAAACTTATTTTTACCACATCATTTTGTAAAATTTATTTAAAATGTCACACCATTTTATAGCAGACTGTATAATATTACTAACCGAAGACAAAATAATTTGGAGCATTTGCACTGTGCAACCAACTTTAAGAGCAGTAATTAATTGTACCAATTTGTATCAGCGTTCCAATGCACAAACATAAAATCAAATAATTATCGCCTGTGGAAGACTCAACTCTTTATTACTTCGTTGCGTTTAAAATGTTAACAAATTTCCCGCGCAAACTTTACAATTTAAGAACTAATATGGATTAGGAACGTCAACGTGGGACTCGTAAACATAAAAGTCACACCGATCCCTAATTTGTCTGTCTGCCTGTCTGGGGACACAATAACGTCGTAATTGCACCGCATAATTAATACGTGGATGACTCACGCACTTTCGAAGACTCTTTGTTTCTTTGTAACATAACTCGTCACTTTAATTTATGGGATAAGCGAGTGTAAATAATTATATACACGGAAGAGTTGGTAAACAAAGAGCTGGCAATTTACCTATTCATTTCTTTTAGTGTTGAGTATGTTTGTGTTAATGTTATGAATATTTATGATTAGCCGTTTACTAGTGACGTTGATATACTTATAGATCTAACGTTTGCCTCTGATATAAAGTCAATATTACTCTGTGCATTTTCAGTTCAGTCTTGCAACCAACATTGCGATTGCTTAGGTCTGATGGCAATCAAGGATTGCTTAGTTCCGACCTTGGCCTTTTTGTTGTATTGTATAAATCCTATACTTTATGGGAGCAGGTTTTTTATAATATGTATTGTGCCTGAGCGACGGAAATGTGCTCGGCGTTAGAAAAAAAATTCTTAGAGATCAAACATGTTTAGATAAATATGGGAAATAAAACATTATCTAAATACAAAATTTCATTGAAATCGTAAGAACCGTTTTCGAGAAACCATTCATGCATTACATCCTATCATAAGTCCTCTGCTGAACATAGGCCTTGCCTAAAAGATTTTGTAATAGTTGTCATGGTTTGCAGGAAAGTTGCCGATAGCATTTTTTTTATTTAATTTGTTATCAGGGAGTTACTGCTCTCCACCTGCTGAAACCAGTTACATATTAATCCAAGAATTGCTCACTTAAACTACAGAATATGTTATAATTAAACGGCCCTAACGATTTTAATGAAATTTTGTATTTATATAATGTTCTACTTTTAATCTATAAATGTGTCATCACAGAGATAATAAAATCATTCTAACGCCGAGAAAAGCTATATTATCCTTTATCTGAAGCGTCGGGAGTTAAAAATAAATATTAAACGCGGTCAAAACAGCAACAGTAGTTTTATTGAATGTTGTAGTATTTTAGTATATTAACAAATTATTAATAAAATTGGGGATTTGAACATTTAAGTCCTGTGCACACTCCCCAAAATGTGTCCCGTATAACATTGTGAGACTTGCCAACTTATGTTAACTTATATGTAACATATGTTTGAGGCTAAGGAGTTTGAATATACATTATCTCATCAGATTAAGTGCTCGCTTTAAATCTCACAGTACACAAACCCAATATCAATGCCTGTCAGTAGCAATAAATTTGCTAATATTAACTTTAAGCCCTGTTTTATCACTTGCTCCGCGGTAAAGGAAAACATCGTGAATTCTCACATACAGCGTTATTTTGCAATAACCGGCCAAATTTGCAGGACGGTTCAGAATAAGTAGTGTAGGCAAATGGTGAAGAAAAATTAATTAAAAAATATCTCAATAATTCTGTCCTTTTTATCTTTTCATTTCAAAATGCGTGGTTACGCAAAAACATTGTTGTCCATACATCCTATTCAATTTGGGATAATTTCAAATAAAAGTAGAAGCCTTATTTACTCTTATTCAAAAGCTGCAATAACGGTATATCATTATTTATATATTTGAACTTAAGTTTAAAATTTGGTTACTCTTTGAAAAATAACCCTGTTTAGGTTTATAAATATGTCAGAGTAGTGAAAAAATATCGAGGATATGTGAAGTTCTATTAAATATGTAAAAATTAATTGGCTAATAATCGCGTAATAAAATAAAGTTATATGTCTTACCTAGTTTAAAGAGCACTATTCGCCCTACACTAGGAAAGCATCGTCGATAATAGTCCACTGACTAGAGACTCTGTGGTGACTGACCGCTTAGTGACTAACTGACCGCAGAGTCTATTTCACCTGATGCCTCGTTTATGGTATGTCTTTCCTATTGTAGTGGTGGTGGATTGGTGGTGACGAGGACAGTGCATGAAATTGTGAAGGGAGGTCGGGAGGTGCTCTTCAAACTAGATAAGCCACATCATTTCATATTTTACTCGGATCTTTGCTAATTAATTTTTAACATCTTTAATATAATGGATTTCCCGCAAAGTAACGACTGATTCTATTATTTATGTGAAGTCCGCCAACGGTGGACAACTGGGCCCTTGTGGTGGATACGTCCCTGTTCCAAAACTCTTGCATAAATGAGAGGAGAATTATATGGGCTCTTTCATTTTTAATTAACTTTCTAACCATTTAATGCCTTACTCGTAAAAAAATTACATTAAAATGAACACTTTCACTGTCCGGTTTTCAGACACAATAGTAAGACAATAGCAATGACCTATATGTAGTGTACGGGACAGCGAAAGGGTTAAGAAATGCTTAAAGTTTCTTCTAGTATCTTACTCTTTTTTAACTAAATGACAATAGAAAGAGACGGGTATAGAAATAATTCATACCTAATTTAAGTAAGCGATAATTAACGATTATAAGCGAGACCGTTAATTATAACCTAGTTCATAGTAAATAATAGTTTTTTACTAGGCGATAGGACTCATTTTCTGCCTGTTTACCTGGTAGGTACTACCCTATTGCCTATTTCTGCCGCGAAATAGTAGTGCTGTGTTTCGGTCTGAAGGGTATAGAGAGCCAATATAGTTACAGGCTGTGAGGCATTCCATCTGAGTTCTCGGAGGTGATGAATACATGGACTGTAGAAGACACCACAAACTTACAGTCCACGTAAGTTTTATAAAAAAATATCGCAAAATAAGATTTAAGTGAAACAATTCAAAGGGTCAATGTTTTTGTATAATAAAAAGAATTTCAACAAAAATTACAGTAGAAAAAAATAATATATACAGATCGTAGCAAGACATTATAACTGAATACCGTTCCGACCTTCAATATTTCAAAGTCAATAGATTTTCTGGGTTGGATCCCTTTTGTATAACAACGTCCATTTAGATGTTATTTTCTTAGGACGTTTCGCACAAGTACCTACATAATATGAGCCAGAAATTAGGTTATGCAGTATATCTGCCTCAAAACAATTCAACGGTGTCATGAAAGCCACGAACGCCCAGAGTATTTTCGTAGCAAAATATGACCGGGCTTCGTTTGTTTTGCTTGGATATGTACGTGCCTCTTGCTTTATTTATTTTGCTTTTGGGATACATAAAGTTGTTGATTTTGTTTATAAGAAATTGATTGTGGTCACATTTAATACAGCGGAACCCAATATTTACGTTTTGTTTATTTTTCTTTTTAATGTAGATTTTCAATGTGTTGAATGGCTTATATTTTGTTAAAGAAGGTTATCATTATAACAAATTGTCGATGTATTGAAGATGGGTCAGATTAAGAGTACCTTTAACCGACGAGCATGTATGCGTATGTATATGGATGTAAAGGCGAGAGAGGTGTGTCAGGAACGTGCCAAATGGAAGTCCGTAGTCTCTGCCTACCCCTCTGGGTGACAGGAATGAGTGCTAATACCTAATATGTTTTTTTATTGTTACAATGTGTAAATGAGCACAAAGACAAAATTAGCACTAAGACGAAATTTTGCGCTAAAGAGAGTGTTCCAGAGAGATTTGATTCCTCTGAATATCAGTATAACTTGGAAAATTTATTGTAGTTCGTTTTTAGTGGTCCATAGTCAAAAAAAGGGGTAAAAAAGAAATATTTTTCGAGAACAAAACTACTACGTAACATCATTTAAAAAAGAGTATTTAATTTTTTGTGTTTGATTGTTCTTAATATATTTTATGAAACGGCTCCCAGGATACCCTAAAATAATTATAAAAACACTGTTAATAAGAAGAAGAAGAAAACGATATAGACGATATTAAGCAGGTGCTTAATATCGTCTATATCATTTTCTTCCTATGTAGCTTAACTACTTGACTATAAAATCATAAGATCTTTATTCCAAACATCTTTTGGTTTGTATCTGTTAAATACGAGTTATAACACCCTATTTCACCCCCTCATTGGTTGAATTTTCCAAAATACTTTTTTAGTGGGTCTACGTCGACAAAGGAGTATGTGTGCTAAATTTAATAAATGCTAGGTTTAATTGAATGGAGATCTCGTGATGAGTGAGCTGGTACCCGGAGCGTCGCTGCCGCAGAAGAAATAATTGTGGAAATATTGTTTTAAATTTGGAAGAGTTATATTGTTTAATTAGTAATGTTAATACATTTATTGATGTCGAATGATATATAACTTTCAAATAAATTTGTCGGTACGATACGCGCGTCACCTACTGTAAGTTAATTGTACTAGGCCTATACTTTCCTTCGCGCATGCGCAAGCAATAAGTTGACAAACTTTTAACGCAATCTGATAAACGGTATGGCAGCACATAAAATATAAACAAACAACCATTAATTTTTATATATTAGATATATTTATAATACGGTTAGTGCAAACAAAATCATTAGTTTAGCTTGGCGCGTTATACATCAGTGAAGAGCTTACCGTCTCAACACAATTTACACTTGATGAGGCCTCTATAAACATTCATAAGCATCCAATGTGCCAAGTGAACTGTGTAACAGGTCGTCTGGACGCCGCCGGGGTGAATGGCTAGTGTAGAATAGGCCATGTCGGGTCACTAACTCCCGTCTGGTGGACACACGGACGCTACGATCGCCGAGTAATTCGTCGTTGATGCCGCAAAGGGGCGAAACCCATTTTTTTTTAAATTACAGGAGAGAAAGAAAACATTTATTATTCCCCGATTACTAGATTTTTTCATCAGAAAAGTAATCTTATTTGTAGTTTATATTTTATACTTAATGGATATATATTTTATATCCATTAAGACTAATATATTTAATTATCTGATGAAAAAAAGCTAGTAATCGTGGAATAATAAATGTTTTCTTGTACTCCTGTAATTACAAAAAAAATTGAGGTTCACCCCTTTGCGGCGTCAACCACGAATTATGTCGTCTCTAATCTATTCGCTACTAATTTTGACGGCTACGTGGCGCAGTGGCTTAGCAATGAGTTGCAGCGATAAGGGCCGGGGGTTCTAATCCTGCACGGAACAAGTATTTGTATAACCTACAAATAATTGTTCCGTGTCTGGATGTTTGTCCTTGTAAAATTTATGTCATATGGTCGTAAGAGGCGACAACGGGAAATACCAAAGAGATCTTATGGCTTCCTATAGAAAGCAGTATAGGAAGCCATAAGCATCTAGTTTACACCAGGCATGAAATGTCCAAACCGGCATTGACGAGCAACATCTTAGGTGAGAGACATTTGTTAAACAATCATAAGTCCTGCTAAGCGTGACGACTGAGACTAATCCTCCCTAGTGCGGAAGCCTATGTGTAGCAGTGGACTTTAACGAGCTAATGATGATGATGACTACTGAATCACTGACTGCCGTTGCTATAAGATCAGAGGGTAGCTAGGATACAGTATCAGAGACTTGGGAACAGTGGCAAACAACTGGAAAATTATCAACGTTTGTGGTAAAACACAAATATTGTCCCCAACTTGGATTTGAACTTAGGACCCGTGGTGTAATACGTAGCTACGGTTCAATTGTAAAACAAAAACACTGACCGTAACTCCTCACCGTAAGGAGAAATGACTTTATGAAAAGGTTGAAGAGTTGCCCCCATAGGCGTTTCAGAAATAACTTCCCGATGTACTAATATCCAGACCAGAAAATAATTTCGCGGACCGGGACTCAAACCCACGGCCCCGAATCATCAGAAAGAAATCTTTAGATATTGTCCTATCGAGTCGTCGAAATCATGGGGGCATTATAATTTGCATGTTTGATCGATAAGCTTATTGCTCTTCTAGACCGTATTTTCGAGGCATTGTATGTGCACCTCCCCAAACTCCTAGACAGACAAATGAATTCACAAGTTCTTAAAACTTGAACCCGGGTCCGCTTTAGACGTTTTCAGTTGATGGACTTGGCCGTCTTCATTTTAGATTCGAGTATACTATAATATCCATTTAGATAACTTGAGAACTAATTGCAATTCAAAGTGGCTATTGGAAAGTTGCTGTTGTTCAAATTTAAATGGGATCACTATTGAGTTTAACCTATTTTATAAGGCCTCGGCGGTACATAGTTTGACCACCCTCTTACCTGATGCTTCCATCAAGTGGCATAGCACTAACTGCTATTTTTGGATTTCAAGGCTAAAAAGCTTGTAAGTGAATAGGCTGAGAGTCATTTCATCTACACAAAACGGGTGACAAAATCTTTGTTTAAAATTGGCTTCTGGTGTCCGTGTACTGGAGAAGCCACTTACAATCAGTAGCGCAATTATGTAAGTTTGACGGGAATCGTAGCTTTTTTTAAGAATACATGTAACGCTATTATAAACATTTCTAATATTCCCGTTAACTGCTCTAAGTAAGCTTAAATGCTTGTATTTATAGGTGGTTCACCACAGTAGTAGAATGGTGGATTCAAACTCACGACTTTTCGAGTTTGCAGTTCGCACTCTATATATCATTAAACTACTGCCACATTGTTTGGTACGATTACGATTACGATTACGAGTACGAAGCCTTATATGTTTTTTTTTTATATTAATATTTTATTTCAAATTGCTATGAGTAGAGAGTTGCAGTGTGATCTCTACTGGCAAGTGATTACCGTCAGAGTTACAAAACTGCACTGCCTCATTCGTCCTGCAGTCCTGGCTTCGAATGCCGGGTCGAACGAAATATCAGTAATCGGGTTATTCTGTCAAGACATTTTTAATTAGCAGCCCAGAGAATTTGGCGATATTTCACCCCCTTGCCTCAACAAACACGTAACGCCGTTAGTCCTGCGCCTGATCTCTACTGGTCGTGTCGGATTCCCGTCCCACCGGGAATAAAGAGTGCACCTGTGTTTACGCACAAACTCGTGCACTATAATCCTCTCCTGCTCAGATGGATAGTCTTCGTTGAGACTGGCCACCGTGAATGAAATTCGGTCTGGAGGACATTATTATTACATAATTGATAGCTCAGTCATCACTTAAAATTATTGTTTCAAAAGCCTACAATCAAATCCGCCAGTTTTAGAAAAACATAGCATCCTGTATTTTGTAAGGATTGATAATGTTGGAATCTCTACATAATATAAAACAAAATCGCTTCCCGCCGTCTGTATGCTTAGATCTTTTAAACTACGCAACGTATTTTGATGCGGTTTTTATCAGTAGACAGAATAATTTAAGAAAATGGTTTATATGTGTAACTTCTATATATAAAGATCAATTGCTGTCCGTTAATCTCGCAAAAACTCGAAGATGGCTGGACCGATTTGATGAAATTTTTGTGGGTGTTTGAGTGGTCCCTGGATGATCTAAACGATTCACAGTGGTGCTGTAGTCAAGATCCAGAAATTACCCGTGCGAAGCCGGGGCGGATCGCTAGTTAAATATATATTTCTTCTGTCCGTGTGAATGTGAATGAACTCCTCCTAAACGGCTGGACCGATTTTGATGACATTTTGTCTGTTTGAATAAATTGATTCGAGAATGGTTTAGATTTAAAATTGGACCCGGTAGGTGACGCTGTTGCCGAAATCCAGAAATCACCCGTGCAAAGCCGGGGTGGATCGCTAGTGAGGTATAAATCACAAAAAACCTAATCAAACGTCTTATTTTTGGTTTTTCTTAGAATTTAAACACACCATTACTTGAAATACCCGTATTAATAATAACCGTGCAATGGTGGTGTAAGAATATCCACTACCCCGTATCGTCCTGCGGGTATCGGAAGAGGTGACAGAGGGAAACAAAGCAGGAGATGGACCACAGCATCTTCATGATAACAGCTGAAAATAATAAAATAATGCGGTTGCCAACCTGCTTACGAAGCGTGGAAATAATGACAAAGTCCCCCCTATGAGTTAATCTATGAAATAGGCCTTCGTTCAGCATTGGACTTTTATAAGCTGTAATGAATTACTTGAAATATTAAAATTAATATGTTCTTCAAACCTTTAAACGCAGCAGTTGTATTTTAGCTACAGCATAAATAGGTCAACTCGACGTGAAAGGGAACGCTCTCACAGAATACAAGCGTAAAATATCACCGTAGTGTTCCTGTTTTAAGTATCATAAGTGATGAGCATCGGAGACTTACTGATAACGAGGAATTTCATCTAAATAACCAAGGGTGACAACTCATCTAAACATCGTTTCTTAACAAGAGATAAATGTAAGTGTCTATAGGCCACAGCATCCACTTACCATAATGTGTGCTGGTTTGTTAACCCAATCTAGTCTTGATTAAAAAAAATTCTAGCAAACATGTTTTAATTAAATTTTCTCTTTTATAAATTACAAAATACATATCTACTTTACCTTGCGTAAATTTGCAAAAAAAAAAACGAATAACTGATTAAAAAGGATATGTAATTATTAGGATATTTTTATACGCGGTAGAACAATGCTGCAGCTATAGTTGTAGTACCAGCGTGAAATTGCAGTTTAATACTGATGTGTTTCGCATGGTGAGTGTAGAGAACCGGAGACCCTTTTTACTGGAAACGAGGCATTCCATCTTGGTTTTCGTTGGTGACAATGCATCTGCATTTTGATCCTTAATCGAGGATAGATGTACATGTCTATGGGCCACAGCATACGTTTACCATCAGAAGGACTACGTGCTCGTTTGTCACCCTTGTTCTAAAAAAAATATTAGCAAATTTAAATTTCGAATATTAAATCTTAGCCTAGCGTCGACGATTAATAAACAATAACCAAATAATATACGTTGATCGTAAACGAAAATGTTATTGCTCAATTCAGCAAGCACGCTCACAATAAAATGAAATAGTACTTGCGCTTAATAAAATGTGCAAGTATTTAATGTACACTATGATGGTAGGTATAAAGTACAATAATAACCTTAATAATATAATAAAATGAAATAGCGCCGGTAAGAGCAACATTAACAAAAGTAAATCTGCTGGAAGGGACAAATGTATTTCGAACCATC
This sequence comes from Parnassius orleans, assembly GCA_029286625.1. Taxonomy (NCBI): domain Eukaryota; kingdom Metazoa; phylum Arthropoda; class Insecta; order Lepidoptera; family Papilionidae; genus Parnassius; species Parnassius orleans. The sequence continues at coordinate 1,278,230 of JAGSMP010000087.1, forward strand.
GGTTTTAAACGGTTTTCGTAGATCTTTTTTGTTGACGTTTACCGATCTAGTTTTATTTGTTTTTACCATTAATAGGCCTAAGTTTTACTAAGACACTAGACCATTCCGGTGTTTTTAGCTATAATAAGCTGCTAGAATAGATGTAAACACATACACTTAAAAATATCTACTTTGACCAACCAAATTGTAGCGGTCAGTAAAGTGATTCAGGATTTTTTTGATCCCTAATAAGGACCCTCAAAAACGTAAGGATGAAATAAAATCTATATTGAGCCGTTCGAAGGTGGGATGGGGGTTGAAATACTAGGAAGTGCAATTTTTGGGAACACTCTTCAAAATTAAATCTGTAGAACACCCAGGCAGACTCTGCGACTGTGTCGAGACTGGGCGCTCAGCCCCAAAAAAATAAAGAATCAACTATAAGTCTCACCATAAATAATTTCGCATAGCTCAAGGCAGCTAGTTGATATTGAAAATGAACCGAGGCATGTTATCGCTGTACTCGACACACATTATGTACGTCTACCTTGGTATCTACAGATTGGAGGTTGCAGTAACTCTGTAATCTTGAAATATTCTTTCAGTGTGTATATATTAAAGCAGCCTGTTTTTCTTAAGCTTTTGGCGATGTTGTGTAAATACGATGAATCCATCGAGCGTCATTTTCCGTGTCTAGTTTCTCCATACCAACCGATAGAATAACAGCGATAAGAAATAATAACCTTAAATGAATTTTTACTGATTATAAACTTTATATATATAGATTTAAATTTAAGGCGGCAATGTGAGAGAATCCACCTCCCATTTTGTTTCGTGCGTATCATAAGAGGTCACGATAGGAAATGCCAAAAACTCTTATGTCTTCCGATAGAGGGCGGTATAACCAAGTCTAAATACACAGACAGGCGACGGAGAGTAATGTTAAAAGTTCGAGATGTCTGTTACTGCGATCGTCAACCAACCTGTTAGCCGTGACGATTAAGGCTCATCTATGCCTATTGCCTAGGCCGCACACATCGCGATAGCATTCCGGCGATAAAACTTCGCCTTCGGCCTACGGCGAATGTGCACATTGAGCGTTGTAAAGTTTATCGATGGTTTAACGCAATAAACACACGCTAAACACAAAATGGACGCCGCGGTCGTTTTATATTATCTGAATAGCAGCGAATAATTATGTTTATTATTGTGTCGGCTCAGACTCGTAATTACTAATAAATACTAAAATCTTCTCATTACTCCAATCCATGTCAAAAATAAGTCTTAAACTTATTTACTTCAAGATGTCTGCTACGCACGATGTCTGTGGGCCACTGAAGTGTGGCCGTATAAGCGAAGTTAATCGTGATAAAACGCTTTGATGTGCAAGAGTTTACCGACAGCGAAGCGATGTGCTTGCGATTTCGCACGATGTGACGAAGTATTCACGAATATTTGGCTACATACATAGCGATAACACGAATATTCTCGCTGTCGCGATGTGTGCGACCTAGGCAACTAGGCCTAGCAACAAATTTTTACGGATCAATGAAGAAGAATAATAATAGATAGCTTCGATTAAGGACATCTCCCAGCTGATAATTGAGCGTGCTTATTATAATCAATCAGAAGCATGGAAACATCTAGAGCAGGCAATCAACATGCTTTTACAAACAAATATTGATCTTATTCGATTGTGATCTAGATTCTAGATTGTGATTGTGTGCTTTTTTCTCTTGTTATTACAGTTTCTAAGCATTACATTTCATCGCTGAGGGTTGCAGTTTTAATCCCGTATGGAACAAGTGTTTATATGATGATTTCTTATATTTAAATAAATATAACACATTGAAATAAAACTAATTTCACAGTTTTTATCGCGTTTATTTTAACTGGAATTCCCCCCTGAAGCATCCAAAATGTCAAGAATTAAAATAAGTAAAAACGGTACATTAAACGCGATAAAATCGGTACAATTAGTATTATTTCAAAGTGTTTGAATGGTCTACAAATAATTGTCCCGGATATGGATGTGTACCTCAGTACATTTTTTATGTAATTTTATGTAAAACGCCACCATGATGCAGAACAAACTGTGGTGTGACGGGTAAGTTAAAACATACAAATAATTAAAAAAAAAGGGATCGAGAATCTTTGATGATATCACGTTCTCTTTGGGCTTGGGTTGAGTAATCCATTGGACAATGCTTAGCAACTGCGCCACCGAGTCGTCAAGTTGACAAACTAAGTTACCATCCGATGGAGCTGTAAAAACCAAAAGGCTAACAGCAAAAACACCATTAGAAACCAGTATATAAATTTACTGGTTTCTGTTATATATATATATATAATTACATAAACATCTTTATAATGATCATCACAAAGAAAAATGAACATAGAGTTCATTAAATGGAAGGTGGCTGCTGTGACTGCCTTGTTGGACAAGTGTGGTCGTAGGGCGACTCGGCGAAGGGATTGTTTTGTCAAGAAATTCTCAGTAGCACGATCACGAGGAGCAGCCCCAAAAGTACGAGAAGTGTGATACGATCGTCAGTCCAAGTGATTGAGTGATGATTAAAGGAAATCTTTCCTATAACGGAACCGGCTCATGTCCAGTAGAAGATTTTCAGGGATTGATGAATAGGTTATCATCGTTACCATTACAGCCTATTAAATTAAACTGCTGAACATGGGCCTCCCATAGATTGCCTTATAGGGGGGATATTTTACAAAGTTGCCACGCTTGGCAAGCGGGTTGGCAACGGCAGTTTTTTATTTTAAGTCGTTATTAGGAAAACGCTGCTGCCGGTCTGATTTGTCTGTCTCCTGTCGCCTCTTGTGACACCCACAGGATGATATGTAGTGGGTAGTGGTTATTCTTACACCGCCACTACTCGGTTAACTCGGTTATCAGGTAGAGATTAAAAGCCAATAAACATTTGAAACATTAACGTGTGATCGCCCTTTTTGAAAGTAGTAGTTTGTTTTCGCATAGACAAATTGACGCACGACAATATACTAATTTATGAGAGATATGATTTTTACGTGGTAGAGCCATGCTGCAGCTATATTAGCGGTACAGTTGTTGCACGAATGGGTCGGCTCGATCGGGAAAGGACCACGCTCTCACAGAATACTAGCGTCAAATAGCAGCTTAGCGCTGCTGTGTTTCGTATGGTGAGTGTAGAGAACCGGAGACCCTTTTTACTGGAAACGAGGCATTCCAACTTAGCCCTCAGGGGTAACAACGCATCCCCATTTTGATTCTTAATCGAAGATAGATGTACGCAGCATCCACTTACCATCAGGTGGACTGTGTGCTCATTTGTCACCCATATTCTATAAAAAAATATTTTTCGAAATCATGTGAAGTCCGCCAGCACACAAGCTGTACTAAGTCCGCTTGATGTTTAGTGGCTCCTGCAAGCCATGGACACTTGCAACAGCAAAGGCCGCCTGGAGTCAGGAAATACCGCCATTTTCTTGGCAGTTTTGACGTTGCCCAGGCTTTAGTCCAGCGCCTGATCTCTGTCTGATTGTGTCGAATTGTTATTCCATCAGACTATGAGAGTAAGGAAATACCTGCATCCTGCGCCTAGCCTCCATTGAATCAGATGCGTTGTCGCCGACGCCAAGATGAATTTTCTCATAACCAATAAAATGGAGCCCTAGTTCTTACCATTCGCCACATAAATACAGCAGTATTGTGCTACTACTTTATCAGTAAGAGTGTGATCCTTCTCCGGTCAAGCCGGATTGGTTTTCCCATTCCTACCACAGTCGCAGTTATATTACAAACCTCAACTTGTCTCTATGGTAGAGCCAACCATACTACTTTATAAATAAAGATGTAATTTTTATATGATAGATAACATAAATAAAAAAAACGAAAACGAAATGTATCTTTTCCGACTAGTAAATACATTTTTGAGCCCATATAAAAGCTTTTTGTAAAGGAAACAAAGCGAAATGGATTGACTTTGAATTTAACTTTGACTTTGTCATGAAACTGTTGTCCTTGCGAATATATCATTAAAACGCGTGTTCAATTAATTTTATCGGAAAGTAATTACTCAGAAACAAATTAAAGTCATTTCCATTTTCTTTGTGTTGACGGCCTTTAATTTTACGAGAGGAGTAAACTTGCGCAGGAGTTTCCGGAATTAATGCGCTCATCTCAAGGCTAGTCGACGCGGTTGCATTCGGTTTGCAGATGCCTCAACAAAATAGCTGTACGTTGTTAACTACCCGATTAATGTAAAACAAAAGAGGGTTATGATTTTGACCGCTATGTATCTATGTTCATCTGTTCCCTCATATATTCTGCATAATTTGACATATATATATATTATGTGTCAAATTATGAAGAATTTATGACCGAGGTAGGACCACGCTCTCACAGAATACCAGCTATTTTATAGAAGCTTAATGGTACTGTGTTTCGTATGGTGAGTGTAGAGAACCGGAGATTATTTTTACTGGAAACCAGGCATTCCATCTTTGTCAAGGGTGGCAACGCAATCGAGGATAAATGTAGATGTCAAAAGACCACAGCATCCACTTACTATCAGGTGGACTGTGTGCTCGTTTGTCATCCTTATTTTTCCGGTTCTCTACACTCACCATACGAAACACAGCAGCTTTAAGCCGCTATTTTACACATTCATGCTACAATTATAATATAGCTCCAGCTTGGCTTTACCACGTATGAAGATACGATTGATGACCAAACTCCTAGGGTCATTGCTTTGGTTCCAATCCAATTTAAAAATATGAAATCATAAATTTTATAATTCCACGAATACAATGTTAACAAACAAATTGACATTGATAAATATTTACCATAAAAATTCCGAAACATTATTCTGTCAACAGTAAAATATTTCATAAGCGGAATATAGAGTACTTTGTTGAAACACAAATACAATGTGAAATTACTGCCTCGTTGATCTAGTGGACGTAAACGAGATTGTGACATGTGGTCTCGGATTGGAGTTCCAGGTTGGGCCAAAATCACTTATTGGATTTTTCTGTCAAGAAATCAAGTGAATCAATCAAAGTGTTTCATCCCCATGCTTCGGATAACATGTAAAGCCGTTGGTTTTGTACCTAGTCTCTGTTTGTTTGTGTCGGATTGCAATATCATCGGACTTTGGGAGTGACGGAATAGAGAGTGCACCATTGCTTGCGCACATACTCTGTGATCCTGTCCCGCACGGATGGTTAGTCCTCCGTTAAGACTGGCCACAGTGACTGAAATTCAGTTTGAAGGACATTACTTCATTAAAATGTTATAAAAAGACAAAGTCATGCCTTAAAGCAGTCACTGACCACTCCCACGATCAGAGAATTTTGATGTAATCTTTTTAAATTATATTGGCGACCGCTTATCATACATAAGTCATAACCATGGTAGCCCAGGTGGTAAGAACTTTTCATAATTTTACAGAACGCGAAATATCCGTGTTCGATCCCCGAAGGTACTAAAGAAAAAATTAATTGCAATTTTAAGTGCTGAATTACCACGTGCTCGACGATGAAGTAAAATGGATGTATGAGGAATAAAAATACTTCGAAGACATGTGAAGTCTGACAACACGTACGCGAACGGCGGGACTCCATAAACCTCTCAGAAATGAGTGGATGCCTCTGCCTGGCAGTTTCTGAGAGGATTAGAGTTAGTGCAGTTAGTAGTTAGTTTATGTTCACGAAATATTTTAATTCTTATAGATGCATGTTTCCTCGCGATACTTTCCTTCACCGCCGAGCATGCGGTAAATGAGCACTTAAAATTACAATTAAAAATGTCATTGATGCCGGCGGGATTCAACCCGGGTATTAAACAAAAATAAATTATAACTACCACAGTCGTGAAAAAAAATGTTAAATACAAGCCCCTACTATATGGCAATAAAAATTTATAATAAATTACCCCGGGAAATAAAAAACAGCAGAATTAATCAAATTTCAATCAAGCTTCAGTAAATATTTAAAACAAAATCCCTTCTACTCTGTGAAAGAGTATTTAGATAACAAAAACTAAGATTATTTTTATATTGATCTAGCTTCAAAGTATATTTTATATTTTATAATGTATAAGCAGTGTCCTTTTCAAATTTGCAGTGCCTGAAATGGGCGTTTAAGTTATAAGCACATTTTTAATTTAAGACTAATTATGTACACTTGGAGTGCAAATAAATTATTTGATTTGATTTTCTTCTTTTTATTACGATCACCGACAGATGACACACAACATAGAAACAACAATATAACTCAACACTGCGATGGCTACATGCTACGTGTTCATCATCTTACAAGTAACCACAACATACAAAGATATTTAACGAAGTGAATCAACAAAAAAAGGGAATCAGATATGATACAAATACAGTTACATGAAAATAAGACTTGCTCACCTACATTTGTGGATTTAATGCTTACATTCTATATTCCATAAATCTACAAATGTTATGACATATTTGTGAAATATTTACGGATTAAATACTTAAATCTAGGGTTATTCGCTAACTGGAAATTAAGGCTAGTGCTTAGATCCGGATATATAACGGATATGATCTATGCACGGTAAGTGATACGCCACAATTTTATTATTTGGCATACAGTTTATAACCATGACTTCTTTAACATCGACGAAATACGAAAACACCTATCAAGTAATATCAAAATATTAGAAACAGGTGCATTGGGGTGAACTTAAAGTCACCGGACGTTAATAGCAAATAAAAATTATGCACAATGTTATAAAGCAGATAGATTATTATCAGTCGAATCATGAAAAGGCGACGTGTTATGAAATGACGACGTCGGACTACGGCAGACATCATTTGTCGGTTGTCAGAACCTCGTTCGTTAGTTAACAGGATATACCGCGCGTAAGGTTGAACGAGCAGACGCTTCACTGTGGCCTGTAAACACCTACACCTAATATGAAATTGCTTAAAGTCTGAGATGGAATCTCAAATTTTGTGAAAACGTGGACCTTCCCTGGTCGAGCCACCCATTCTTTAACACTAACGCAGCTACAACAAAACCTATACAGCGTAGGTTTGTAACTTTAGATATATACTTTCTCGGACGTCGTATAAAAAATCAATTAATTCGAAATACTATCAATTCGAAATAATACATTTTTTATAATGATTTGTTAGGTATATTTACGCGAACACTACACACTGAATAAAACTTTATTCTAAGGATTTATAGCGTCTAGTTATAGTTATTTTTAACTACTGACGTCTGAGTTCTTTCCAACACCCATGGTCAATGGATGGGGACAATAGGAGGGGTGACTGAGGTGTTTGACGTCCCGATTTCATAGTTATTCCGGTATAACAGGATCCCAAGAAGGTGATAATACCTACGCCTTCTCTATTGAAATAAGATTTTATTAACGTTCATATCCTTACCTCAGTTGGTACATATCATTATAGGATTTGTGGTCTATCAAATCTGATATAATGGTGGGGGCCGTCTTAGATACAACCGGAGTCACACGGAAGTCTGCGTTCTAAAATAAGTCATACGTGGTAGAGCCACGCTGCAGCTATATTATGATTGCAGCACGAATGGGTCGGCTCGAACAGCGAAGGACCACGCTCTCACAAAATAACAGCGTAAAATAGCTTAATGCTGCTGTGTTTTGTATGGTGAGTGTAGAGAACCGGAGACCCTTTTTCATGCATCTGCATTTTGATTCTCAATCGATGATAAATATGGATGTCTATAGGCCTCTTATCTACTTTTTTTTTACATGGGGAAATGCCTACGCATACCCGCCTTGCGGGTGCAAGGACGGGTTATGTCGGACCCGCACCGACTAAAACCCCAAGGTGTTCCACCTTCGTCGCATATTGGCAGGGCCACGCCGGGAACGCATCGCACACATCCGCGGCCCCACATGCGCTGGCCGCCCCATGGCGGTCCCTCCTCGGGAGAGGACTACTACTCCCCCATCTCCTTTTCAGGTAAGGCGCACCAGAACACATGGCGCGGCCTCCTCCGCGGCCTCCAACTTCACATGCGGAACGAACGCCCCTGTGTCCGATGCGCGAAGGCCATGGAGCCAGGAAAAACTAGCACTCAGAAGCACCAGCCTTCCGACCCCAGCGGCGGATCTGGTCTATAGCTCCGCCACCAACCAAGATTCGGCTGCGGAGCGTAGGGAGAGCGGCGCATCGCAATACCAACACTGCCCTCCCCCCCGCAGTCCCACCACCACCGCATCAATTAACAGTGCGGCTCCGTCAGAGTCGCTGAGGATAGGGCGATTCCACCTCGACTGCAGCGGTAGGGGGAGAGGACACCCCTCTCGCCGCAGCCAGCCCACCGACACACATCCGAAGTGGGCTCGCCATGGCCACCTCGGGCCGGCCCTACACCACGGGCTAGCCAAGGGGTTCCTCTTTGTTCACCGCGGGTGACCAAGCCACGGCTACTAAGCTCCCCGCCACGACAAAGCGGCAACCCGTTCGGGGGTGAGGCCCTTATCTACTTACTATCAGGTGGACTGTGAGCTCGTTTGTTACCCTGATTCTATAAAAATAAAACTTTAATTCAATAGATTTTTGTAGTTATCTATAAGGAACCTTATATTTGTAAGACCACAGATAGAAATGTGACTTCCATTACGTCCAGAATACACGGCATTACTTCATAAAATCCCAACCGTTCCAGTCTCAGATATTTGTTGTTCGTTTCGTTCAAATTTTGATGAAAATAGTATTTTTATAATTCTACATCCATCAAAACGCCCACATGTGCGGTTACTTACTTGAATACGTTTAATAAATTACCCTTGCTATCCAAACAAACAGTCATAATATAATACTAAAGACTACGTGCGTAGGATGAATACGCAGACGCATCCTGACTCACGTCTTCCGCGTATGACTTTGCAACACTTCGACGATCGCTTCGAGTTGAGGACACATCGGGGTCGGTTTATTAAATTTATTTTAGAAATTCAAAAGCCCGTAAACCACTATGAAATTATCATTTTTTATAATGAAATGTATTGCGTTTAGTTTCAAATTACCGTTCTTTCGACTGTTTTGCTTACTGTAATTTTTTATAGAGAATATGGGTGACAAATGAGCACACAGTCCACCTGAAGTGGATACTGTGGGCCATAGACATCTACGTCTATCTTCAATTAAGAATCCAAAGGAAAATGCGTTTTTCTTGTTTATAGAGTCTCCAATTTTCTGCACTCACCATACGAAACACAGCAGCGTTAAGATGCTATTTTACGGTGGTATTCTGTGAGAGCGTGTTTCTTCCCCGGTCGAGCCGACCCATTCGTGCTACAACTATACTACTAATATAGCTGCAGCATGGCTCTACTACGTAAAAACTATATCATTTTTCCTTGATAATTAGAAAACTGTTAGCCTTAGAGACCTAAATGTAGTGTCATTTTTTAACTTATAGTGAACTCGCTGTTACGACCTTGAGCTTGCATCAGCTACACGGGTTGGCGAAGAAGCGGTAACGCGCAGATTGACAAAAACCGGCGCCCCCTCTCCTTTCTAACACTAAAAGCCACTCGTTGACACAGACGTTTCATATTAAACCAACGGCCGTGTGCCCCGACTCAGCCCCACCCGATTTTTAAATAATATTTGCGCCCGTTGTGTTACAGGCATTAACCGTTGTAATAAAATGATAATTCGCGTGGCAAAAGGTGCCAAGTTCGTCAAAAGCGATTGACCGTCAAAGAGAAATTCGAAAGTTCATCGCAGTTATGACTTATTTTGTCCAAGGAGAGGAAACAATTTACAAATTTTATGGACAATTTAATTCAGTAATAAAATTTATACGTATAATGATGAAAACGATATTTTTTTATTAGGTTGGGAACGAAACTTGACTGAGAACGGAGACAGTATTAAAAAAACAAAAACGTGACGTTTTCTTGTAACGTTTCACCGCCAGGGCCGCATGAATATACTGTTATTTCACCTATTTATGTAAAATATTAAGTAAAATAAGAATGATTTGTTGTAAAGAAGTTTCACTTCGTACGTGTGTACACAATTACACGCACAATTTTTTAAATTTAAATTACAATTGGTTTGGAAAAATAAACTCGGCTCAGCTGCTTATGCTGTTGGAAAGATTCGTCAACCTTACTGCTAGGTTAGTTTTCCTTAGTAACTGCCACAGCATAGTGTCTTACGGCATTTTATTGTGGGGACATGCAGCTGACGTGAAGTCTGTTTTTGTTTTGTAAGAAAGGGCAGTAATTGTAATTTATCATTTGCGCTATATAGATATAAAATATTCGTAGCGGAGTTTTATCATATCAACGGAGTATTACAGCAAGCTAAAGCAAAGGAGTGGAATAGGTTGCCAGTATTTGTCTTTCCATCCGATTTCAATTTGGATGTTTTCAAGGTAATAGTGGATAGGCTTTTGTTAAGTCAGTACGCCTTACCATCACCGGCTGCATCACCACTTACCATCAGGTGTGATAATAATCAAGCACCGGCTTAGAATAGCAAAAAAGCGATCGCCAATCCAACTGGCAAGCAGCATTTATAGCAACTCGTCTCTCCAACGGGAGAGGCCCAGGACCAGCAGTGGATTTTTACGTATTGATGAAGATATCCATCCATCCATCCATTACAGCCTATTAAAATCCACTGCTGAGCATAGGCCTCTTCCATAGATTCATATTTCATTCATAGGAAGGATTCATAGTTGCCACGTTTGGTAAGCGGTTTGGCAACCGTAGTTTTTTATTATTTTGTGTTGTTATTAGGAAGGTGCTGCTCCCCATCTCCTGTTCCAGTTTCCCCCTTGTCGTTTCTTAAAATACCCTCGGAATGATATAGGGTAGTGGATATTCCCACACCGCCACTACACGCTAAAGATTCCTGTCTATAATATAAGAAATATAGGATGGCATTCGTTCATCCAAACCTATCTCTGTCCAGCATAACGGTACATGGGATATGGTCGTCGGTCGCAAATATTGTTTTTTATAGAATAAGGGTGACAAACGAGCACACAGTTCACCTGATGGTAAGTGGTTGCTGTTGCCCATAGACATCTACATCTATCTTCGTTAGCGAATTTAAATGCAGATGCGTTGTCAGCCGTAAGGACTAAGATAGAATGCCTCTTTTCCAATAAAAAGGGTCTCCGGTTCTCTACACTCACCATACGAAACACAGCAGCATTAAGCTGCTATTTTACGTTGGTATTCTGTGAGAGCTTGGTCCTTCCCCGGTCGAGCCGACCCATTCGTGCTACAACTATACTATTAATATAGCTGCAGCATGGCTCTACCACGTAATAAAATTAAGTACTGTTTGTATTGTACTTGAATGCAGTATCAAAGACATCATGATTAAAAACCAAATAAGTTATGACTTTGCCCAATATTCATTTTTACGCGGCAGAGCTCAACGTATTATGGCTGCAGCACGAATGTGTCAGCTCCACCGGAGAAGGATAATGCTCGCACGGAATCATCATGATCACCATCATCATTATTACAACTTATCAAAAGTCCACTGCTGAACATACCTCTCCCACCGCTTGCCTCTTAGAGGGTTGTCACACTTAGGGTTGGCTACTGCAGTTTATTTTTCCTGATGTTATTAGGAAGACGCTGCTGCCCATATCCTGGGTTGTTTCCCTCGGGACGATATAGGATAGTGGATATTCTTAGCCACAACACTGTTCCCACAGAATACAAGCATGAAATAGCGGCATTATGCTGTTGTGTTTCGTATGGTGCACTTTTTTCTACTTTCATGTCATTGTATGTGTGTACATATATTTATTGATTATTTTTACAGAATAAGGTTGACAAATGAGCACACAGTCCACCTAAACTGGTACGTGGATGCTGTAGCCCATACTCATCTAAATCTATTCTTTATTAAGAATCAAAATGCAGATGCGCTGCAACCCAGAAGGGCTAAGACGGAACACCTCGTTTCCACTAAAACGAGTCTCCGGTTCTATACGCTTACCATACAAAACAAAGCAGAATTAAGCTGCAATTTTACGCTGGTATTGTGTATACATAAACTAAAATGTAATTAAATTTTAATCTTAAAGCGAATTCAATTATCAAAGACGCTTCCTTTGACGGAATTATACTGTCAAATTAATTAACCCTCACCACTATTATAACAACCGTTTGATCAGCTTTGAATAGACCATCAAACAGCTATCGTGGAAGCCATGAAAGCGAACATTAACGACACAAATGTGATGGACTGAGCCCAATCAAAATGAATACAATGGTTCTGAATTACTTCACCCTACAAATCAGTTTTACATCCATTCCTTTGTTACGAATTTATATTAACTATAACTACGTTATAATACAAAATATATCTTAATACCAACATAATAAGGTTTAAAATGAAGTAAATGTTAACATATACAAAGGGCCGTAAACGCAGTGCATGGCATTAAACGACGTGTGAAATGAAAGCCTAATTTAATTATGAACAAAACAATTATAGTCGGAACGAATTTGAATCCGAGGACTGATAGGTCGTTATTTAGCCCTTAAATCTGTCACTGTATGCGTATTTGAATGCTAATCTATACTTTAATATTACAAATGCGAAAGTAACTCTGTCTGTTTGTCTTCTACCTTTTCGTTCGGCATCACGGCGATAGAAAAAGGTAAGATGATGGTACCTACCCATACAGACTTCTAGGCAGAAAAGGAATCCTACCACAAAGTAAGCCGTGAGCTTCTTCCAGAGACTATCAAAAATAGTTTTCAAATCCATCTCAATATAAAACGTCCAAATTTGTGAAGGTGAATAGTAGCCATAAAGCAGTGACTAGTCTAGCCATGAGTTTAGGGCGCTGAACAACTTGGTTAGTTTGCGGGGGTTCATACTTTAACCAATTACTCGATTGTGTATTCCAAACACGTATGATGCACGTATAACTCAATAAACAGCCAATCGGGCAGCGGGATTAGTGTCGCCAGTTGCCCTTCCCCGCGCCTCACTTCATGCACCCAAGCAGACATTAATCGTTGACTTCACGTGTACGCAGTAAAGCGTAGTAAGCGTATTTGTTATATTATAAACTCGTCAGCAAGTTGTAAATTACATTATTTAATTTCAGAAAAAAAGGTATTATTCAGTTAAATATGATAATAGGCTGAAATTCCAATGATGACAAATTATATTATTAAACTAGCTGGCCCGTCAGACATTCTGCCCTTTCTGGTAGGTGGCACAATGAGTTTAAGCCTGAATTTACTTCGGACTTCTTTCAGTGTAAATATAAAATTTATTAAATATATTCCACACTGTCATCTATCAGGACTAGATTGTGATTTTTTTGGTACTAAACCAACATTATAAGTGAATATGAATCATTATGGCCTATAAATATAGAATTTGTTAATAATTGACTACAGCGCCATCTATTGGATACTAGCATAGCGATGACCCATCGCCTCGACGAAACAAATATACTGCGTAAATATGACCTCAACCGTTCAAGTCGTTCAGAAGTTACACGAACACTAACAGAAGCAACAACGATTATAATATTATAAAGAACTTATGTTTTAATTATTACTATCTCTATTACTACAGCCCATTACAAGTCCACTCCTGAACGTAGGCCTTTCTCCCATAGATTTCCACAAAGTACCGTCATAAGCCACCTGCATCCATCGACCTCCTGCGTGTTTCATCAGATTGTCACTCAAACTAGTGGTGGATTGTACGACACTGCGCTTGTCAGTACATAACTGCCACTCGAGAACCTTCCTTCCCCATCGGTTGTCGGTTCTTCGAGCTATATGGTAGGCAAACTGCCACTTCTGCTTAAAGGGCTCCGCGGGGTCGAGTACGGGACTGCCACTCGAGAACCTTTCTTCCCCATCTGTTGATCAGGTATATCCCTGGCCTATTGCTACTTCAAATTACTGATCCGCTGGGCTACCTTAGAACACTTGTTCATCTACGGATATCACAAAGTCTCTAACAAGGTTACGGACTTTATCCCGCTGAGAAATTCCGAGAATAAGAGGCGAGCACATAGCCCACCTGATGGTAAGTGGATGCTGTGGTTCATAGACATCTACATCCATCCTCGATTAGGAATCAAAATGCAAATACGTTGTCAAGTCCTCAGCTTAGATGGAATGCCTCGTATCCAGTTAAAAAGGTCTCCGGTTTTCTACACTCACCATACGAAACGCAGCAGCATTGAGCAGCTATTTTACGCTGGTATTCTGTGAGAGCGTGGTCCTTCCCCAGTCGAGCTGACCCATTTGTGCTACAACTATAATATAGCTGCAGCATGGCTCTACCACGTATAAAATATAGCTGCAGTATGACTCTTACCACTGTATGAAATATAATCAAGAACATTTTACTAATGAGAAGTGTTACGTATTTTAGCAGGGCTAAATTTCTGATACACCTATCACTATCAACAACCCAATAAAGTAGAGTACACTGCTGGACATGCGTCTTTTCCGTAGCACACTCATTTGCCTGACCCGGCCACCGTGAATTGTCAATTGACGTGTGCACTCATTTTAATCTCCTCAACCTCTAGGAGTATTTGTACCGTTTTCTTTTTAATCTACGATGATTTTTAATTATGACCACGCTTGGCAGCTGGATGATCGGTCACAATATCAGGTGTTAAGCACCTATGATGCTGTTTCCCCTCATCGGGGGAGCGGTAAGTACCCAGAATATTTTAATTTGGCGTAAATGTGTTGAGTTATACCGCCATCTATCGGAAGTTTGAAGATCTTTATCGTGTTTTTATTTTTACTATCGACTCTTATAAAACGGCTACGTGAAGAAAGTGAGAAAGAGAGTGAAGGATTCTCTTACGCCTCCACCATACGAATATTTGAGAATATTTTAATAATGGAAAGTATAACCTATTTTACCAGGAGGATTAAATTCCTGATACTTCTTCTTCATCGTCAGGCCGTAAAAGGTCATCGCTGAATACGGAATTATCCCGTTGTTGCGAAAAGTCCAGGCCCTGTTTGGATTAGCCATGTTAATTCTAATAACGCTTAAAGTGTTTTATTTTTAATTTTATTGAAAATTTTGTTAATGAGAACTTTAACCTATTTTTATCAGGAGGATTAAATTTTTGATAATTCTGCTTTGGTTACTTCGTCATCATCATCCCGTAAAAGTTCAATACTGAACGTAGAATTATCCCATTGATAGGAGAAGTCCATGTCCTGTTTGGATTAGTCAAGCTGATCCTAATAACGCGGATAGTTTGTTAAATAGTCACGTATCAAGAGAGAGTCTGTTTTGTATTTCACCATTTTGTAAATGTTCGAGTTCAAATTTGTGATTGACAATCTTCCAATGGTCAAATTTGACTACGGCCAACAAAACTGCGCATTTTATCCAGTATTTGTGACCAAGTTTATTGTATGACTGTTGGTTGTATCCTGCAGTACCCTATCGTGATCATAATATTGGAAAGTTAATATATTTAGGATTTTTAATATCCACTATAGATAGACCTTTCCAAAGTTTTGGCTTATTTTGATTGTAAAAATGAGATAATTGAAAGAGAACGAAAAGCGTTGAGGGCTAATATGAAAACACGTAATAACTTTGGCTGTAATAACAGTCGACTCGACTGGAAAAGTAGAAGCCTCTATTATGAGTTGAATCAACCAGGAAAAGTAGACGCTCTCTTAAAATACCAGCGTAAAATACCAACAAAATGCTGTGCCACTGTGTCTCGTATAGTGAGTTTTGAAAACTGGAAACGCTTTTTACTGGAAACGGGGCATTCATATTGATTAATACCTGGGACCAGGCTTTACCCGTCGTAAGAAAAAAAAATAGGCATTACACCGATCTAGAATTTTTTTTAAAGTAAAACATTATGTATTATTTGTATCTAAGAAAACATTTCGAACAACTCGTTGGGTGGAACCTTTTTCGAGAAACTAGTTAAATATAAATATTCTTATTATTTTTATTTTTCATTTTAAAAAATTTAAAAATTATAATAAAACATGTTTGATAATGATTTCTTAAATTCACGCGAACACTACGCATTGAATAAAACTATTTTTAAAGATTTTATAAATAAGTAAAATTAAACGAGATAAAATCCGCGAAATAGTTTTATTCAAATAGGATTGATTTTATATCAATAAAACACCAGTTTTCTGTAAACTATTGTAATTAAAAGTTGTTCGACCAATGCTTTGACCTCACGGTTAAAAAGGACGCATAGCGTTATAAAATTTACGTTACTCCTCAAACAAAACATTTTATGAGTCTCATTCATACATCAAAGTCAACAGCTGAGCTGAACATAGGCCTCCCCGTAAATTGCCTCACCAGGGGGATACTCGACATATTTGCCACAACTGAGCAGGCGATTCAGCAACGATATTATTACCGGCGTGGTAGACCTACGATCTAGCTAATAAGCTAGTAAAAAGATGATCTACTTCGTATGAGGCAAATTTACCAATCGCGCGAGCAAGTCAAGCTTGTTACTTTGTGCGTGAAAACAAGGAGAAAACAAATTTTCCCAGAAATGAGACTTAAGTAAGTCGATTTTGCACCTGTAAAATTTTAAATTACATCAAAATCGTTAAAGCCGTTTTTGAGAACGCGAATACAAGCAAATATATAGGTATATTGCTCGTATAATAGTATGGATGCACAGGTTAATAATCAAAATTCAGATATGTAGGTGTTTTTGGGTCATAGCATCCGTTTATCGTCAGGAATTTTCAAACAAGTACACAGGACCGTGTACTTGTTTGAAAATACCATTTGTAATTGCCACATAGCAATAGTCTGACCGCCTCGTTGGTCTAGTGGTTGTAGTAGTGCGACTGCTGATCATGAGGTCCCGGGTTCGATTCCCGGGTCGGGCCAAAAAAATCAGTTATTGAGTTTTCCATCAAGAAATTCTCAGTAGCTGCCCGGAGTCAGGAAGTTGGCGGTGTCTCACCCCCGTGCCTCGGAAAGCACCGTTGGTCCTGCGCCTGATCTCTTTCCGGTCGGTCGGTTTACCGTCCCATCGGACTATGAGAGTGAGGGAATAGAGAGTGCACCTGTGCTGGCGCATACACTTGGGCACTATAATCCTGTCCTGCGCCGATGGCTAGTCTCCGTTGAGGCTGGCCGCCGTGACCGAAATTCGGTCTGGAGGACATTATTATTATTATAGCAATAGTCATTGTTGAAAACTGGTTACAGGTTGCTATACCTCCAGTACATAAATTAAATATTAAGAATGAAAATAAAGAAAGAACCAGCTAAATGCGTTCAAACTTTCGGTCATTTATGCGAGATTTTATCTCTTTTTTTTTGTATAAAATTAAAGAAACTTGGAGTCCACCTGATGGAAAGGGGATACTACAGTGGGTAGTTTAAGGAAGGATTTCTCGCAATGTGTGACCGTTGCAAGTGACTTGGCAGGCAGATTAGCGATCAAAAAACGAGAAGTATCTGTTATATATGAGATCATATTTTTTATAGAATAAGGGTAACAAACGAGCACACAGTCTACTTGATGGTAAGTGGATGCTGTGAACCATTGACACCTACATCTTACTTCAATTATTTAACAAAATGCGTTTTCTTTCTTGAGGACTTGATGGAATGCCTCATTTTCAGTAAGTCTCCGGTTCTCTATACTCACCATACGAAACATACCAGTATTAAGCTGCTATTTTACGCTGGTATTCTGTAAGAGCGTGGTCTTTCGCCGGTCGAGCCGACACATTCGTGCTACGATCATAATATAGCTACAGCGTGGTTCTACCACGTATGAATCTGTCTGATGCCGCTAGATATTTGCATTTCCCACAGTTGCTTCTTACGACACCTATGCAAAGAAACGAGAATGGTTTCTCTTATACCGGTTGAGAGATTTGTGTAATGTCGAATGGACATTACACAAATCTCTCAATAATATGATGATAACAAAATTTTAAGGGTCATACATGACGGTGTTTATGGGGTTACCATGGGTAACGCAACCCATAAATCTGATGTAATAATTTCCTATAAGCTACTAAGCGTTGTCCAACGTTGAATTAATGATTTTAAATTTCAGATGCAGGGAATCAGTAAGGTAAATTCAGCTGTCTCAAATTCGAAGATGTCACTTGTCTAGTTGACAGTCAACACTAGGCAACAATTGTGTCAATGGAATTTTCCACATGAATTCTAAGAGGGCAACAGGAAACATTCAACAGAAACAGAAACAGAAACTTTTTTATTCAATATAGATTATAAATAATACTTATTGAAAGTCACTCTTTTGTCTAATTACCACTGGTTCGAAAAAAAACCTCTGTCCTGGGAAGAACCAGCAAGAAACCCAGCGGGACTTTTTTTTAAATAACAGCTTACAATCATGTATATTACACAATTAACCACACAAAACAAATTAGAAACAGCCTGGCAGCGAACACCTCATTCCCAGGGGTTATTATCATCCATAAATTCCTTAACATTATAATAACCCTTTTATACAAACTATGTTTAATAAAGTTTTTGAATTTTGAGCAGGTCGAATTTTGTTTATTTTCTGGGATTTTGTTGTAAAAACGTATACATCGCCCCAAGAATGAATTACTGACTCGGTGGAGTCGAGTAACTGGTACTACTAGCTTGTGTTTGTTCCAACTAAGATATAAATCCATTTTTTTTAATTTTAACACGATTTCATTAGCTTGACCTGTATGTATGTATGTATATATGAATGTGTGGATGGCTGCATGTATGTAAAATTGGTATGTAAATTGGTTTTAGTTGTTTTTTTTATAGAATAAGGGTGACAAACCAGCACACAGTCCATCTGATGGTTAAGTGGTTGCTGTGGCCCATAGACATCTACATCTATCTTCATTTGTGAATTTAAATGTAGATGTGTTGTCAGCCGTGAGGACTAAGATAGAATGCCTCTTTTCCAGTAAAAAGGGTCTCCGGTTCTCTACACTCACCATACTGCTATTTTACGCTGGTATTCTGTGAGAGCGTGTGCAGAGCGTCCTCCCGGTCGAGCCGACCCATTCGTGCTACAACTATACTATTAATATAGCTGCAGCATGGCTCTACCACGTAAAAAAAAAGTTTTCATCCACTTTCGTTAGCCTGAATAATCTAAAACTTTTACAGACCTATCACTTCGTAACTAATGGCAGTTATGACATGACTTCATAGTGATGCTCTAATATTCTCACTAGGATCATCACAGCTTGTGATTAATGCGTGTGAAGTGTTTTTAAACTTTAATTTATTTAAATGTTACATCTACATTGGAAATTTTACTTAAATCATTGGCACAAGAATATACATACATCCATACTGTATTTTGCAGGTCATGTAATCTCTTATTCCGTTCGGGTTCGACGGCCTCGTTGGTCTACTGGTCATCAATCAAATCAATCAAAAACCCAATAAAAAAAATGTGTCGTCCGACTGCGCGACTGACTAGTCTCCTGTCGCTATAACAAAAAATAACTTACGCGCTTGAAAACGCCTATAATTCTATTTTCTTTTGAGGACGTTATATATATATTTTGGTGGCTCAGGACCGTGTTTTGGCACCTTGTGGGAAGTTTATGTCCAGCAGTGGACTTATAAATGACTGTAATAACAATGGTAATGATATACTTTTTAAAGAACTTCAAAAAAGGAAGAGGTTCTCAATTCGACTGTATTTTTTTTATGTGTGTTACCTCTGAACTTTTTTCTAGGTGAACCGATTTTGATGATTTTTTTTTATTTGAATGCTGGTGAAAGCTGATCAGTAGTTTTTGAGTTATCCTTAATAATGCGTATTTAATTCAGTAATGAAAAGTGGTTCAAACAGTAATAAATGGTTCAAACAGTAATTAAAAAAACCCGACTGCGTTAAAAAGTTTACTGAAAAAAACCTCTCTCTTCCTTTTTGTTGTATTTGCAGATGCAATATATAATTATTATGCAGCCTATAATAATCCCACAATTAAGACGAATCTAACGACACATATATTAAAATACATCAAGCTCTGTGGTCTCATAGAGTGTGCGAAAGCATAACCAAACCAAGCATGCCAAAGTTGAAAAACTTTATTAAACAAAGTTTGTATAAAAAGGCATATTATAATATTAAGAAATTTATGGATGATAATAACCCCTGGGAATGAGATGATCGCTACCAAGCTTTCATTTTCTAATTTTGTTTTGTATTGTTAATCGTGTAACAAATGATTGTAAGCTGTTATTTTGTTTTAAAAAGAGTCCCGCTCGGTTTCTTGCTGGTTTATCCCAGGACAGAGTTTTTTCCGAACCAGTGGTAAATTAAACAAAATAGTGATTTACAATAAGTATTATTTATAATCAATATTGAATTTAAAAAAAAACTACTTCTAAGTACTTCCATCTTCCGTTTTCAAAAATTCAAGGCGACAGCATTTCTAAGGCTTTTGATTTTCGAGATCAGTTTGCAAGTAAGTAGCAATTTTACGGATCGTATATTTTTGGTTTCATTTCTTATAGCTATTTCTCACGTTTTCATTTTAAAAACTCACATGACACATTTACAAGAACTTTGCAAACAATTGTTTTGGTTTGTTTACTTAACTATCATAATATTGTGTCGATAGTATATAATATTAATATTGTGTCTGGTTCTATTCATTGTTTTAGTTCCGTTTTAGTTTGAATAAAACAAAAGCGGCAGTTGCACCTATTTGTGATTTCCTATTTTTAAAGAGTTGGTAAATCAATATCGTCTTCTCGCATTAAAACTGTATAATCTCAAAACTTACTAATTTTACAGGAGAGCGTTTTAAAGGTTTAACGTGTAATATTTTTAATAGTAATGATCATTTCAACATGTATTTTTTTATTTTTTGCTTGTTACATTATCTGTCTTTCAAATTAAGATAAAATTATATATTAATTTTGTTATATAGTAGCCAAAACGTAGATCAGAAAAATAATCGTTTTGAGTTTTAATACTTTTCTAGATAAAATGTTGCTTAATTTTTACGATTTAACTGTAAATAAACACTTAATTTATTAAATACGATTAAATTTAAGGAATAAAATAATATTTTTCGCAGTATAACAATAATATTTTATGTAATATTTATTTCTTTCAGTACAATTATGAAATTATTTTTCTAAATATGAATTAAAACTTATACAACTAAAAGAAAATGGTTCAAAAAATAAGGCAACTATAAAATAAAATTAACTAATTGATTAAATCACGTTAATCACTAAGTAACATGGCACTTAATAATTAGGAACTTGTTAACCAATAATCAGTCTTACTAATTATTATTTAATCTAAGTTTAAGATCTAGGTATAAAAGTACTATTTTTTTAATTATTAGGAACTTTATCCAGTCTTTTGAGTATTATTAATAGTTTGAATAAAATATCAAAAGCTTTAAGTATTAATTTTTAAAAATATAATTTAAAAATACAAGTAAATCTATTCAATTTGTATCCTTTTTTATTTTAAATTATCGTCTGTTTCATAAAGATTACAGATTTTCATAAAATGGAGGATAATATTCGGGAATAGTTTTCTTATCAACTAAAGCTAATAAACCTCGCTTTTTCTGATCGGCAATTTCAATTGGTGCGTTATATACTGCTTTAAAAGGGTAATTATCTCGAAGACCTTTTGCAGAGGTGGGTCCAACCTTTACCACTTGAAAATCTACTTGACTGTAGGAAATTTTATAAAAGAAGCAACCGCAATTTTCCTTAGTGAATTTTAAGATTTTTATGTCATTCATCTTTATAGTTTCATTATTAGTATTTTTAGTATAATTGCGGCCTACATCATCACATAGACACTTGAAATCTTTAAATTGAGTGTAATTTAATTCGTTAACTTTGTAAGATTTCCCAGTCTTTTTTGCTGTTGCAAATGTATATCTGATCTGGCCAATATACAGCCCAGATCAGTATGTTTGCAATGAAACATACTGATCTGGGCTGTATATTGGCCCAGATCTAAGTGATTTTTTAATATTTCTCTCAATAACCGAGTGTGCCGAATCATTTTCATTTTGAGTGTGTCCTTTAATAAGGAACTTATGCGTTATTGTTTTAAGACTGGGAATCGTCGCTACCGCATGCATATACATACTTATTAGGAATTTGTTCTTTTGTTGACCTGTACAATTATCGCTGTAAAAAATTATATCAACATCTTCATTTACTCTCGCACACATAGATACAATATAATTATAAACGCAGGTTGCAATTTCATTCGCGCCTCTATTGCCTTGCTGTTCGTGCCAAAAGTAACATTCTACATCTTTTGTTTTTAAATCATAGATGGTAAAGTTGTAAGAATTCAATTTTGATACGTAATAAAATGTTGAAATTTCGCCTTTTGGACATGACAACGTCGCTTGTAAGTCATAAACAGCAACAATTAACGATGATTTACTTTGGGCATCTGTTTTATCGTTCCCTTTTTCTATTCGTGATAATTCTTTTTCCATCAGGTGGTTTTCATAACGATCTTTCATTTCTTTCTTCTCAGAGTCTAATGCATTAATATAGGCAGTACAATCTTCACAAGCATCTTTCTTCGGAGTGAAAAAACTAATATTAAACTCTGTGTTAAACCTGTCAAAGAAAAATATTAAGTGTAATATATAAAAAAAATCTCATTAATATACACTTAGTAATATTAAAACATACCTAAGTTTTGACTTATTACATATTGTGAGTTATTTTCATGTAGTATGTCCCTCGATTCCACTTCAGAATCAGCAATAGGCGAATCATTTACTTTTTTCTGAGTAATTATATTTTTTTTCAAGCTCTCTAAAAATGTACTTCTTTGTGCCATTTCAAAAGCGTTTAATTTAATCTGAATAAATAAAGAAAACATTTTAAAACATACAATTAGAGCCGGCACTGCAACGGATGGTTGGACGGGACGGCTGGCTGTCAACTATCTCGTTTTATATAGAGAAGAACGCGCGGCAAAACGAGACAGCCGCGTCGGCCAGCCGTCGCTCGCCCCGACCGTCCGTCGCAATGTCGGCTACTAAACATAACCAAACGAGTTGAAACAAGTCGCTGTATGTTTCAGAATGGCAATGATATTTACAGCCAATAGTAACGAAAATCAAAATAATCTTATATTTATTAATTAAAAAGCAAACATTTTTGACATTAAACTATTTCTGACGTCAGATTTATGATAAAAAGAAAATTTTAAATTAAAACATAACTTTTCTCAAAAAATATCTAAAACAGTATACAATTTAGAATAAACATAGTTTAAATAAAAAAGATTGGGACAGTTTTATTCATATTTTATCACAAAAACTGTACAATTGCATAATTATACAATTTTGAAGGGAGAATTGATACAAACTTTGCTACACATTTATAGCAATAAGTGTGAAATTTTGAGATTGTATAATACTAATGAAATAGAATGCTTACCTTGAGGTCAAATTTTCGTTTTGTATACTTTTGAAGAGACACAACGCTTGCACTACTCGGTCGCTTGAACGTAACTAAAAATTATATAGTATTCGCGCGATACAAGTTCTCACTTCGGCCAATTTAAAACTAACCAATGCGCTATCTAGCGAGTGTTTGTTGAACTACGCTCTTTTGTCAATATTTAAGAGAAAAATACTGGTGATACCAAACGTTTTCGCATATTAACTCAATTTCGAATATTTTTCGAAATTGTACACTTTTAATGCGAAAAGGCGTATATCGTTTTGTTGTCTAATGTTATTTTTATAATTTTAAAGATAACAAGACTAGTTTCATTCATTATGCTTTTAAAATAAATTTGCACTTATAAGTTATTTTTTATAATTTACATAATGCATTTTATTTAACCCTAACATTATTGACTTACCGCATTACTAGATTCTACCATTAATCTCGTAGACAGACTCACATACGTTTAGTAGATAACTTTGAATAAAAAGTTTTTATTGCAAATTATGTTCGGTAGTAAAAAAAAAAACTAATGTTAGATAATACTCTTAACTATTCAAATAAATGAACACTACTTAGTAGACTTTACGTTATAAATATTCATGGAACGCATTAGAAGTAAATACAATATATTATATTCTAAAATAAATCACGATAAAACATAGGCCGGACTCACTGCAACGTCACCTTCTTTGCTGATACTAAAAGTATTACCACGACGGACAGAATGACGACAACAATTATTGAGACTCGTTGAATGACGTTCGTTCTTTATACTGCCTGTACGAGTGGGGGAGTTTAACCGCTTATTAATAATCTACCATCACTCTTAACATTCGGCCTTCCTGAAAAGACACGTCCTCGTGTGAAGACTAATGCAAAGTTAATGTCTTAAAACACCTGAAAGCAGAAAAGGATTACAAAAAAAAAATATCTCGCCTCGGCCCTTCCTCACCATAAATCACTGTAGTCATGTTTTTCAATTATTATTTTATATTTTAGAACATATAAGATTCACGCAGCTTAGGAGAGTTAGGGGAATGAATAAAAGTGCTCAAAATACACGGACCGTAGTACCTCAAAGTGAACTCTAATTGTTCCGACTGAACTTAACATACAGTACGACAATATTACAGAATACATATCACAAAATCAGTTATTTGAAGTAATTTATAAATACTCAACAATATTTGATTATATTCGTATATCATATTAATTTATTAACATTATGATTTTTCATTGAAATAAAGTAAGGAATATCACCGAGAGTTATTTTGTCTAAACACTCGGTAATCCTATAAACAACGCTACCTTTGGAGTTGTCTGTATCTCATTTTCATTCCTTGAAACCTATAAGTCATAGTAAGGAATCAATAGTTTTTTTGCTTATTTATCCTTTATGTTCTTTCTTGGAGATGCCTTGGTCAAATCATAATTAACTTCATAGAAGTATGGAATATATTACACAGTATTTTTGAAGAGTTTAGGTTTAGGTCTCCTAAGACATTTTAGTAAATTACTCTGAATTTTTGCTTGATCACACAATTGCTCCTGGGATATGGCCTTGATCACACAGCCGTCTTTTCCGGTACATTATATCACATAGTTGCTCCTTGCGATATAGACTTGATCACACAGCCGCCCATATAGTGCACGCAATTTTTTTAAATATATATGGGACTTGAACACACAGCCGCCCATATTTTCCATAGTTATTCTTTGAAATATGGGCTTGAACACACAGCTGCCCATATTTTCTACATAGTAGTTCTTTGAAATATGGGCTTGAACACACAGCCGCCCATTTTCCACATAGTAGTTCTTTGAAATATGGGCTTGAACACACAACCGCCCATATTTTCCACATAGCAGTTCTTTGAAATATGGCCTTGAACACACAGCTGCCCATATTTTCCATAGTAGTTCTTTGAAATATGGGCTTGAACACAACCGCCCATATTTTCCACATAGAAGTTCTTTGAAATATGGGCTTGAACACACAGCAGCTCATATTTTCCACATAGTAGTTCTTTCAAATATGGCTTGAACACACAGCCGCCCATATTTTCCACATAGTTCTTTGAAATATGGGCTTGAACACACCGCCCATATTTTCCACATAGTAGTTCTTTGAAATATGGCCTTGAACACACAGCCCATATTTTCCATAATAATTCTTTGAAATATGGGCTTGAACACACAGCCGCCCATATTTTCCACATAGAAGTTCTTTAATATGGGCTTGAACACACACCCCATATTTTCCACATAATAATTCTTTGAAATATGGGCTTGAACACAGCCCCATATTTTCCACATAGTTCTTTGTAATATGGCCTTGAACACACAGCCGCTCTTATTTTCCACATAGTATTTCTTTAAAATATGGGCTTGACACACAGCCGCCCATATTTTCCACATATAGTTCTTTGAAATATGGCCTTGAACACACAGCCGCCCATATTTTCCACATAGTAGTTCTTTGAAATATGGGCTTGAACTCACAGCCGCCCATATTTTCCACATAGTAGTTCTTTGAAATATGGGCGAACACAGCCTTATATTTTCCACATAATAATTCTTTGAAATATGGGCTTGACACACAGCCGCTCTTATTTTCACATAGTATTTCTTTGAAATATGGGCTTGAACATACAGCCGCCCATATTTTCCACATAGTAGTTCTTTGAAATATGGCCTTGAACACAGCCGCCCATATTTTCCACATAATAATTCTTTGAAATATGGGCTTAAACACAGCCGCCCATATTTTCCACATAGAAGTTCTTTGTAATATGGGCTTGAACACACAGCCCATATTTTCCACATAGAAGTTCTTTGAAATATAGGCTTGAACACACAACCGCCCATATTTTCACATAGTAGTTCTTTCAAATGGGCTTGAACACACAGCTGCCCATATTTTCCACATAGCAGTTCTTTAAAATGGGCTTGAACACACACCGCCCATATTTTCCATATAGTTCTTTGAAATATGGCCTTGAACACACAGCCGCCCCTATTTTTCCACATAGTAGTTCTTTGAAATATGGGCTTGAACACACAGCCGCCCCTATTTTTCCACATAGTAGTTCTTTGAAATATGGGCTTGAACACACAGCCGCCCCTATTTTTCCACATAGTAGTTCTTTGAAATATGGGCTTGAACACACAGCCGCCCATATTTTCCATAGTAGTTCTTTGAAATATGGCCTTGAACACAGCTGCCATATTTTCCACATAATAATTCTTTGAAATATGGGCTTGAACACACAGCAGCCCATATTTTCCATAATAATTCTTTGAAATATGGGCTTGAACACACAGCCGCCCATATTTTCACATAGCAGTTCTTTGAAATATGGCCTTGAACACAGCCCATATTTTCCACATAATAATTCTTTGAAATATGGGCTTGAACACACAGCCATATATTTTCCACATAGAAGTTCTTTGTAATATGGGCTTGAACACACAGCCGCTCTTATTTTCCATAGTATTTCTTTAAAATATGGGCTTGAACACACAGCCGCCCATATTTTCCACATAGTAGTTCTTTGAAATATGGCCTTGAACACACAGCCCATATTTTCACATAGTAGTTTTTGAAATATGGCCTTGAACACACAGCTGCCCAAATTTTCCACATAGTAGTTCTTTGAAATATGGCCTTGAACACACAGCCGCCCATTTTCCACATAGTAATTCTTTGAAATTTGGGTTTGAACACACAACCGCCCATATTTACCACATAGTAGTTCTTTGAAATATGGGCTTGAACACACACTGCCATATTTTCCACATAATAATTCTTTGAAATATGGGCTTGAACACACCGCCCATATTTTCACATAATAATTCTTTGAAATATGGGCTTGAACACACAGCCGCCCATATTTTCCACATAGAAGTCCTTTGTAATATGGGCTTGAACACACAGCCGCTCTTATTTTCCACATAGTATTTCTTTGAAATATGGGCTTGAACACACAGCCGCCCATATTTTCCACATAGTAGTTCTTTGAAATATGGCCTTGAACACAGCCGCCCATATTTTCCACATAATAATTCTTTGAAATATGGGCTTGACACAGCCGCCCATATTTTCCACATAAAGTTCTTTGTAATATGAGCGAACACACAGCCGCTCTTATTTTCCACATAGTATTTCTTTAAAATATGGGCTTGAACACACAGCCGCCCATATTTTCCACATAATAGTTCTTTGAAATATGGCCTTGAACACAGCCGCCATATTTTCCACATAGTAGTTCTTTGAAATATGGGCTTGAACTCACAGCCGCCCCTATTTTTCCACATAGTAGTTCTTTGAAATATGGGCTTGAACACACAGCCGCCCATATTTTCCACATAGTAGTTCTTTGAAATATGGCCTTGAACACACAGCTGCCCAAATTTTCCACATAGTAGTTCTTTGAAATATTGGCTTGAACACACCGCCCATATTTTCCACATAGTAATTCTTTGAAATATGGGTTTGAACACACAGCCATATTTACCACATAGTAGTTATTTGAAATATGGGCTTGAACACACAGCCCATATTTTCCACATAGTAGTTCTTTGAAATATGGCCTTGAACACACAGCTGCCCATATTTTCCACATAGTAGTTCTTTGAAATATGGGCTTGAACACACAGTCGCCCATATTTTCCACATAGTAGTTCTTTGAAATATGAGCTTAAACACACAGCCATATTTTCCACGTAGTAGTTCTTTGAAATATGGGCTTGAACACCTGATCGGCATATTTTCCACATAGTAGTTCTTTGAAATATGGAGTTGAGCACACAACCGTCCATAATGTCTGTATTGTTGTAGTAAGTTAATAATTAGTTTAATAATTACTCAATATGTATTTCCAGTAAATAGGTCGTAGTAGATTCCCGCAAATCATCGTTTGTTTGTTTGCAGATTGTCATAGTTCTCACATATTTTCGACTACATTATCACAATCAAGACATATTTCGGGTTTAACTATCAATTATTTTACCGATTTAAATTAAAATCTTCAGTAAACCAAAATACTAACTAAACGGAAATATTATAACCGAATTTTTATAAACTATCGAGTAGCTAAAATGAAAAGTTCCATTGTAGGTACTTCTAAATTTTAGCGAAAAAAAAAGGAATTCATCAAACCTTTAAAGGATTGGCTATGTATTCATCGATAAAAAATTAAACGTTGTTCTGCAATTTTTTTAACTAAAATAACTGCGTTCACGTCACTACTCGGCTACACAATACGCATCGCTGATATTATTCTTTTTTTTTTAAGAAAAACTTATATTGACCCAAATTAACAAGATACTTACAGCAGACTCACATTGCAAAGTTGGTGAAATCAGACTGATTTATAACAGTGGTACAGATTTACTGCAAACCAACAAGCGCTTATTTAAAAATAACCTTGCATACACTGCAATTCGTAGTAACTACGCTAAACGCTTAACAATTATTGCAAATCATTTCGGTATTGAAAACAAAGCACAGGCTTTTAATATGAAATACCTTCTAAGTATTAAAGAAAAAAATTCAATAAATATTCTTCGCGAAAACAATCCACATACCTAGCTACCGCGAAATATCTTAAATATACATAATATATTAAATATCTTGTGACCGTGCAAAAATTGACATTAAATTGTTTTATTTTATTAATCATACATTTTGTTAACTTGTTGTCTAATTTATGTAAGCGATACGGAATATATCCACTTCTGATGTTAGATAATACTCTTTACTATTTAAATAAATGAACACTACTTAGTGGACTTTACGTTATAAATATTCATGGAACGCATTAGAAGTAAATAAACTATATTATATTCTAAAATAAATGGTGTATGCAAACCAACAGCAACATAGCCCATCACGATAAAACATAGTGGCTTCACTGCAACGTCACCTTCTTTGCTGATACTAAAAGTTGCAACTACTAAAAGCTACATAAACTTATATATATATGTATATATATATATATATCTGAACATACACACACACACACACACACACACACACACACACACACACACACACACACACACACACACACACACACACACACACACACACACACACACACACACACACACACACACACACACACACACACACACACACACACACACACACACACACACACACACACACTAAAGAATAATAAAAATTCACATAAAATTCAATATTACGAGTAGATGGTGAGTGGGGAACTCTCAATTCTCACGACACCCATGTAACATGTCAGGGAGGAAGGAGTACCTGAAAACCGAGTCGCCTCCGATTGCCTAAACTTAATTGGGATTAAATACTCAGTTTATATGTAAATATGTTTTTTGAATGTGGCAATAAAGTGATATTTATTTATTTATTTATGTTCTAAAGATTGCAATATTATCCCGGATAGTTTATAAGAATATGATTTATTTTGTATTTTGATAAAGTTTATGTTATATCCCATATCGATGTATTGAAATTTAAAAACTCGAATATATGATTAATTACAACTTTCAATGGAAACTTAATAAACTTTATGCATTATTCTTAATACACTAAATAGGAAATTTGGCATATAGTAAAGTTACAGCCTATATACGTCCCACTGCCGTGCACAGACCACCCATTTCTTATAGGGTTTTATGGCAAGGTTGATTCCGCCGTGTTGCCCCAAGCATGTTGACAGACTTGATAAATCGTTAAAACATTTTTTTATATTATTACATAATATAATTTATCAACTGCAGGTTTCCTCACGATGTTTTCCTTCATCGTCGAGCACGTGACAAATTTGCACTTAAACTACTAAGCGGTAGAGTCATGCTGCAGATATATTATGCTTGTAGCACGAATGGGTCGGCTCGACCGGCGTAGAACCACGCTCTCACAGAATACCACAGCGTAAAATAGCAGCCTTTTACTGATGTGTGCATTGTTTCGCATGGTGAATGTAGATAACTCGAGATCCATTTTGCTGAAAACAAGGCATTCCATCATAGTCCTCAACGCATCTGCATTTTGATTCTTAATCGAGGACAACTGTGGATGTCTATGGGCCACAGCATACACTTACCATCAGGTGGAATGTGCGCTCGTTTGTCACCCATATTCTATATAAAAAAAATGCAATTAATATATTAATTGGTGCTCGCGGGTATCGAATCCGGGTTGCTCGCTTTATATGAAAATTCTCACCGTGAATTTAGCCCCTGAACTACCACGGCATGTATTATTTACCTACTTAATAAATTAAAGCAGTCGATAAATAAAACATGGTCATTATGTTTTTCGCAATGGCATCATGCTGGTATGAATAATTCGAGCCATAATCAACGTGAAATGATCAAAGGAGCTCGCTAAAGCTTATTATGCTGTTTGCGACGGACATTTGATAGGAAAAGTGCTTTCGACAAATTGTTCTAGTGTTCTTTTTATTTGTTATCGCCAATTTAAAGTCGTTTCGTTATTTACATTTGGTTTTTATTGTTTGCATTTAAATAGAAAAGAAATGGTTGTATACAAACAGTTTTTTGTTACGGCCTATATACGTCCCATTCGTGGGCACAGGCATTGAAGTGATATGTACTACGAATTAGAACAAAATCAGTGCGACGTGACAGTTCGGGGTGCGTTTAAGAATGACCATGGGCTCTAATACGTGTTGCAAACGACCATGTCTCGGCATCCGTTCTAGTATGTAGTACATATTACTGCAATGTTTCTGAAAGGATATTGCGGTTGTAGCACAAATGGATCGACTCGACCGGGGAAGGATACCAGCGTAAAATAGAGGCTCAATGCTGCTGTGTTTCGTATGGCGATTGTAGAAAACCGTAAACACTTTTTACTGGAAATGAGGCATTCCGTCTTAGTCTTCAGGGGTGACAACACATCTGCATTTTGATTCTTAACCCATTATCACGGGGGGACTGCGGTGTTTTTGGCGAACCGATGTTAAATTTAACCCAAATCACAGACTACAGACTTCGACTTCTTCTTCTTCAAAATAGTCAAAATAGTCTTAAAATCCATCTTATTTTCTCGCGTACTTATTTTATTTTGTAACATTATCTTTTATTAGTGATATCACCTACGACCAGCACCAATCAAACTGGCAACACGGTAGCGCAGAAGCGTTTGGATACGGTGCTGTGAGGTCGCAGGCTCAGATCCGGTTCTGGATGTTTGTCCATTTGTAGTTTATGTACATGCATATTTAGAACGCCACATGAAAAAATCAAGTGTAACTGATTTTTTCATGTGGCGTAAAAAGTCTACAGCTTAACATAGGCCTCCCCTATAAATTGCTTAATATTTTCAATAGTTGCCACACTTGACAGTTGATTTGGCATATTTTCTATTATTTTTGAGTTGTTTTCAGGACGATGCTGTGCCCATATTTTGTTTCATTTCCCTTTGACGCCTCTAACGACAACCACGTGATGATACGTATCACGTAGTGAATATTTTTACGCCGTCAATACACAGCGATGTGTTATTTATGTAGGTTTCCGTGGCTAAAAAGATAAATTTCAGGAGAGTGAAAAGTTTTTTTCTAAGCTTTTTTGGCAAAAGACCACATTTTTGCCGCCAATAGCAGTGGTAGCACCGGTACCAGCTGGTAGTACACCAGTTCACTACTTCTCTAAAGATTTTTTTTACAGATTACTCCTCCACTAATACATTCTCAAGTATATACGAGTACATCGTGAACATTAAAAATTTAAAAAAAAGAATCATTATTATTTAAACAGTCCACTGTTGAACATAACACCCTATAGATAGCAGGCGGATTGGTAACCGCATTTTTTATTTATATTGAGTTGTTATCAAGATGGTACTTCCCATCTCCTGTTTAAATATCTCTATTATGACACTTACCGCCGCCACTACATGGCTTCATCATTTCCATGGACTTTCCGTATCATCCAATCATCAACCGCTCTATGTTAGGAAGGGTGGCGCAAGATTGCTCTTGCACGAGGTCATCACATATAAGCTATCTCCATTGGTTTTAAGCGTGTTACATTATTATTAATAAGCTGATGCAAATAAATAGAAAATTATATACATTTTTTATTTTCGTTATTCCTAATACGTACAATGAAGGAGCGAAATAATCTGCCGGCGTCTGTCCTTTCGTCCGATTACGAGTACAATTTGGATGTCTTCAGGCAAGAGTGGATAAGATTTTGTTACGCCAAGACAATGCGGTTTACCATCGAGAGCTTCATCGTCACTTACCACCGGGTGGAATTGTAGTCAAGCACTGGTTTATAATAAGTAAAAATATAATGATAATAAGTGACATCGAATTGAAAAACCTTTTCTAGAATTTATAAAAGAAGGGAAATAAAACTTATATCATTAAAAATGTATCGTTTTGTAGATGTGCACAACAAGAAAATAATGTGTGCATATTGCGATTAAAGTAGGTAAATTAAAGTGAACATACACAAAACATGATTAATATGAAAGAAATTGAAATCAAAGAGAATATAATCACTACGTTTAATTGAAACCTGATTATATTCTCTTTGATTGAAACAATTTGTTTGCATTTAATTTATAATATTTTTCCGTTTAGGGAAGGCAAAGGGATCTCAGCTCATACAGCCATGAACGTGATCATAATGCTTTTATTTAACTGCTAAAAGCGTTTTGTGTGTTCACTTTATCTCACTATACAGTAATCTATGCACCTGCCTTTTGGTACTTTTAGTCTAATTTCGATCACATGCGATATTAGCAATAGTAACTGTTATTGGCAATTGTTAATAACAAGCGAAATACATCGAAGCCTAAATCACGCTATCAAAGTTCCGAATTAAAACAGTATATACAATGGCTCGAACTACCATTCGGACGTTAGCCCTCCCAGGCAGAACACCTTGCCCGGCGAGGATCTCCCTTTCTTCCACTCGCCACATATGTATTCAGTATTCTCACTGAAAACTGAAAACTGAACTGAAACACATACAAAACTTTAAAAAAATACACTATTTCTACTTATCTTTATAAAATGTATATCTTTGTTTATTTATTAATCCCATTAAGTAGAAACTTTGGAGAATGGTTGAGTGCGCGCCCACAAATGCTTCTGACACATTGCCGGGGACAGCTAGTAAATAAATTAAAACTGATATAGCGGTCGAAGTAGTAAAGAACATAAATTTTCTAGGAATCGAAATAGATCAACATCTAAACTGGAAGGCCCATATTAAAAAAATAAATAAAAAGATATCCAGTGCATGTTACGCATTGTCCATCCTGACAGAGACTACAAATGTCACTAGAAATGCCTATTTTGGAAGCGTTTATCCACTCCTAACTTATGGTATCATATACTGGGGAAACTTAACAGCTATACAATCCACATTCGTTCTCCAGAAAAAAATGTCTTAGAAACAGAAACAGAAGGTATCTTAGTATAATATGTAACATACATACTACCGAATCGTTAAGAGATATTTTCGGAACGAAGGGTTTCCTAACACTGACTAGAATCTTTATCCTGGAATTATGCTTATTTTTAAAAAACAACATGCAATGTTTTAATTTGAAATCTGATTTAAAAAAAAAAACATTAGCAAACAATATAAATATGATATAAACTTACCTATTATTAGAAATATGATTTATTATAAAAGTACCTATGTTACTGCTATCCGTGTATACAACCAGTTACCACTAGCTATTAAACAATTAAATAGAAATATGTTCAAAACAAAATTAAAGAAATTGTTAATTGAAAATGTTTTTTACAATCTAAATGAGTTTTTTAATAAAAGTAATGTTAGTGAGTAGTTAATTTTAAATTTATTTCTTCTTGTTGCATATCCGACATGGGTAGACTGTTGAGCCTAAAACTATATTATGTTTTTGTATTAAGATCATATTGTACACAGATATGCAATAAATGTTTCTTTATCTTTAAGAGAAATCGTTGTTAATTTTTTTTAATTTTTTTGACCTTGAATTTGGAGCGCTTTGCATTTGAAATTAGCGGGAAGTTGCAGGGATGGCCTGTAGAGTCAATCGTATTTTTTTTTTATAAGAAAATAACGTTACCGCTACAATAGGATTTTCTCCTGTATCGTGGGGGCAGCAGACAAAGATAAACATCTAGGCTCGGAACAAATATTTGTAGGCCAAACAATTACTTGTTCCTTGCGGGATTCGATCTCGATCGAGGTCAGCTCAACCCGGAAAGGACCACACTCTCATAGAATTATTAACCAAACACAGCAGAATTTAGCTGCTATTTTACGCTTGTATTCTGTCGAGCTGACCCATTCGTGCTACAACCATAATATAGCAGCATGTTACTCTACCACGATGATATTTGAAATTACCACGAGGTATTGGAATTTATCCTAGAAATATAAAGGTTCTCGACATATGAAATGGTAATGCACTTTGAGATTATGCAAATATGATAAATATACAGGCAAGAAGGTATAAAGTCTAGCTTACAAGGCTATAGGTCAGGGATGTATCCTTAAATTGTCCAAGTGTAAAGAACCGGCCAAGTAAAGAGGTACAACAATGCGCATAACAATATTGAAAATTTGCATAATTTATACCATATTCATTCAAAACAATCATAATTACGACCAAAATAGGTCGCGAGTGACCTATATCAATGTTATTGTATACTTATGTGGT
Organism: Parnassius orleans; assembly: GCA_029286625.1. NCBI lineage: Eukaryota > Metazoa > Arthropoda > Insecta > Lepidoptera > Papilionidae > Parnassius > Parnassius orleans. The sequence goes on from JAGSMP010000087.1 coordinate 1,313,366, forward strand.
GCAACCTGGGAACACTAAATTGAAGTGCACCGATCATCAAAAACACTTTATATACTTAGGTTTAAATACAGTGATATCAACTACACTGGACATCATATGTTATTAAAGTAAAGACTAACCTGTGCAGGAGAAGGTTATAGTGCTCGAGTATGAGCACAAGCAAAAGTGCTTCCTCTCGGAGGAGGCACTGCTGCACAGGATTAAAAAGTAAATAATGTTAATACTCACATAGAATACACACATACATATAAACATTTGCACAATATTATAAGAAAACCCCGTCATTTACCCCATCTCTATAACAAATGGTCAGAAGACTTCTTCATATGGATTTAAGATAATATGTGAACTCTTTGCGAAATATTTCTCTTCTGTTTACAATGAAGACGAAGATAGAGATTTATGTGCCCATGATTTACAACTTATTAAGGAATAATAGTCAATGCTTAACAAATCTGACCTTAGACTACAAAACTTTATTAAAAAAAACATGCGTGAGTGTCGTGGAACACTCGGTTGGAACGAAGTTCCTTTCGTAGTATATTATTATTGATAAACGTATTATATTATTGATTAACAAATACAAATAAAGGAATTACTAGCGTCTATTAAAATGAAGCGTCATTTAAAATAATATTTCTTTCATGGCAAGATAAGAAAAAGTGCGAGGAAGATGGATATTATGCCATCTCGCTGCCTTATAGCCACCAAGGCCGTCTACACTACGTCAGAAGGGGTCGTGACGGAAAAATCTTAGACTTTTTCTCGCCTAGCCCCCATCCGCCAAATTCGTACCGTCCGATAAGGAACTTCGTTCCAATAAGCTAGAAGGAGTGGATTGCAATAAAGGTGCAGTGTCTGATGGTGTTCCGCTAATTTTTATAGCGTCTTGTATATCGGTTTTGGTTACACCTCTATTAATTATATACAAAAAATAATTGTCAGCGGGAGTTTTCTCATCGAAGTGGAAAATTGCAAAGCTAGTTTCTATTTACAAGGTCGATTTCAATTTTGCCGATATTCGCTGAAATACTTGAATCTCTAGTTAGTCAACTACTACAGGCTCACTCAAAACGTTACCTAAGTAATAATCATCATGGTTTTTTCAATTGAGATCTACTTGTACAAATCTTGTAACTTTTACAGAGTCTTTGGTAAAAGCAATAGATGCAGGTATATACGATAAGATATACACAAATTTAAGTAAAGCGTTTGATAGAGTTCCACATTAAGTCCGAAACTACAAATTAGCCGTCTATGGGATCGCCGGATCGTTGTTGGAATGGGTAAAGTCTTACTTAACTGTCATAAATGGATTTCAATCTGGTAATCGTATCATTTCCTCTGGTGTGCCACAGGGCTCAAATTAAGGCCTAATATTATTTTTAATCTGTTTATAAATAATATTTCTGGTTGGTTTCAATTTACAAAACCCTAAATGTATGCAGATGATTTGAATTTTGTAAGAATAATCGAATCTATAGAAAACTCAGTATTGTTACAGACAGATTTAAATAGATTTATACATTGGTGTTATCTTAACGGCATTAATCTTAATTATTCTAAATGATCACATGTTAAATTTACAAGGAATTCTAATAAAATCAATAATTATTACTATATAGGGAATATAATAAAATACAAGAAAAAGTGATAAGGGACCTTGGTATATATTATGACAAGAAACAATTTTTTTACCTCATATTGATTAGCATCATAAATAGATCTTCCAAAATGTTAGGGTTTGTCATTAGAAATAGGTAGGTCACTTAAAAACCCAAAACAAAAAAAAATATTATACAATAGCCATGTATATATATATAAATATTTTCAGTGCTTTTCTATCATTATATATGTAGATAGATTTCAATATTTTAATATGATCTCTTTATCGATACGCCGAAAATTGATAGATATTGTGTTTTTATACAAGTTGTTTACAAATGAGGTTGATTGCCCACAGCTTCTCGCCTAATTTAAATTTCGCACTCCAATTAGAACTCCTCGCAAACTAATACACTTCTTTACCTTACACCTTGCCAGGCTTTGTAAATTTTTTAATTTATGTAGTAGTATCGTTGATGTTAATTTTTATTCCGCATGTCACTTTTATAAGAATTTATGAAATACACACAAATGAACACACAATATAAAGTTCTTTAAATATTAAGAATTCTTTAAGTTAAATAAATAGTAATAAATTGAAAATTAATAGCATGCTTTGATTACCTTTAAGTGATTATACATTTAGAAATAATACTAACGTAAATTTTCTTTGAAAATGTAATAATTTATCACTCGTTGGTAATCCTAATATATAAATAAAATATATTATATAGAGGTTCCGTTCCGTTAGGTATTAACTCCGCTTCCTCTTGGTCTAGTGGGTGTAAGCGCGACTGCTGATCAAATGGTCCCAGGTTCGAATCCCGAGTGGGTCAGAATCAGTTATTGGGGTTTTTCTGTCCAGAAATTCTCAGTAGTAGCCCGGAGTCAGTCCAATTCCTGATGAGAGATCAGGAATTGGATCTGATCTGATCTAATGGCGTCGGATAACCATTCCATCGGACTTTGAAAGAGAAGCAATAAATAAATAATATAATAAATAAATTGCGCACACGCGTGCACTGTAATCCTGGGCAGCGCTGATGTTTAGTTCTCAGTTGAAACGCCGTGATCGAAGTTTGTTCTGGACGACATTGTTCCTTTATTTTAAAAAACATAACAAAGTGATATAAAGTGTGCTTGATGATCGGTGCACTGCTATTTAGTATTCCTAGATTGTACCACATAAGGGTACAATAATTTCGATATAGGTCACTCAACATCTATTTTCGTCGTAATTATCATTGTTTAGAATGGATATCTTATAAATTATGCATATTTTCGATATTATAAAACGTATTGTGTACCTATTTACTAGGCCGGTTCCTTACACTCGGACAATTCAAGGATACTTCCCTGACCTGTTTTACCTTGTAAGTTTGACTTTGTACATTCTTGTCCGTATAGTTATCATATTTATAATCATAATCTGCATGATAATAGTAAATTATTATTAAATAAACATTATCATTATCTACGTCGAGAACCTCGTGAAAGCCAAAACGGATATGAAGACGAAACATCTGGGCTGAACCTGACACACTAAGGCGGCTAATGCCGGATGGCGGCAGACCATCTTCATATCGGTCAGATCTGATGGAAGTCTTGAGATCTCTCTGGCATTCCCCCATAGTCTCCTTTTTGGACAAAGGTATTGAACCATTGAGCCTTACGGCCAAAAGGAATACATTTGCACTGTTCAAACAGCAGCTAATTTTAATCACATTTTATTATTATAATGTAGATTATCGAAAACACCAATAATCAAAATATGTACAGTACAATACATTTTAAGAGGTGACCTCTTACGACACCCACGAGACGATATAGGGTAGTTGATATTATTACACTACACGGTACGATTAATTATTATACGCTCTCATAATTAGAGAGTATTTAAAGTTGCAAGATCAAAGGCTTGCAGCAAACGCGGTATGTCAACCCAGACATTCTTAGTACAGCGACAGAACAGAAACAAAACAAGAGGCTAAAGAACTTGAAATTTGTCATAAAGTGCCTTCAGAACAATAAAAAATTACATGAAACAAAACGAATTGTCGATTTCACAACCCAGTTCCGTCAAGCGCATCCCGCTTGAATTCTCGAAAATGCATTGTCATATTTTGAATATCGCGTTAGTAGCGATGATGAGAACTCACGGCATGGTTTTTGTACATTGAATAAATTTTTGGTAATTAATTTTTTTTTTCTATTTATTACAACTCAACTCCACTGCGCTGAACATAGGTTTCTTAATAATCTTCCTATGGCGACTTCTTGCACGTTTTATCAGGTTCACATACCGGTACGAGTTTGCCACTTTGGAACCATTCTGCCCTATTGGTTGTTGAGTTTTCGAGCTATATGGTTGGTCCATTGCTACTTCAGCTTTCTGATACGGTGGGCTGTGTTGATATACCACATAGTAATAGTCGATATATCACGAGCCAACTGCAGATATATTTCATTACAAATTCTACTACGCAGAGACACTCCGAGCACAGCAGCACAAGTTTTCCACAGATCGCTGAGAGACCCTGAGCTTCCTTTATGCATAGCAGTACGGGACCACGTCACAGATCCATTATCAAGTCATCACTGGCAATACCCACTGGTTTTACTCTTGTTTTCAGGTTTTGAGTAATACGTGACAAGAATTTGCAACGAACATGTGCGATGAACCATCGATTTATCTTAAAAAAGATCATCGATCTATCTAAAAAGTTGTATTTATCTCTGGGTGTTCCTTTGATTGACAAACGAGCACCTGACCATAAACGAATCCTCACATTTATCCTAGATTAAGAATAAAAATACTGATACATTGTCATCGCTGAGGCCTAAGATAGAATAGCTCATTAGCAGTAAAGAGTCTCCGATTTTTTGAAATTTTTAGAGAGGAGTAGCGGTTTTTTAATAAAAAGATAGACCACTTACAACGTGTGCATTTATTTGTATAAATCATTCATTATCAACAGGTAATTTTTTGGCAAAATATCATACCGTATGTTCGCAGACTAATTAGGCCCGGTCATTTCGACTACACTTTGTCACTTTGTTCGCGGAAAAATGCAGTTTGGCTTGAACAAAACGAGACTGTGTCAAAGGACATTGTTTTTGTTTCAATCACAACCCGGTAAGTGGACCGAATACAATCGAGTGATGATATGTTGTTTGTTAATGAGATGAAAGAAATGTATTGTTTTTTAAATATTTTGATACAGGAAGAGGACATATAAGGTGAAAAAATTGACACGTTGCCAGTCAGAATATAAATGTTTTCTTGGAAATTATACTGCAAATTACACACCGTATATACTAGCGTATCTAGGGAGTTCTCATCCTAGAACATCGGCCGACACTATTTAAGCAGATAGGGATGGGGTCTACACATCTGCTTTGGCGGCGGTTAGATAACTCGCAAACACCACACAGGTGATCTGAAGACTGGTCACGAACCAAATTCATGATCATTATCATCATCATTCTTTATTATAACTCGGCCTTAAAGACCGCTAGCCCAGATGAAGCTGTAAAAGCCAAAAGGCTAACAGTACTAACATCTCAGAATAATATGCAGACCATATTATGGTCTTGTGACGATAAGAGTAGACGCTTAAGGGCTGGGCGCTCACACTAAATTTCGCAGTATATAAGTCAACAGAGTTCGATCCCCGCAGCTACTTTTTAATTTTTTTTAAGCACAATTCCAAGTGCCGGTTTATCGCAATTTTAGCGGTAAATAAAAACATCGCGAGGAGAACTAAAAATAAATTGTAATGTTTTCGAATTCAAGCAATAGAATAGAATAGAATAGAATAATTTTTTATTCAATATAGATCACATGTGTAATTCTTATTGAAAGTCATTTTATACTTTACCACTGGTTCGAAAAAAACCCTCTGTCCTGGGAAGAACCAGCAAGAAACCTAGCGGGACATTTTTTTAAAAGTAAATTTTACATTAATAGTTGTACAATCTATTTACAAATTTTATTTTAGAAAATGCTTGGAAGCGACCACCTTATTCCCAGGGGTTATTATCAACCATATATTCATTTATACTATAACAACCCTTTTATACAGTTTCAGCTTAACAAAACATTTAAACTTGGTAATAGAGAGCCTGTACACTTTCCGGGACCTTGTTGTAATAGCGTGTACATTGCCCCAAGAATGAATTGCTGACTCTGTGGAGTCAAGAAACTGGTATCACTAGCTTGTGTTTGTTCCTAGTGTTTACAGAATGTACATCACTTTTTTACTACCATTGTTTTGTGAACATACATTAAATTTTCGTAAATATACTGAGAGGCCAAAGTTAATATATTTATTTCTTTAAATTTATGTGTAAGAGTCTCTCGGTTTTAGGTTGTAAATAGCTCTAATGACCCTCTTCTGTAAAACAAAAATATTTTCTGAATCAGCCGCATTTCCCCATAGCAAAATCCCATAAGAGATTATGCTATGGAAATAACTGAAATAAACTAATCTAACTGTCTCGACACTAGTGAGACCTCTAATATTTTTTACAGCATAGGCTGCAGAACTTAGTCTGCTTGCTAGTTTGGATATGGAAGCTTTAAATCGAGAGTGATGCCAAGAAAAACAGTGGATTCAACAGGGCTCAGTTATTCCCCATTTAATTTGTATATTATAAGGACTCCGCTTCAGACTCTTGCCTAATCCAAAACGCTACCAGAAATTATAACTTTTTATAAAAAGTAAAAACGGACTTCATATTGCTAAAAAATAAGTTATTAATTTGCTACCCGTAGGGGTGAATTTTTTTACCTATTTAATAAAAAAAGAATCATAAAATCGGTTCTCCATCTGCGAAGATATCATATGAAATTTCTTATACAATAATCCAATATTAAACTTTTTCCCCTATTTTCCACCCTTGGGGACGGAAGATTTTCTTCAAAATTTAATGGGACCACCATTGAGGTAAAGCTTATTTAATAAAAAAATGGAACATACACTCAAATTGAGAACCTGCTCCTTTTTGAATCCTGTTTAATCCTTATAAAATCCTTGTATTAATCAGTTAATAAGACGTAATCTGTGCTCAGATGTGGTAAGTATAAAGAACCTGTTTACACATATCTAAATATATCACATTTAGACGCGGTGTAAGAGGTTTTTTTTTAATTAAAAAGTTAATTTTTACCCCAAAAGTAAATTTTTATAAAAAAAATTGCAATGATATTACTAGTGTTCCCGTTAACAACTCTAAGTAAGCTTAAAATGCTTGTGCTAGAAATGTTTCACGACAGCAGTCGAATCGCGGATTCGAACCCACGTCTTTTTGAGTTTGCGGTCTGCGCCCCACAATTAGGCTACTGTCGTTTCGAGATCAGACTGTCGCTTCGATATAGATTGCTCCATGAAGTTGATATTTGCTATATTTGCCATGCTTGATAGGCGGGTTGGCGACCGCAGTTTATTTAATATGTTGAATTAATATAAGGAATAGTCGTTTCTTACGTCGCGCTCGAAACGTAATAAGGTAAGCCGCCACTCTACGATTAGTTTAATCGTCGTTCTCTTAATAAATTTATAATCTAAGTATTGTTTTATATTTCTTATATTTTTCGATACACCCTACAGAAGCTAATCCTGAAGTAATAAGATAGGATATGTGACAAGTAATAAGTAGAAAGACAAGTAAAGTTACAGCCTATATACGATCCACTGCTGGGCACAGGCCTCCTCTCATTTCTCAGAGGGTTTTAGGGCAAGGAAATGTCCGCCGCGCTGTCCCAATGCCTGTTGGCGAACTTCACATGTCTTCGATACATCTTTTTTTCTTATTTCTCAGACATGCAGCTTTCCTCAGGATGTTTTCCTTTACCGCGGAGCACGTGGTAAATCAGCACTTAAAATTGCAATTAACAATTTCATTGGTGCCGGCGGGGATCGAACCCGGGTTGCTCGCGTACTGTGATATTTACAGCGAGCCCTTAGCCTCTGAGCTACCACAGCTGTGGTAAGTATTAAGTAATAAATAATAAGTAATTAGTACTGAGTAATAAGTTGTAAGTAATAAGATGTGATATCTGTAGTCCGTAGTGTCTGCCTACACCGATTAAAAATATTCCATCTATTTAAATTTTTTTTTGGGCCTTATAACGAGTCCATTCACAATATTTAAGAACCGTAGTAACGCTGTATAACATACCCCAAAAAAATAAAAAAATAAATTATTATTTTCACTGATGTGCAAACCCTATTTCAGTAACCTACATTTCTACCTAATTCGCGGAATGACAAAAGTTTTAAAAGACCTAACCTAACGAAACAACCTAAACGAACACTTACTTTTTCATAATAAACGTCAAATTTACAGAAACGGCTCAAAGTGTGCTCCGCCTTGCTCAATACACAACCTGGCTCGTCGGGATATGGCTTGTGTGGCATTTCGCACCATTGTCGGTGTTATTGATGCGAAAACCGATCTAACACGCTGTTCCATCTCGGCAACCGTTGGGCAATCGGAGAAATACACTCTGTCCTTCACATAACCCCACAAAAAGAAGTCCAAGGGTGTGAGGTCCGGAGAACGAGCACGCCATAGCACCGGTCCCCCGCGGCCGATCCATCCTCGCAGAAAGCGAACGTTAAGTAGGAGGTCGACTTGGTAAAAAAATTCCCACTAATCTTACCTGTAATACTATTTAGTAAGACTACCGGGAGAAGGCACCACGCTATGAAGGTTCCCTAGTAGTCTTGAAAGTAAAACTATTGGGAAGAAAATTTCTCAGTGGTCTTACCCATAAGAATACTAGGAAGAAAATTCCTAGTAGTCTTACTAGTAATCGTGGGTTATTAAAAAAGTCGGATTACTGGGAAAAAGTATCTTTTAGAGCTGATTTTGCAATCGTTAGATAAAAATTATCCGTATAATTATTACCTGACTGAATATATATATATACATACATTTGAACTATTTTATGTATATGTTACGGTAAAGTTAATTAGTGTGGCCAGTATTAATAATAACCGGTCATTATTCATAGTTACCTTATGGTTTGGTAAATGTAATGAAAACTGTGAAATTCATCATTTTTACTGGTTGTTATTAATAATTCACTACTGTCTTCGGTAAAAGTAATAAAACAATCAAAAACGAAATTTTTAGGGTTCCGTACCCAAAGGGTAACCAACGGGACCCTATTACTAAGCTTCCGCTGTCCATCCGTCCGTCCGTCCGTCCGTCCGTCCGTCTGTCTGTCAGTGGGCTGAATCTCATGATCCGTAATAGGTAGACAGTTGAAATTTTCACAGAATGTGTATTTCTGTTGCCGCTATAACAACAAATAATAAAATTTAAACATTAAAAGGGGCTCCCCTACTAGAAACGTGTATTACGATGGTACGGAACCCTTCATGCGCGGGTCCGACTCGCACTTGGCCGGTTATTTTTTTGTTAAGTATTTATTGGTAATTAAAAGATAAAAAATTAAAATTATACTACAATAATAATTGGTAAGTAAAATAAAGTAATGTGAACTGACCACATATTAATAAAGGGTGCTAATTAAACTGACTTCTATTTAATAGCATTATTCCCCCTAATAATATACATTGTCCTCTGATTTACTAAGTCAGCCACCATCAATGAAAACTACCGTTAAATACTATCTTAGCCACTATATGTATATCTTCGATGTAAGCTACTGTAAATACAACTCAGCATGGTAGTTATTTTTAGTATCTACATAGCATAACGTAGCCTAACCTCAATATTGGCTGAATTTCTATTGCTCGAAACAGACGCTTGTCGTAGATGATTTTTGAAAATTTAATACATTTACCAAAAGTAAGGTGTAATTATTAGTAATAACCAGTAAAAGTAAATAATTCATAATACATAAACACTCACGCCTGTCACCCAGAGTGGTAGGCAGAGACTACGGACCTCCATTTGGCACGATCCTGGCACATCTCTCTCGCCTCCTTTACATCCATATATCTACGCATACACGATCGTCGGATAAGGGTACTCCTAATCTGGCCCATTTTCAATATATCGCCAATTTAGTCGACAAACCTTCGTCTAGGGCGTCCAACCGCGTAAATTTGCTTTGTCACTCTTTCCTCGTTCATTCTTTCTACATGACCAAACCACCGAAGCATTCCCTTCTTAATCCTGGTCACAACGTTATCTTGCAAACCACACTTTTCTCTTATCACACTATTTCTCACCCTGTCATTCAGATTCAGCCCTAGCATACTCCTTAATGACCGCATTTCTACAGCATTTATTCTACTCTCATGCTTCTTCTGCCAGACCCAACTTTCACTACCATACATTAAAGTAGGGACTAACACAGCATTATGAATTGCCAAACGTGCCTTTTTTGACACATTCTGACTCTTCATAAATAATTCATTACTTTTATTTTCAATCTTGGTAATTATTAATAATGATTGGTAATTATTAATAATTTTCAATTAATTATACTTACCGTAACATATACAACTTTAATTTTTAATTTGTTTATGGTGTATTTTATCCTATGAATAAATTTTATCTGAGGATTGAAAAAATCGGCCCTAATATTTTATTTTATATTAGGGGCCGATTAAATAATATAAACAAAATATTTGAATGTATGTTAGTTATCGTGTAATTTCTAAACGACTTCACCGATTGAGGTCATATTCATACATTTTTTTTGTCGAGACGATGTGTCATAGCTATGCTAGGATCTCTCTATACTTGGTAGAGCCATGCTGCAGCTATATTAATAGTAAAGTTGTAGCACGAATGGTTCGGCTCGACCGGGGAAGGACCACGCTCTCACAGAATACCAGCGTAAAATAGCAGCTTAATACTGCTGTGTTTCGTATGGTGAGTGTAGAGAACCGGAGACCCTTTTTACTGGAAAAGAGGCATTCTATTATAGTCCTCACGGCTGATAACTTCGTTTCTTTAAATTCGCAAACGAAGATAGATGTAGATGTCTATAGGCCACTGCAACCACTTACCATCAGGTGGACTGTGTGCTCGTTTGTCACCCTTATTCTATAAAAAAAAAGGATCCAATAAGTGACAATGTAGTCAAGCTGTTAATAAACTCTATTTTTATTTACCTGAATTACTCATGTTTGCAATATAATACTATGTTGGCTAACCGTGTAGTGGCGGTGTAAGAATATCTCCACTACCCCATAACCACCCGTAGGTGTCGTAAGAGGCGATCGAGGGAAAATGAAATAGGAGATATGTAGCAGTATTTTCCTGATATCAACTCAAAATAATAAAAAACTGCGATTGGCAACCCGCCTGCCAAGCGTGGCAACTGTATCAAAATCCCTTTATGAGGCAATCTATGAGAGAGGCCTATTTTCAGCAGTAAACTTTTATAAGCTGTAATGGATGGAGTCTAATATAAAACGTCCTTACTAAGAAGCTTTGATCTATTCAAACTCGCGGTCCCAAGGCGTCACAGCCTTCCGCTTAACCACTGAGCTAGCGTATCGTCTTTTCAATTTGTAGTGCATTTTTTTAATAATTTATTAAATACATTTAAAGTGATATATTATGCCACGTAGTATCGGCGTAAAATATTCCATCGTCCCACATCGTGGGTGTCGTAAAAGTGTGGTGTAATAAGTTTCCATTTATCCTCAGTATGATCCCTATTGCTTGTTGTTATCAGACTCTTAGACGTTTAAATATATTTATGTTTTCCATCAAAATTAAATGAAATTTTGATGAAAAAAATAAAAACACACATAAGACGTGCACTTTTGCATTTTCCAAACTATTTAAAATTGCAATTTACAATTTTAATAGTGCCGGCGAGCGACGCGCAACCCAGGTGATCAAACCCGGGTTGCTCGTGTACTGTGAAATTTACGCCAAGCACTTAACTCCAGATCTGCCATGTCCGTTGTCGTATACTCCATTTATTACAGTCTATCAAAGTCCACTGCTTAACATAAACTTCCCCATAAACTGCCATATAAGAGATATTTGCCATAGCTACCGTGCGTGGTAGGAGGGTAGGCAACCGCAGTTTTTTTATAGTAGTGAATATTCTTACACCGCCCCTATATGGTATTATCGCATACTCAGCATAAAATTATCTTCTTTTTTCTTCATAAGCCCGTCAAAGTCCACTGCTGGAAATAGGCCTCTTCCATTGTTGGTATTTGCCCACTATCGCCACGCTTGATAAGTGCATTGGCATTTCGTACATTTTACGCTGATCCCAGTCGCCTATCTGAGTATTGTACGTCCGGTTTAAAATAGTTAGTTATAACGCCATCTATTGAAACCCATAAGAACTTCTGTTATTTCCCTTCATCACCTCATATGGAAACCAAGCGACGGATTTAAGAGACGGATTCTCTTCCGGCGTCGTGGGTGGGCAATATAAAAAAGTAATGAATTAAGGAATTTAATTTAAAAAAAAACCAGTCTAATTTTATCGCGCTCAAATAAAAGCTTAAATAATAAAGGAACGGTCGATTTGCAAAAAACCTAATCAACAAATTGCCAATTCTACATCAAAGGTCTTCTTAAAAAAGAACAAGCAACGGTCATTTATCTCGGTCAAAAACCTGTGCCAATTAGGAAACAACTCATTATGTCGCCCAGTGTTGCAACGTAATGACTTACGTCGACAAACTGTAGTCCAATACACTGGCACAGGACAAAGCATTTTTAAGTAAAGTCTACATTAAAAGAGCAGTATGTCTAAAGATAAGAGAGTAAAAAATTTGCGTTGGTACGACTAAGAATAATAATGCAAATTTAGTGAGTGCATTTCGCTTGAGGGCATTGTCTGATCCAAAAAATTAGGTCGAAGACCGCAATGTCAGTGAAGATGCATGACTCCGACAGACAGTGCGATGACACTAAAGGCCTATGCACTACAATTATGGCATTGGCTTCTCGCTAATAAATGCAAACGTATTTTCTTTAAATATACTTTGAAGTTGAACACAATTTTTTTTCTATGAACGAATGTATTTTAGATGTAACATTCGTTTATAAAATTAGATATTTTAGAAAGGAATCTCTTTTTTTACTTCTTCAATTCTTTAAAAATGAATAAAACTTTTAAAATATGTATGCAAAGATTAGTCGCACCAAATATTTAAAAGTAACATTATTTAATTTTATAGTTACAGGTAAACAGCGTAGGCATAGGTCTACGACGCCTGGATCGTAGAATTTTAAAAGATAACGTCTATGTTATAATATTGATTGGTTAGAAAGCCCAACCAATTAAGAACAATTTTTTAATTTACTTACTTCTCTTTATCCCAAAAATATTTTTATTACCTTTACGAAAACGAGGGTGCCATATAAGTCTAGACCTAGGGTGCTATTTAATGTTAAATCTTCTTCTAGATACAAATACGCAATATCAAATTTTCAGAACTATTGATTGAAAACCTTTACGGGACGTTTTTAGAGCAAAAACTAATATGACTTTACATGACCTCCAAATATATTTCAATTCCGAGACATCCTAGTTTCCTCACGACCTATTTCTTCAATGTCAAGCACTAAATAAATCAGCACTTAGGATTGCCATTGGACAATTTAATATAATGATATTGCGTAACATATACACAAAAATAGAACGAACAATAAAATTTTGAATCACCAAATTTTTTGATGTCTCCTAAAAATTTAATTCTATAGAAACGTTTCAGGTTCTTTAAGTGAACAATTGAAGCCATTATACGCATTAATCCGTAACACAACATTACTCACGCGTCCTGATGGGTAATTAATAAGCTCATATACCGCAAAGTCTATTAATCCGAGAATGGCTGATTTTGGGTTAAATTGGTAATCACTATGTATATTGAAGATATTTTGGTGCTTCATGAATAATTCAATTCTATTTTTGTCTCATGATCCTCACGATTTTAGAGTTTTTTTAATTCCATTAATTCAAATTCATTGTTTTTTTTGTGATAATTTAAAATGTAAAGTGCGCATCTAAAACGTCTAAGAACACAAATAATTATATTTACTTAACATATTTTTCCTAAGTCAGTTACGGCTTGTTTTTAGGGTTCTGTACCGGACAACGCAAAACCGTCTGTTCGTCTATCAAGGCCCTTTTTCTCAGGAACGGCTTGAGGTATCAAGTTGAAATTTATATTATTTTATATTAATCTACGTTCGCTTACATTTGTGAAAATTTCAAGCTTCTACGGCAACACATTCAATAGACAACATAGTTTGATACTTGGAAAGTCACTCATAAAAATCTATAGGCTACTTCCCGTTCATCTAGAATCATAAAATTTTACAACAAGCAAAGTAAAAAATCCGAAAAACGTGGATTTGTGGTTATATCACATATAAAAAAATATTTTGTGATTACAAGCTTATATTTGCAGTTGAAGCATCGATCGTGATGTAGAACGATGTATGGGAGAATTTATTTTCAACGTTAAGCCTTTCCTTTCGGGGCTTACTTTACCTATAATTACGTTTAGTTTATACGGAACCCTCAGGGCGCGAGTCCTATTCGCACTTGACCAATTTTTTTAAATAGTGTTAGAGTGGTAATCAAACTGACTATCCATCAGAGTGAATGGGGCTCTTAATTATTTTGTGGGAAGTCAGAATGTATCAAAAAAGGCACGTATGACACTTCAAAATGCTATTTTCGCCTATACCTTAGGTAATAAAAGCAGTTGGTTGTGGCAGAAGAATCATTAGAGTAAAGAAATGTGGTCATCAAGAAGTTTGTTAGTTCTGACTTTGAAATGATAGGGTACAGAATTTTTGATAAAAGAAAAGTGTAGTTTGCAAGATGTAGTGACAGGGATTAAGAAAGGAATGTTTCTGTGGTTTGGACATAAAGAATGAAGAAAACGGCAGAGTCACGCAAGGAACGCCCTAGACGGCCCCTAAATATATTGCCAATTATAAAGTGTCCAAATTGACCAAAATGGTCAAATATCCACATTGCCATAGTATACTCATATGGCCATTTGGATTTATGAAGCATGTTAACGCGAACTTCACATATTCTCAACATATCAACATAAGAGTCCTGAAGACCAAGATGAAATACCTCGCTTTCAGTGAAAAGATTATAAGGTTCTTTACACTCGCCTTTACACAGCAGCATTAAGCTGCGCCTACGCCTGTATTCTGTAGCATTGTGGCCCTTCCCGACCGGGGAAGGAACACGAATGTGCTACAAACATAATTCAGCATTAGCGTGGCTCAACCACGTTTAAAAGGCGATTAGGTTTCCTCACGAAATTTTTGTTTACTAAGCACGTATTGAAAAAGCAATTAAAATACCATATACGGTACCATCCATACCGAATCACAATTTACTTTAACAGAAGTTTTCTTCCTCGCACAACTTCCTTGTGAAATCGGCCACCAGCGATTTTTCTAGACTAATAACAGTCAGGGGCCATCAAGAAAAGAGCCTACTGTTTTTTAAAAGGCTGGCTACGCAATTTCCACAGTGTTGCAGTTGTTCATGGGTGGCGGTAGTCACTTAAAATCAGGTGAGCCGCATGCTCGTTTGCCCCGCTTATATAAAAAATTGTTATTAACAATTTCAGTAGGGATGAGCCGACGGGAATCAAGCTCTAGCAGTACTACGTATAACATATGATGCAACGTTACTTACAATTTTTTTTAAAATTATGAGAGTTTTTGTTTTACTATTCTAAGCCAGTACTTAACTAAAATTCTACTTGATGGTAAGTGGTTATGTAGCCTAAGATGGTGAAGCGCACTGACTTAACAAAAGCCTATTCACTCTTGCCTTGAGTATCTCTTCACAACTTTGCTGTCGTCTGCACACCCACTGATACCGGGCATAAGCAGATCATTAATATGCAGCAGGAAGAGAGTTGCAAAGAGAACGGACCCCTTAGGAACACCGGTGTTAGTCACCACAGGATCGGATGAGCAGCCATCGACGACGACACGGAGAGACCGTTCACTCAGAAAGTCCTTTACCAAGTCAATTAGGCCAGGGGAAAAGTCGTACGCTGGAAGCTCTGTCAAAGGTCTTCGAGACATTAAAGGAAACAGCAAGTGCTTTCCCACTGTTCTGGAGTGCCTCGCCCCATACGTGCATAGCATGCGCTATAAGGTCCTCAACTGTCCGATTTCGGCGAAACCCGTACTGGCGGTCACTAAAGACGTCATTTTGATCTAGGTATGCCATTCAGTGGGCGTTCAATATACGCTCCATAATCTTGCAGAGTATGGAGGTATTTGAGGCAAGAGACCAAACTGTTTTAGTGCCGGATGGTCTGGCACGCATTTTTTAGGACTTAGGGCCTGGTTGAAAATTCTCTTCTTGGAGCTGATATTCGGAGCTTTGCGGTCTCGAGCGTCAAGCTAAATGCTTGCGCTTTTCAACTTGAGCGCATTCAGCATTAAGCCATGGGCGAGCTTTGCTACCGGTGAGAGCGTCAGAAAAGGAGATAAAATACTCCATAGCTTGATGCAAAACATTGGTAAGATCACATCCGCGCTGCTCGACGGATCCACAGAAGGGGAACAGACCTCCCGCTAAGGATAAAGGATGCAAAAATGTGTCGCATCTTATCTCAATCAGCTGACTTATACCGCCATATTCGTCGAACACCTTGGGGCATGTAATCAGGTGGAGGATATGACGATACAGATTTCACCAGACAGTGTTCAGATGTACCCAAAGGGGAAGTAACTTGTACTTCATACCTGTCTGGTTCGGTAGTCAGCAGAAGGTCCAACCAATTGGCTGTGTGACCGTCTACATCGGGTACCCTAGTCGCTTTCTTTAGCAGCTGGGAAAGACCTAGTGTCAAGGCGAAATTCCACGCTTCTCTCCTAGTATAGAAACAGCCAGTCTTGGTGACAGGCGTCAAAGTCCCGCAGAAAAACCAACTGTGCAGTAGGATACCGACATCAGCAGTCTCACTAAGGTGATCAAATAATTGAGTTGTCTCCTGGTCACCACTGTGCGATCGATAAACACAGACATAAAGGGTTTTATCAATACCTGTATCTACCATCACCCAGATTGTCAAAAAAGTGTGGTCTCAAGGTGACGAAGACGCTGGAAGCAAATGTCACTGCGGACGTACAAACAGATTCCGGCACCTAGATAGAGTTTGTGCCCCAAGGAGAATTCAGGAGGGTTAAGTACGCCGCATTCAATGGACATGCAATTTGTGTCTCCGTCAATTAAAGTAAGTGCGGCTTCTTAGTCTCGAGATGGTGATGGACTGCGCTGAGATTTGCGTGCAATCCTCGAATATCAGGGAGGTGTACTTTTGATGAGAGGACGGGCAACCGCCTTTTAGCAATTTTTTTAAGACACAAGGGTCAATAATAAATAAGGATGTAGAATGGGAGTTGAAAGAGGATTTGCATTGGCAACTAAACGATACTATCAGAGTTACTGTGCCCGGGGAACTTGATCTGGAGATTGCGGTGACGCCCGACCGAAACCTACCACCGGAATTTATGCTGCTCGTTTAGCACTACCCGGGGGACACGTGTAGAGAGTCAGATTTCAAGTATTTCCTACGGACGCGAGCAGCCTCATCCCCAAAAAAAAAAAGAGTGACAAATTAGCAAATAAAACACCTGTTATTAATGCAGCCAAACAAAATGGACACTTCCACCCAACTGTAAAAAAAGAAGGCTACGAACGTTATCAATATGTTGATTTTTTAAGCCTTATTTAGATGGTGGTAAATCAATCAAAAAAATTAAGCCATATTTGATTGATTGGTAATAAATATTTTTTCAATAATTTGTGTGAAAAACGAACACACAATCCACCTGATGGTAAGTAGATCCTGTGGTAAACTTATCCTCAATTAAGAATCAAAATATAGATACGTTGTCGACCCTGAGGACTAAGATGTAATGCCTCGTTTTCAGTAAAAAGGATCTCCGGTTATCTACACTCCGGTTCTAAAAACAACAGAATTGAGCTGCTATTACATGCCGTAAGCGCTAGCGCGCAGGTATGCGTTAATAGGGCCTAAAAATTAAGATTCCAACGTTTTGTCGCATGAAATCGTATCTAGCAATCATATTGTACATATAAGTGATATAAAAAGCACATTGTCAGAAAGATAAATGATTGTTGAACTTATTAATATTTTTTTTAATCGTTTAATTGATATTTTTACACAAAAAAGGAGTTTTAGTGGCTTATGGTGTGGATTTATCAATTCCGCATGGCTTCGTAAACACGATAACTTTTGAAAATATCAATTGTTCAACTCAATCTATTTTAAAACTCTTCATCTATCATGGCTTCCCATTGAATGTAAATGGCAGTTTAATTTTGTTTAGTTTAGTTATAATTATTTTTTCGGCTGCGAAATGTCGATATATTCGGTGTTTTAGCAGCCTTGTGAATTTATTTTTACTAAATAGAGACTGCGTCACCACTCAGTTAGTTCGGCGTCAATAGCCGTCGTGAGTGGACACTGCATCGGTTGTTTGCAGCGGCTCAAAAGATCGCTGTACAAATACACAATATTCGAAAACCAAATTTCTTACTTACTTGATTATAATAATAATCAGAAATTTTTATTACAATATTTTAAAAGTACAGAATAAATAATAGTAGTTCGCACTAAAAGTAAGTAGGTAATATTTATACTTAAATACGTCTTGGACTTTATGGAGTGACCTGAATGATGATATGATGATCATATGAGCATTATGAGTCGTGCACTTTTGGATTTTCCAAACTTTTTTTTAATTGAAGTTTGACATAAAATTATCGGAAAATTGGAAGTATAATAAGGTTAATAGTGAAAACTTGTGTGTATTTAAACTAATTTAAAAAATTCCGTATAATCTAACATGATTATACGGATTTTCCTAATGCGCTTAGGGCATGCCCTATTAGATTTACCAATATTTTACGCTAGTATTCAGTAACTGTGTTACAACTATAATATAGCTACAGTGTGGCTCTACCACGTATAAACTATCATGGTAATGATAAAATTTTATGTATCAGCTCTGCAACCATCAACACGTTTTCCCAGCGTAATAAGTATGGACAAATCTTACCAATTAATACATGCTTACGTAAAACGCATATCTACAACAACAGAAGCCCATAAAGAATGTTAAGAGGCTATGTCCATCAATGGACTTAAAAAGGCTGTTGATGAGTAATTTAACCTCTATTGCATACAAAGCCAATTTTGGCTGCTCAACTTTAGTAATTTATTTCTACCCTAATTTTAAACAAAATTATAAAATGTCAATGTAGTAATATTAAGGAATTCAAACTGAACCGAAACGTAATTTTTATTATCTATGGCCAACGTCATGTGTCATTATAACCTCACTTTTCTCCGGTGCGTACGCGACGTCGTTCTTAGTGAATTTATTGCAGCTTTGTTGGTGGAAATTAAATAGAAAAGGTAAGAAAATTGATGTTAAAAAATGTAAATAATGTTCTGCAAAACCTCTGTTTTTGACCCCTATCACAGTTTATTCAAAATATTTGCTCCTTATACTTCATTTTCAATATTTTCTACAGGAGCCAATTTGCTTGCATGCATTTACGATGAAGTATGTTTGCGCTTCAAATGGCTTCGCATGCATTTACGATGAAGTATGTTTGCGCCTAAAATGGCTTCGCATGCATTCAGAGTTTTTTTATCTTCCAGAATGCTTCCTTCACGCTTTTATGGCACTAACTGCATTAAACCTATTCCTGGTGATGGCTCTCTTAGCAACGATGATTCACTATCTGATTCCGATGACGATGTTCCGCTTTCGCGCTTGCGCAACCAAACACGTAAAAACCTATAATTATTCTACCATCCGATTCCGATACCTGATGACGAAATAGTTGATCCTAGACCTAAAAATTTGAAACAGAAGCGAGCAGTTAAGGAAAAAATTATCTGGACTGAAGGAAAAATGCCAGCGTATGATGAAAATAATTTCAATTTTAGTGGTAGCCTGGAATTGCCAGAGTTTGCTCAAGAATTAGAATCACCTGCCGAATTTTTCCAATTTTTTTCACAGAAGATTTGATAACATTTATTACGGAACAGTCAAATCTGAAATCTACTCAGGTCAATGTTAACAAGCCAGCAAATATCACAACTACTGAGATTGAGCAATTTATAGGTATTGTCATCTTCACCTCATTAGTTCACCTGCCATCTACACGGATGTATTGGTCCAACAACATTGGTCAGCATCAAGTCAATTCAATAATGACATGTAATAAGTTTGAAATGATAAAACGTCATCTTCATTTCAATAATAATGAAGATTTCAAACCACCCGGTACACAAAGTCACGATAAACTGTTTAAAATTGACCTCTCATAGAAAAATTAAGAGAGCGGTTACTTTTGATACCCAAAGAAGAATATCTGGCCGTAGATGAGCAAATTATACCCACGAAAGCTCGCCACCAACTCAAACAGTACAATCCAGCCAAACCTCATAAGTGGGGCAAAAATCAAGTGTTGAGTGGCGTATCAGGGTTCAGTTACGACTTCGATATTTTGCTGGCGATCAAAGCAACATTTTTCCAAGTGATGCACCAGATCTTGGTGTCAGCTCAACGTTGTTACACGACTCACATCTACTGTGCCTCGAAATGTAAACCACAAAATATTTTTCGATAACTGGTTCAATAGTATAAAATTGCAAGTTTACCTGTATAAAAATGGATTGCTGCCATTGGGAACAATTAGGATGAACAGAGTACCTAACGCTGATATGCCTACAGAAAAGGACCTGAAGAAAATAGGTCGTGGTACTATGGTTGAGAAAATCGCCATCGTCGATGACGTAAAACTAAGCCTGGTATCATGGTATGACAATAAAGTGGTCAATTTACTGTCTGCGTTTGTTGGTAGTGAACCGACTTCTACTAAGACTAGATATTTCAGAAAAGATAAACAGTACAAGGACATAACATCGCCACAATGCGTTGATGTGTATAACCGACACATGGGAGGCGTTGATTTGCTTGACTCTTTGTTAGGTCTGTATAGGATCAAAATAAGATCTCGTCAGTGGTATAAAAAAATATTTTTCCACTTGGTTGATATGTGTGCAGTTAATGCTTGGTTACTGTGGCGACGCAAGACTGACCAATACATGTCACTATTTGACTTCAAGCTAGCCATTTCTGAACATTATTGCAAGGCTGGCAAAAGTATCTCAAGAAAAGAGGCCGTCCTAGTATCAGTAATTCGGTACACCTACCTTGTCAAGAGGAAATACCTACGTCATCTAGAACGGTACTCCTACCAGTAGAAATGAATCTTTCACACCTCGAAAAGGGCACGGAAAACCCCAGCAAAAGTGCAAGACCTACCTCTAAATTCAGTACGTACAGACAAAATTGACCATTTCCCGATACACCAAAAGAATCGTCAATTATGTCAGAATGATTGTTCTTTGCGTTCTCATATAAAATGTGAGAAATGTGACGTTTTTCTTTGCTTGAATGAGAAAAGAAACTGTTTTAGAGAATTTCACCTTGTGTAAGTTTTGGTATTTGTTGTGCATAGGAAGCCAAAAATGGCAGTCTCATACACAGACGTTATTGCATGGGAAGCCAATTTTGGCTTCTGTTTTTTTTTTCTAAAATAAGATACTTATTTTTTTTTTCACTTTATATTTTGTCTTACAAACCCTATTAAAACACATTGAAACATAAAAATATTTTTTTTCTTTTTAATTTAATAATTCATGCAATAGAGGGTTAAATTAAAAGAAATATTAAATAAATATAACTTGCTTTAAACTCAAGAAAACTCTCTAAGTTACCCTATGACCAAATCTGCTGCAAAGCACTCGAAACCATGGGACTATAAAAAATAAAATTAATGCAATAAAATCTATAAAAATAGTTTCATTAAACATTGTTTCTTAAGGTTATATGGTTAGTTAGTTACAGCCTATATACGTCCCACGGCTGGGCACAGGCCTCTTTTTATTTCTGAGAGGGTTTTTAGGGCAAGGAAATTTCCGCCGCGCTGCTCCTATGTGTTGGCGAACTTCACATGTCTTCGAAATATTTTTTAATTATTTAAGGAAATATCGCGTAACGCAGACGCAGGCTTACTCATGATGTTTTCGTTCACTGCCGAGCGATGATTTTTTAAATTGTTTTATTAATTTAAATTTATTTTATTATATAATATTATGTAATTTATTTTAATATTGGAATATTCAGATTCTCTTCAACATTATTATTTACGTTAAGTAAAATTTTTGACTGTGACCATTTTATTTAGTTAAATTTAATTAATAATTCGCTACTCTCTTATTAAAATATATTAGAATATTTGTTTAAAGAACATGTTTTCTATATTATTTGTATAGTATAGTGCCCTCAAATTTGCAATGACTGTAAAATACCATACCAAGTTGTAAGTACATAATATTATATTGTTACTTTCACCTAAGACCTTTATAACACTAATAGCCAATAAATTATTTGATTTACTTAATTTATTTATTCATAACATTCTGTTACTATTGCTATATTTACTTGAATACTTAAATTAATGCCGTGGTAGCTAAGGGGCTAAGCGCTCGCTTTAAATTTCACAGTACGCGAGCAACCCAGGTTCGATCCCCGCCGGCACCAATGTATTTGTTAATTACAATTTTAAATGCTGATTTACCACGTGCTCGATGACGGAAAACATCGTGAGGAAACATGTCTGAGAAATGAAAAAAATATTCCGAAGACATGTGGAGTTCGCTAACACGGATTGGGGCAGCGCAGCGGACACTTGCCTGCGGCCGGTGCCCAGCAGTGGGGCGTATATAGGCTGTAACTTTAACTTTTAAATTTAATAATATGCTTGACTACTATCCGAAGTTAATTTGTTGGCCAAGTATGAAATTGATGAAGAATACTAATCGTTGTTTAATAAAAATTTAATTTTTTTTTAATGTTATATATTATCTATAGTTTTATTTGTGAGTATTAACATTTAAATGAAATATTTCTTTCTCAATATAACCAAGAACAACGCTATACTTACAGAGTTTTAAATATCAATAGCACCACGTTCCATTAACCTCCCATTCATAGAAATAAATACCAAAAACGAAATAATGATAGCCGTTCAAACAACAATTTCCCGTAGCAATAAACAGCTCATAAATTCAATTACTTAATGCAAAAATTGATTTACAGCCTTGTGTGCGGCGAGGCGGGCGGAATAAAATCATATAGCAGCCACCGAGATCGGCACACTGCCAAGTCTCGAACGCGCGCAAAAAATATGGCCATTCGCAATTTAAATGGTTAAAAATAATAAGCAACCGCCATACATCACGGGGAACAGGGCGCTGCATTTGATTTTTCATATGTTTTTGGCTTTGAATTGTCGCGCTATTGCCAAGTATGGGAAAGATTTAGTGGCTTCGGAACGTTTTATTGTAATGCTAAGCATTTTTCTAAATACTTTATTTCAATTATTAGCTTGATGTTTGTTAGTGGTTAATTTATTGCTTCTGCTATCTCCATATCCCTTTCATTGAAATCGATTCATACGGTTTTTTTTTTTTTTATCAAATTGAAGTAAGAAGTAACAAACGAACTTACAGACTTGTTGTGAAATGTCTACTGCGATCCATATAGACACCTGATGCTGTGTTTCGTATGGTGACCCTTTTTACTGTAAACGAGGCATTTCATCTTAGTCCTCAAAGGTGACAACGCATCTGCATTTTGATTCCTAATCGAAGATATATGTTATTGTCTATAGGCCAAAGCATCCACATTCCATCAGAAGGACTGTGTGCTCGTTTGTCACCCTTAATCTATAAAAAAGAGAACCGCAGACCCTTTTTACTGGAGACAAGGCATCTGCATGTTTAATTTTAATCGATGTTGATGTCTATGGGCTATAAGCATTAATTTACCATCAGGTGGACTGTGTGCTCGATTTTCACGCTTATTCTATTAAAAAAGGCTACCCCGCAGACTGCCTCACATATAAGCCATAGTTGCCAAGCCTGGCAGGCGGGTGTTATCAGAAAGATACTGCATCTTATCTCCTGATACATTCCTCTCTTTCGCCTCTTACGACACCCACGGTATGATAAGAGAAATATTTACACATTAGCAGTAGTACCTATAGTCAACTTAGCCGTGGGAGCTCGGTAAGCTATTTATTAGGAGGAAGTCTACTTTATTTTCAAAATATATCTATTCACATACATCAAATTAAAGTGTCCGTCTGTAATTTTACCGAGCTCACAGGGTTATTTGCACGCCCTTGGGACATGAATTACCATTTGAAACATTTTGGTCTGTCTGGGATAATCTTTGGAATTGCTGAACCGATTGTGATGAAACTGCAGTAATAGATAGAGAGCAATACCGGAAGTGATTTGGAACAATTTTTGTATGGACACTATAATAGTTTCGGGTTTGGATGCGTGTCCTTGTGCAATATATGTAACACGTTTTCACGATATAGCAGAAAATCCTAGTATTCCCCTCACTAGGATACTTACTAATACATTTAGCACCAAAGCACTACTATATATGGTAGGATTCCTTTTATCTATATTGCTGCCACCAGTTAACAGTACTTGCACTGCTTTGTGAAGGGTATAGCGAGCCAGTACAATTACAGACTGTGAGGAGTTCCATCTTAGTCCTTAGTAGCGACAACGCATCTGTAGTCTTATTTCTTTTGTATCTGTAGTTTTTTTTATAGGATAGGGTGACCCAATATATAGGGTTTGTCAAAACGAGCACACAGTCTACCTGATGGTAAGTGGTTGCTGCGACCCATAGACATCTACATCTATCCTCAATAAATAATCAAAATGCAGATACGTTGTCACCCGTGAGGACTAAGATGCAATGCCTCTTTTCCAGTAAAAAGGGTCTCCGGTTCTCTACACTCACCATACGAAACACAGCAGTGTTAAGCTGCTATTTTACGCTGGTATTTTGTGAGAACGTGGTCCTTCGCCGGTCGAGCCGACCCATTCGTGCTACAACTATACTACTAATATAGCTGCAGCATGGCTCTAACACGTGTAGTGTCTCTAGTTTCTTCTAGTCTAGTTTTAATTTGGCTGCAGGTGTCCACGGACTGCAGTAGCCACTTACCAGCGGGACTGTAACTTCGTTCCTCACTTGAGACTGCAAGTTTCCATAGATTACAGTAGCCATTTACTAACAGGTAACTTTGTTTATCCTTAGAGTTTTGAACAAAATCCAACAAACATGTGTTGAACTGCAAACATTAGACATTAAAATATTTTTGATTAAATTCCTTTAAATAGTAGTAGTACTCATGTCAGCTGTCATGTTGACGATATTTGCTTCAAAAACCTTTCAACTGCGGATGTCTAACACTTGGACACGAAAATATCTCCGTTGACTGCGGGTGTCCAAGTGTTAGACATTTTTTACCTGCTTTTTTAATGAAGAAACAAAACATTATGCACTATGTCTAACTCATTCTACCATATGTCGATGTGTACAGGATAAAAAAGGATAGCATAACAACCCCCCAGCTTACACACTTTAGTAGGATTTTTTATCAATATCATCTGTTGATTTCGTCTGTCCCTTGAGTCAGCCATCAGTGTGATTGACGCGCGCTAACATCGAAGTTGTTTGCAATTATTTCGTACAAATTTTGATTAATTATTTTATATTATTGTAATCTCATTTTGTGTTTTATCTCATTTAGTACGTGTGAAATGGTTTTTTAATTTGTATGAAGCAAACCGCTATCTTAGAACTAACATGCAGGTTGCGGAAAGTTGACTTGAAATGTATGTAAAATTTTAGTGTTTACTGCCAGTTTTGTGTTAAAATATGTATAATTGTTCATCATTCATAGTTTTAATACATCAAAATGAGGATAAAGTGCAATATTTTCAATATTTCAATGTAAATACGCAAAAGGTGCAATGGTGTCCATTTCTGAGACGCCCGCAGTAGTGGATTCTAGTTCTTTGTTTTGCCGGTGGCGAAAAAAGGAACTAAAGTTTGCTATGTTGCATAAAGTTCAAATACGGATGAATTGTTAGATTGGTAAAGAAACTAGCGCCCTCGAGCAGACAAACGGAGCTTTGTTTGACTCCACGATCATTCGATGATTTAAGAAAAACTTAGCATTTGGATGTGCCGTGTGTGTTAACACAAGGCTTCGGAATTGTTTTAAACAATTTATTTAAAAAGAAAAGTAGAAAGTATTTACAACTATTTTTTAATATTTAATATTTAAAAAAAATATTTATTTTTTATATTAACTAAATTTAATATAACATTAATAAAATTTTATATAACAATTTGTGGTATTTTAAAGTCGCCTCAGAAACATATTTTTTAGCAGTTTTTTAATGTACATTTTATTTGTATATTACTACTAATACTTTGCGAAATTCGTAAATCAAAAAGCATTAAAAATTATTTTTTTCGATTATGTGTGAATCTACTTTTTTTTAATATATATTTATTGACTAACGCATTAATGCCGCATCCAGTCCGAACTACATTCTACATCCGTGTAAGTTGATTGTTGGGTACTTGTAAGCTTATTTTTAATGCGTTTTATGATAAAAAATTGTATTGTAGCCTATGATTTTGCACATAAAATATTGTAAATAATAGATTTAAGGTTAAAATAAAACAAAATTGAACTATTAAATAACTTTGTTTCATTGAGAAATATGACAATTTTGAATTTACTCATCATTTACTTACACTAATTACTTTGGGACTTTATTAAATTTATGTACCCATTTATAGGAAATAATAAAGAGATAAAGAGGTGGTGATAGAAGCATGATATATTTCATAATTGTGGATGAAAGAATGAGGAGCGCAGTGGTAGATAGCACTGCGCTCCTCAAGTAGGGACGCATCATTACTTGGTCTTATGCCGAATTAATGGTCTATTCAGACATCTGTGTCTACCGCTTTGCTACAGCGTATAAGAACAGAGAGGTTCTCTCTCCAGCACCTTAAAACAGCAAAGCCCCAGGCGATGATTAAATTACACCGGAGCTTCTGAAAGCGGGTGGAAAACTGGTACTGAAGTCCTTCAGAAGCTCTTAATTCCGTTCTCCATGGTGGGACTACTATGGGGCGTGGATCAGAAGTTCGATGGTTTTGTTCTTCAAGAAAGGCGACAACGCTCTCTTGAAGAACTACGGACCATTTCCTTCTGAGCCGCGTCAACGTGCTACGATGGCTATCCAAGTACAGAATCAGAGTACGTAACCTATCCAACCGCAGAGGTGTAAGACAGAGTGAAGTTATATCCTGAAAATCTTCACCGCTGCGTTGGAAGACGTTTTCAAGCTACTGGAAGAATCTGAAAAGTGTACGGTATTGACATCAATGGCGAGTACATTACTCACCTTCGATTTGCCGACAATATAGTCCTTATAGCAGAATCGCTGGAGGACCTAAGCACTATGCTCAATGGCCTCAATAGTATCTCCCAACGGGTAGGTCTTAAGATGAACATTAACAAAACAAAGATCATGTTTAATGGCCATATCACACCTATGCCGGTAGTTGTTGGGAGCACTAAGATCGAAGTTGTTGACGAGTATGTTTACCTGGGACAAATAGTTCGACTAGGTAAGTCCAACTTCGACCGAGAGGTCAATCGACGGATTCAACTCAGCTCGGCAGCGTTCCGGAAATTACGACATCTTATCGTCAGGTAACTCAAAACCTGAAAACGAGATTGTACAACCAGTGCATGTTGCCAGTAATGACTTATGGATCTAAGACGTGGTCCTTCACTGCTGGCCGTGTAACGACGCTCAAGGTCGCTCAGCGAGCTATAGAGATATGCTCGGGGTTTCTCGGCGTGATAAACTTAGAAATGAGGATATCCGCAGTAAAACCAGAGTGACCGACATAGCCCAACGGATTATTAAGCTGAAGTGGAAATGGGCCGGCCATATAGCTTGAAGAACCGATAACCAATGGGGAAAAAAGGTTCTCGAGTGGCCTCGTACCGGAAGGTGAAGTATAGGGTGACTCCCCACTATATAGAGTGACAACCTGGTAAGACATGCAGGAAGTCGATGGATGCAGGTGGCTCAGGACCGTGCTTTGTGGCATTCCTTGGCGGAGGCCCTATGTTCAGCAGTGGACTTGTGATGGGCTGTAATGATGATGATTCGCGGTTGACGAAACGACATCCGCCCCGCTCCCCGCACTCCCGCGCATATTCGCGCTTAGCTCGGAATCCTTTCAAACAATTCTTAAGTATGCGAGCTTACGTAAATAGGACAGTTTTATTTTTAGGGGAACAAAGCCGTAATCGATATTACACTTAGAAATTAAGACAATCACATTGCTTAATCAATCAAAGAGCTTTTATTTGTAAATAAGTTTATAACATAGTTAGTGGTAATCGCGATAATTTGTGGAGAAAAATAATTTTGAACAAGGAAAATTTATGTTATAATGTTTACATGAATTACAACATGTAAAATTTACGACAAAAAATACTTTCAAACGTTTACTGAAATTAATAATTATGTATATTCCTTCAGATTTAAAAAGTTGTTAAGCGATGTACGTGTAGGTTATTTATTTATTTTCTGCGTAATCCATACAACTACTTTTTTAGTCGATATATTTTTTCCAAAGGCAAAAATGCACAGATAACAAATTTTAACACTACTTCCTTAATACTTATAAGAAAAATCTGAAAAAAATTGAGCTTTTGTAATTTGCGTTACTCTTTTTGATGGCGTAAAAACAAACAAATCGACATAAGACCACTTATGCTTTTGTTCTTCTCAAGGTACGATATGCGGAGACACATGGGCCAAAATATAACGCTAATAAAAGTAAAATTCTTATATTTAAAGCAGGCAAACATCACCCCTTCCTCCTCCAGTAGTCTTCGGTGGGATGCCTCTAAAGCTGGTGGATAATTTTAAATATTTGGGACACATTGACAGAGGAGACCTCCGGGATGACGAGGAGATAGAACGAGAACGCTGGGCGTAGACAGTGATAGCCAATATGCTTGCTCGCAGGCTCACTAGATGTACAGATACAGTTAAAATAATGCTTTTCAAAGCGTTTTGTTAATCATTTTACTCTAGTGCCCTGTGGGTGACATATACACGTCGAGCTTACAATGTTCTGCGCGTACAGTATAATATCGCTTTCAGGATGTTGTTGCGGCTGCCATGGCATTGCAGTGCGTCCGGTATGTTTGCGCAAGCGCGTACTGACACTTTCACAGCGATCATTTGGAAGAAAACAGCCTCACTCTTGCAACGCTTGCGAAACAGTAATAACAGCATCCTTAGAGCGATATTCGTAAGATATGACTGTCCCATACAGAATCACTGGGTGGGCATAGTCATAGGATTAAAATAATGTGTAACTACTTACAATACTAACATAGTTTTGTGTCAATATTGTTACCAACATAACTAACAATATATGGACTCATTGTCTGAAATTAAATTATTATTATTATATAAATTCTTTATATTTCTTCTTTGAGAGTTTGAAACACCGCACACACGGGTCTGAACCAAGTGTGTTAGGGAAATTTAAATTGTAAAAGTGGATGATAAAGTAGAAGAAGTCAGAAACTTTCGGGTGATGCGACAGGTGTTGAGGATGGTGGCTTTTGGAGCATGTGAAGTGTATGAGTGGGCATGTGTAGTGTGTTAAGGCTTTGTGTCAGTGGACGATATGAATGACAAGCTCGTGGAAACTGTCCATGCGGTCGGAGCTAAGTTTTGCAAGACCCGCCGCAGAAGAACACAAAAACTCTCCGATCACACTCTTAATCTCATGGCTGTCAGACGGGAAATGAAGCTGCAGTCTTCAGTAGATTTGATAGCATACAGGTAACTGAAAAGACGTATCTCAAAATGCATGCGGCGGGACTTACGCAACTTTAATACTGCTCGTATTGAAGAAGCGATCGAGCGGAACCAGGGCTCCAAAGTCTTTGCCAGATATCTGTCTGCCAGAAAGAGCTAACTGTCGAAGCTGAAGACCGAATGTGGCAGTATCGTTTCCGGGACACCTGAAATTTTGAGTGCGAATGAGAGGTTCTATGGGCAGCTGTAAACGTCATCGTTGGAACCACACGCAAGTGTGAGTAACGATCCAAGAGCAAGTCTTATCCGACACTATTCCGATGATATTCCGGACGTCAGTCTGAGCGAGATTAGAA
The DNA here is from genome assembly GCA_029286625.1 of Parnassius orleans. Taxonomy (NCBI): domain Eukaryota; kingdom Metazoa; phylum Arthropoda; class Insecta; order Lepidoptera; family Papilionidae; genus Parnassius; species Parnassius orleans. The sequence goes on from JAGSMP010000087.1 coordinate 1,343,154, forward strand.
TGGCTCTCCTATACCTTAAAAACGGCAAGGCCCCAGGCGAGGATGGAATTACAGCGAAGCTTCTGAAAGCGGGTGGGAAAACCGGTACTTGTAGTCCTTCAGGAGCTCTTTAATTCCGTCCTCCATGGTGGCACTACACCGCAGGCGTGGAGCAGAAGTGCGGTGGTCTTGTTCTTTAAGAAAGGTGACAACGCTCTCTTGAAGAACTACAGGCCGATTTCCCTTCTGAGCCGCGTCTACGTGCTGTTTTCGAGAGTCATTACGAATTGTCTCGAACGCAGACTCGACGACTTCCAGCCTCCCGAACAAGCTGGTTTCCGAAAAGGCTTTAGCACCATAGACCACATACATACCCTTCGGCAAATTGTACAGAAGACCGAAGAGTACTGCAGTGCTGCAGTCCCTTCAGCGGTGCCAATTGGACTGTCGGTATATCGAAGTGCTGAAGTGTTTGTACAGTAGGGCTACGATGGCTATCCGAGTACAGAAGAAGAGTACGAAACCTATACAACTGCAGAGAGGTGTAAGACAGGGTGATGTAATATCCCCGAAACTCTTCACCGCTGCGTTGAAAGACGTTTTTAAGCCACTGGACTGAAAAAGATACAGTATTAACGTCAATGGCAAGTACATCACTCACCTTCGATTTGCCGATGATATAGTCCTCATGGCAGAATCGCTGGAAGACCTAAGCACTATTCTCAATGACCTCAATAGTATCTCCCAACGGATAGGTCTTAAGATGAACATTAACAAAACAAAGATCATGTTTAATGGCCATATCACACCTATGCCGGTAGTTGTTGGGAGCACTAAGTTCGAAGTTGTTGACAAGTATGTTTACCTGGGACAAATAGTTCGACTTGGTAAGTCCAACTTCAACCGAGAGGTTAATCGACGGATTCAACTTGGTTTGGCAGCGTTCGGGAAATTACGACACATCTTTTTTACGTCAGGTAACTCGTCTCAAAACCTGAAAAGTACAACCAGTGCATGTTGCCAGTGATGACTTATGGATCTAAGACGTGGTCCTTCACTGCTGGCCGTATAAGGAAGCTCAAGGTCGCTCAGCGAGCTATGGAGAGGGCTATGCTCGGGGTTTCTCTGCGTGATAAACTTAGAAATGAGGATATCCTCAGTTTTCAATTTCAATTTCAATTTCATTTATTTGCATAACACAGGTATTAAAGGTGTTACAGAAAATTATAATATGTACACTGTATTATTACCTTGTGAGGTGTGCAAATACAATATATGTTTTGTCTTAAAGACATACAAATATAATTGAGTGTTCTTTTGAAAAATCATGTCATAAAATAAAATAGAATAGAAATAATTGAAATTGGAATACTAATGAAAATTCAGTATTCAGTTCAGTAGAACTAGAGTGACCGACATAGCCCAACGGATTAGTAAGCTGAAGTGGCAATGGGCCGGCCATATAGCTCGAAGAACCGACAACCGATGGGGAAAAAAGGTTCTTGAGTGGCAGCCTCGTACCAGAAGGCGAAGTATAGGGCGACTCCCCACTATATGGAGTGACGACCTGGTAAGACATGCAGGAAGTCGATGGATGCAGGTGGATTAGGACCGTGCTTTGTGGCATTCCTTGGGGGAGGCCCTATGTTCAGCAGTGGACTTGTGAAGTGCTATAATGATGATGATTCGCGGTTGACGAAACGACACCCGCCCCGCTCCCCGCACTCCCGCACATATTCGTGCTTAGCTCGGAATCCTTTCAAACAATTCTTAAGTATGCGAGCTTACGTAAATAGGACAGTTTTAGTTTTAGGGGAACAAAGCTGTAATCGATTTTACGCTTAGAAATTAAGACAATCACATTACTTAATCAATCAAAGAGCTTTTATTTGTAAATAAGTTTATAGCATAGTTAGTGGTAATCGCGATAAATTATGGAGAAAAATAATTTTGAACAAGGAAAATTTATGTTATAATGTTTACATGAATTACAACATTTAAAATTTACGACAAAAAAGACTTTCAAACGTTTAAATATACAACACAACATAACATAAACACTCACGCCTGTCACCCAGAGGGGTAGGCAGAGACTACGGACTTCCATTTGGCACGATCCTGACACACTTCTCTCGCCTCATTTACATCCATATATCTACGCATACACGCTCGTTTCAAACGTTTACTGAAACTTTCAAACATTTACTGAAATTAATAATTATATTCCTTTAGATTTAAAAAGTTGTTAAGCTATGTACGTGTAGGTTATTTATTTATTTTCTGCGTAATCCATAAAACTACATTTTTTGTCGAGAAGAATAGTTTCAGTGTTGGGTAAATTTTATACAGATTTAAGACATGTAATAACCAGCTGTGCGGTACTGAATCGAAAGCCTTTTGGTAATCGATAAACATTGTGTGAATATCTGTGTTGCTTTTAACAGCGCTGTTCAAAATAATTGCATCAATAGTAAGTTGTTTTTTACATACTTGGCTATTCTTACGACATCCCTTTTGTTGTTCTGCTAGAATATTATTTTTGGTTAAATGTTCATATACTATTTCGCTTACGCAGGCGGTTAAAATTTTGTACAAGATTTGTAGACAAGTAATTTTTCGGTATTTTGCTGCTTTTATGGTGTCATTCATGTCTTTGGATATCATATATGTTACTCCGTGTGTTATGTATGTTGGAAATTAATATGGTGATTGGATGAATGTGTTTAAGTGGTCATGTATGAATGGATGTATGCTGGTGAATTTCTTATACCAGTAGTTGTGAATATTGTCTGTGCCTGGCGATTTCCAGTTGTGTTTGCCTTTGAGGACTTCTATAAATGTATCTATTGCTATAAACTCAAATTTCATTTCTGGGATCTGGTGTTGCCTCGTTGATCCAGTCTACGTGATTATTATGAGATACTGGATTTTCCCAAATGTTGGCCCAGAATTCCCGCAGTGTTTCGGACGAAGGTGTCTCTAGGTTTTGGTTACTGGTGTCTGTGTTATTAGATGTAAGGTTTCTGTATAATAATTTTTCATTGTTGGTAAATTTTGTGTTTTGTACTTTGCGGTTCGTGCATGTTATATATCTTTTAAGTCTACTGGATGCTGCGTTTAACTTTTTTTTAAAATGTCCTAAAAGTGTTCTAGTTCTGTATTTGATTCTTCGTGTTGTGCGTGTATTTGGTATTTTCTCTTTATTTCTTCTACTGCAGCTACTAACTACTTTTTTTACTTCTGCTACCGTTAATGAAGTGTGTCAGTTTGCCTATATATGCTCTTAAATTTTCGATTATCCTCTCTAATCTGACTTGCCATTTTGGTTTTTTCTTTGTATACGTTCGTCTTTCATTTTGTGTGGAGTTTGATATTTTAGGCCCCATTGCATTTAGCTGCCGTCCATGCTGCACAATAAATTATTGTCTGCAGTGTGATGAAATCGGTGTCGAGATTTATGTACTTAGGAAGAATGACAGTGTTTATATATGTAACTATAGCAGTGAACCTTCTAGACAATTTCTGCTTAGGAATGTATGGCCTGTTAGTTGGGTGTGTATCTGCAAAATATTGTTGAGCTTGTAGAAACATGTCTTCTATTTCCGAGTTGATTTCTGGAGCAGCATCAAAGTTAGTTTGCATAGGCCCAAATTGATCAATAAATATGTTACTTGAAAAGTTCATCATCTGTATTCAAAAGGGTGTGCGATACGATGTTAGTACGTGTGCTATCGTTGAGTGGCATTTTTGTTGGCAAGGTGTTTGTAGGTGTGCTAGAGGTGTAAGTTATTGTTTGTGGAGTGCTTAGTGTATGGACGTATTCATCAGGTTGTTCTAAGTTGTTTTGCGGTTGTGTGTTCAACTGTTCAATATTCATGTATTCAGTATTTTGTGTGTTAGTGTTACTATCCCTTAATTCTGTTGTTATCTGGTTTTTAATTTCTTCTAGTCTGTTGCTGTTAATATATTTGTTATTAATAATCGCTCTTATTTGATCGGATAATCTTTGCTCTGTTACATGTGCTAATTTTGCATATGTGTTTATAAATTCTTCATGTAGATGTTTTCTATAGGCTGTCTTATTTGTTTCTAGTTGTGTGACAGTATAATATATTTTAATTAACGCTTCATTATATTCGTTCGTCCACTTCATGCGTTGACTGGGTTTTATTTTATTTGGTGTTTTAGATTGTGTGAATTGTTGCTGTATTTGAGTGTGAACCACTTGTAGTTCGGCTCTGACTTCATCATAAACGTGATGTATTATGTTCTGTGGCAATATTTTTTTTGGACTATGGCTCTACGCTGATCAGCTATTCTTTGTCGGCTTACTAGCATAGTGGGGTATTATTCTAAGAACTTAGTGTGAAGAGGTGAAAGGTATGCATTTTTGTCTGTGTCCATAATAGTAAGATGAAGATAAGTGCGGAGGATGAATTTATTAATTTCAATACTCCATTTCCTACGAGTTGTTGCAGTGCTAGTGGTGGGTACAGTTTCATCGACAAAATTTGTCTCCTGTACAACATCCACTGACTGTATACTGATTGACGATGAAGATATCGTCGCGTTGATGCGACATGATTGTGTTGATGATGGTATTGCTGTAAAAAGAGATCAGGAAGATGATGACTTGCAATGTGAAGTTTCGTCATCTATCTGAGGCAGGTTAGTGTGTCTTAGCATGTTTTTTTGTTATAGATCTAGTAATCATATTATTCCCACGAAAAACTAGGGACTTACAGAGTCGACCGCAGTAGAGCCCTGCGTTCACTGCGGCAAGGGTAAATAAAACTGGAGGTCCCCTATTATCCAGAGTTGGCACACTATCGACTTATACACTCTCCCGTAGCCATGCAGCCCTCGGCATGTGTGACCTTGGCTTGGATTGTATCTCTTTTAGTCTGGCTCCTCCCCCTAGATCTATTTCAGCATGAGTAAACTCTACCGGCATAAACCTAGAGTTCATTGGAGCACGCAAGCCCCACCACGCCGTCAACGTAGAGATACAACGGTGGGATTATTATTATTATTATTATAAATACCTATGTCAACATTATAGGTGTTAGAATCGTAGGTAAGGGTTTTTACAGACGCGTCGCAAAGCCATAGTGCGCCCCGCAAAAAGTGTCGGACGAAATTCGAGCGTGCAAACCGCAATCCTCGCGGGGAAAATCAATCAGCTGAGCGCCCGACCCCGTCTGACTTCTCTACATACACTATACGTATTAAAATGCGACAGGAAGATTAATTACTTTTGTTTAAAAAGGGACAGAAAACGTTTTTGGTGTCTGGGACTAGAATTGTTATACTGTATCGCTTCCCTTCCCTTTGAAATGGTCGATGAGTCTATTGACGTCCATTATACCCTACAAAAGTATCGACTGCTGTACATAAGCCTCCACCTCGTAGGGGGTACTTTGCCATAGTTGCCACGCTTGGCTGGCGTATTGTCAACCACAGGTTTTGTTATTTTCAGTTGTTATCAGGAAGATGGTGCTACCTATTTTCTGTTTCAGTTTCCTCTGTCGCCTTTAACTACACCCATGGGGTAGTGGATATTCTTACACCGCCACTACATGGTTTGTCGTACATTTCCCTTTAAAATGGTCAAGGAGGGCGACGTCATACTTGTGAACAGATACTGCTCGTGAAGACTGGTCTGCTCGGCTTAAAAGTTAAAGTTACAGCATATAGGTCCCACTGCTAAGACAGGCCTCCTCATTTCTGAGGGGTTTTATGGCAAGGAAAGTCCGCCGCGCTGCCCCAATGCGTGTTGGCGAACTTCAGAAGTCTGCGAAATTTTTTTCTTATTTCTCAGACATGCAGGTTTCCTCACGATGTTTTCCTTCACCGCCTAGCACGTGGTAAATCAGCACTTAAAATTGAAATTAACAATTTCATTGGTGCCGGCGGGAATCGAACCGGGTTGCCCGCGTACTGCTAAATTTACAGCGAGCGCTAACCATCTGAGCTACCACGGCTCGGCTTGCAAAACATTAATTACTTTTAATTTTTTGTGTTAGTTTTATTGCTTATAGAACATGCTTTAATTATTTATGGGTCCATTCCTTTTTAATTTTGATGTATAATATTATATATAGGCCTTGAAAAGTTGTCAAGAAAGGAGGATACCTACCTGTGAAGTTCCTTTCCATTTCTTCTACCGACAGTGGAACTTTTTTTTCAAACGGTAGTAAATTAAGAAACATGTTGACGTTTGATAAACGAAGTATTAATTTCTTATGTTAAAAAATAAAGTTTACAGTAAAGTTTTCATTTCATTTCATAAGTTTAATAATTTAGAAACAGTGTAACTACGTCGTGGTTTGAGCAGAGCACGATTATTTTTATTTGGTTCTTTGGTGTATTGTAAAGGCCTTTCTAATTCCTTAAACTTCGTCTATAAATTTATTTTTTCCAAATACATTTAAATATTAACAAGCGAATAGACGGGACAAAGAGGTCAAAATCGTAATCCATTACTTGTTACCAAGTCGCTTAGTCTACTATTATATGAGACTACGAGAGGTCATATTCGTGTGTAATACTTTTGACTAAGAGAAAATAATATTTCGAAGAAAATATACCTAATGCTCTGAAGTTGGTTCTAATTATTTTAATACTTATTTTTGCTATTTAAAGCTAGGAAACGTTACTGACGTATGAGATAAAAGTTTTTGTATGACAATGTTTCTAATGGACGCTCTATAAACCTTTGAATCTCTATGAATTTTTCAGACAACGGTCCTATCTTTATGGACAACACTAAAAATTGATGTTCTTTCTATTATTCAATGCCATAAATGTCGAACCATTTACCATTTATTGTTGCAACACATGGTGACAACATATTAATGTCGATGTCGTGCCATACGTGATGGTAGAGCCATGCTGTAGCTATGTTATGGTTGTAGCACGAATGAATAGCCTCGACCGGGTTGGGACCACTCTCTTACAGGATACCAGCGTAAAATAGCTGCTTAATGCTGTTGTGTTTCGTATGTGATTGTAGAGAACCGGAAACCCTTTTTACTAGATACTAGGCATTCCTTCTTAGTTCTCAAGGGTGACAACGTATCTGCATTTTGATTCTTAATTAAAGATGTAGGTGCCTATGGGCCACAGTATCCACTTACCATCAGGTGGACTGTACGTTCACTCTTTATTCTATAAAAAAAAATCAAAATTGATTAAAGCTTGAGTCAACTGGATAAAATCATTTTTGAAAACCGAATAAAATTCTTTTGTATGATCACTTATTACAAGTAGGGTGACCAACATACAAAGATAAATAGGTGGTAACCTTTATTTATCTTTACATAAGAATCAAAATACATTAGTTAAGTCGCTTTTGAGAGTTAAGATTAAATGCCTCGTTTCCAGTAAAAATATCTTTGGTTTTCATCATTCATCAAACGATATTCGGCAGTAATATATTATTACTATTTATGCTAGTATTCTGTGAGAGCGTGGTACTTCATGAATGAAAAGAAACCCTAGGAATGGGGTCATTTCCACCATGCTGGTTCCATTAAAATTCATATATAAAATTTACAAAATGATTATAAAGTTGAATATATATATAACAAAATATAATATCGCTATGTTTCTTGCTAGTTTTTCCCAGGACAGAGGTATTTTTCGAGACAGTAATAAATAAAAAAGTACTTTCAATAAGTATTATGTAATAATCTATATTGAATAAAAATTATTCTATTCTATTATATTCTTCCCCGATCGGGTAGAACCAGTTGTTTTGCGGCCATAATCCAGCTATAGTGATCACGGGTTATCATAATATTAGCTTTCCGTCCGATTTTAATGTAGGTGTCTTCGAGGTAAGGAGGAATAGGATTTTGTTACACTATGACAATGTAATTTACCAAATAGAGCTTCCTTTCTGCTTACCACCAGGTGGGATCATAGTCAAGCACTGGCTTGTGATTGATTAAAATAGGCAAATGAAAGTGATCGCGAGACATATTTAACCGAGTTCATAAAAGGAGAAAGTTCTAGGTACAACTTATAGAATAAAACATGCATGTTTCCTAATTTTTCGGAAACGGCTGAACCGATTTAAATTGTTATCACTTTGTTAAATACGTTATATATCAGTGGTCTTATACCTTTAAATTAAAAGAAGAAAAATATGCCTACTGCTGAAAAAATAGAGGCTAAATATTTTCGACTGACTTCAAAAAGGAAGAGGTACTCAATTCGACTGTATGTTCATTTATTTTATGAGTGTTATCTCATAACTTTTATCAGCGTGAACCGATTTCGATGATTATTTTTTTGTTTGAAAGCTGGTGCTTCTCATGTGGTCCTATATAAATTTGATCAATGTCTGATCAATAGTTTTGGAGTTATTCTTAATAATTTATATTGAAATCGGTTGTACAAATTTTTTAATTTTTAATTCTAATATATCTACTTATACGACCCTCTAACCGTTACCATGACCTTATGATATTTGTGAGACCATTTTAAGCAGTAAAATAATTAAACTTTTGATATAAAGTTGAACCAAATTCAATAACACCTAGTAAAATTAAAAATTTTGTACAATCGACTTCAATATCAATAAAATGAGAACATCATCAATCTAGTCGAAGTCAATTAAACACGCATTATTAAGGATAAACTCAAAAACTAGCTACTGGTTAGATCTTGATCAAATTTATATGCGACCACATGAGACGCATCTGCTTTCAAATAAAAAAAGGTTCATTAAAATCAGTTCACCCAGAAAAAAGTTATGAGGTAATACAAATAAAAAAAGAAAAAATACAATCGAATTGAGTACCTCCTCCTTTTTTTGAAGTCGGTTAAAAATAATAATTTCCAGGCAACAGCTTCCTATTCGGGACTTCACTAATAACACTTTACTAACATTACCTCTTAGTACCGAAATGGAAGCAACATTAAAAAACATATTATGAAATATTTTTTATTTTCTTAAAATATTAATTATTATACAATATTTTTGCTCGAGTAAAGTGAAAGACTAAGAATATACGGTGTAACAATATTTAAATGGGCACCGGGGACCAAAACAGATTACCTGATAAAAAATTCAAGGCATACGCCCTTCTTCTATACCACAGCTATAAAATATTTCGGTATATCGTTGTAAAATCAATTAATAGTCATATATAAATAAACAGTGTCGATAGGCCAAAATAGGTATATCAAATCGAAACCATTCCCTACCCCATTAAATTGTCACAATCCGATGTAACATTCGCTGAATTAATTATAGATTCTAATTTAACTACTAATTAACTGTTTAATTATGCTATAACAACATTCATACACGCATTATGCGTACGATAATAAACGGCCTGAGGCTAAGACCTTAGTGGAGAGAGATAGTCTCTTAGACAAAATTACTTTTTACAATCAATAACCCTACTCATCATCATCACTTCGAAGTTCAGGCAAGAGTTTTGAGTTATCAGGAAGATGCTGTCCATCACCTGTTTCAGTTTCCCTCTGTTACCACCAACACCCATGGGATGATATGAAGTAGTGGATATTCTTCGCCACTACACGGTATCATACACTACACTAACTTGCAATGCGTCAGAGAATATTTAAAAACCTGTAATAACGTATACTATTAATCTTACCTTCTGTACAAAGCCGTGCATTGGAAATACATTACAAAACCAAAATGATTTCTTATATTTATGCGAACACTATACATTGAATAAAACTACTTTCACGGATTTTTTCGCGTTTAACCATACTTATTTTCAAATTCCCAACTTTTCGGGAATTTGAAAATAAGTATCTTCAGCTAGGTACTCCGGGCTAACTCTGACATCGGGACGTAAATCAGCTCAGTCCCCTGTGACCATGGGTGCTGCAAAGCACCCCAAACGTCGGGAATTTAAAAATAAGTATAAGTAAACGCGAAAAAATCCGTAAAAGTAGTTTTATTCAAGTTACAAAGCCGTATATTTAACTATACTCAAAAGCTGATCTTAATTTATCTGATTAACAACATAGTGGCGAATGTGTTGGCCAATACCAATGACCATCGTGTAGAGCGGGTGTGTGTGCTTACGTTGTATGTATTGGAATGATGGCCCACAAGTTGGCGCGAGATCCGTGTGTTGACGGTTTTTACAAAAGATCAAAGGGTCGCTCGCGTCCGTAGGCTTCGACCACTAACCTAGGCCCACCCTACACGTGTCCCCGGTGGTGCTAAACGAGCGACAAAGCCGAAAAGATTAGACTCGGCTCCTCGCCGTATGGTAGCGGCGTAAAATCTACCACCCCTTAGTCGCACCATGAGCCAACAACAAAAAATGGCCCTGAGTTCCGGCGCCCCTTTAATGGGGCAGGGGTGCGAAGAATCTCCGGGAGTAAAACCGGCGACGAGGTTCGCCACCCGTCACGTTCTGTCTCCCAGAGGGCGAAAAGTGGATTGCGGAGGCCCGTCTGGCTACGCTGAATGTATGTGGAGCAATGAATGATAAGATGGATGAAGTATGCGAAATGATGAATGATAGAGGAATAGATGTGTTATGTGTAAATGAGACGAACGAAGGGAAAGGATGCCACTGCATGGCATGTATACCGCTTACTGGTCTGGTGTAGACGAGACCGAGCGGGCATGCCAGGGAGTCGGTGTCATCCTTTCAGAAATGGGTCAATGTGAAAGAGTATGAATGTGTAAGCCCAAGGCTGCTATGGATACGAATGAAAGTGGGCTTAAAGAAGTTGTTTGTGCTAGGGGTGTACGCCCCAGACATGTCTAAGCCCACTTATATCCGAGAGCAGTTTTGGGACATGGTAAGGATGGTGTTGAGGAAATGTAAGAGAAATGAAAATATTATTATGTTAGGAGATTTTAATGGAAGGGTTGGGGTGAAGAGGTCTGGTTATGAAAGGATATTAGGAACGTTCGGCGATGAAAGTGTAAATGAGAATGGTGAAGACCTCCTCGCCGTATGTGTGGAAAAGAATCTTTTTGTGACGAACACTTTCTTTCGCCATAAAAGGATTCACATGTATACATGGGAAAGAGGTGATGATAAACATGATAGATTTCATAATTGTGGATGAAAGAATGCGGAGCGCAGTGGTAGATACAAGGTTTACTGGGGTCCAACGTTGGGACGGATCATTACTTGGTCTTATGTCGAATTAATGGTCTATTCAAGCGTTGGCGGCATCGGACATCTGTGCTACCACTGCGTTACAGCGTATAAGAATAGAGAGGTTACAAGATGAAGATGTGAAGAAGTATAAATGTAGACTGAGAGAGAATATTAGTGGTTTGAATGAAATATGTATGAATGATTTAGACCTGAAGACTGTATGGAATAATGTTAAGAAAGTTTTAGTGGATGCAGCCACCGAAGTATGTGGTGTAAGTAAGAGAACGAATGAAAGGAAAAATAATACGTTGTGGTGGGATGATGAGGTACGGATGGAAGTTGAAGCAAAGAAGAGAGCATGGCTAGATTTACTGGCAACCAAAGCTGGTAATTCTGGCGGTATGAATGATGAGATTGAAAGAAAAAAGGCAGACTTTAGACTTATAAATAAGAGAGTAAAAGAAGTTGTTGAAAGGAAAAGCAAGAAAGAACGGATAAGAATGATAGAAGGATATCTGATAACTTCCAGGCAAATATTAAAATGTTCTGGAAACTCGTAAGAACTGCCAGGAAATTCGAAACAGCCTAGAATGAATGCTATACGAGACGAGAATGGCTGTATGCTGAATGATGAAGCTCGAGTTTAAAGAGATGGAAGGAATACTTTGAAAGCGTGTTTATGAGTGAAGAGTCGTCTGAATTAAGTGAAATAGAAATTTCGAAAAGTGGAAAGAGGTAGAGATAAGTATAGATGAAATAATGAAAGCAATGAAAAGCATGAAAGCAGGTAAGGCAGGCGGATATGATAGAGTATCACCGAAATGCTAAGGGCTGAGAGGAGGGTGGCAGGCCTGCTGTACACCTTGTTTAATTTATGTTGGGAACTGAAGCGGGTACGGAAGACTGGTGCAAAGCCGTTATAGTCCCAATATATAAGGAAAAGGGTCACAGCAGGACTGTAAAACTACTGTAGATCAGCTTGCTTAGCATTGTGGGTAAACTGTATGCTAAGGTGTTAATTGAAAGAGTTATGGAAGAAACTGATGGAAAATTTGGGATGTGCAAGCTGGATTTAGAAAGGGATGGGGTGTACGGATCAAGTCTTTCCATGCGCATGATTGCGGAGAAGTTTTGGCCAAAACCAGAAAGTTTTTGTGCGTTCATGGACTTGGAAAGGCTTATGACAGAGTGGACAGGAATATGTTATGGCAAACACTGAACTCATTTGGTTTGAGCGCTGGTTTGATACAGGCATTAAGGTCTCTTTATAGGGACTCTAGTGCTTGTGTCAGGATCAACGGGGTCTACTCGGACTGGTTTGGCATCCAAAAGGTGTCAGACAGGGCTGTGTAGCTTCCCGTGGCTGTTTAACCTATTTATGGACAGTTGTTTGCAAACTTTGAAAGTTGAAGAATGTGGGTTGAGAATGGGTGAGTTAACCGTCAAATGCCTTTTGTACGCCGATGATCAAGTCATATTTGCATCGTCGGCGGCCGAGTTGCAATGATGGTTACTTTAATGAACTGGTCATTAAAAGAAAGGGGTATGAAAGTGAACGCAAGTAAAACGAAAGTGATGGTTTTGAAAGAGAAGAAAGTAAAACGTTATGTGAAATAAGAATAGAAGGGAGTTGATTGAGCAAGTGGATGAGTTTGTATATTTGGGATGTTTATTTAGCAGGGATGGTAGATATGATAAGGATATAGAACGACGAGTGAACGCAGGAAATAGAGTGAATGGGGCTCTACACGCTATTGTGAGGAGTCAAAATGTGTCAAAAAAGGCACGTTTGGCAATTCATAGTGCTGTGTTAGTCCCTACTTTAATGTATGGTAGTGAAAGTTGGGTGTGGCAGAAGAAGCATGAGAGTAGAATAAATGCTGTAGAAATGCGGTCATTAAGGGTATGCTAGGGCTGAATCTGAATGACAGGGTGAGAAATAGTGTGATAAGAGAAAAGTGTGGTTTGCAAGATGACGTTGTGACCAGGATTAAGAGGAATGCTTCGGTGGTTTGGTCATGTAGAAAGAATGAACGAAGAAAGAGTGACAAAGCAAATTTATGCTGCAGAAGTGAACGGCAGAGTCGGAAAGGACGCCCTAGACGAAGGTTTATCGACCAAATTGGCGATATATTAAAATGGGCCAGATTAGGAGTACCTTAACCGACGTGCGTGTATGCGTAGATATATGGATGTAAAGGAGGCGAGAGAGGTGTGCCAGGATCGTGCCAAATGGAAGTCCGTAGTCTCTGCCTACCCTCTGGGTGACAGGCGTGAGTGTTTATGTATGTATGTATCAAAGGGTTGTGGCAGAGTATTGGCCGCCGCGTCCACACGTTGGGCGCACGTTTAGTTTGCTACGAGCTCCCAGAGTGATCGCACGCACCTGATTTAAATTTTATATTCACGCATCGTATGCAGTGTCTACAAAATGGCAGTAACAATGACCAATGAAGAAACTTTTCGCTTTATAGAGCTCCCAAGCCGAAAATTATTTGTGGAACACAAGAAATAAAATTTCTTTTTTTCCATTTCTTTTTGATCACCCTTTTCTTATACACATTCACGTAGTAGCGGTATGCTGTGAATAAATAAACCGCAGCAGCCGTTAGCGCTTCAATATCCATTTTAATAAATTCGTCTGCACATTGGCCTGAACCGAAGCAAACTGAACGACCTTCCAACGTGTGGACGCGATCACAAATTCTTGGCCAATATCTTTGCCAACACATTCGCCAGTATGTTGGCCAACGTGTAGAGCCGCTGTAATGCGTCACTTCCAATTTGTCATCAATCAAGCTCTAACAGATAACACTTTTAAAAATAACATTATTTACATTTGTCGTCGCTGTCATGTTTTTACAGGTAAATCAAATAAATGATTTTTCGTTATAGAATAAGAGTGACAAACGAGCACACAGTTCATCTACCGTCGATTAAGAATCAAATCATCTACATCTACCCTCGATTAAGAATCAAATTGCAGATGCTTTATCACCTGTGAAGGCTAAGATGAAATGACTCGTTTCCAGTAAAAGGGTCTGCGGTTCTCTACACTCACCATACGAAACACAGCAGCGTTATGCTGCTATTTTACGCTGGTATTCTGTGAGAGCGTGGTCCTTCCCCGGTCGAGCCGACCCATTCGTATTACAACCACAATATAATGGTAGCAGGGCTCTATCACATATTTATATTATTTCCTAATTAGATTGAAAAAAAAAAGTAAAGAAATGGCCTGAATTAGCCCACTACTGGGCAAAAGCCTGCTCTCTTTTCTGAGAAGGTTATAGATCAGCTAGATCACTGAGCTGCTCCATGTTCCCGAAGGAATTCCAACTAGTTTCTCGCCAATTCTGCCGATGTGCTCTGATTTTGCCTTGGCAATGACACTTTTGAAGAACCTGGAGGTGGAATTATACTTCTCTTTAAGAGCGGTGGTATTTGCATGCCGAGACGTCGATGCATCAGCCCAAGCCCGGTAGCATTCCTGCTTATGGCGTGATGCAATTTTGCAGGAGCGACAAACCATGGCTGAGTTCTGCCTCCGATAGATACCACAGATGATGCAATGAAAACGTATGTACATACTACCGCTATTGTTACCCTTATCGTTAGAGTATATCAAAAGTATACTGTTGAAGCCTCCCCGATGCAAGAATACATGCTTTAATTTCTCCTCTCCTTTCAACCATCGGACAACCAGGCGGTCGGCGGGTCTTCACCCTTTGTTGTCGATATTCCACGCATTAAAACCAAAAGGTTTGCGTCGTCTTTTATAATGTGTACAGCAATAGAGTGGAATAATTTGCCGGCGTCTGTCATTCTGTCCGAATACAATCTGGGCGTTTTCAAGGCAAGAGTGAATAGGCTTTTGTTACGCTAAATCAGTGGGATTTATCGTCTAGGGCTTCATTACCACCAGGTGGGACTGTGGTCAAGCAAGGGTTTATAAAAAGTAAAAAAATTGTCTCATGTTTGACGTTTGATTGTTAGATGTTTGTCCAAGTTACCACTCCCTGCGGGCGGGTGGGCAACGGCCGTTTTTTTTTTTTTAACTACATTAGGAAGACACTGCTGCCTATCTCCTGGTTTGTTTCCTCTGTTGTATTTTACAACACCCGCTGGATGCTATGGGGTAGTGGATATTCTTACACTGTCACTACGTTACACATAGTAATATGTCTATTAGTTTCACATTCACTACACATTGAATAAACACAGTATTTTTTAAGGATTTTATCACGTGTAATTAACTAATGTTATGCTTCCCGCCGTTTCGAGCTTTGCAACACCCATGCTCACGGGGTTACTGAGGTGTTCGACGTCCCAATGTCTTATTTTATTTTCATTTAACAAAAATTAAAAATTTATTTTAGAGATATTCTGAAAAAATACAAAGGAATAAACCGATTTCATATTCCCAATGTAATAGTTTACCACTACTTTTTTTTTAATTAACAAAAATTAAAATATTACATTTTAGAGCTGTGCTAAAAAATTACAAAGGAACGAACCAATTTCATAACGTTTCAATCAGTGCTATAATTTTCCAATTTCCCCGCCGATTCCGAACACATAAATTATTACGGGCTTTGAAAAAGCTTCATAGTCGTTCGGGAAAGTTAGCAATTATTGAAATGAATGCTGGTGTAGCGATGTTTTAAATTTGTAACTATCTGAGAGGCTCTATTACCAATAATTATAGATTTTGTTTACCTAAAATGCGGCACCATGTAGTGGCGGTGTAAGAATATCCATTATCCTATATCAACCCGTGGGTGTCGTAAGAGGTGACAGAGGGAAAGAAATCAGAAAATGGGAGCAGCGTCTTTCTAATAATGACTAAAGATAAAAAGACTGCGGTTGCCAATCCGCTTGCCAAGCGTGGCAACTGTAGCAAATAACCCACCTATGAGGCAATCTACGGGGAAGGCCTATGTTCAGCAGTGGACTTTAATAGGATGTAACGGTAACGGTAAAAAGCGGTTGAGCACGCGAAAATATTTCGCATAATATACTTTTCTTGTATACGTTATTTCGTAAACTAGCAGTGCCATTTTGTAACTCTAGTGGGATCGTTGCCGATAGGAATCACTCCAAAAATGCGTTTTGTTTTCAGCTGACTTCAAATAGGATGTGGTTCTCAATTCGAGTGTATGTTTTTTTGTATGTATGTTACGCGATATCTTCGCAGATTGTGAACCAATTTTGATGATTATTTTTTTATTAAATAGTTCATACTTCTAGGGTGGTCCCATATAAATTTGACGAAAAAAATTCCACCCCTAAGGGCAACAAATAAATAACTTCTTTTTTAGCAATTTGAAGTCGATTTTTACTCTTGGTTAAAAGTTATAATTATAATTATATATTTTTTATTAAAACGGTTATGTTTAAGGGGCAGTTCCATATTCATTTGAGGTAAAAATTCATGAAGTTTTTTATTTAAATATATAGACGAGCTTCTGGTATTCCTTAGACCACTCAAAAGAGTGAAATAATTAAACATTTTTAAAAAGCTGATATCGAAGAACTAAAAATAATAAGAAATACACATAGGTAATAGCTGCTGAAGTCGAGCCTTTAACAATTTATAGGTACTGTCTTATGTAAGTAAGCACAACCGTAAAATACATCGGCTTATTGTCGATACTGATTTATTTATATAATACTATAACAAATATATACTATATATAATACTATGATACTATAACAAGTAAACTAAATGTAATTTTTAAAACGAAACCAATTACGACTTCCATCAGAATTACGTAATAACACTGTTGACCTAACAACGTCATACTGAGTTCGAAACCTTAAACACAATTGTGTTTAACATCTCTTATTCAATTGATAGCTGAATCCAAGAGTTGATGGTAAAAAATCACCCTGGGGAATCACCCTCTTTTTTCAATGGCTAGACTTTGCGTGACACTGCAAAGTGGCGTAGTGAATCCACTGTAACAGTCCGTCGCGTGGTTGTCGTCAGAGGCGAAAGAGAGAAACTGAAAAAGGAGATAAGCAGCCGTATCTTCCTAATAACAACTCATAATATAAAAAACTCCTCCTGTGAGCTCCTAAGGCAAATATCACCCCATGTGAAAATATATAGAGGCACTCTACGGAACCTGTGTGGACAGGGGACCTTTGATAGACTGTAATGAATAAATAGCATTAAATTGAAAATTTTAAACCCCCGAAACAAAAGAGCTGATGATCTTCAAACGACTGAAAAGATTTTCTTGAATCATAGCTAAGAACACTCTCGACGAAGTCGCCTTTCAAAAAAAAACAAAACCGCACCCAAATCGGTTCACCCGTTTAAGAGCTACGGTGACCCAGACAGGCAGACAAACAGACGTACATAGCGTTCAAACTTATAACACCCGTCTTTTGCGTTGGGTGTTAAAAAAATGGTTATCGATAGTTTTTTTTGAACAACACTAATATTAATGCCTTTTGATCAATGGCGGTGTGACTATCTTTATTTGCTAGGCAAAAAATACCCAGACCGGCGACGTGCAGCGGCGTCAAAGGTGCGAGACGTCTGGAACTGCGATTGTCAATCCGCATGTTCCGAGGGTGATCCCTTTAATGGGGGGATTATAAAGAAGAAGTGAACATGTATTCATTTCCTTATTTACCTTGCATTTGAAACTCCTTAAGCTATGGATTATAAGCGACGAGAAAGGGCGTAAGTGAATCTTAAATGAAAAGAAATATATTCTTAAATTTATATTACATTTTATGCATATATTTTATATTTCATACAGTATTATGCTATTATGTGTATTAAGATGTTAATTAATTTTATATGTATACACTACATCTGTCTCCATTTGTAGTATTTTTTATTGTTTGTTACACTATGCTTTTGCCAATTAAATAAAAATCATTGAGTTCTATGTACTATGTACTAGAGAAGCTATTCCAAACAAAAAAATGTGCACTACTCTGTTTTCGCGCATGCGCGGGAGATAGTAGATTTTAGTCTAGCTGTAGATAGCGTGGCATATAAATGAAGAAATTTATTTTTTCTATTGTAATATTATTACCTATTTATTAAATTGAACAACAAATAATTTTACTTATTTGACTACTGAATTATTACTTACGTTCAGGTTTAAATTTTAATTTGAAATCTCGTATTATTAGCGCAGCTCCACACTATGAATATTGAAGCCACACTAAATGACTCTAAAGGTGTACGGATTGCAGTACAGTTCATTTGAACATAGTGAATGTTCGGAATGCCAAATCTAGTACGTAGTACATATATATCGATGATAAAAATAAATATGTTTTATGATTCTTATTTTCTTTTCTAATGAGATAAGCCTGTAGAATATACCTAAAGACTGATCTCATTTTCATTTAAAAAATGATTCCCCTAAAGGGTGGAATAATCGGGTATGAAGTTTTTGATAAGTATTTAATCATCATTCTAGGTTCCTTGAGTTTATTGATATTTCTTAGTTCATTCAATTTAAATTTTCTTATTTGACAAGACTGCTAATGCTAGTACGTCATGTTACAAGCGAGCTATGTATCGATTTAAATATGTAATTGTAGTGGTAATAAAGATTAGTACAGAAACAAACATTTATTATTCGTCCACTGCGTTACAATTGTTTGTGTGTAGATAAACTGTTGAATCATCACCGTCATCATTATCATCAGCCCTTAAAACACTGCTAAAACTTAAAAGTAGACTTCAAAAAAAGAAGGAGCTTGTCAATTCGACTGTATTTTTTTATGCGTGTTACCTCAGAACTTTTTTCTTGGTGAACCGATTCTGATAATTTTTCTTTTATTTAAAATCTGGTGCTTTGCATGTGGTCCCGTATAAATTTAATCAAGATCTGACTAGTAGTTTTTTAGTTATCCTTAATAATGCGTATTTAATTGACTTCGACTACTCTACTGTTCTCATTTCATTTATATTGAAGTCAGTAATATAATATTTTGAATTTTATCACTTGTTATTTATACAATTGATATGACAAACGAACTTACAGTCCACTGGTAAGTGGCTACTGCAATCTACATCTACAGTCAAATTCAAACAAGGCTACAGATGTTCTTACCACTGAGGACTAAGTTGGAGTGCCTCACAATTTGTTATTATACTAGCTCTCTATACCCTTCAGACCGGAACACAGCAGTGTACGTACTGCTGCTTGGCGGCAGAAATAGGTTAGGGATAACAATACATACCGAAATAGATAACGCTTGGCAGGTGAAGTGACGATGACAGTTACAGTCTCGTACCTTTGACGCTGCTACGTCGTTATGGGTATTTTGCGCCTAGCTGGCTAGTCATTGTTATACCGCCATGGATCGGAAGGTATCAGTATTAGTATTGTTAAAAAAACCTGTCGATAGCCATTGTTTTTTTTTCAATAATCACAGCCTAAACATTGACAGGGAACCGAATTGATTATACCGCCATCTAACGGAAACCATAAGTTCTGGGTTTATCCCATAGCGATTCTCTTACGCATACACCACACGGCACAATAAATACATTGATAATTGATACGTCATCATTCTTTCAACATTCATTACAGTCTCCCCATAGATTGTCTCATAGACGGTACATTTGCCATAGTTGCCATGCTTGGCAGGCGGGTAGGTAATCGTTATTAATTTTATGCGTGGTAAAGCCACGGTGCACCTATATTATAGTTGTAGCACGAATGGGTCGGCTCGACCGGGGTAGGACCACGCTCTCACAGAATACCAGTGTAAAATAGCAGCTTAATGCTGCTGTGTTTCGAATTGTGAGTGTGGATAACCGTTTTTTACTGGAAACGAGGCATTCCATCTTAGTCCTCAGGGGTGACAACACATCTGAATTTTGACTGTGTGCTCGTTTGTCACCCTTAGTCTATAAAAAAAAAAGTTTTTTTTTTTAAATTATCTTGAGTTGTTATCATAAATATCTCCCGTTTCAGTTTCCATATGTCACCTCTCACGACACCTAGGGTATGATATGGAGTAGTGACTTCCCTTACGTCGCCACTAAATAGAAATAATTTTATGATAGCAATAATAAATTAATAGCAATTCAATAGAAATAAAAACTTTCATAGAAAAAAAGTGCCGCTGGGATTCTTGCTGGTTTTTCCTAGGACAGAAGTTTTTTACAAACCACTGGTAAAAGCATAAATGACTTCCAATACTCATTACTTGTAATCTATGTTGAATAAAAGTAAAAAGAAAAACAAGTACATACTTAGTTCTATCGAAGTCGCACATAACGCTGCACTGTTGTTAAAAAAAAAAAAACGAGTAAAGTAGTTTTGCTTTTAAAATATTACATTCGCGTGACGGCCAGGCTCTAAATAATAAATGAGCTCAGCGTAAAACGCTCGATGGTTCCCTTCTTCATGCAAAACACAGAGGGTTGTGGATTTCGATTTGAAAAAGGAACACCGAGCGTTTTCAGTCCGCCTGCGATTCTAGTGTTTATGTGGTTTGCATTTCTAAGGTTGTTCGAGTGCTTATTCCGTAATTAAGTGGGTTGTTTACGTCGCCATCTTTAAAAACGTAGACAATTATTGCTTCTAGCTATACGATTGCTAATAATTATACAGTATACGTAGTAGAGCCACGCTGCAGATATATTATGGTTATAGCACGAATTGGGCTGCTCAACCGGGGAAGGACCACGCTCTCACAGAATACAAGCGTAAAACAGCAGTTCAACGCTGCTGTGTTTCGTACGATGAGTGTAGAGAACTGGAGACTCTTTGGAGGCATTCCATCTTAGTCCTCAGGGGTGTCAACGCATCTGCATTTGGATACTTAATTGAGGATAGATGTTGATGTCTTTGAAAATTTATTTATGAATTTGATTTCATTGAAAATTATTAATTATTTTTTTTGTCCTTAATTTTAATTTTTAATCTGGAGGTAACCGTGGTTAATTATGACATTGGGACGTCAAATACCTCAGTCCCCCGTGTCCATGGGTGCTGTAAAGTACTCGAAACGTCGGGAATATAAAATAAGTTAATATACGCGATAAAATCCGTAAAACTAGTTTTATTTAAATGTGTAGTGTTCGCGTAAATATAAGAAATCGGACTGTAAGTTAGTTTGTCACTTAAGTGTTATACAAAAAAGGGACTCCGACCTAGTGCTTTAATATCGGGTAGTCAAATTTACAATTACATATAATTTATACTAACACAGGAAATTTAATGTATTGTGAAGCCATTGCACATACATGCATTACACTTGTATCAACAAAGAAAATTGATTTGTAGGCCATACAAATATTTATCCTGTGCGGTGTTCGAACACGTGGCTCGCTGCGCAGTAGGATACCGCTTAGCTGTCAAGCCAATACCTTCTATCTTTTGTTTATTTATTTATTTGAACTTTAAACTTTTTTTATAAATAAAATAAGCAGCTTAATGCTACTGTTTTGTATGGTTAGTGTAACCAGAGACCCCTTTTACTGGAAACTAGACGTTCCATCTTAGTCCTCTGGGGTGACGACGCATCTGATTCTTAACTGAGGATAGATGTAGGTGTGTATGGGCCACAGAATACACTTACCGTCAGGTTGACTGTGTGCTCGTTTGTCAGCCTTATTCTTAAAAAAAAACTTCGTTGCACAAACATTTACAATGGCGGACTTAACGCTTTAATGCGTTCTCTACCGGTCAACCTATGAGTAAGTAGACAACACTACTTTGGAGGTACAAAAAAAATTGTAAGAGGAAGAATGAATGTATGTATATGCTGTTACTCATAGTCTACTTAACAATGTTCAGGGTCACAATACTGGTAGATATTTCATCTTCTTTTGGGGTAAAAACGCATAAACGTTTTGAGCGTTTCTTCCTTATAAAATCCATCAATCGATTATATCCTATAAACTTCCACTAAACATAGTCCTTCCCCATAGATTGCTTCATAGGGGTTTATTTAAGCATTGAAATATTGCAACAATAATTTTTAAATTATTTTAGTTGTTATCAGGAAGATGTCGCTACCCATCTCCTGTTTCAGCTTTCCACGGGACGATATTATGAAGTAGTGGATGTTCTTACACCGCCACGACACAGTACTCGAAAAAATTGGGCTAAATTACCCTAAATGGCATAAAAAGCTGAAGAGCCATTTGTCCGGTTTCTGTGACTAATATGACATCTTTTGTTTTTCATCTGTCTGTAAAAGTCCACTGATGAGAGCCTCCCCTTGTTGTCGTACTCCCTGGACGTACCATAATCGCTTAAGTTATCTAGCCGATTGGCAACGGGAGGCCTATGTTCAGCAGTAGACTTTAATAGGCTGCAACGGTTACGGTTAACGTTGTAACGGTTACCAAACGTACGAACACTTTTGACGCTACTTCCTGTCACCGGTCTATAGTCTATCTAGATATTTTACGACTGACTTAAACTTGTTCGGTGATATTTACGACATTTTCCATATTCACCTCTTACGGCACCCATGGGACGACAGGTTATGAACTCTCTTACGCCGACAACACCATACAAATATTATATATTTCTACAATAGGGTATTACACCCATTTTCAAAAAGTGTTTTAAATGAATCCTAGAGTGATAATGAACCACTATAGTTTTTATATAATTTTTTTAAAACCGCATAGTGCCATAAAAATTACTTTTAATCTATCGTTTTAAATTTTCGCGTGAAAACGATAGCCGCCATGCTGTTCAACTCGTGACATCACTGCCCTAGAATTTTGCCTATTTTGCAGAGGACTAAGATACTTTTGGATGTTTAATAATGAGTTATCATCTATATCATTGTTGTGTTGTGCCTGAATGCAAAAATACGAGCATATGAACGCCGGGGAAGTTATGGATTCAAGTGCCAACTGATTTAAATATGAGAAATACTTGGTTAAAACTGGCAAGAAGAGACCCGAAGGCATTGTCTACAAAATCTAAACTATACTTCTGTGAAGATCACTTTGTTGTAAGTATGACTTATATTTAACTATCGTTTATACAGAACAAAACATCATGACATGATAGGTGCATGGTCTATTGCAACTTAAATTTTGTAATAGATTAGGTTAAACGTTCGTCTTTCCCGCCCTTTGTAGGCCATTTTGACAGCCCTTGCAAGTGCAGTGCAGTGTTTTACTTAATTCGTGTTTTATTCTATTATATGGGAAGAAAGAATGATATAGTTTGTACAAAAAAATATAACAAAAAGTTTTTCTCACCTAAGCTTATATTATAAAATCTATAACATTAGTGCTAAAAGCGAAGTAATAAACTCGCTTAGATTTCAAATTTCATAAAGATTATTGCGTGTTTTAGCTGGAAAATTACACACAATATAAGATTATGGGTTCTGTTAAACGAATTTGAATTAATAGAATAAAGATATAGTACTTTCTGCTTTTACGAATCCGTCTTCCATGATGCTTTCTCAATAAAATTCGGAATAAAACTCAACAATCGTAATGATTACTTGAAAAATTTCGAAATAACACAGCACATTAGCTAGTTCTCTTAACCAGTGACGTCACGGCGGTATCTAATATTGCGGACAGCGTTTTGCAGATTTGAGGCAAATATAAAAAAAATATTCTTAAAATTGAAATATAAAATTTATAATACATTGTTATAAAAAGAAATCAATATTTCTCGTTTACTTTTTACTAAATCTATCATAAATATATATTTTTTGATTTTTTTACATGGTGTAAAATACCCTATTATATCGCTAAACACTCCGTTCTCACCTGCCATTACAAATTTTACGCTTACACTATTAGATTAGTGATTAGCTGATAACGAGAAAGGGAAAAAGAAAACGAGAAAAAAGAAAACAGAGTCAATCATAATCCAGTCAGTTTTTGACAGCTCCGTGGCGCAGTGGCTTAGCAATGAGTTACAGCGCCAACGGACGACGGTTCTGATCCCGCCGGAACAAGTATTTGTATGGCCTACAAATAATTCCAGGTCTAGTGTTTGTCCTTGTGTAAATTTTTGTAAACTGCCTCCACGATACAGGAGAAAATTCTAATGTGGGGTGACGTTTAAAAAAAATAAACAAATTAAAATCAATTTGCAAAATAATCAATTTATCTTTTGCGAAAACATTCCGAACGTTTGGTTTCGACTGAGATCATCCGACTTTACACGTTTATCAATTTTTGTGGTGTCGATTTCATTATTTATGCGTTCAGTATTGACAGATAAAACACATTACCACATTTTCATTTCACATATCACATTCACCTGCTTAATTTAATTCAAATAAGGGGACAGTGAAATTGCAAAACTTTACTACACCGCACTCAACCACACTGTCAAAGTATGACGGCGTATGATAGATTACAAATGTTGTACATTTGTAATCTATCATACAACAAAAGTATTAATACAACAAATGTGATATTAAACTTAACTATAATTATTTTGAAATAATTAAACGTTAAAGTAAATTCCATACATAGAAATAAAAGCGTTCGGGAAATTACGACACATCTTCTCGTCAGGTATACCTCGAAACTTGAAAACGAGATTGTACAACCAGTGCGTATTGCCAGTGATGACTTATGGATCTGAGACGTGGTCCTTCACTGCTGGCCGTACAAGGAAGCTAAAAGTCGCTCAGCGAGCTATGGAGAGGGCTATGCTCGGGGTTTCCCTGCTTGATAAACTTAGAAATGAGGATATCCGCAGTAGAACCAGAGTGACCGACATAGCCCAACGGATTAGTAAGCTGAAGTGGCAATGGGCCGGCCGTATAGCTCGAAGAACCGACAACCGATGGGAATAAAGGTTGTCGAGTGGCAGCCTCGTACCGGCAGGCGAAGCGTAGGGTGACCCCCCACTAGATAGAGTGACCTGGTAAGACATACAGGAATTCGATGGATGCAGGCGGCTCAGGACGGTGCTTTGTGGCATTCCTTGGGGGAGGCCTATGTTCAGCAGTGGACTTGTGAAAGGCTGTAATGATGATGATGTACTATACTTGGTAACTATGACAAATATTCCCCTTATGAGACAACCTACGAGTATGCACGAGGCCTACGTTCAGCAGTGGGCTTTGATAGCCTTGTATGCCCCGTCCTTTATAAAAACAGCAGTATCTTCTTCCTCTTCTTTATTACCCGAAATCGTCCACAACTATAAATTGACCTTTTGTTTATCATCAATAGATAGTACGACTTTTTATTGTACAGTTCCACTTTGTGATGACAGGGACGGCACAGATTTTTATTTTGCAGATAAACCTCGTTTGGAATTCGTAGTAGAGATGGTAGAGTCAAGCTTTATGATGCGTTTTGATTCTTAATCAAAGTCAGGTGTAGTTTTCTTATGGGCCAGGGTATCCAATCATCATTAATTGGATTATGTACTCATTTATAACTCTCACTTGTCTATAAATAAAACTGAACTTAGTATAGATTTGAGAACGCACTTCTAACGCTCTTACATTTGACCCAGTTCCTGTAAGTAGAAAATTATTTTACAGCCTTTTATAATTCATGAAGGGAGTTTATAGGCGCAGTTACCTTTAATGTTATTAGATGAGATTTAATAGGGTTAATTCATTATAGCACTATGCCATATATGTCTATAATTGAGATCGTAGAATAAGCTGAGATCTTTAAGAGTGAACATTTGAGTCTTGATTTAAATTACACGTAAATGTAAGTTGAACCGTTTGTCACAGACAGTTGTTTCAAATTTAAAGTTATTAGTTCGAGCCGTGCTACCTTGAAAGTTTATAGAGAGCGAGGGTGTAGGCCTACTTCTAAGAATTAAGCATATGCCTTTCTTTAAACCAGCGCTGTATTATCGACTGTAGCATTAAGCTGAGTGAGTATGCCCAATGCGTTTGTTTGTTACTTTTTAAAGTTCCAAAGTTGTCTGCTTCGTTGCTCTAGTGGTCTATAAAAAGGGTCTCTGGTTCTCTAAACTCATCATACGACACACAGCAGCGTCAAGCTGCTATTTTACGCTAGTATTTTACGAGAGCGTGGATCTAGCCTAGTCAAGCCGACCCATTCGTGCTACAACCATAATAGAGATATATAATTATATATAAATAACATAGAGAAGGTTCTTGGTTTGATGTTATGAACTGTAAGTACGTTTGACACAGATTTATAAAATAATCGCCCAAAAAAAGAAATAGCTGGACATAAACCTCATTGGAGGAAGTTATTTACATAAAAATGTGGATCCTCTTCATCACTGCAAATGGAATCATGTAATATAACCATTTAAAGGCGTATATAATCTGTAACGAAAATTGTATAAAATGTCATTTTCGCTTGAACAAAACGGACTGGTAACTGCAACGTAACGACGAAGCAGCAATAGCGGGACGAGGAGTTAAAAACAATAGAGCTTTATGTGGGCAATTAAACTTTATGTCTAGGAAATTAAGTCTGTCTTGGGTCCGGGCGCCCCGCCATTTTCTTTTGCCGCGCAATAATTTCCTTCAGTTTTTTTTCGCAACGCCAATTGGCTTTTGAAAGTTTAAAGGTTATGTTCTCTCTCTTGCGATGAAAAAAAGGTAAAAAGTAAAGAGCGAAGAGCGGAGAAGATCAAAAAAACATACGTGAGTGTCGTATAACACTATTGGAACGAAGTACCTTTCGTAGAATATTATTATTGATAAACGTATTATATTATTGATTAACAAATACAAATAAATTAATTACTAGCGTCTATTAAAATGAAGTGTCTTTATAATTTAAAATAAAATAATATTTCTTTCATGGCAAGGTAAGAAAAAGTGCGAGGGAGATGGATATTGTTCCATCTCGCTTCGTTATACTAAGGCCGTCTACACTACGTCAGAAGGGGTCGTGACTCGTGACGGAAAAATCTTACACATTTTCTCGCCTAGCCCCCATCCGTCAAATTCGTACCGTCCGATAAGGAACTTCGTTCCAAAAGGCAAAAAAGAAAGCATTAACTTTCTTTTTCAAGCAAAACTTCTAAGGGAAGAAGTCAGAATGTGTCAAAAAATGCACGAATGGCAATTCACAATCCCGTGTTAGTCCCTACCTTTATGTATGGTAGTGAAAGTTCGGTGTGGCAGAAGAAGCATGAGCATAAAACGTATGCTGTAGAAATAAGGTACTTAATAGTAGTCTTAGTTAGTTTATTACGGATGACTGAATGAATAGGGTTAGAAATTGTGTGATAAGAAAAAATTGTAATTTGCAAGATGATGACGTGACCAAAATTAAGAAAGGGATATGCGTGGTAAATTAGCACTAAAAACTGCAATTGAAATTCATTGGTGCCGGCACGGGTTCAAACCCGGGTTGCTCATGTACTGCGAGATTACAGCGAGCGCTTAGCCACTGAGCTACCATAGCTCTTCTAGCAAGTGCTGCAGCTTATAAGCTTTGCCGGCTTGCTTCCGAGGCTTATGACCGCCGTCCAGATAGTTATTAGATATTATTGGATAAGATGTGTCTCTCCTATTGTTGAGAAGGTTTGCCCTCATCGTCATACTTGGCAGGCGGATTGACGATCACAGTACCAGATGTCTCGCATCTTTGATGCTGCTCGTCACCTAGTTCTGTTACGGGACTTTAGCACTGGTCAACGGTAACATTACCGTTACCGTTGAAGGTATTACTTCTCGTAAGAGTGGACCTATTCGCTGGCTTCAAAATGATAGTCATTTTGTTGTACATTTCGTTGTTTGCTTTATGAGAGACTTGGTAGCTGTTATCGAAACGCTATAAAGAATGCGCAATGTACTAAAAAGTGTTTATTACTTTGTTTTGAACAAAGTTAGCGAATAGGCGATCTGATCTATGATTATTGTTTTAATATCATGTTAAATAATATCTTGTTTTCATGAAAAGAACATACGTTTACACTATAATAGTGTTACCTATGCAACCGCAAACCTACCAGCAAGTGAGAGATATTAAGTCTTAATCTATATAATATATTATATAACAATATAACCTTGATAATACCTTCTTATATCTAATTATATTTTAATTTACGTTACATTCTGGATTATGACACCACTGAAAACCTTCTTATTTCATATACATAGCTTTAAAGCTATGTATATGAAATAAGAAAGATTTAATACTGTGTGTGTGATCATCACACACTGGACATACACCACCACACACACACACATCACAAAAGTAACTAATAATACAATATCATGTCTCTCATTTATTAATACAAATAGCATGTTAAGCTATGTTGATAGTATCCTGAGGGGGAGACACTGGTGATACGTAACACAGGCTTCCGCCTAGTAGTAGCAGACACCAGACTCTCAGCCCATAGTCTACATTGTTTATACTTTACCTTCTTAACCTAAATTGTTAGAGTAAAAATTAGGTCCTTACATATGAAATTAGCGTTTTGTCGTACTGACCACTTTGATCTGAAATATCTCCTCTTTGGTTAAGAATTCCAAATTCAAACTTATAAATTCATTTAGCTGGTACATTTGAGTTTTGAAAACAGTCATTCATTTGTTTTTTCCTCATTATTTTTTTCTTTGGCGTCGCTTATTACCACACAATGGAAAACATGAAATATCGGTATATTTACGAGTACGAGTTCTACCGTGGCACCAGTGCTGCAGAAACAACTCAAAGGATTAATGATGTGTACGGCGCTAGTGTCGCAAAAGAAAGCACTGTACGTTTTTGGTTTCAACGTTTTCGTTCTGGAAATTTTGACCTTCAGAACCAACCCCGTAGACGGCCGGAGACCAAAGTGGAAAATGAAGAATTAAAGGCTATTGTGGAAGCGGATACATCACAAAGCACTTCAGAGATAGCTGCAGGCTTCGGGGTTAGTGATAAAACTGTATTAATCCACTTGAAGCAAATCGGGAAAGTAAAAAAACTTGAACGATGGGTACCTCATGAATTGAGAGAATCGAACTTGCAAACACGCGTCGACATCTGTGTTACTTTGCTCAACCGACACAATAATGAAGGGATTTTAAATCGAATCATTACTTGTGATGAAAAGTGGATACTGTACGATAATCGGAAGTGCTAGTCGCAATGGCTGAACCCTGGAGACCCAGCCAAATCTTGCCCTAAACGAAAATTGACTCGGAAAAAGTAACTTGTGAGTGTTTGGTGGACTAGCGCCGCTGTCGTTCACTGCAGCTTTCTAAAATCTGGCCAAACGATTACGGCAGATATCTATTGTCAGCAACTGCAAACCATGAAGGAAGAACTAGCTGCTAAACAACCGAGATTGGTCAATTGCTCTAGGCCACTGCTGCTTCACGACAACGCAAGACCACACACTGCACAATAAACAACCACTAAGTTAGATGAGCTACAATTGGAATGTCTGCGACATCCACCGTACTACCTTGCTCTAACAGATTACCATTTTTTCCGGAATTTGGACAACTTCTTACAAGGAAAAAAATTCAACTCCGATGCGGCAGTCCAAACCGCCTTCAAAGAGTTTATTGATTCTCGCCCCCGTGTTTTTTTTAGTAAAGGGATCAATGAACTACCTATGAGATGGCAAAGTGCATAGATAACAACAGTGCATACTTTGATTAATTAAATATATTTTACAAAAAAATTGTCTTTATATTCCTCCCGTACAAAACGCCAATTTCATATGTAAGGACCTAATAAAATATATTATTGTAATTAATGTAATATTTGTTGCCTAGTTTTAAACTAACAGTTCATGAGTATGAAAAAATTCAGAAGATTGGTATCAAGAAAATTATTAAAAAGAAAATGAACAGAGTGTATATCGTAGCTTAATTTAAGTCAAATGCAAATGCATGACTCGATCGTATCTCAAAGACGTTGGATATATTACAAAATAAAAAGAAAACACATACAGGCTAGTGACCTGTTTGCGATATTTCGATTACGTTTCACATATTGTTGGACCGTATTAACAAGTTAAGAAATAAATAAGAAGCTCGAAAGATTTTTAATTCAGACTTTCCATTTTATTTGTTTCTTTTTTTTAATTTTCCCGCGTTTGCAATGACAAATGCGCGAGTGTCTTTAAAAAGAATCGCCGCTGCGGCAACATGGCTGCCTATCCTTAAATAATACGTATTTGTTGAACACCGATTTAACCCTGTTCCCTCTGATTATTCTCACCCGACGTAGCATTTGCGACAGTGTGTGCAGTTAATGTATTTCCGAGAATATCATGTAGGTATTAAGGCGTAAACACATGCCAATTTTCTGACGATTCCTTTCCAGGGGACCTTGAAGTGGTATTCGTAAATAATAAACATGTTCGTGTGCATGTCTGCGTTAGTCCGGCCGCCGTCAAGGGCAAGCCTTGCACTTTTGCCGCGAACATCGATAATGAATGCTAATTAGACGATAACGCTTCACCCTTGTCAGTTTACCGCGTATTTTACACAGATAATGATTATTTATTTTGTTATAACCAACGTTAGTGAACCGGGAATAACGCGAATGACAGCCCCAAGTGGTACTTAAATAGAAATGCAACTAAATACAACTACAGATAGTTAATTGCTTGCTGTAATCTGCTGTTGACAGAAAAATATCGGTCAGGTGCACGCTCACTCGCGCAAATATATTTCTACATCCTTAATATGTTTACCAAGTTTTTTTTTTTTAATTTTAAATGGCAGTCTGAATTATACATTGACTTTATAATAGACTCTGGTTGAACTGGTTCGTCATGATAACAAAGCTTGATTAGTGCACTAGCGATCACCGTTTAAACATTGGTGACGTTTCTTGTCTCCGCTGTATTATTTTAAACATATTTGGGAATGTAGTGCCGTCGCCGTTTAGTGGTGGCGTAAAAAATCTAAAACCCTATAAAATCCCTTGGATGTCTAAGGCCCTCAACGACGAACTCAAGTGCGTAATCATTTGATACGCCCTCATTACGAAATCAGCATCTCAAGATCGTTGCTAATTAATAAACACATAAAAACAGTATCTCAAAACGCTGTACTTAGGAATACTGTTCTGTGACTTGCACTCAAGTATACACACTTGAGAGTCGAGTTTCGTTTATTAATCAGTGTGGCACTCAGCTGATATCGTAAACTTAAACCGCATCTTGAGATATGTTTATTAATAAGATCATAACATCAAGATTGTACTCAAGTGCGTGTACTTGAGCTGAGTAACGTTTATTAATACGGGCCTAAAGAGGCGACAGAGGAAAATTAAACAGAAAAATGGCAGCAGCAGCATCTATCTAATAATAATAAAAATAAAAAAAAAGAACTTCGAATGCCAGCTCGCCTGCTTAGCCGGGTAACTATGTTAAAAATCCCCAAATCTCATCCTATGAGACAATCCGTGGGAAGCCTCTGTTCAGCAGTAAGCTTCTGCTAGGCTGTAATGATTTTAAAATAAAGAAAGCAGTTTATATTCATAAATTGAACAAGGACAAACATACCCGGAACAATTATTTTGGATTGGGATTCGAACACGCAGCCTTCAGCGCTTCAACTCAATCCTAAGCCACTGCGCCTTGGAGCCGTCAAAATCGACGGTATTGTGTTTACATAATACCGTCGATACTCTGATGGATGCAGAAGTTGCATATCAAAAAAAAATCCTTTCGATATGACTGATTCAAGAGTCGCGAAGTCATTTAAATCTAGCAGTTATTTATTTCACTACCAGTCATTTCACGAAATGCCGTCAACAGCTGACATAATTTAACCAATTTTAAAGATGAAGCATCATTAATAATAATTGTAACAATAGATAAGCCATCAGTTTATCTAATAGAATTAAAATTTACATATAATTTCAAACTGAGCCTTCTAACAAACTCATGATCATTGTCGCAAACTGTGATAATTTGATATTACCAGCTGACTAAACATTGGTCAGGCCTTTTGTTAAACGTTACCTTAAGCGATTTCACTACCCTTTCTTTAGGTATTCAATTGAAAACCGGTCTTTAAATAAATTGCTAGTCAGCCCATCAACGGACTGATTATAACACCGGGCTTCGACATAATACGGCCATTTGCAAGTGAGGTTG
This sequence comes from Parnassius orleans, assembly GCA_029286625.1. Classification (NCBI taxonomy): domain Eukaryota; kingdom Metazoa; phylum Arthropoda; class Insecta; order Lepidoptera; family Papilionidae; genus Parnassius; species Parnassius orleans. The sequence goes on from JAGSMP010000087.1 coordinate 1,375,249, forward strand.
ACTTTGAGAGAACATAATTTTATCCTCTGTACACCTAACATTTTTTACTTAGACCTCTTTAAATGAGAAATTAATGAAGAATGGTTTGAATACGGTTTTAACCCTTCGCCTTGTATATTTTCTTTAAAATAAATAAAATGATGAAGAGCCTTAGTTGTATGCGTAGTATTTCCCGATGTAAAAAAAAGTGTGGTGGTCTATCTGCTATTAACCCTCTCAACAATGAGAGACCTGTTAGCCTATTCCTGACAGAATTGAGTTCCGAATCAATCAAACTTTATTTAATTTATATTTCGAATTCTCGAAACCGTAGCTAGAGCGCAATCGATTGGTAGTTCAAATTGGAATTATCAAAACAAAAGTCTTCAGCTATCCGCTACTAGATGGCGCTCGTAACCGCACGCGACGAGAACGCTTTTTCTTAATTAGTTTGTCCTATTTATGTCTTAAAATATTAAGTAAATTTTCTTCGAATAATAAATTGGTACGGAAGTAAAATTTTAAAATCAGTTTCGATAAACGTCGTTTTGAACCGAATCGAACGCGAAAACAATATCGGGAGTAAGCTCTTTGTGCTTAATTATTTTTACCCAAGATTTAGACTATAACTTTATTTTAAATCTTAAAATAAAGTTATAGTCTAAGTGTCATAAATTGGCGTTATGAGAATAAAGTTGTCAATAAACTATTTTTTATGCACGCGTAGTTTGTAAAATAATTGTCAAAAACTTTATTATAAATTATAATGCATGCCTTATCAGGTCAAATAATATGCTATATGCTGATTTATATTAGTATAAATTTTTCAAAATATTTTTTTCTTATATCATATTAGGCCCTTACATATGAAATTAGCGTTTGTACGGGAGGAATATAAAGTCTTTTTTTTGTTAAATATATTTAATTAATCAAATTATGCACTGTTGTTATTTATGCACTTTTGCCATCTCATAGGTAGTTCATTGATCCCTTTACTAAAAAAACCATGGGGGCGAGAATCAATAAACTCTTTGAAGGCGGTTTGGACTGCCGCACCGGAGTTGAACTTTTTTCCTTGTAAGAAGTTGTCCAAATTCCGGAAAAAATGGTAATCTGTTGGATCAAGGTTCGGGGAGTACGGTGGATGTCGCAGACATTCCAATTGTAGCTCATCTAACTTAGTGGTTGTTTGTTGTGCAGTGTGTGGTCTTGCGTTGTCGTGAAGCAGCAGTGGCCTAGAGCGATTGACCAATCTCGGTTGTTTAGCAGCTAGTTCTTCCTTCATGGTTTGCAGTTGCTGACAATAGATATCTGCTGTAATCGTTTGGCCAGATTTTAGAAAGCTGTAGTTAACGACACCGGCGCTAGTCCACCAAACACTCACAAGTAACTTTTTCTGACTCAATTTTCGTTTAGGGCAGGATTTGGCTGGGTCTCCAGGGTTCAGCTATTGCGACGAGCGCTTCCGATTATCGTATAGTATTCTCTTTTCATCACAAGTAATGATTCGATTTAAAATCCCTTCATTATTGTGTCGGTTGAGCCAAGTAACACAGCAGTCGACGCGTGTTTGCAAGTTCGATTCACTCAATTCATGAGGTACCCATCGTTCAAGTTTTTTTACTTTCCCGATTTGCTTCAAGTAGATTAATACAGTTTTATCACTTAACCCGAAGCCTGCAGCTATTTCTGAAGTACTTTGTGATGGTTCCGCTTCCACAATAGCCTTTAATTCTTCATTTTCCACTTTGGTCTCCGGCCGTCCACGGGGTTGGTTCTGAAGGTCGAAATTTCCAGAACGAAAACGTTGAAACCAAAAATGTACCGTGCTTTATTTTGCAACACCAGCGCCGTACACATCATTAATCCTTCGAGCTGTTTCTGCAGCACTGGTGCCACGGTAGAACTCGTACTCGTAAATATACCGATATTTCATGTTTTCCATTGTGCGATAATAAGCGACGCCAAAGAATAAAATAATGAGAAAAAAACAAATTAATGACTGTTTTCAAAACTCAAATGTACCAGCTAAATGAATTTATACGTTTGAATTTGGAATTCTTAACCAAAGAGGAGATATTTCAGATCAAAGTGGTCAGTACGACAAAACGCTAATTTCATATGTAAGGACCTAATATTAAAGCGAATAAATAAATAACTATTGTATTCCAAATAACTCTTATTGGAAGGCTAAAAACTGAAGTTATTTCTGTCTTATAATGTTGATGTTGATTCTCAACTCTATGCCGAAAGACAAAAGTGCTATAAAGACATCGCAAAGCGACATGAGAAATTGTTAAGTATATGTCATTTTTGAGACGTATAAAATACGATAATGAAATATGATGTACCAACTTAATAAAAAACCGGTTTGGACACAAGTCGCTAATTTTATGACTAAGTTTTCACCCTAAGGCGACTGGCCTTAGCCCAGTCAGGGCCACGCAACTCAGTATGTTGCACTCTAAACTTACAATTCATGGGCGAAAGCGAGTTTCTAATATTAGATTATAATATTTTTATTATACATTTGAAATATACGTATTATTGTTTTAGTTTGAAAAATATCCATAAATTTCGGTTACTAAAATTTCTTAAGTAAAAATATTTCATCGTTATCTAAGTCTTTGGTGTTGCAACTTGATCACTTACGAAGTTAGTAATAGTCGCTGTGTGAGCTAATCAAAATATGGTCTAATATTTTGAGTTGCCTAAAGTTGGACCTAAAGAAGCAATTTTATTTAATTGTGGTGGATATTATGTTATCGTTTAACAAGTAAAGTTGTGTATTCTATAAAAAAAACATAAAAGTATATCCATGTGTTTAAAATACTTATAAATATTATGACCTTTTGGTAGCGCAGTTTTGAAAGCTTGTATTTAAAATGTACTTTATTTAATTATGTATTACTTCATCATCATCGTCATTATTACAACCCTTCGCAAGTCCACTGCTCAACAAAGGTCTCCCACAAACCACAGCCCTAAGCCACTTGCATCCTTCGATCATTTATTACTTACTACTTATAAATTACCCTCTAGTAGGATTCAAACAATATAGTAATAATTATCGAAAAAAGACCGGGTCACAAATACCCCGGGAAACTAATGGGGTACATCGTCTAAGGTGCGAAGAATATGACTTTCGTCCATCCGTCTGACTGTAAACTTCTTATCTTAAAATAATAATGATTAATAAAATACTAAATTAATATTAGACTATATATAATAATATAAAGCAATCTATGGGGGAGGCCTATGTTCAGCAGTGGAATTTAATAGGCTATAACGGATAGTATCTTATACTAATAATCGCAAATACTTGGACTACTTTCTTTTGCTACGAGGAATAATTATAAGAGTTTATTAAAACCTTTGAAAAGTCGTTAAAACGCGAAACCGGTCGAGTGGTTAATAAAATAAATTAATAAAAGAATGTAGATCAATAGCATTAATAAATGTTTTACAATTCTTATAATCAAATAAGCAATGGAATACCATCAAGACAAAAATCCCAAGTCTAAATTCTAAAAGTGTTCATCACGTCCATCGCTCCGCGGTTATAACTTGCACAGCAGTCAACAACGTGATAATTTTGGACAACAAGCGAAGGTGAGAGTGTAGTATTTATAAATACGCCGCTTCTGACTCGCGTAGCTCTTGTTGCACTTCCTGCTGCTTGCTTGTGTGTTTGTCTTGTTCACATTATCGCCTATATTAGCCGAGATAATTGACGCTTGAATCTCGTATGAATGTGTCACGCTCAACCGGTTTAATGTAGCGCTTGATGTTTTTATTACCGTACCGCTAACCGCAATATAAAAGGTTTTCGATCTTTAATCTTGACATTCTAGGTGATTCTGTAAATTTTATCATTGAATATATTCCGTTGATGCTAGATGGCTACTTTCGAAAACGAAGGGATGTTACATTCAGTCATCATTTATTACAGCCCGTCTAAGCGTAGGCCTTTCTCATAGATTGCGTCATAGGAGGAATGTTTGCCATAGTTGACACGTCTGGCAGGCGAGTTGGCAATCGCAGTTTATATTGTTATTGACGAAGATGCTGCTGCCCACCTTCTGTTTGTGTTGCCCTCTGTACCGCCTCTCACGATACTAACGGGATGATAAGAATAAGTGGATCCTCTAACGCTACCACTTCAGGATCGAAAGTTGTCAACTGAAAATAATATAATGGCATTAACACACAATACATTAATGGTAACACTACATGCATTCGTTGCATTAACAGCCTTGAAATTGCGTTGTTCAGTGCGGGGTTGAATCCGACACGGAACAAGTGTATGTATGACCTACAAAATAATTGTTCTGGATATGAATGTTTGTCAATATGCAATGTGAATATTTTCTCTACAAAAAATATTGCAAATCAATGAATAGAAATATTTCATTATATTTGCATTAATTTTTAAATGTCCTTTGTTATACTTACTATTTTAATTTAAAGAAAGTCCTACTACCTCATCATCATCATTACAGCCCTTCACAAGTCCACTGCTGAACATAGGCCTCCCCCACGGAATGCCACAAAGCACGGTCCCGAGCCACCTGCATCCATTGACTTCCTGCATGTCTTACCAGGTCTCCATCTAGTGGGGGGACGCCCTACACTTTGCCTGCCGGTACGAGGCTGCCACTCGAGAACCTTTCTTCCCCAACGGTTGTCGGTTCTTCGAGCTATATGGCCGGCCCATTGCCACTTCAGCTTACTAATCCTACTACCTAGTAAAATAAAATTAAAATTAGGTAGGACTCTTTTTCTGATTAGGAATCAGTATGTGTAGGTACCGTCCTCTTACCTACTTCTACTGCTAAATAGCAGTGCCTTCACTGCTGTGTTTCGGTCTAAAGGGTACATAGAGGCAGTATAATTACAGGCTATGAGGTATTCCATCTTAATCTTCAGAAGTAACAACGCAATGGCCTGGCCAATTTTCGAACTCAGCGACAACCTCCGAATAATGGGAACTTATAAACTGTATGAATATATACTATTTACCAATAACTGTATGGTTATTAATACTATCTCGTATTCATTATCTGCCATAATGTATCACAACCATATCATTAAAATCCCTCAAAAGTCCACAGCGGAACATAGGTCTATCCCGAGGAACACAGACGCAAGAATAATTACATCACAAACACAACGATATTTTTTTCAAAACCGTAACGCAGCACGTCTCTTTTTTTATAAAACTGAGTCTTTGTCATGGTGTCCAGGTATTTTGATCACTAGCATGTGAGATCATGATGTAAGTAACTCTTGTGGGTTTCCTTGTGACATTTGACCTTTGGCTACGTTGTATTCCGTAAATGTATACCGGGTAACCTGAGTTCAATCACGCCGGCACGAAAGTAAATTTTAGGTGCAATTTTAAGTCCTGGCTTGTTACGCACTCGGGATTGAAGGAAAAGATCGTGAGGAAACCTCTGAGGTCTGAAGAATAAATTTTTTTCGCAGAATTGTGAAGTCCGCCAACACGCATTAGGGCAGCGCAGCGGTCTAATTGACCTATAACCCTCTCAGGAATGGGAGGTCTACGTCCAGCAGGAGAATGTAAATACACTGTAATGTTACGTTTACTTTAGGTTTTCGATTTTTGATTACACATCATTTATTTACATAACATTTCCAAATATATATTAATATATTAATTACCATAATAAACAAAACTAAGACCACAAACTTATTTTTTTTTCTTTACTGTTACACTTATGTCAAATTTCCACCACTAATGCCATGAAGGATAAAAAATCCAATTAAGAAATGATTATATATTAAATGATTCAAAGTATAAATTTATTTTCATATTATAAGTGTGTTGATTTATGTTGATTTACTATTTATTTATTTTTGTGTAGGGAGTCCCACTAGATGAAGTGACGACCTGGTAAGACATCCAGGAAGTCGACGGACGCATGCAGCTCAGGACCGTGCTCTGTGGCATTCCCAGGGGGAGGCCTACGTTCAGCAGTGGACTTGTGAAGGGCTGTAATGATGATGAGTTCATTTAGAATCTTAATAGCTTTAGCTTTAAAGACTGGTTTACTAAAAATAAAAATAAAACATGCGTTAGTGTCATGAAACATTCGGTTGGAACGAAGTACCTTCCGTAACATTTTTAAAATACTAGTAATGCTATTAAACATTACTAATATTCCTTTAAACCACTGCTGGTAAGCTTAAAATGCTTGTGTTAGAAGTGGTTCACGGCAGTATAGTCGAATGGCGGATTCGAACCCACGACCTTTTGAGTTCGCGGTCCGCGAACTAGGCTACTGACGCTTCTAATAGATAGATAAGGAAGCGAGATGGAACAATATCCATCTCCATCGCACTTTTTCTTATCTCGCCATTAAAGAAATATTATTTTATTTTAAATGACGATTCATTTTAATAGACGCTAGTAATTCATTTATTTGTATTTGTTAATCAGTAATATAATATGTTTATCAATAATAATATATAACGAAAGGAACTTCGTTCCAACCGAGTGTTCCACGACACTCACGCATTTTTTTTATTCTCGCCTAGCCCCCATCCGCCAAATTCGTACCGTCCGATAAGGACCTTCTTTCCAAAAAGATCTATATCACTAAAGATCTCATTGTATGTCCTGAGCAAGTGGTTTAATAGCCGTTTATGGGCGCATTACGTGCATAATTGGTGACAGCAAACGGCACATGGAATAAAGAGCGCGGCAGATGGCGGGAACTTAAATTATCATACAGTCCTACTCCCCGCAATATAGTGCCAAGAATGCTGACTACGTTTCCTCGTTGAATTTCTATACTTACCCTTTGAGCGAGCAAAATCCAGCCCCCTTATCAGCAGCGGCGAGGACCAGTCGCACATACAAGTTCCTTTAGGAACTTCACCGAACGTAGACCCCACTGACCGATATTCTCAACAGCAAATGGTACAAATATGTAGTCAACTCTCAGAGACTTACTTGCGCCGCTTACTCAGTTCAGTCGGTTACAAAAGTAGTTTTAGGTTACGAAATATTATAAAAAGTTACAGCCTATATACGTCCCACTTCTGAGCACAGGTAGCCTCTCATTTCTGAGAGAGTTTTAGAGCAAGGAAATGTCCCAATGCGTGTTGGTGAACTCCACGTGTCCTCGAAATATTTTTTTTTCTTATTTCTGAGACATGCATGTTTCCTCAAGATGTTTCCCTTCACCAACGAGCTCGTGGTAAATCAGCACTTATTCATTGTTGCCGGCGGGGATCGAAGCTGGTTTGCTCGCGTACTGTGAAATTTAAAACGAGCGCGTAACTCCAGAGCTACCACGGCTACATATTGCTGAAATATAATCATAATGAAAAATACAACGCAGTTGCACCGACAACGATTGCTTCCGGAGTTACACAATGCTGCTGAAGGTATTAATTACACATGACATATGCCAGATTCCTATATTCAAGAAACGATTCGTTCTCCGTAACGATCCGTTTTATTACATACGAGGTGCATGTAAAAGCGGTTTATATTACAAATTATTCTTTTGACAACTTAAGATGACAGATGACTTAATGTGAAAACGATTCATAAATAGTTGAACTGGTATTATGTTTTAAAAAAGGGCATGCACTTCGTTTACTGCAAAACGGCTCGTAAAAGAAAACGAAGCATTTTTTACCGACTTCAAAAAAATGAGGAGGTTCTCAATTCGACTGTATTTTTTATGTGTGTTACCTCAGAACGTTTTTCTAGGTGAACCGATTTTGATGGTTCTGTTTTAATCTGAAAGCAGGTGCTTCTCATGTGGTCTCATATAAATATGATCAAGATCTGACCAGTAGTTTTTCAGTTATCCAATAATGCGTATTTACTTGACTTCGACTACATTGATGATGTTCTCATTTTATTTATATGAGGTCGGTTTTACAAATTTGTTTTTAATTATACCACTTGTCAAATATAGATTAAATATAAAAGTAAAAAAAAGTAAAGTTACAGCCTATATACGTCCCACTGCTGGGCACAGGCCTCCTCTCATTTCTGAGAGGGTTTTAGGACAAGGAAGTGTCCGCCGCGCTGCCCCAATGCGTGTTGGCGAACTTCACATGTCTTCGAAATCTTTTTTTTTATATATAAATATAGCAACCGGGTAATTAATTAATGTTACTGTTTCACTATAAAAAACATTTGAAGCGACTTCAGCGTGAAACTCATCGCCTACTGGTAAGGGTGGATCAACTTCTGCAGGGCCAGCTAGTATTAATCTATCCATCTACACATACTAATACAATTGAAGTGTCTGTTTAATATTAAAATAGGTAACTGCCTTTTATGTAGAGCCATGCTGCAGCTATATTAATAGTATAGTTTTAGCACGAATGGGTCGGCTCGACCGGGGAAGGACCACGCTCTCACAGAATACCACCGTAAAATAGCAGCTTAATTCTGCTGTGTTCAACACAGCACAAAACAGAGTTCAAACATCGTACAGAAGTAAAGGTTTTTTTAACAGAATTAAGGTGACAAACCTGTACACAGTCTACCTGATAATGTGTACGGTAGATATGATAGACCTGATAAGGTGTGACACTAAAGGTGTACGGTACTGCAATCCGTACACCTTTAGTGTCATTTAGTGTGGCTTCAATATTCATAGAGTGTGGAGCTGCGCTAATAAGACGAGATTTCAAATTAAAGTTTAAACCTGAACGTAATTAATAATTCAGTAGTCAAATAAGTAAAATTATTTGTTATTCAAGTGAATAAATAGGTAATAATATTACAATAGAAAAAATAAATTTCTTCATTTATATGCCACGCTATCTACAATCATAGACTAAAATCTACTATCTCCCGCGCATGCGCGAAAACAGAGTAGTACACATTTTTTGTTTGGAATAGCTTCTCTAGTACGTAGTACATAGAACTCAATGGTCTGAGCCAAATGACATGACAATGGAAACGCCTATTGTGATAATATCAGACGTATATTTATATAAAACTGATATTTTTTTTAATATCAACTTACAGGCCATCTGATAGATAGTGGCTACCACCATGGACACCTGCACCCGACTTAACACTTTCACTGTCCGGTTTTCAGACACAATAGTAAGACAATAGCAATGACCTTTATGTAGTGACGGGTCCCGTGATACATAATCAATAAGCTTCGCACTCAACTGTTCCACTACTTCAAGTCAACTCCACATTAATTTTTATCGTCTTTAATTATATCTAAAAAAAACTTTAACTAAATTGTCATAAAATTGTTTAACTAATTTTTTTTTTCATAGATATGTTTACGTATAATGCATGTTGCAACTGTATGTACGCGTTTTTGGTTTGTATTCCAGGTCAAAACTTTGTTTATATTAGGTAAAATTTATGTTACCTAAAAGTGAATATAAACTGTTGTGTACATCCAATAAATAAATAAATAAATAAAAAATAAAAACTAAAATACAGATGTGTATCACTCCTCAAGATTAAGAGAGAATGCCTCGTTACCAGTAAAGAAAGTTTCCTGTTCTCGTTTCTTACAATACAAAACATTTCAGTATTATGATGCTATCCACGCTGGTGTAATCTGCGAGCGTCGTCAACTTCTAACCTAACCTAACCTTTGTTTTTCCTTGGGGAAATCCTCATGGATACCTTCCGCTGCGGGGACAACTAAAAGGTTATGCCGGGCTCCTACCGGCTAAAACCCCACGGTGGTCACCATCAGCGTATACGAGGGGTCCCTGGATCTCCGGTCGGAACGCAACCGGGGCCCCTCCATCGCTTTGCTACACTTATAGCAAGTTCCGGGGGCAGTACTTGAACCTAACCTAACAAATAAAGAAAAAAAGAAAGCTACAAATGCCTTGTCGCCTCTGAGGACTGGAATTCCTCACAGCCTGTAATTAAACTGGCTCTCTATACCCTTCAGACCGGAGTACAGCAGTGCACTGGTATTTGTGAGTTTAAAAACAAAACACTGTTTATGCACAAACGTGTCACTAAGCTCAATAAGCAAACTCTGACCACTAAGCCACGTAACGATTGTTTGTATTACAAAACTAGTTGTGCCCGCGACATCATTCGCATAGAATCTTTGTTAGCAACGCATTTGTTTTGAATATTTGTGATATTTTTTAAACGACGGATTATAAACACTGAGGGTGGCGTGTCTGTTCAATATTATGTTTAAAAAAAAACTACTTAATATGCACTAAGAAAATATGAAAAAGAAACAAAGAAAGAGGGTAATAATTACTGTTATTTAAAAGTACATACGGTTTCTTGCATCGAACACTTCAATGATAAGGAGGGAACAACAATTCGTTTGCCGTGTACTGGCGGCCTAAATGAATACGTCACACCGTTACGTTCTGGGGATGTAGTAAGACGTGACGATGGGAAACGCTAGAAAAATCTAATCGATTTTGATATTTGACGGTATAAACATATCGGTTACGTCAGGGCATACATAAAATACTCAGACTATCTACGAGCAGCAAAGTCAAAGTTTCGAGAAGTCTTTTTTTTGTCAATCTGCCTGCTAACCGTGACAATTATGGCAGTTCACTGCTACATTGGGAGAGGCATGTCTTGCAGTAGACATTTACAGGCTGATGATGAAGTAGAAGAAGAATAAACAATTCTTTTGACATTTGGGTGATAAAGTAATGCGACGAAAGTCCTCAGTCTCTGACCCGAACTATAAATCCGCTTCTGCAAGTCGCGTTATTAATTGTCCTTGCAAAGTTGTAGGTGTTTCCATCCATTAGAGGCTATCAAAGTCTATTGTTGAATATAAGCCTCCGCATAGATTGCTTCATATGGTAGATTTTGCCATAGTTATCACGCATGGGAAGCGAGTTATATTTTTTAAAATTTTGAGTTTTTATCAGGAAGATACTGCTGCCCATCTCCTGTTTCAGTTTTCCTTTGTCGCCTTGTAAAACACCCACGGGAAGGATTGGGTATTCTTAGATGTTTTGTTATATACGCATTCGTGAGATAAAACACCCTCTTAACATTATAACCGTTGACAATATCTGTGACTACCAAGTTCTTTTAATAAACAACTAATTTGAGCTGAGTATTTGATTTGAAGTATATTTCTATTCAAAGTGAACAGTGACACCTGTCGGTAAATGTTAAAAGGATATTAATATAAACAAAATAAATTTACGGCTAACTAATTGAATATAGCAATGGCAATGTTTTTATACAATAACAACCCTTTTATACAGTTTCAGTTTAACAAAACATTTAAACTTGGTAATAGAGAGAGCCTGTACACTTTCCGGGACCTTGTTGTAATAGCGTATACATTGCCCCAAGAATCAATTACTGACTCTGTGGAGTCGAGAAACTGGTATCACTAGTTTGTGTTTGTTCCTAGTGTTTACAGAATGTATATCACTTTTTTTACTAAAACTACCTTTGTTTTTGTGAACATACATTAAATTTTCGTAAATATACTGAGAGGCCAAAGTTAATATATTTATTTCTTTAAATTTATCTCTAAGAGACTCTCTCGGTTTTAGGTTGTAAATAGCTCTAATGGCCCTCTTCTGTAAAACAAAAATAGTTTCTGAATCAGCCGCATTTCCCCATAGAAAAATCCCATAAGACATTATGCTATGGAAATAACTGAAATAAACTAATCTAGCTGTCTCGACACTAGTGAGACCTCTAATCTTTTTTACACCATAGGCTGCAGAACTTAGTCTGCTTGCTAATTTGGATATATGGAGGCCCCACTGCAGCTTTGCGTCGAGTGATGCCAAGAAAACAGTGGATTCAACAGGGCTCAGTTCTTTCCCATTTAAAACACATTGGTACCCAGATTTTAACATTCTTTGTTGTAAATTTAATACATTTGGTTTTATTTCCTATTGTTAACGTTAAACCAATGCACTAATTTTGATATAGCATTATTCACTTCGTCACATTTAAATGATTGACGTTTAAGTTTAAAAATCAAGGAAGTATCATCAGCAAATAATACTATATCATGATTATCCCCTACAAGGGAAGGTAAGTCATTAATATATACCAGAAATAGGAATGGGCCGAGAATGGAGCCCTGAGGGACACCCATTAGTACAGGTGACCCGGAAGAACTTTTACCATTGATAATAACTTTCTGCATTCTATTACTTAAATATGAAATAATAAGTTTAAGCGCTGTGTTCTTGACACCATAGTACTGTGGCTTCCTGATTAATGTCTCATGGTGAACACAGTCGGAGGCCTTGGAAAGGTCACAAAATATACCCAAAGCATCCTCCGAATTCTCCCATGCGCAAAAAAATATGTTTAATAAGCTCAACTCCAACATCAGTTGTCGAGCGACCCCTTGTAAAACCGAATTGATTTTATATCATAATCTAACAAATTAACTTAACCGCTATGAAATCTGTCAAATATTTCACTTCATTCGAAAGTAGCGTCGCCCTGGTGGCAGAAAATATCTTGTGAGTTAAACGAAAAATATATTATATCGTAAAACGAGAAAACTACATTATTTTTTATTCAATGAGAGATGGCGCTAATATCACCAGTACTTAAAAATAAAAGACAAAAAAAACACGATTGATAACAAAAGAATCAGAAGGATTTCAATAATCGAGAGCATATCGATTATACGTTCTTTAATAAATTTATGGATAGATTAATAACAAAAGGAATGCCGTGTTAGCTTAAGAAATAAATACCTGCGCATAGTAGGTGTGGTAAAAACCTAAGTTCAATTCTCACCGAAATCAACGAAATCTGTAAAAACACTTAAAATTTGATTTATCACGTTTCCGGATGTGAAGAAAAACATTGTGATAAGGCCTAAATTTTAAAAATTGTAAGAAAATAAATGAATTCGTCAATACGCCATTGGGCATCGCGATGAACTTTTCCTTTTTCTTAAAAAAAAAATCTTAAAATATGTAGTTGCCTGTGCCCAGCTGCGGGACGTATAAAGGCTGTTAGGTTCCTCTTTAATTTAAGTAGAACAGCTTAATTATTGCCCATGTAAGAGATAGGCATTATTAAAAAAAATATAATTTAAATCTTTGATTTGTTTGGCATTCTAGCTCTATATCACAACGCCTTTGCCGTTATTATATTTAAAAACTACATAATAAAGTTTACATTGGTATATGAGCTATTCCGTCTATGAGTAATATCACAGTTTAAAGACAGTCTAACAGTTGAAACCCCTTTGATGTAAGGCGATGCCGCCGCCCGCGTATATACCTACGTGTATGCTAGGGTTGTCACGAAATTGAGAATAAAATAATTTAGGATATTATGATACTCATTATCATTTATTAACATTATGTACACACTTATAAGTTAAAAACATTTATTAAACAAGATCATTTTTATTACTACAAGAAAATTACATTTACAAGCGTTGCACTGCTAAATACTTTCGTGACACTTTCGTTTTACAGATGTTTTAAGTTTTCGATTGTTAAATTTAATTATATAGTATATTCACATTCGGGTAAACAATTTTATCAAAAAAAAAATGAGGGAAACATAACACGGCCGTCATTTGAATTCAGTTTTACTTAGTAACTCATATAATTATAATAGTAATTCACCATTATAGATATTATGTTTTCCGAATACAGCACTTAAAATTAGTTAAATAAAAACTATAAAACATGCTCGCGACAACCCTATGTATTGTACAGCAGACTTAGTGGAGTGCTCTGGCACAAGGTCGAGCCGCCCACTGCCCCGCATGGCCCCGCCGTTGCTCTGCACAAGTACATTCGTTTCCCAACTGTTAGAGTGTCTTTAAACTGTGATATTATTAATCAGCAGTAATCATGAAGGCACATCTACGGGAAAGAAAAACACAACTCGCCTTTTTGCATAATATGTTCACAACACCATCTATCGATAACACTGCTTAACTATTGTACTTTTTTTGTAACTAAGACGGTAAGGATGGTTGGATGGATTAACGTAAATATTTGTAAGAAAACATATCCTTTTTTTGTTAACTGTTTTAGGTATAAGTATATCTTATATATTATTATAGAACATTATTTTACATAATTTAATTACGATTTCTGAATTAGATTAAAATGCACTTGATGATACAACGCCACCATTGAACAAATTCATACCTATACTTCGTACCCATACTTCAGAATATTAACAACTTCCCTGTCCGAGAAATAGACACAATAGTTAAACAATTGAAATGTTCATATATGACTCATGGGACAGTGAAATGGTTAATAATAACTTTTGACAGAATGAATCGATTTTAATAAAACAAAAACTAAATGTAAGTCGAAGACACGCTTTATGAGTTTCTTAACGATTCTTTTGAAATAAGTCAGTACTTTATACGAGATACGTTCATAAACAAACTGACAGACATACAGAAAATTCTAAAATGATAGAAATGTATTTAATTACTTATTTTTAGTCCTTCTCAATCATTTTTATTACAAAAATATAAAATATACAGACATCGGCAATTTACATTTATCACAATATGTATATGTATATGTCGCAGGTTTGCGACAAAACCTGGCTTTACATAAAGAACCGGAAGACAAAATGACTACTATGTTATCATAAACCTGAGAAAATCCAGTTTTTTGATCGAAAACCTAGTCTGATTTAGTTTTATGATAAAATCAACCTAACCTAAGCTTAAATTTTATCATAAACCTAAACATGTTCAGGTTTTTGATCAGAAACAAGATTTTTCAGGTTAATGATAGCATTAAGTAATAACTTTGTCTTCTTCCGGTTCTTGATCAAATGCCTGAAAACCTGCGACATATAGATGTAGTTTAAGTTAAAAAAGATGTAATGTAATGTTTAGAATATTCAATTACAAACCAAATTCTAAATTTATGTACAAAACAATACAGTAATTAATAATTAATTACGTTAATGTGAACAATACTAATTATGCTATATTGTTTCTAATCACTACTCGATATTAATTAATTATTTCGTTTTTATTCGTTAATTAGTTGCTTATTATCTGTCGCATTGTATTTAATATTGAAGTGAACATTCTTAGTATGTTTTTTTTTTGTAATAACATCAGATGTTGTCGATAAACAAAGGCTCTATATAATCTACGGATGTGTCATTCTTTAGTATACGTTGAAATTCAAAGTGGCGCGTTTTTACGACGGGCACACTTGCGGCCCGCCATTATCGCCGCCTCAGCTTTGATGGCGCATAAACTGGACGCAGCTGTGACGGTTGCGTTCGGCCACAGTGTTAGCGGAGCACGAATGAATCAATGTAACAGAAAAATAAATAAATATTGACGAATAAATGACCACTAACACTAAATCTTATATTTTATAATATCTTATAATTTTGCCAAGCTGCAACTATATTATACTACGTGGTAGAGCCAAGCTGCAGCTATATTATGGTTGTAGCACGAATGGGTCGGCTCGACCGATGAAGGATCGCGCTCTCATAGAATAGTGAGTGTAGAAAACCGGAGACCCTTTTTACTGGAAACGAGGCATTCCATCTTAGTTCTCAGGGATGACAACGCATCTGCATTTTGATTCTTAATCGCGGGTAAATGTAGATTTATATGGCCCATAGCATCCACTTACCATCAGGTGGACTGTGTGCTCGTTTGTCACCCTTATACTATATTTAAAAAAAAACAATAATTATGTTAGAACATCCCTTGTTCGTTTAGTGACATACAGCTTTAGGAAACTACTAGTGGTGAAATATCTCTTCGATTGTAGTTTGAAAAGTCACCTGAGGAAAATTTCACGAAGAGGTTTTTACAGTAAAGGTTTAAAATTTTGTATGTAAGTGTGTAATATACATTTATATATAAGTGAAACAATTAAAGTTTGGGTAAATAAATACATAAACACTCATGCCTTTCACCCAGAGGGGTAGGCAGAGACTACGGACTACCATTTGGCACGATCCTGACACACCTCTCTCGCCTCCTATACATCCATATACCAACGCATACATGCTCGTCAGTTAAGGGTACTCCTAATCTGGCCCATCTTCAATTTGATCGATAAATTTTCGTCTAGGGGATCCCTTGCTGACTCTGCTGTTCACTTCTGCAACATAAATTTGCTTTGTTACTCTTTTCTCGTTCATTGTTTCTACATGACCAATCCATCGAAGCATTCCTTTCTTAATTCTGGTCACAACATCATCTTGCAAACCACACTTTTCTCTTATCACACAATTTCTTACCCTGTCATTCAGATTCAGCCCTAATATAGTCTTAAATGACAGCATTTCTACAGCATTTATTCCACTCTCGTGCTTCTGCCACACTCAACTTTCACTACCATACATTAAGGTAGAGACTAACACAGCGTTGATAATTGCCATACAACCCTTTTTTAACACGATCTAACTTCGCACAATAGAGTCAAGAGCCCTATTTACTCTGTACCCTGCTGCGGTTTAAGTACAGTCTTAAAAAATACTATTAAAATATTAGGAACATTCTTCATCTAGTTCATCGTCAGCTCGTAAAAGCTAACTGTAAAGGACATAGGAGACATAGGCCTTTGCAATGTAGGAAGTATTGGCCTTATTCGTCACGCATAGCAGAACTGGGTATCAAATTATACGTCTCTGGCATTTTTCCATATTAACAACAATGAAGTGATGAATTTCTTTACGCCGTCACCTTACTACAATAATAAAAATTATAAAAAAAATATTTTAATAATTTAACTTTTCTTAATAAAGTACGATTGTGAAATATTAATACAATTTTTTTTTTGCATTTTATTCTTTTAATAATGTTTATATGTATATACTTGTAAGTTCTTTGTTTTGTATATTTTTGAATTATGTATCAATAATTATTGATCGAATGAAGAAAATTAAACATGTTGGAGCTACACTGCATCTTTATTATGAATGCAGCACGAATAGCTAGACTTGACCAGGAAAGGACACATAATTTAAAATTAAAAATTTCGTACAACCGACTTCAATATAAATTATTAAGAATAACTCAAAAACTATTGGTCAGACCTTGATCAAATTCATATGAGACCACATGAGAAGCACCAGCTTTCAATTATAAAAAGAATCATCGAAATCGGCTCATCCTGAAAAAAGTTATGAGGCAACACACATAAAAAAAACATACAGTTGAATTGAGTACCTCCTCCTTTTTGAAGTCGGTAGAAAATACCAAATTAAAATAGCAGCATAATAATGCTATGGTAACGACGCATTCCACCTTAGTACTCTGTGTTAACAATGTATCAGCGTTTCCATTTTTAATCGAGGATAGGTTTGAGTCACATGACCCACATAACACACACAAACGAGCATACATAGGTGGACTGTATGGTGTATGTGTGTTTGTCATTCTTACCTTTATAAAAAAAACTTATGCCTTAATATGCCTTAAATAATTATATTTATCAACGAATTTTATTTTAATAGATTTGCAAGAATAGATATTATAATTAATTATTTTACATATTTATTCACTTCACAAATCATAACGATTAAGGAAAAAATATTGTCCGTCAACGATACATCCATACTTATTACCTACTTACCTACCATCAGGTGGACTGTATGGTGTATGTTAGTTTGTTATTCTTACCCTTTTAAAAGAAGCTTAGGCCCTTAAAAATCTTAACAAATTACATTAAAATATCAACGAATGTTGTTTAAATAGATTTTATAATTAATTTTGTTAATATTTATGCATTTCATAAATCACAAAATTTAAAAAAAATGCACGACCATGTTTTTTTAATTATTAAACTAGGCTCACTCTAGACCTCCATCTGGCTCGAGGGCAAAGATGAGGTCTACGATGGAGCGAGTTTGCCCAGGAGAAGCCTGTTAACACGCACCTTGAAGAGGTTAAGATTATATGCATTCGGAAGGACAGACGCCGGCAGGGCATTCCACTCCTTGGCTGTGCGCATTATAAAAGATGACTTATAGCGCTTAGTGCGAATATTCGGTATATCCACTAAGGGTGATGGTAACCTGCAGTACGTCTGGTATTCCGATATGAGAATGGAAATGGCGGTATGAGCTTATGAAGCTCATGGGCACACTCTCCGAAGTACAATCTGTAGAATCACAAAATATCATAGAATATTTAAGTCCGCAACCGCTTCCGCCCATAACTACGAACCCACATTATGCCAGTCACGACAAGACGTATTGGTAAATGAATAAAGCACTGAAAATATTTTAAGACGTCTATCCTCGCCACTACTATACGTTCCCTCGTAAATAACAAATAAATAAATATAAGTTTTGCGAAAAATCCTGATATTACAATCCATATTTTGTGATGCAGCGTAAGCAAAGCCATCGCCCCTTCCTATTGTGGGTGTCGCAAGAGATAACTTACGGAAAAATGCCTCGTGATCTTCGTGCATTTGTATTTGAGTTTTTCTTGGTTATAATACATGCTATAATAATCTTGTACATCTAATCAGAGCCATGCTGCAGCTATATTAGTAGTATAGTTGTAGCTCGAATGTGTTGGCTCGACCGGGGAAGGACCACGGTCTCACAGAAAACCAGCGTAAAATAGCAGCTTAACGCTGCTGTGTAGCGTATGGTGAGTGTAGAGAATCGGAGACCCCTTTTGCTGGAAACGAGGCATTCCATCTTAGTCCTCACGGGTGACAACGCATCTGCATTTGGATTTGTAGTCGAGGATAGATGTAGATGTCTATGGGCCACAGCAATTACTCACCAACAGGTGGACTGTGTGCTCGTTTGTCACCCTTATCCTATAAAAAATATAAGTACACCTGAGAAGAGCATTCTGCTGAGGTTTGAAGTGTCTGATCAAAGCATGGTGAGGAAACCCATACACAGCAGTTAAGTGGCAATTTGGCGGCTATATAACGGTTGCGCCGTATATGTTTGAGGATTTTTTTTAAGAGTAATGATGTCAAACGACCACACAGTCCACCTGATAGTAAGTGGATGCTGTGGTTGTTAGACATCTACTTCGATTAAAAATCGAATGTAGGTACGAAGTGAGAAGAATACCTCGTTACCGGTAAAAAATTTCTATTTTTCTGTATACTCACCGTACGAAACAAAGCAGCATTAAGCTGCTATTTTACGCTGGTATTCGACGAGAGCGTGGTCCATTCCCATTCAAACCGACCCCTTTGTAGCGTAGCCTACCACATTAAATACCTAGAAAGACAGCAGGCAGCAATCAGCAGTACAGAATAACAGTTTGGCTTTATTGCGGCGATATTATTGAAATTGTAAACAAAACTGCTTTTCTGCTATGGTCATAATATAATTCCAGGGTCACATAGCGACGAATTTATGAAAAGAAGCGAATCAGAAAAAGTGTCACGAAATAAATGAACCAAAAAATACTACTAGTCGCCTTTTTCGCTCGTCAATCATGATTCAGACTTCATAGTAGAAAACGACTGACAAAACGAAATCGAAGATTGGATGGAGTCAATGTATATTTTTACTTCTATGAAATTATTTTTTCAAGACATTTTAATTTTAAATGAATGATTCATGCAAAATATTTATAAAACAAATTATAATAAATTTGATTGGCGCCAGAATATTCCTAAAATCTTTAATTATAATATTCAGAAGTATAATAACATTAATCAACAGAAATATAATAATTCATATTACTGTTTATGATTAATTCGACTTAAGCTTTAAACACTTAAATGTAAGCAGATTTACGGATTGTGACGGCTTTAATTAATTTTAAACGCGAAACAATATATTTCTAATATCTTCTCGATTCTTATTTATTTTAATTGTATTAAATTTAGCTGTTTAAGGATTATTTAGTGTTGTTTTTCATTCATAAGCCTTTAAAACTTACATAAGAGTATATTTTTTTTATTACTATACTTATACATCTCTATATATAAAAATCAATTGCTGTCCGTTAGTCTTTTTTTGATAGGATAACGGTGACAAACGAGCACACAGTCCACCTGATGGTAAGTGGTTGCAGTGGCCCATAGACATCTACATCTATCCTCGACTACAAATCCAAATGCAGATGCGTTGTCACCCGTGAGGACTAAGATGGAATGCCTCGTTTCCAGTAAAAAGGGTCTCCGGTTCTCTACACTCACCATACGAAACACAGCAGCGTTAAGCTGCTATTTTACGCTGGTATTCTGTGAGAGCGTGGTCCTTCCCCGGTCGAGCCGACCCATTCGTGCTAAAACTATGCTACTAATAAAGCTGTAGCATGGCTCTACCACGTAAAAAAGTCTCGCTAAAAATCAAAAACGGCTCGACAGATTTTGATGAAATTTTTTGTGTGTGTTTGAATGGGTCTCTAGATGGTTTAGATTCTGGACTGGACCCGGTAGTTGGCGCTGTTGTAGAGATCCAGAAATTACACGTACGAAGCCCAGGGCGGGTCACTAGTACATAATACAAAAATCTCACGCTTGTCACCCACTCATAGCAGAGAATACGGATTTCCATCTGGCACGATCCATCATTGTTTTTGGAGATGGGTCTTTCGCGTCTGTAGCCTTTATCCCAGGACAATCCTATACGTGTGCTTAACGAGCGACAAAGCTGAATGAACGTCAAATGAGCAGATCATTTGGATCTTAGCAGTGTGGTAGCGGCGTAAAAATCTGTTACTCCTTTCGAACAATAGACCGTATTTGATGTAATCTTTTATTTTATGACCATTATAATTATTTCATCACCATCATTATCAATATCATTACTAACCTGCCGCTCGCAACATAGTTGCAAATCACATTTCACTGCTAAATATACAAAACATATTTTGTGTAATCATGTTATAACGCAGAGAAATTCCGACCATAATAATATCCCTCTGCATAATTCGCTGAGCAATCTTGGGCTTCCTCATTCAGCCAACAATGAAGGAACACGTTTTAGAATCATATGTTTTCGACAGAAAAGATGTGTCGTAACAACCAATACAGAAGAAAGGTTCTCCAATGGCAGGCTTGTACCGGTGCATGAAGCTCCCGACTACATGGAGTGACGAACTAGTAAGAGATGCAAGAAATCGATGGATACACGTGGCTTAGAATCTTGCTTTGTGCTATTGCTTTGGAGAGAGCCATTTTCAGCAATGGACTTGTGATAGGCTGTAATGATGGTGATGATGATGAGTAATAACTCATTAATTTTTCGATGTTGAACGCACTCTCATAATATTCTTAGGTTAAAGTTGTCACTAACTTTGGAATTAGCTGATTAATGAAATTTAATTTTTTATTGAAAAAATATTATTATGTCTTTTTTTTCGAACATAAACGTGGTTAATGGATATTCTCGGTCTTAAACTATAGTTTAAGAAGAATACCTCACGAAAGAAGTCGCTTAGCCGCGGCGACTTCGCCTCTTTTAACATTTACTGTCAAATCCCATACTTTACACTATAGTTCGCATATTTTACAGGGTCATCTTCATTGAAACAGACTAACAGACTAATTATAAACTACTTTTGAATAATGCGGATTGTTTTTAACTTAGAAAATTATTATTGAATTGATTCGGAGATCTGTTTTATTCAGATACGATCAAATCTTGTTGCTTTTTAAAATAATTCATGGTATGGTGATATGTCAAGATTTTTTTGTAAAAGATAGACTGTATTTTCGCGTTGAAGTTGTTGTCAGAATGTTGCCATTGTCGCACTAAGCGGGGACAGCATATTCTCCTATGTACAGAATATTATTATTATACAACGCCGTATTATTACTAGAGAACAATTCAAAAATCGAACTTAGTATGCTCGAGTTTATCAAAAGTACAAAAGTATAAATGACTAGCAGATATCACTAGAAAGTTGTTGACTTGTCCCGCAGTCAATTTAAAAAAAAAATTGCTATAAAAGTGCTTCGTTACCCAACAAGGTTTTATTAATTAGCGTAGGTGTTTCAAGCTAAAGTTTAATTTTATTATTGTAAATAAAATATTACGCTCGTGCTGGCGTGCTCCGGGCTGTCACGTACTTTCCTTGCATTAATTGTATACCGCATACAAATTGCCTATGGTTCGTAAATGTTTTTTTTTCTTCATTTTGGCGACGTGCCATCGTATCGAGGATTAGTAATAGTCAATGATACTTCATACAGACATTTCAATAGTTGCTCTGTTACAAGGATGAATGAGTTAAAACTTAAATACTGGTTGTTGACAAAAAAAATATTTTATTTGAACTCTTCGATGTTTTTGTAAATAAATAACGTGAGAATTTTGGCAGGAACTTTTTTTAATATGAGAGGGGGCAAACGAGCACACGGCTTACCAGATGCTAAGTGACTACCGCCGTTCATAAACAACCCCAACACCAGGGGAATTGCAAATACGTTGCCGGCTTTTCAAAAGAGAGTAAGCTCTTTTATTGAAGGTCTCTAAGTCGTAACGGTCCGTAAAAATCGCTGGTGGCAGTCGATACCACAAGGAAGTTGTGCGAGGAAGAAAAACTCTTGTAAATCGCACATCACCGTATGGACCGCCAATCATCCAGATGGTATGGATGGAATCGCGAGTTTTGTCGCGATGTGCGATGGTGATATTGAGCGGCTGGAATTAGTCCGAACAATTCCTCAGAGCACTGCCCGTGATAGATGGATCTCTTCGTAGCGCCAGTTAGTCAAGCAATTCACTGAGGATGGATTGCTGCTCCTGTTTTGCCATTTGAATAATGTTAAAGATGGTAAAAATTACTTTGCGTACATCCGCTAGATAAAATAAAATGATGTGTCTTACCTAGTTTGAAGAGCACCTCCCGCCCTCTCTCAATTGGGTGCACTATCCCCATTACCACTAATCCCAGCACCACTACTCCCAACACCACTAAACTACCACTGACCACAACACAACTCCCAACACCACTAAACTACCACTGAGGACAATACAACTCCCAACACCACTAAACTACCACTGACGACAATACAACTCCCAACACCACTAAACTAACACTGACGACAATACAACTCCCAACACTACTAAACTACTACTGACGACAATACAACTCCCAACACCACTAAACTACCACTGACGACAATACAACTCCCAACACCACTAAACTACCACTGACGACAGTACAACTCCCAACACCACTAAACTACCACTGACGACAGTACAACTCCCAACACCACTAAACTACCACTGACGACAATACAACTCCCAACACCACTAAACTACCACTGACGACAGTACAACTCCCAACACCACTAAACCACCACTGACGACAATACAACTCCCAACACCACTTAACTACCACTGACGACAATACAACTCCCAACACCACTTAACTACCACTGACGACAATACAACTCCCAACACCACTAAACTACCACTGACGACAATACAACTCCCAACACCACTAAACTACCACTGACGACAGTACAACTCCCAACACCACTAAACCACCACTGACGACAATACAACTCCCAACACCACTTAACTACCACTGACGACAATACAACTCCCATCACCACTTAACTACCACTGACGACAATACAACTCCCAACACCACTAAACTACCACTGATGACAATACAACTCCCAACACCACTAAATTACCACTGACAACAATACAACTCCCAACACCACTAAACTACCACTGACGACAGTACAACTCCCAACACCACTAAACTACCACTGACGACAATACAACTCCCAACACCACTAAACTACCACTGACGACAATACAACTCCCAACACCACTAAACTACCACTGACGACAGTACAACTCCCAACACCACTAAACTACCACTGACGACAGTACAACTCCCAACACCACTAAACTACCACTGACGACAGTACAACTCCCATCACCACTTAACTACCACTGACGACAATACAACTCCCAACACCCTTAACTACCACTGCGACAGTACAACTCCCAACATCACTAACTACCACTGACGACAATACAACTCCCAGCACCACTAAACTACCACTGACGACAATACAACTCCCAACATCCTTAACTACCACTGACGACAATACAACTCCAACACCACTTAACTACCACGGCGACAATACAACTCCCAACACCACTAAACTACCACTGACGACAATACTCCCAACACCACTAACTACCACTGCGACAATACAACTCCCAGCACCACTAAACTACCACTGACGACGGTACAACTCCCAACATCACTTAACTACCACTGACGACAATACAACTCCCAGCACCACTAAACTACTGACGACAATACAACTCCAACACCACTTAACTACCACTGACGACAATACAACTCCCAACACCACTTAACTACCACTGACGACAGTACAACTCCCAACACCACTAAACCACCACTGACGGCAATACAACTCCCAACATCACTTAACTACCACTGACGACAATACAACTCCCATCACCACTTAACTACCACTGACGACAATACAACTCCCAACACCACTAAACTACCACTGACGACAATACAACTCCCAACATCACTTAACTACCACTGACGACAATACAACTCCCAACACCACTAAACTACCACTGACGACAGTACAACTCCCAACACCACTAAACCACCACTGACGGCAATACAACTCCCAACATCACTTAACTACCACTGACGACAATACAACTCCCAACACCACTTAACTACCACTGACGACAATACAACTCCCAACACCACTAAACTACCACTGACGACAATACAACTCCCAGCACCACTAAATTACCACTGACGACAATACAACTCCCAACACCACTAAACTAGTGTGGCCGCAAAGTAACGCCTGATTCTATTAATTTGAATAATGGTTTGAAGTGGATATTGATACGGTGGAGTGGTACGACTTTGTGTATTAAATGTCAACGAATGTGAACTTTTAGTAGGAATAGTATGTGTAACTCAAGTTATTGTGTCTGCTTTGACGCCTTGAGATACTATCGACATCGACTATCTGCTGGCTCAGGCACCCATCACAATCTCCGATAAACTTCTCAATGTGACGCATTAACATATTGTGAAGAAATTTTGAAACAAATTATAATAAAGAATAATTTCGTATTACTTGACACTAGCAAAAGTACAACAGTACGAGCAGAACAGTTACCAAAGAATAACGCAATCCAATTAGAAAAATTGGCAATGATGTTAAAGTCAAAACATACTTAATTCAAAATGATTGCTTTCGATAAATGAAATTTATGTTTTCGTTAAACCGTCAGAGTAGTCATTAAAATAAATGAGATGCTCTTATTTCGGCAAGCTTTGGTTGTTTTACTATAGATTTTATTTTTAAATAATATATTTTCTGGTTCAATAATCATTCAAGAATTATTGATACTTAGTTTAATGAGTGTAGAATAAAAATGGTAAAATATTTTAATTTTTCATAGACAAACAAGTCTTTAAAAGTCTGCAAGTGTTTATTAAAAGTATTATTAAATTAAATGCTAAAATATTTTTGTGAAGAGAATAGAATGAATATTTTTATTCATAAATGATAATTACATATTACTTATTGAAAGTCAGTTTACCACTGGTTCGGAAAACACCTCTATCCTGGAAAGAACCAGCAAAAACCTAGCTGGAATACATTTTTCCATAAAATTTTAGAGCAATTATTAAAATGAATTATAATAGAACCAGTATCGTAGGGATTACCTCATTCCCAAGGTTTATTTTCATTCATATAATAATAAACCTTTTCATACAGTTTTTAAGAAATTTTTAAATTGACGAACATAAAACATTTTCTGGAATTTTTTAGTAAAGGCATATATAACACTGTCCCATAAATGTATTAATTTGTGGAGTCTAGTAACTAGCATTACAAGCTTATTTTTGTTGCAAGTATTTAAAGTATAAATATCTTTGTTCTTTTAAAATTATTTTTACATACATTAGCTGTGTTTAACACACCGATCTAGTGTTTTTTATAAAATTGAAGCAATAAATGAATTACAATCCACCTGATGGTAAGTGGCTGCAACAGCCCGTGGATATCTTCAACCAATACCAAACAAATAAGGATACAGATACGATATCACTTCTAAGAACTAAGATGAAACGGCTACCAACCTGTTACCGTAGGTGCCAGCTCTCTATACCCTTCAAACTGGAACCCAGCAATGCACACAAAGCCGCTTAGCGGCAGAAATAGGTAAAGGGTGATACCGACCCAGAAGGATAGGCAGAAAAAAAGTCCTTGACACTTCAGGTGCTAAGGACCTTTTTCTGCGTGGTAAAAGCGTGGTGAGCAAGGTATTTCAAATAATGCTTGCCAGATGCCGTAGTCTTAAGAAGGCTTATCCAACCAACCGCATATAACATAACCACAAAAACTCGTAATATGCGTGTGTGAGTGATATAGCTGCAATTGAAATTGAAAACCAGGATTACTTATTCATGCACGCTGCTATCAAATCCGATTATGGGTATGGGATTCTAATTGCTGAGGAAATATGATAATATTACAGAACCGCCTTTTTATAGGGTAAGGGTGACAAACGAGCACACAGTCCACCTGATCGTAAGTGGTTACTGTGGTCCATAGACATCTATCCTAGATTACGAATCAAAATGCAGATGCGTTGTCACCCGTGAGGACTAAGATGGAATGCCTCGTTTCCAGTAAAAAGGGTCTCCGGTTCTCTACACTCACCGTACGAAACACAGCAGCATTAAAAATAAGAAAAGAATAGCCTTCGTGATACGTCGCGTGCGAAACAGCACCGACAGCCTCCTAGCTTCCATATATGGAAGGCAAGATTGCCCTGTGATGAGGCACTGGAACACAGTGCATATGGGTTCCAGGCCCAGTATGATTAATAATAAATGATAATTTTGGTAATGTATAATAATTTTTGTAATTATATAAATATAAATTTTTGTATTCTGTAAATTTAATAACCCCTAGTGTTAAGTGTACTAACAAAATGGGTGTAATTACCTGAGTAATGAATAAACAATAATTAATTAAGCTGCTACTTTAAGCTGGTATTCTGTGAGAGCGTGGTCCTACCCCGGTCGCGCAGACCCATTCGAGCTACTACCATAATATATCTGCAGTATGGCTCTAACACGTTAAATAAGCGCATTCCTTTTTGCTCTCAAAGATGACAACACATTCTTAGCCTTCTTTGTGTTAAGAGACTGCAGTAACCACTTACTGTCAGGTAAGTTTGTTTGTCACTTCAATTTTATAAAGTATGGAATTATTACCTTTTCTAAAATAAAAAATAAAAATAAAAACAAGAAATGAACCAATTAACTGAGTTTCTAGATGGTCCTCTTCTGCATAAGACTCGTGTAAATTAAATAAATCACTTTTGACGTTGTCTTTGACTTTGAATTGAATATCACGTTAAATCGACCGCGCCAATAAAACCACCTCCAACATTTCACACTTCCTGTTCCCACCACATATTGGCTGTGCGTGCCGTGTATGCAAAAACGCCGGTTTCCCCGCCTGAGCGTCTGACCGCAGGCTTCCCTTATCGCCTATTGTCCGTCCGTCTGTCACACTCAAAGTCTGACGCTGTGCGGTCTGAGAGATCCGGCTCAAAATATTATGATAATTTGCATAATTTCAGAATCACTATCATTGCCGAAAGTTAATGGAAGCATTGAAACTTAAAGACTTTATTAAAATATTTTTTTTTTAGAATTTACGAGCAGGTACTTTTTAGTGTTTTATATTCTTTAAAACACGTTACCTCCACACTAGGATTTTCTCCTCTATCGCGAGGGCAGTTTACATACACAAATTTCTCAAGGGCCAATCCAGACCCGGCGTAATTATTTATAGGCCATACAAATACTTGTTCCGTGCGGGATTCGAACCCACAGCCCTAAGCGCTACAAGTCATTGCTAAGCCACTGCGCTATGGAGCCGTCAAATGTTAGAGTCTACTTCAATAAAGGAGGTCCAGAGTTACAAAATGTGTTTTCTTCCTTTTTCTGTATGTATGTTACGCGATATCTTCGTAAATGTTAAACCGATTTAGATGATATGTTTTATCAGTTGTTTTATTGTCCTACTTGGGATGGCATAATACGAGGTGAAGTTTTTAATTTAACTATTAGACGTCATTCTAGTTGCTGCTTATGGTATTCCGTAGTCCTCGCAAAAGGGTCAAAAATTAAACTAATAACAAAAAGTAAAAGGCATTTTCAAAGAACTAAAAAACATGCGTGAGTATCGTGGAACACTCGGTTGGAACGAAGTTCCTTTCGTAGTATATTATTACTGATAAAAAAGGTATTATATTATTGATTAACAAATACAAATAAATGAGTTACTAGCGTCTATTAAAATGAAACGTCATTTAAAATAAAATAATATTTCTTTCATGGCAAGAAAAAGTGTGAGGGAGATGGATATTATTTCATATCGCTTCCTTATAGCCGCCAAGACCGTCTACACTACGTCAGAAGGGGTCGTGACGGAAAAATCTTACACCTTTTGTCGCCTAGCCCCCATTCGCCAAATCCGTGCCGTCCGATAAAGAACTTCGTTCTAAAAATAATTATAAAATTTACATATAATAGTTCAAGTCGGTGCTTCAATTCTTCTATACGCTATGTCTTAGCACCGACTTCACAAGCTATGCAGTAATGATTTTGTTCTTTTTAGTTTTTTGAATTCACATTTTAATTTTCGTTAGAAGTTTAATATGTACAAAGTACATGTACGTACCTTATGTTTAATTTCAAATTTCAAATCTAATATATTAAAATTAATATATTTGTTTGTTCGTATTTTATGCGCTGCCATACCGTTTATCAGATTGCGCTAAAACTTTGTCAACTTATTGCTTGCACTTGCGCGAAGCTTATAGGCATGGTACAATTAACTTACACTAGGTGGCACGCGTAACGTACCGAAAGAAATATTCGAAAAATATATATCATTGAACTTCAATGAATGTTTTATCATTCCCAATTAAACAATATAACCATTCGAAATTTAAAATGATATTTCCGTACAAGCTAGTATTTCATATTCTGTTCCTTATTGTAACTATACTCATTCCGTATATAATTGAAAACTCACCAATAGGCTCCCTTTTAATTTTTACCTACATAAGTAATGCGGTAAAACTTTGATTATTGTTTTGA
Source organism: Parnassius orleans (assembly GCA_029286625.1). Classification (NCBI taxonomy): domain Eukaryota; kingdom Metazoa; phylum Arthropoda; class Insecta; order Lepidoptera; family Papilionidae; genus Parnassius; species Parnassius orleans. Next base: position 1,404,309 of record JAGSMP010000087.1, read on the forward strand.
CGCCCATAGGGCCGAACTCAGGTTGATCTAGTTTAAAGGCTCTGCTAGTCTACTGAGTAGTATCACTTCAGCTACCATAGACCCTTTATCTCCTTTAATTGATCAATAAAATTTGCGAAGATAATATGTTTAAGAAGAAACATTGAACCCACACAGGTGCACTGAACTTAATTTTTATTGTACTTATTACACCGCCGAGACTATATCGACCGATGAGTTCTCAGGTGTTATTGTTTTATTATATGCCTGTACACAATTTACAGTTGAACAACGGTTTCTTTCGCCACACTTGGCAGTAAATCGGCTAAAACAATCAATACATTGGCGGTTTTATTGATCAATTCAGAAATTATTAAAACAAAATTATAATTTTTAACAATTATCACACTCCTCATTCTTTTTTTTTTCAATATTATTGTCTGACTGCTCACCTGAGAGTAAGTGGTCACTTTTGCCCGAAGTAACCGACTCATTTCACAATAAAAACAAGTACAACATACAGGTTAACTGATTTTAAGTGCAAGGTGTGGTCCATAAACATATATATCTATCATCCATTAAGAATCAAAATGTAGATGCGTCGTCATCGCTGAGGGCTAAGATGTAATTGAAATACCTCGTTACTAGAATAGAATAAAATAGAATGATTTTTATTTAATATTTATTATCAGATTAGGTACCCTCAACCGACGAGCGTGTATGCGTAGATATATGGATGTAAAGGAGGCGAGAGAGGTGTGCCAGGATCGTGCCAAATGAAAGTTCGTAGTCTCTGCCTACCCCTCTGGGTGACAAGCGTGAGTGTTTATGTATTTATGTCTTTATTATTAGATAATATTTATTGAAAGTCATTTTTTATTTACCACTGGTTCGAAAAATATCTCTGTCCTGGGAAGAACCAGCAAGAAACCCAGCGGGACTTTTTTTAAAGGTTTTTAAAAGGTTTAAAAGGTTGCCGGCAACACATCTGCAATTCCCTTGGTGTTGCAGTTGTTTATGGGCGGCTTTGGCTATGGCTTTTCAAATCTAAATTCTTTTAAACAGGTATTAACATTATGTTTGACAAATGACTCGGCGACAGTTGGAGCAGTATTCAATAACTCTGTTGTCAAGGTAGGAATATCAGCGGTATATTTCTCAAACACCTCTGCGACTTCTTGATTTGATTTAGTCAATTCATTGTTAATTTTCAATTGATAGTTTGTGTTACGAGGTTTGTTTTTACCGGTTTCGCTGTTAATTATACTCCACGTCATTTTAGTTTTATTCTTAGTCGTCTTAATTTTGTTGCTAATAAGTAAAGATTTTGCTGTGGAGCAGACAAAAGGGTCTCTAGTTTTCTACACTCATCAGACGAAACAAAGCAGCGTTATGATAGCATTAAACGCTGATATGAATTCTATATATATATATATTCTATATATATCTGATAGAGAGAACAGTAAAGATAAAGTAACCGACATATCAGATCAGCAAGTTAAAGTGGCAATCGGCCAGTCATATGGTCATAAATGTAGGGCAGCCCCCACCAGATGGAGTAACGATCTGTTGATTCAGTCGCATAGCAGTGTGACAATAATGATCTGTTGAATCAGTCGAATAACAGTACGACAATAACGATCTGTTGAGTCAGTCGAATAGTAGTGCGACAGTAACGATCTGTTGAGTCAGTCGAATAGCAGTGCGACAATAATGATCTGTTGAGTCAGTCGAATAGCAGTGCGAAAATAACGATCTGTTGAGTCAGTCAAATAGCAGTGCGACAATAACGATTTGTTAAGTCAGTCGAATAGCAGTGCGACAATAATGATCTGTTGAGTCAGTCGAATAGCAGTGCGAGAATAACGATCTGTTGAGTCAGTCGAATAGTAGTGCGACAATAATGATCTGTTGAGTCAGTCGAATAGCAGTGCGAAATAACGATTGAGTCAGTCGAATAGCAGTACGACAATAACGATCTGTTGAGTCAGTCTAATAGAAGTGCGACAACAACGATCTGTTGAGTCAGTCGAATAGCAGTGCGATAATAATGATCTGTTGAGTCAGTCGAATAGCAGTGCGAAAATAACGATCTGTTGAGTCAGTCGAATAGCAGTGCGATAATAATGATCTGTTGAGTCAGTCGAATAGCAGTGCGACAATAACGATTTGTTGAGTCAGTCGAATAGCAGTGCGACAATAATGATCTGTTGAGTCAGTCGAATAGCAGTGCGACAATAATGATCTGTTGAGTCAGTCGAATAGCAGTGCGACAATAATGATCTGTTGAGTCAGTCGAATAGCAGTGCGACAATAATGATCTGTTGAGTCAGTCGAATAGCAGTGCGACAATAACAGGGTGACAACACATCTGTTACCTGCTTTGTATGCAGTTGACTACAGGTGTCCATGGACTGCAGTAGCCACTTACCATCAGTTGGATTGTAAGGAGATAAATACTATTCTTCATAATTATCATTACAGCCATTTACAGTTCAACTGCTGAACATAGGGCTACCGCAAGGAAAGCTGTAAAACATGGTCCTGAGCCAACTTTTTTCATCGACTTTCTGCATGTCTCACCAGGTTCTCACTCTATACACACTCAAATGCTCTTACGGTTTATTAATTAATTATATCTCCTCCCCCTGAATCAATTAGGTACTCATAAGATGAGTGCACGAAAAATCGAAATAAAATTAAATCATAGCAGTTTCATAAAAAATTACAAAAATTATTAGTCCGAGTACAAGTGGCGCCAAAAAAGGACGAATTAAATCCAGATTCAACATCGTAAACATCCTTAATCGTTTTTTAATTGACATCGACATAAATCAAAAGCGTGATACTTAATTCTAAGAAAATAAGTTTCGCGATGTGCATTTTTTGTGTATGTTGCAGCCGACTCTGTAATTTACACGAAGGGCCGGACTGCGGGTCACGGTTCGTGTCACTGATTGTTTGCTGCGTTGTTTTTTCGTCCAGATGTGCTTTTTCGGGCCTTTTTATTGCAACGCTTGCATTGTTCTGTCGGAATTGGCCAAGGGGATATTCACACTATTCGTTAGAAGAGTATAATTTGTGAAATGCCTTATATTTTGCACCGTAATTAATTTATGGTTTTATTTTTACAAAATCTTATCTACTGATATTTTTAAACTAACATTTTTATAACTAAATAATATAAAGTTCATTTAAAATAGAAATTTTAAATGAACTTTGATTATTTAGTTATAAAAATGTTAGTTTATAAATATGCTTTGCTATCACGTTGTTCATCACGCTCACGCTCACATTCGGCACGCTCATTCAATTATTTTCTCATTGATTTTTTTTTTGATGTAACCAATATTATATTGCGACGTTATGAGCTAACACGTAATATTTGCTCCGGATTCGGGCGTTAGTCCGTACGCAATTTGTGTATATAGCATACAACAAAACAAGGCCCCAGGAAATATCTCACAGTGGAGGCAAAGTTATTTAAGCAAGCAAAAAGCTTTACTATGTTAGATTATTCTTCGCTGTTCTGATATTAATATTTTAGCTAAAAGTATATCAAATATGAACGCGTCTGTATCCAAACTAAAGATTCACAAAAATCTGCACGCTCCGCGGCGTGTTCACCGCGCATAACGGTCGAATTTTACCCGACACATCTTTTGATGGTATTGTGGAGGTACACTCGCGTGCTGAGAACTTTTTTTATTAATTCCATCCGCCAAATGTCACCATCACAATATCCATCCATCTATTACAGCCTATAAAAGTCCACCGCTGAACATAAACCTCTCCCATAGATTGCCTCATAGGCAGGAATTTGCCATAGTTACTACGCTTGGCAGGCTGTTTGGAAACTGCAGCTTTTTATTAGTTTTATAACATAAATTTGCTTTGTCACTCTTTCCTCATTCATTCTTTCTACATGACCAAACCCCAGAAGCATTCTTTCTTAATCCTGGTCACACATTATCTTGCAAACAACACTCTTCTCTTATTCAGATTCAGCCCTAATATACTCCTTAATGACCGCATTTCTACAGCTTTCACTACCAAAAATATCATACGTGCCTTTTTGGACACATTCTGACTTTTCACAATAGAGTGTAGAGCCCCATTTACTCTCTTTCCTGCGTTCACTAGTCGTTATATATCTTTATAATATCTACCATCCCTGCTAAATACACATCCCAAATACACAAACTCATCTACTTGCTCGACCAACTTTTATATTTTTATATTTGAAATTTGGAAAATTACCTTTATGTGTTTTATAAAGTAATTATTTATTAAACTGTATGTTTTGTTAAAAAGCAAACAAATAAATAAAATCTGTAGCATTCTCTATTTGAAGTTGCTTGCAGGTTTCCTTGGGCTGCAGTAAAGTACTTACCTTCAAGTGAACTGTAAGCATTAAAGTAATAATTATGTGCTGTACCGCGAACAAAATCAGTGCAGCAGTGCGGAGCCCGTGTAAGGAGGCTCAGAGTAGCTTTTTTAAACTTTCTTAGTCTGTGCCATGGCACAGACTAAGAGAGTTTGAACCCGCGGGCTTTAACGCGTGTTGCGAATATAAATAAATAATAAATAATCTTTATTGATAAACATATTACATTCACAAATATTTACAGTGGTCAACAGCCCCTAAACTAGGATATTATACCTGTATTTCAGGGGCTAGTTTTCCTTCCCTATTCTTAGTTCTTATTAAAATAAAATAATTTGTTTATCGATATATAATTAATTATGATTATGTTTACACATATTTCTTAAAACGTAACTTATGAAAATTTAAAAAAAGTGTAATAAAAAAATATGAAAATGATGTAATGTTGGCACTGTAACAAAAACTATGTGTGTGTTGTGTGTGTGTGTGTGTGTGTGTGTGTGTGTGTGTGTGTGTGTGTGTGTGTGTGTGTGTGTGTGTGTGTGTGTGTGTATGTGCGAGTGTGTGTGCGTGTATGTGTGTGTATGTCTGTATTGTATTAGCGGGTGTTATTTATACATCCAAGGAAAAAAGGCTCTCCGTATCTTCATAATCATTTTTTTTAGCCATTCTGTAATTTAACTTTTCACTTCAAAGTTATTTAGTGAACTTATGTTATGACATCTATTAAGTTTGTTGTATAGCGTAGGTGCCAAAAAGTCAAAATGTCTTCTAAACACAGCAATATTTGATCTTGGAACAGGACATTGTTCCATCCTCTTATTGCTAAATTTTAGTTTAGGGACAGTAACACGATGATATCTTCTTATACTTTGAAAAATAAATGTTTTGCGGACAGATAACACTTTCGCTCTGTCATAGACAGACACTGTTGATTGGCGAAATGGTAAACGAAAGATTACTTTTAAGACAGCTCTTTGTGCGCGTTCATCTTTTAGCGGCACCGCCCCAAGAACAAATGCAGTAATTAAAGACACACTCTCCCAATGCTTTTTATGTTTTAATAAGTAGTTTGCAATCGGTCACTGTCCGTAAACTTTTAAATATATAAATGAGTTTTCTTAGTTTATTAGCTACTCCATCAGTATAGGCCTCCCAAGTTATTTTTTGTTAATTATTACACCAAGATATATGATCAGATCGAAGGACCAAGTCGTGGCGTCTCTTCTAGTACGTAGTACTGATTTCTTCAATTGTTCTCAAATTTCATTTGTCACTTAAATTTTATTATGATGTTACATATTCAACTGTATGTTCTTTTTAGTATATGTTACAAGTTGTATCGGATTTAACTGACTTTTATTTACCGATAACAGAAATCTACCGCAAAATTTCGACCACATCAAAATTAGTTTTAACATAATTTTTTAAATAAACCTTATCGTCGAGACATCATTAGATGATTAAGTCATAATATTATGTCATAATATTTTCATCATGCTTTTGTACTCGACTGTACCAAAAATATTCGGGCAGAAATCACAGTAGCATATCTAAATGGACCCCATGTAAATAAGTTAGGTGCGTCTGGCCCGTTGCTTATATCTGAATCGTGCGGATTTTTTTGCCTAATTAAAAATAATTTTATTGCGGCCCTTTGGCTGTTTCTTATGCCATATAGATTATCAAGTCTCATTTAGAGCTATAAAAAATTTATTTCACACATTTTGCGTCAATAACTCTGCTTAAATAATTAAAGGGTAGTTGGTTTTTTAACTTTAAGTATGTAATATAATATGTATTACAATATCAGGATAACAGCAATATACCTATTATTATGTCTGATAATAAAATACATCATAATGCTAACAGTCTTACCGTCGAAAACAATAGGGTATGATATAATAATAATATCCTCTAGACCAAATTTCGGTCATGGCGGCCAGTCTCAACATAAACGATCAATCTGCGTAGTTCAGGGTTATAGTGCAAGAGTGTGTGAACATGAGCAAGCACCAAGCACACTTTCATTGTCCGATGAGAGGGCATATCCGGAGACAGTGAATTGGTGAAACTCCGCCAATTTACTGACTCCTGACTGCTAATGAGAAATTATTGATAGACAAACCCAAAAACTGACTTTGGCCGGATGTTCCGGATTTAGAACTCGCTACCTTATGTCCATTCTCTTACGACTATTCCAACGAGGCATTCAAAATAGGGTCAAATAGCTGAACGAAGTAAATGCAATGTTATAAATTAATGTTAATGATGGGCCGGCTCAAACCGGGGCAGTACCACGACCTCACAGAATACCAACGTAAAGTAGAAGCTTCGCTTCTGCGTTTCACTTCGTTAGTGCAGGTGGCCGGAGGCCCAACCCCCCTCCCCCCTCCATAACATGATAGCGGAATTCAAAAGAAAAGACTACCCCAGGAGGGTACCAGCACCCCTGGTAATTGAGAATCCCTCACTGAACATCCACGGTCAAGCTACCCTCTTCTTCCTGAGCGTGGGTGCTCAGGCTGCCCTAACCTAACACTGCACGGGGCAAACAGAGCGATAAAACCATGGCGCCCCTGGCACGCTATCCGTGGACTTCTGCAACATCAGGGGACTTCACTCGAACCTTAACGCCGTCCACTACCATCTAGAGACGGCGAAGCCGGCCTTGCTCTTTTTGACCGAGACGCAGGTGTCCTCTCCTGCTGATACTTCGTACCTGTCCTACCCAGGGTACAAATTAGAACACTTCTTTGTGCCCCGGGCTGGAGTTTGTGTATACGTCAGAGAGCATATCTGTTATCGAAGCCTCGGCAGTCTTTAAGGTACGGACCTGTACATCCTTTAGCTGCGAGTAGACAGCGACGACCATCCCCGCGTCTACGGGTGCCTGTATAGGTCCGATAGCGGTCCCAATGCCGACACAGACCAACTCATCGACCACGTCCAAATAGCTACAAATTTCTTGCTACAACAGATCCCATCCGTAGAGATCGTGATACTTGGCGATTTTAACGCCCACCACGCCGAATGGCTCGGTTCACGTTTAACCAATCTTGCGGGGAGATCTATTTATGGCTTTGCCTTGGCATATGGTCTGACACAACTGGTTACTTCGCCTACGCGGATTCCAGATGTGGAGGATCATACACCTTCCCTGTTGGACCATCTGCTGACCTCTCATCCTGACGGATATCAGGTTTCCATCGATGTCCCTCTCGGCTCTTCGGACCATTGTCTGATCCGGAGTGTGGTGCCACTCACGCTTCCCTCGCGGTTGCAGTCTGCAGGCTGCCACCGTGTTTGATATTACAGGTCGGCGGATTGGGACGGAATGCGGTCTTTTCTTACCCATGGGGGCGGGTTTGCTTTTTACCAGATGATCCCAGTGCTGTTGCTGACTCTGTCACTGATGTGGAGCTACAGGGAATGGAACTATTTATTCCTTCATCTGTGGTACCCATCGGAGGCAGATCTCAGCTTTGGTTTGGTCGCTCCTGTAAGACGGCATTACGCAGTAAGCAGGAGTGTTATCAGGCCTGTGCTGAGGCTTCGGCGGCTCGGGATGTATACATCAGCATGCTTAAAAAGAAGTATAACTTCGCCTCCAGGTCCTTCAAAAGAGTTATTGCCAAGGCAAAGTATGAACACATTGGCAGAATTGGCGAGAAATTAGTTCGCCTTCCTTCGGGAACCCGTGCATTCTGGTCTCTCGCCAAGGCTGTTCAAGGGACTTTCTGTAAGCCATCAGTACCATCTCTGCACAGGGAGGACGACTCACTGGCCCACGCCGCAAAAGAGAAAGCCGACCTTTTAGGCTCCCTTTTTTCATCCAACTCGACTCTCGATGACGGGGGAACATACCGCCGACTATCCCGCAGTGAGAGTGCTCTATGCCTGATGTGAGATTCACACAGTGCTCAGTACGCAAAGCACTCCTCTCCCTGGACATACACAAGTCGAGTGAGCCCGACGGAATCCCGCCAGTTGTGCTGAGGACGTGCGCTCCAGAGTTGGCACCGGTTCTAACGGGTCTTTTCCCGTACTCCTACTCCCTAGGCGTTGTCTCGAATTCATGGAAGACAGCTTTCGTGCACCCAATCCCTAAAAAAGGTAACCGCTCTGATCCGTCCAACTACAGGCCTATCGCCTTCACCTCCTTGTTCTCGAAAATAATGGAGTCCATTATTAACTGCCAGCTCATGCGGTACCGTGATGCTCAACCAGCTGATTAGTGACCGCCAGTACGGTTTCCGTTGGGGTTGCTCAGCTGGTGATCTTCTTGTTTACCTAGCACATAGATGGACGCAGGCGATCGTGTCCAAGGGGGAGGCATTGGCCGGGCTATCACCAACGCTGTTTCTTCTGCATATCAATGATATGTTGCAAACCGGTAACATTCATTGCTATGCAGATGACAGCACTGGTGATGCTCTATACACAGGCCGTGTCAATATTTCTCGAGAAAACGTCGCCGAGTACCGGAACAAACTTGTTCCTGAAGTCGAGTCTTTGCTGAACAAAGTCTCAGATTGGGGCGACTAAATCTAGTCCAGTTTTATCCTCAGAAGACACAAGTTTGCGCTATTACAGCTAAAAAGAACCCCTTTGTCGTGTCTCCTCAGTTTCAAGGCACTTCCATTGTTGCCTCAGCCAGTATCGGAATCCTCGGCGTCGACATATCGAGTGACGTGCAGTTTCATGGTCACTTGGAAGAGAAGGCCAAATTGGCCTCTAAAAAGCTTGGAGTGCTCAGCAGAGTGGGACAGAATAGAATAGAATAGAATAGAATATTTTTTTATTCAATATAGATTACATGTGTAATTCTTATTGAAAGTCATTTTTTACTTTACCACTGGTTCGAAAAAAAAACCTCTGTCCTGGGAAGAACCAGCAAGAAACCCAGCGGGACTTTTTTTTTAAAGTAAGTTTTACATTAATGGTTGTACAAACTATTTAAGTACAAAATTTATTTTAGAAACTGCTTGGTAGCGACCACCTCATCCCCAGGGGTTATTATCAATCATATATTCATTTATACTATAATAACCCTTTTATACAGTTTCAACAACAAAACATTTAAACTTGGTAATAGAGAGCCTGTACACTTTCCGGGACCTTGTTGTAATAGCGTATACATTGCCCCAAGAATGAATTACTGACTCTGTGGAGTCGAGAAACTGGTATCACTAGCTTGTGTTTGTTCATAGTGTTTACAGAATGTATATCACTTTTTTACTAAAACTACCTTTGTTTTGTGAACATACATTAAATTTTCATAAATATACTGAGAGGTCAAAGTTAATATATTTATTTCTTTAAATTTATCTCTAGAGACTCTCTCGGTTTTAGGTTGTAAATAGCTCTAATGGCCCTCTTCTGTAAAACAAAATAGTTTCTGAATCAGCCGCATTTCCCATAGCAAAATCCCATAAGACATTATGCTATGGAAATAACTGAAATAAACTAGTCTAGCTGTCTCGCCACTAGTGAGACCTCTAATCTTTTTTACAGCATAGGCTGCAGAACTTAGTCTGCTTGCTAGTTTGGATATATGGGGGCCCCACTGAAGCTTTGCGTCGAGAGTGATGCCAAGAAAAACAGTGGATTCAACAGGGCTCAGTTCTTCCCCATTTAAAAACACATTGGTACCCAGATTTGTAACATTCGTTGTTGTAAATTTAATACATTTAGTTTTATTTCCGTTTAAGTGTAGATTATTAACGTTAAACCAATGCACTAATTTTGATATAGCATTATTCACTTCGTCATATTTAAATGATTGACGTTTAAGTTTAAAAATCAAGGAAGTATCATCAGCAAATAATACTATATCATGATTATCCCCTACAAGGGAAGGTTAGTCATTAATATATACCAGAAATAGGAATGGGCCGAGAATCGAGCCCTGAGGGACACCCATTAGTACAGGTGACCCGGAAGAACTTTTACCATTGATAATAACTTTCTGCATTCTATTACTTAAATATGAAATAATAAGTTTAAGCGCTGTGTTCTTGACACCATAGTACTGTAGCTTCCTGATTAATGTGTCATGGTGAACACAGTCGAAGGCCTTGGAAAGGTCACAAAATATACCCAAAGCATCCTTCGAATTCTCCCATGCACAAAAAATATGTTTAATAAGCTCAACTCCAGCGTCATTTGTCGAGCGACCCCTTGTAAAACCGAATTGATTTTATGTAGCAATTTATTAATATTAAAGAAACTTAAGATCTGATCTAAAATTATTTTTTCAAAAATTTTACTAAATGTTGGTAGTACAGAAATCGGTCTAAAGTTGGCGGGGTCTAATGTACTACCAGATTTAAATAAAGGTATGACTTTACTATGTTTCATTAAATCAGGAAACACACGAGATTCGACGCTTGTATTAAATATAGTGGCTAGATAAGGTGCTATTATATCTATTATAGATAAAATAACTTTAACGGAAATCCCCCATAAGTCTGCCGTTTTCTTAACATCAATTGTTTTAAAATATTTAACGATATCTTTTGGCAATACTCTATGGAATTTAAAAGTATTTGAAGAAGCCTTTACATTTTGTTTAAGCAATGATTCTGTGACAGTAGGAGAAGAATTTAATGATTTTGTTGTCAAAAAAGGCACATCAGTAAAATGTTTCTCAAAAGCCATAGCAACTTCTTGATCAGATCGAGTTAAACTGTTGTTAATATTCAATTGAAAATCCGAGTTGCGCGGTTTGACCTTGCCCGTTTCACTATTTATTATTCTCCAGGTCATTTTAATTTTGTTGGATGCAGTTTTAATTTTGTTACTTAAATGTAAAGCCTTAGCTGTGTAGCACACTTTTTTAAATATTTTAGAATATGTTTTTACATAATCTCTAAATATAACACTAGTATTATATGATTTGTCATTATAAAGCTCATATAACTTTCGCCTACTTTTATAAATTCCTACTGTCTTCCATTCATTAAATGATTTGCGACTGTTAAAAGAGAAAGTTTTAGAAGTAAATATTCTACTAAATTCACAAGTTATAATTTTAAATAACATACCATACAAATAATTAGCACTATTTTTAAATGAAAGTGATGAAGTCTTTTATTATATTACTTCTAAACCTCTCAAGCGATGGTCATTTATTGGAACAAACACAACTTTCTTATTTTTCTGTTTTTTGTGTATGTAAGGCAATGATACCAACTGTCCACAGTGATCTGAACTTAAATTTTGAATAATTGATTTATGCAAGGGCTTAATATCTGTAAAAATATTATCTATACAGGTTGCACTAGGCCCAGCAATACGTGTTGGTTCTAAGAATAAATTAACAAGATTATACGATTTAAACAATGAGCTAAACTTAATACTAATGGAAGAAGTTTCAAGGAGATTGATGTTAAAGTCTCCACATATTACAACAGACTTGTTCTGTTTACTAAGTTTGAGCAAAACTTCTTCCACAATTCCTTCAAAATAGTCATAAGTAGAACATGGGGGTCTGTAAACACTTACAACAATGAGGTGCTCGAGCTCGACACAAGCCATTTCTACAGTTCGCTCACAATATCACAATATCCTTACGTTATTTATATAATAATGATTTATCTGCTAATATTAAGGAGCCACCACGTAAACTTTTTTCTCTATTGAAGGAACTGACTACCTGGTGATTTCTGAAATTAAACATGAAATTATAATCTTTTAGCCAATGTTCAGTAATACAAAGGATATGTATATTGTTACTATTTAAAAACAATTCAACTTCCAATTCTTTGCTCATCATGCCTTGTATATTTTGATGCACCAGGTGTAAACAATTTTTATTACTTATTTGTGGGCTGCATTCAAAATTAATTAAACTCTTATTATTGCTAGAGATTGCCTCTATTGTCGCATTTACTAATTTAAATTAGTTGGAACTGATTCCAAATTAAATGTCAAATGATTATCATGCTCAATAAAAGCAGTCTTGGTAGCCAAAACTTGGCTGAGTTAAAAATAAATAATAAGATAGCACATTTGCTACCAGTCTTAAATTATATTTGGATAGGTAATATCTATCTTTTGTCCAAAACTTTTTATTAAATTATTTATGTCAATAAATGAAATTTGTCATTATTATCACAATTACATGTCAAATTTAAATTATTGTTGTTATATTAAATTATTCATTTGTATATTTAAATTATGTCTTAGATTATTTTCCTGTGGCAATCCCTGTATGTAAGGCAGTGTGAATAAGACAATTTTGTGTACATTTAAGTTATTAAGTTGTTCAATAAATCTTAATAACTGTTTGTTGTTTACACTGCCTCTTCTACCAACAAAAATTATTATTGTACTATTTGGGCAAAATTTAGTAACTATAATTTTATTTAGGATGTCACTAAAAGATGCTCCAGGCATGCAGCAATTTGTAATTTTTTGTCCCTTTAAAGAGTTATTTAAAGTTATGCCTAGATTTTTTCCCATGTCATCATTAATATTTGAGTCATTTTTTTATTTTAAGCTCCTCTGCTATGGCACTGTCATAGAGTTTTGGTGGTGGTATAATATTATCAGCACACACCGACTCTGAAGAAGCTGGTATTGAATGCTGACACTCACATTGATGTTTAACTAAGGAGTCAAAACGCTCCTCATTATATTTACATGTCTTTACCAGATTATCCACAGCCAGTATGTGTTCTTTTATTTCGTTTTGGGCTGATTTATATTTATTGGACACCGTTTGAAGGGAGTTAGTAAGTGATAACATTTCTGATTTAAGGCACTCTACGTCAGTCTCATAACATTTTTTATGTTATCCACCTCAATTGAATACAACTTAAGTTCATATATCAATGCTTGCTTTTCTTTACATAAATTAACATAATTTTTGGTATTAATCTTATTTTTTATTAATTTTTGTACTTTCCTTATGTTTCCTTGACAGTATTTCATGCCGGCACACCGCTTGCAACTTTGCAAGGCGCAGGTTCGGCCTCACATGGAATACTGTTCCTATCTCTGGGCTGGGGCTCCCCAGTGCCAGCTCCTTTCACTTGACCGTATCCAGCGCAGAGCGACTCGAATCGTCGACGACCGAGTCCGAGACCAAGACCACGGGGAGCGCTCTGAGGAATTGTTCGGACTAATTCCAGCCGCTTAATTTCACCATCGCATATCGCGACAAAACTCGTGATACCATCCATACCATCTGGATGATTGGCGGTCCACCACTGTGCGATTTAGAAGAAATTTTCTTCCTCGCACAACTTCCTTGTGGAATCGATTACCACCAGCGATTTTTCCGGACCGATACGACGTAGGGACCTTCAAGAAAAGAGCCTACTCATTTTTAAAAGGTCGGCAGTTGTTCATGGGCGGCGGTAGTCACTTACCATCATGAGAGCCGATTGCTCGTTTGCCCCCTCTCCTATAAAAAAATAAAATAAAAACAAAAATAAATTAAAAATTAAAGGCGGCTCCCCTACTAGAAACGTGTTTGATGGTACGGAACCCTTTACGCGCGAGTCCGAATCGCACTTGGCTGGTTTTTTAATTATTTTGAGTTTTTATCAAGAAGGTGCTGCTGTCCGTCTCCTGTTTTAGTTTCCCTCTGTAACCTCTCATCACATCCTCATTACGAGTAAGGATAGTGGATATTCTCATGCCACCACTGCATTGTAAAAAAAAAAGTATATACAACTTCCGTATTTTTGTATACAAATATTGTTTAAATCTCCGCCTACAGTTCTTAGAATACCAGCAGGCTGAGTTGTCGCTGTATAGCGAGACTGATCAGCTGACCAAAGCAGCTATCTGCTCTTGGGTCGACAATTTACATGGTATAGACATGCTGCAGCTACAGTATGGTTGTAGCACGAATGAGTCAGCTCGATCTAAGAAGTACCACGCTCTCACAGAATACCAGCGTAAAATAGCAGTTCAACGCTATTGTGTTTCGTATGGTGAGAGTAGAGAACCGAAGACCCTTTTTACTGGAAACAAGGTATTCCATCTTAGTTCTCAGGGGTGGCAACGCATCTGTATTTTGATTCTTAATCGATGATAGATGTAGATGTCTATAGGTGATTTAATTAAAAAAAACATATATTATTTTTATAATATAGTCTTTTTTTTTCGTCTTTTTCTTTAAAAAAAACGTTACCTCCACACTAGGATTTTCTCCTGTATCGTGGGGGCAGTTTACATACATAAATTTCACAAGGACAAACATCCAGACCCGGAACAATTATTTGTAGGCCATACAAATACTTGTTCCGTGCGGGATTCGAACCCGCGGCCCTTAGCGCAGCAACTCATTGCTAAGCCACTGCGCCACGGAGCCGTCAATATGCAGTCTTTCAATCTCGCTTGAAATTTGGTATGGTTCCACGCTAGCACAGAATACCACCTTGAATTAGCAGTATATTTCTGTTTCGTATGGTGAGCGACGAGAAACGGAGAACCATTTTACTGGTAACGAAGCATTCCATCTCAGTTCTCAAGGATGTCGACGTGTGGATAAATGTGTGCCTCAGCATCCGCAATCCGCGTACTATTGAGTTTGTACTAGTTTGTCACCCTTTCACATATAAAAAAATCGGCGTAAACTTATGGTATTTTTTTATATATGTAGCAAATGATGTCGATTGTAAATATAAATACTACAAATATATTTACTTTAAGTAAAAGAAAAAAAATCTTATAAAAGCATAAAATCAGCAATAAAAAGTTAGAATGTAAAGCAACTTGAAGTTGTAAATCACTTTTTGTCTTTAACTTTCCCTAACTTGGATTAATCTGTAGTATATAAAATATCAAATATATTAAAGATTTTATTTTGGGGCCCGGATATACGTAAAGAAACTTATTATACGTGGTAGAGAAATACTACAGCTGTTATATTTGTAGAACGAATTTGTCGGCTCGACCGTCAAAAGACCACGCTCTCACAGAATACCAGCGTAAAATTTTAGCTTTATGTTGCTGTGTTTCGTATGGTGAGTGTAGACAACCGGATACCTTTTTTACGAGAAACGAGGCATTCCATCTCAGACCTCAGGGGTGGCAACGCATCTGCATTTTGATTCTTAACTGAGGATAGATTTTTAAGTCTATTGACCACAGCATCCACTTACCATCAAGTGGAATGTTTGCTCGTATAATTATTAAAAAGTAATGTTATAATTCTATAAAAAACTATAAATATACTCGTAAACTTCAACAGCTTTACCACAAAAAAAAAATTATTTAATTAGTATGTTCCTAAAACAAGATTTTTTTTACGAAAGAAGTACGCGTAAATATGCAAATTAAATGTAAAATAAGAAATTTAACAACAAATGTCAAAATTCGCGAAGCCTGTTACGCCACGGCTGAGGTTAGTCTCCTAAAATAATCATTATCGATTTCAAAACTTAGTTGTAGATTCTCTTAATGCTTTATTGCGAAAATGTTACTTAAATATTAAACGAAGTAAAAGCTGGTATAGCTATTTGAAAGTTACCTCAACCCGCTACAATTTCAAAGAAAGGCACACTGCATTAAGAAGATTGCGGGGCTCAAGTTGGAACCAATTAATTAAACACAATAATTTGACTCTGTAAGTTCACGATATACGTCTTCGTCTTTATGAATTTGTCTTTTCATTTGACGGGTAAGTTGTAAGTCCTTTGACGAAACTCATTTTCAAACTGACGTTTTGAGGACGGCCGGAGAAGTTTCGAAATTCGCTGTGTTGAAATCGCGACTTGTTTCACGTACTTGATTTCCCTTCTTCTGTCAGAACTTCAACGTTTTACGTTCTTGTTCAATGATACACGTAACTTATAAGTGGATGCCTTTTTAAAACGTATCTTAAGCTGAATTATGTGGTTTTAATTTTTTGTATTGAAAGATCATACGTGGTAGAACCACGCTGCAGCTATATTATGGTTGTAGCATGAATGGGTTGGATCGACCGGGGAAAGACCACGCTCTCACATAATACCAGCGTGAAATAGCAGCTTGATGCTGTTGTGTTTCGTATGGTGAGTGTAGAGAACCGAAGACTCTTTTTACGGGAAACGAGGCATTCCATTTTAGTCCTCAGGGGTGACAACGCTTCTGCATTTTGATAATTAATCGAGAATAAATGTAGGTGTCTATGGCCACAGCATCCACTTACCATCAGTTGGACTGTGTGCTCGTTTGTCACCCTTATTGGTTAAAAAAAGATGTATTTCATTTTGTCCTATAACTTAAATATATAATTTACGTTTATAATAAAAAATAGTTCATAGACATGTATATTATTTTTCTTTTCAATGCTGCACACGCACACGCACACGCACATTCTCACACACACAAATGTAAGAATTATGTAATTAAACAACCTATATGTAAATTTCAATATTAGATGGTGATTAAGAGGGCCGCAATTCTCACGACACCCATGTCACATCTCATGGAGGAAGGAGTGCTCGAACACCAGCACTTCATGGGACCTCAGTCCCGTGTAAGCAAAAGCCACATCCGATTGCCTAAATATAATTAATAATATTATAATAATTAAGATTAAGTACTTTATATGCAAATTTGTTTTTCCAATGTTTTTTTTTATAGAATAAGGGTGACAAACGAGCACACAGTCCACCTGATGGTAAGTGGTTGCTGTGGCCCATAGACATCTACATCTATCTTTGTTTGCGAATTTAAATGCAGATGCGTTGTCAGCCGTGAGGACTAAGATAGAATGCCTCTTTTCCATTAAAAAGGATCTCCGGTTCTCTACACTCACCATACGAAACACAGCAGCATTAAGCTGCTATTTTACGCTAGTATTCTGTGAGAGCGTGGCCCTTCCCCGGTCGAGCCGACTCATTCGTGCTACAACTATACTATTAATATAGCTGCACATGGATTTACCAATGTGGCAATGAAGTGATATGTATTAATTTATTTAAATATTCCGGCTCTAAATCTTTAATGGTAGATTTCACTGCGATACGGTAATCCTAGAATTTAAAAGAAATTATGTTTTTGTTATAAGTACCGTATTTACTTTCATATGCATTTTGTAAAAAGCTGTTATTTTGACAAACCATTTATTATTTCAAACCATTAAGAGTTAAGAGGCTTATTAATGACTGATTTTGTTTAAACCAATCTTGCCAACCTTAGCACAGGCGCAGAGTAGCCTCTCGGTATTCTATAGGATGTATTTTGGAGAGTGCGCAGGAACTATATGCCTTAATTTCTCCCTCCACATTCCATCTTCGGACAACCAGGCAGTTGGTGTGTTGGAACTTTGATATCATTACTCCATGCATTCGAACTAAATAGTTTGATTCGTCTTTCGTAATGCGTACAGCAAACGAGTGGAATAATTTACCGTTGTCCCTTTCCATCCGATAACAATCTGCGCGTCTTCAAGGCGAAGTGAATAGGCTTTGTTACGCTCAGACAGTATTATTTACCATCTAGGGCTTCTTTACCACTTACCACCTGGTGGGATTGTAGTCAAGCACTGGCTTATCTATACATATAAATATATTTGAAGTGTCTGTCTGTAATATTTGCATGTCATTAAGTCATGAATAACCTATCTAGTGTATGTAGTTATTACGTCTGCCTATCTGGACTTGTCGGTCTTTCTGTCCGGGCTAATCTTCGGAATGTTTGAATTGATTTTGATGAAACTTTACGAACAGATAGAGAGTAATGCCAGGCGGAATGTAGGTAATATTTTAACCGAAACATTGTAAAATAAAAAAAAAGATATATAATAATATATCCTACCCAGACGAAGCCGGGACGCATCGCTAGTAATAAATAAAAATGACACTTGTTCTGTAACTTAAGATGATATAATTTGAACCAACTCCAAACCGTTCGTAAATTGTTGAATATTTTGCATTGTAGATGCGTTCATGTGGGAAAATGGAACGTTTTTATACAGACACCAGGCATTAGAATTTAAACCATCTGGAAAATTGCAGTTTTGGTGCGGTTTTTGTTGGCATGACTTCATTGAAGCCGACCACCGACTACGATTATGTTCACACTTATATATACTGTGACTATATTTCAAAATATATACACGTGAT
This sequence comes from Parnassius orleans, assembly GCA_029286625.1. Classification (NCBI taxonomy): domain Eukaryota; kingdom Metazoa; phylum Arthropoda; class Insecta; order Lepidoptera; family Papilionidae; genus Parnassius; species Parnassius orleans. The sequence continues at coordinate 1,422,747 of JAGSMP010000087.1, forward strand.
AGAATAGATACATACTCGTAATATATAATATTGACTTTTGAATTATAAAAGCTTAGTTTCTTAGACTCGTTATATTGACTATTTACCGAATGCCTCTTGGTTGGCTACCATCTTTATATACAAAAACAACGTGACGTTGTTTGACCGCGATCACCTCCTAAACTACTTAACTGATCTCAATAAAATTTTACACACTCTGTGTAAAATTTATTTGTTAAAAAAATTTTTAAATTAATTTATTACACACGCAGTTTAGTCCAACTTGAGAGATAGGATAGTTTTTATCCAGATAAGTGACACTCACAATTTTTATTGCGAATTTAAGGATTTCTTATTGGACAAAGGATCGTCGGAAAGGGCAAAACAACGTCTGCCTGGTCAGCTAGTTATCTTATAAAAGTTAGCGTAGGGCATGGAAGAAGCAATCAATTAGATAAGTTGGTATTCCTGTTGGTTTGCATATTTGATATCTTATGGTATAATTTTGTTCGTATACCGTGTAGTGGCGGTTAAAGTATATCCACTACCCCATATAGGGATACTAATCAGGAGATGGGCAGCAGCGCCTTCCTAATAACGACTAATAATAAAAATAAACTGTGGTTGTGAACCCACTTGCTAAGCGTGGCAACTATGGTAAATATAAACTATATGAAGCAATCTATGGGTGAGGCCTATATTCAGTAGTGGGCTTTGATAGACTGTAATGGTATAACTTTGTATTTACTATCAGTCAGTGGTCTATGGAAGTTATATAACATTGATGAATATTCCTTTTAATTAAATAACTTCAAGACAAATTTCTGACACACACTTCTAGAATAGAATAAGTCGTTTTCATAAGGAATTTCTCTTTAATGATTTTTTCTCGACATTTAGCACCAAATACATTTTACTTATACTATACTAGAGACTCGTTTAAGCTTCGCATTCACCACTGATGAGTCGCATACGTACAAAGCTGGTGAGTCACTAGTGTGGTGTTATATCTTTACGACTTGATCACGAACCGTCAACATTCTCTATTATTGTATTAATGATATATGTGTATGTTATATATATATATAACATACACAAAAACCGTCCTCAAGATTTTTTATTTTTTTTATAGTATAAGCGTGAAAAACGAGCGCACAGTTCCCCTGATGCTAAGTGGATGCTGTGGCCCGTAGACATCTAAATCTATCCCCAATTAAGAATCAAAATGTAGATGCGTTGTCAACCCTGAGGATTAAGATGGAATGTCTCCTTTCCAGTAAAAAGGGTTGTTGTACAAAGTATGGAATAATGTATCAAAATCTGAAATGATTTTGGATTTTGTTTTAAAGTCACAAAATACAGGCAGGCGCGGATAAGCTACTTTATTATCCATTAAGTGATGCAATTACAATCCGCTGAGTGGTGTAAAAAGTTAGAGCTGTAATTTGATACACTAAAAAGATTGTATCAGCGAATTCTTTCATTATCAACTGACACACGCCACTGAGCTGGCATTAAGCTCAAGCTAATAAAAACACTTAATTGTAATTCGACTCGAATGCAGATTGAACGTGTACGCAATTTTTTATATCGTTTATGGGAAAATAACCTTGATCACTAGCGATAAAGTATTAGTTGATTATTATTGAAGCATGTAAACTGACGGCCGCTTGCGCATCATGTATTGTCATTTAAGTTTTCAATTAAATTAAATTTTACTATTACAGTCACCATTTCAGCCTATCAAAAGTCCACTGGTGAACATAGGCCTCCCCAACGATTGCCTCATTATAGGGATACCAGCCATAGTTGCCACGCTTGGCGGGTGGGTTAGTTACCGCAGTTTATTTTTATTTTTTAGTTCTTATTAGGAGGAAGCTGCTGCCCATCTCCAGGTTTGATGATTTCCTCTGTCGCCTCTTACGACATCCACGGGACGATATGGGGTAGTGGATATTCTTACACTGGCTATACAATCTTGTTTTGAAGTTTTGAGTTAGTTTGTACCATAGACATAGAGAATGGACTGAGCGTTAGCCTCACAAAAGTGAGCATTCTCTAGAAAGTGACATAGCGACTGTGCGGCCAATACCTGTCTCTTTCCTGCAAGCCTGATTGGTCCACGTCCTGCAAGCCAGTGACGTGGACCAATCAGAATTTGACGTAGACCAATCAGAATTGTAGACAGAGACTACTACTGGCCGCATATTCGCTTTGTCTCTCTCGCACTTTTCGGTCTGTATTCACTGCACAAATGAATACCGAGCGAACACTCCATTCTCTCTATGTCTATGGCTTGTACAACAAGTGCGTGTTGCCAGTATTTAAGGATCTGAGACGTGGTCCTTCACTGCTGGCTGTATGAGGAAGCTCAAGATTGCTCAGCGAGATATGCTCAGGGTTAAAAGTCAGGATAACTGCAGTAAAAGTTTTAGGGCGCTATGGCGCAGTGGCTTAGCAATGAGTTGCAGCGCTGGGGGCCACGGGTTCGAATAATTGTTCCGGGTCTGGATGTTTGTCCTTGTCCAATTTATGTTTGTAAACTGCCTGCACGATAAAGGAGAAGATCCTAGTGTGAGGGTAACATTTCGTAAAAAAAATAAAGACCAGAGTAACCGACATATCTCAACGGACTAGTAAGCTGAAGTAAGTAAGCTGAAAATTGGGCCGGCTATAGGTCGAAGAACCAACAACCAATGGGGAAGAAAGGTTCTCGAGTGGCAGCCTTGTACCGGAAGACGAAATGTAGGCCAGCGGGATGGATTGACGATCTGATAAGACATGCAGGAAGTCGATGGATGCAGGTGGCTCAGAACCGTGCTGTGGCATTCCTTGGGGGAGGCCTATGTTCAGCAGTGGACTTGTGAAAGGCTTTAATGATTTTTACACCGCTACAACATTTTTTTTCACATTCGCCTTCTATCCTGACAACTATTGCAAGTATTCCGATCAAGAAGGCAAAGGACAACGGAGTAAGTAGTAAGTAAGTAGTAGTAAGTAGTAGTATAATTAACGTGGTAGAGCCACGGCACCAATTCGAACCGCTCTGCGCTGGATGCGGTCAAGTAGAAGGAGCTAACACTGGGGTGCCCAGGCCTAGAGATGAGAACAGTATTCCATGTGAGGCCGAACTTGCGCTTTGTAAAGTTGCAAGCGATGTGCCGTCATGAAATACTGTCTCGCTCTGGTGAGCTCGCCAAGCTTTTTAGAGGCCAACTTGGCCTTCCCTTCCAAGTGACCACGAAAATGCACACTATTCGATATGTCGACGCCGAGGATTCCGATGCTAGCTGAGGCAGCAAGGGGAGTGCCTTGAAACTGAGGAGATACGACAAAGGGGTTCTTTTTAGCGGTAAATGCGCAAACTTGTGTCTTCTGGGGATTGAACTGGACTAGATTTAGTCGCCCCCAATCCGAGACTTTGTTCAGCAAAAACTCGACTTCAGACCCAAGTTTGTTCCGGTACTCGGTGACGTTTTCCCGAGAAATATTGGCACGGCCAGTGTATAAGGCAGCACCAGTGCTGTCGTCTGCATAGCAATTAATGCTACCAGCTTGAAACATATCATTGATATGCAAAAGAAACAGCGTTGGTGATAGCACGTAGCCTTGTGGAACACCAGCGTTAGTAGGCTTGTAATCAGAGCATGCACCGTCTACTACGAACTTGATGCTCCGATCAGCAATGAAACTGGTGATCCAATTGCACAATTTCTCTGGAAGCCCATAGGAAGGGAGTTTCGAAAGAAGCGCTTTGTGCCAGACCGGATCGCAGGCCTTCGCTATGTCAAAACTAACGGCCAATGTCTCCTCGCTGGACTCTACTGCCTCCGCCCATCTATGAGTCAGTGAGACCAGAAGATCACCAGCTGATTGATCCCGACGAAAACTGTATTGGCCATTGGTCACTAATCAGCTGGTGATCCTCAAGGTACCTCATAAGCTGGCAGTTTATAATAGACTCCATTAGTTTGGAGAACAAGGAGGTGATGGCGATAGGCCTGTAGTTGGACGGGTCTAAGCGGTCGCCTTTTTTAGGGATTGGGTGGACCTAAGCTGTCTTCCATGAATTCGGGACTACGCCTTGGGAGTAGGAGTACCGGAAAAGACGCGTTAAAACCGGTGCCAACTCCGGAGCACACGTCTTCAGCACAATGGGATGGACTCCATCAGGCCCACTCGACTTGCTGACGTCCAGGGAGAGGGGTGCTTTGCGAACCGAGCGCTGCGTAAACCACACATCCGGCATGGAGCACTCACACCGCGGGATAGTCTGCGGTGTGTTCCCCGTCATCTAGAGTCGAGTTGGACGCAAAGAGAGAGACTAACAGATCGGCTTTCTCCTTTGCGGCATGGGCCAATGAGTCGTCATTTCTGAGCAGAGATGGAAGAGATAGCTGACAGAAGTTCCCTTGGTCAGCCTTGGCGAGAGACCAGAATGCACGGGTTCCCTAAGGAAGGTGAACTAGCTTCTCGCCAATTCTGCCAATTAGACCTTGCCTTGGCAATTACTCTTTTGAGACCTGGGAACGACCTGGGAAGTACCTGGAGGCGGAATTATACTTCTTTTTAAGATCACTGGTGTTTACATCCCGAGACGTTGATGCGTCAGCCCAGGCCCGGTAGCAACCCTGCTTATAGCGTGACGCTAGTTTACAGGAGCGACCAAACCATGGCTGGGATCTGCCTCCGATGGGCACTACAGAGGATGGAATAAAAAGTTCTATACTCTGAAGTACCACATCAGCAACATAATCAGCAACAACGATGGGAAGCAAACCAAGGGTAGGATGCAAAAAAAGACCGCATCCTATCCCAATCGGCCAACCTATAGTGCCAAATACGGCGGTAGCCTGCAGAATGCAACTGCGACGTTAGTGTGAGTGGCACCACATTCCGGACAAGACAATGGTCCGACGAGCATAAAGGAGCGTCGACGGAAATCTCATATCCGTCCAGATGAGAGGTCAGCAGAAGGTCCAACTGGGAAGGTGCATGATCCTCCACATCTGGAATCCGCGTAGGTGAAGTAACCAGCTGTGTCAGACCATATGCCAAAGCAAAGTCATTAACAGATCTCCCCGCATGATCGGTTGAAAGTGATCCGAGCTATTCGGTGTGGTGGGCGTTAAAATCGCCAAGGAATACGATCTCTGCGGATGGGATCTGCTGTAACAAGGAATCTGTAGCCATTTGTACGTGGTCGATGAGTCGGTCTGTTTTGGCATTACCGCTATGGGACCTATAGAGGCACCCGTAGACGCGAGGATGGGCGCAGCCATAGGATGGACAGGTCCGTTCCTTCAAGACTCCCGAGGCGTCGAAAACAGATGTCCTCTCTGACGTATACGCAAACTCCAGCCCGGGGCACAAAAGAGTGTTCTAATTTGTACCCCGGTAGGAGAGGTATGAAGTATCAGCCGGAGAGGATACCTGTGTCTCGGTTAAAAAGAGCAAGGCTGACTTCGCCGTCTCTAGATGGAAGTGGACAGCGTTAAGGTTGGAATGGAGTCCCCTGATGTTGCAAAAATTCACGGATAGCGTGACAGGGGTCGCCTTGGTCTTATTGCTCTGCTTGCCCCGAGCAGTATTACTCGCGAGCGGTAATTTGTCCCCCCCCCCTTCCACCCCAGAATACGCGGGGCAGCATGAGCACCCACGCTCAGGAGTGGAGTAGCTTGGTCGTGGATGCTCAGCAAGGGATTCTCCAGGGGTGCTGGTACCCTCCTGGGGTAGTGTTGATAGGGTGGGGCAGGGGGGAGGGGAATTGGGCCTCCTGCCACCTGCACGCTGGTATTCTGAGGTCGTGGTACCACCCTGGTTCGAGCCGGCCCATCCGTGGACAGCAAAAGCTGCCGCGTGGCTCTACCACTGTTGTCGGCTACCACTGTTGTTGCTGTGTCGGTGAACTTCACATGCCTTCGAAATTTTTTTTCTTCTTGTTAAATCAGCACTTAAATTTGCAATTAACAATTTCATTAGTGCCGGCGGGGATCGACCCGGGTTGCTCGCGTACTGTGAAATTGATATTGATGTCTATAGGACACAGCATCCACTTACCATCAGTTCGACTGTGTGCTTATTAATTATTCTTATTCTTTAAAAACAAAATTGGACAAAAAATTGGATCATATCAAAACAAAAATAAAAATAAATGTATCAGAAATAATTTATGTACATTTTATATTATGTTTGTATTGGGGCAGCGCGGCGGACATTTCCTTGCCCTAAAAATACTTTCGTTTATTCGATGTATATAGGCCGTAACTTTAATTTATATAATGTTTTCGTATGTTATACAATATTAGCATTTTAGAGTTTTAAAAACTATAAATATCACTATCACTATCACTAGTGATAGTACCTTATATAATACACATCCATCCATCCATCCATTACAGCCTATAAAAGTCTACTGCTGAACATAGGCCTCCTTATTAGATTGCCTCATGGGGGGATCATGCCATAGTTGCCACGCTTGGCAGGCTGGTTGACAAACGCAGTTCTTTTTAGTTGTTACTAGGAAGACGCTGCTGCATATCTTCTGGTTTGCTTCTCTCTGACGCCTCTCAAGACACTCACCGGACGATATGGGGTAGTGGATATTCTTACACCGCCACTACACGGTTAACCACATACACAGTTTTACCATTTTAGAGTTATAAACATTTTAATTAATTGTACAGGTTTGAATCAAGAGGTTACATCACGTGAGCATATAACTAGAAGGATTTACCTATGATGACGCAAAATGACGAAACTAAAAAGTAAGTACGTAATCCTCACATTTATCTATGACAACTGCCAATGTGGTCACCCGACCATTGAGTTGCGTTACGTTAGTCCTATTATTCATTCTGTGGTTGCGGGTTTTAGGCTCGATCCTAGCCGGAGCCCGTTTCAGATCAGCAGTGCGATTGTGTAACTTGGTGGGAGTCATAGTTGCCTTCGTTTTGACGTTTGGTTTCGTACGTTGTTATGTAAAGGTATCAGTATAGATAACAAGCTGATGTTTTTTATATTATGATACGAGGTGGATTGAAAAGTACTCGGCCTAACCAAGAAAATAAACACATACTAAATCAGTAATATTTTATTTTCTACATAATCACCATCAAGTTCAATACACTTTTGCCACCTCCTTCCAAGCATTTAGACCGTTGAAAAAATGATTCTTCCTTAGAGTCAAAATATGCGTCTACAGCTGCTTTGACCTCGTCGTTTGTCGAAAATCTTTGACCTCCCAAGTGCTTTTTAGGTTAGGGAACAGAAAGAAGTCTGATGGTGCCAGATCAGGTGAATACGGCGGATGCGGTAACAGTTCAAAGCCACAGTTGTGAATTTCAGCCATTGACTGTACTGACGTGAACACGGGCGTTATCTTGATGAAACAGGACTTTTCTTCTGAGCATTCCTCGACGTTTTCTTTTATTTCCTCTCGTAAACGACGTAGTAAGTGCAGTAGTAATCAGAGTTTATAGTCTGACCCTTTCAAGATAATCAATCATAATCACACCTTTCGAGTCCCAGAATACTGAAGCCATCACCTTATTTGCCGACAAAATCGACTTAGCCTTTTTAGGGGTGGTGAACCAGGTCTTCTCCACTGTTTTGATTGTTGTTTTGTTTCCGGTGTACAGTAATGAACCCATATTTCGTCCATAGTAACAAAACGATTCAAAAATCATCTGCATCGGCTTCAAATAACTCCAAACAGTCGCGTGAAATAGTCAATCGCGTCCTTTTTGTTCAACTGAAAGCAGTCGCGGAACCCACCTCGCAGACACCTTGTGGAAACCAACTCGTTGACAATGATGTTTTGAGTTCGTTCATAAGAGATGCCTATAATCTCGGCTATCTCTCTAATTTTAATCTGCGGTCTCCCATTATTAAATCAAGTACTTTTTAATATTTTCGTCAGTAGTTGACGTCGAAGGCCTTCAGAGCGGGTTCATCTTTCACAATCTCTACCACGCTTAAATTCTGCTATCCATTTTTGACGGATGAATATGACAGAGCACAATCGCCTAATGTACTGACCATGTCATCATGGATGGCTTTGATGATAGCCCTTCTTATGGAGGTACTTAATGACGGCACGCTGCTCGATTTGCTCCATTCGTGGAAATTATGTCCGATTACTTTGTTAATAAATTTATAAAATCACAACTAATTATCGCACACGTTTCGAACTTCACACAATGAACTAGTCTGAACTGAACTAAATAATGTGGGTAGATTTGATTTTAGAATTGAATGGATCTGTGTTAGGCCGAGTACTTTTCAATCCACCCTCGTATAATATTTTAGTTTAAAAATTAACAACGCAGTTGCCAAGTGATTTCCACTGGAAAACGATTTCCAGTAGATTAGCACAATCGTACTGCTAGTTGTACCTAATATTTCCGTGAATTCCATCTATGTCTCTAACGCTCCAGGCTTACTTTTGATCTTATCGCACACGCGCTACAATCGGGTACGTGGCTCATTTCTCTTAAAAATATATTCACGCATTAGAACCAAACGGTTTGCTTCGTCTTTTGTAATGTGTACAGCAAAGGAGTGAAATAATTTGCCGGCGTCTATCTTTCCGTCCGAATACAATCTGAGCGTCTTCAAGGCAAGAGTGAATAGGCTTTTGTTACGCTAAGACAGTGCGATTTACCATCTAAGGCTGCGTCACCACTTACCACCAGCCCGGCTAGCATGGGCGGGGACAAAATTTTATCCCCGATTATATCCACTGACAATAGATAAATTATCTTGTTATGTGAAACGGGAGAAGCATATCCTCGTTTGACATAACGAGTAGGGATATATCCTCGTCCGTAGCATGGAGCCAAATGAAAGATATAAAATTATGGTTTTGACATTTGAAAGGATAATTTTATCCTAGTTCATTGGACGTGGGTTGAAGTTTATATTCAAAAAATATCTATCTAAGTCTAAGTCTATCTCCCATTTTATCTATTGTGGGTATCCACCGGCGTGCCCATGCTCTAAGGGTGGATAAAATAAGCGAGGATAAACATTTTCTCCTTTCCCCGGGATAAATTGTCTCCTGCCCATGCTAGCCCTGCAGGTGGGATTGTGGTCAAGCACTGGCTAATAATAATTTTTAAAAAAAACCTACAATGAACCTGTGTTTGCACACTATCAAATAGCAACAAGCGATAATGTGAAATAATTCAACTTCATCATCTTTTCCAGCTCGTAAAAGTCCACTGATAAACAAGGGTATCTCCCGATGAAAGGAGAATTTGACTTAATCGTCTCGCAATGCTAGTAGATTAACGACCGCAGTATCATACGTCTTGCAACATTGACCCTGTTTTGGTCGCCGGTTTTGATACTTTACGTCTGGCTTGAATTTTTATTAAATAAACGTTACCTCCCCACTAGGATTTTCTCCTGTACCCTGGTTTGATGGTGGCAGTTTACATACATTAATTTCACAAGGACAGACATTCTGACCTGGAACAATTATTTGTAGGCCATACAAAGCATCTGAAATTTGATTCGCAATTGATGGTAAATGTAGATGTCTATGGGCCACAGCATCCACTTACCATTAGGTGGACGGTGGATGCTGTGGCCCATAGACATCTACGTCTATTCTCGGTTAATAATCAAAATGCAGATGTATTGTCACCCGTGAGGACTAACATGGAATGCCTCATTTCGAGTAAAAAGGTCCTCCGGTTCTCTACACTCACCATACATAAAACAGCACCATTAAGCTGCTATTTTACGCTGGTGTTCTGGAAGAGCTTGGTCCTTTCCCGGTTGTGTCGACCCACTCCTGCCACGACCACAATATGGCTGCAGTATGATTCTACCAAGTATAATAATTCAAAGTCAGTAAACAAGTTTAAAAGTTTTATTAAACAAAAACTGTACAAAAAGGATTATTATAATATCAAGGAATACATAAATGAAAATAACCCCCGGGAATAAGGTGATCGCCACCATGCTGGTTCTATGAAAATTCATTTAAAAATTGTATAAACAAAATTATTGTTAAGTGAAATATGTTTAAAAAAAAAGTCCCGCTGGGTTTCTTGCTGGTTCTTCCCAGGACAGAGGTATTTTTCGAACCGGTGGTAAATAAAAAATGACTTTCAATAAGCATTATTATGTAATCAATATTGAATAAGATCATTCATTCATTCATTCAATAAAAGCGTATATCGTAATGGTTTTTACTTTTTAGTTTCGTCATATTGTGTCATCAAAACAAGGACTGAAGGAGTAAAAGACCCGAAGATCGATTAGGACGAGTGACATTCCTCTATGTTTGCTCATCAGCACTATTCGAAAGCGACCGGCAGTATAGAGGAATAATAATAATGACCTCTAGACCGAATTTAGGTCATAGCGGTCAGCCTCAACGGAGTCTTGCCGTCTGCGCAGGACAGGATTATTGTTCACGAGTGTGTGTTAGGGTTTACGTGTCTTCTGAGGCACGGGGCTGAAATACCAACAACTTACTGAACCCGGGCTGCTACTGAGAATTCTTGATAGAAAAACTCAATAACTGATTTTGTCCCAACCCGAGACCACATGATCAGCAGTTGCGTGGCAACCGCTAGACCAACTAGGCAGTCAAAACCGGTTCAACATATTTCATCTACAATTATATAATATGTGAGAAAACGTCAGAAATATGGTTCTGGGAATTCAACAAGACTTGTTAATAATCACGTTGGAATACTCTTAAAAGAATTTTTAATAAGCTATCGCTTTGTTGAAATATCCAGATCAAACGCGTACTTGTAATAAGTAGAAATTTTATTATACTAAAACAAAGAGAGATCTTTACAAATTGAAACTTAATTGCAAACAGGATATGACGGGACGGCGACTGGACACGACCCGTCCGACAAAGAAAAATGATTTATTTGCTCTTTTTACTTAGCTTTAACAAAAGCTTAATTATAATTTTATTTTCACAGAACAAGACACGAACTGAGTTTAATGTTTTAATATTTTTAAAAGCCGTTACTGTATGCTACTTTGGGTATAAGTAATATTAAATGATATCATCCCGTGACTGTCGTTAGCGGCGACAGAGTTCAATGGAACAGGGTTTCAGCATGTTACAGATAACGACTCAAAATAAGAAAACCGGTTGCCACTGCTACTGTGGCAAGTATAGGGGAGCCAACGGACCAATCTATAGGGGAAGCCTATATTCAGTAGTTAACAGAATCAGGCGTTACTTTGCGGAAATCCATTATATTAAAGTTGGAAAAATTTACTTTGCCAACATCCGCTCAATAAAATAAAATGATGTGTCTTACCTAGTTTGAAGAGCACCTCCCGCCCTCCCTCAATTGCGTGCACTATCCCCGTCACCACTAATCCCAGCACCACTACTCCCACCACCACTACACTAGGAAAGACACACCACCGACGACAATACGACACGTGTTTCGCCTCTACACGAGGCATCTTCAGGTGTAGTAGACTCTACGGTGGCTGACCGCTAAGTGAGCGGCAAGCCTTTGCCAAAAAATTAGCCAAATATTAAATCAAATTTTTCCAACTTTAATATATTCAGTAGGCTTTTGAAAGGCTGTAATGAATGAAATGACGAAAGAAAAATCTTAAATAAGTCATCAATATTGACTAAAGATATACCTTAATTTATACATTAACATTTTTATGTTAAGACATGACTGATGACAGTGTGTTAAAGACAGTGTGCTAATGACGGCTCCGTGGCGCAGTGGCTTAGCATTGACGGCGCTAAGGGCCGCGGGTTCGAATCCCGTACGGAACAAGTGTTTGTATGGCCTACAAGTAATTATTCCGGGTCTGGATGTTTGTTCTTGTGCAATTTATGTATGTAAACTGCCTCTACGACACAGGAGAAAATCCTAGTTTGGGGGTTATCTTTTTTTTAAATTTAAAAATGTAGACTACTTTGCTGTCTGCAGCAGAATAATGTAAAGGTGGTAGGTACATTTTAAATTCCCTTTTTTTGGGCAAAATATGCAAACCCTCAAATTATTGAGATGTGAATAGGGAAGAGACCACCACACTTATTCTCTACTGCTTTCTAGTGCTTGTTGTAAAGTTTTACATATTATTCGCACGTTTATCTGCCAAGATAGTCGGCAATCGCTGACCTATAAAATATTTTAAAAGAAATTGGTCACAATATATTTTTACGGAATATATTGTGACCAATTTCTTATAGATTCTCCGTAATTTGGAAAACGGATTAATAAAAAAATTAAATTCGTTTTACTTTCATACTGATGGCAATGATTTGTGAATTTTAAAGTTTATTTTTGCACTAGCACTAAAACAATCTCATCATCATCATTACTATCATTACAGCCTATCGAAATCTATTGCAGAACATGGCTTCTTCCACACATTACCTCCTATGGGGTGCCATAGGTGCCGCGCTTGGGAGGCGTGGTTGCCACCACAATTTTTTATTATTTTCAGCTATTTTGGGAAAATAGTGCTGCCCATCTTCGGTTTCAGTTTCCTTTGTTGGCTTTTATAGCACTTACTGGATTATCTGGGGTATCTTACGCCGCCACACAGCAATAACACAATCAATTGTTTTAAACCTTACAACACTCGCGTCTTATAAGTGTTAAATAAAATAGCAAACCCCTACTTACAACTTAATACATTTACGAGTATATGTAAATCTCTTTTTTACACAAAAATATACACATTTCATAAATCTATTGTGATATTTAATGCACCGTTTTAAAATAAAGTTAATGTGATCAAAAAAAATACATCGAAAGAAACTTTGCAAATACTCTTGGTAGAAAAAGAGAAAACTTCACAAAAAAAAATTAAAACATATTCAACAAGTCAGGACTTTTAGCACGCGGAGAATATAACCTGGAAAAGAAAATCTAATTAACAATTTACCTATTTTTTATAGAATGAGGGTGACAAACGAGCTCACAGTCCACCTGATGGTAAGTAAGAATCAAAATACAGATACGTTGTCATCTCTGAGGACTAAGATGGAATGCCTCGTTTCCAGTAAAAAGGGGTATCCTGTTCTGCACACTCACCATACGAAACACAGCAGCATTAAGCTGCTATTTTACGCTGGTATTCTGTGAGAGTGTGGTCCTACCCCAGTCGAGCCGACCCATTCTTGCTACAACCGAAATATAGCTGCAGCGTGTCCCTATAGTTATAGAAGCCTCACACAAAGGAAACAACTTCGTTAACGTTAACAATTTTCAGGTAATTAATCCATTTGGCTAAGTTGAAAATTAAATTTCTATTAGTTGGCTGCGCACCTACATTATTGTTCATTTGTTGATAAAAGAACCATAATGTTATCTGATTTCACAGTCCAGTGGCTACCTCGTGGAAATGTCTATTTGATTATGTTTCAAAAGCTGTGAATTTTAATGTTGTATGTATTATTTTATTTACTACCTTTATACAATTATGATTTATTTGTGAAGGAAACTCCCGGATAGAAATTTCACTGATGGTACTTTTAATTCCTTAGGACGCGAGTAAGTAGATATAATTTAATTTTAATATTCAAGTGACAAATAATCTAACAGTTAATTTATAATTCTAAGTGACTGCCGAAGTCCATAGATTAATGCATGAAGTTTTATGTATCTGCTACAAAATCTGTAATACAAATGGGCTGTCATCTTTACGGACTAATATTGAAAATCCTTCAGTAATAACGAAGAAAAAGAAAAAGAAATAAAATCTGACTCTGTATATCCTTGAAGTTTAAACACAACAGTAGAAGTATATGTTGTCTGTTGCTTGTAGGCAGTAATATGTAGGACTATGGACTCATATGTAAAGGAAAAAAAATCATTAAAATGAGTTTCAGTAGATTTTAAATAAATCTAAAATACCTTAGTTTCCCCTTATAGAACCGACAACTATAATGTGAGGGTTTTAGTTGGGGCTTAGGGAAAGCAACGGTGACGCCGACCTGAAATTACGGTGTCATTTTTAAATTTATTAATATATCAAGAAATAACTTTATTAATGCAATATTATTTCTTGGGGTATTATTAAAGAAAAAGCTATACTATTCTTTTTCTGTCTAGAAATCCGTCTAGGTACCATCTTTTTATCTATATCTATACAAATAAATAAAATTGAAGTGTCTGTTTGTAATGTCAAAATAAAAGCTTTTTACTAAATGCATATGAAAGTTTATACGACAATTATAACAAAAAAAAAACTATTTTTAAAATTTTGTGTGTCTGTCTGTCTGTTTGTTCCGGATAATCTCTAAAATGGCTGGACCGATTTTGACGAGGTTTTCACTGACAGATAGATGATGTAATAAGGAGTAACTTAGGCTACTTTTATTTTAGAAAATTAATTAGAGTTCCGCGCATAAACATTAAAACCCATGACATCCAATCGTAACAAATTCCACGTGGGCGAAGTCGCGGGGAACAGCTAATCTTTCATAAAATAGTTGTGCTCTCCTGCTGTGTTCCGCTATGAGGTTTAAAAGAACCAGTGCAATCAAAGATAATCAAATGCTGTGAGGTACTCGATCTTAGTCTTCAAAGACAGCAGCGCGTCTGTGATCTTTCTGAATATGGTTATAGTTGTCCATATGGCGATGTTGCCACTTACCAACGGGTTTAGATATCATATTTGTCACGGTGCTATTACAAAAAAGCTTCATGGCACATTTGATAAATATTTTAGATAAGGTGTGTTAATAATAAATTTCAATAATTAGCCTAGATAAAAAAGAAAATTGCAGTATACTCGCTTCCAAGGTATTATTATCTATAAATTATTAAAGTGAACATAGATTATCTTCAATTATATTTACACACGAACTGGCTAAATTGGTCGTGCATGACACATGGCAATTCAACACCATATCTACATTATATATAACATAATACAACATGATGTTATTACGTCAATATTGAAAATTATCAACCATGTAACGTAATGGTCAGAGCATTTGAATGTTAAGTCACATGTTCTGGAGTTTGAATCCACTTGATTTGCGTGGTTGTTTGCCTCTTTATGTACCTCTAACACTAACCAATCATGAGAAAGAATGTTCACTATAACGCGTCCTTGTAATACTAGGTTGATCAATAAGTTTTCGGAATAGGACACTTATCAAGGAGTTATAGAAATGCGTTCTATATTTTTTTTCGAATCTTAAATTCGTTAGTAGCAAAGGCCAGAAAAAAACTAAATTAAAAACTATACCCAATTTTTTTTTCAAACTTCACATTTGGCTGGAATTTGATTCGTATGCAAAATGACGAAACTTGAACGTCAAGCGGTTATTTAATATTTATGCCTGAAAAAGCACTTGCGGTGTATGAAATTAGATGGCGGCTATGAGGTGATGTGTTCTGTAGAGGCCTTTTTCGAGTCCCAGGATCAAGCCTTTTTTTCAAAGGGTATTAACCAAATTGAAAAACGCTAATCAAGCTAGCTAATTACGTTGAAAAATAAATACAATTTACACATACATATCCCAGAGTTAAATTGCATTTCCAAAAACTTATTGATCAACCTAGTATACCAGAGTTCGACTAGTGCGCAGATCAAGGTTGTGCTTACGACTCGTGCCTCTATTTGTATATCAGTATTCAATGTAACAGATGTTCCCCGATTTATTGCGCAATGGACACAGATGCAAAAACAAATTAGAACTGAGCCGTGTAATTATATAAATGGAAAACTACTCGCGATAGAATTAATATTACAAACATTGGATCACACAGCTGGAAATTATTAATTCCTATTTCATAATCTTGTCACATCTCTTTCTCATAACTTAGCGTAGTGTATGTACAAGTTTGTTTTGACTTTATCATTTAACATTTTCGCCTTTATTACCTTTGCAGTAAGAGAAAATAAGATGTGATGCATATTTGTAAGTGTTTAAAAGATCCGTAAGGGACGTGACGTGAGAGATGCTAGTTTATGCGAGAAAACATATTTTATTAAAATTTTCCATCTCTCCGGCTATGTTTAGACGCAGTCATAGATGAATTTGCGCTCAAAATATGTAGATACGTAACTTGCTATTCAAAGTCTTATATTAATCTATAATTTAAAATATCTGTCTAAAATAATAATAAATTATGTCTCACCTTTTAAGGTACCATATTGAGCTTATTCCCCTGCACTATGATTTTCTCACGATTATTGTCATCATCATATTTATTAGGTAGATTTAATTTTGCATTTTTTTGTTGTGTAATTTTATAATAGAACATAATTTAATTATCTATAGTTCTATTCATTTTCAATTTTGATTAAGAGTATTGTATCATTGGCATTTTCAAAATGTCAAAATACACGATGTGGAGTATCTTTCGCCGTTTCTTATCCGGACAGAGAAACCTCATTTTTAAACGGTAGTAGATCCAAAAATATGTTGACGTGACTACAAAAGAATTATTGATTTCTTACATCGAAAAATATGGTGTTTTCATTTCATTTCGTTTGATTTCATTTTATAATATTATTACATAGACTAACACAAAAACCAACCAAGTCCTGAGCTACCTGCATCAATTGAATCCTGTATGCTTTCTCAAGTTGTCGTTAAATTTAATGGAGCTCGCCTAGCTCTGCGCTTGTCGTTACGAAGCTGCTACTCAAGTACAATAATACATTCTCTACAATATTTTGTTCTGAAAGTTTAAACCTACAGATCAGTTAGGTTTTGTACATTTTTATAAATCAGTTAATAAAATAGCAGTATTAGCAGCACGCACTGGAATACCACGCTAAATGCTCCATAGCCCTCTTATAAATAATAGAAGGTCTATACATAGCAGTGGGACGCTATAAGGCTGTAAATTTCCTTTAATTTACTATAGAAAGAGTGGTAAATCAGCACAAAATTCATTGTACGCAAGCAATTCCAGTTCCACTCTCACCACTGAGTTCTGATTTGTCAGATATTTTAACCATTATCAGCAGATTACTATTCCACCCGATGGTAAGGTGCGATGGTGAAGCGCATTAACTTAGCTTACTCATTAATTAATAAACTTACTCTTGCATTGAAGACACCCACAAATATATAAATAATCAAAATATCACATGTTCGACGGAATATGAAAGTTCACTATCGCGAACTTTTAAATTTTCTCTGTCCAATGGTGACATGAATGTATGCGATTACATTTGTTAATTTTATATTCACTTCAATCCATAATATGGTGTTTATTTCACATGTATCTTCTATTCGCATCATAATCTATGACCCATACCAGTAACTCGACAGTTGTCGGGGGAGTTAATGAGTGCGCTTTGTTACTTCACCATCTTGAAGCGACTTGCCGGCATCGGTGTACAAGTTCTTTTGAAACGGCGCTATCTAATTTTGTTACAACTAATTAGGGAACCTCTATTACATTTTAGTACTTAAATAAAAATTTGTTTATTTGTATATTTTTTCTCCCGTTGGGAGGATTTGTCCCAAACGCCACGCTCAGCAGAGGAATGACATTGCAGTAACGACATAACGACAACTTAAACCTTTGATGCTGGTCGTCCTTACCAGTTTATATATTTTGCATCTTTTTTTACTTATTATAAGCTAATGATTGACTACAATCCCACCATCCCACCTGGTGGTAAGTGATAAAGCCCTAGATGGTAAGTCGCACTGCCTTAGCGTAACAAAAGCCTATTCACTCTTGTCTTGAAGTCACCTAGATCGTATTCGTATGAAAAGACAGTCTGGTACATAAGGTGGTTATAATACCATCATTTATCGAAAGCCATGAGATCCTCCTCGCATTTTCATGGTTGCCTCTTACATCGCAACCATGAAAATGCCATTGGACGAAATTAAAAAAGAATTCTCGCGCACCGCCATCACACGGCTATTTTATTTATCTTTGCTTTATTTCATTTAAGAAAACTCTTATTTTCTCACTTCTCAGTGACCTAGTAAAGGTAAACAAACATTGTCAGTTATTACATATCAAATGCAGTGACCTAACTACATCCTACAAGATGCAGGAGAGTGCAAGTCTGAACGAGATCGTGGTATTTCTAAAACATGGAAACAAAAAATCTCCCGTGTAAGAATATGTCACACATCTTCATCTGCCTGTAAAAGTCTACTGCTGTTTCTACTGGGCATTTCCCGTTGCCGGAGAAACCCAATTGTCACGCGTAGCAGATTGACGGTCGCTGTACTAGACGTCTCGCACATATGATGCGGCTGTTAATTATCGCCTGTCTGGTTATATTTGTCTGGCGAAATCGACGTGGTATACTGCTATCAATCGGATCCTATTATGAAGAATTTACTATGCACTAATGAGCTCTAAATTTTGAGTCTATTTTATAAGCCTCCCCCAAAGAATCCTCCAGCGACATCTCCCCAAAAACCTCCTCCATTGACTTCCAAAGGTAACGCACGCTTACCGTACTACCCTACTGGATGGAGTGACGACAGGTCACTCTTCTCTTTACTTTGCTTACCAGTAGGCTACTACTCGAGAACCTTTCCACCTCAACGGTTGTCGAACTATGCGGCCGGCCCATTGTCACTTCAGCTTACTGTTCTATTGGGCTATATAAGTTACTCGCGTTTTACTGCGCATATCCTTATTTCGAATTATATCAAGCAGAGAAAATCTGAGCTTAAGCCTCTCCATAGCTTGCTGAGGGACATTAGGCTTCCTCATATGGCCAGCAACAGGCATATATCTTGAAGAACCGATAAACGATGGGAAAGAAAGGTTCTTTAGTAGCAGCCTCGTACCGGTAGGCGTAGTGTAGGGCATACCTCCACTAGATGAAGTGACGACCTGGTAAGACATGCAGGAAGTCGATGGATGCAGTTGGCTTAGGACCGTGCTTTGTGGCATTCCTTGGGAGAGACCTATGTTCAGCAGTGGCCCTGTGAAGGGCTGTAATGATAATGATGATGATGAGACAGATCTCTGCCAGACCAAGCCTTGGTTCTCTTCTTCAATAACAATTTAACCGTTATATATACATGTATACACATATATTTACCGTCTGATTTTTTCACCATCTGTAAAAATACTACTGTACGTAGTTCGTCAGTCTTCTTTGTCGTGTTCTTTATGACTGAAGGTCGTATTCGTAGTACCTTCGTAGCGGTGGTCGCTAAAGGCTCCACTACAGTCCTTGGCTTTTCGAATTGCTGTGGTGAGTGGAAGGCCAGTGAATGAATTAACCTGGTCGCGTGGTCTTTTTTCCGCAACCTTGCTGACGACTATAAGTCTATCCAAGATATTAGGCAGGCGTCGGGCAATGTGATCAAAGTTCGACCGTACACTGTGGTAAATATAACAATAATTTGTTAACTTTTTTTTGTGAAACAAACGCCTGCGTTGCACCCAACACAATCTATCATGTGATTTCGGTTTCCGTCGAAAACATTAATTTAATGCCCTCATATATTTTCAATGTTCATCGGATACGCTAATACGATTATGGCGTGATTGAAAATTTTTGGACCCGACGCTGTGCCCGTGGGTGCGCGTTGAATATTTTACGTTAAATCGACAACGAGCTGTTACTTTTATTTACAGTTTAAGCATTTATTTATTTTTTTGCTATATTTTCCCAGATAAAATACAAAATGGTGGACTTTATACTGTTATAACGTAACAACGTTACCTGTTGTGTAGTGGTGGCGCACAAGAGTCGTTTATCCGAAACTGAAATAGAAGATGGGCAGTAGCACTTTGTTAACAACCCAAAATAATAAGAAACTGCGATTACTTACCTACCTGCTGAGTGAGGCAACTACGGCAAATATCCTTACAGCTATATAAGCCTATATTACATTTTTTGGCTTTGGACTTTCCATAGGCTGTGACGATGATAATGGTGATGATGAATTATAATATATTTTGCTCAAGTTGTAGCTCAAAGGTATGTTTAAGCTAATAATTCGAGTTCGATTCCCGCCAGCACCAATAATATGCTTTAAGTGCTGATTTACAAAGTGCCCAGCGGTGAAGAAAACGTCTAAAACCAACCTGCACATTGTAGAAAAAAAAATTTGAAAATATGCGAGGTATTCCAAATTAAGCAGACTTAATAAAATCCTCTCTAAAAAGGACATTATGAACAGAGCTATAACTACATATTACACATTATTGCATACTTCATATTGATCGCTTTTGTTTTTTATGTTTGATTTATTTTATTTGTTTATTGCTTTTGTTGTTTATTATTATTATTTTCTTTTTTTATTATTTTTAAATATTTTGTAACTTTGATATTACTATCTTTTAGGTCTTATTGAGCCTTCCCGGCTCCAGCGTCGGATCTGGAGTATGACTTCGTCGCCGACCACGTTCGGCAACGGAGGAAAGGGCGAGTGGCGCTTTGCTATAACAACACTCCTCTTCTTCCGCGATGCCACCTCGGCTGTTAAGAGCAGGGTGAGAGCGCAACCCTACCGCCACAGTCCACCAACACGCGTCTGGGGTTGCCTAGCCCACTTGTAATGACTTCAACGGGTCGTCCTTTTAGCTCAAGCCGGACCCCCATGCCCGGCAATCTTTATCACCGCGAGTGACACAAGGTGCTAACCCGTTGGAGCGGAGATATCGGAGTTGATTGAGGTTTGTTTAGGTTAAAGTAAACACTACTAAGCCGTGAGCCGTGGTAGCTCAAGAGCTAAGCGCTCGCCGTAAATTTCACAGTACGCGAGCAACCCGAGTTCGATCCCCGCCGGCACTAATGAAATTATTAATTGCAATTTTAAGTGCTGATTTACCACGTGCTCGGCGCTAAAAGAGAACATCGTGAGGAAACCTGCATATCTGAGAAATAGAAAAAAAAATTCAGAGACATGTGAAGTCCACCTAACGCATTGGAGGGGGGAGGGGGGGGCAGCGTGGCGGACATTTTCCTTGCCCTAAAACCCTCTCTGAAATTAGAGGAGGCCTGTGCCCAGCTGTGGGGAGTATATAGGATATAACTTTAACTTTTAAATACTACTAACACGTTAAAATACACACTACATAATATACTTGAAACTATAAGCCCATCTATATTTTGCACCTTTAAAACGCAAAACGTACCGCCGCAAATAAAACGATGTTCCACCAAGATGTATATATTCAGACGTGTTCCGAAGTATTCAAGTTGTAACATGTCTGGGAAGACGGCACCGTCGCAATTCAGCCTGCATTACCTTTATTACGGCATATTAGAGCGGTAAGTGCGGCGCACATATGGATTTACATGCTTTATTTATTTGATAGCGTACGCCCGGAGCTCCGAGTTCTAACTAAATTATGTATTCTTTGTGGAACTCTTTTGATAACGTTGGCAGACCTACCTTTTCTTACGTTACTCGAGCTCAGAATCTGAAGAAGAAGTGTGGGATATATCCTCAGAAGTTTTGTATGTAATATTTCTACTACATTTAAGAATGGAGTTATTACACTGTAGTTATTAAGACTAATTGATAAAAACATAATATGTATTATGTCATACTAGCGATCCGCCCCGGCTTCGCACGGTGACTTCTGTATCTTGATAACAGCGCCATCTACCGGGTCCCGGAATCTAAACCATCCAGGGACACACTCAAACACACACGAAAAATTTCATCTGAATCGGTCGAGCCAATTTCGAGTTTTAGCGAGACTAACGAACAGCAATTGATTTTTATATAAAGAGATTAAATAACAAAATAATGTTCTCCAGACCGAATTTTCGATCACGGCGGCCAGTCTCAGCGGAAATCTATGCCAGATTATAGTGCTCGAGTGTGTGCGCAAGCACAGGTGCACTCTCAATCACCTCACTCTCATAGTCCGATGGGCCGTTAACCCGACATGACCGGAGAGAGATCAGGCGCAAGACCAACGACTTTACGTGCTTTCGGAGGCATGTTGGTGTAACAGCGCCAATTTCTTAACTCCGGTCTGTTACTGAGAATTTCTTGATAGTAGATTTTTGAAACGACTTATAATTCGAACCCGTGACCTTATGAACATCAGCCGCGTTTGCGACCACTAGACCAACGAGGCAGTCAAATAACAAAATAAACTCTCCAGCCCGGCTAGCATGGGTGGGGGACAAAAATTTTATCCCCCGATTATATCCACTGACAAGAGATAAAATTATCTTGTTATGTCTAACGGGGAGAAGTATATCCCCGTTTGACATAACGTGTAGACATATATCCTCCGTCCGTATCATGGAGCCAAATGAAAGATAAAAAATTATGCTTTTTTGACATTTGAAAGGGACAATTTTATCGTAGTTCATTGGACGTGCGTTTAAGTTTATATTCATACAAAAAATCTATCTAAGTCTAAGTCTATCTTCCATTTTATCTACTGTGGATATTATATCCACCGGTGTGCCTATGCTCGAAGGGTGGATAAAACTAAGCGAGGGGATAAACATTTTCTCCTTTCCCCGGGGATAAAATTGTCTCCTGCCCATGCTAGCCCCGCAGAAGTAAGGATAAGAATACTACTATACATTTTATAACATTGAAGTGATAAACGAGCTTACAGTCCACCTGATGGTAAGTGGCTATTGCAACCCATGAAAACCTGTAACCAACTTTAAACAAGCCTACAGATGGCTAAGGCGAAATCGTTCAGCACGTTGACGAAGCTGGCCTTTCTAGTTCTTTTTAAATTTCATAACTTACAAGATTCTAGGTTCACGTGCGGTGAAGTTCCTATATGAACCGTATCCGCGACTTGTTGCGTCTGCTGGTGATAGGGAGGGCTGGTTCTTTTCTTGCTCAAAGGCTAAGTATAGCCATTCAACGAGGAAACACAGCCAGCGTTCTTGGCACTACACCGCAGGGAATAGAACTGTATGATAACGCAGTGCAAGTCAAAATATTTTATTTTACCTAAGAAGTTTTTGTGAAGTTATTGAGATATTGGTAAGAAGTCAAATTGGTTATCACATTTTATAGTTCTTTCATCACATTGTTTAGTATTTTTTAACTGTTATGTGGGATAAACAAAAACATTTTTTCTTTTTCAATAATTATTTCAAGAATAGGTATTCTGGCTTAAAGTTTCGTCAAAATCCATTTAGTAGATTATGCATAATTGAGCTATAAGCATACAAACATCGATGGGATTCGAACCCGTGTTGAACAGCGCTGGAACTCATTGCTAAGCCGATAAAATTACTAAAATCACTGAATTTCGGTCTATATTGCAAGTTTTCTAAAAACCTATATGAAACTTCTTCAACGGGCTCAAATTGAATGGTGCAGGCTCCTGTTTAAATATTCCACCCACAGTGTTACTTTATTATACAAAGACAAGCAGTTTAAGTAACATTTTGCTAATTTAGTGCTTTGAGTAATTAAAACCAAATTTTCGGAATATATCTAAGTAAAAAAGGCCACGTATATTTAATATCAAGAATACTCGTGGTTATTATTTTTTATAAGCAGTCCCAGGACATGTTGCGGCTACTGATTGTTAAGTCTAAGGCACCGAAAGTATGGAAATCCCTACTAGATGGTATGACGGTTGGTAACGATGGATGCAGGTGACTCAGAACCGTGTTTTGTAGGGGAGGCTTACTTCTTTCTTGTTCTTATTATATAATATTTAATTTATAATTATTCATACATATTTGTATTATATAAATTGTATATCTATATTAGTAAAAAGTTAAAGACATCTTTAAAAACTGGAAGTAGTAACATAATTTAGATATAGATATAAAGGTCAGAGTAATCTCGTTTCGAAACGGTTGTAGATTTGACAAAAAAAAACAAGATTTGACAAACAAGAACGTTTGACGGCGTAAGAAAATAAAAATAAAAAATTTCTTACGCCGAAAAAATATATCATATTTCATGCCGGAATCCAGCAGGCCTAGCATGGGCAGGAGACAATTTTATCCCCGGGGAAAGGAGAAAATGTTTATCCCCTCGCTTAGTTTTATCCACCCTTCGAGCATAGGCACACCGGTGGATATAATATCCACAGTAGATAAAATGGAAGATAGACTTAGACTTAGATAGATTTTTTGTATGAATATAAACTTAAACGCACGTCCAATGAACTACGATAAAATTGTCCCTTTCAAATGTCAAAAAAGCATAATTTTTTATCTTTCATTTGGCTCCATGATACGGACGGAGGATATATGTCTACACGTTATGTCAAACGGGGATATACTTCTCCCCGTTGCCGTGCTTTGGCATGAGGACAAGATAATTTTAACTCTTATATAATCTTGGGTTAAATTTTTGTCCCCAGCCCATGCTAGCCGTGCAGCAGCGCTTGGACTGTTGCATTCCGGTCTAAATGAAATGGAGGCAAAATAAGTAAAATATAGAAATACTTACAAAAAAGTTTAAAAAGACCGAATTAAAAATCTGCTTCAATTTAATGTCGGCTAAACGAAACATGTTGTATTGTTGTATTGTACTAAACGAAACATGTTGTATTGTTATGTTGTATTTATCCGTATGCATTCTTAATTCATAATCATTAATATAATAGAGCGCTCTTAGTCTGCTTCTCTTTGAATTATCAAGTATAAGGCCTACTGGAAGAAATTTCAATATGAAATAATCAGTGCATTTATTCGAAAATATCTTTTTTCTACGTAGTTACAATAGTTTGTGTGTTCCATCCATCCATCTATCTATTCATTACAGCCTGTAAAATGCTACTGTTAAAAATAGACCTACCCTTTA
Organism: Parnassius orleans; assembly: GCA_029286625.1. Taxonomy (NCBI): domain Eukaryota; kingdom Metazoa; phylum Arthropoda; class Insecta; order Lepidoptera; family Papilionidae; genus Parnassius; species Parnassius orleans. The sequence continues at coordinate 1,447,405 of JAGSMP010000087.1, forward strand.
TGCCGGGTTTACACATTTGCCGGCTAGAAGCCACAAGCACAAGCGGGTTAGCTTGACTTACGCGAACATGGAGAAACTTGTTGCCGTTCCGATAGAGTGTCGGTTTTTGAACACAAATCAAAGGGTGCTTGCGATGCATTTACACGGTGATACGCGTTTAGTTAGTATCGCTTGTGCTCTCGCGTCGGATGGATGTTTTGCTCTGTTGCGAATCCTCGAACGAGGAAACTATATCTTTTCTGGAATATTGCCCGAGTGAACCATGCTTGCATGGGAGCTAAAACAGGAGATCGCCAGCAGCGTCTTCCTGGTAACAACTCAAAAAAAAAGAACGGTTGCCAACCGCGGCAACTATAGCAAAATCCCTCATACGAGGCAGTCTATGTGGGAGGCCTATGTTCAGCAGTGGATATTTATAGCTGTAATGGACGGGTGAAACAATGCATTTGGAATTCCAAATATTTCAATCATAAAGATAAAGAGAAAGTGGGAAATGCCTGGAGTTGTCTTGCCGAATTAATGTAAATATCAGTAAAATAATTAAAAGTTGTATATACACGTACGTAGTGAAACTTCTTCACGATATATCATTCTTCTTTTATTTTATATTTTACACGAGTAGGTTAAATATATATAGTAATACTATAGTATACTCATGCATCCTCGGCGGTGAAACGTTACAAGACAACATGACGTTTTTGATTTTTAATACCGTACTAAATTTCTCCACTAATTCGATAAAGAAATTTTACTTCAAAAATAAACAATGATGACGACTTTCAGCAAACATTTATAGAAACCACCACGCATTTTAGCATACATTCAAGCTTATTGATGCATTCATAAGCATGTAAATGACTCCCAAATGCGATCCTAGCATTTGTATAGTCTTGGGATTTGTAGAAGCTTGCTAAGACTTGACTTACTTAAAACTTAGCATTAGATTTCCTCATAGGCGGAATTATTCCATGTTCTTACACTTGGCAGGCGGGTTGGCAACTGTATTTTTTTTATAATTTTGAGTTGTCATTAGGGAGATGCTGCTGGCCATCTCCTGTTTCAGTTTCCCTTTGTGTGTGTTTGTGTCTTAATAAATTATAGTTAAATATTATAAAAAATAATAAATTTCGATTTTATGTCTAATAATTTCCCGCTGCGATTTTTTTTGTTACGGCTGTCCCTAAAATTATATTTCTTTATCATTTTTATTAAACTCAGTAACAGTTGTTGTGAACTTGCATTTGCATTGCGGCGCTGTCAAAGACCAGTTTATGCAACATCTTCATTGTACCCTTAACCTTGTCAATGTGTTTGACCTTTAAAAGAAAAAAAAAAGTCCAAGAAGGTGATTGACGAGACGGTTTGTAATTTCCATCAAACAAGTTTTTTTTTTCAAAGGATTGACTTAAATGCTTCCGTAAATTTCGAATGTGTCAAAACATTACACTCATTATGATAACGGATACATTAGCGATACCCGAAGAGTTTGGGTGTGTAGAGTAGGCTATTTACAGAGACGTTTAGAGACTTATTTTTAAAGACTTATTTTTATACGTGGTAGAGCCATGCTGCAGCTATATTAATTGTATAGTTGTAGCACGAATGGTTCGGCTCGAGCGGCGAAGGACCACGCTCTCACAGAATACCAGCGTGAAATAGCAGCTTAATGCCGCTGTGTTTCGCATGGTGAGTGTAGAGAACCGGAGACGCTTTTTACTGGAAACGAGGCATTCCATCTTAGTCCTAACGGTTGACAACGCATCTGCATTTTCATTCGTAATCGAAGATAGATGTAGATGTCTATGGGCCACAGCAACCACTTACCATCAGGTGGACTGTATGCTCGTTTGTTACCCTTATCCTATAAAAAAAAAAGACTCTGTGTGACTCTGAAGATCCTGCTTTTATTTTCATTAAATTATATACTATCATGACCAATGGCCCTGTTTTAAATAAAAGTAAAAAAAAATGTTGCTTTAATACGTCCTACTGATGGGTACAGGTTTCCTCTTAACATGTAGAAGATGCTCCAGTCCATATTGACTAATAGTGGTAATTCTAGTAATTTTATATTTCATAGAATTGCAGATTCTCTCACAATTTTTGTTCACCGTCGAACACGTGGTAAAGTACTATTTTATGTATTACCCATAAAAATTACAATTAGCAATGCACATTAAACACAACGCAAACCAATGGGACTTAATTATAGAACAAAATAACATATTCATAAAACTACGCAATAATTGCTATCTAAAAAAAACTGATTAGTAAAAACTTTAGTTAGTTTTTAAATAATTTTTGATTAATGTAGGTACTTCAACTCAGGATCCAATATATTTATGACTCGAAGAATCAAGTATACAGCATTGCAGCTGCTTTAAGCGTTAGGCGCTGCTGTCGTAAGCAACTTGCCACGAGTGATTGCCCGAGTGCTTATCATGTAATTTTTTTTTAAATAGAATTATTAAAGAATTCTTCCTTAAAAAGTTGGAGTATGAAATGGTCGTAAAATCGTAATTATTGGTTTCAATGGTGGTGATAGGGATCGAACTATGGTAGCTTAGGTACTGTGAAATTTACAGCGGGCGCTAAGCTTCTGCGCTATCATAGTCTTCCTCTTCTAAGTAAAATCTATGAGTTATAAAAAACAAAATAAATAAAAAATTAATTATGAATTATGATATGTGATATTATCCTCTATTTACTTATATAAATTCATATCTTACTATGTACGAATTAAGATTTTTTTCAAAAATTTTGAAAAATTGCCTTAATGGCCCATTGGCCTCTTGCCTTATTAATCCTTCAGGCTATGTCTGTTACTCTGGTTCTGCTGCAAAAATATTTACTACGGACTTGCGCAGAGAAACTCCGAGTATAGCCATTACCATGGCTCGCTGAGCAAATTTAAACTTCCTCATACAGCCAGCTGTGCAGAACTGGTTGTACACTCCTGTTTAAAGATTTTAAGGAATAGTAGACAATACGTGGCGAGAAGATGTGTCATAATAAATGAACGCTACCCGGCTGTGTTGGATGAGTAGATTGACATCTTGGTAAGCGCAATGTAGGATGCGACTACCCCTACATGACGGGGACGACTCGGTAAGATAATGTCCTGCGAAAAGTCCAGGAAGATGTCCTAGGCATTGTTTCGTGGAATTCCTTGGGGGAGGCGTAAGTTCGGTAGTGGACTTGTTTTGAACTGTTATGATAATGATTTCTTATATTTACGCGAACACTACACATTGAATAAAACTACTTTTACGGATTATATCGCGTTTAATAACTTATTTTTATTAATTCCCGACGTTTCGGGAGCTTTACAACACCCATAGTCACGGGGGACTGAGATGATTGACGTCCCGATGTCAGAGTTAACCCGGAGTACCTTCAGCTTTTTTTAAAAAACGTCGGGAATTAATAAAAATTAGTTATTAAACGCGATATAATCCGTAAAAGTAGTTTTATTTAAAATGATGATGATGTTCATGTTCAGTTCATGTGTCAGGAACTTTGTCCTCAATTGTTCTATTCACACGTCCCAATTTATAATTCAGTACAATAATTGCTCGCCCTCTACTATTAAATTACTCTGCGCTCACCGCTGATGGAACACATTTAATTTACATGTTAAATAATTGATTACTCGCGTATCTTGCTACATGAATTATGTATAGCATTTGATGTGCGCCCCGTGCGTACTCTGTACAATTACGTGGTTAGTGAATTCTATCGTTCCAATCTTAACGAAATTATGAGCACGAAGTTTATTATTATAAGTAGATTATCTAATCGATTTAACTCATGGGCTAGCGACTCAACACTATGCACTAAAAATCTCATTATGATCATCATCATTAGAGCCTGAGTCCTCACACACACACACACCACAAAACACACACACACACACACACACACACACACACACACACACACACACGCACACACACGCACACACACACGCAGTCACACACTGAGTTACCTGCATCCATCGGCGTGACTCCCACTCATCAGGTCGTCACTCCATCTAGTGTGGGGCCGCCTAACACTGCATTTAACAATACGGATGCTGCCACTCAAAAATCTTTCTTCCCCATCTGCTATCGGTTATTTATTTATCTTGTATTGCAAACACTAGGGGTTACAACAAAGGGCGAAGCGATATGGCCGGACCATTGCCACTTAAGTCTGCTGATTCCCTGGGATATGTCAGATACCTTTATTATTCTATACAGCCCACGTGAACCTGATTTTTACCTGTTTTTTGTATAGTCAGTTGAGTTCGATTCCAGAAGTCATTATATTATGTGCAAAATAATACTTCTACTGAGAATATTCCCATTTCTAAGTCTATTACGCTGAGAAACTCTTAGCATAGCCCTCCCTATAGCACACTGAGCAACCATGAGCTTACTCATATGGCCAGCAGTGAAGGACCACGTATCGTAGGTTTATATATCATAGAATATCTCTAAGCAAGCACAAATCTACAAAATGTAAGTATAGCGAATTTAATTTTCATGTAATTGTATAATAGTATATTACTATCCGCTTCTTATAATTCACTTTGCAAAATAAAATTATGTTAGTTGTGATCACCTGTAAGAAGATCAACACGTAACACATAACCCTCGTAACCCCTAATCCCGTGTTGAGTCAAATTTTTATCTCTGTGTTGTGTGTAATATGCTGGTGATCCAAATAATGAGACAAAAACATGTTTGCAACTATTTCATAGAGTAGTTTAAACGCGTACTGAGAGCAGAAGAATCTGTACAAAGTGGTAAGGCTTGCTAACTTTATCTGCGTTGAACACCTTTTATGTATGAGCAAGAAAACGCAATTGGTGAGGCTGAAAGAGAATCCATCACCAGAAAAGAATACATCGTCCAGTGGATGTCGTAAGAGTCAACTATATCGCATAAATTATCTCTGCACTCCAGGCGTACAAGGCCCAACCGGCTACGAGAAGCAGTGTTAAGAAAATTCATTTCTGTTCCAGATATGAACGAGTATTTGTTTTGGTTTCACATCAATCGCTTCCTGAAGAATTAAGATTTCTGCTGTGTCTACATCTTTAGCCGAATGTATTATATTGTTACTACTATGTTCTTCAGACGCTGTGGCGGTGCTACTGTTTGGAGATGGTATCGGATATGGTTATTATCTACCACCTTTTTTTATGAACTAAGGGTGACAATCGAGCACATAGCCCACCTGATGGTAAGTAAATGCTGTGGCCCATAGACATCTACATCTATCCTCAATTAAGAACTAAAATGCAGATGCGTTGTCACCCCTGAGGACTAAGATGGAATGCCTCGTGTCGAGTAAAAAAGGGTCTCCGGTTCTCTACACTCACCATGCGAAACACAGCAGTGTTAAGCTGCTATTTTACGCTGTTATTTTGTGAGAGCGTGGTCCTTCCCCGGTCGAGCCGACTCATTCGTGCTACAACTATACTAGTCATATAACTGCAGCATGGCTCTAACACGTAGTAATTAAATAAATAATTAAGAATCAAAATTTGAATGCGTTTTTGCCCCTGATGACTGTGATAGAACGCATCGTTATCAGTAAACAGGGTCTCCGGTTGCCTCACCATACGAAACATAGTAGCATTATGCTGCTATATAAATAAAAATTAATAATTTCATTGTATTTGACCGGGCTTACTCGCATACTATAAATTTTAAGAAGGCTCAGGCCTGAGATAACACGAATTTATCCGTATTTCATTTTATGTATAAATACTTGGGCAATCAGAAAAGTATATATAAAGATGATCAGCACAAACAGATATCGAATAAACATTTATATAGCGATAAGATCTGTCACTGGATGAATATTTTTATTGTTGAAATATTATCGAAGGAAACACCGTAACAAAAACAATTTTATTTTCTGTTTTGATCTTTTATGAGTTTCATATAATTACTTTTACATATTAATGTAGACTCATAAATATTTTTTATGTGACCAGTGTTAATTCATGGAAGCCACTGTTCACACGAAGCTATGGGAATTAGCGAAAGACGTTTATATCCATTTATATTTATTGTGTCAAATTGTAATGAATTTTTAATATATATATATAAAATAAATTATAAATTAATCGGAATGAATTATATTACGTTCTCTTAATGATTGTATCTTGAGAGTTTTAATTTACAGCATCTTAAATTAATTGAGATTCGAAAAAATTTCTTTAGCAGGAATCATGTTTTTGAATTCCATTTAATATTATTATTACACTAGCTGCTAGCCGTCCGCTTCAATGAGCATAAAATCAAAGTAAGTGATAATTATAAAAAGTGTCTTACGTGCCATTTCACGAAAAAATATAATATATCTTATATAAGCGTGAAGGACAAACAGCCAACCATACGTACTATCAAATATTATGATATTAGTAACATTTCAGACTAGCTTTTCCCGAAGCTAACTCACGTATCACGTGTTAGTGACAAGATCTGTAGACCTTTTCAACTGGTAACGATACGTTCTATTCTTATCATCATGGGTGACTTCACACATACACAAGGATTGATACAGCGTGTATGAGTTAAAGCATCCACTTACCATAAGATGAAATGAGTGCATGTTTGCCATCTTCACTTGAATAATAAGCAAAGTATTGATTTACATACATTGTGGTTTGCTTCGTAAGTCACTTGTATGTAACAAGTGGCTTGGCGCAGCAGTGGAACCTCTATGAGCTGTTTTTCATGTTTTTCTTTTTATAACTTAATATTTATTTTGTCTGAACAAGAAATTTGTGCTTGTAGAGTGTCCATAAAGCATTTAGTTAAATCAGTGGATTCTACTATTTGAGACTGTAGTCAATTGAAATACTTTTTAAAAGTTGGCAAAAAAAATCCATATAAATTCTATGAGGATATTGTATCATGACGTCATAGGTCAATATATTTATAAATACTAAAAATCTAATTCAAATAAAAATGGAAAATCGTCCAAGTTAAAGACACTACTAAAGGAAGCAAATTTAATATGACGTAGTAGTAATTTAATAATAATGCTGTCAAATACCCAATTTTTTTAAATCTTTATTATTAACTCCTAACGAAGGGCGGACTTAATGCATAACGGCATTCTCTGCCAGTCAACCCGTGGAATGATGAGATTTTGTGGCAGGTGCAATTACATACATATACATACATACATACACACATACATACGTACTATGATATACATATAATATACAAAATCTCTGCATAATATAATATATGAACAAAATATGTATATGTATACGTTACATATGATAATAAAATACATATATTGAAATTGCAAATAATAAAACATCTAAATATATCAAATTATATCATCATCATTCTTAACGTCCAACATCGCTTCGTTATTAGCCAGATGATTACGATTTTCTACGTACTAAAGCCACGCTGCAGCTATATTATGGTTGTAGCACGAGTGGGTCAGCTCAACCGAGGAAGGACCATGCTCACACCACGGTACTAGCGTAAAATAGCAGCTTAATGCTGCAGTTTCGTATGGGTAGTGTAGAGAACCGAATACTCTTTTTAATGGAAATGAGGATTACAGCCCTTCACAAGTCCACTGCTGAACATAGGCGTCCCCACGGAATGCCACAAAGCACGGTCCCAGGCAACCTGCATCCATTGACTCCTGCATGTCTTACCAGGTCGTCACTCCATCTATGGGGGGCGCCCTACACCGCCTGCCAGTACGAGGCTGCCACTCGAGAACCTTTCTTCCCCTACGGTTGTCGGTTCTTCGAGCTATATAGCCGGCTTTATTGCCTTCAGCTTACTAATCCTTGGCTATGTCGGTTCTCTGGTTCTACTGCGGATATCATCATTTCTAAGTTTATCACGCAGAGAAACTGAGCATAGCTTCTCTCCATAGCTCGCTGAGCGACCTTGAGCTTCCTCATACGGCCAGCAGTGAAGGACCACGTCTCAGTTCCGTATGTCATCACTGGCACACTTTCAGAACAATTTAGTTTTGAGGAGGTTGAGGTATGCCTGACGAGAATGAGTAGTAATCTCCCGAACGCTGCCCAGCCAGTTGAATCCGTCGATTGATCTCGGTCGAATTGGACTTACCTAGTCGGACTATTTGTCCCAGGTAAACATGTTATTAACAACTTCAGTTTAGTGCTCCCAACATCTACCGGCATGGTTGTGACATGGACACACACATGATTTTTGTTTTGTCCATGTTCATCTTGAGACCTATCCGTTGGAGACACTATTGAGGTCATGAGCATAGTGTTGGGTCCTCAGCGATTCTGCCATAAGGACTATATCGTCGGCAAATCGAAGGTGAGTGATGTACTCGCTATTGATGTTAATACCATCCTTTCCAGTCAGTAGCTTGAAAACGTCTTCCAATGCAGCGGTGAATAGTTTCGGGGATATTACGTCACCCTGTCTTACCTCTCTGCAGTTGGATGGGTTTCGTACTCTGTTCTACTCGGATAATATCGTATTTCTGTACAAACACTTCAGCACCTCGATATACCGACAGTCCATAACCGCTGAAGGACACAGCACCTTAAATTCGACGGAATCAATGGCTTTCTCATAGTCCACATACGCAAGGCAGTGGCAGGGTGTACTCGTCGGTCTTCTGTACAATTTGCCGAAGGGTAATATGTGGTCTATGGTGCTAAAGCCTTTTCGGAAACCGGCTTGTTCGGAGGCTGAAAGTCGTCGAGTCTGCATGCGAGACGATTCGTAATGACTCTCGAAAACAGCACGTAGACGCGGCTCAGAGGAAATCGGTCTGTAGTTCTTCAAAGAGCGTTGTCGCCTATCTTGAAGAACAAGACCACCGCACTGCTCCACGCCTCGGTGTAATGCCACCATGGAGGACGGAATTAAGAGCGTCTGAAGGACGTCAGTACCGATTTCCACCGCTTTCAAGCTCCGCTATAATTCCATCCTCGCCTGGGCCTTGCCGTTTTTAGGTGCTGGAGAGCCATTCTAATCTCGCTCAGACTGACGTCCGGGATATCATCGGAATAGTGTCATGTATTTGTATGGCCTACAAATAATTGTTCCGGGTCTGGATGTTTGTCCTTGTGCAATTTATGTTTGTAAACTGCCTCCACGATACAGGAGAAAATCCTAGTGTGGGAGTAACGTTTTTAAGATAAAAAAAGAAAGAATACAGGCGTGTGTAATTAAAGCATCCACTTACCATCAGTTTGCCATCTTTACTTGAATAATAAGCAAAGTATTGATTACATACATTGTAGTTTGCTTCATAAGTCCTTGTATGTAACAAGTGGCTTGGCAACAGTGGAACCTCTATGAGCTGTTTTCATGTTTTTCTTGTTTAATATTTTATTTTGTCTGAACAAGAAATTTGTGCTTGTAGAATGTCCATAAAGCATTTAGTTAAATCAGTGGATTCTGCTATGTGAGACTGTGAGTCAATTGAAATACTTTTAAGAGTTGGCAAAAAATCCACATAAATTCTATGAGGATATTGTATCATGACGTCATAGGTTTTACAGTGAAATTATCATTTTATAACATAAATATATTTTCAAATACTAAAATCTAATTTAAATAAAAATGGAAAATCGTCCAAGTTAAAGACACACTACTAAAGGAAACCAAATTTAATATGACGTAGTAGTAATTTAATAATAATGGTGTCAAATACCCAATTTTTAAATCTTTATTATTAACTCTAACAAAGGGCGGACTTAATGCATAACGCCATTCTCTGCCAGTCAACCCGTGGAATGATGAGATTTTCTGGCAGGTGCAATTACATATATATACATACATACATACACACATAAATACGTACTATGATATACATATAATATAGAAAATCTCTGCATAATATAATATATGAACACAATATGTATATATATACGTTACGAAGACGTGTGCTCCGGAGTTGGCACCGGTTTTAACGCGTCTTTTCCGGTACTCCTACTCCTAAGCGTAGTCCCGAACTCATGGAAGGCAGCTTTGGTGCACCCGATCCTAAAAAGGCGACCGCTCAGATCCGTCCAACTACAGGCCTATCGCTATCACCTCCTTGTTCTCCAAAGTAATGGAAACTGTTATCAACTGCCAGCTCATGCGGTACCGAGATCACCAACTGATTAGTGACCGCCAGTACGGTTTCCGTCGAGGTCGCTCAGCTGGTGATCTTCTAGGTTACCTAACTCATAAATGGGTGGAGGCAGTAGAGTCCAAGGGGGAGGCGTTGGCCGTTAGTTTGGACATAGCGAAGGCCTTCAATCGGGTTTGGCACAAAGCGCTTCTTTCGAAGCTCCCTTCCTATGGGCTTCCCGAGAAATTGTGCAATTGGATCACCAGTTTTCTTGCAGATCGGAGCATCAAGGTCGTAGTAGACGGTGCATGCTCCGATTACAAGCCCATTAACGCTGGTGTTCCACAAGGCTGCGTGCTATCACCAACGCTGTTTCTTCTGCATATCAATGATATGTTGCAAACCGGTAACATTCATTGCTATGCAGACGACAGCACTGGTGATACTTTATACACCGGCCGTGCCAATATTTCTCGGGAAAACGTCGCTGAGTACCGGAACAAACTTGTGTCTGAAGTCGAGACTTTGTTGAACAAAGTCTCAGACTGGGGGCGACTAAATCTAGTCCAGTTCAATCCCCAGAAGACACAAGTTTGCGCGTTTACCGCTAAAAGAACCCTTTGTCGTATCTCCTCAGTTTCAAGGTACTCCGCTTGTTGCCTCAGCCAGTATCGGAATCCTCGGCGTCGACATATCGAGTGACGTGCAGTTTCGTGGTCACTTGGAAGAAGGCCAAATTGGCCTCTAAAAAGCAGCGTGCTCAGCAGAGCGGGACAGTATTTCATGCCAGCACACCGCTTGCAACTTTACAAGGCGCAAGTTCGGCCCCATGGAATACTGTTCCCATCTCTGGGCTCCCCCAGTGCCAGCTCCTTCCACTTGACCGCATCCAGCGCAGAGCAGCTCGAATCGTCGACGACCGAGTTCTGTCCGATCGGCTTGACTCACTGGCACTGCGTAGAGATGTTTCATCTCTTTGCGTATTTTATCGCATGTACCACGGGAGTGTTCTGAGGAATTGTTCGGACTAATTCCAGCCGCTCAATTTCACCATCGCACATCGCGACAAATTTGCGATACCATCCATACCACCTGGATAATTGGCGGTCCACCACTGTGCGATTTAGAAAAAGTTTTCTTCCTCGCACAACTTCCTTGTGGAATCGATTACAACCAGCGATTTTTCCGGACCGATACGACTTAGGGACCTTCAAGAAAAGAGCCTACTCCTTTTTAAAAGGTCGGCAACGCATCTGCAATTCTCCTGGTGTTGCAGTTGTTCATGGGCGGCGGTAGTCACTTACCATCAGGTGAGCCGCATACTCGTTTCACCCTCTCCTATAAAAAAAAAAAAAAACATATGATATATTATATATGTTACATATGATAATAAAATACTTATATTGAAATTGCAAATAATAAAACATCTAAATATATCAAAATATATCATCATCATTCTTAACGTCCAACATAGCTTCTTTATTAGCCAGATGATTACGATTTTCTACGTAGTAAAGCCACGCTGCAGCTATATTATGGTTGTAGTACGAATGGGTCGGCTCGACTGGGAAAGGACCATGCTCTCACAGAATACCAGTGTAAAATAGCAGCTTAATGCTGCTGTTTCCTATGGTGAGTGTAAAGAACCGGAGATCCTTTTTACTGGAAAAAAGGCATTCCATCTTAGTACTCACGGCTGGCAACGTATTTGCATTTTGATTCGCAAACGAGGATAGATATAGGATAGATAGAGATTGTGTGCTCGCTTGTCACCCTCATCCTTATCCTTTTTTACGTGGTAGAGCCATGCTGCAGCTATATTAATAGTATAGTTGTAGCACGAATGGGTCGGCTCGATCGGGGAAGGACCACGCTCTCACAGAATACCAGCGTAAAATAGCAGCTTGATGCTGCTGTGTTTCGTATGGTGAGTGTAGAGAACCGGAGACCCTTTTTACTGGAAAAGAGGCATTCTATCTTAGTCCTCACGGCTGGCAACGCATCTGTATTTAAATTCGCTAACGAAGATAGATGTAGATGTCTATGGGCAACAGCAACCACTTACCATCAGGTGGACTGTGTGCTCGTTTGTCACCCTTATTCTATATTAAAAAATCCTCTAAAAAAAGTGCGTAAACTGCTGTGTTTCGGTCTGTTACGTAAAGAGAACCAGGATAATTACAGACAGTGAGGCATTCCATTTTAATACTATGAGTTGACAACGCATCTGTAGCCTACTTTATTTGTTGGTTGCAAGTGTCCATAGGCTGCAATAACCAATCACCAACAAGGTGGTGGTGGTTTCATAAAAATCAGTTTTCTAAATTTGGCTCAGAGGAGATCCCCACATCCTTTCTCTCTATATATTGATATATTTTATAGTAGGAGTTTTGATGTATAATTTTCTTAATTGTCAAAGAAAGCGATGTCTTCCAAAATTATTCAATGCGCAACAAAGTAGCGTTGTGTAATATAATATGTTTTAATTAAACAGTAAAAGTGTCAGCTTCAAAATAATTTACGTCATTGGCTACCAACATAATATCTAAACAAGCCGCGTGCGTCATAAAGCAAGACTGGTAACAGATGCCGCGGTATGATGAGTAGTTAAACACTCATTAGTGGATTCCAATGAGCTTTGCCTCGCCGCCCTTTGATCTCGGTGCGTTTCGGATTCAACGCAATCTGGATGATATTGATTAATTTTTTTTTAAAGTGAAAACTTTTTTAATCCTTATGATTTGAAACTCGGTGTAACGAAAAAGCGACAGTAAAAAGAGACAAACGTATACGTCTATAAAATTTAGCCTGTGAAAGAATGAGATAGAATACATTATACAGTGTTTCTATTATGCATGTGATCTATTGTTGATTTGAAAATATTTAATTACCTACTTACGATGATGAAACTGAAAATATGGAATCTGTATAATGTGTAATTTAATCTATACATATACAAATAAATAAAAATGAAGTGTCTGTTGTAATGTCAAAATAACAGCTTTTTACTAAATGCATATGAAAGTATATACGGTACTTATAACAAAAACACAATTTTTAAAAATGTTGTCTGTCTGTCTGTCTGTTTGTTCCGTCTAATCTCCGGAATGGCTGGACCGATTTTGACCGGACTTTCACTGGCAGATAACTGATGTTATAAGGAGTAACTTAGGCTATTTTATTTTTGAAAAAGAATTAGTGTTCCGCGCAAAAAAATTAAAACACGTGAAATCCTAAATTACACGCGGGCGAAGTCGCGGGGAACAGCTAGTATGTAGAATAAAATGTAAAATAATTCTTAAACTTGGTAACAATATTATAATAAATAAACCCTACAATTATCCTTCTCCTGATACTCCGAATTCGTCGCATTCTATCGAAGTTTAGTTTCTGAATGTTTCACTCTACCGCGTGTGAACTGCACACACATGTTTTTGCTTAGCTTAGTGGTTGAATAAGGGAATAAATCGCTAAATTTCAATCCATGGGTACGATATAAGAGGCGACTACTAGAAACGCCAGATATTCTCATGGCTTCCAATGAATAACAGCATAACATCTCGTTTACGCCTATACCACGACGGGCAGCAGTGTCAAATGTTCGAGAATAGGATAGAATAGAATAGAATAGAATATAATCTAATAAAAATATTCAATATAAATAAAAAAAATATTTATTAAAGGTCGTTTAAGCTTTGCTAATGGTTCGAATAAAACCTCTGTCTTGGGAATAACCAGCAGAAACCCAGCGGCCAAAAAAAAATGTATAATATACTGTTTTGACCAGTTTTGTTGCCAGTGATGACCTATAGGGGAAGCTCAAGGTAGCTCAGCGAGCTATGGAGAGGGCTATGCTCGGGGTTTCTCTGCGTGATATACTTAAAAACGAGGATACCCGTAGTAGAACCAGAGTAACCGACATAGCCCAACGGATTGGTAAGCTGAAGTGGCAATAGGCCGGCCATATAGCTCGAAGAACCGACAACCGATGGAGAAGAAAGGTTCTCGAGTGGCAGGCGAAGTGTAGGGCGTCCCCCCACTAGATGGAGTGACGACCTGGTAAGACGTGCAGGAATTCAATGGATGCAGGTGGCTCTGGACCGTGCTTTGTGGCATTCCTTGGGGGAGGCCTATGTTCAGCAGTGGACTTGTGATGGGCTGTGATGATGATGATGATACTGTTTTATATAATTAGTATTAAAACATCCAGAGTCAGCATGGTAGCGATCACCACATTCCCGGGGGTTATTATCAAACATGTACTCTTTAGTAACATAATAACCTAAAAATCTCAAACCTCTATGTCACTTCGTTTTCATTTACGAGCCGTTTTGCAGTAATTGAAGTGCATGAACCCCCTTTTTAAAGCAAAGTACCAGTTCAACAATTTATGAAGCGTTAATTTTTTTTTTAATTTTAAGTCATCCTAAGTCATTGAATGAATAGCTTGTAATATAAATTATTTTAAATGCACTATGAAATAAAACGGATTGTTACGGACAACGAAACGTTTCTTAAATATAGGAATCGGGTAAAAGCATGCCCGCCCTACAACGTGAGAGGTCCAAGTCCAGCGGGGACTGTTTCGGGCTGATGCAGATGTCGAATCAATAACTTAAAATACGAATAACATATTATGATGAGTGCTCTTTCTTACCTTAGTATACCTCCCGATTAAAAACAGAAAAATACAAAATTAATAAAAAAAATTTATTCAACATAGATTATTAATAATACTTATTGAAATTTATGTTTAACTAGCTGTCCCTCGCGACTTCGCCCGCGTGGAATTTACTACGATTTCATGGGTTTTAATTATTTTGCGCGGAACCCTAATTATTTTTCTAAAATAAACGTATCCTAAGTTACTATCGGTATAAGTCAAAATCGGTCAAGTCGTTTTGGAGATTAGCCGGAACAAACAGACAGACAGACAGACAGACAGATAGAGAAAAATTTTAAAAATTGTTTTTTTGTTATTAGTACCGTACATATTTTAATATGCATTTAGTAAAGTTACAGCCTATATACGTCCCACTGCTGGGCACAGGCTTCCTCTCATTTCTGAGAGGGTGTTGCGTGTTAGCCAACTTCACATGTCTTCGAAATAATTTTTTTTCTCAGACATGCAGGTTTCCTCACGATGTTTTCCTTCACCGCCGAGCACGTGGTAAATCAGCACTTAAAATTGCTATTAACAATTTCATTTGTGCCGGTGGGGGTCGAACCCGGGTTGCTCGCGTACTGCATTGCATTTGCATTAGTAAATTATGCATTTAGTAAAAAGCTGTTATTTTAACATTACAAACAGACACTTCAATTTTATTTATTTGTATAGATTTACCACTGGTTCGGAAAAAACCTCTGTCCCGGGAAGAAATAGCAAGAAATACAGCGGGATATTAAAAAAAGATTAGCTTACAATAGTTTAATGTTACACAAAATGAACAACACAAAACAAATTAGATTAGCTTTGTACCGATCACCTCATTCCCAGGGGTTATTATCATTCATAAATTCCTTAACATTATAATAACCCTTTTCATAGAATTTAAATTATTATTATATTGAAGAATAATTCATTCAGTAATAATCCTCGGAGGTGACAACGACATTATATTTTTTGCAGATGTTTAAGTCCTACAAAGTCCACTTCTAAAAAAGTACTATACTGTGTGAAACGGATTGGGTTTTTAGTATACTTGCAAAATCATTAGTTTCCATATTCTTACCACATTGATTCTCCCTTTCTAAATACTGACATATCCTTGTAGGATAAAAGCTTTTTTAAATAAAGATAGATAAAAAAGTAAGTAATAAGTGGAAAGATGAAATTTCGGCCTAGGATTCCGTCTGGGCAGGTACCCACACTCTTACCTGTTTCTGCCGCCAAGTAGCAGTGCTTGCACGCCTGTGTTCCGGTCTGAAGGGTATAGAGGCAGTGTAATTACATGCTGTGATGCATTCCATCTTAGTCCTCAGAGATGACAAACGCATCTGCATTTTTAGGGTTTCGTACCCAAAGGGTAACCAACGGGACCCTATTACTATGCCTCCGCTCTCCGTCCGTCCGTCTGTCTGTCAGCGGGCTGTATCTCATGATCCGTAATAGGTATCGGTAGAAATTTTCACTGAATGTGTCACTGTTGCCACTATAACAACAAATAATAACAATAAAAAATAAATTTGAATTTAAATGGGCTCCCCTACTAGAAACGTGTTTTACGATGTGCGACCCTTCATGTGCGAGTCCGACTCACACTTAGCCGGTTATTTTAAAGTTGGCGGCAGATGCTCCATGGACTGCAGTTGCCACTCACCATCAGGTGGACAGTAAGTTTGTTTGTCACTTCTGTATAATAAAAAAGGTGGACTACAATCCCGTTCGTCACACTTATTTATTAATATTATGAAATAATACTAGGTTTCCTTTCACCAAGTGTCAGGAAATTTAGTTCGCATCCTTACAGTATAGAAACAAACTATGCAGGGTTATTTTTCAAAGAGTAACCACATTTTAAACTTAAGTTCAAATATATAAATAAAGATATACCGTTATTGCAGTTTTTGAAAATACTAGTAAATAAGGTTTCTACTTTTTATTTGAAATTACCCCAAATTGAATGTGATTTATGGGCAACAACGTTTTTGGCTACCGATCGACCCTTACAAATGTGTGCGTGCGTAGTAAAATCAGTTGAAATAATGCATTATCACGCATTTTGAATTTAAAAGATAAAAAGGACAGAATGTTTGAATTTTTTTTAAATTAATTTTTCTTCACCATTTGACTATCTTACTTTCTGAACCTTCTCTGCAAATTTCTCTGTCTATTATAGTTACAGCATTCTAGTAGCAGTTTTATTATTATACGAGTACATAATTATAAGCTTACCTGTCTACCCATCGTGGTGAGTTTTGAACTAATCCCAAAATATGTATTTCAACTTGCGCATTATCGGAAAGTTGGACTTTAATGACTAATACCATGAAAAAGGTGTGTCACATTTATGCAGCCAGTCTGATTTCTTCTCAAATAATTTTTAGAAAACACAATGTATCTTAATCATGGATTAAGTTACATTGTCACAATTTCATCACGTAAACGTGAGTGTCTATAGACCACAGGATCCATTTACCATCAGGTGGATTGTATGCCTGTTTGCCAATGTCTTTTTAAAAAAAACATATTTTACTTATAAATACCCTTGCAATTTACTTTATTGAATGTACGAGTACCTAATACCCTATGACTTTAGGTATTAATTAAGCACTTCGTATTGAAATAGTCTAGAAAATGCACATTATGGCGTGCGGCGATAGTGTCGCAATCAATTAAACAAATGAAACAATTAGGTTAGTATATAATATGCGTAATAACTTATCATAATATTATTCACTGAACATGAGTCAGTTTGCGGACTAAATTTTAATTTGTCTATCAAAGTTTGTACAAACAGCTTCAATTCCAATCTTATACCCAGAGTCAGTAATCCATTTATGGCCGAATGTATACGCTTTAACAACAGTCCCACAAAAGATGAAAGACTATCAAAAATATAAAAGTAAAAAAAACTGTATAGGGGAAGGTGTGTGTGAAAGAGCCAGATTTTGAAAGAGACGAAATCATTTTCTCCTATTTCTAAACAAACTTATCAAAAATAAGTTTAATTCCTTAAATGGCAACAATGAATAACGGTATCTCACCAACAACTGACAGTTCTAGTGGCATCAATGGCGTTACTGGATTTTATCAAAAATTTGGTTGCGTTAAGGTAAGTTTTTTTGTATTCTTTTCTACTATTTTTTACAATGAAGGATTAACTTATTGCAGAAATGATTTTACTTTATAATTGTGTATATATAAGGCTATATAAAAATATAATAGAACCGTTTATTAAATGATAAATTTAATGTGTCAATGTAAGGTTATGTATATAAACAGGAAATGTTTTGAAAGAGCAAAGCCGTGGTGTATTGATAGAGCCAGCTCTTTCATTTCACGAATACTGGCTCTTTCAATACAAATAGCGTTTTTGAACAGTTCTGCAAATCTTATATAGTTTTTTCTATTTCAGAGTAGAAGTAAAATGTCCTCAGAAGCTACATCAAAACCAAAAAAGCGCAATAGGCCGTCAACTTCTGTAATTGAAGACGCAGTAAGAGAAGTAATTGAACATAAACAATCAATAAATAAAACTGCTATAGTCTTTGGTATATCAAGAGCCTATTTGGCGAAGTTTTATTGGTGTCTTATTTAAAAACTGCTTCGAAAATGTGCCATGAGCTTACTAGAAAGCAAACTAAGGAACTAGCTTTTCAATACGCTAAGACAAATTCTGTCTACGCTGAGAAATAGAATGTCGACCAAATTGCAACAGTAAAATGGCTCCGAGGCTTTATGAGTAGGCATAAAGATTAAGCGATCGGAAAACCTGAAGCTACTTCATTAACCCGGGCAGCTAGTTTTAACAAAACAAATGTTAGCAAACTTTTAAAAAAATTGGTAAGTCTGCAGTCTGTGAACATGTACAGGATCGCCCTCGTCACTACATCAGATTTGATAGACCACAAATCCTCGCTAAAGGAAATTTACAAAATTAAAAATCATCCTAATTTCAATAGAGACGATGGCTGGGCATTACCATCTGCTTGGGACCCTATAATTAATAAAATTCAATTCCAACCCAAGCATACAACTGCAAGACTTCGAGATAATATAAGCTCATTCTGCGTTGATCGGACCAAAAATTTATAATTTCAAAGTGAAGGTAGCCGTGGTTAATTATGACATTTGATTCTTATTTGATCCGATTTCAACTTTTTTTTAAATGTATGTGTAAATGTGTAAACATTGTTGCTTTGATGGTTTATTTTTAAATTTCTTTTCGTTTTTTTATCTTTCCTAATAAATAAATAACTACATGCAAGCATTTTTATTTACGTGTAATAAAATGAATATAACTTTTGGTAAATCCAAACGTGCATTGCTTAAGCACTCATGTTATACGTAACTTTTTAAAGGAGTTTTCACACAAGATTTCACTAATAACCTTATTACTATATTTCCAATTTTCCGATAATTTTATGTCAAACGTCGATTAAAAAAAAGTTTGGAAAATCCAAAAGTGAAAAATATTTAAAAAAATTAAATTGTAGTTCTATTCGTCAAAGAGTTCCAGTAGCAGTCACCGAAATACACCTTCAAGTCACTCCATCAAGTCCGTAGGTAAAGTCTTATATTAACTAACAAACCGAGCCCAAGTTCGACCCACCTGGTTTTACTGGTCGAAGAGTTCCAGCAGCATTCATCGAAGTACACTTTCATATTATTCCATCAAGTCCGGAGGTAAGGTCTCGTCATAACTAACAAAACCAGCCCAAACTCGGCACACCAAGTTCTACTCGTCGAGGAGTTCCAGTAACATTCACCGAAGTACACCTTTGGTCACTTCTCAAGTCCGAAGAAAAGGTGTCAAGATAACTATCAAAACGAGCCCAAACTCAGCACACCTATTTTTTGCTGCAAACAAGCGATACAGTATCCACTCACAACGGCGGCCGAGGCCAGAATCATAGATAATATACTATATAAGGCAGCCAGAATGACGGATGACGGAGTGAGGCAAAGTGTATTTAGTAAAATAAATTATTACAAGGCTGCCCAAAACCACATGAGTAAAGAAATCGTACCGTAACATCGAAAATTTCGCGATTTCTTAACCGAAAAAAATTAATTATAACTAAATAAAACAAAATTAACTGCCAATTACTGCCATTTACATTCCATGTGTGATCTTCCCACATGATAGATGAACAGATTAAAAATAGATTGAGTTGAAAAATTTATATTTTCAAAAGTTACCGTGTTTACCCTCCATGCGGACTTGATAAATCCACATCATTAGCCACTAAAACCACTTTTTTATATAAAAATAGCAATTAATCGATTAGAAAAAATTTATAAATTTAAAAATCATTTATCTTTCTGACAATGTCCTTTATATATCATTTATGTGTACAATATGATTGTTAGATACGATTTCATGCAACAAAACGTTGGAATCTTAATTTTTAGGCGCTAGTAGAACATACCTACGCGCGCTTAAGGCATGCAATATCATAATCAGCTGGTTTTCAAAACTGGCTCTTTCATAAACACCTTCCCCTATTAAACACAAAAATGTTAAAACTGGTTTTAAAAAGCGAGTAAGAATAAAAAAAAATTCAAATAATTGAATAGCTTTTTTATATAATATGGGTCAAAAACGAGCACACAGTCCACCTGATGGTAAGTGGATGCTGTGGCCCATAAACCTCTACATCTATCTTCGATTAAGAATCAGAATGCAGATGCGTTGTCACCACTGAGGACTACGATGGAATGCCTAATATCCAGTAAAAAGGGCCGGTTCTCTACACTCACCATACGAAATATAGCAGCATTAAGCTATTATTTTAAGCTGTTATTCTGTAAGAGCGTGGTCCTACCATAATAAAGCGGAAAGTATTTTCTTCTTTTTAGTTTGTTAAGTGAGTTGTAACATTTTCAAAAGGTTCATTTTTTTTAATTTTTGACCCTTTTGAGTATACACAGCAATATCATAAGCTCATGGTAACAACTAGAATATCGTCTAAATTGTTACATTAAAAACTTCATCCCCTACTTTCCTCACTTAGGGATGCAATTTTTCTACAAATTTAATTTTGCACACCTAGAACGCGAAGCGGAGAGGTTGGACTTTACTGTCGAATTTTTATTTCACTCTTTCACTCACATTAAGTCGTGTTTTTCCTCACGTTAAGTGTTGTTTTGTTTATTATTTTACATCGCACTACTATGTTATGAAAAGCACATTATTTGAAAGAGGAAATACTAATGAACAAGCCTGTTGCTTTTTTTTTAAATTCAACAACACGTATTATTATACAATATAACTTTTTCAGAAAACTCGACCATTCAAAAAATTACTTTTAATAAAAAAAAATATGTGGTTTTATTACCTCTACATTGTCCGGGGAGTAGGAGGATTGTCAAAGACTCCGCTTTACCGGTGCTCGTGTCAGTAAGAGATAATAAAACCACATACAATTTGCAAAAATTTTTATTAAAATATTTTTTTTAATAGTCGAGTTTTTTGAAAAAAATTACTTTACGTTTGAATACTGATTCTGGTAACGCACCTAACGGGAACCATAGGGTTTTGTTACATGTTGTATAAAAAAAAATCCGATAAAAAATCATATTGTGGATGTCATTTAGTCGGTCGTTCATAAATTTTCTGTGTACAAGATATCTCAAGAACCCTAATTTTTTTTTCACTAACTTCAGAATCATGTAGTGCTGGTTCCTTTCGACAATCACTTCTGTAATTCATTTAAAATATTACACGAGCATTTGGGGTGTGTACTTTTGGATTTTATAGTTTTTTTTTACAATTCTAAGCAAGTGCCTTACTATCCTACCTGATGGTAAGTGGTGATGCAGCCGAAGAAGGTGAAGCACACTCACTTCACAAAAGCCTATTCACTCTTACCCTGAAGACATCTACAATGTTGGTTCCATAAATATTGTGTATTTAGTAAAAACTAATCATTAAAATGGGAAACAATTGGAGAAAATATTGCATAACGTAAAAAATATAATAAAGTCAAACTGACAACCACCTCTTCTATGATGTTGGCTAAAAAGAGCCTTATGGTCTAAAAATATATCTTGTCTATAATACAAATAATCATTGCTATTTATCGACATAGTCGTTCAAAACATAATGTGTACATACATCCATAAACTCTTACACCTTGCACCCAGACGGCTGGGCAGAGACTCCGTTTGGCACGACCCTGAATCACCTCTCTTTTTTCACATCCATATGTATATCAACGCATACTGGCTTGTCGGTTAAGGGGTGACAAACGAGCACACAGTCCACCTTATGGTAATTGGATGCTGTGGCCTATAGGCATCTACATATATGTACATGTACATACATCTTGTAAAAAAAAGTAAAGTAAAGTTACAGCCTATATACGTCCCACTGCTGGGCACAAGCCTCCTCTCAATTCTGGGAGGGTTTTAGGGCAAGGAAATGTCCGCCGCGATGCCCCAATGCGTGTTGGCGAACTTCACATGTCTTCGAAATATTTTCTTTTTTTGATTTCTCAGACATGCAGGTTTCCTCACGATGTTTTCCTTCACCGCCGAGCACGTGGTAAATCAGCACTTAAAATTGCAATTAACAATTTCATTGGTGCCGGCGGGGATCGAACCCGGGTTGCTCCCGTACTGTGAAACTTACAGCGAGCGCTAACCATCTGAGCTACCACGGCTCTACATCTTGTATTAATATCTAATCCAGTATGTACCTACTCCATGCCTCTTAAAACATATCTTCATAAAAATAGCCTCATAAATACTACCTCATAGAGACTAGTTTATGTGTCGTGCCCTTGATGGACATTATACCAAAGTTTTTTGTTTCATGTCTGGCTCGGGACGCTGCGCTGGTAAAAAGAAATATGTTATTATTATTGATTATAAAACGTTAGGAACGATACACATCTATGTGATCTTATCGTTAGTCTATTGGAACGTTCTTTTTCTAGTTTTTATCTTTAACTATCTATACATATAGATAAAATTGAAGTGTCTGTCTGTAATATTGAAATAACTTGCTTTTTTTAAGCTGAGGGGTATTTTCGCAACAAATAACGAGTTTTAAAATATTTATCTATCTGTCTGTTCGGACTAATCTCCAGAACGGCTGAACCGATTGTAATTAAACTAAGAACAGACGCAATGCTATATTTTATCCGATAAACTTGAAGTTGTTTTTTTTTTGTTGAAAAAACGAAAAAATTATAAAATAAATGTTCTTTGCAATATGAAAAAATATATGAAAAATAACTCACATTTATAAATCCTATCCAGGCCGAGTTAGGCAGCTAGTCAGTAATAATTTTTATTTTTATGATCTGACGAAAACAGAGGGGTGTTATAAGTTTGTAGTGTGTATCTGTTTGTCTGTCTATAGCATCATAGCTCCTGAACAGATGAACCGATTTTGAACAAGTTTTTTTTCATTTGAAAGTTCATTGTATTCGAAAGTGTTCTTAGCTATGTTATATATATTTCAAGAAAATCTTTTCAGCAGTTTGAAGACTATTAGTTCTTTTTTTTTTTCAGAGTTTTATTTTAAATTTAAGTTATTTTCCTAACCAAAGTTTAAGCCCGAGACTGTCTTATTTCTTATTTTATTTTTATCTTATTTTGTTTTAAAAAAACGTTACCTCCACACTAGGATTTTCTCCTGTATCGTGGGGCAGTTTACAAACATAAATTGCACAAGGACAAACATCCAGGCCCGGAACAATTATTTGTAGGCCATACAAATACTTGTTCCGTGCGGGATTCGAACCCGCGGCCCTTAGCGCAGCAACTCAATTGCTAAGCCACTACGCCACGGAGCCGTCAAACTATCAATTAACTACTTACATTTTGCGATAATATGGATAGAGTTTTTATTATGATTGCAGTAAAGAAATTAGGTTCAGGGAGGGTATTGATTGCAGTAACCATCAAAATAAAACTTGAAACCAAGCTTCGATTTTGAACTACATTTTCTCAAATTTTAATTGAATCAGGACAAGAGACTGTGAATGCTGGTCATCCTCATCGTCATCACTGCATCAAAGCAGCACAGACTCTTGTTTTTTTTTTTCAAAGGATAAAGCTAACAAACAAGTAAACAGGCCATCCGAAGTTATGATGATACTATAACCCAATCTATCCTCGATTAAGAATGAAAATGTAGATGCTCTATCACTCCTGAGGACTAACATGTATTGCCTTGTTATCTACGCTCTCTGTTTCTCTACGCTCGCCATACGAACACAGCAGCATTAAGCTGCTAATATACGCTAATATTCTGTGAGAGCATGGTCCTTGTTGTGATTGAAATATAGCTGCAGTGTGGCTCCATTATATTAAACCAAAGTCTGACACAAAGCACGTGCACGAGCCACTAGCCTGCATTGACTCATTGCATGCCTTATTATGTTGTCATTCCATCGTGTGGGCGTCATTCAAAACTGTCGGTACGGAGCTGTCACTACAGATATTTTCTTCTCCATCGATTGGCAGTTTTGGGACATGTATGGCAGGACTATTGCCATGTACCGTTGGGTATTTATAAGTAATCTTATTGTTGATTAAAGTTTAGCTGTGGGCCAGACGTCATAATATAATTGAATGCCTCTCTACATCCCGAAGATTTCGTGAGATGCTAAAGGGTATAATAAAGTCTAGGATACTAAAATTTTATGCATTTATAATTCATTAATTTCTCTTGCAGTTTGGAGCTAATGAATGACTGGTATTTACTAATGGGTTATAGTTTCTAAAACAATTTAATTAATTCAAATTATTATGTCTGTTCATGATCCCTTCTCTTATTGATAAAACAGACACAGAAACTTTTTTATACAGTATAGATTATAAATAATACTTATTGAAAGTCACTGTTTTGTTTAATTTACCACTGTTTCGGAAAAAAATACCCAGCGGGACTTTAAAAAAAATAACATCTTACAATCATGTATGTTACACAACTAACTTTTAGTAGTTAATTAGCTGTTAATCAAATACGTTTTATAAATATCTACTGCTCTATGGAGGTATTTTTTATAGAAGAGGAGGCAAACGAGCATGCGGCTCACCTGATGATATGTGTTGTGACCGCCGCCCATGAACAACTGCAACACCAGGGGATTGCAGGTGCGTTGTCGGCCTTTTAAAAAGGAGTAAGCTCGTTTCTTGAAGGTTCCTATGCGGCATCGGTCCGGAAAAATAGCCGGTGGTATACAATGGTGATGTTGGATGTAATATTATAATGGTTTACATTGGACGATACTGCGCCGATCTAACACCGGCATAAATGCTTTTTATTCCTGATGTGCTTTTCTATTGCTAAAAGTAATCCATCAGCTTCACACCTGATGTATAGTGTTGACCAAATGCAAGAAAAAGACGAGACTTAGCCAGTCTTGGTCTTGGTTTTGCGCCAATACACCTGGTCTTGGTCTTGGTCTTGGTATTGCGCTCCCAGTCTTGGTCTTGGTCTTGGTCTTGCAGCAAGAGTCTCGCAACTCTCGCAATTACCTATTAGCCTATTGCTATTTATTAAACGTTACTTTATTACTTAGAAAAACTTAACAGAGTAGGTACATTTTGAGCTTGAATCAACATAGCCATAGTAAAGATCAACCAAATTAATAAATGTCTAAACATTTAATGAGAAATTTGAAAAATCAACTGACACCGGGTGGGGTTTGAACCCACGACCTAAGCGATCCGTGCAGATGCTCTAACCAACTGAGCTATCTACCGTGTCCCAGGGCCACGGGAGTCAAACATAAAATGTCAAATGTATATGTAGATACCAAATCGGTATAGAAATTTCTAGTTAGCCCTGTGTAGTACGAGAGGTCAGTTCCAAGCATTTTTGTCATTGAGAAGATTACAGAATAATATGCTTTTTGGCTAAACAAGCTTTAATGTGCGACTTAAATTGAAAAGGTGAAAGATCTAACATTTCTGTTGGAACCTTGTTATAAAAGCGTATAGCGCTACCCAAGAACGAATTGTATAGGTACTTTGTGTAACCGGAAAGCAGGTAATGTGATTTTATTTTTATATCTACTATTAAAATTGTGCAAATCACTATTCTTTACATGTAAGTTAATGTTTTGTCGTACATGCAACAATAATAATAATGCAATAATAATAATAGTAAGTAATTATTATAAACCCATATAGTTAATATTATAATAATTACTTGCTAGAATAAATTATTATGATATCTACCTATCCTTAACATTATCTAATTACAATATTCTTCGCAAGGAATATTGTAATTAGATAATGGTCATGATAATCAGCATAATGTATTCGTGTCCATTTTGAGCACCCGGAAACTTATTTTATTCTTTGGAACATGTACTCTGTGGCGGCAATCAAAAAGTGTCAAATGTTGTGCGTGCGGCGCGGCGGCGACGATTATATGCAATATCAATAGAAGTCGCCGGCGCGTGTATCTTGACCTTGTACTTCCGAATAGCTGCAAAATTTCTTTGACAGGTCAGTATCCGACCTTTGATGATGCCGACAACAAGACGCCGCACACTATCAAAGTGCCGATGGTTAAGACTAGTGATGCACTCTTTTTTCTTTTAATGGATATTTTCATTCACTATGTATGTTTATGGTATTGTTCGTAATGCGCATAAGTCCAATTTTCCAATTTTTTAATATATTTTTTTGCGTCTCATAGAGTCCCTAAGCGTATACCCGAACTCCTATACTCCCTGAAACGACACTCAGTCCTAACTGCAAGACGCAAGAGTCTCGCAGGTTTAGTCTTGTTCTTGCTCAAATCTTGCACGGTCAGTCTTGGTCTTGGTCTTGCTAAAATTAGGCGGTCTTGGTCTTGGTCTTGGTGTTGCAAAAATGCAAGAACAAGACCAAGACTGCAAGACCAAGACCGATTTTGGGCAACACTACTGATCTATGATTTCATACTCCTAAGCCATGATAAACACCTTCTTACTTATAATAATAAGTAATATCCGTTGGTGAAGGACCACGTTTCAGTTCTGTAGGTCACCACTGGCAACACGCACTGGCTGTGATGTAGCTAGAGGAACCAAAAAGCGAAGATAAAGAAAGGTTCTCAAGTGACAGCCTCGCACTGGAAAGCACAGTATTGGAGGACCCCCACTAGATAGAGTGACGACCTGATAAACCCGCAGATTGTTGGATGCAGGTGGTTTAGGATCGTAATCTGTGACAATGCATGGAAGAGGCCAATGTGTTGCAGTGGACTTGTAATGGGCTAAAGTGATATTGATATGTCTACTCGTATATTATGCTCATCATACCCAACACATCTATAGTATTTCAATCTACCGATAATAAAGGGTCGAGACCATCTACCAGTTTCCAGTTTTAATTCAAGGAAGAAAGCAATAGGGAAAAGTGATAGAAAATCAGTGATATTTTCAATATCGCATTTTCAAGGGGCTTTATGAAGAATAATTGATGTTTTATTTCGCCACATACAGCGTTGAACCCAAGTACCTAAATACAGTCCACTGATGACTGACGTCAAGACCGGGATCATTCCATAAGGACCCATAATCTTAGTCGTCTAAACTTTCTTTTGAGAAAGAACAGACGGGCTCTGAGTTGCATGCCTACTCAGGGGTCACGCCCACCTCGTTGTTCCCGAACCCAACGTGGTGTGGTATTTGGATCTGTGAATAGAAGGTCCTTAATTGGTCGATCTCTGCTGCAGGACGGGCGATGAGAACCCGACGTTCCTTTTCAATTGGTTGTGAAATTTTTGTTAAGTTTTTAGTTAGGAGGGTTAGGTTAGGTTTAATTGGCAAATTGGTAGTTAGTTAAGTTAATAGTTTATTGTTTATATTATTTATGTATAGGTATATTAGTTAGTAAGATATAGCAGTTCTGTTACATAATGTGATTTGATTAACTATGATTTAAGTAAGTAATAAAAGATAATTGATAGTTTAAACTTAAGAATATATCGATAAAACAAGATTTCTAATAAGACCTTATGGAAGATTAAAATAGAATGTATTCACGGTCGGAGACTCCTTGTTTTGATATGGTACTCTTGGTACGTAGATAAGTCTTTTTACGGCCAACCAGAAGCGCAAATGTGTTTCTGTTTGAAGGTTATAGAAAACTGGTGTAATATATCTGTTATCAGAAGGTACATACAGTATATCTGTAGTGTTCATTGTTTGAAGTTGGTTGCAGATGTGCAGTAGTCAATAACCATCAAGTGGACTGTGGACTTGTGACTTCGATCTTTGTTACTTCGGAGTTCACCGCGCAAGTTATTGAATAATGTATTCACTTACAGCATTACTAATAATCAAATAAACATTCTGTTGCTAGAATTTTAACTTGGGCAATACTTTTGTACTATTAAATTTATCTTAAATAATAGGTAGTAACTACCCATAGCAAAATGAGAGCTAATTCCGCTTTCAAACTGTTCCACTGTTTGGTGGCTTATAGCATTTTGTACTTTGATTGTTTAAAATTAATATTTTATTTATTATTATTTTTATAAAAATAATGCAGCTTTAATTCAGTTTTGTATGCATGGAACAAAACGTAGCAGTTATGTACTCTGGTCTGGCACATCCAGGTTGTTTACGTAACATTTTTTTTTTAATTTTAGTAACAAATTTTATTTCACCTAGACAATGACTACTATACAGTCCATGAAAACCTGTCAACAACTTTAAACGAAGAAGGCTACAGATGCGTTGTCACCGATGCAGAAAAGAAGTCCCCTGCAGCAAACGTGCACTGAATTTCTCTTTCTATCAATATCATTGACTATTTTATTACTCTGAAGTTATTTTTAGCCGACGTCGAAAAAGGTGGAGGCTTTCAATTCGACTGTATTTTTGTATGTTACGCGATATTTACGCCAATTAGGAATTAGGAATTAATATTGATGGTTCTTTCTTTTTTAAAAAGTTATACTTACTACTTCTACAGTGGTTTCATATAAATCTAGAGAAAAAAAATCCACCTTTCAGGGTGGCAAAATAGGGGATGAAGTAGATGTATGAATAATGTACCTGTTTAGACAATATTCAGATTATGATATTCCTTAATCTACTCAAAATGTTAAAGAAATAAGTAAAGAAAGAAAAGAAAAGTAAAAGCCAACTGCAGTCTTATGTTTACGCAAACACTACATATTTAAATGAAACTAAGTTTCACGGATTTTGTCGCGTATATTAACTTATTTTAAATTCCTGACGTCCCGACTACTTTACAGCAGCCATGATCACGGGGGGGACTGAGGTGTTTGACCAACCCAATGCACATTGGGACGTCAAATATCTGCATTGGTACGTCAAACACCTCAGTCCCCGTCTGGAATTGAAAATAAGTTAATATATGCGGTAAAATCCGTAAAACTTAGTATCATTTAAAAATATAAAATAACTTTACATTCTGAATATTATATTTATTGAATTATTGAAATTTATATTTATTCTCCTATAATCTTAGCACCAAATTCAGAATATGAAATTATTTTATTCTTTTTAGTTCTCTGAAGTCGTCTTTACTTTTTATTAAAAGTTAGTTTCTTTATAATCTGCTGAAACAAATAGACATTCGGAGTGGCCTTTCCAAAAGCCCTCCACCCTTTGTCATTTCGCAATAAGCGTCCGATTTTAATAAAGGGCGACAAACGCAAACAGTGATTTTAATTTGTGAAATTCCGCGAAATACTATCCGCAGTGTAAAATGACGTAACTCACGGAATTCGGAATTAAATGTGCAGATCCGTAAACAATGCTTTGTCGGATGTTCAGTTCAGTCTGATATTGACACGGGGGTTTTAATTTGAAATGTTTTACGAATGGTACGCTACGAGAGTCTAGTTTTATCCGGTTACAAACGATGGCCGGTTTCATTAGATTTGGAATTTTAGATTAACTTGAACACGAGTACTTTAGACCATGTTTTTGTTAGTATTAACAACAACATAAAAAAATTGTTTCTTAACGATAGTTCGACATTAGACTCTCGACCAACTTTATTGATTTCTGCCGTCTAGACAAATTAACGTGAAGATTTCTGTTATAAATTATATATATATATATATATATATATATATATATATATATATATATATATATATATATATATATATATATATATATATACTACACATTCATATAAAAATTGAAGCGTCTGTCTGTAATATCGAAATAACTGCCTCTTATTGACCTGAAGTGGTTTTTATAGTGGGCTACTTTTCGAAATAACTGAAACGACTGTAACAAAACTTGAAGAAATACAGAGCAACGGATGGAATAGAGGATTAATCTAGGATATATTTTATCCGAAAACCTTGAAGACTTATATTTGAGAAGTAAAAAGATTGTTTCAATATATGGTCTTTGATGATTATTTTAAATTTCAATATAGATTGCACCCAGATGAACCAGGCTATCATATAGGTTATAATAAAAGTTGGGCTTATGTTCAGTACTGGACTTTTCATCATGATTCGCTTACCTCAGCGAATAATTAACGATTTTAAGTAAGACCATAAACTACAGATAGGTATTTTGGTACCAGTATTATAACTTTTTTTAAAATTTTGTTAGGTTTTCTTAAGGCATGAGGGTGACAAACGAGCAAACAGTCCACTTGACAGTTAGTGGATGCTGTGGCCCATATACATCTACATCTATCCTCGATTAAGCATCAAAATGCAGCATGCGTCGTCATCCCTAATATAGAATGCCTCATTTCCAGTAAAAAGAGTCTCTTGTTCTCTACACTCATCATACGACATACAACAGCATAAAGTTGCTATTACGCTGGTA
This sequence comes from Parnassius orleans, assembly GCA_029286625.1. Lineage (NCBI taxonomy): Eukaryota > Metazoa > Arthropoda > Insecta > Lepidoptera > Papilionidae > Parnassius > Parnassius orleans. The sequence goes on from JAGSMP010000087.1 coordinate 1,477,939, forward strand.
TTCTGTAAGACTCCTTCTCCGGTCGAGCCGATCCATTCGTGCTGCAATCTTAATATAACTGCAGCGTGGCTCTACCACTTTTAAAAGGTGGTATACAAACATTAATTCGTACATATATAATACACCCGAAAAAATTTTGACTCCCGGACTCCCGGAGCAGTCAGTTAAAAAATTATAACCATCTCAGTCAACATTGAGAAATCGGCTAGAATAAGTCAAAACAATTAGATATGATTTTGTTTCTAGCTTTTTTAAGCCGTGGTAGCTCAGATGGTCAGCGCTCGCTGTAAGTTTCACAGTACGCGAGCAACCCAGGTTCGATCCCCGCCGGCACCAATGAAATTGTTAATTGCAATTTTAAGTACTGATTTACCACGTGCTCAGCGGTGAAGGAAAACATCGTGAGGAAACCTGCATGTCTGAGAAATAAGAAAAAAAATATTTCGAAGACATGTGAAGTTCGCCAACACGCATTGGGGCAGCGCGCGGACATTTCCTTGCCCTTAAACCCTCTCAGAAATGAAAGGAGGCCTGTGCCAAGCAGTGGGACGTATATAGGCTGTAACTTTAACTTTAACTTGTTTCTAGCTTGATCTATTCGCAGATTTTTTGTGCCGGTGGCACAGAAAACTAATTGTGTAAGTTAATACACTTAACCGATTTTTTCGTCGTCATATTGCCAAGAAGTTACCTAAGATATCTGCATCTATCGACTCCCTGCATATTTTATCAGTGCCCTTACCACAAGTTTTTGGCAATAACGTTTTCGTATCGTAATCGAGTGAAATTGTATGGGATTATGAACAGCAACAGGCTGGCAAAACCGTAACTATGTTCTGTCATACAAAGCGATACGAATTCGATAGCACAGCAAACTCATTCTAATAGTCTCTCCTTAAACTCGTAGTAAGGGACGCTCTATACTGCGCTTGCTACTTGCCAATAAGAAGCTGTCACTCGAGCAACTTTCTTACATAATATACACTTCCATATTTACTGCGAAGAATTATCTATCTCTGTGAAATGAACCAATTAACAAGTGTCACATACGTCATAGAACGTCTTGTTTATGATTATAAGCTTTGTCGCTTAGGTCGTTCTACATTTGAAGAGGCTTATGCGAGTTATATATGCTGTCACCTGTTAACTGTTTCTTATCCCTCTGTATGCACTTTGCATATCAGTTCTACCTGCAACTTAGTTTATGTCTATGAGACGATGTAAACCAAATCTCTTTAATAACCAGCAATATTTTAAGCGAATTTAAATAAGGTAACAAATAATATGCATTTAAAGGTTTGCATAAATTACTTGGTAAATATATTTTTACTAATTCTCCACTTAGAAAATGTTGTAATTAGTCAAATTTTTTATCGTCCAAACTCCATACGTTTTTGGTCCCTAGAGCGTATTCTGACGTCTTTTAGCTTCACAATACCTCCACGTTTTGGGCTAATAAAAGTGAATTTTGATGCTTGAGTGTATTTTTGCGTTCTCGAATCTCGAGAGGAAATTATAATATATCATGTCTATTATTTTTATAAATAAGGGGTAGACAGTGTCAACGATAATAAAGCTTCTAACGTTTTTATAGGATAAGGGTGACAAACGAGCACTCAGCACACCTGATGGTAATTTGTTGCTGTGGCTCATAGATATCTACAGATGTAGATGCTTATATCTTTGATTAAAATTAAAATGCAGATGCGTCATCACCCCTGAGAACTAAAATGGAATGCATCATTTCCAGTAAAAAGAGTCTCCGGTTCTCTACACTCACCACACGAAACACAGCAGCATTAAGCTGCTATTTTACGCTGGTATTCTGTGAGAGCCTGGCTTGATCCTACCCTGGTCGAGCGACCCATTCGTGCTACAACTATAATATAATTTCAACACGGCTATACCACGTAAGAAACGCCGATTGAAGCGGAAACATCACTGTAATAAGATGGTGAAAAGCCCGGAAATAAAGAAACAGTAACGGAGTAATAAGCAATTATGTAAATTAATTAATTTAATAACTGTATCATATTTTTTTTCAGTCTTCGTAAGTATAACCATATTTCCCAATACAGGTCTAAGCTTAACTGGCTTACAATCCGGCAGAGGCTTAATTCCAGAATATAACTTGTTCTTATTCCAATTTAACTAACTCATCTTCATCTTTTATCTTAAGAGTAAATTTCACTATCTCTCCTCATCATATAATAGGGTTCTAAGTTCTACTTCTGACAAAAAAAATTGTATTCCTCCTCACTCCATTGAGTTCTATATTAAATCTTTCATAGGTTAGGCCACACATCTTTGGAACTCCTTGCTTGATGACATCAAGAAAGCACCCACTATACCTAATGGCTGCTTTTAAATAGTTGCAACTCTTATTTTTTTATAATTTTTTTTTATACATTAAAAAAACGTAACCTCCACACTAGGATTTTCTCCTGTATCGTGGGGCAGTTTACAAACATAAATTGCACAAGGACAAACATCCAGACCCGGAACAATTATTTGTAGGCCATACAAATAATTGTTCTGTGCGGGATTCGAACCCGCGGCCCTTAGCGCTGCAACTCGATTGCTAAGCCACTGCGCCACGAAGCCGTCAAATTGCATTAGTCATCAAAGTACGAGTACGTATATCATGTGTAACGTCCTCCAGAATGAATTTTGGTCACGGCGGCAAACCTAAACGGTGACTAGCTATCTGCGCAGGACGGGATTATAGTGACCGAGTGTATGCACAAGCACAAGTGCACCCTATACTCCCTTACTCTCTTAGTCCGATGATACGGTAACCAACACGACCGGAGAGAGATCAGGCGCAGGACCGACGGCTCCTGACTCCTGGCTGCTATTGAGAATTTCTCGACAGAAATACCCAGTAACCGATTTTAGCCCGATCCAGGGTATGAACCAGGGACCTCATGATCAGCAACTACATTTTTGATCACTAGAGCAACGTGGCAGTATATATAAGTAATGTTTAGTATTGCTAAACAGACGTATGTAATATTTATGGATGTAGTTAAATATCAAGATTATTTTGAGAAATTATAATCAATTATAATCAGTTATACACAGGTTCCGATTGAGCCCTAGCTCCTGAGCTATCAATCGTGGGAGCTAGTCGCTTCTTTAATTTTATCCACAAAAATATTAATTTAAACTACATAATTTTCATCTAATTTATTTTATTCAAATTAACCTATCATAGTTAAAATACCGTTACAGTATATTAAACACAGGCCTTGCCTATACATTGTCTCATGGGGGGATATTTGCCATAGTTGCCCCGCTTGGCAAGCGGGTTGGCAACCGCAGTTATTTTATTTTTAGTCGTTATTAGGACGACGCTGCTGCCTATCTCCTGGTTTGTTTCCCTCTGTCGCCTCTTTCGACACCCACGGGATGGTATGGGGTATATAGTTTGAATAAGTTGAAATAAATTATTACATTAAAAATAAAAACTATACATTTAAAAAAATTAAAGGTAAATTGTATAATAATATGTAATAATAATTAAATAAATATAAGCAAATAATATTAAATCATATCTTTACCCGCGCGAAAAAATTCAAAATAGTTGGATCCTCCCAATGTAGGTTATGCATTGTAAATAGGATTTGTTGATGACGAAGAAGCTAAACATCGTGAGTAAACTTACATATGTGAGAAATTAAAAATATTCCAAAGACGTATAAAGTCCTTCAAAACCTATCGAAGCACTGCGGTGGACTCTTCCTTGCTCCAAAAACTCTTTCAGCTCTCAGAAATGAGAGAAGATCTATTCCTAACAGTGGAACGTATGTATGTACCTATATCCCATAGAGCATTGCTGGGACGTTCTGAAGCGACGAGTGAGATCAGTGCAACCGGCTCCGCAGACCAGAGCTAAACAATATGATTACCGCGGTGTGGGAAATGGTATGGTATTTCGCAAGAAACCATAAGAGATATACTCGCTAGCATGCCCAGACGATTGCAAGCTGTGATTTCAGCAAGAGGTAGTCACACTCCATACTAAACTTTTATCTGCTTTTACTTTATTAAAGAAAAAATATACAAATAACGTGTTACAATTTTACTTTAACTTTAACTTTAACATGTACCTATGTAGTTGTTAACTTTTTTAACCGTTACCGTCACAGCCTGTTAAAGTCAACGTCTGAACGTAGACCTCCTCCACAGATTGCCTCACAGGAGGGATATTTGCCATAGTTGTCACGTTTTGCAAGCGGGTTGGCAACCGCAGTTTTATTTTTATTTTCAGACGTTATTATGTAGACGCTGCTGCCCATCTTTTGATTTGTTTCCCTCTGTCGCTTCTTAAGACACCCACGAGATGACATGGGGCAGTATATATTCTTACACCGCCGATAGACGATAAATCTTTTGAGCATAAAGCATTAATTTATTTATTTATTATAGGATCATCAACAGAGATCGCTACAATTACTATTATAAATTAAGCATAATATAATATTACCGTGTGCCGACTTTCGCTTCTTGCATTAAAATGTTGGTTAATCCTTTATGCTCTGTCTATACTTAGAAAACTTTCACAAATACTTCGAAGGGTTCAGGGAAAATCGCAGAAAATCTTCATGTTTGTCAACAGCTTAATCCGTGGTTAACCGTAACGTGGACACGACCGCAAACCTAGCGTGTATTAGTTAAGGAGTGAAGCCTGGAATGGAAATTATATTAAATTTAAACTTAAGCCCCGGGTGATACGGACGGACAGATTTAAATGCTCAGCGTGTGGTTTATTACAAATGAGTGTTTTAGCGAGATTAACCGTTCAGCTTTGCAAATGACATTCTATATGGATATACGAGTTTTGTAAAACGTATTTATATACATACTCGTATAAGTGATTTTTACGATTATTTTTCTTTGTTCTGATAACCGACTTCAAAAAGGGAGATAGTCAATTAGATTGTATTTTTATAATTAATATTATATTTTTTTATATAATAATGGCGGAAAACAAGCATACAGTTCACCGGATGGTAAGTGGATGCTGTGGGCTATATAAATCTACATTTATTCTCGATTAAATTAAGCAGTGGTTTTTTATAGGCTGTAACGGTAACGGTAAAGGAATAGACGTCTGTATATTTGTTTTTTTTTTATAGGATAGGGTGACAAACGAGCACACAGTCCACCTGATGGTAAGCGGTTGCTGTGGCCCATAGACATTTACATCTAGCTTCGATTACGAATCAAAATGCAGATGCGTTGTCACCCGTGAGGACTAAGATGGAATGCCTCTTTTCCAGTAAAAAGGGTCTCCGGTTCTCTACACTCACCATACGAAACACAGCAGCGTTAAGCTGCTATTTTACGCTGGTATTCTGTGAGAGCGTGGTCCTTCCCCGGTCGAGCCGACCCATTCGTGCTACAACTATACTAGTAATATAGCTGCAGCATGGCTCTACCACGTATAAATTTGTATATTTGTAGTCTAAAAATTTATAATTTAATATTACATGATATCTTCAGGCTTATTTCTTTTATAATACATTTGAAAAACGATCTTTCTGTCCAGCCAATGGACACCTTTAACCTACTTAAACAAAAAAACGTAAACAAAATAAGATTGTCAACCCTGAACTAAGGCAAAACACTTCAGTCTGTAATAACTGGAACAGCAGTGGGCGCAATGCTGTTTGGCGGCAGGAATAGAGGAGATGATGGTACCTACCTGGATGGACTCCTTCGCAGAAAGATTTTCTACCACCTACAAAATAATAAAAATAATCTCCTCCAGACTGTATTTTGCTTACGACGCATACACACAGAACAGGACTATAGTGTATGAGCATGTGCGCAAGCACAGGTTCACTATCTATTCCCTCACTCTTATTATCCGACACGACCGGCAATAGATCAGGCGCAGGACCAACGGCTATACATGCTTTCGACAAATTTTACGTGCAACACTACCAACTTCTCAACACCGAACTCTACGGTAAATTTCTTGGCAGTAGAACCCAATAAGTTACGGTTTTTAACCGACCTGGGATTCAAAGCACGACCCATAATCAGCAGATGCACTAATGTCCACTAGAACAACGAGTTAGGCAACGAAATATAACTAAACTGACCTAAACAATCACAGTGGTAATAAATCATTCTAGAATCAATCAATCTAGAAACAGATCTAACGTGATTTGGTTCCGTTGTTAACGAAAAATAATATTTTTCTCCCTAACGTTCTCATCTTAAAATTTTACCATTAAATTAAGTACGCGTAATACCACAGAAGTTTGAACGATTTCATGTATAATTAAACAGTACTCGTAAAACGTTGAACGTGACGGTAAATTCCGCTTTCTTGAACGCTTCCATTATCTAATTCGAATGCTTTCTTCAGCTATATAGCCATTAATCCAAAGCTCATGCTAGCTCTGTTTGATGTGGTGTGGAGCCACAAAAACAGCGGGTGGACGTTAACGTATGTGAAATTATAAAGCGTGTAGAATACGATACAAAAAAAAAATGCATAAAAGTGAATAATAAAAATAAATATATAATGTATTGATTATATAATATATTGATTCTCTTACGCCGCTAAATGGTCAATATAAAAATTAAGCTACAGACTATTAACTTTTGAGCAGATAAATGTGAGGAAGCCTTCTCTCGTTTCTAAGATGTTCATGGAGCAATTAGCCCGCCGCGAGGCTCCAGTGCGAAGCGGATTTCACATGTCTTTAAAATATTGTTTTCTCCTCAGACATCAACAATTTCATTGGTAGCGACGGCGTAATTTTACGGCGAGCTACCACGGCTTTTAATATTTACTTATCTTGACATTGAGGCCTGTAATTAAAAAAAATATGCTTGTAGTTTTTTTCTTGGTCTATCAAACATTTTGGGAGTTAGAAATATATGGCATATTACGGCATAGAAACGTCAGAACCCTAAATACTTTTAAAACAGATTCAAAATAAATGAGCCTGTTGGGCCGCAACAAGAATGAGTCAGTTCGACCAAGGAAGGACCACGCCCTCACAGAATACCTGCTTAAAATAGCAGCTTAATGCTGCTGTGTTTCGCATGGTGAATGTACGGTAGCAAGTAGCCTTGTGGAACACTAGCATTCACTGGCTTAGAGTCGTAGCATGCTCTTCCTTAATGGAAGGAAGCTTCGAAAGAAGCGCTTTGCGCCAAACCCGATCGAAAATCTTCGCTATTTTCAAGCTAACTGCCCTTGGACTCGACTGCCTGCGTTCCTAGGTGTGTTAGGTAAACAAGAAGATCACCAGCTGAGTGATTCTGACGGTCACACATCAGCGATCACTTATCAGCTGGCAGTTAATAATGGATTCCATTATTTTCGAGAACAAGGAGATGATGGCGATAGGCCTGTACTTGGCTGGACGGAGAGGTTACCTTTTTTAGGGATCGAGTGGACGAAAGCTGTCTTCTATGAACTCGCGTCTACGCCTAGGAAGTAGGAGTATCGGAAAAGACGCGTTAGTACCAGTGCCAACTCTGGACCACACGTACTCAGTACAATTGGGGGAATTACTTAAAGTCCCCACTGTGGCCGTGTATATTCTAACAAAAAGTTTTATTTTGCGTACAATGAACGTTAAATAATCCTATGTGTGATTATTACTAAAGTAACAGAGCAAATTTAAAAATTGTCATAAGAAACAGTCAATAAACAATTTAAAAACATATAGGTTTAATTTCTAGTTTTATATGTTATACCACGTAAATAATATTTGGTTGTTTTAGTATCCTTTAAAGATGAAAATTAATAGATAGGACTAATTGCTAGTTCATATTTACATTTTAAAAATTTACAATATTTATTATCATAATAAATTAAAAAAGTAAAACTAAAATTTAATTTTATCATACAGTCCTACTCCCGGGGTATAGTGACAAGAACGTTAGCTGCGTTTCCTCGCTTAGCCTTTAATGAGAAAAGAATCAGCCCTCTTAACACCAGGAGGGCGACCAGTCACGGACACAGTTCCTTTAGGAACCCATGGACCGATAGTGTCTACCGGAAATGGCACAAATATGTAGTCATCTCTCATATTTACGTCCTGGCTTCAAACGGGTACGCCTGAGATGAGAGACTGCCAAAATGTCTACGTCTATCTCTCTTCCAAGGGACCAGAGTAATAAATTGGATCTTCTGTTATTATCTATAAATATTCCACAAATCTCTAAGACCGAGGGAACATTTATAGAGACAAGAGCTCTTGATTACGAGTTTTGAAATTGCTGTCATCTTTCCGTACCTGAATTACACGTTATTCAATTCTTTGGATATAACAGTTTTCTGAGCACGCATAGTAAATACGCATTACTAATGAGGTTGTAGTGAATGTTATCCAAACATATATAGTAACATTTTTTTATGTGACAAGCGAGGACACAGTCCACCTGATGGTAAGTGGTTGCTGTGACCCATAGACATCTACATCTATCCTCGTTTGCGAATAAAATGCATATCGTCGTTGCAAATTTAAAATCTCCTATGTGTCATCAGGCATGAAAATGAGATTTACAGATTTTTAAAAGCTATTTTAAATAGCTGCCGTTTGTATAAACTCTATGTGAATATCTTATTGCTTCACTGAAGGACGTCTCATTTATAAAATATCTCAAGTGTTAGCCTGTATTTAGTTGTTCACCAAAATCTCCTATGTGCCTGATGCACACATAGGATGTTTTAATAATAGTTATTTATCAAAAACATGTAATTCCTATGTGGTACTCGACGCTTGTTCTGCCAAATTTACGTCTATTTTAGAAAGAGAGCACAATGTTACATCATTCACGCATTATGGTAAGATGGGTAATAAATAGAGGGCAAGGCTACACGTCATTTGACATCAGCGCAGCTACTACTTGTCGCGCGCTAACACTGACCATCAGTTTTTTCTATTATACTAGAGTTGTTACGTTGTGCGAACTTAATAAGAGACTGTGATAGTATAATGTTAATTATATCTGAAAAGTATTCATCGGGGATACCTAGGACACCTAATGGTAAATTTAGTGTTAAACATGAGTTCATCATTACAGCCCTTCACAAGTACAGTGCTGAACATAGGCCTCCCCAGGAATGCCACAGCACGGTCCTGAGCCACTTGCATCCATCGACTTCTGCATATCTTACCAGGTCGTTACTCCATCTAGTGGGGGACACCACACTTCGCCCGCCGGTACGAGGCCGCCACTCGAGAACCTTTTTTCCCTATTGGTTGTCTGTTCTTCGAACTATATATGGGCCCATTGCCACTTCTAATCCTAATACTACAATAATCCGTTGGCTATGTCACTCTGGTTCTACTGCGGATATCCTCATTTAAGTTTATCGCACCTTGAGCTTCCTCATACGGCAAGCAGTAGGACCACGTCTCAGTTCCATAAGTCATCACCGGCAACGCACTGTGGTTGTACAGTTGCAAGTTTTGAGGTATACCGACGAGAACATGTGCCGCAATTTCCCGAACAATGCCCAGCCGAGTTAAATCCGTCGGTTGATCTCACGGTCGAAGTTGGACTTACCTAGTCGGACTATTTGTCCCAAATAAACATACTCGTCAACAACTTCGATCTTAGTGCTACCAACAACTACCGGCATAGGTGTGACATTGTTTCGTCCATGTTCATCTTAAGATTCATCCGGGAGATTCTGTCATAAGTAATATATCGTCGGAAAATCGAAGGTGAGTGATGTACTCACCGTTGATGTTAATACCGTATCCTTTGCAGTCCAGTAGCTTGAAAACGTCTTCCGCAGCGGTGAAGAGTTTCGGGATATAACGTCACCTACACCTCTCTGCAGTTGAATAGGTTTCGACTCTGGTTCTGTACTCGATAACCATCGCAGCCCTACTGTACAAACACAAACACTTCAGCACTTCGATATACCGACGGAATCAAGGCTTTTCATAGTCCACATACGCCAGACGTAGTGGCAAATTGTACCGACCTCTGTACAATTTGCCGAAGGGTATGTATGTGGTCTAGCCTTTCGGAAACCGGCTTGTTCGGGAGGCTCGAAGTCGTCGAGTCTGCATGCGAGACGATTCAATGACTCGAAATCAGCACGCAGACGCGGCTCAGAAGGAAATCAGTCTGTACTTCTTTAAGAGAGCGTTGTCGCCTTTCTTGAAGAACAAGACCACCACACTTCTGCTCCACGCCTCCGGTGTAGTCCTCCATATGGAGGACGGAATTAAAAAGCTTCTGAAGGACTCTGCTACCGGGTTTTCATCCGCTTTCAGAAGCTCCGCTGTAATTACATCCTTGCCTGGGGCCTTGCCGTTTTAAGGTGCTGGAGAGCCATTCTAATCTCGCTCAGACTGACGTCCGGAATATCATCAGAATAGTGTCGGATAAGATTTGCTCTTGCATCGTTACTCACACTTGCGTGGCGCCAACGATGATGTGTACAGCTGCCCATAGAACCTCTCAATCTCACTCAAAATCTCAGGTGTCCCGGAAACCGCTGCCACACTCGGTCTTCAGCTTCGACAGTTGGTCTTTCGGAAAAGACGCGTTAGTACCAGTGCCAACTCTGGACCACGTACTCAGTACAATTGGGGAATTACTTAAGTCCCCACTGTGGCCGTGTATATTCTAACAAAAAGTTTTATTTTGCGTACAATGAACGTTAAATAATCCTATGTGTGATTATTACTAAAGTAACAGAGCAAATTTAAAAATTGTCGTAAGAAACAGTCAATAAACAATTTAAGAACATATAGGTTTAATTTCTAGTTTTATATGTTATACCACGTAAATAATATTTGGTTCTTTTAGTATCCTTTAAAGATGAAAATTAATAGATAGGACTAATTGCCAGTTCATATTTACATTTTAAAATTTACGATATTTATTATCATAATAAATTTAAAAAAAACTAAAACTAAAAATTTAATTTTATCATACAGTCCTACTCCCCGGGGTATAGTGCCAAGAACGTTAGCTGCGTTTCCTCGCTGAATGGCTATGCTTAGCCTTTAATGAGAAAAGAATCAGCCTTCTTAACTACAGGAGCGGCGACCAGTCACGGACACAGTTCCTTTAGGAACCCATGGACCGATAGTGTCCACCGGAAATGGCACAAATATGTAGTCATCTCTCATATTTACGTCCCGGCTTCAAACGGGGTACTCCTGAGATGAGAGACTGCCAAAATGTCTACGTCTATCTCTCTTCCAAGGGACCAGAGTAATAAAATTGGATCTTCTGTTATTATCTATAAATATTCCACAAAGCTCTAAGACCGAGGGAACATTTATAGAGACAAGAGCTCTTTGGATTACGAGTTTTGAAATTGCTGTCATCTTTCCGTACCTGAATTACACGTTATTTAATTCTTTGGATATAACAGTTTTCTGAGCACGCATATTAAATACGCATTACCAATGAGGTTGTAGTGAATCTTATTCAAACATATATAGTAACATTTTTTTTTAAATACGCATTACCAATGAAGTTGTAGTGAATCTTATTCAAACATATATAGTAACATTTTTTTTTATGTGACAAGCGAGCACACAGTCCACCTGATGGTAAGTGGTTGCTGTGACCCATAGACATCTACATCTATCCTCGTTTGCGAATAAAATGCTGATGCGATGTCAGCCGTGAGGACTAAGATGGAATGCCTCTTTTCCAGTAAAAAGGGTCTCCGGTTCTCTACACTCACCAAACGAAACACAGCAGCATTAAGCTGCTATTTTAAGCGGTATTTATGTGAGAGCGTGGTCCTTCCTCGGTCGAGCTGAACCATTCTTGCTACAACTATACTATTAATATAGCTTTAGCATGTAGCATGGCTCTACCACGTATGAAAACCCTTATATTATCAACCTCTAGAACTAGATAGACGAGCACATCGTGGACAACCGATTAATCTCTCATCAGTGTATATACCACCTATTCTAAATAACAACAAATAAAAAAGGTGAGATTCCACCCTTTCAAACCATCTCCACCTTTATAAACGTATTAAGATATCACGCGGAGTTGGGAGTCCAAACCCAACAAATAAATAATATTAACTTTAAGAGGTTCAGTTAGAGGGTTCGGAATAAACGTTAAAAATTCGCTCAAATATGATATATTTAGGCTTAATGGGCCATAACACTCGACAGTTTGGGAATCAACAGGCAAATAAAAACTTTGCATCACGACTTAATAACGACCGTATAAATGCCAAATCGGCCTACTTCGTATCGCGGAAATATTTTATTACCTACTTTTAGGCAAATTGAAAGGTTTTAAAATGTTTATATGCATTTTTTGGCGTGAATACGTCTTTAAATTTGTTTACACAGTGGGAGGCCAGAAAAGTGATGATAACAACATCGGGAGATACAGTTTGGTGTTGTAGCTAAATATCTATCATCTACATCCAATATTTAATTACACCAGTCGATAGCTATATGATCAAAGAATTCGATACGTTGAGTGAGGACTGACACATCGCGAGCGGTGAAGGGGCAGCGCCGCCATTTTGAGGTCGTTTCGTTACGTACACGTATTCACATACAACACACGGCCGTGACCATGACACAGCCACACCCCGTTTTTTTTTACAGAATTAGGTTCACAAGCAAGTACACAGTTTACCTGATAGTAGGTGGATACTGTGTCCCAATAGACATCTACATCTATCTTCGACTGAGAATCAAAATGCATATGTTGTCACCCCTGAGGACTAAAATGGAATGCCTCATTTCCAGTAAAAAGGTTCTCCGGTTCTCTACACTCACCATACGAAACACAGCATTATTCTACCGTTTTACGCTAATATTCTGTGAGAGCATTTTGCTAGCCCGGTCGAGCCGACACATACGTACTGCAGCCATTACATAGCCGCATTTAATGCCAAAAAAAATTCTCAATACTATTTCGAGAGTAATCTACAGATTAGAGGAACTTACTAAAGGTCACATTTTATTAATTTGATTTCTTTGTATACCTTTCCGGTTGTTATTAATTTTTGAAGCACTTTCTGTTGAGCTGAGATTTGACATGTTCATGTAACTTCGATGACAATAAAGTCTGAAGGGTATAAAGAGCTAGAATAATTACAGTCTATCCTACCATCTAATCATGATCACGCATCTGTCATTAGCCTTTCTTGTTGAGGTTGGCTGTAGGTGTCCATGGAATACAACAGACGCTTACCATCAGGTGGACTGTAAATTTGTTTGGCGCTTCAGTTTTATATTTATTTATTTATTTATCAACAAATAACAAATAACATCTTATAATAAAGTTTATATAAATAAATTAAAAAACATTGACCTTACCGACTCACTATAACGTTACATATTTGAGTAAAGAGCATAATATTTAAATGAGAGAAACAGAAATACATTTCGAGTTAGAATAATAGTGCTGCAGAAATTTTATGTTCTACCCTCTGTACTAGTTTGCACTGTATGACGGCAGGCGTAGTCATCTTCTTCAAGGGCAACAACAATTATAAACAACATATAAAAGAGAACTGACTGTATAAATATGTGTGTATATTTTTATGTGTATTAATAATAGTTAAGAACGTACTGAAGCGACTGTACGCAGACGACATGTCTAAACATACAACATCATTGATTAGCAAATTTTATTATAACAATACGCCTAATGCGTAGTTTTATGTCTCATAAACCATAGTACAGTCTCACAGCTGCATAGGTCAATAGATGTAAACGCAGTTAATTGCCACTGTTTGCATAATAAATAAAATACTGTTAGCATAAAATCAATCAATCATGTTCCTTGATAACCCACAAGTCAATCGTTTACACGAGTATTCAAAGATAGATGTAGGGTGGGAGTTAAAATAAGCCCTTTTGATGCTGATAAGGATGTACAAACGTTTTAATTAGCTTCACAAACAATGTTATATCACAGTAATATATGACTGTAATTTAAAAAGTACAATTCGAAAAATATATTATAAATAAGTAATAGGTTTTTGTGTAAAAAAATGCGTCCCACTGCTGATGACATTTTGATCACAATTTTGAAACAATTCCACTGCATCATGCATGTTGGTTAATTACCTATGTCAACGAAATGATTGATTCATGATGTTAGGTTCCTCATGTTGATTTCCTTCACCGTCGAGCTCGTAGTAAAAAGCCCTTTTTATAGAAGAGTGAGCAAACGAGCACGCGGTTTTCCTGATGGTAAGTGAATATCGCCGCCCATGAACAACTGCAACACCAGGGAATTGCAGATGTGTTGCCGGTCTTTTAATAAATTAAACTCTTTTCTTGAAGGTCCCAAAGTCATATCGGTCCGGAAAAATCGCAGGTAGTAGTCGATTCTACAAGAAGTTGTGCGAGGAAAAATACTTTAAAATTCACTTAACAATTGCATTGGCGTGGTTGGGATTGGTTTCACCGACGTGGATTGAACCCGGGTTGCTCACGTACTACAAAGTTTACTGCATGCGCTTAGCCTCTGAGCTACCACAGCTTTCTCCGCGTAATAATCAAAGCAACCACACAATTAATATTAGCTGGCTCATTAAGCGGTTAGGTATTACAAATACTATTCCACCTGATGCTTTGTTTAAAGGCCAAACACGTGTCGTATTATCTACAGTGGTTTGCATTTCTAAGGGTATATAGTTTAGATTGGTGTTGCTTCTAATGATGGCAGTAATAACTCATACGATTTTAGAAGAGAAGGACGCATTCTACAAACTGAATCAAACTTACGTCTACCACGCTGCAGTTATGGTTGTAGCACGAATGGGTCGACTCGACCGGGGTACGCTCTCATAGAATACCAGCGTAAAATATCAGCTTAATGTTGATGTGTTTCTTTTTATTGGAAACGAGGCATTCCATCTTATACCTCAGGTGTGACTGTTAATTGAAGATAAATGTAGATGTCTATGGGCCACAGCATTCACTTACCATCAGGTGGAATGTGTGCTCGTTTGTTGTACTTTATCTATAAAAAAAAACACTCCGTTTTGTTTTTCCTGCTGATGCCCGCAGATTTATTTTGTTATATTCAACACAATAAACAATCCACCAAATGATGTCAAAAGATCACAAATAGGTGACTACGTATTTGTGATCTTTAAAGACTTTAGAAATCAATAAACTGCTATAATAATTAGTGTTGATTGCATCATATTAATTTATTTACTTAGTTGCAATTAGTTTTTACTTATCCTTTGCGGTCTTGGCATAATTAACCGTAAGGGTAGTGATAAGGTATTACAAACATAAGAAAAATATGTGTTTACTACGATACATAATAATATTGTAATAATTAATAAGTTTTAAATTGTAATTAAAAGTGAAACAACGATAAGGCGTGCGTGCGAGGCTGGCGAATACGATCGCATTATGCAATAAAGACGAATTCCCAAAATTGCAATGATGTTACTGATAGAAAACGTTTCCCCATGCAACTGCTCAGTATGGTACGTAGAGAAATCTATGTCATAAATAGTTTTGCACCCTCCCTCACTCCCACAATCACGTGCAAAATAACCGCCACCTTCAAACCCAATAGCACTACAGTCAATACCACTAAATTAGAAAAAACACACCACCTTAAGCGACGCATGTGATAGAGGCACTGCGTCGTATGAGGCATCACTAGTGAAAATTATACAGCGATGGCTAACCGCTAAGAAAACATCTTCTAAGTAATAAACGCCAGCAACTCGCTTTGTCTATGAAAGGTCTTGCAATATGGACTGGACAAAATGAAGCCTTTATACGTGCTACTGCTGGGCATAGGCTTTCTCTCATTTCTAAAAGGGTTATGGAGCGAATATTCCGCCTAACTGCTCCAGTAAATTCACATTAATATTTTATAACCCTCATGATGTTTTCCTTCACCGCCAAGCACGTGGTAAATCAGCACTTAGAATTACAACGAGCAACTTCATTGCTGCCCATTGCCGGTCTGAACATTTACCTCTGGCGTAAAGGAGGTGGTATACAGCCACATCTTTTGGAAACGATATATTTTTTCTGGCCTTTCCCATTCGCTTATTAGCCACTCAAAAAGAAATGGGTGAGCGATTATCGTACGCCACCCATGTATAGACATTTTCGGTGATCAAAAGCACTAGACGAAGATATTATACCCGTATTTCACTACTAGGACTAGGTTCCCTCTCAATTCTTAGTTCAGTTTGCAATAGCAGTGCTTGCACTGCTATGTTGTGTTTGAAGGCTATAGAGAGACAGTATAATTACAGGCTGTGAACCATTCTATTCTAGTCGTCAGAGGTGATAACGCATCTGTAGCCTTCTTTGCTTGAAGTTGGCGGCATGTGTCCATGGACTGCAGCAGCCACTTAGAATCAGGTGGACTGTAAGTTCGTTTGTCACTTCAGGTTCATAAAAAGAGCGTTATAATTTATCCAACAAAAAAACTTTTGGCTGTTGATTGAAAATATTTATTATATTTTATTAATTGCTTATTATTGCATAACACAGTCCTTGTTACTGTCAGAGCTAGGAGTGCGAGTACGATAAGCGCTGCGCTGCGTAGTTACCGATAAATGTGACTTAACCCATTTAGAGTCAATGTTATTATAAAATATCTTTTCAACTTGTACCTACAGGTTTGCGAACGAGTAACCATAAACATAAATGCGAGGTTGTAAAAAAAAAGGGAGAAGCAAGGTCTTCATACACGTGCCGTTAGAAAATTCCGTATTCGTTTCTTCTATTTATTAATATTCTTATATTTTATTCTTAGATTTAATATGTGTTTATTCATTACAGCCTATCAAGAGTTTTGAACATAGGCCTTCCCCATGGATTGCCTCATAGGGGAATTTTGAAATAGTTGCCACGATCTACGGTTCTCTACACTCACCATACGTAACACAGCAGCATTGAAATCAATTTAATCACAGAATACCAGCGTAAAATAGCAGCTCAATGTGTGCTGTTTAGAAGCGATTTAATAACCCCTGGGAACGAGGTGATCGCTAGCATGTTGTTTCTTAATGTTTTCATACTTAATTGTATAAAATATTATATTGTAAATGAATGTTTAAAATAAAGTCCGAACCGAACTTTTTTACGGAGCAGTAGTAAAGATTAAATGACTTTCAATAAATTTTCTTGTAATTTATATTGAATATTAAAAACTGTTCTATTCTATTCTACTCTGGCAGCGTAAGAGTACATCACACCATTTCGTTCCAAGGGTATCATAAAAGGTGAATATGGGATATGCTGATCTAATGACATACTCTGATGATGGCGCGAGGCGAAACCGGTCGATTTTGATGAAACAGAAACAGAAACAGAAACTTTTTTATTCAATATAGATTATAAATAATACTTATTGAAAGTCACTCTTTTGTCTAATTACCACTGGTTCGAAAAAAAACCTCTGTCCTGGGAAGAACCAGCAAGAAACCCAGCGGGACTTTTTTTTAAATAACAGCTTACAATCATGTATGTTAAACAATTAACCACACAAAACAAATTAGAAACAGCCTGGCAGCGAACATCTCATTCCCAGGGGTTATTATCATTCATAAATTCCTTAACATTATAATAACCCTTTTTATACAAACTATGTTTAATAAAGTTTTTGAATTTTGAGCAGGTCGAATTTTGCATATTTTCTGGGATTTTGTTGTAAAAGCGTATACATCGCCTCAAGAATGAATTACTGACTCGGTGGAGTCGAGTAATTGGTACTACTAGCTTGTGTTTGTTCCTAGTATTTACAGAATGAATATCACATATTTTTTTATAACTACTTTTATTTTTGTGTACGTACATTACATTTTCATAAATGTATTGAGAGGCCAAAGTTAATATATTAATTTCCTTAAATTTTGTCTGAGCGACTCTTTAGGTTTTAAATCATAGAATGCTCTTATGGCCCTCTTCTGTAAAACAAATATAATTTCAGTGTCAGTTGCGTGTCCCCATAGCAAAATACCATACGACATTATGCTATGGAAATAGCTAAAGTAAACAAGTCTAGCTGTTTCCAAACTGGTAAGATTTCTAATCTTTTTTACAGCATATGCTGCAGAACTAAGTCTGCTTGCTAACTTTGATATATTATGGGGGCTCCATTGAAGCTTCGCGTCTAGTGTTATTCCAAGAAAAATGGTGGTATCGACAAGACTCAGTTCCTCCCCATTTAAAATTACATTAGTATTTAATTGTCTGACATTTGGACTCATGAACTTCATACATTTCGTTTTAGTGCTATTTAAATGCAAGTTATTAACATTAAACCAATTTACTAATTTAGATATAGCATTATTTACTTCGTCATATTTTAATAATTGTCGTTTTAATTTGAAAATTAATGAAGTGTCATCAGCAAATAATACTATATTATGGTTATCCCCTACTATGTAAGGTAAGTCATTAATATATACAAGAAACAGAAAGGGGCCGAGAATTGAGCCTTGAGGCACGTCCATTTGTACTATCGACCCGGAAGAGGTCATACTATTAATGACAACTTTTTCGTTCTGTTACTTAAATATGAAACAATTAATTTAAGAGCATTACTTATTACACCGTAGTGTTGTAGTTTCCTGATTAATGTTTAATGTGAACACAATCGAAGGCTTTGGATAGGTCACAGAATATACCCAAAGCATCCTGTGAATTCTCCCATGCATTGAAAATATATTTAATCAGCTCAACACCAGCATCAGTTGTCGAGCGACCCCTTGTGAAACCGAATTGATTTTTATGAAGTAAATTATTAACATTAAATTTTTACATTTGATCAAGAATAATTTTTTCAAAAATTTTACTTAGTGTTGGCAGTACAGAAATGGGTCTAAAATTGGCGGGGTCTATTGTACTACCAGATTTAAATAAAGGTATTACTTTACTATGCTTCATCAAATCAGGAAACACACCATATTCGATACTAGTATTAAAAATAATAGCTAGTTGAGGCGCGATTATATCGATTATAGACGCAATAACTTTAACGGAAATGCCCCACAGATCCGCTGTTTTCTTAACATCAATAGTTTTAAAATATTTTACAATATCTTTTGATGATATTTTATGACATGTAAAATTCTTTGTACACGCATTTACATTTTGTTTAAGCAATGATTCGGCGACGGCAGGAGAAGAATTCAGTGACATAGTGGTTAAGATCGAAATATCCGTAAAATACTTCTCAAAAACCATTGCAACATCCTGATCTGATTCCGTTAATTTGTTGTTAAAACTCAACCGGTAGTTTGAATTATGAGAGTTGACCTTACCAGTTTCACTATTAATTATACTCCACGTCATTTTAATTTTATTAGAAGCCGTCTTAATTTTGTTGCTCAAATGCAAAGACTTGGCTTTGGAGCACACTCCTTTAAATATTTTTGAATATTTTTTAACATATTCCCTAAATTGAGGTTAGGTTATATGACCTTCATGGTAAAGTTCATATAACCTTTGTCTGCTCTTATGGACTCCTACTATCGCCCATTCATTGAAAGCCTTCCGACTGTTCAAGGAGAACGTTTTAGAAGTAAAAATATTATCAAATTCATTGCAAATAAGTTTAAACACTGTTCCATACAAAAAATTAGGATCATTTTGGTATGAAAGTGATGGAATTAATTTAATAACTTAAAATAAAAATGGATGATAAGTAATTTAATAACTTAAAATAAATATTGCGAAACAAATACAAGTGTTTGCCCAAATCACAATAATGAAGATTTTATGGCTTTTGAATGGCGCTATAACATCTCGTTTACGCATTGAATAAAACTATTTTTACGGATTTTATCGCGTTTAATTTACTATTTTAATTCCCGACGTTACGGGTGCTTTACAGCAACCCCTGGTCACGGGGGGGACTGAGATGTTTGACGTCCCGATGTCACAGTTAGCCCGGCTACCTTCAGTTTTTTAGTATTAATTTTTGGTTCGATCTACGCAGAATGAGCTTACAGTATTTTGAAGTCTTGTAGTGGAATGCTTGGGTTTGGATTTAATTTTGTTAATTATAGGATCCCAAACAGATGGCAGCACCCATCCATCTTCTCTATTGAAATTAGGATGTTTTTTAATTTCAATAGCCTCGCGTATCATCCTTGGTAGGAATCGGTGTTCTTTTGCGAGGATTTGTGGTCTATCAAATCTGATATAATGGCGGGAACGATCTTGAACATGTTCACAGACTGCAGACTTCTCAGAGCGTCACGTCAGCTATATGTTCTTTCACGCGGGTTTTAATGGATCTTTTTGTTTGTCCTATGTAAGAGAGACCACATTCGCAATCAAGCTGGTACACTCCTGCATCTTGTAGGGATATTACACTTGACAGCCGGGCTAACTGTGATATCGGGACGTCAAACATCTCAGTCCCCCCCGTGACCATGGGTTGCTGTAAAGCACCCGAAACGTCGGGAATTAAAATAGTAAATTAAACGCGATAAAATCCGTAAAAAACAGTTTTATTCAATGTGTAGTGTTCGCGTAAATATAAGAAATCATTATCTCGTTTACGCATTAAAGTACCCAGACCGGCGACGGGGAGTAGCGTGAAAGGTACGAAACGTGTGGTACTGATATCGTCAGTCTGTGGGTGAGGTCTAAGCCCAACTGTGGACTATTACGGGCTAATGAAGAATAAGAACAATTACAATGTCATTAAGACACAGTAATTTTTTTCAGTGCATGTAAATTTCACTAATTTGCATTGGGGCAACCCTAAAAAAAGCCCGAAATCTCCTCCTTTTTAAACCCTAAAATCGTCTCAGGTACAAGAGAAGGTCTGGGTCCATTAGTGGGACGTATATAGGCTATTACTTTTACTTTGGAGCATAGCCGAGCACATTTAGCATCGAGGTAATTTACGTAAGCGGTAACATGAGCCTGTTTTCTTTGACAAGTTTATTACACGTAATATTTTGTTGTTAAATATAAACAAAGGATTATACTTCCGCAGTATTGCGTGCAGTCTTTAGACCTAGGTGAAGGCTAGAATTACTTTTATCTTGATTAAGGGCTGGAATTTTTAATCGGCTTTGGGAAACGGTGTAAGTCATCAATTAGGCTCATAAGTTCGTTTAAACACGCATATTTTTCGTACTTTAAATAATTTTGTAAAAATCAACTTTTTTAATAGTATTATAAAAAACGCAAAATTGATTTTAAATGGTTAAAAATGAAACACAGTTAATATAAACACATACGGTGTATTTGAGTTCATATTATGTCTACTGATAAAGTTCTTAAAAGATAGCCTCCCTATCGAACTTCACACCTATTTGGCATTTATTTATCTAAAAGATACAATTGAAGTTTCTTCTTTATTTCAAATTAAGAAACAAAAATATAATTAAATTATTTGACCTCAATTTATGCTTAAGTTTTTTTATGTAGGTATGTTAGATGCAGGTGCCTTAGGACCATGCTTCAGGGGGGGGGGGGGGTTGGCTTTTATCTGCAGTGAACTTTTGATGGGCTGTAATGATGATGGAAATATGGGCCGTAGTACGAGTGCTAAGTAAGCATGGAATTATGGCCAGCGAGCTAAATACACGTGGTAGAGCCATTATGTAATGCTGCAACTATATAATGGTTGTAGCACGAATGGTTCGCCTCGACCAGGGAACGACCACACTATCACAGAATATCAGCGTGAAATAGCAGCTCAATGCAATGTGCTTCGTATGGTAAGTGTAGAGAATTGGATACCCTTTTTACTGGAAACGAGGCATTCTATCTTAATCCTCACGGCTGACAAAGCATCTACATTTCGATTCTAAATATAAGATAGATGTAGATGTTTATTGGCCACAATATCCACCTACCATAGGTGGACTGTGTACTCGTTTGTCACCCTTATTCTATGTTAAAAAAATAAGCGAGAAATCACCGCGCTAAGATAATCACTTGCTCGGCGGTGAAGGGAAATATCATAAGGAAACCTGCATATCTATAAAACAAAATTTTTTGAAGACTTTTAGTAGGTATGCCAACACGTGTGAGCGGTGCGGCGGACAAGTCGCTCAATAAACAGA
Source organism: Parnassius orleans (assembly GCA_029286625.1). NCBI lineage: Eukaryota > Metazoa > Arthropoda > Insecta > Lepidoptera > Papilionidae > Parnassius > Parnassius orleans. The sequence goes on from JAGSMP010000087.1 coordinate 1,499,960, forward strand.
GTTTAAGCACAGAGGTCTCTTTTTATAGAATTAGGTTGACTATTGAGCACACAATCCACCTACTGATGGCAAGTGGATGCTGCGGCCCAAAGACTTAATCTATTCTATCCTCAATCATCTACATCTATTCTATCCTATACATCTATCCTCGATTAAGAATCAAAATACACATGCGTTGTTACCCCTGAAAACCAAAGAATGCCTCGTCTCCAGTAATATGGGTCTCCGGTTCTCTACATTTACCATACGAAACACAGTAGCATTGAGCTCCCATTTACGCTGGTACTCTGTGAGAGAGTGGTCTTTCCCGCCGAACTGACCCATTTGTGCTGCAACTATAACATGGCTGCAGCGTGCCTCTACCGCGTAAATACGTACTTTTTTCGAACCGTTGTAGACTTTGACATTCATAAAAGGTTTAAATTTGCCTTAAATAAAAATAAAAGTATTGAATTTCGATTTTGACAAAAGCTCCTTCTGAAATTAGAGTAACTAAGTGCCCAGCAGTAGAACGTATCATCACAGTAACTTATTTTTTTTTTTAATTTAAAATGTACCAGGACAAAATAAGCCAACAAAGTCATTTACTAAAATAGGATATATACTGTTTTAGTATTATACCATATAAAAATCTAATAAGACTGCATTCTGCACATTCGTTTAATGATAGACGAAAATGGCGATGGCCACTTTAAGATTCCGTATTAGGCAGGACTACACTCTATTGTCAAGTTATTTTCCGTGTGTACAAATCTAGTAAATACTTCACCAGAACGTCTGGTCCGCATACCTTGAAGAATTTGTAATTAAAAATACTATTAATGCTATTAATTAGGTAGTGCAGTTGCGAGATAATAGAAACCATTACCACATATCACACCGTTGGTGTCATAAGAAGTGACAGAGAGAAATGTAAACTGGAACTGGGCAGAAGCGTCTTCCTAATAACCACTCAGAATAATAAAAAAACTGCGGTTACCAAGCCGTCTGCCAAGCGTGGCAACTATAGCAAATACTTCTTCTATGAAGCATGACAAAAATATCTATAAGGCAATCTGTGAGGGAGGTTAATGTTCAGAAGTAGACTTTGATAGGCTGTTATGATTAAATGGATGAATGTAAAGATGCTTATATTCCTCTTAAGTTTGCTTAAAATGCTTGTGTTGGAAGTAGTTAACGACTGTATTCAAAATGAATGACAGATGCAAACGCAACTTAACCGTTAGGTTACTGTCACAATGATTAAAGAATTTCTTGTTAAAAAAGATACCGTGCACAAGTGTAAGTAAAGTTACAGCCTATATACTTCCCACTTTTGGGCACAGGCCTCGCCTCATTATCGAAAGGGTTGTAAGATTCATATCAGCTGACTTCACGTTTTTTTTTTATTTCTAATAAATACAGGTTTCCTCATGATGTTTTTATTCACCATCGAGCACTTGGTAGATCATTACTTAAAATTGCAATTAACAATTTCACTGGACCATACACAAAATTAATATTAATTCCTTCCATTGTTAAGTAAATTGCGCCAAAGTCTATAGATAGGCGCCCTTGGGGCAACCCATACCTAACCCAACTGCAAGCTCATTTGCCACCTTAGTTTTATAAAAAATCTCTTTCGCTCTTTATTCTTTTTGATATAAACATTGAAATCATTATTACACATTTTTTTTAAAACTTGATACATAGTAGAGCCACTCTGCAGCTATATTATGGTTGCAGTATGAATGAACCGGTCCCACCGGGGAAGGACCAGGCTGTCGAAAAGTACCTGCGTAAAATAGCAACTTAATGCTGCTGTATTTCGTATGGTGAGTGTAGAGAACTGGTGACCCTTTTTACTGGTAACGAGGCATTCCATCTTATTCTTCAGGGGTGACAACGTTAGATTCCAAATCGAGGATAGATATAGATGTCTATAGGTCACAGCATCTAAATTAACCATCAGGTTATACAGTCAACCTGATGGTAAGTGGATGCTGTGGCTCGTTTGTCATCCTTATTCTATAAAGTATATACTTCAGTTGGTACACGGAACTACACGTGCGTTATTATAGTCACATACAATTTAATACTTAACGGATTTTTTCTGTCCATGCATCATATCTCATATATGGTAAGAACCACCGCGGATAGACCGCACGGCGGCCATGAAGTGCCGTTTAATTCTCGTATATGGACTGATAATGAATCGGGAAACGTGAGTGTGAGAAAATTGTTTATTGCTGATTTATGCTTAGCTGTTTTCGCAATCACAGATTTTATTGAACGACACCATCTTATTTTTTAGTTTTATAAACCAGCGCTTAACTACTGTCCCACTTGATAATAAGTGATGAGGTAGCTGAAAATGTCACCATTTTGGGCACTGTCTTAACAAAGGCCTATTCACTCTTGCCTTGAGACACCTACATTGTAATCTGATGGAAAGACAGATGCTGGCAACTTATTCCATTTCTTTGCTGTACACAAACTGTGACGTTGCTTTGACGAACGATATAGCAAACCGTTTGGTTCGAATGCGAGGTAAGTCGACAACGAAAGGGTGAAGACTGGCTAAGCGTCTGGTTGTCCGATGGCGGATGGGAGAGGGAGGATTTTATCGTATGTTGTTGACGATATAATATATGACAATTGTTTGCACATCTGTTAGTGATCGTGTAATTTCTGAACAAGTTGACCGGTTCAGGTTATTTATTCGCACAAATTGGTGCATCTGTTAGTAATCGCGTATCCTCTAAACGAGTTGACCGATTGATCGAGTTGACACATTTGTTTTGTTGAGATGATGATTCATAGCTCCGAAATCTAGCATTTCTTTCATAATCCGATAGTTGCCGCCGTAGTCAAGTAATTAATAAATTTTATATGGATGGACCAAAATTACTAATCCTATGTACAAAATATTATGTTGATTAAGTATCAAAAAATGCCGTGTAGGTTCGGTCTATGATATTTATTACTCTTTCTCCCGTGGGTGTCGTAAGAGGGTTACAGAGGGACAGGAGACGGGCAGCAACGTTTTACTAAAAACAACTAGAAAAAACTGCGGTTGATAACCCGTCTGCCAATCTGCCAAGCGTAGCACACCAATGGCAAAAATCCACCTTAAGATACATTACTTGGGGAGGCCTTCGTCCAGCAGTGGACTGTGACAGGCTGTTATGATAATAATGTATCAAAAACGAAAATTACAAAATTAAATATTACGATGAGATAATTGTTGAATTGTGAATACCTGTTACTATTTATATCTGTAATGTCTATTAGGTTTTGTGTGTACTTGCTGTTTTCATTCTTTTCCTGTAGCCAAATGATATACGTGGTAGAGCCATGCTGCAGCTATATTAGTAGTATAGTTGTAGTACGAATGGGTCGGCTCGACCGGGGAAGGACCACGCTCTCACCGAATACCAGCGTAAAATAGCAGCTTAACACTGCTGCGTTTCGTATAGTCAGTGTAGAGAACCGGAGACCCTTTTTACTGGAAAAGAGACATTCCATCTTAGTCCTCACGGGTGACAACGCATCTGCATTTTGATTCTTTATTGAAAATAGATGTAGATGTCTATGGTCAGCAACCACTTACCATCAGGTGGACTGTGTGCTCGTTTGTCACCCTATACTATAAAAAAAAATTTGACTGTTCAATATATTTTCGTTCTTAGTCAACCTTCCTTAATACACACACAGTCTTAGAACTAATTACGAGTAGTAAAGGAAGTTAATGACAAATTTATGTCTTCAAGGCAAATACGATATTTTTGCAGTGTCAGCCACATTAGGTATGTTTATAACAAAAACGATGTTATTACCGTTTATGTTTCTAAATACGTTATATTAAATTGCTCCAACAGATCACTTAGAAGCACAATAACAAGAGAATGGTTCCAGTACATAAATTATTGGTCAAATTATATAGAAGAACAATTTCTTATAAAACACCGTATAATATATTTTTATAGAATAAGTGTGACGAAAAAGCACGCAGTCCATCGAATGGTAAGTGGATACTGTGCCCCGTAAAATCATCAAATTCTATCCTAAATTAATCAAAATGTAGATGCGTTGTGATTTCTTGTGTTTACGTGAACACTACACATATAAATAACACTAGTTTTTTTTTCGAATTTTATTGCGTATATTAACTTATTTTATATTCCCGACGTTTCGAGTAATTTACAGCACCCATGGTCACGAGTCCCCTGAGGGCTAAGAGAGATGAAATGTCTCATTTTCAGTAAAAAGGATCTTCGGTTCTCTATACTCGCCATTCGAAACATAGTAAATACATTAAGCTGATGTTTATTTTACGATGGTATTCTGTAAGAGCGTGGTCCTTCCCCGGTCGAGCCAACACATTCGTGCTACAACCATAATATAGCTGCAGCATGAATATTCCACGTCTCGATCTCGTCTATCTGTAAATATGCCACGAGATTAAAATAATAATTAAGATGGCTGACGCACTTATGATGATACATGAGTAATGCGCGGGTGTGTCAACGTCACGCAATACACATAAATAATACGCAAATTATAGTTTTTCTATGAAACGAAGTGAACCAATTACTGGTATGTCAGAAGTTTTAATTCATTGTCGTTCATTAATTACAGCCTATCAAAAGTCTACTGCTCAACATAGGCCTCCACCATAGATATTTTAGATAGCATGGCAGGGGTGCACTTGCCACAGTTTCCAGGCTTTGCAGGCGAGTTATCAACTGTAGATTTAACTTTATTTTTTAAATTGTTATCTGTAAGATGGGATGTTTCAATGGAACGGCAATCCAACACGACCGGACATAGATCAGGATCCAAAGGCTTTACGTGTTTTCAAAGAAACGGTGAAACACCGCAACGTTCGGACTCCGAGAGAGTGCTACTAAGAATTTCTTGACAGAAAAACGCAACAGCTAATTTTTTGGTCTGAATCAAGATTCAACAGTCGCGTTTACGACCTCTAACCAACGAAGCAGTCTTGTGTTTTGTGAAACGTTTCAGTAGAAGTCCCACCATTCTTTACCCGTAGCTAGATTGTTCATTCAGCGTGTAGTTCTTTCATCTTACAATCGCATTTAGGAGTTCACGTATACGGTGCTTCCCTGAAATTGTTTACAGAACCCAGCAACTTAATTTCCATACTTTTTCTAACACAGTTAGATAAGCTATAGAGCTTCGATTAACTCCTATCAAACTTTTTAATTCTCGGGTAGTATTGAGGTAAATTCTTCTTTATAAATTGATTTAATCTATACTGAAGTAAAATCAAGGAAGGTTTGCCTTCCAGCTTATAATTCATCTATTTGAATTTATCAAACCAATTTCACATTACCTTTGTTTATCACGCCTTTATCAAATGCTTGGCATAGTCATTTAAAATGCACTAACGCCAGAACGGAAGTCGTAAAAGTGCAACAATGTAAGTAGTTGTTCACGCGTAATATTACAGCAAACACGAAACAGGATTACACGATAATAAGCTTTCGGGGCAACTAACTGATTCATGTCCTCGAACTAAATAATACTAGCTAATACATAACTAAATAATATAAAACAATTTGCAATTTTACACCAATGAAAGTTTTATTTTTATTTTATAGAATAAGTAAGTTTTTATGCAGTAAGTGGATGCTGCAGCCCATAGGCATCTTTATATATTATCTAGAATAAAAATGGATCTGGCGTTATCACCCATGAGGACTAAGATGAAATGCCTCGTAACCAGTCAAAAGGATATCCGGTTCTCTACACACACCATATAAAATACAACATTATTCTGCTGTTTCACGCTGGTATTCTGAGAGAGTTAGGACCATTGCTCTCTATCTCTCTGTATGATTCATTTGTGCTGCAGCCGTAATATAGACGAAGTCAGCCTTTAACACGTGAAAAAAAAAAGTAAAAAGAGTAGCGCTTTACATAATAATGTGAAATACTTTATTTTTACAGTTTACTTGTAACTTTGTTAATGACTTTTATATACGAGTACAATAAACTTAATCTATCATAAAGTCCGACTATTCCCGTTTCGTAGTTTATTGACAGTTTTGGGTTTAAACTGTGGTTGATGAAGAGTTTTTCTAACTAAATAAGTTCCTTAACCACTCCACAGTCTTTGCGAAATTCGACATTTGCTGTCAAATTCGATAATTTCCAACATTTTAGTTCGCATATTTCGGCGGGATTTCTTGCACTAATCAAATTCTAGGCTTAACATAAGACTAATTAGACATTATCACGAACATTTGTTTTCTATCCTCCTTAATTTGCTACTTTTACTTACACGTTATCAGTAGATAAAGTGAAGATACGTAATAAATATTTCCCATAAATATAAAACACATTAAAATAGGTTAATTTCATAAGCAAACAATAATTTCATAGTAACATGTGTGTTATGGATCGGAAAGAATTAACCAAAACAAAACATAACTGACATCATAATTCTTTATAATCCCTGAAACGAAGTTCGATGCCAAAGCAATGCTTAAACCACAAATCATAAATTCCGGGTAACCCGTCGTTAGCGCCCACAAAGATGCGTATCTTTGGCTTCGCGGGCCTGTAATGCGATAATTTCTTTAACATTAGAGGCACGATGACCAGGCTGATAAGTACGTTTTTATGGTTTTTTTTTGTAAAAATTAGATTATGATCGTAGGTTAGGACTACCTGGCTGCTAAGTTGCGGGTTGAGAGTTTGAATTCCAGCAGTAGATTGTCCTCTTGCTCGTTTTATCTAGGAATGCCTTTAAGCATTTGTTTTAATAGGAGTTTTCTTTCTCGAACGACTTGTTTGTGGAATCGTTTAGCATAAGCATTTTTTCTAGACCAATACGACTTAGGGACCTTCAAGAAACGAGCTAACTTCTTTTTAAAAGGCCGACAACGCACCCGCAATTCTGCTTGTGCTGCTTTTGCTCATGGGCGGCGGTCGACACTTTCTATCAGTTGACCCAAATATTCGTTTGCCTGCACTTCTATAAAAAAAAACTTACATCCAACTGTTTATGCAATACACCGAATATAAAAAAAACTCAAGTGATTCTGCTTAGTTCCTATATTCCGGTAATTTTTGAACTCATCACGGATCTATATCAATAACGATGAAGAAGAAAAATTATTATGACATAATAATTTTTCTTCTTCATCGCCATCATCAGCCCGTTAAATTTAACTGCTGGACATGGACCATCCTAATGTAGGGTGGCCTTGCCTTAATCTTCCCGTTTGGCAAATGGGTTAAGTGGGTTGACTATCGCAGTGTCTGACTTCTCGCACCTTTACAATGCTGCCTGGGCGGCCCGTGTTTTACGTGGCGTAAACATGATATTTATAGCGCTATCTATTGAAAATAATCAGATTTATCTGGAATTTCCCATAATCACCTCTTACAATGCCTTAAATGTTATCGGGGCTAAATGGTGAGATGGATTATTTTACGCCATCGCTTATTCATGATAAATAACAAGTCGAAAAATATTAATTTAGAGATAGGTGATTTCACGCTACGCCTGTGCATAAGATACAATGATATCTGAATCGAACAACACTCATCCCTCTCATGATGCGATATTAATTGTAGTTCTTACTCGCTCGGTGGATAACAGTTATATTATTACCGTGATGTGGCTCTTGAGTCCTGTAATTACTGTGAGTAATGTGAAAGAAATGTTCAATTTTGTGTGTCATACATTTCAATGCTTTTAGGGTTGCGTACCCAAACCGTAACCAACGGGACCCTATTACTAAGCTTCCGCTGTCCGTTCGTCGGTCTGTCTGTCAGCGGGCTGTATCTCATGATCCGTAATAGGTAGACAGTTGAAATTTTCACAGAATGTGTATTTCTGTTGCCGCTATAACAAAAATAATAAAAATAAATTAAAAATTAAAGAGCGCTCCCCTACTAGAAACGTGTGTGATGGTACGGAACCCATCATGCACGAGTCCGACTCGCACTTGGCCGGTTTTATTATTGCAAGTGCAATTAATGTTAGTCCCCATTGTTAGTATAATGTCCCCATTGTTAGAATATTATAGTGAAATGTAACCGGTATCGATACAGCCCATCAAAGTCATAGGTGATAGTGAACATAGGTCTCCCTATGTGGGAGGCCTATGTTGCCTCATATGTTATATATGAGAGATTGTTTGCCATAGCTGCCACGTTGGCAGGCGGGTTAGCAACCGCAGTTTTTTATTTTTTAGTTGTTATTAGGGAGACGCTGCTGTCACTCTTCGGTTTAGCTCCGTTCTGTCGTCTCTTACGACACCCACGGGACGATATGGGGTAGTGGATATTCTTACATCGCCACAACACGATACGTGAAATGTAATACAACATCACTACGCACAGCATAGCTTTCTTTTTAAAAAAACCACCACGGTAGATTTTATGCTGTATAGGTGAGGCGGTTTACATACATACTCGTAAATTGCACAATTACACGGAACAATTTGTAGGCCTTACCAACACTTGTTTCGTGCGGTATTTGAACTAGTGAACATACAGCGGCGTGACAAATTGCTTAGCCACTGCGTCTAAAGGCGGCTCTTCACATTGGCCATCATAGTGGCGAATGTACCAATACCGATGGCCATCGTGTAGAGCGGGTATTTGTGCTTTACTTGGTATGTATTGGAATGATGGCCCACAAGTTGGCGCGAGATCCGTGTGTTGTCGGTTTTTTACAAAAGATCAAAGGGTTGTGGCAGAGTATTGGCCGCCGCGTCCACACGTTGGGCGCACGTTTAGTTTGCTACGAGATTCCAGAGTGATCGCACGCACCTGATTTAAATTTTGTGTTCACGCATGGTAACTAGTGTCTACAAAATGGCAGTAACAATGACCAATGAAGAAACTTTTCGCTTTATAGAGCTCTACCAAGCCGAAAATTGTTTGTGGAACATAAGAACTAAAATTTCTTTTTTTTTCCATTTCTTTTTGATCACCCTTTTCTTATACACATTCACGTAGTAGCGGTATGCTGTGAATAAATAAACGGTAGCAGCTGTTAGCATCTCAATATCCATTTTAATAAATTCGTCCGCACGTTGGCATGAATCGAAGCAAACTGAACGACCTTCCAACGCGTGGACGCCATCACAAACTCTTAGCTAATATCTTTGCTAACATATTCGCCACTATGTTGGGCAATACCGATAGCCATCGTGGAGAGCGGGTGTTTGTGCGTCACTTGGTATGTATTGGAATGATGGCCCACAAGTGGGCGCGAGAGCCGTGTAGTGTCGGTTTTTTACGAAAGATCAAAGGGTTGTGACAGAGTTATGGCCGCCGCGTCCACACGTTGGGTGCACGTTTAGTTTGCTACGAGCTCTCAGAGTGATCGCATGCACCTGATTTAAATTTTATATTCCCTCATCGTAACTAGTGTCTACAAAATTGCAGTAACAATGACCAATGAAGAAACTTTTCGCATTATAGAGCTCTACCAAGCCGAAAATTGTTTGCGGAACACAAGAAATAATTTTCTTTTTTTCCATTCCTTTTTCATCACCCTTTTCTTATACACATTTACGTAGTAGCGGTATGCTGTGAATAAATAGACTGCAGCAGCCGTTAGCGCCTTAATATCCATTTTAATAAATTCGCCTGCACATTGGCCTAAACCGAAGCAAACTGAACGACCTTCCAACGTGTGGACGCCATCACAAGCTCTAGGCTAATATCTTTACCAACACATTCGCCACAATGTTGGCCAACGTGAAGAGCCGCCTTAAAGCTATAATTTCAGCTGCTGTGAAATGCCAACATCTCTTATGTCTCTGAATTATTAGTATAATTTGAAATGTCTAAAACCTACAACTGGCACAATAAATGACTTATCCTATTCTTTTTTTATCGACCCGTAAAAGTCCCCTGCTAGAATTGTACTTCTCTAGTAGTAAGAAAAAGTGTTGGAAGGAAAAGGGGAGATCTCCCACCTGGCAAGGTGATCCGCCCGGGGAGCAGCTAACGCTCCGAGTGTTATTTTGGAGCTGTTTTGTATATAGCGCGTTAACTTCAGAACTTTGATAGCGCGATTTAGGCTTCGGTGCGTTTCGCTTGTGCCACAGGGAATATTTGACTTAATCGTCATGCATGGTAGGCGGATTAACAAACGTAGTACCAGACGTATGGCGTAAACGAGATGGTTATATCACCATAGCCACCTCTTAGAACGCCCATGGGACGAAATGGTGAAGTGGATTCTCTCGCGCCACCACCATATGGCAAATTTTAACAGACTTCTGCTAATATATTTGTTAATAAGACCAGCATTAGACTCTTTACGTAATAAGAGACTTTAAATTAACTATCCATAAACTTTACGCGCAAGTTCAACTAAGATTTTATGAATACTTGAAGTCGTCAAACTTGACTTTTACCATCCACATTATGTGAGCTGTTATGTGCGATGCTATTAAAAAGAAACGAAAAAGTTTTTATGTTACGTATAAAGAACGTAATTATACACGTTAGGTGTAACGTTACGACGTAACTTTGAGTCTGGAAGTGAATGCAGTCGAGGTAATGCGTTAAGTTTGAGCAACGCTCGTTGATTCGTTACTAGTGATGTACAAAGTTTGTTATCGATATTAATTTATATTTTATAGAATAAGGGTGATCAATGAGAGGTATTTTCCGAACCAGTGGTAAATAAAAAATGACTTTCAATAAGTATTATGTAATAATCAATATTGAATAAAAATCATTCATTCATTCATTCATTCAATGCCTTCTGATGGTTGATGCTGTAGCCTATAGATATAAAGACATAAAGACATTTATTCCAACACTTACATCTACACACATGACAAATTACAATTAAAAATAAAATAAGTGAGTTATAAACAAACAAACAAACAAAAATTTGAATAAAGAAAAGAAGTGCGTCCATTATGTGTGTATGCATACGCACATTAAAAAAAAAAAAAATGGTGTGCTATGATGAAATGGTGGAAGGGACCGTCTCAGCATAAGCCGCGAGCTTGCAGCGCTGATTTTCAGCCGGCCCCGAACAAGTTCGGACGGTCAACTTTATGCGAGCGAGTATTTTTTTTTAAATCTGTATTCTATGCCTCATGTGAGATGTGCCGTAGACTCTAGTATGCAGAGTCCCTACGTTTTACTAATATTTTCAATCATAATTATTAATGTTTTAAATATATATATATATATATATATATATAAATATACGTATATATACAAAGTGGAGTTTGCGTCTTGCGGCCATCTTAAGGATGTTATTATAATTAAGGAATGGGCTTACATGATCTCTTGGTGGCACATCAAAACAGAACCTTGCACAAGCATTTTGGACTCGTTGAATAAGGTGTGCGGTGCGCGCCAGCAGACATGGCCCGTTGACAGTGTCAGCATAATTAAGTAGTTCGATACTCAGATATTCACGTATCCTGTACAAGATACGTCCTGAACCGATATAAGCAGTTCAAATACAACACCAGCAATGTATTCTCCGAATCTGAGGTCAGGCCTAATTATAACTCCTAGATTATGGGTCTTTTCCACTCTTTCTAAAATAGTTTCTTTTATATATACCTTTGGATTGAAATAATTTATTTTTTCTATTTGTTGTTTAGTACCACAAATTAAAAAATTCGTCTTTGACGCATTCAACACTAGAGAATTTTTTTCTGACCACTTCAGTACTCTATCGAGATCTTCATTGAGGCCCCGTATGGCTTCTCCAGTATTCATGGGCTTGAAAGAGGTATAAACTTGAGTATCGTCTGCATATATATGGTATTTACAATTTTAATGCAAAGGGTAATGTCCGACGTATACAAAGAAAACAGCACAGGGCCCAGAATCGATCCTGGGGAACACCTCTTGTAATGTGCTGAGGAGATGATATGTAGTTTTGGCCATTTTCTATTTTCAGTATTATTTGTTGTGTTCGCCCACTGAGATAATTTCTGAACCATTTTATTGTCTTGGGATCAAAACCATAATATGCCATTTTAGATAAAAGTAATGTCGTGTTTATTGTATCAAATGCCCTAGAATAGTCCAATAGGACGAGCACAGTTCCCTGACCTATATCTTGAGCCTCCAATATATTGCCCACTACATCAGATAGCGCAGTTGTAGTGCTTCGCCCCTTTCTAAAACCTGATTGAAGATCAGGTAGAATGGAATTGTCTTCAAGATAAGCTGTTACTTGCTGATATACCACTTTCTAAAGAATTTTCGATAAGCATGGTAGTAAGCTTATGGGCCTTAAATCTTTGAAATCATCAGGATTTCCTTTCTTAGAGAAAGGACGTATTAGGGCTCTTTTCCAGATTTCAGAGAATATGCTGGTACTAATTGACTGGTTGACAAGTGCAGCTATAGTATCCAAACTTTGTGGGAGTGTCATCATTAACATATTAAGTGTAACACCATCTACTCCTTGTGCGTTAGATTTAAATGTTTTTATTATTTTTGAAATATCCTCTGACGAAACCGTTTTAAGTAAAAAATTCCCAGAGCTGGATCTATCAAATTCGAAATACGTAAGTTCCGATATTTTCAAGTTATTAGTCCCTGGAGTATTAAGAAAATGTGCATTAATTAGGTCAGATACCATTAATTTTGAAGGTAATTCTGCATCATTTTTTGGCGGTAAAGAGTATGCCTTCAGATTTGACCACAATTTCTTTGGGTTACCAATGTTGCTGTTAATAAAACAAGTGTATTGAATTAAACTACTTTTACGGATTATATCGCGTTTAATTAACTTATTTTATTAATTCCCGACGTTTCGGGTGCTTTACAGCACCCATGGTCACGGGGACTGAGGTGATTGACGTCCCAATGTCAAAGTTAATACGGAGTACCTTCAGCTTTTTAATTATTAATTTTGGTCCGATCTACGCAGAATGAACTAACTGTGTCTTGAAGTCTTGCAGTGGTATGCTTGGGTTTAGTTTTAATTTTATTAATTACAGGATCCCAAGCAGGTGGTAGTACCAGCCTCCTCTCTATTGAAATTAGGATGTTTTTAATTTCAATAGCCTCACGTATCATCCTTGGCAGGAATCGATGTTCTTTCGCGAGAATCTGTGGTTTATCAAATCTAATGTAATGGCGGGGCCGTCTAGGATATGATCACAAACTGCAGACTTCCCGGAACGTTGGTGCTTCACGTCAGCTATGTGTTCTTTTACGCGGGTTTTAATAGATCGTTTTGTTTGCCCTATATATGAGAGACCACATTCACAATCAAGCTTGTACACCCTGCATCTTGTAGAGAATATTGCACTTGACGGATGGTAAGAACTGACTAATCTTCTTCGGCGGCTTGAAGAATGTTCTTATAGAAGCTCATTACATTTATTACATTTCGCGTAGGTACTTCGGTACATATGACATCTATGAGAGTTTGACTTGTTTCTGTAAAATGAGTTGGCGCATCTATTAATTGTACGATATTTACATGGTTTATAAATTCTAAAAAACGTTAAGTCTTATTGTCCTCCGTATTAAGTAGGTTAATGTTAAAATCTACTAAGACTGTCAGTTATAGCGTCAAGAATTATATCAACACTAAAAGCCATGGAGGGCGATAGGCTGTGCCAATAACGATACTTTTTGAATTAATTCTTAAGTTCAGCCACATTTCTTCAACAGTGTTGTGGTGAGGCGTGGTTAATTTTTACATTAATCCCTCGCTTGATATAAAAGCCTACACCACCTCCGCGGCCAGCACGCGCGGGGCTCGGCCTTCTTCATTCTCCCGGAGCCACGTCTCGTTTATTGCCATTATATCAACTTCATATCGGCTCATGGTGGCTAAAAACTCATCATGTTTTGTACCTAATGAGCATGCATTTAGAAAACCAACTTTTAGGTACATAGATTTATTCATTTCTGACAGTTTGATAAGCAACATTGAGTACCATGCACAATAGGTATGAAGATTTTAACGTTTACTAATATATATTATATAATATACGATATGTATTTATGTTACATGATATAATATTTAATATAATGCATTTTTTGTTAGCATAATATATCAGTGTTTTTTCTATTTGAACAATAAAATAAAGTGAATTTATAGTGTAACTATAAATAAGAATAATTATATAAATATATATTGACGCAACACTATATGAAAATGTATGAAATAAAAAACATATCAAATACAGTACACTCGCCGCTAATAACTCGCTAAAAATATCTACATCTATCTACATCTATCTACATATATCTACATCTATCTACATCCATCTACATCTATCTGCATCTATCTACATCTAAGTACATCTATCTACATCTATCTACATCTATCTACATCTATCTATATCTATCCTCGATTAAAATAATAATGCAGATGCGTCGTCACCCCTGAGGACTAAGATGGATTGGCCCGTTTCCAGTTAAAAGGGTCTCCGGTTATCTACATTTACCGCACGAGACAGCAGCATATAGCTGCTATTTTACGTTAGTATTCTGTAATAGCGGGGTCCTTCCCCAGTCGAGCTGATCCATTTATACCACAACATAATATAGCTGCAGCATGGCTCAGCCACTTAAAAGATTTTATGAGATAATTTTTTTAAGTATGAAAAATTATATTATATCTATAATATACATCACATCATATAAAATTACGATACCTAAATTTAATAGGCTGGTGAGTGCAGAGCCGATATTTCTACACTCGTACTGCTTCGGTTCCATCATCAGCTTGTAGGTTTGGATTTAAAAGACCTAACGCGATCAACCTTGGAGTTAAAAGCCAGATTTAATGTACGTAGTCATAAAATTGTGGTTGCGGCGTAAGTGTGTCCATCATCATATGTCACTAGTATCGTAAGTAGACTACGAGAAAAGACCTGAAAAACCTTAGGATATCTTATAGATAGATATATACTGCTATCTATATACGTATAACATTCCAGATGTAGAGAACCAGGAGTTTATTGTGCAAGAAAAAATTGCTACGGCAAATTCTTCCTAAAATATAATAAGCCACATGTAAGCCATATATAAGCCACATTGGACCATTTTTGGCAAATAAAGAATAACTTAATCTGAAAATTTTAAAAACGCCCAAAGAAAAAAGAGTTGGTGATCTTCAAACGGCTGAGCAGATTTTCTGGAAATATAGCTAAAACAATCTCGGTTTAGACACCTTTCAAACGAAAATTAAAATCGTTCATCCGTTCAGGAGCTATGATGCCACAGACAGACACACAGATGCACAGATACATGGATGCACAGATACACACTACTAACATATAATACCCCTCTGTTTTCGTCGGGGGTTAAAAAGAAGGTTTTTTTATAGAATAAGGGTGACAAACGAGCACACAATCCTCCTGATGGTAAGTGGATGCTGTAGCCCATAGACATCTACATCTATCCTCGATTAAGAATCAAAATGCAGATGCGTTGTCAGAGAACTAAGATGGAGTGCCTCGTTTCCAGTAAAAAGGGTCTCCGGTTCTCTACACTCACCATACGAAACGCAGCAGGATTAAGCTGCTATTTTACGCTGGTATCTGTGATAGCGTGGTCCTACCCCGGTCGAGCCGACCCATTCGTGCTACAACCATAATATAGCTGCAGCATGGTTCTGCCTCGTAAAAATTCGACACCATTACTTAGTGCAAATAGATCAAAAAATAAATTATTAGTAGCCACTTACCATCAGGATGATGATAAAATAGCGGTATAGTTTAATTATGCTCGTAGATATTTATTTCATCACCCGTCAGAGAAGTTCTGCAATACTTTCTATTATTTCAATGGTAATGATATGGGCGATTATTCTATTAGACTACCATAAGATTTTTTTTCAATAGCTTAAGATTAATATAAATCATTAGTTCAGCCTCCACATTAAATTAATAAATTATTGTAATTATTCGATACCTTTCATGAACAGCCCTAGTTCGTCACTTGTACTTAACAGTAACTTGTCGTCTGCAGAGAACGTCTTTGCGCTCTTAAGACAATTTTCCGGAGTATACGCCATTGCATCCAGTTAGGGCGACGTCCGTAAACTAATTTTGACTATTGAGGTCGATATGGTAGCCATTTTGTGATACCTAATATAATTTTTACTATCTCGCTGCCAGCATAAAAGACAATAGCAATGAACTAGTTTTCTTCTGTCGTTTTCCTTTGTTTTCGACCAGAAATAAAAGTTTAATCTAAGAAATTGGTTGCACTTAGTTTTATGTAAACGTTACGCTTTAGCTGTAAAATTCTGTTTGTAGGTGACATTTAAAATTTACTAAACTCAGATAGATATATAACCTTTATTTTCTTGTAAAATAGATTTGAAATAAAAAATGTTAGAACTTAAAGTAAAGTAAAATTACATTTTATTACATACAATTTCATTCACTTCAGGACCCAGGCCTCTTATTTTGGAGAGCGTTGTAGTGCAAGGAAGTGTCCACTGAACTGCCCTGTGCATGTTGATGAACTTCCAAGTGTTTTCGAATTTCAAATTTCAAATTTTTGTGTCTCAGAAATGCAGATTTCATCACGTTTTTCCTTTACTGCCGAGCAAGTGGGAAATCAGTACCTAAAATTGGGATTGACAATTTTATTGAGGGTGCCGGGCATCGAACCCTCGCTGTCACCACGGCTCTAAAACCGTTATCTCTTTTAATTTTTTTGCTAAGGGTAACAAAGGTGGACGGACAGAAGACGTGTTAAAATAATATCCCTATTTTCACAGAGATATTATTTAAAGAGATATTATTTAATAATGTAAAATGTTTTATTATAGTATGCTTATTTTTATGATATAAATATAATGGTGACAAAAGAACCGACAGTCCAACTAATTTTAAGAATCAACTGCAGCTCATAGACACCAGCAAACAAATTTAAAAGAAGAACTTACAAGTGTACAACTTACAAGTGCATTATCACTCCTGAGGACTACTAAATGCCTCGCAGCTTTTAATTGTACTGTCTCGCTAACCCATAAAAAGTAGGAGGAAGTAGAATGAGCCCTACTAACATGAAATCATATTATTTTTAAGGTTATAAAAATTCGTATTGTTTTAAAATTTTCACATATTCTAACACAGTTTGCAGACCCCAATTCTGAAAATTACAAACAACGAATGGGAACGAGAGATAAAGCAAAACTGTTTGCGCTTCCACACAAACACATTCACTCAATATAACGAAGGAAAATGAATGAACCTATCAAGTACAGAGTTACGTCGTTGTTTTCCAACCGAATAAGTAAGTTTACCACAAAGTGGACGTTAGACTATGGTTTTATCTTTATAGCCGCTAATACAATAGTATCTTCCAATGCTCATCACGAAGTCAAAACTACTTATTGATTCTATATTGAACACTAAAGAACACTTTTCAGACGCTTTTGATGTTCCACTGGCTTATTCTTTCATTTCTTATCGTAAACACATTATATTATTTACAGGCAGTGAACTTTTCTTGCTAACAAACGAATTTACAGACAACTTAAATATGTGGCTACTGCAGTCAATGGACACGTGCAGCCAACTTCAGGCAAATACGGCTGTAAAATGCAGTTAGATAGTCCAGAACACTGGAGTGCAAGCAGTGTTATTTGTCGGCTGAAATAGTTAAGAGGGATACCCACCCAGAAGGACTTCCAGGAAAAGAAGGAGTCTTACCACGAAAATGGCGAAAGTAGGTAGTCATTCAACTTTACAACAAATCAATCATCAAAATATCAACAAATCATTTTTAACGTGGTAGAGCCACACTGCAGCTATATTAGTTGTACAGTTGTAGCACGAATGGGTCGGCTCGACCGGGGAAAGTCCACACTCTCACAGAATACCAGCGTAAAATAGCAGCTTAATGCTGCTGTGTTTCGTATGGTGAGTGTAGTAAGAACCGGAGATCCATCTTAGTCCTCACGGCTGACAACGCATCTGCATTTTGATTCGCAAACGAGGATAGATGTAAATGTCTATGGGCCACCACTTACCATCAGGTGGACTGTTTGCTCGCTTGTCACCCTTATCCTATATAAAAAAAACAATTGCGCATTTTCACATGCATTCAGCTGCATGGCGGAGATACGCTGCAGCGAACTATATCTGTAGCACGAATGAGTATACTCAACAGGGAATAGATCGCGCTCTTATACAATACTGGAGTTAATAACAGCTTATAGCTGCGTTGTTTCGTATGGTGAGCGACCCTTTAAGACCCTTTAACCGACTTCAAATAGGAGAAGGATTCTCATTTCGACTATAAATGTATGTTCTGGCATAACTTTATATATAAACCGATTTTAATTTTTCTTCTTTTATTATATAAGTTATACTTAAAATTATAATGGGACATCATATTTTTTAAGAAAAACATTAATTACATTAAAATCTTCATCGCCCATTTTTCAACGCATTGTGGTTGGAAAAATTCCATAGTGCACTAAAGAGATAAAAACACTTCTAGGGACTATGAAGAAATGTTTTAAAAGCTGTTATTATACTGGCTCATATTTGACTGCCTCGTTGGTCTAGTGGTCGTAAACGCGATTACTGATCATCAAGTCCGTGTTTCGAATCCCGGGTCGGGCCAATATAAATTATTGGGTTTTTCTGTCAAGAAATTCTCAGAATCAGCCCGGAGTTAGAAAGTTGGCCGTGTTTTACCCTCGTGCCTGGGAAAGCACGTAAAGCCGTTGGTCCTGCGCCTGATCACTCTCTGGTCAAGTCGAATGACCGTCCCATTGGACTATGAGAGCGAGGGAATAGAGAGTGCACCTGTGCTTACGTACACACTCGGGCGCTATAATCCTGTCCTGCGCAGATGGCCTCCGATTGATCTCCGTTGAGACTGGCCGCCGTGACCGAAATTCTGTCTGGAGGACATTATTATTATTATAATTATAATGGCTCAATTTGGGGAAAAATATGTAAGAGATTGGTACCTATCTACCCAGACGGTTCCTTAAGCAGATTAAGAGTACTACCACCTAGTAAAATCTTAATGGATAATGTCGAGTATGGACCTTTTGACACAATAGGTCTTAACACAAAAGTAGTAAGACCTTTTTTTACGTAGTAGAGCCATGCTGCAGCTATGTTAGTAGTATTGTTGTAGCACGAATGGGTCGGCTCGACCGGGGAGGACCACGCTCTCACAGAATACCAGCGTAAAATAGCAGCTTAACGCTGCTGTGTTTCGTATGGTGAGTGTAGAGAACCGGAGGCCCTTTTTACTGGAAACGAGGCATTCCATCTTAGTCCTCACGGGTGACAACGTATCTGCATTTTGATTCGTAATCGAGTATAGGTGTAGATGTCTATGGGCCGCAGCAACCACTTACCATCAGGTGGACTGTGTGCTCGTTTGTCATCCTTATCCTATAAAAAAAACATATTGTGTTGCTATTGAAATATAATTACAGTGGTGTTTTATCTACTGATTTGTAAATAGTTTGTGACTAGTTGCTTCCGCATGGCGTTGTGGGGGACTAACCTAACTCAATTACTTTATAACATGTAATTTTGTTTCTGTTCATCAATCATTACAATCGACATTTTTACTATTGAAGAATGAATGTACATCACTAAATTTGATTAAATGTGTTATATCCTTTATATTAATGGCGTATTTACTGAATAAAATTTGTGTTTTTTGGTTATAAATGTGTTGGAAACAAAAAAAAAAAACTTAAAATAGAAAAATATCATATCAGTTATAACATGCAAAATAGACGATATTTAGAAAAGTTTTAAACTATATTTCGAATTATATTTGTACTTAGACTTATTACAACTTATTAGTGAAAACTGTGTTTTAAAATATTCTAATAACATAAACATTCTATTGACCAAAACTCCGCCATTGTACAATTAATTTAAGACGCATATTCCCATTTTGTTAATTTGCTTAATAATAAAAATGTAATTTTTCCCGACATGTGCCAATACTGTTATGAAAATTTTCCGCGACTTAATTGTCCAGCGTAATAGGCAGCGTTTGATGGACAAAATACTGCTATACCTGCATTTACGGTAAACATTGCATTTTTAACATGAAACATAAGATCAGAATCAGACTGGCAACCATTACCGTTACCGTAACAGCCTAATATAAAGTATACTTTTGAATATATGCCTCCCCCATAGATTGCCTCATAAGGGGGATATTTCCCATGGTTGCCACGCTTGGCAAGTGGGTTGGCAACCGCCGCCTTTTTATTTTTAGTTATTATTAGGAAGACGCTGCTGCCGATCTCCTGATTAGTTTCCCTCTTTACGACACCTACGGGATGATATGGACAGACCGGCAAACAAGAGTATAATTATCAAAACTGACAATCGTAATTCAGAAGCTTGAATCATTAGAACATTAAATGATTTTAGCATCATTTTACAAACAATTAACACGTACCCTAGCAAATGGACTGTAGGTGAACTAATGGATCGATTCAACATTCGTTGGCAGATGCATCTGAGTTGTCAGCTAAACTGCGCTCGAAATACATCGCTGCTCCATTAGACCGCTCGTTGCGGAGTTTGCAGTTTCAAATAGCAGCATATTTGATATCAGTGAGCGCGGTTAATTTCAGCGCTCGAAATTTACAAAACAAACGAAAGCGTATTTTGTGCTGAAAACGCGCGATATTTGTTTACGTAATGCATTCGATATGAAATAGGAATAAATGATGTGAAAATAAAATTTGCGCGCCAAATTCAGATAAAGCATATCAGATTGCTCACAAATTTCTGTTTTATGGATTTATACTAGCGATTATTGTCACTTGGTGAAACTTAATCTTAATAGACGACTCCGTGGCGCAGTGGCTTAGCAATGAGTTGTAGCGCCAAGGGCCGGGGGTTGGAATCCTGCACGGAACAAGTATTTGTATGGCCTACAAATAATTGTTCCGAGTTTAGATGTTTGTTCTTATGAAATTTATGTATGTAAACTGTCGTTTGGACAGTTTAAACATATGTATATGTATAATTATATAGGAGAAAATCCTTTCGTTGAGGTAACATTTTTTTTAAATAAAATAAATAAATAAATAAAATTTGTGATCTGGATCGACACTTGCACTTGTTTTAATAAAGCTTAATAATTTTATGCTCACCAGATGTCGCTAGTTGACACTGAGGTAAAGATTTTTGTTACACAATGTAATATAATTGAGAATTTGTTTTTTAATAAAAGTTTATCAGTTTCTAGAGTATTAAATTAATACACAAAACAATGTGTCAGTGCTCATTAATTTTTTGCACATTTTTAACTTTTTTTTATTTTTTCTACTTTTATGAATATCTGTGTTTTGGTTTATTTATCTTTAATGTTATTAATATAAAAAATAGCTAATAGTACAGAAAGAAACAATAACTTTTACATTTTCCGAACAAATTAACTTCCCCGCAATTAAATCTGTCAAATATTATACCTCTTTCTAGTGGCGCCGCCCTGGTGGCAGAAAAGTCGAGGATGCTCTCATTATATTTAAACAACTTCGTGTAACTTGCATGTCTGAAAAAGAAAATATATTCGAAAACATGTAATGTCCACGAACACGCTAAGGATCAGCTCAGTGGACACACCCTTGCACTATAACCCTCTCAAAAGTATGAGAAGGCCTGGCCTCGGAGCACAGTGGAACGTATATTTTTTTATTGAATAAGGTTGACAAACGAAAATACAGTCCATATTATGGTAAGTGGATACTGTGGCACATCTTCATCTATCCTCGATTTAGGATCAAAATGCAGATGCGCGTACCTCTAAAGACTTAGATGAAATGCCGTTTCCAATAGAAAGGGTCTCCGGTTTCCTACACTAAGCACGAAACACAGCAGCATTGAGCAGCTATTTCGCGCTGGTATTCTGTGAAAACGTGGCCCTTCCCCGGTCGAGTCAATCTATTCGTGCTACAACCATGATGGCTCTACCACATATAAACTACATGTTTTTAATATAAAAATAATGTGTGTGAATGTGATAACGTGATACTTAATTTTCATCAAAATAGTGCGTGAAAAATAAATTTTTAATTTTAATTTTAAATTTAAAAATTCTATAATGTGTACCGTTGGGCTACGAAAATAATTACAGAGGAGGAATAAACGTCGTCGGTGCAGGAATATTAAATGCTCGACCATCGTGCCCCAAAGGCGTGAATACAGTTGGGCGAAATAAAATATGCGTCCACAGGTGATTACAGACTCTGAAGCTAATTGTTACTGCCTTAATCCAAATTTGTACGTGCCAAAGGAATTCCGCTTGAAGGCCACCTGCGTTGATACTTTTGTTGAAAATTGTACATGTTTTTTTTTTCAACAAAATTTTATATCGTTGGCGTCGTGTCATTTCTTTGTTTTTAAATTTTTACGACTAATAAGCGCCACTTCTGCTAATCGTCTTTGTTTGGTTGTTATCTTTCCATGTACTGTTAGATTTAATTTTGTTCAAGTTGGTTTCTTGACATATGGCGTCAAGATCAGTCATCTTAATTTCAAGTAAAAACGGTATTGTAAATGTAAGCCAATGGATGCGTATAACATGACGAAGTTATTTAAATTAATTAGAGTTAATGATATTCAGGACATGGAAGTTGCCTCTGTAGGATTTAACTCTCAAATATATAGGTATATAAAATTTACACGATTGTGAAGTTCAACATGTAGGGGCGGTAAAAGAATATCCACTACCCCATATCGTCCTGTAGATGTCGTAAGAGGTGACAGAGGAAAACAAACCAGGAGATGGACAGCAGCGTCTTCCTAATCACAACTATAAAATATAAAAACCCATGATCACCAATGGACTTTGATAGGCTGTGACGGTGATGATTATGAGGAAGTTTATCAACCAAATTGGCGACATATTGAAGATGGGTTATGAGTACTCTTCACGTAAGGGTAAATATGCCTAAAAATGTGGAGGTGAAGGAAGCAAAAGAGGTGTGTTAAGAACGTGTCAAATGGAAGTCCATAGTCTCTGCCTACCCATCTGGGTGATGGACGTGAGAGTTTATGTATGTATGTATCTAACGTAACAAACGTAAGAAAACAAAGTAAGGTAATGGATGTTTAATTAGAAGAAAAGTAGTTACAGTAGTGATTTATGGGACAAATTATGATTAGAGAAGAGCTACATAAATGGACTATGGATGTAAAAATATGACACCTAATAAATAGGTTTAGAAAACGAGAAAGACCAATAAAGAGACAAAAGAACCTTACGACTTTAAGGTTGAAGAAAAAACCAAAAGGGAAGAAGAACTGGTGGTCACCATCAGCGTTGGCGAGGGGTCCCGGGATCCTCTTTGAACGCAACCAGGGGCACTCTCTCGCTTTGCTTTATTGTAAGCACGTTCCGGGGCAGTACTTGCTACCCTCAGTATCCTCGCAGTGCCATCACGATGATTCAGGACCACTTCCGAGTCATCGTCCTCCTCAGGGTTAGCATTACTAGGCGTTCGGGGCTTAGGTAAGTTATCCTATAGTAAGTACTAAGCTATGGAGAGGGGTATGCTCGGGATTTCTTTGCGTGATAAACTTAGAAATGAGGTTATCCGCAGTAGAACCTGAGTGACTGACATAGCCCAACGGTTTAGTAAGCTGAAGTGGCAATGGGCCGGCCATATAGCTCGAAGAACCGACAACCGATGGGGGAAAAAGGTTCTCGAGTGGCAGCCTCGTACCGGTAGGCGAAGTGTAGGGTGACCCCCCACTAGACGAAGTGACGACCTGGTAAGACATGCAGGAAGTCGATGGATGCAGGTGGCTCAGGACCATGCTTTGCGGCATTCCTTAGGGGAGGCCTATGTTCAGCAGTGGACTTGTGGAGGGCTGTAATGATGATGATGATGATGAAGTACTACGTTTTAAGATCAAATATATAGTGACATATATGTAGTAACATAATATATAATTTAGTAACATTTATATGTATACAGTAACATATACACGGGAAAACAACAATATAGGCAGACCTGAAAATTTTTGTGAACCTGGTGTATTTGTTTGGCCAAATATAAATTTGAGGCTTCAACTATTGTTAATTTATTAATTAGTTAGAAAGTTTTAAAGTTAATTTCTACAATAAGAGATGTTCAGCAGTGAACTTTTATGGGCTAAAAAAGACGTAGATGTGGACGTCATAAACCTAGCTTATGATTAGAATTTAGATAACAATGATAAAACATCCGAGTCTGAACTAACCTATACAATTCTACACAAATAAATAAAATTGACGTGTCTGTTTGTAATGTCAAAATAGCAGTTTTTTTACTAAATGCATATGAAACTATATACGGTACTTATAACAAAGACACAATTTTTAATTTTTTGTCTGTCTGTCTGTCTGTCTGTCTATCTGTCTGTCTGTCTGTATGTTTGTTTTTCGCTAATCTCCGAAATGGCTGGACCAATTTTGACCTGACTTTTACTAGCAGATAGCTTATGTTACAAGAAATAACTTAGGCTACTTTTATTTTTGAAATGTATTAGGGTTCCGCGCAACAAAATAAAAACCCTAAATTACACGTGGCGAAGTGCGGGGAACAGCTAGTAAAATATAAAATAATGTTACAGTCTATATACTGCCCACTACTGACTTCCTGGCTAGAAATGAGTCTGAAAGGGTTATGCAACAATTAGTCTTCCACGAGGCGGTTCCAGTGCATCTTGGCAGACTACACATCGAAATAATTCATTCCTCAGATATGCAGGTTACCTCACGATGTTTTCCTACACCGTTAAGCACGTGGTAAAATCAACATTGCAATTAACAATTTCATTAGTTTTCGGACCCGGTTTGCTTACGTATTGTAAAATTTGTGCTTAACCATTGAGTGATATATCTAAATAATGTAGAGTTCATAGACACAAAGGTATAAAAAGTAAAAAGCATAAAAGAAATTTACTTGTAATACGTTTTGGCACCTGTAAAGCTGCTTTCGACTCTAATGGAAACATGTTGACTTTATAGGGTTTTAATTAGGGCCAAAGGTTATAAAAGAGTATTTTATAAAACTAAATGCTTACCCGACAGTGCAATCAAACAGCTTATAAAATCTAAGTCCGTAAGCCACAGATAAAAAATGGAAACCCCAACAAACCCTTCAATTATAATACCGTCATATTTTTTCCGATACCGCCACTTCTAACGGGGAAGTTTAATTAATTGCTCATTAAAACCTCGGAGAGTGGTCGCTATAGCAACGGTTAGGATTATAAAAGGGGTAAAAAGAAAAAACACAACGAAAGGGTGAAATTTCTATATCAATATTTCTCGTATTCAAATCGTTAATTTTATTTACAGCAGAGTGTAGGGTTGGCACAAATTAATTAATGCCTCTTTCAATTTTGGCATCTGTGTTCAGTAAAAAAAAATATTGAACAATATTAATTACTGGATAAATCCAGATTGTTTTTTTTAAACTTTACCCCCAAACTAGGACTTTCTCTAGTATCGTGGAGGCAGTTTTATTTAAAGGCCAAACAAATACTTGTCCGCGCGGGACTCGAATCCGCAGCCATGAGTACCGTAACTCTTGATAAGCTACTGCGCCACGCCGCCGTCAAATATTTAAAAATTAAGCATATACTTTTATCTTAGAGTTTTCGCGTGCGCCTAATCACGAGCGGTTTGCTGCTCCAGTATTATCTTTAAACGGTTGTATTCAAATAATAGCAGCGATAGATACATTTGAGAATGCATCATCGACTGTATTCCCTAAAAGTATTCCTACAGTTATTTAAAAAAAGTTCCCTAGAAGTACTCTAGGCAGGGGTTATTGAAAAGTGCTATTATTGCTAGGGTTGTCAACTCTACAAATTAATATAGTGTCCTACGAATAATAAGAGTCCGAATACTATATTATATATGTTACAGTCGAAACAGTCACCCCTGAGGACTAATATAGAAAATGCCAGTAAAAATGGGGCTCCGGTTCTCTAAACTCACCATACGAAACAAAGCAACATTAAGCAGCTATTTTACGCTGGTATTCTGTGAGAGCGTAATCCATTCCCGGTTGAGCCGACCCATTCATGCTACAACTATAATATAGCTGCAGCACGGCTCTACTACGTAATAAATTCTTCATGTGATGTGGTTTTTTTATAGGATAGGGTGACAAACGAGCACACAGTCCACCTGATGGTAAGTGGTTGCTGTGACCCATAGACATCTACATTTATCCTCAATAAAATATCAAAATGCAGATGCGTCGTCACCCGTGAGGACTAAGATGGAATGCCTCTTTTTCTACAACTATACTACTAATATAGCTGCAGCATGGCTCTACCACGTACAAAATATATGTTCAACAATAACTCGCATAGTAGCTCAAAACGAACCGTATATCAAGTTAATTCCGAATTCGATTCCAGCAAATAAAATAGCAGACTGAATGAAACACAGTCGCTTCGGAAATAAAAACACTAAATAGAAAAGTGAACATAGCAACGCCAAATGGCCTGTGAAAAAGAACTATGGAGTTGAGAGTTCCACGGTGTAATAAGAAAACCCACCCTTAATAAAATCAAGTTATTGGCGTAACTTATCGCGCCTCTTAAGCTTAAGTTACGATCATATTTAAGGTCAGGGAAATAGATTTGTGTAGAAATTTATTGAGGAAATGTTGCCTGCTTGTTCTTTCAAAACTTTCAGTCATTTTATATTGAAGACAAGTTCGCAATTATTTTACTAGTAAATTGTCAAAGTTGGAATTTATTTGTAGACTTGTTTTCGATGTGGAAAAAATATTTTGCGATAATTTTTTTACAATAATACAACACCGTTAAAATAAATTATAAGCTAGAATTCAAACCAAGGGCGATCATCATCATCGTATTTTTGATTATTATTAACCAATTTAAAAAAGAAGGAGGTTCTATACTCTATATATACGATTTTAGAGTACGTTCACCAATTTCTCCAAAACGTCTGGACCGATTTGAATTCTTCACATTTAAAATACGTAATACCTCAAGGGTAGTCTGATTTACATATTATGATGAAAAAATTTTAGACCTACAACTATTTAGATGACATTGTATTTGCTTCATTTAGAGCTTGTGGTAATGTAAAGTCCAATCAAAAGAATTAAAAAAATATTTTTTATAGAAAATAAAAACCGATAAGTATTTGTCAAAACCAAAAACGAATAAAATAATTTCCACATAATGACTTCTGAAGTCGGTGTTAATTCTTCGAAACAATAATGACTTTGAACACTGACTTCAGAAGCAGTTACGTGAAAATTATTATTTTCTTGAAGTGAAACTTCTTTATATATAAAAGTCACGTCTTCATGTAACTTTTCACCGCCGGGCTGTATGAATATACTATTATTTAACCTACTTATGTAAAATCTAATATATAAAAAATAATATTTGTTTGTTCGTATTCTGCCATACCGTTCATCAGATTGCGCTAAAACTTGGTCAACTTATTGCTTGCACTTGCGCGAAGCATATAGGCATAACAATTAACTTACAGTAGGTGGCGCGCGTATCGTACCGACAAATTTATTTGAAAGTCATATATCATTCCATTTCAATGAATGTATGATCATTTCTAATTAAACATTCACTCTTTCAAATTCAAAACGATATTTCCACAATTATTTCTTCTGTGGCAGCACCGCGCCGGATACGAGCTAGTATAAAATAAATGAAGAATGATATGCCGTAAAGAAGTTTTACTTCGTACGTGTGTACACAATTACACGCACCATCTTTTTTTAGTTTTAAAAGTCAGTTTTACTTTTATTAAAAGTTATTTTTTTATTACAAAACTGTATATTGATTATAAAACCAACGGAACACAGATCTCTTGAAAGCACTTCGCAGCTGTCGGATTTTCCCACCACCCAACGTAACGCCTTAGTCCGTTGACTCAAATAATACATCGGCGAGCTCATTTGTATGTAAATGCGCGTCCAGCGCTTTATATCTGTGTTTGCTTTTACTTATTTCCGATTTCTATTTTAAAATACCCATTTAAGTGTTCATTAAACACTAACTTTTTGTTTAAAAAACGATTTACTATTATATTAAGAGAAAAAAAAGAGAGAGAGAGAGAGAGATTATAAAAATTGTTCCAAAGACATTACTTATAATATCTAAAAAATATCAGAAAGTTAGAAAATTTGCTAGCAAACTTAAAACAGAGGTATAGCCTTTGTCTAAAACGAGACTATCTAGTTAAAAGACCTAAAATCAATTATACCCGCACTTGCAACTACACTAATATTTTCTGCCTAGGAGTTCATCTGAATAGGTTTCACTTTCTCACCTATTTCCTTTTTTATAGAATAAGTGCGGCAAACCAGTACACAGTCCACCTGATGGTAAGTGGGTGCTGACGCCCATACAACTAGCATATGTGAGGCATTTCTTTCTTCTTCCTTAACCACAATACCCTCCACTATTGGAGTGCCAAATTATTTGTCAATGTTTCAAATAAAAATCATAGTTATAACCGCAATATGATTGCATAGAATATAACAGTCTAGATAAATAACCCTAGATTCAATAGAGCTCTTGTAATTGAATGGACGCTCTATTCATCCTTCGGTCACAGAGATATTCTGTAATTAAACAGAGCGGAGATAAGCTACCCGTGTTAGTGTAAGTTTTGGAATACCTTTATAACTAAATCCAACACTGGAAATATTAAGACTTGTTCAAAGTTATACTATCGCCTAACTCAGTGGTTAAAATACCTTAACAATAACGAGGCTGGGATCTATTTATATTTTGTATTAACTTATTGTGGTGGCTGTGACTTTTATTTTTTCGTATTATATTGACTACAAAGGAATAATAATTATATTTAAAATTAATATAGTAGGTGTTACATTGTAATCTATACTATACATATAAATAAAATTGAAATGTCTATCTGTAATATCGAAATAACTTTCTGTTACTAAGAGGAGGGGGTTGTTTGCTTACCGTCAAGACCATACAAATATTTTTTTAAATCTGTTGGTCTGTCCGTCTGTCTTTCTGCTATTGCGGGCTAATCTTCGAAATGGCTAAATCGATTATAATGAAACTATACGAACAGAAAGAGAGCAATGCCAGGTGTGACCTAGGTTATATTTCATACGAAAAACTTACTTTTTTGAGAAATTGTAAATTTAACAAAATGAATAAACTTTGATTTTTATCTTAAATCTAAATAACGCCATATTAGTAAACCTTAAACAGGCGAAGCCAGGGCGGGTCGTTAGTTTGAAATAAATTTAATTAAGATTTAATATAATTTTCTAATGGAAATCATAAAAAAATTAATAATCAAACAAACGAATATTCATTGCTGTCATCAATCTTCGTAAGAGGGTTGGCAACCACATTTGTAATTTTTAGTCATTATTAGGAAGATCTCCCGATTTGTTTCCCTCTGTCACTTCTTACGACATCCACGGGATGATATGGGATAGTGGATATTCTTAAACGGTAGCATAAAAAATTAGGCAACACCAACATTTTGCCTTATTATAGTTGCCCTATTTACAACTTTTTGCAAGCGGGTTGGTAACAGCAATAATTCATTATTTTAAGTGTTATCAGTAAGATGGCGCTGCGCATGCATATGGGGTAGTCGATAAAAGA
Organism: Parnassius orleans; assembly: GCA_029286625.1. Lineage (NCBI taxonomy): Eukaryota > Metazoa > Arthropoda > Insecta > Lepidoptera > Papilionidae > Parnassius > Parnassius orleans. The sequence goes on from JAGSMP010000087.1 coordinate 1,529,557, forward strand.
TGTAGAAGTCTATGGGCCACACCAACCACTTACCATCAAGTTTACTGAGTGCTCGTTTAACCACCTTATTCTATAATAAAAAAAACGATGTACGCCTCCTATTAGAAATGCTTCAAATAACACGAAATAGCTAAATGGTCTAAATGTAACGCAACGCATCACTAGCAACACGACCGACAAACAATCAAGCAGTTAATAGAACAGTCACACACGCAAGCCGCAAAATTAATCAACAACTTCGGACCTAGCACCTCGCAACGAAATTGCGAGCATGCGATATGTCATCTAAATCAGCGACACGCGACGTCGGGGCCCATAAATCAATACACAAAACAAGCAGACTCGGGCATTAGCATACGCAAATTGAACCATACACCTGTGCATAGCTGTAAAGTTGGTTATATACTAAGGCCATATGGCTCTGACTGTTTATTACACTGTGGTTTCAAAACAAAAATAAGGTTTGTTTTACACTACCTACTGCCTGCGGTACCGACTTACCGACTTCGTAAAAACCTTCATGCCTTAGCTTACTGCAGTAACTTAATTTTTTTTAATGTAAAAAGTATCCCATAAGTTAATTTTAAATCCTGTAAAAATAAGAATAAGTTCTATCTATACGAAAAATTTCAATCAAATTTTAAGTTAAGTCAGAGTTACTTCTCGCAGAATACCAGCGTAAGATAGCAGCTTAATGCTGGTGTTTCGTAAGGTGAATGTAGAGAAACGGAAACCCTTTTTACTGGCAACGAGGCATTCCATCTCAGTCCTCAGGGGTGACAACGCATCTGCATTTTGATTCTTAATTGAAAATAAATGTAGATGTCTATGGGCCACAGCATTCGCTTACCATCAGGCGGACTGTGTGCTCGCTTGTGACCCTTATTCTATATAAAAAAAGAACTTTTTTCTGGGTATACCGATTTTGATGATTCTTTTTTTATTTGAAAGTTGATGCTTCTCATGTGGTTCCATATAAATTTGATTAAGATATGACCAGTAGTTTTTGCGTTATCCTTAATAATCCGTATTTAATTGACTTCGACTACATTGACGATGTTCTCATTTTCTTTATACTGTATATATATCATAGCCCACCTGATGGTAAGTGGCTACTGTAACCAACGGAATCCTGCAACCAATTTCAAACAATGGAAGCCAAAGGATATCATCCCTTAGAAAAATGAATAAAAAATAAAATAAAATAAATATTGTAAAATTGTGTCCAAGCACTTGGTCGACTTTAACCTCAGGTAATCGCAAAGATAATAAACATATTATGTAACTTAAGGGCTATAGCTTAGTACTTATAATGAAAACATATGAATAAATCATTCTGGATGCTAATATTACTTATATAATTATCAATCTGGTGAAAAGCGTTCCTAAGCGTCGCTTATTCAAAGTCTGCATTACCGAAAAACTGAAAGAATTTTGTTAGTAGTTAAACAAATCCACTATAGTTGGTTATAAAGTCAATTTTCTTAAGAGAATGTCTGTATTTTTTGAATGAAAATGAAAAAAAATCTCCATTTCAAAGCGTGGAATGAAGTATTTGTAGAGAAAAATGGCTGATTTTTAATTAGTTGAAACAATAATTTTTGTTTATATTTAATAATTATTGCACGTAATGGAATATAATAGTAATATTGAAAATGGTTTCACTGTATATGCCATTAAAAAAAAAAAACAAAATCTATTAAGTATCTTCACATAGAGACGCAGAGATCAATTATTTTCGTAAAAAAAAAACAAACAGATAAATTTCTTTAATCTATTATCTATTATAGCCTATAAAAATTCACTACCTTCCCCATAGATCGCAGTATAGGCCTTCCCCATAGATTGCCTTATAGGGGGATTTTGCCATAGTTGCCACGTTTGGCTGACGGGTTGGTAACCGCAGCTTTAATTACTGAGCTGTTATCAGGAAGATGACCCCCTGTCGCCTCTTACGACACCCACGGGACGATATGGGGTGGTGGGTATTCTCACGCCGCTTCTACACTGTTTATTTTCAATAGGCGAAATAAAATATATTACCTTATCAAAATTAAACTAATTTAGCTGTGTGGTGGCGGTGTAAGAATATCCACTATGAGTCACTCTATGGCGGAGGCTCATGTTCAACAGAGAAATGTTACAGGCTCCGATGGTAATATTAAATTTGTTGACATTAGTGAACTTTTTCTATACACATGCAATATAAAGTTAGTGGAAATGAGTTGAGTGAACTGCGATTTTTCTTACTTGAGATAATAAAGCACTACCTCTCCGGTTCGCGTTTGAGTGCAATAAAAAGAAAAATAGAAGGACGAAACGAATCAATTTTAAAGTTACAATCGGTGGTCGTCTGTTCCTTATGACAGACATTTTTAATCTGCCGTTAGATTTTAGTAGGTAATTATGTATTTTTAAGGATACGACTAGGTGCATGCACAACTTAAAATATTTTTTTAATTATTATAAACCAGTGCTTTTTACTTTTCCACCTAATGGTAAGTGGTGATGCAGCCGAAGATGGTCAAGCGCACTGACTTCATATCCACTCTTGCCTTGAATACACCCATATTGTAATCGAATGGAAAGACAGATGCCGGCAAATTATTCCACTGTTTTGCTATATGCATTATGATTGACGAATTAAACCGTTTAAAGTTTGGTTCGAATGCCTGTTAGATCGACAGAAAAGGGGTGGAGACCAGCCGAGCTTCTTGTGAGCCGATGATGGAACGGAGAGGGAGGAATTAAATTAGACATGTAATTCTTGCGCACACTCTCTGAAATGTAATCTGTGATGCCGTCATTTTACAATACTTTATAGAATCTCACGTTACTTTGCGGAAATCCATTATATTAATGATCTTAAAAATTAATTCCTAGTGTAGTGATGTTGGGAGTAGTGTTGCTGGGATTAGTGCTGACGGGGTTAGTGCACGCAATTGAGGGAGGTCGGGAGGTGCTCTTCAAACTGGGTAAGGCACATCATTACTTTATTTTATTACGCGAATCTTAGTAAATTGATTTTTAAAAGCTTTAATATTTTAAAGTACGTCCAAATGTAGTAGACTAGTCAAATAAAGTCTGAAATCAAAATTTTGGCACTCAACTTTGCATTTTTGATATAATGTAGGTTATAAAGTTTTAATTATACAAAAACAATGTGTAAAGTCCCGTGTAGTGGCGGGTCAGAATACCCACTACCCATATCTTCCGTGGGTGTCGTAAGAGGCGACAGAGGAAACTGAGGCAGAAGATGGGCAGCAGCATCTTTCTGATAACAGCAAATAATAAAACTGCGGTTGCCAACCCGCTCGCCAAGCGTGGCAACTACGGCATTAGAGCTTAAAATTTTACATGGAAAAAGTTTTTTGATTTTTTTTCCTCACATCAAAATTAACCGAGTTAGGGAGGTTTTAAGTTTAAGGTATGAACGTAAATTTTAAAAATGTAAAAAATAAGGGAATTTAGCGAACTACATTGTATAAAAATGCGAAGTTGAGTGCCAAAATTTTGATTTCAGACCCTATTTGACTGGACTATAGGTCGCCAGAGACTTGTTCTGCTACACCCTTACTATAATTACATATATGCAATTGCAATCTTAACCAAAAATTTGTAAACATCACTTTCTATTTTGTGGAGAATTCTTTTTTGGGGAGACATTAGAGGCTCCTGTCACCAAGATCACGATCACCACGGTCACGCCAGAAACTCATTTTCCTAATAATATAGTAATTTATAATCTATAAAAGTCCATTCATCAATACTTTAAAAAAAAGTATTTTAAGAATCCTGACTTAAGTTCGTTAGACAACTAGACGTACCAGTTACGGTAAGGTTGGCTTATTAGTTAATTGGGACCCCTCGTATACGGTGGTCTTTTGGAGACCACCGTAGGGTTTTACGGTAGGAGTCCGGTTGAAAAATTCCCTACGAAAAAAAAATGTTGATTTTTGTGTTTTTACCAACTTACTTTACAAATAGGATGAATGCATTAACATGCCTCACGGCCACGCATTCCTTCCTCGGTATACAGCTCCGAGTAAAGAATGCTTGATATTTTTCTTTCTGATTAAAATATCACAACCCTTATTCTCTATAAAAAGCAAGTATTCGGCTAGGTTTTTTTGGTCATTACTGAAAATTAAGGTTTTGGTGTCCCCACAACTCATGTTGAGCAATGACCTTTTTTAGCACGTCTTCGACGTACAAAGCCAAATTTATTAAGTTTAGTTTTTTTCCATAATTTTTAATTTTTTATAGTATAAGGGTGACAAACGAGCCCACAGTCCACCTGATGGTAAGTAGTTGCTGTGGCCCATAGACATCTACATCTACCCTCGATTATGAATCAAAATGCAGATGCGTTGTCACCCGTGAGTACTAAGATGTAATGCCTCGTTTCCAGTAAAAAGGGTCTCCGGTTCTCTACACTCACCATACGAAACACAGCAGCGTTAAGCTGCTATTTGATAGTAGTATTCTGTGAGAGCGTGGTCCTTTCCCGATCGAGCCGACCCATTCGTGCAACAACTGTACCGCTAATATAGCTGCAGCATGGCTCTACCACGTAAAAATCATATCTCTCATAAATTCGTATATTGTCGTGCGTCAATTTGTCTGTGCGAAAACAAAATGTTTCTTTCTTTCTTTTAGAAGAATAGACACTCTCTTCTTCACACTTTACTAGATTATCATGATGAAATATTAAACATATAAAATAACACAAATTCGGAAACATGAGATCGATATATAAAGCCACAAAACTGTCAAAGCGAACGCATAAAAAGAATAAATCACATTTAGGTGTTATAGCCATCAATGGCTAGCGTCCGTAATAAAAACGAATGTACCCTGATAATGTGAACGATGCCTTACAATGAACATGGCGGAACTGAAATCATATTTTCTTGAATATGAAACTCGCTCCGTAACAGCAACAATAGTCATTTCCGAGACTGCTCTTCCGACTTTTTTCTGCGCTTATATTTTTATAGTTGTTTGTAATTGGTCGAGTGCTTTTGTCGGTGACTGTACTTCATTATTTTTTATAGCATTTGCTGTTAAGTCCTTTGATGTTTATGAATTACGTTTAAATATTGTGTAGTTTAGTTCTTTTTATTTCTTTCTCCTTACTTAACTTTATTATTGTATTTGACTTTTAAAAGCTTTGTGTTTTATTCCTTTCTTTCTCATAAATAATAAAATAGTAGATCTTTTTATTTGCGTAATGAGTGGCAAAAGCTGGATACAGGATGTTATATCAATCTTTATATAATGTCATATTTTTCTTTAAGCATATCGATATTAAATATCTAGTTAAATTTATGAATATATCGCCGATGAATCAAGAGTGAGCGAGAGGTTGCTTCACTCGAGCGGAGTGTCATATCGATGGTGGCGTGGTAGAATTGAGGGTATATCGAGAAACCCCCACTCGTTTGTGCAGTATAAAATTCACTGTGGGCGTCGTGCGCAGGAGATTCCGCCTAAGTCATTCTACGACTTAAGTCATGCTACGAGTGGTAAGGCACTTAAAATAACAGTACCATGGTGTTGTTTGTTGTAGTAATTCTTCTAGTACAGGCAAGTAAGATGGTGTTGCTGAGAGGCTGCTCTGTGTTACAAAGAGATGGGTAGTGTTGCTGTTGGTTTGCATATTTTATGTTATCATGTAATTACGTCCCTCATGTTACACTAGTGTGTAATTGTAACGGGGACATATTACGGTATGGTCGAACTGTAATTGCTTTATACCGAATGTGTAGTGCGGTACGCTGTTTTATTGCCGTTAATGATTAATTGCGTAAACGGGAGAGCAAGTTGAACATCCGCTCTCACACTATTATTATTTTTAACAATGAACCTTCGGATTTATTTCTGAGATTTCCGACCAATATATTTTCCTAAGGAAAATAAAAACGAGACAATTTTTAACTATTAAATGAAACAATTTTGTAAGTTTAACTACTTACAAAATTCTTTCAGTTTTTCGGTAATGCAGGCTTTGAATAAGCGACCCTTAGGAACTCCTTTCACCAGATTGATAATTATATAAGTAATATTAGCATCCAGAATTATTTATGCATATGTCTTCATTATAAGTACTAAGCTATAGCCCTTAAGTTACATAATATGTTTATTATCTTTGCGATTACCTGAGGTCATAGTCGACCAAGTGCTTGGACACAACGTTTTCTAAGGGATGATATCCTTTGGCTTCCATTGTTTGAACTTGGTTACAGGATTCCGTTGGTTACAGTAGCCACTTACCATCAGGTGCGCTATGATATATATACAGTATAAAGAAAATGAGAACATCGTCAATGTAGTCGAAGTCAATTAAATACGGATTATTAAGGATAACGCAAAACTACTGGTCATATCTTAATCAAATTTATATGGAACCACATGAGAAGCATCAACTTTCAAATAAAAAGAATCATAAAATCGGTTTATCCAGAAAAAGTTCTTTTTTAATAGAATAAGGGTCACAAGCGAGCACATAGTCCGCCTGATGGTAAGCGGATGCAGATATATATATATATATATATATATATATATATATATATATATATATATATATATATATACTTATCATATACTTACATAAATATTATAGTTGCAGTTTATTTAATATTGCGTGTGGCACATATCCGTAATTTTTTTATAGAATAAGTGTGAAAAACGAGCACACAGATAGACACATAGGTGCTGTGTTTCGTATGATGAGTGTAGAGAGCCAGAGAACCTTTTTACTGGAACTTGAAACGACGCAATCCATTATAGTCCTCAGGGTTGATAACGCTTCGGCATTACCATCAAGTGGACTGTGTGCTTGTTTTCATCAGTGCTTCTATAAAAGAGACTCCTTCGCGCAGCAACTTAGCATTGAACTAGTATTTATAGGCATACAAATCCTAACGTTGGGGTAACGTTAAAAAAGTCGATTTTTTTTTTTTATCAAATCTTCGGCTTTTATAAATTAATACGGACCATTTTGTTTTTTTTTCTACTATAAAAATACAACCTAAAACTATCACTATTAATCAACTTGAACAAAAATTCGCATGAAAGGAAAAAGTTCGTGAAAGTGTAAAAGGTTAGTAAAAAGCTATTACTTAACCGTAGTTTGAGCCGTAAAGTAAAAAATTCGTTACATACAATAGCGAAAAGCCGACTTAAAATCAGGCACTAAGTTATCAATTTCAGCGGAACTTCATGAGTTCCTGCGGCGGACTCCTTCCAACTTTATGCTAATGGCAGATATCTGAGCAAGTCCAACTTAACCCCGGTTTAAGTAAAACAAAGTGACTTTGACTCCAACTTAAGAAGTTCGAAGAGGGAGAAAAAAATCTCAATATATTTGCTAATGGTCTAGATCATTCTTTAAAGTGTAGGTCATTAGCATTTATATAGTGCTTTCTGAATTTGAATTGTCTGTTGAGCGTTCTAGTGCTTTTCTTTCATTCGAACGGTGTTTCTTTAGCGCAACAAATGCATTCTAGAAACTACTTTAAGATTTTGAACGCTTTTTGAGCAATCCTGAACGCGTTCCTCATAGTAGATTAGGTTTAGTATTAATATTGAAATTAGTGTATTTCCTATATATGTTTAAATATAATTGAGGTGTCTGTCTGTGATATCGAAATTGATAGACATATAAAAAAAAGTTTTTTTATATGTCTATCTGTCTGTCTGTACGTGTTAATCATTGGAATGGCTGAACCAATTCTAATGAAACTTCAAGAACAGACAGCAGTTCCTGGAGTGTTCTTGGTGATGACTGAGGTGTTTGACGTCCTGACTCCTAATACCATAGTTAACGAAGGCTACTCTCAACTTATAAATATTAATTTTTGGTCCGATCAACGCAGAATGTATTACGTGTTTCCGTTTCATTTAAACGCAAGACGATGCCCACTTAGCCGATGTCACTGCTACAAGTCTCAAATAATCAAAATCTGTTATCTTAGTAACCGTGTAGTGGTTGTGTCAGAATATCCACTATCCCATATCGTCCCGTGGGTGTCGTGAGAGGCGACAGAGAGAAACTGAAAAAGGAGATTGGCAGCAGCATCGTCTTGATAAAACTCAAGCTATATTAGTAGTATAGTTGTAGTACGAATGGGTCGGCTCGACCACGCTCTCATGGAATACCAGCGTAAAATAGCAGCTTAACGCTGCTGTGTTTCGTATGGTGAATGTAGAGAATCGGAGACCATTTCTACTGGAAACATTGATTCATAATCGAGGATAGATGTAGATGTCTATGGGCTACAGCATCCATTTACCATCAGGTGGACTTTGTGCTCGTTTGTCACCCTTATCCTATAAAAAGAAGATTACATTCTAACGCATAAAAATGAACTTTCTTTGCGGAAAAATATCATACATAAATCTGCAAGTGTTTGATTTAAATTGATGAAAACGCATTGTAAAGACTTCTACAATTGATTTTTAAACAAGATAAGAATAAGGGCGTCCAAATAAATCAACATGGTGTCTGGACATATTGCACGCATCGTGTCATATCTTACCGTAACATTCGTCGTGCTCTTTGTCTTTGGGTGTAGTAATCAAGGATTATTAATGTGCTTTTGTTAACGCGAAACACGTTAAAATAAGGGAATTAGTTTTTAATTATACGCCGGAAATCCACTTCGCGGGTTTTGAAGGTTAATTACACAACAGAGACTGCAATACATGAAAATATTGTTTTATATAATATATATATATATATATTATAAATTATAATAGATGATTTAAAGTAAACCATTTCAATAGTTTTGTAGCGAGGAGTTATAAAACTATCAAAGTGATTTACTAATTTTGGTTGTTTAGTATTCACTTTGATAGTTTTATTTTAAGTATGACATTCTGAAATAAATTTATATACAAATTTCTGAAAGTTTATCGACCAAACTGGTGATATCCCGTATAGTGACAGCGCACTTATGTTCACTACTCCATACCGTCCCGTGGGTGTCGTAAGAGGCGATAGAAGGAAACAAATAAGAAGATAGGTAGCAGCGTCTTTCTACTAACAACTAGAAAATAAAAAAAACTGCAATTGCCAACACGCTTGCCAAGCGTGTAAAACATATTTAAAGGTAATCAATGTAAAATTAATATTTAATATTCACGAGAAACTCCAGTATAAAATCTATAAATTCTTATATTATATTTACCATGTTGAGTATATGAATATAAATATAATCTATACCCCGCTATAAAAAAAGATATTATAATTAATATAATTGTTGATAATCAAGATTAACTTACTCATCTATTAATTAATCTAATTTCCCCTATTAAATTTATAGAATGGAGCTGCTATATTAATAAAAATCATCATAAACTTATAGATGGTATAAAATTTATTATACCTTTATTCATAAATAATCTTCGACTATGTAAACGTTCATAATTAATATTTGCTAAACAAAATATCCCAGATGAACATAATCCATGACCAATTATTATGATATAAGAACATAAATAACCTTATTAATTTATTAACTAGTGAATATATCCCGCTTATGAGACAATATAAGGGGAAGCTTATGTTCAGCATTGGACTTAGATAGTCTGTAATGAATTACAGGTACGTAATATAATATAAACTCTCTGTGAGCAAAGTACTCTGCGTAATTAACTTACGATTGTTTTTCGAACAAAGATGTCTGCCCCTATACCTTAACTGCATCAAATGTATGCGTTGATTTTACGACATGGTTGCATTCTTGATAACAGCTCTTAATTAGTTTTACTGTAGGTGCTAGTAAAAAAAGGAATTAAATTGTATCTTTGTTATAGTATAGCATTAACATGTAAATGAAAAAGGAATTAGTAATTCTGAAATAAAGAAAAAACTAAGTAAACCCAATTTTACGGATTTAATTGCGTTTGATTTTAAATTTAAAAGTATTTTAAAAACAAAGTAAGTCAGAGTTGACTATGACATCAGATCAAATGAAACATGATAAAAACATATTTTATTTGATGTATAGAGTACACAACTTAGGTTATTCGCGTTAATAAAAGAAATAATTGCAAACATTTGCAAGATTTGATTTGAACAACAATGGCGAAATTCGATTAACGAGTCGGAGGTTGTTTCTCTGAGAGTTTCGTCATTATTGTTCGAAGTTCTTCGCATCTGTTGTTAATTTTTATTCATCGTTATTTACTTTCGTAGCTGATCTTCCTCATGGTTCATTCTTTAAGTGAATTTTTTTCTACGAAAATAATTAAACCAAAAATACACAGCGCGTTCGTCAGTCGCATCCTCTTCATCTGCTGAGTTAGAACCACGTAGGGATTCTATGAAGTCACAAGTTTAACTCAAATACTGAATAAAAATGAAAAAAGCGTCGAACAGTGGAATGTCATAAATTTTTTGAATTTTGAATGTTAGATAGCTTTTGAGTAAAAAAAGTTTAAATCAAGAATTTTAGACCAGGTTAAATTTTATTTCAAATTGGTCGCCACACCATCAAAGCGAAAACTTCATACTTTAAGCCCCGTAATATGATACATAAAGATATAATACATAAAAATGTAATATAATACATAATAAACCTCTACGATTCATTTTCGTAAAGCCGTTGCAGACTACAACAGAATTTATCACGAAAGCGTTTTAATTCGTTATCTCGGAACGAGATCTAGCGAAACCATCGTATTCTGCAATTAGTACAACACTCGCTAAAAAATAATGTTTTATATTTTCACGGTGCATTCGCCAAAGACCTTATCTCATACACAATCTTCACGCTAAGAAGATCCGTCGTGAAGAATTGAATTAAAAGACTCTATACCTTTAAAAGCAAGAAAAATTCTTTCATCTCACTCCACTTTCTCTACATTTCGTCTCAAAGGGGTCGTAACAGTAAAGACTGTTTATCTTTTAGGGTCCCAAATTCGTGTTGTTTTTTCAGGCGCAATTTTCCAAGGAGACGATATGTGTTTAGGAATAATGTTTGATATTATTCGACGTAATATTTTCGGCAGAGAAACTTTTTTGAAGTTAAAGTTAGATGAAAAAGAGTAATAGCATTTATTCAACCTCTTTGTGCCTTATTTACTCGGGCGGGCCTCGGGTAGATTTATTTAAATTGATAAATTGCTTACACAGGAAAAAATGTTCGTTTAATATTTATTAAGAATTGCGAACCATCGGGGTATTTCTAATAAATTATTAACCTTTAATCGCGCCTTTAGCGGTCAATACATTCGTTCAATAATAATATATCTACATTTATAATAAATTTTTCATATACCTGGAACTCAATAGAAAGACTTACTTAGTCACAAAAAGTACGATAAAGTTAAGCATATTATGCATTCCATAGCTAGGCACTTCTTAGTCCTCAGAAGTGACAACGCATCTATATTTTCATTCATAAAGGGGATAGCTGTAGTTGTCTGTGGGCCACAGCATCTACTTACCATCAGGTGAACAGTGTGACCGTTTTACACCCTTATTCTATCCACCCATCCATCCATCTATCTATTACAGCCTATAAAAGTCCACTGCTGAGCATGGGTTTCCCCCATAAATTGTCTCATAGGGAGGATTCTGCCATAGTTGCCACGCCTCGTAGCAGTATGAGAAAATCTAATACCCCATATCGTCCCTTGCGTGTCGTAACAAAAGATGGGCGGCAGCATCTTTCTGAAAACAACTCTGAATAAAAATAAATGAACTGCAGTTGCCAACCCGCCTGCCAAGCGTGGAAACTATAGCAAAATCCTTATTCTATTAAAAAAGATAAATCAAAATGCTTTCCTTCACCATCGAGGACTAAATAATTACAACTGGATCATCATCATAATCACCATCCCGTAGAAAATCACTGCTTGACGTAATCGTAACACTTGGCAGGCGTATTGATGATCAGTTCCAAATTTATCGTATCTTTGATACTGCTGCCTGTGCCGCCCTAGGTATTCATGCCTGACGTAAACAAGATACTTATGTAAACATCTATGAGGAAGCTATAAGATTTTTCTGGCATTTTCCATAATCGTCTCTTACGACATCGACCCCTACGCGACGAAATGGGGCGAACACGCGATAGCCTACGACAAATCTAGTACTAAAATAGTAATTAACATTTTCTGTAGCGACAGCCTCGAACTTAGGCTGCTGGCATAAAATGAAATTTACGGCGAGTGCTCTGATGTCGAATCGCCAAGGCTAATTGAGAAAGTTATTTTTTATAGGTATTGTAAATCTGCTAGATTGATTTTGCCACTCTAATAACCTCATAAGCTGCTTACAGCAGCAGTAGCGCTTTATGTCTGCTGGGCTTAACGATTTTCTTGGAGACCGTATTGCATAGTGACTAGATTTTCATCACCATCATCATCCATCAGCTCTGAAAAGTCCACTATTCGATATTGGCCTTTTCCGTTGTAAGGGGAATTGGCCTTAAGCGTTACAGGCCTTATGCCTTAAACATGGTAGGTGTATTGAAGATCACCGTATCATACGCTGGTCTGGATAATTTAAGACTGACTCAAACGAAATGGTGTACTACCATCAATTGGAAACCGTAAGATTTTTAGTATTTTCCATAGTCGCCTCTTATGGTACCTGATGGATTTCCGGTACCTGTAACCGGATCTTATTCTTCTCAAATCCTCCACTTTAATTTTCCATGAGCTCTCTAGAAATTTATGGTAGTGGGTAATTTAGAATAATGCTGCTGTGATTCGTATGATGAGTGTATAGAGAACCGGAGATCATTTGTACTAGTAACGGGGCATGTCATTTTATTCCTCAGGGGTGACATCTGAATTTTGATGTAGATTACTATCGGCTTATTCACTCGCCATCAGGGGACTGTGTACACATTTGTCACCCTTATTCTATAAAAAACATTTCGTAAAGGTAGCTCTTTTATATAGTCAACCTCGTAAAAAGTGAAACAAGAGCAGATAAGGTTGAAGAATGAAGTATGTTGGAATACGTACGTCTGGAACTGAAAGAAGCTGAAGAAAGGCGAGGAATAAGGGCTGACTAATTTTATAATCACTAATCACAAATAAATAATAGCGTTTCACTCAAATCTTGTAATCCGTAGCTCCTAAATACTGTATTTTTAAATTGCTATAATAAAAAAAAGAAATAATGTTTCTTGAATTTTTACTTATGGTTATCTAAGCGAGCAATCGCCAGAATTATAAAAGCGCTTGAATAATAATGCTAGAAAAAATGTATTTGAAAACTTGCGTATTATATTAACTTCAAATAATATTTTGTATTACAGCTTCATCAAATTTATCAGCGTAAACTCATTACAATATTATTAAAATGCGAAGTTTACTTATAATAATGCTAGCTAAAAATATATTTGAAAACTTGCGTATTATATTAACTTCAAATAATATTTTGTATTACAGCTTCATCAACTTCGAAGTTTACTTAAAGTAATGCTAATAATAATGCTAGTTAAAAATATATTTGAAAACTTGCGTATTATATTAACTTCAAATAATATTTTGTATTACAGCTTCATCAAATTTATCAGCGTAAACTCATTACAATATTATTAAAATGCGAAGTTTACTTATAATAATGCTAGCTAAAAATATATTTGAAAACTTGCGTATTATATTAACTTCAAATAATATTTTGTATTACAGCTTCATCAACTTCGAAGTTTACTTAAAGTAATGCTAATAATAATGCTAGTTAAAAATATATTTGAAAACTTGCGTATCATATTAACTTCAAATAATATTTTGTATTACAGCTTCATCAACTTTATCAGCGTAAACTCATTACAATATTATTAAAATGCGAAATTTACTTCTTCGAAACTTTACCTTCATTGTAAAATATAGATTTTCGAATAACACTCCAATAAATACGTTCTAAACAAATAAGAAAGGTGCGAAGAGCTGCAACTTTTTATTGCAAGTTGAAAAGCCAACGCATCACCGAGACCACTATACCAATACCGTTTCCGCTGAACTAGCAATATTACAATGTTCGTCGCAGTATTGTTTAATGCATAGAGTAATGCTCGACAGAGAAGAATTTTTTGAATCTGTAATCAACTTGAATAAATCTAGTATCTGAGTTTTGGTGGGAGCTCGACAGCCGGCGGATTCCTGCTCCTGTATTATTGTGTAAATAATGGTTTGAAGTGGATTTTGATATGTAAAACTGGTGCGATTTTGCGTACTATTAAATGTCTGCACATGTGAACTATTAGTGGAAACGGTGAAACAAGTGCTCCGATGGTGATGTGAATCTCAAGATAAAGTATCTGTCTGCTTAGGCGCCTTGAGATACTATCGCCAACTGTCTGCTGGCTCAAGTTGCCGTCAAAGTCTCCAAAAACTACGCAATATGACACATCAACATATTGTGAAGCAGTGTACTATAAAGGATTATTATCACTTGATACTGAAAATCTATAAAGACAAAGATCCTGAATGAAATGAAGACATGGCTTAAAGGACAAGCATCCAAGCCAAACATCTTAATAAAAAAAGACATCGAGTATCTACAGGAAAGGTAAACAGTATATTTAAATACTAGAAATCAAGTGGTAAAAGCATCTGGTTTAAATTTATTAGTAAAATAATCAAAAGAAACAATGTTGATGTAATCTTCCCTATCCCATCTAGTTATTTTGATTGTATCCGTGTCATTGAGGCTTCATTTAATATGGAATTCTGGGGATCAGGACTCCAGAAGGCAATTTGTACCCCTAAAGGAAAAAAAAATATTTGCCGGAAATTGCCCAATTTCCGACTAAATGGTAATCGGTTGGGACATGCATTTGATCTTATAACACAACAGAGGTCGAGTAGTGGGAAAAGAGGTGTGTTGGTATGGCGCGCCATTCGCCTGCTGTGGCAAGATCACAGCGCTGGTGCGGTCGCGAGTAGAGAGAAATGTCGGTATTACGATGCGAGGCACTTACTACGCAGCGGACTCATAGATATAATCTGCTCCTAGAGTAGGAGAGGCTGGTGCTTTCGAGTGGACATTCCGCGTAACGGAAAAAAAGCAAACAGGGTACATTTATGTGTTCTTGTACATATTTGCATCGATTGTGGTCGTCAATCTCAATCATCATATTATACAGAAGCTTAAATGTAATTCCGAAGCGACAGTAGCCTAATGGTAGGGTGCAGATGACGAGCTCAAAGATCGTGGGTTTGAATCCGCCATTCGACTATTGTTGTGGACGACTCCTAACACAAGCATTCTGGGCTCTACCATACCATTCTAGCATACCAGGAGTGTTTAAAGGGAATATTAGTTATGTTAATGGCATTGCTAGTATCTTTTCAAAAACATATTTTGACCCTTTATTGATAATGTAACACAAGAAAGAATATTTCAGAATATTTTAATATAGTTTAGGACAAAGAAAGCAAACCCTGCATTTTATTTAATGCGGCCTTGACGTGCCGGCAAATATTTTTTACAAAAGAGTGTTGAATTTTTTTAAATTTACAAAGACGGTGCTTTTTTATGGAAGAGGAGGCAATCGAGCATACGGCTCACCTGATTGTAAGTGATCACCGTCGCCCATGAACATCTGCAACACCAGGGGAATTGTAGATGCGTTGCCAGCCTTTTAGAAAGGAGTAGGCTCTTTTCTTGAAGATTTGTCTGTTCTCTGATTCTGTGTTGTTCTGTCACAGTTTCTTCTGAGCACTCCTCGGGTATATGTGCATAGAGACGCAACGTCTCTTCGCAAGGCCAGTGAACCAAGCCGATTGGAAAGAACTTGGTCGTCAACAATTTGGGCCGCTCTCGGTGTCAATTATAAATTTCAAAAGTAATTATTTTGATTACCTCTTTTTTCATTTAGTCAAAGGCAATCCCACAAATTCCTGTGTTACCTAGCAACTTCAACATGCGTGCCACTGGTTTAACATTACAGGATTGGGTTTTCAATCTGATTTAGAATTTCCCTGACATGTCGTACTCTATAGTTGTATTAGTCTATCCCCTGGCTAGTGTACGTTTGAATATAATGTCTGCCGCAGCAAAAGCAGGGAGCACGGACGTCTCTTGTCAAATTAGCGTCGGCGTGCGATGCGATCGTGCCGCGGCTGTGTCCGCATTGCATATTGTGCTATGTATAACGTGTTTGTTGCGGGACCTATTGTAGCAGTCGTTTTGATGGGATTGGAGTTAGACGCTTTCTGATTAAGCCACTCGTAACTCGTAATATTTTTCTTCTTCTTCTTTAATAGCCCGCTAGATATGGGTCTCTCATATTGTGGGAAGGTGTACTTTAAAAAAAAGTTGTACTGTAATCGGTACACCTAGGAGGCAAACACAAGACACTTTTAAAAAAAATTTACTTAACCTGGAAAGAAACTTGACACTACGGCTTATCTGGTTTATGTCCACATATTATAAAACAAAACTGTTAGTAGCTTAATTTTTAAGGTTTCTATAATTAGTTATAATTATTTATTTTTATTCATTATTTTTTATTAGATTAATTATAAGTCATTTTTTAAATTATAAAACTTGACTTCTTGGCTTCGCTCGACTTCGTCATGTAATGGTGTGATCTGTCTAAGACTTTAATTAGACTACTCAAACTCTAAACTTTACAGTAATATACACATACTACACTACAATATAAATCCGCCATTCGAACATAGGCTGGTGTTGTCGTGTTAGAGAAATCATTACTCTATATGAGCCTGATAGGTGTCGCGACTATAAAAAAGCGAAAATGATCTCAGTGCCTCCCTTAAATGGCTGTAAACCATATACCTAAATTATTCAGACTGATCTGATCTTATACTGCTTTTGCATGCGAAGTGCTGCAATTTTGGCAAATCTTTCACGCAATGGCAGAAACCGGTGTCTGGAGGTGGACTGATGCGGCCTTATAAAAAATTAAAAATTTCATATACTTCTCGCAGCAGAAGCATTGTAAGCTTAGTTTGAATAGTTAGTTAGAATACTGGTAATGGTAGAAGCATTGCTAGTGGACGAAAAAAATACGATTTCTTTGTATAATTAAAAAGCCAAAATCCGGTATGACGTTTCCCACAAAAAATCTTATGTAGAATTATTTAAAAAAAACTTCTACTTCTTGACCAGCCTATAAAAGTTCACAGCTGGACCTGATCCTCTCATTGTTTGTAGGATTTGCCTTAAGCGACACGCTTGGCAGGCGAATCGCACCTTTGACATTGCTCCCTACCGCCAACATTTTTTTCTTTTTTTTTTTGTATATTAAGCGTGACAAACGAGCACACAGTCCATCTGATGGTAGGTGGATGCTGTGGCCCATAGATATCTACATCTATCCTCAATTAAGAATCAAAATGCAGATGCGTTGTCAGAACTAAGGACTAAGATGCAATGCAACGTTTCCAGTAAAAAGAGTCTCCGGTTTTTTTCACTCACCATACGAAACACAGCAGCCTTAAGCTGCTATTTTACGCTGGTATTATGTGAGAGTGTGGTCCTTCCCCGGTTGAGCCGACCCATTTGTGCTACACATATAATATAGCTGTATAGTGCAGCATGGCTCCACCGCGTATAACGTCTGTGTAATCTGGCAGAAATAAGGAATCCATGAGATCTGTCTAGTAAATTCCATAGTCGCCTCTGCTCTTCACTACACGGCAATAAAAATATAAAGTTGAAAACATTACTAAATCGTAAATCTGTCGTAAATTCTAATAACACTTGTATGACGCACTAACTACTCGATGAATTGCAAACATCACCTATTAAAAATAATAACATGGGCAATATAGATTATCAGTGCGCACCCGCTCAGCGATTAGAACGGCGTCTTGCTGTCTGCAGTCACGTAGACGAGATAAAGGTGGCTATTCACTGACTCTCTATCGTTTTGCACAATAATTTTGACGAAAAAAATATCCTAACTACTGAATTAATGAATTAAAGTATAAATAATAATAGCAGAGTCAATGAGTTTGGCCTCCACAGACTTTCATGTAAGAAAAGTGCTGTCACGGTCACTCACACACACACACATACAAGTCACGGTTCTTTGAACAATGTCATACGAAGAGCTCTTGTTTTTGTTAACGCTCCCTCGGTTTTAGAGTATTGTGGAATATTTAGAGATGATGGCAAGAGACCCTCCGGACTTTTGTCAAAGGAAAAGAGGTAAAGCCTTAGTGTCTTGCGTAGACATTTTGACAGCCTCTCATCTCAGGGGTACCTCGTTTAGAGTCGGGGCGGTATCAAAGGCAGCTGAACTAAGTGGCGCAAATTTTAACCTCTGAGCGATGACTGCTTATTTGTGCTATTTGATGTAGAGACTATCGGTCCGTGGCGTCCACAAGCGGTGAAGTTCTTAAAATAACTGTATCCGCGACTGGTCATCGCTGCTGGTAATAAGAGAGCTGATTCTATTATCGCTCAAAGGCTATGTATAGCCATTAAGCGAGGAAACACAGCCATCGTTCTTGGTACGTTACTGCGGGGAGTAGGACTGTATGATAATTTAAGTTTTTAGTTTTAGTTATTTTATATTGTACATATTTATAGTTTTTTAATACTGTATATATTTCAATGTGATGTAAATAATAGTAATATAGTAAATCTGTCATAAATATATATATGAGAAAATAGGAAAAAAATCGAAGACATGTGCAGTTCGCAAACACGCATTGAGGCAGCGCGGCGGTCACTTCCTTGCCAAACCCTCTCAGACATGAGGGGAGGGCTCTGCCCAGTAGTGGGACTTAAATCTGTAAACATACAGACAACATTTTAGTTATTACCTAGTGCTTGTGATATATGTAAGATCAGTCAAAAGAATAAAAAAAATACACTTTTAACTAATTACACTAATTACACTCTTTTTCCACGTGCGGTGAAGTTTCTAAAGGAACTGTATCTGTGAGTTGTCGTCGCTGCTATTGATAAGAGGGCTGGATCTTTTCCCGCTTATAGTCTAAATATAGCCATTCAGCGAGAAAACGTAGCCAGCGTTCTGGGCTCTATACCGCGGGGAGTAGGACTGTATGATAATTACAAATTTTAGTTTTCGTTTTTTTTATTGTTATTGTATTAAATATTGGATATTTTAATGTTATATAAATAAATTTCTTGAAATAAATCAAAGGTGAAAGCAAACTTCAAAGTACTAGAAAGAATAAAATATCGAATAAAACTATTTTCAAAGATTTTCTTGCGTTTAATTTCACTTAATTTAATTGTCAAAAAATAGTGCCATTTTAGAATAATAGTTTAAGTTCCGAAAAATAGTTTACTCAATGTGTTCGCGTAAATATAAGAAATCATTGGGAATAAAATAATTGTACAGATTTTCTCTTCACATCGCTTTTGTTTGTTATGTTATGTTATGTTATATCACTATGGCTTCGATTTCAGAAGCTATTAATGTGGAAATTTATTCCCTTTA
Organism: Parnassius orleans; assembly: GCA_029286625.1. Lineage (NCBI taxonomy): Eukaryota > Metazoa > Arthropoda > Insecta > Lepidoptera > Papilionidae > Parnassius > Parnassius orleans. The sequence continues at coordinate 1,548,972 of JAGSMP010000087.1, forward strand.
GTTCTTTGAAATTCGCTTTTACTCTAATTATTACCTGTTTTATATTTTTGTAACCATTTCCATGTCACGGTTCAGGACCGTGCTCTGTGGCATTTTATAGGGTCGGCCTATGTTCAGCAGTGGACTTGTGAAGGGCTGCAATGATGATAATTATTATTATAAAATACAATATACAAATATATTTTCAGAATCCGGCTTGTTCAGTACATGGGTGTCGTCAAGTCTGCGTGCGATACTATTCGTAATGACTCTCGAAAACAAAACAGAGACGACGCTCAGAACTTCTCTACAGTTCTTCAATTGGGTGTTGTCGCGTTTTTAAAGACCAAGAGCTACGTACTTTTGCTCGGCGCTCCAGAGTAACGCTACCATGGAGGACGTAATTGAACAGTTTCGACATGATATTATGCTATACTGTCAAATAAATAAAAAATACAGGCCGGCAGCTAAAATTTTGTGGCTGGTATCCGTGGGTTGCAATTTTAATTTTATAATCAGGCTTATTAACACGCTTTTATTATCTTCACGTGTATCTATCTATATATGTGAAGGAATCTTTTAATTAAATTTTCACCAACTTGTAGACGGCCGATTGACTTGAAAATTTGCACTCGTACTAAAAGGACCAATGTCATTACAATAATTTAATAACTTCATCCTAGTATCCTGGTCAGGAGCACCAGGGTAAAATAAAAGTACTATCAGGGTCATCACAGCTCATGATCAATGCGTGTTGTTAATGTTTTTTTTAAACTCTCATATTATTTTTATCTCGTTTGTCAATCTATTATAAAATAAATAAATAATCGTTTCTTGATCGTGAGTAGAAGGACTAATCTAAACTCTAGAAGTAATCTTATCAAAATTAAATAATGTCAAAAACATCCGGATGATTTCACCAGTCACAATCTTAGCCATGCGGTATTATCAGGATAAAGCGGAATGGAATTTCACACTTATTGCGAAACATTTGCAATATTTTGCAATTACGCAATTTGTAAGACATTCCTTACTTATTTTAATTATGTTATCATTATTGCTCAACAACTTTCCTCTTCGCGAAAAGATAAAATATAAAAAAATCGAAATGTTCATATATGTATATAGTGGATGCTGTGGCCATAGACACCTTCATGCTCATCGAATAAAAGTCAAAAGAAGAATCACTCCTGAGGACTAAGATGGAATGATGGAATGCCTCGTTATCACTAAAAAGGGTCTCCGTTTTTCGTCACTCATCATTTGAATCACATCATGCTATTTTACGCTGATATTCTGTGAAAACGTGACCTTTTATGAATCGAACCGACCCATACGTGCTCCAGTCATAATAGATTTATGTGAACTTATTTTTTGCTGATCTAGAAACACCCAAATAATATACCTTGTTTTCTTTTTTTTTATGTTACCCCCGTTTTACATACATACATAGTTTTGGTTAGAGGTTTCATTGCTCAGATTTATAAAGGACGCATGGCGCTTACATTTTTTTCATAATTTATTGCATTTGTATAAAGGTTACCTACTATTTAAACATTTTATATTTGCTCTGTTATCATAGTGCAACGGATTAGTAAGCTGAGGTGGCAATTGGCCGGCCATATAGCTCCACCGATGAGGAAGAAAGGTTCTGGAATGGCAGCCGCGTACTGGTAAGCGAAGGGTATGGCTTCCCACTAGAAGGAGTGACGGACTGTTAAGACATGCTGAAAGTCGCTGGAAGTAGGTTGCTCAGGACCGTGCTTTTGGCATTAATTGGAAGAAGCCTATATTTAGCAGGGACTTATGATGGGCTGTATTGATGACGATAATGATCCTCCAAACAGGAACAAAACCGTAAGCACTGCAAATTAGCGGCGGAATCAGGTAAGGGCGGAAGCATCCGAAATAAACTTACAGCTATAGTGATTTCTGTAAAAGAATACCAAAGTGTTAGGTTAGGGAGGATAAATGTATAATTCTTTTGACCTCAGTATACGACCTTTACTTGAACTGTGTGCTCTTTCATCACCCTTAATTTTTTTGAAGTGACAAACAAACTTACACAATACTTGATGATAAATGGAAACTGTTGCTTAAGTGGCGGTGTAAGAATATCCACTAATCCATCTCATCCCGTGGGTGTCGTAAGAGGCGACACAGGGAAACAATTCTGGAGAGGAGGCACAGCGTCTTCCTAATTACGCGCGTGGCAACTATGGCAAATATCCCCTAAGAGGCAATCTATGGGGAGGCCTATGTTGAGCGGTGGACTATAGTAGGCTATAACGGTAACGGTAGCCCAAATGTCCAACTTCAAACAAAGAAGGTTTCAGATGCGTTTTCACCTCTGTAGACTACGATGTAGATACGAATAACTCAGCGCACAGTCCACCTGATGGTAAGTGGATACTGAAGCCCATAGACATCTACCTCTAACCTCGATTATGAACCAAAATGCAGATGCGTCATCACTCCTGAGGATTAAGATGGAATGCCTCGTTTCCAATATAAACTGTAGTTTATAAAGTTACCTTTACATTAGACAAAATTCTCATGAATTTCTCATATAAGCATTATATTAGGAAAAACTGCAATGGACTTTCCCACATCAGCAACCCGTATTTTGAGCGCGGCGTACGCACAATTTTTTAAGGCGAGAATAACAGATAATACCATCATTCACGATCCCCGGAGAAATCTGGCAAAAGTCGTTTAGTTATTAACTGCGTACATGACTCCGGTGCCGACCCAACCGCGTGTAACTGCGGCTCAGAGATATTGCGGGAACACTTTATTGGTAGCGCGTCGGTAATAAATACAGCAAGGTTATGAATTCAACATGGGTAAATAATAATGATGATGCCTCTGGGCCAATACAAACAGTTAAACATAACTAACATACGTTGAATATTAAAGTGTATTTAATATACAAAAACACAGATAATATATAGTATACAAAAACACATCTATAATAAAGATATTAAAATTAATTAGCTAAAAACTGCATAATAAAATAAGTGAAGAATGAAAAAGTGATTTATGAGCGTTATTATTTTGAGCATGGTATATTAATCCTTCGAACGAACAAAATCCAACGAACGAAAGTTACTACATAATTTTCAAGACAATTTCATGGAGATAAACTTTGCTCCTTAAAGCATGTTATTTGGACGTGTAGTTTAAGGGATAATGAAAAATTTTAATAATTCAACACAAGGCTCGGCGCGCGAATGACGCATAAGCTTAGGCGACCGATGACCGATGACCGATGATTTCGCCTATGCCACATTTTTCACCGTCAGGAAATATCCAGAAAAAGTAAGAATTTGATCATGGATCCACAAGATGATCGCGTGGCTTATCGATCGTGACTATACGGATCTAAGCTTCTAATCTCAGCCGAAAATAAAAGAAAAATTTTACAAATTTTTTTTTGTGTCTTTTTAAGTTTTACCTAGTTCGTTGACATATAGCGGTCAGCCACTGCACAGTCTATTTCACCTAAAGATGCCTCGTTTAAAGGCGAAACATGTGTCGTATAATCAACGGTGGTGAGTGTTTCCCAGTGAAGTAGTGTTCGGATTAGTGGTGACGGGGATTGTGCACGCAATTGAGGGATGGCGGGAGGTGCTCTTCGAACCAGGTAAGACACATCTTTTTTTATTACGCTGATCTTAGCTAATTAATTTTTAACATTTTTACTGTAAATCGGATATAATGGTTGGGACGATTTCATATAAAACCCGCGTGAAAGAACATATCGCTGATGTGAAGCACCGACGCTCCGGGAAGTCTGCAGTATGTCAACATGTTCAAGATCGTCCCAACCATTATATCAGATTTTATAGATCACAAATCCTCGCAAAAGAACACTGATTCCTACCAAGGATGATTTGCGAGGCTATTGAAATAAAGAAAGTCCTAATTTCTATAGAGAAGATGACTAGGTGCTACCATCTGCTTGGGATCCCATAATTAAAAAATATATATCCAAACCCAAGCATACTACTGCAAGACTTCAAGATACTCTAAGCTCGTTCTGCGTAGATTGGGCCAAAATTAAAAATTAAAAGTTGAAAGTAGCCTTCTTTTACTATGACATCGGGACGTCAAACACTTCAGTCCCCCCCATGACCATGAGTGCTGTAAACTGCCCGAAACTTCGGGAATTAAAAAAGTTGAAATTAAACGCGATAAAATCCGTAAAATTTGTTTTAGAATAGAATAGAATAGAATAATTTTAATTCAATATTGATTACAAGTAATTCTTTTTGAAAGTATTTTTTTTACTTTACCACTAGTTTGGAAAAATACGAGACTTTTAAAAAAAAAAATTTTACAATATAAATGGTTACAAACTATTTACAAAATTTATTTTAGAAACAGTTTGGAAGCGACCACCTCATTCCCAGGGGTTATTATCAACCATGTATTAATTTATATTATCATAACCCTTTTTATACAGTTTTTGTTTAATATAATATTTAAACTTGGTAATAGAGAGACCTTGTATATTTTCTGGGACTTTGTTGTAATAGCATATACATTACCCCAAGAATGAATTACTGACTCTGTGGAGTCGAGATACTGGTCTCACTAGTTTGTGTTTGTTCCTAGTGTTTGCAGAGTGTATATCACTTTACTTTACTAAAACTATCTTTGTTTTTGTATACATACTTTAAAATTTTCTCTAATAGACTCTCTCAGAGGCCTTCTTCTGCAAAACAAAAATAATTTCTAAATTAGCCGCATTTCCCCATAGCAAAATCCCTTAAGACATTATGCTATGGAAATAACTGAAATAAACTAATCTAGCTATCTCGACACTAGTGAGGTCTCTAATCTTTTTTACAGCATAAGCTGCAGAGCTTAGTCTGCTTGCTATATGTCCAAACGCTGCAGAGCTTAGTCTTTAGCTTGCTAGTTTGGACATATGGGGGCTCCACTGAAGCTTTGCGTCGAGAGTGATGCCAAGAAAAACAGAGGATTCAACAGGGCTCAGTTCTTCCCCATTTAAAAACACATTGGTATTCAGATTTTTAACATTTGTTGTTATAAATTTAATACATTTAGTTTCATTGCCGTTTAAATATACATTATTTATTAACGTTAAACCAATGCACTAATTTTGATATAGCATTATTCACTTCGTCACATTTAAATGATTGACGTTTAAGTTTAAAAATCAAGGAAGTATCATCAGCAAATAATACTATATCATGATTATGCCCTACAAGGGAAGGTAAGTCATTGATTAATTAAGTATCATCAGCAAATAATACTATATCATGATTATCCCCTACAAGGAAAGGTAAGGTCTCATGGTGAACACAGTCGAAGGCCTTGGAAAGGTCACAAAATACACCCAAAGCATCCTTTGAATTCTCCCATGCACAAAACATATGATTTATAAGCTCAACTCCGGCGTCAGTTTTGTTGCTTAGATGTAAAGCCTTAGCTGTGGAGCATACTTTTTTTTTTAATTTTAGAATATGTTTTTACATACTCTCTAAATATAACACTATGATTGTATGATCTTTCATTATAAAGCTCGTATAACTTTAGCTTACGTTCATAAATTCCTACTGTCCCCCATTCATTAAATGATTTGCGACTGTTTGTGGATAAAGTTTTAAAAGTAAATATTCTATTATATTCACAAGTATTATTTTAAATAATGCACCATACAAATAATCGGCACTATTTTTAAATGAAAGTGATGCAAGTCCTTTTACTATGTTACTTCTAATCCTCTCCAAACGGTGTTCATTTATTGGAACAAACAAAATTTTCTAATTTTTCTGATTTTAGTGTGTTTTTAAGTCAATGAGACCAACTGTCCACAGTGATCTGAACTTAAATTTTGAATGATTGATCTATGCAAGGGCTTAACATCTGTAAAAATGTTATCTATACAGGTCGCACTAGGCCCAGGAATACGTGTCAGTTCTAAGAATAAATTAACAAGATTATACGATTTAAATAATGAGCTAAACTAATGGAATGGAATGGAAGAAGTTTCAAGGAGATTGATGTTAAAGTCTCCGCATATTACGGTTACTAAGTTTGAGCAAAACTTCTTCCACAATCTTTTCAAAATATTCGTAAGTAGCACATGGGGGTCTGTAAACACTTACAACAATGAGGTGCTTGAGCCCGACACAAGCCATTTCTACAGTTCGCTTAACAGAGAGGCTCACAATATCCTTACGTTCTTTATATAATAATGATTTATCAGCTAATATTAAGGAGCCACCACGTAAACTTTTTTCTCAATAAAGGAACTGACCACTGAAATTAAACATTAAATTCTGAAATTAAACATTAAATTATAATCTTTAAGCCAATGTTCAGTAATACAAAGGATGTTGTTACTATTTAAAAACAATTCAACTTCCAATTTTTTGCCTATCATACCTTGCAAATTTTGATGCACCAGGTGTAAACAATCCTTATTACTTATTTGTGGACTGCATTCTAAATTAATCAAACTCTTATTATTGTTAGAGATTGTCTTTATTGTCGCATTCACTAATTTAAATTAGTTGGAACTGATTCCAAATTAAATGTCAAATGATTATGATGCTCAATAAAAGCAGTCTTGGTAGCCAAAAACTTGGCTAAGTTAAAAAGTAAATAATAAGATAGCACATTTGCTACCAGTCTTAAATTATATTTGGATAGGTAATACCTATCTTCTGTCCAAAACTTTTTTTATTAAATTATTTATGTTAATTCAATGAAATATTTTCATTATTATCATAACAATTATATGTCAAATTTAAATTATTATTACATATTAAATTATTCATTTTTAAATTGAAGTTATGTCTTTAATTATTTTCCTGTGGTAATCCCTGTATATAAGGCAGTGTAAACACGACAATTTTGTGTACATTTAAGTTATTAAGTTGTTCAGTATATCTTAATAACTGTTTGTTGTTTACACAGCCACTTCTACCAACAAAATTGATTTTTCTCTTTCAATTTGTAGTATTCGCGTAAATATATATAAGAACTCAATAAAATACCCTCTATGAGGCAATCTATGGAGGAGGGCTATGTTCAGCAGTGGACTTTTATAGGCTCTAATAGATATATAGGTAGATAGAGGTACTTGAATAGTGAAGTAAATTTCAATTGAGTTTTGTAATAAAGTACTTAGGTATTACTTCTGTAGTTAAATTATTACTTAATTCTTTTGTAAATAAACTATTTTAAGTCATAATAACACAAACTACTGAAATTAAAACTTTATTTAGAAGATTTTTAACTAAGTATAGTATATAGTAGAATACGATCATATTTCTGTTAAGAATCGTATTTCGGGTTTATTTGTTGTTTAACATTGTTGTGAAACATCGCGATTCCCGACCAATGGCCTTGCAAGTTGCATGCGTTGGGCATCACAGAACTCACATAGTAGCGGAAATATGGTCGATCATTGTCAGAATAGGTACGTTGCCTAAGTAGCTTACCATTTCACAATGTATTTTTTTACTCTTTATTAACAACCCTTACTAACCACGGAAAGTCCGTCGTGACGTAGGAAGGGGAAAAGATGCAAAGTAATACGGACACTCGCGCACAGCGATAAAGTTTTATTTAGCTTGCGTGCGCGATTTATCTGATTAATAATAATTATGTAGGCTATTAAAACGTCGGCAAGCAGTCAACATCAAAGGAGTGCAACTTCTGTACGTAGTACTATTATTTATTCTGTGGTATAAGTTTGGCCTACAAATACATTTCCCGGGTCTAGATGTTCGTTCTTGTGTAATTTATTTATGTATACTGAATCCACGATACAATAGATAATCTTACTGTTTAAAATAATAAACATAAGTAAATGATTTAAATAAAACTAGTTTTTACAGATTTTATCGCGTATATTAACTTATTTTATATTCCCGACGTTTCGAGCACTTAACAGCACCTACCGCCGGTCACGGGGGGGGGCGGGACTGAGGTATTCGAAGTCTACCTCCAGATTAAAATTGATAGTTTTAATCTGGAGGTAGCCGTGGTTAACTATGACATTGAGACGTCCAATATTCGACATCTGGACATTAGGAATATACAATAATTTAATATACGCGATAAAATCCATAAAAACTAGTTTTATTCAAACTTAATTGAAAAAGATAAAAAAAACTAATTTTTGTTACTAAGTTTAAATAATGTAATTCTCGATATATATTACTTAATTAACTTATATATAAATCTATATAACTACTGTCTTTTATTAATTTATTTATTCTCATTATGCCATCTAGTGCAAGAAAGTAGAATTATCGGAATAACAAGAAATTACACAGCTCATTTCAAGCTAAAAAGTAAAGTAAAGTTACAGCCTATATACGTCCCAATGCTGGGCACAGGCCTGGGCACAGGGTTTTAGGGCAAGGAAATGTCCGCCGCGCTGCCCCAATGCGTATTGGCGAACTTCACATGTCTTCGAAATATTTTTTTTTTGATTTCTCAGACATGCAGGTTTCCTCACGATGTTTTCCTTCACCGCCGAGCACCTGGTAAATCAGCACTTAAAATTGCAATTAACAATTTCATTGGTGCCGGCTGGGATCGAACCCGGGTTGCTCGCGTACTGTGTAACTTACAGCGAGCGCTAACCATCTGAGCTACCACGGCTATAAAACCGTAAAATCTTAGTTGCATTTAGTAATAACATACTTTTGTGTGGTTTTCCTTGTGTAGTGTCCGCGTAAATATAATAAATCATTATAAATAAATGAATAACCGATATCAACCGTGATATAAACACCAAAAGAAATATGAATTTAACAAATGCGTACTTTGAACAAGACTACCTTGCCCTTTTCCACCATATGTACAGCCGTCGTCAAAAAGGAGGAGTGTCTCAATTCGAGTGTATGTTTTCTTGTTAGTATATTACGCGATATCTTCGTCATTGCTGAACCGATTTTTATGATTTAGTTTTTATTAAATGGGTTATATTTTCGAGATAGTCATTAAAATTTAGCGTAAAATTGTCTAATAATGTTTTTAATATAACTATTTTGACGACATTCTAGTTCTTACTTTGAGTCAGTGATATATATTATTATTTTTTAAATGAAAATAGGGTGACAAATCAGCGGACAGTCCACCTAATGGTAAGTGGATTCTCCAATCCATTATCATCTACATCTATATTCGATCAAGAATCAAAATGCAGATGCGTTGTCAACCCTGAGGAATAAGATAAATTGCCTCGTTTCCAATAAAAAGCGTCTCCTGTTCTCTACACGCACCATACGAAACACAGCAGCATTAAGCTGCTATTTTACGCTGGTATTCTGTGAGAGCGTGGTCCTTCCACGGTCGAGCCGACCCATTTGTGTTACTACTATAATATTAGTCTAGTCAAAAGGGTCATAAAAAATTACTTTTAATAAAAAGTTTATGCCAGCTTTAAATGACTAAAAAGAATTAAACAATGATTCTTATATTCACGCAAATACTACAGATGGAATAAAAATAATTTTACCGATTTTATCGCGTTTAATTTAAACTTTTTTAATTCCCGAAATTTCGGGCACTTTCCAGCGCCCATGGTACATAAGAATAAAATAATTTCTTGACTCCAGAATCAGAAATTTTTGATTATTTTTATTACCTTTCAGCATTTACTTTTATAAATACGTTAATTTTACCATTCGCCTTCAGCGACATTATTTCCAAACAACACTTTTCTAGCGCACTCGATATTCAGTTTCGCGGTTAGCTCGAGGGATTTATTTTCACCACCCCGCACTATAAACCCCCTTGTTTTTTTTAACTAGTTGTTTGCTCGCGTGCCACTGCTAGCGTGCATCGGACTTTTCCATACTAGAGCCGGGTTAATTAATATTTATTAATTTAATTACACGTTTTATTACTTTGTGTGGAGTGGACGTGCTAGAAGGTTTGGTACTGGATTCATTTAATACTGTGAAGGTTTTTATTATTTTTCAGTTTTCATTCTAATTGTTCACTAACTGATGGGAATCTTCATTTTAAGATTTAATTCAAAATATAACACAAAATTTTCCTCTTTGTATGGAAATCGAGAATAATATAATATAGTATAAATAATTATTTCACAGAACTGAGAATTTAAGGTCACTTCATATAAAGATGACTGCAACCCTAGACAACATATTAAATTGATTCGAGTAAGTATCAATATGCAGATGCGCTGTCACCCGTGAGGACTAAAATGGAATGCCTCATTTACAGTAAAAAGGGTCTCCGGTTCTCTACACTCACCTTACGAAACACAGCAGCATTAAGCTGTTATTTTACTCTGGTATTCTGTGAGAGCGTAGTCTTTCTCCGGTCGAGCCGACCTATTCGTGCTACAACTATAATATAGATGTAGCGTGGCTCTACCACGATTTAATACGAATTTATAACAAAGATATGAAATTTTAATAAACTTCCCTTTGTAAGTCGAAGGCGTGCCAAAAAAAGTCACTATTCGGCATGAGTTGCGGAGATGTTTTTGACAACGCTGATTTTCATTAATAACCAAAACAAAAATTTTGTCCCACTTATTCTATAGGATTTTAACCTAGAGTCGGACTCTTAGTGGGCAGGTAAGCTGAGTCACACAGCCGGCAAACTTTGCCTCTACCAGCCCATTAAAACGAATAACTTTGACAGGTAATATATCTTGCCTCTCAAATGACAAAATCAATATTATTTATTTACCACTGTCCAAGGCTGGCCTTACACACCTATATACGAGGAGTAGTATACGCTCGCCATAGTCTATTAAGAACTTAAATTGCCGATGTCAGACGCAACGTCAGACTTAATAAAATAATGAGAGGTCTCTGTTAAACTGTGACAGCGATTGTTAAGATTTGCGGGTTTGGTTCAATGACCTCAAGACTCGCTTATAAACATTTTTAATATCGTTTTACCGATAATCTTATGACTAGTTTTACAAATACAACCCACGTGGCTAATCGCAGCTGAATCGGTTTTGAATAAAGTATGGCTTAGTGGACAGGTTAACCTTGAAAAAGTATTAAGTACGGACCCATTTTTTATAATAACAAGGCGATAAGCGAAAATTGCATCGACAAACTAATTGATGTGTGGCGCAGTGGCTTAGCTATGACTTGTTGCGCTAAGCGCCGCGGGTTCGAATCCCACACGTATAAAGTATTTATATAGCCTACAAATAATTGTCCCGGGTCTGGATGTTTGTCCTTGTGCAATTTATGAATGTTAACACTACTCCCACGATACAGGAGATAATCCTAGTGTGGAAGTAACTTTTTTTTAACCGACTTCAAAAAGGAGGAGGTACTCAATTCGACTGTATGTTCTTTTTTTATTCTTTTTTATTTTATGTGTTGACCATTGATTCGTTGTTACATCTGAAGACTATGGAATGATTCACAGGTCATAGTTATACTGACTGACTTATTTTTTTATAGATTAAGGGTAACAAACGAGCACACAGTCCACCTGATGCTACGTGGATGCTATGGCCTATATACACCTACATCTATCTTCTTAAGAATAAAAATGCAGATGCGCTGTCATTCTTGAGGATTAAAATGGTGGATGGAGGAATGGATAATAGGGGTCTCCGGTTCTCTACACTCACCATACGAAACACAGCATGATTAAGCTGCTATTTTGCGCTATTAATAAGCATTTTTGTAAACGATATTGAAAAAAATGATTCTATTCTATTCTATAAAACACCGGAAATACCCTTGATAAGCCCCTTACGAGTTTTTTATAGATTGGTAGAACCACGCAGCAAGTATACTGTGATTTTAGCACGAATGGTCAACTCGACCAGAAAAGACCACGCTCTCACAGGACGCCAGCGAAATATGGAGACCATTTTTACCGGAAAAGAGGCATTCCATCTTAGTCCTCACGGCTGACAACGCATCTGCAGTTTGATTCGCTAACGAAGATAGATGTAGATGTCTATGTGCCACAGCAACCACTTACCATCAGGTGGACTGTTTGCTCGCTTATTACCCTTATCCTATAAAAAATGCAATGAATAAATAAATATGAATATGAAAATGAAAAAATCAGTTCGTAGTAAGTACTCATAGCATAGAAGAGATAAATTGATTAGATACGTTATTTACAAAAGTATTTGTTTTAAAATTTTCCGCGTACAAACAAAATCAAGTCCATTAGTCCCCCTACGCGTTCCCAGTTAAATAAACACCAGGTAAAACGTGTCAATAGCAAATTACCTCGACAATTTACTGAACCGGAAAAGTTAGTCTTCCGACTTAATGTAAACAATGGAAAACAACGATATTTGATCACAGTACACCTGGAATATCTAAATAAATTCACAAATTACAAATATAATTATTGAAAATAAAACCGTTCTCGTTACCGTTAATGTAACAGCCTATTAAAATCCACTGATGAACACGGACCTCCCCATAGATTGCTTAGCAAACGGGTTAGCAACAGCGGTTTTTGTAATTTAGTCGTTATTTGGAAGACGCTGCTACCCATCTCCTGATTTCTTTCCCCCAATCACCTCTCACGACATCCACGGGACGATATGGGGTAGTGGACATCCTTACATCGGCACTACACGGTAAAATAGAACCTTCACATTCAAATCCATTTAGTTATAAATGTCATGTTAGGTTTCAGCCATTTACAAAAAAAAAAAAAAACAGGGAAAGGAAAGCAATGTCTTCGCGTTTCCGGCCACAATTGTGGCAATACTAACACCTGGTAGCATTTTGTATAATATTCGGTATATGCGACGACCTCGCGTTATCCTGCTGACCGTTGAACGTATCCAGGACAGTCGTATTACATTATGTCACTGGGTCAAGTTATTGGGATATTAATACCAACACAAATAGCGAAAAATATACGGTTGCTAATTTGAATCCAATATAGTCAGGCAAGTCAGTTAAAATTTATATATTCTTTTAAAACTTGTGTTTTCAAAATAATCAAATTCCTCTGAATATGAGCCACCCCCGATACCCCCTCCATTAAAGGCAAAGACGCTCCTTCATATAATTTTTCGTAATAAATTTTAAAAGCGTAGAAATATATTATTAACAAGAAAGTGTTTCAAGCACCTATCAGAAATAAATGATGGTGGATTTCCGTTGCTAACCCTGACTCTTAAACAACAAAAAAATACATAACTACTTCATTAATTAGAAGAAATTACTTCTAAGAATCATTAATAACTCAATCATTGAGTAAAAACGCGTTTTATTTAAGATCTTGAAATCTCAATACACATAATATAATCCAAGATAAAAAATCTTCTATTTGAACTTCAGTAACTCACTATTGGATAGAAAATTAGGATTATAAATTATAATATATTAAATGTAGATTTTAATCGAATCGTGTGGTGGCGGTGAAAGTTCATAATCCATTCATAATCCAAGTCCATAATCCGTATCGTCCTGTGGGTGTCATACGAGGCGACAGAGGAAAAAAAACCAAGAGATGGGCAGCACCATCTTTCTAATAACATCTAGAAAATAAAAAGGTTTGTTTGCCAACCCACTTGCCAAACCTGGCAACTATGGCAAACGCCTTATGAGGCAATCTTAAGAGAGGCCTATGTTCAGCAGTGTACTTTGATAGACTGTAAAGAAGAAGAAGATAATGTTTTCTTATATTTACGCGAAGACTACACATTAAATGAAACTAATTTTTACGGATTATATCGCGTTTAATTTTACTTTTTAATTCCCGACGTTTCGGGTGCTTTACAGCACCCATGGTCACAGGGAGGACTGAGGTGTTTGACGTCCCGATGTCATAGTTAGCCCGGTTACCTTCAGTTTTTTTTTAATATTAATTTTTGGTTCGATCTATGCAGAATGAGCTTATAGTAACTTGAAGTCTAGCAGTGGTATTCTTGGGTTTGGATTTGATTTTATTAATTATAGGATCCCAAGCAGATGGCAGCACCCATTCATCTTCTCTATTGAAATTAGGATGTTTTTAAATTTCAATAGCCTCGCGAATCGTCCTTGGTAGGAATCGGTGTTCTTTTGCGAAGATTTGTGGTCTATCAAATCTAATGTAATGGCGGGGACGATCTCGAACATGTTCACAAACTGCAGACTTCCCGATACGTCGGTGCTTCAAGTCAGCTTCAAGACAAGATATTAATTTACTCATGATATAGGGTAGTGGATATTCTTACACCGCCAATACACGGCTATAATGACATCTTTGTAATAATGTAATCGTTGAAAGAGAAGATGTGATTGACAAACATAATATTTTTGATTTTTTTAAATTAAATCCCCTTCGCATTAATATCTTTATTACAAATACTAATACAAAAGTAGAAATCCGAGAACACAACATACACTTTTCACCGCTCCACTGCTCAATGTGTCAAACACTCGTGAGCCTTGAACCAGAAGGACAAATATTGCAAACATCGAGCCGTATTTTCGGTGCGTTCACTCAAACATTTGCATACGCATCACGGCTAAATCAACACTAATGAAGCCTGTGACATTGCGCATCTGTGCGTATTGCGGGATTAAGCAAATGCGTCGAGACGGTGACCTCACCAATTGTTTGCTCATGTGCGAATTTTAACTCGGCAAGGCCTTCCGCGTACAACTCATCGTTATCGTCCCATTTAAAGGATTACTTCGCTTATGTTGTTTATCAGGCACATAGTTCTCGTATTACGGATGCCAAGAAGAGCAATTTGCAATTTAATTACAATATTAACAGCTTCTGAACGATCCACTGTTGACCACGTTCGTTGAAACTTGAAACCTAATATAGTTCATATAATCAGTAGACCTCGTTATAGGAAAGTAAGTAGCATTACATCACATAGTAGCTACTGGCTCACATAATCAAGCCATTATTATTAAGTCCATGTGGTTAGGTGTAGTTTATACCTATGCCGGTAGTTGTTGGGAATACTACGCTCCAAGTTTTTGACGAGTATATTTACTTAGGACAAATTGTCCTACTAGGCAAGTCCAACTTCGACCGTTGTGGCAAATCCAACTCGGCTGGACAGCGTTCGGGAGATTACGCCACATGTTTTAGTCAAGTATTCCTCAAAACATATGGATCTGAGACGTGGCCTTTACCGCTGGCCGTATGAGGAAGCTTAAGGTCGCTCAGCAATCTACGAAAGTTTATCTGCATGCTAGACTTCGAAACCAGGATATGCGCAGGAGAACCAGAATAACCAACATAGCCCCACGGATCAGAAAACTGAAGTGACAAAGGGCCGACCATATAATACGAGGAAACGACAACTGATGAAGTAAGAAAGGTTCTCGAGTGGCAGCCTTGTACTAGTAAAGGAAGTATAGGGTTACCTCCCACTAAATGGAGTGATGACCTGCTAAGACAAGCAGGAAGTCGATGGATACAGTGGCTGCGAACCGTGTTTTGTGTCATTCCTTCGGGAAAGCCCATTTGCAGCAGGGGAATTGTGAAGGACTGTAATGATGATGATGATGATGATGATGAACAACTGGCTCTAGTTCTGCATGTGTGATTCACCAATGTGGATTTTTTTTCGATTTGATCGCAAAATGCCTACTTTCTTTACTATCCTTACATTAAAAAACCTTCACTGCAAAATACTTCAAATGATGTTAAAATTCGAAACAAAATAAATGAATAAGTTTTAAACAAATATACAGACAGAGAGAAGCGATTTTATTCATTAAATACTATCTAACCATTGCAAAAATAAAATAAACGACCGCATAATTTCTTGTTGGTTCTTTTTTGAGACGGCGTAAATTAATTAAAGCGGTATCAAAAAGAAGTTGTAAAAAAGAAAGAAATAAAGTAGATTACTTATAATTGCAGCGTATTGAGTAATTTAATGATATTCAAATATCACAAAGTCTTAATTCAGTCATTGGAATTATTAAAAATTATAAAAGTTAAAATATTAAAAGTAAAAATGAAAATTATAAAAGTTACATTATTTTATAATTTTTAGAGGCAGTAATATTAATCAAACTAATATAGATGTAAGACATCCTAAAACTGGTTGAACGCAACGCAGCTAACCACTTTTATACGTGGTAGAGCCATGCTGCAGTTATATTAGTAGTATAGTTGTAGTACGAATGGGTCACGCTCTCACAGAATACCAGCGTAAAATAGCAGTTTAACACTGCTGTGTTTCGTATGGTGAGTGTAGAGAATCGGAGACCATTTTTACTGTAAAAGAGGCATTCCATCTTAGTCCTCACGGGTGACAACGCATCTGCATTTTGATTCTTTATTGAAGATAGATGTAGATGTCTATGGGTCACAGCAACCACTTACCATCAGGTGGACTGTATGCTCGTTTGTCACCCTATCCTATAAAAAAAAAACACGAAATATGGAAAATCACAATTGATTGATATTTAAAGTCGGTATGATGTGATGAAATTGTGACTCAATGTAGGCCTCTTTTTTATAGAATAAGTTTGGAAAACGAGCACACAGTTCACCTGATGATACACTCACCATAGGAAACACAGCAGAATTAGACTACTATTTTACGCTGGTATTGTGTGAGACTGTGGCACTGCACCGGTATAGCCAACCTGTTCGTAACACAACCATAATATAGCTGCAGCATGGCTCTACCACGCACACCTTTGATAGCGATGATGATAATGATGTACGTGTGTATCAATTATTATACAACGGCATTTGTACTTAACCTAGCTTTATCCGATGTAACGCTCATGCAATAAGGTAGGAGGTAGACCATCCAACAGTATCAGAGACAAAAAAAAAGAATGTCCCGTCACAACGCAAATGAACTCGAAATCCAAAATGTCTAATTTGCACAAATGTTGACTGTAGCTGAGTATTGAACCCAGAACCCGTGGCGTAGTAGTTAGACATTCTAAATATTTAATAAATTACACAATAAATATTAATAAAATAAAAATATTTATACATCTCTTTTATGCATTATTCGTGATAAGTGATAGAGCCATGCTGCAGCTATATTAGTACTATAGTTGTAGGACAAATGGGTCGGTTGGACTGGTGAAGTAACACGATCTCACATAATACCAGCGCATATGGTGAGTGTAGAGAACTGGAGACCTTTTTTACTGGAAACGAGGCATTCCATCTTAGTCCTCACATTTTGATTCGTAATCGAAGATAGATGTAGATGTCTATGGGTCATGGTCAGTAATTTTTGGACCTTTTTAGTGGACTAAGGAATATCACAATCTCGATAGTGTCTAAGTAGTTACGTTAAAACCTTAGGGCCGGATTTTTTTATCATAATTTATATGGGACCACTGTTATCGAAATCGGTACAAAATTGGCGGAGATATCATGTAACATACATACAAAAAAACATACAGTCGAGTTATTAACCTCCTCCTTTTTTGAAGTCGGTTAAAACAAATAGTGCCATTTTATTTTTTTATCACTTTGTTAGTGTCTAGCTAAGCTAACATTGTAAAGGAGACGGGGATTTCTGGGCCCAATTTGTAATAAGTTGAAATATAATTTTAAAAAAAGCGTTATATTTTTCTATTTCAAAACATAAAAAATTTGCCCAATTCACAATCTGGAAGACGAGAAATCTTAAAAATAAGTTTATTCACGAATAAAATACGAAATCGATCAATGTGAATGACTTTTAACAATTAAACATAAAACAAACTTACACAGATGATTGATTCAATCAAAGTAATTATATACATTACAATTAACCATAGACTTAGAATATACTGGCGTATAGACGACCTGACAGCCCGAAAACGCGTGACTAATTTTGATTTGTCATTGTGTGCGTTAGCTAGTGATGTACATTTTACTTACAAGGACTATCGAAAAATGATTGTTAAGGAAGCGTTAAAAGTATTTAAAAAAATTTTTTTAGTGTAGGAAATTGAATAACTTCAAAAATTAACTGAATTTTTACCATGGTAGTTCTAAAATAATTAAAAAATATTCATATAACACGTTCCTGGGAATAAGCTGAACCTACCTGCCTTTTGTTGGATTTTAATTCAAATTTAAAATATCCCAGGTGACTCTAAGGATAAATTTAAAAAAACTTCCCAAGAATCAGATCGGAAAGTTGTATTTTCAAGCTATGATCTTTGGAGCAAAGTATTTACTGCTATGGACAGTTTCCCCGGAATTTTTTTTAACATATTGATAATATCAATAGGTAGATACTTAACTAAGTATATACCTATTTATATTTTATATATTTTATAAAATGTTTTTATTACATAATGGCTGCTTTATTTTTCGTATAAGTATTATTTTGATAATTACAAACATTTAATAATTAATAATTAAATACATTATAGAAGTTTATTTTAATATTCGACTTAAATATGAATGTAAACTGGATAATTTAAGTACGGAAACTTGTAGGAATCAGTTAAATAAGATTGCTCTGTTTAAAGCTCAATATGTTTATGAGGCTTCATCATGCTTCATGTTTATATTCTTTCATCTGTCCCTGAAAAGTATAAGGTAATAATAAACTTATTATCATTTTAGCTGCATGAATTTTAAAAACATAATTATCTTAACAGAGTAAAGTGCACCAAGTGTCTGAGGATACAAATGCACTCTCTATTCTCTCAATCTCGATATGTTAAGAAAATGGTCACTCATTCATGGACTGACCGCGGCAAGTGCAACTTAATCTCACAGATCTATAGACCCGCGCAGCTATTACTTAACCACGAGTTTCTCTTCTCTACGACTAACGCTGTAGGCGATGAACCACGCTATTTAAGCCCTCGTTACAATGTCGTCGGCCATCAAGCATGAATCGGGCATCGAGCGTTGTGAGTATCAAATACTATGGAATTTATACTTTCGCGTCTCATGCGCGGGAGTCTAGTGGCGCTTGAGAAGCATTACTAAATATTTATACCTAACTACGTGGTAGAGCTGAGATGCAGTCACATTATGGTTGTAGCACGAATGGGTCGGCTCGATCGGGGTAGGACCACGCTCTCACAGAATACCAGCGTGAAATAGCAACTTAATGCTGCTGTGTTTCGTTTCGTGGTGTGTGTAGAGAACCGGAGACCCTTTTACTGAAAACGAGGCATTCCATCTTGCATTTTGATTCTTAATTGAGGATAAACGTACATGTCTATCGGCCACAGCATCTACTTACCATCAGGTGAACTGTGTGCTCGTTTGTCAACCTATACTATAAAAAAAAAAATTTATCATTGTGACTTGGGAATATAATCCGAACCTCCGCTCAACCCCTTGGGAAAAATAGCACGATACTATGAATATTGTACTAGTGTGACCGTGAGGCTATGCGGTTGGTTAAGTAAGGTTATACATTTATTTTGGTTGATAAATAAATACTTTTTTGAGTTCATAATGACTTAAAGAGGATAATCTCAAGATTTTTTTATTTTTAATGTACTACAGTTTTATAATTTATAAAAATCTGTCTCTATTTTTATCTAAAGTGTTGAAAGTTAAACTTTTGAAGTCTTATTATAACAATATTATACTTACTGGTACAAATAATGTAGAAATGACTCCTTTTAATAAAATTGTTTTTATTCCACTTTTTCTTTTATACTTCTCAAGAAAATGTTTGCTGCAAATTTTTGAGTTCTTCTTTGGATTCCAACCACCCCGTCCAATTAACCTTAACCATTTTTTCTAATTATAGAATCCAGAAATTACATTTTAGAACGCTAACAGAGGATATATTTTATTGTTTTGTGGGCAAGTCTATCGATTCATTATAAACATTCAAGAAAAATATCGACATTAATTTTGATATAGTTGAGTCAATCCCTAGCGTACATGTAAAATATTTTGTATAAAAATGTATTTACCAAATTCATGCAAATTATCAACAACGTGACTTTTTTCTTTGCAAAATATCAAAATTACAAAATAATTGAAATCGTTCTATATTTTAAACAGTATATAACATACATTTTAACCAAATATAAACACGTCATAACATTGACGACGTCTTGAGAATTTACCTGTGAAATGTGCAATTATCAGGATTATTTCTATGATTAATACCACGGTCACTATCAGATTAAGTAACTATTTTGGAAAAAAGTTACTTACTAAAAATAAACACTATTATACTCTTAAGAATAAAAAAATATCTAGGAGCTATTTCTTGCGTGCCGACTTGTCATTTAAAATCGGTTACAAAATCATGAGATTTCATGATCATGTTCTTCTCCCTTGCACACTATGTCGGTCTATACGCCAGTATATTCTAAGTCTATGCAATTAACATAGTGTCAACAGTTTAAAAAATTAAAATATCAACATAATAAAAATTAATCTTAAAATCGATTCTCGTTTTTAGTTCGATTTATTACTTATGTTTGTCAACTGTATTTTTAATCTGTGCTGACAGTGACAGCTCCTGCCTGACTCAATCTATGATCACTCGTCGCGTATCGTTTAGTACGTGTGCGTTTTGAGTGTTTCCCGTTGTTTTATTGATTTATATTCCTCAACCACTGCTTTCTTTCTACGGACTTCTGATCTTACTTAATTTGTACGACTCATGCTATCGTACCGGACACCGATAATCTCATTTACTCGTTTGACTTTGGCTCGTTATTGTAGATTTTACGGCCTGGATTATGCCTGGCTTGGTTTATCGATTGGATATTGACACAATGGATCGCTGTGTGAATTGTGGCATAGCGACTAGTCGCTGTAATACACTAGGAGGACGATCCTTCCAAAATAGCACTCGCACTTCAAAAATCAGCTGTTTAGTATAGCTTGTTGCCAACTTACTGTATAACCTCACTTTTACTAAATCTCTTATAACTCTCCTCTTAGATTGCCAAAATCCGCAGAATTTTCAGTATTGTTTTGATAATATATAAGCTATTAATTGACACCACTTACATCTTTTTACAATCTGGGCCCAAGAATGTATGAAAGCGTATCAGTCTCCTTTCCTGATTGTAAGGAAGTCGCTTCTGACCATTTCTTACATTATTTCGCTTTGTCGCCTCTTACGACATCCACGGGATTATATTATGTGGTAGTGGATATTCTTACATTGACGCCTTACAGTCAATGTAACAATACAATACACTACAATACAAAACAATGCGTGTAGTGCTGTGTTCTGTTCTAAAGGGTAAAGATAGTCAGTATAATTAAAGAACGGAGGCATTCCATCCTTATCCTCAGAGGTAGCTACGTATTATGTAGCCTTCTTTGTTCGAAGTTGATTGCAGGTGTCGATGGACTGCAGTAGCCACTTACCATTAATTTGGTTATAATTTCTATTGTCACTTCAGTTAAAAAAAAACAATCAGTCACTTCTTGCTTTTTTTTGTATATTGTTGACAAACGGTACACACTCCACCTGATGGTAAGTGGAGCACGAATGTGTTGGCTCGACCGGGAAAGGACCACGCTCTCACAGAATACGAGCGTAAAATAGCAGCTTAACGCAGCAGTGTTTAGTATGGTGAGTGTAGAGAACCGGATACTCTCTTTACTGAAAACGAGGCATTCATTTCCAATCTCACGGGCGGCAACGCATTCGCATTTTGACTCGTAATAGATCAGGTGGACTGTGTGCTCGTTTGTCACCCTTATCCTGTAAAATAAGCTCCCGAGAACCTGGATGAAAAAATTTAGTGCTTTAGTGTCATAGTGTCTCTAGCTTTAGTTTTTAGTAAGTGATTTTAATAAAAAGACCCAAAACATACGTATAATCGTAGTAAAGCGAACCTTACTAATCCCTAAAAGGAAACGTTTACACGTTCCTCCTAAATTTACTCTTGAATCGGCTAATATAAGAGATACAGTAGTAAATTTAACGAATTTACCAATGTTACTTCTCAGGAAGGATTTTAAATAACAGTAACAACAGCTTGGTGGGTGGGGCTTGGTGATAAACGGTGCGTCAGAAACATGTTTCAACTTTATTATTAACATTAAAAAAGTGTCTATATTCGTGATAAATTCTACAGCGATTGTGAATTACAGAATACCTATAGAAATATATAATACAGGTACCTATAGAAATTGTTTACCAATTTTATCGTTAGTAAAAATACCTACTTATCTTTACGAGTAGTGAACTCAAATACACTTAGTATGTGTACACATGTGCACAAACGTCGCACGCGCCGAGTGCCATGACCTCGCTCAATGATACGTTTTCGATGTGAACAACACTGCGCGCGTTGTGTACACACGCGTACACGACCCTATGTGTGTGTTTGCGAATTCACACAGATAGCTGCCTTGTTTATGTACATCAACACAACATGCTAAGTATAGCGTGACTGATGGTAATTGATACTGGATTTCTATGATGATTGCACTTCGTGACCTTGACCATGAAATGTTAAGTGACCTATTTATTTTTTGTTTTGTAATTGTCTACTTTGTTCGTAATTAGTTTAAGTAATTAATGTAAACAGGTTGTCTTATCAGCTTAAATACAATAAAGTTAACAGTCTACAAGTCGATTACGGTACAAAATATTTAAAATAAGCATTTCAACAAAATTGAGAACAACAATAGTGAGAAAATTATTATAATGCTATTTTTAATATTTTAGTACTAAATTAATTTACTAAGCGTTATTTGTGAAATAAATGACGGCATCTACAACATTTTCTACCAAAAGGGCGGTGGCACTTAGAATGAAATGAAAAATATTTGACAGAAATTTCATAGCGGCGTAAGTTAATTTGTTAGAAAAGTGTAGAGATTAATGTTTCTTTCTGAAATATTAATATTATTTTATTTAAATTAGATTAGAAATGTATAAACCAAACTAAAGATATTCCTAAAAGTAGAAGAACTAAGAAAGGTAAAATGTGTATAAAATAAAAATTACAGCATGGAGGCATTGTTTTGTTAAAATTTAATCTTTTAATCTATTCGCAGATTTAATGATGACAACACCGTATGTCCATCTACGTAATAAATAAGTTCACGTCAGACCCAACTAGCGACATCTGGTGAGCGTAATATTATAAGCCCTCACTGTCAAGCATTAATTAACTTAATACAATGTATTTAAAATATCAAAATAATAAAGCCACTATCTTTTCGAGATTAAATTGATGAGTGCACGATGACGCTTGGTATTGCACGCACTCACATTCGCAAAGCGGCGCATGTGTGCGTATGTTTATAGATAATAAAATACAGGCGAGTGTTCAACTCCTGCGCACTATATTTGTATGCCAGTGGCTTTGCGGCCGCGCTTGTGTACCCTTCGATTTAATTTGGTCACTGCCTTATTATTGTAGAAATTAATCTTAGGACACTTTATGCGTACTTAATAATAAGAGGCGTGGTAGTCAGGGGATAAGAATCGCCTTAAAATTCATAGGCACTAATGATATAATTTTACCAGGCATGACTAAAAAATTAAAACATATTTCGAAGATACTTGAAGTTCGCCGTGGAAGAGCTCCTCTGTACCAAAACCTTCTCAGAAGCAAAAGAGGCCTGTGCCCAGTCGTGGGGCGCATGCAGGCCGTTACTTATATTACTTTTTATTATGAGTAAACTAGAAAGTATTCTTCCTATATTATTTGTTAAAGAAACTTCATCTTCTTTATCATCAGCCCGTTTATCAAAAGTTCAATGCTGGATATGGGCCTCTCTCGATCCAGAGAGGCTTTGTTTTAATCATCACGTTTGGCAGGTAGATTGATGATCAGTATCAAACGTCTCGCGCCTTTGATGCATGTCGCCGTTCCAAATATTATACGCCTGGTTTAAGAAGTTGGTATTAGCATCAAGAGACCTTTTAAAATTTCCTATAATCTATGGACTCTTACACCACCACCAAACGGTACATACCTAATATTATTTAATGGTTGTGACAACGATTGGTTGGTATGATAATTTCCTCCAGACCGAATTTTGATCACGGCGACCAGTCTCAACGGAGTCTAACCATCTGCGCAGGACAGGATTATATACAGTAGACGAGTGTTTGTGCAAGTGCACTCTCCATTCTCTCTTCGCACAGTCCAATGGAACAGCGATCCAATACGAACGGAGAGAGATCAGGCACATGACTGACAGCTTTACTTGCTTTCTGAGGCACACGGGTGAAAATTCGCCAACTTCCTGACTCCGAACTGCTACTGGGAATTACTCGGCAGAAAACCTCAATAACTGATTACAGCCCGAACCGGTATTTGAACCCGGGATCCTCATAATCAACCGCGCTTACGATAACTAGAACATCCAGGCAGTTGTACTATAAATCATCAACAACAGCCTATTAAAGTCCGCCGCTGGACAGGTCTTCTTAAGAATACACCGATTGGCATATACGCTCACTAAGCTGAGTAGGCAGGTTGGTCAGCGCAGACATATGTTTCCATCATCCTGGTGATGTTGCCCGCCATTACCAGGTCTCCATTTATCTAAAGCGTAAGATAGCAGCTTAATACTTTATTTAACTGCTATTTTACGCTAGTATTCCGTGACAATTTCCCAGTCAAGCCAAACCATTCGTACTAAACCATAATAAACAGTGTTTATATTGTACTTGGTAGAAAAATAAATAAAATAAATCAAAATAAAATAAAAAATATATCCGCAATAGAAACATAGTGACCGACATAGCCCAACGGATTAGTAAGCTGAAGTGGCAATTGGCTGGCCATATTTATTTATTTATTTAAATATATAATATTATATTTTTAATTTTAATATAGCTCGAAGAACCGACAACCGATGGGTAAAAAAGGTTCTCGAGTGACAGCCTCGTACTGGTAGGCGAAGTGTACGGCGACCCCCACTAGAAGGAGTGACGACCTGGTAAGACATCCAGGAAGTCGATGGATGCAGGTGGCTCAGGACCGTGCTTTATGGCATTCCTTGGGGGAGGTCTATGTTCAGCAGTGGACTTGTGAAGTGCTGTAATGATGATGATGGCAGAAAAAAGAGGTAAGAAGTATCATTGCTTTTATGGATATTGGTGGACTTCATACATTTTTAATGATGAGTTTTACCAATAACCCCTGGCAGATTGTGGCTAATACGCAGCTTAATTCTACTGCTCTTAGAAGGCTTATCTCTGTCTAAATCTTATTATGGAAACTAATTTACCCTGCCTTCATTAATTATTATAATTAATGTTCCAATATGACATTTTGCACGCATGGACAGACGTCAGAAAAATAACGACATACAGAACTACGCAGTCCTTAATCATTACAAACGATCTCGTAGTGCCCTATTTGTCACAATCATCTCGTGGACTAGATGAGTGTATTAAACCAAGACTCGTGCATTATTCGATTAGATTACTTTTGAATGTATTTATAACTAAGCCGTGGTAGCTTAGGGGCTGACCGTTCGCTGTGAATTTTACTACGCAAGCAACGTGGGTTCGAACCCACAGGCATCACAGGAAATGATTTACCACTTGCTTTGAAAATAAAGGTGTAGAAAAAGATCATACTTACAGTCATAGTCATTGTCATTTTATTCAATGAATAATATATATTGTGTGTGAAAACATAATTAAAATTTAAAATTAACATTATTTACCTAATCGTATTTACATCCAAAGCGTCATAAAATTAACTATTCATTTATATAACAAATTCAATGTATTCGTTTATGGCATTCAAACGTTTTTACAATAAATAATGTTTTAATCTTTGTTTAGAAATATTAACATTTATAGTTGTTAGAGTAGTCATATTTCATCATCACTTTCAAATCTGTTTTGGATGATTGAGAAGATCGGTCGACTAAAGTTATACCATACAAACAAGGCACACTGAAGATCTTCAAATTTATAAAATACTAGCTGGAACCCGGCGCGTTGCTGCCGCAGAAGAAATAATTATGGAAATATCGTTTTAAATTTGGAAGGGTTATACAGTTTAATTAGGAATGAGGCCTTTGCACAGCAGTAGAATATATTATATACGTTGTAACTTTAATTTACCAATACTTTATTTATAACATAATAGTGGTAGCTCAGAGGACTCTAGCGCATCATAATACACGAGAAAATTAAATTCGATCGCTCCAGCACAGATAAATTTTTGACTCCAATTTATTATGTGCTGATTTACCACGTGTTTGGTTATGAAGAAAAACATTGTGAAGAAATCTACATGTTTCTTATATTTATAACAATTAAGTAAAAAAAGCCCATGACACAAAGGAGAAAGCTGATCTGCTAGGCGCTCCGGAGTTGTCACCGGTTTTAACGCGTCTTTTCCGGTACTCCTACTCCCTAGGCGTAGTCCTGAACTCACGGAAGACAGCTTTGGTGCACCCGATTCCTAAAAGAGGCGACCGCTCAGATCCGTCCAACTACAGGCCCATCGCTATCACCTCCTTGTTCTCCAAAGTAATGGAAACTATTATTAGTTGCCAGCTCATGCGGTACCTTGAGCCAGTACGGTTTCCGTCAAGGTCGCTCAGCTGGTGATCTTCTAGGTTACCTAACTCATAGATGGGCGGAGGCAGTGGATTCCAATGGGGAGGCGTTGGCCGCGTTAGTTTGGACATAGCGAAGGCCTCGATCCTCGATCGGGTTTGACACAAAGCGCTTCTTTCGAAGCTTCCGTCCTATGGGCTTCCCGAGAAATTGTGCAATTGGATCACCAGTTTTCTTGCAGATCGGAGCATCGAGGTCGTAGTAGACAGTGCATGCTCCGATTACAAGCCCATTAATGCTGGTGTTCCACAAGGCTGCGTTCTATCACCAACGCTGTTCTTCTGAATATCAATGATATGTTGCAAACTGGTAACATTAATTGCTATGCAGACGACAGCACTAGTGATGTTTTATACACTGGCCGTGCCAATATTTCTCGAGAAAACGTCGCCGAGTACCGGAACAAACTTGTGTCTGAAGTCGAGACTTTGTTGAACAAAGTCTCGGACTGGGGGCGACTAAATCTAGTCCAGTTCAATCACCAAAAGACATAAGTTTGCGCATTTACCGCCAAAAAGAACCCCTTTATCATATCTCCTCAGTTTCAAGGCACTCCCCTTGTTGTCTCAGTCAGTATCGGAATCCTCGGTATCGACATATCGAGTGATGTGCAGTTTCGTGGTCACTTGGAAGAGGGCCAAATTGGCCTCTAAAAAGGTTGTCGTACTCAGTAGAGCGCGACAATACTTCATGTCGGCACACCGCTTGCAACTTTACAAGGCGCAGGTTCGGCCCCACATGGAATACTGTTCCCATCTCTGGGCAGGAGCTCCCCAGTGCCAGCTTCTTCCACTTGACCGCATCCAGCGCAGAGCGGTTCGAATCGTCGACGACCGAGTTCTTGCTTTGGCTTGACTCACTGGCACTGCGTAAAGATGTTGCATCTCTTTGCATATTTTATCGCATCTGTCACGGGGAGTGCTCTGAAGCATTGTCCGGACTAATTCCAGCCGTTATATTGCTTTTTAAAAGGCCGGCAACGCATCTGCAATTCCCCTGGTGTTGCAGTTGTTCATGGGCGGCGGTAGTCACTTACCATCAGGTGAGCCGCATGTTCGTTTGCCCCCTCTGCTATAAAAAAATAACTACTGTGTTCCGGTCTAAAGGGTATTGAGAGGCAGTAAAATGCGGGCTGCGAGGCATTCCATCTTAGTTCTCAGGGTGACAATGCACCCGTAGCCTTCTTTGTTTGAAATTCGCTGCTGGAGCTGCCGCTGCTAAACTTCAGTAGCCACTCTCCATCAGGTGGACTGTAGAATAGAATAGAATAGAATAATTTTTATTCAATATAGATTACAAGAATACATAAAATTTAAAGTAAAGTTACAGCCTATATACGTCCCACTGCTGGGCATAGGCCTCCTCTCATTTCTGAGAGGGTTTTAGGGCAAGGAAATATCCGCCGCGCTGCCCCAATGCGTGTTGGCGAACTTCACATGTCTTCGAAATATTTTTTTTTTGATTTCTCAGACATGCAGGTGTCCTCACGATGATTTCCTTCACCGCCGAGCACGTGGTAAATCAGCACTTAAAATTGCAATTAAAAATTTCATTGGTGCTAACCATCTGTGCTACCACGGCTCGACAAGAATACATACGCTAGTCATTTAAGTTTTACCACTAGTGCGGAAAAAGCGTCTGTCCTGGGAACATACAGCAAGAAATCTATCGGGTAATTTTTTTTTATTCGTAACTTCGTACGTCACTTCAGTTTATTATAAAAATATCTAAAGGTACTATTTAGTATAGAAAAATAACCATTAATCGATAAACGACGAAGTGTTAGCAATAATATGAAAGCTCTACATTGCCAAAAAGAGGTATATAAATCGACTGACCTTCTTTACACAGCTTGTTTGTTATGAAACAATTATCAAATACAAAACAATATGACTCAAAATTGAATAATTTATCAATAATTGCACACCGCACAGGCCGACCGCAGCTGCGTCGTTGGTGATTCAGCTATCCTAATATCCCTTATACAGAGAGAACGAGATGCCTTTTCTATTACAATGATACAAAAGTGGGATCAATGTAATATAAGCCCTACAGGAAGTTAAAGTAGCACCTTATTAGCATTTTATACGTGGTAAACAGCCTCGCTGGTCTAGTAAGCACAGGTGTACTCTCTATTCCCTCACACTCATAATCTAATGATATGGGAATCCGGTACGACCACAGAGTGAGATCAGGCACAAGACCAACAAGCTTTACAGATACTGCAGCACTCCGAGGCTAAGGCTGCTACTGCTACCATGAATTTCTTGACTGAAAAACCCAACACTGATTATGGTCTGACCCTCGATTCAAACGACCACTAGACCAACGAGGCAGTCAATAGTTGATAAAAGTACTACAGCCAGTGTCCCACCGATATGAAAAAGCATCCTCTCATATCTGAGAGGGATATTGAGTGATTAGTCCTCTCTGAGAAATATTTTATTCCTCAGATATGCTGGTTTCCTTACAATGTAATTCTTTACAGCCGAGCTCTTGGTAAATTAGTCCTTAAATTGCACTTAACAAGCTTTGGAAGCCTCTAATTATTTTAAAGTTTTTGTCTTGGTCAAATATTAACCGGAAGTACAACATCATTGTATTCCTTTAACTAGCTACCCGCCGCGACATCGCCTTCGTAGATTCTATTAATTTGGCTTTATTTAGATTTAAGATAGAATAATGAAAGATATTATTAGATAATAATAGACCATTTATTTTATCAGTTTGTTTCAAAAGAAAAATCTCCAAGATTTTCGTACTACGTATTAGAATAAATACCGCGAACAAAATCTGTGCGGCAGCACAGAATAAACAATAGTCAGTGCGGTCAGGGGCGGACCGTGAATTTGTGGGGCCCTGGGCTATCACTACTTGAGGCCTACCTTTTTAATCAAACTATTGGCCACTTCGTCAAAAAACTGTTTTCTTTAATGATGTATACGGTCTGAAAAAAAAAATTAGGACCGTAAAATATGTAAGAAATTATTGCAAAATAAATTAACAGTTTATGTGTAGTTATGTTAAATTAATTATAAAGACTAATCTAAATTTTTGCACTGCAAATTCCTTTATTTGCTCATCACATTGTAAGTCATTTGTTAAGTCACAATTTATGGAAAGAACTGATATATTATTTTGTCGATTGTTCAACATTATTCTAATATATTTGTTTTCTATGTACGGTATCCTGGAGAAAGAGGCGCTGCGCTTCAAATCTCGTGCTTGATAACGTTAAAACAAGCAAGGTTAATAGTGTTTAAAAAACCCGACTGCATAAAAATATTGATAATATCCATTACACGATTATATAAGAATTTTATCACAGCTTTATTATAACTTTTCAAAATTTAAGCGAGAATGGTCTCTAACCAACCTTAAATCGTTATAGATCCTAAATGGTTATTCAAAATGAAAAATGACTAAAGAAACCTAAATATGATACTTGACATAGTTCGTCGATTTTCATTTTAAGGGTTCCGTACCCAAAGGGTAACCAACGGGACCCAATTACTAAGCCTCCGCTGTCCGTCCGACTGTCTCTCAGCGGGCTGTATCTTATGATCCGTAATAGGTAGACAGTTGAAATTTTCACAGAATGTGTATTTCTGTTGCCGTTATAACAACAAATAATAAAAATAAAAATAAATAAAAAATTAAAGGGGGCTCCTCTACTAGAAACGTGTTTTACGATGGTACGGAACCCTTCATGCGCGAGTCAGACTCGCACTTGGCCGATTTTTTCAAAGCAATATGTAGGCGTCTGGTATTCGCCATAACACTCACAAGATTAAGACAAATTGATTGACGTAAGAATCATCAAAATCGGCACACGCGTTTGGACTCCAGAGCGCCACAAAGTAACAAACAGACATACATGTGTACATACATATACAGACTGATAAACACATTACTCTCCGCAGTGGGTTAAAATATATAACATAGTTAAGCCATTTGGGAAAACATCAACAAGCTTCTTTTCATTAATTAGTATAAACATTTAACTGCAAGAGGTGTAAGGCTCCAGCTAAGACTTCAGTAAGATTTTAACAGAATGCACTTATTTACTAAATTTTCGTCTACGACTCTACGTCATCTGGATAATAATCAATAATATTACGTACACTTTCCAGATCTATGTTTTCCATATTATTGTCTTGCAAATCCATTAAAAATTTGAACTTCTTACTATGTCTCATATACTTGGCTTCTCCTATTTAAATTCAAAATCCAAAACACCTTATCCAACGCAATGTTTAGCGTGTCTCTTTTAAATTTTTCTGCGCCGTAAACTGAGAATTTATCTGAAAATTTTGAAGTAATCCGTCTCTTGTTTATGTCCCTGTATTCTGCTCCCACACTAGTACCTATTTAAATTTTTGGCTTTTTCCTCGTATATTAGTAATTTTTGATCCGATTGGTGTCGTATGTTGCTCACGAACTCTTGACTAATGAAATAATTAACTTGTTGCCTTCACAAATATCATCTCTAAAATTTCTTCCCAAAAATAGTAACGAGTTTCCGCACTTACAAATTTCGTGTCTCTTTTCGAAAATTAACTTTCTCATTCTCATTTCCACTAAAACTCATGAGATATTCATATTAACATTATAATAATTTTTGAAACTGACAGCTATTGTCTTCAATGAGGTCTGGGGGCGCTTTTTATCCACAGAACCTACGGCTGTAACCCAATAAGCCCTAAATAGATCCGCCCCTGAGAGCGGGGTGCGTAGTCGGAGGCGTAGAGTATCTTTTTATGGAACAGTCTAAGTAAGTTTCACTCCGAGGGCTCTAACGCATATTGAAAACAACCAAGTCTAGACGTCTTTTCTAGTAGGTAGTACATAATAATTCAATGTTTTTCAGATACAATATAGCCTAGATCACTCCTGCCATTGGTCTCTAAGTGTTTGTGAATCGTTTCAGCCATTCCGAAGCTTAGCCCGAACAGGCAGACAGACAGACAAACAAAAATTTTAAAATTGTTATTCATGTCTTAATGGCATACTAATAACTCCTCAGCTCATTATGAGACAGTTATTTCGATATTACATACAGACACATCAATTTTATTTTTAAGACACAACCTTCTATTTTTCTAAGTAATATATTCTATTACATAAGGAAATATAACAGACAACAAAATAATTAGTTTTATGCTTTATAGCCGTAGGTCTGCAACCAATCAACACTTATTATCAACAGTAATTAAACGTCAGTTTCTAACTAATAAATTATTCATTTTACTACAGTGTGACGAGCGATCCTTTGAACGCGCCGACTCGTCTCTCTGTATCTATACCGAGAATTTTAACCGCAATTTAATAGAACATTGCAATAAACATATTTATAATGTTTAGAAATATAAACAATTATGCGAAAATGTTCAGTTGTTATGCCGATTTATAAGTAAAGTTATAGAATAAGTAAATATGTCCCACGGCTGGGCACAGGCTTTCCATTTCTAAGAGGGTTTCAGAGAAAGTTAGTGTCCGCCGCACGACCCAAATGCTGTTTTCCATCTTAAAAAATAATTACATCGATGTCGGCTCAGATCGAACCTGTGTTGCTCCCATACAGTGTGAAATTTACGGTGAGTAATAATCCCCGGAACTACCATGGCATGCTGGTATTTTTTTTTAATTAAGACACACTTGACGATACGTGCAGTGTTTTGACTGTCAATTGGCTTGCTGATCCTGACGGCACCTTTGTTTTAAAATTTTGAGGAGTACTTGAAGAGACATATTATTTTGTAATCACTCGAACGCTATCCAGCCGAGTAGGATCCGTTGAAGTTCAACTTACCTAGCCGTACAATTTGTCCTAATTAAACGTACTTCTGTCCTTGTGTGCTTGTTAATGACCGGCAGAGGTGTGAAATGGAAGCTACACATGCCCTTTGTCTTGTCAATGTTCATCGTAGGATCTATCCTTTGGGAGACATCATTGAGGTCAATAAGCATAGTACTAAGATCCTCCAGAATTCAGATACAGTTATCGTGTGTGCGTTTGAGCGTACTTGCGTGCGTGCTTGCGTTTGTCGTGCGCGTGTGTGTGTTTGTGTTTGTGTTTGTTTGTGTGTGTGTGTGTGTGTGTGTGTGTGTGTGTGTGTGTGTGTGTGTGTGTGTGTGTGTGTGTGTGTGTGTGTGTGTGTGTGTGTGTGTGTGTGCTTTTTCGTCTCGCATATCCTAGAATTAATATGCACTATTTGCGTAATTGCTTAATAAACACTTAATTTTTCTGCCGACTTCAAAAAGGAAGAGGTACTCAATTCGAATCTTTTACGTGTCTGTGTCGATGTTTCCTTTTTTATTTTCAAGCTGGTGCTTCTCATGTGGTCCCATATAAATTTGATCATGGTCTGACTAATAGTTTTTGAGTTATTCTTAATAATTTATATTCAAGTCGGTTGTACAATTTTTTTAATTTTAAATTATTCATTAAAGATATTCTAAATTCTTAGCAAAAACCAAATAATTTGTCGGCAATTAGAAAGAAACTGAAAATCACAGTGAGTGTTGTGTGTAGATCACTGACCTCTATATATGTGTAGATTGAATCGCTACTGCATCCGTATCCTACTTCCTACTAATATTAGAAACGTGAAAGTTTGTGAGGATGTATGGATGTTTGTTACTCTTCCACGCAAAAACTACTGAATGTATTTTAATGAAACTTTACAATAATATAATTTAAAACAACACATAGGATATAATTTATAAAGTTATTGAGTAAATTGGTCAAAATATAACGATAAGTGTTAAGGAAGTCGGAAAAAATCTGTCATCTGCGAGTTATTTTGGCGTGCGGTGCAAAAAATGTAAGATTTACAAAAATATAATGTAAGGTGGAATTATTTCTCCTAAATATTTCTACAAAAAAGTCCGGGACAGTATATATCTATATTTTATGTGTAAGCCATTTTTACCAAAATAATGAACCATAAATACAATAAAATTTTATACTTTATTACCAATGCACATTTTTCAGTAACAAATGGATTTTATCAAAATAAATACTTTAATCACTTCTGATGTTCAAAGAAACTTTGTCTTTCAAAGTACGTAATTTGGTCAAAAATTTAAAAGTAACGACGAATGAAATTGTGCGTGCCCGGTGCGCGCAGGGCGGTCGGGCGTACTGCGGGGAGACAAATGTACTTCTGAACCGATTTATATGAATTTTGGTATCGAGATAGTTTAAGTCCCGGGGAAGGAAATAGTATAGCTTTGATCACGGAAATCATTCCTAAAGAGGGTGTAATTTACTATGAAAGTGCAATTAAATGTGTAATTTTATGAAAATTCAAATGAAAATTCAGAAAATTAAATATATTAGACTTAATGGAAAACTACAAATAAGATTAATTTTCTGACAAAAAAAAACTAGTAATCGGGGAATAATAAATGTTTTCTTGCTCTCCTGTAATTTTTTGAAAAATTGAGGTTCGCCCCTTTGCGGCATCAACGAAGAATTATTGATGGATCACCTATGGTTTAAAGTACAATATCTACGCGGACGAAGTCGCGGGCAAAAGCTAGTTTACCAATATTTCCTTAAAACCTACAATGGTTTTTTATCGACATTGGAGTTAATTGTTTAATACACATTTATTTATTATTATCAATGTACTTAATGTATTGATTTAGCATGACTTGCATATTTGCTGTTTTTTTAATAAATGGTAAACACAAAAAAAATTAGTAAATTACTTATACAAATTTACAAAATTTTTTTTTGAGATTTTTCGCATTGATAACGTTTTATTTTTACACTCATAACTAAAAATATAATATAATTGCAAATACTAACGAGGCCATACTAAGTAAACTCGAATAAATTTCACACAACAGTAATTTAAGTACACAATTATAATTTTATTATCAAGAATATTCCGACGTTATACCAAGATCCCATCTGAGGTTAAGTGGTGATGACGTTAATACAACAATGATAGTTTAGAAAATTGTCTTTAGCGAAACTATTGTCATTATTTTATTTCCTTTGTCGGTAGAAGATAAAATACTTTCGTGAACACCTCCAAATACAACAATTTTTATTTTGATAAGTAAATTTTAAAAGTTATTATAAGTATTGATAAGTAAAATCTCTGTAACAGGTACTGAGGTGATTCCATACCTGTTCCGTTAAGCTTGTAACCCGTCACGGAGCACTAACATTTTTTACGACGAAATAATCAATTTTAGTTTTAGACACAGTGTCACGCTCGGTAACAAACTTAACGCAAACCGATAGTCAGCCACTTGTTCTTTTGCAGAAATATTATTTTAAGCTTGTGCTGTTCATCAATAATAATAAAAAGGCGTATGAGGAGAAAATTCAATTAAATCCATCTAGAGCAGAATGTTCACAGATCCACTGTTGTTATGTAAAAGCTATATAAAAATATAATAGAAAGAGCTAGTAATATTTACTATAACTTTGGTCTAACATCTGTTGTATTAGTCAGATAAATTTGGCTGGGATTCCAATCAGTAGCCAACTACTCGAACTATTGGAACATACCACCGTGATCTTTGCAATCATCGTCAACTTCACACAAAAACGTTTTCAGTATCAATTAACTTTATAACTATAAAGTTTATAAGTTTTATGTAGAGAATTCATACAAAATGTTAGACCTTAGTTTAATGTAACCAGCGTACCTCCCCAAAGGATCTACCAGATCTGTCAAAAACTGCCATAATGGCCGCCGCCATATTAGAGGTCAACTAGTGTTTGTCTACTATCCCACTCTATAATAAGTAGTGATGTCGTCAAAGATAAGATGAGGTAACGCACTTCCCTCAGTTCCCTCTCGCCTTGAAAGCACCCACACTGTAATTGTATGGAAAGATAGATGCCAGAAAATTATAAAAGAAGAAATCGTACAGAATTTCGCAAGCAAAGAGATTCAATAAAATTTAATAACAGATTTATTAATAGCAAAAATGCAGCGGAGAAATAGTTAGGTCTGAAATAAGTATTCCATCGTATAACGCGCCTTTTCAGAGTCAGTATTTGAAGAATGCATTCCAAGTCGCAAGCTTCACGCCGAATACTGTAAGTCGCCTACAGAGATCAGTCGTGCTCCACACGGCTCAGAGATTTATTACGTCGGTGCAAATTGAAGTGTCTCCAATATAACTGTTAAAATGTATTGTGTAGAAAGAATATGTCTGTGTTTAATCTCGAATAATCGTCTGGATTAATTGTTGCCTAAAGTGGATATCTTAGAAACGGTTAAATTATGAGCTGTTTTTCATCAAATAATTAATTACCCTTACAGCCTATTGAAGTCCACTGCTGAACATAGGCCTCATCCATAGATTGCCTCATAAGGAATATATTTTTGCCATAATTGCCACGATTGAGAACTTGGTTGGCAACCGCAGTTTTTTTATTTTTAGTCGTAATTAGGAAGACGCGCATCTCCTGATTTGTTTCCCTCTGTTACCTCTTACAACAACCACGGAGTGATATGGGGATGCGGATATTTTCAAACCACTAATTAATATATTAAACCATAAAGATGTTAAAGAAGCGATAGAGGTGTGTCAGGTCCGTGCCAAATGGAAGTCAGTAGTCTCTGCATACACCTCTGAGGGACAGACAGTAACTGCTTGTGATATGCTATTGATTTATTTATTAGTGTACTTCTTGTTTCATAGAACACTTTAAAAATGACAGACTAAAATGCCTTTTGGCGTCCGCTCCTAGTCAACTCTGGGCGTAACAAAATATTTTGATAGGAATTAAATAAGTATTGTGATTTAACTTATATTGTATTTTATGTTTAGATTCTCCTCCGCCTTTGTCACTCCTCATAATCACCAGGTGCATTCTACAGCTAGACGTAGGCTTCTCCCATATTATGGAGCATTTGCCATATTTGCCACGCTTGAAAGGCTTTGTGCACCTTTGACGGCTTATACTTCATGTGTATATAATATATTGAGGCTCATGATGTTTTACTGGCATTTTCTTTCTTTATAAAACTGAAGTGACAAAGTAACTCATAGTCCATCTGATGGTAAGTGGCTACTAAAGTCTATAGACACATGTAGCTAACTTCAAACAAAGAAGGTTACAATGGGTTGTCACCTCTGAGGACTAAGATGGAATGCCTCACAGCCTTTTATTGTACTGGCTCCTTATACCCTTGAGACCGGAACACAGCATGCAAGCACTGCTATTTGCCAGCAGAAATAGGTAACAGGGTGGCACCTACCCAGACGGACCCTTAGCAGAAAAGAATTCCCACCACCTGGTGATTAGCATTTCCATGCGTGACACTTAAAGTATATTTTTCATACAACGAGTGCACTTTTTTGGCTGATAAAGAAGTAGAGAATTGTCAAAATTTATCATATTATAATTAATAGAATCAGGCGTTACTTTTCGAAATCCATTATATTAAAGTTGGTAAAAATTATATTGTCTACATCCTCTCAATGTACGATGGAGTTTGTTAATTTGACCTAGAGTCTTGCCTGGTCGGCTGTACTAGCCTTTTTAAGATAATTAATATAATCAGGCACTACTTTGCGGAAATCCATTATATTAAAGTTGGTAAAAATTACTTTGCGTATTAACGCTCGATAAAATAAAATGATGTGTCTTACCTAGTTTGAAGAGCACCTCCTTTGCGTCCACCTCAATTGCGTGCACTATCCCCGTCACCACTAATCCCAGCACCACTACTCCCAGCACCACTACACCCAACTCCACTAGGCTTTCCTTTTTCGTCAGTGGTGTGTCTTTACACACCACTGACGACAATACGACACGTGTAGAGACGAAACACTCATTTTTACCAACTTTAATTTCTCATATTGTTCATATCGAGTAACTGTTTTACCATACAAATCAAAACTGTCCTGCCGTTCCGGTTCATAAGTTTTTAAGGTCAAGAGCTCTAGAACTCTTTTAATTAGTATTGTTAAGTTAAGATCAATTCGTTACAGAACATTCGTAAAAAGTAATTGTATTTTAAATCAAACATTTCTTTCATATTCTAATTGATTAGTAAATGGCAGTCATTGCACTGAAACCGTTAAGAATTGTACAACCGATAGTATTCTTTGAATCTAAGGAAATCTCTATTAAAGTGTTCTAATAAATTCTATTCTATTAGAATTACTTGAATTACTTATTTTATCTTCGAACTAATGTGAACCCTAGACGGTTATTCGGCATGACATGCTTTACGTGATGTCATGCACAAATAATCGCTTGTATTGTTTGATGAATTACGTGTTAGTTAAAATTAAATGATTCATATAACCTTTCATTTAGCAAGGTACGACTGACATGCTTTTCAACAAAAACAAGAAAAACCTTTAATAAGGTGAATACATGGCATGTAACTCTCCTAGTAAGAAACACATAGTACATACATAATGGAAAACAATAACAGAGCCATCAGTAACTAAATCATGTTATGATTTGATCTTCTCAAAAAAGGAAAAAAATAGTTAAAAATTTTGAATTTATCTGTGCATGAAAATAACCTTAAAATATTTTTTTAAACAAGCTAAAGTATCAAGCCGAGCATGCATTTCTCTCTCCAAACGTCACAAGTGACATCGCAAAAGCTCAAGCTGTCTCGGGTAATCATACGGGCAATTACAGAAAATGCTCGTACGTGCCATAGCGTATACAGCCTCAATGTGACACTTGTACTTCAGAATCAAAGGCGCACTGCGAAATAAAGTGAAATATTGCACATTTAAACGTGGTAGCGCCATGCTGCATCTATATTTTAATTGTAGCACGAATGGGTCGCGGCTCGACAGGGGAAGGACAATGCTCTTACAGAATACCAGCGTAAAATAGCAGCTAAACGCTGCTGTGTTCCGTATGGTGACTGTAGAGAACCGGAGACCTTTTGTAGCCGGTGGAAGGAAAATGGGAGATCTCCCGCCGGGCAAGGTGATCGGTCCCGGGAGCGGCCAACGCTCCGAGTGGTAGTTCGGAGCTATTCTATATATACTGTTTTTACTTCGGAACTTTGATAGCGTGATTTAGGCTTCGATGTGTTTCGCTTGTGGCGAGACGAAAGCGCCGCCACTCCTTTTTAATGGAAACGAAGCATTCCATCTTCCTCCTCTGAGGTGACAATGCATCTGCATTTGAATTCTTAATCGAGGATAGATTTAGATGATTATGGGCCACGGTATTCGCTTACCACCAGGTGGACTGTATGCTCGTTTATCACCCCATACATATTATTTTTATAAAATTGAACTTACAAACAAACTAACAGCTTATCAAAAATCCAATGCTGAACTTAGGCCTTAAAAAAGCCTTAGGAAAGGGCAATGTCTGTCGTGCCAGCTAGTCTCTTATAAATTTCGTCGATTTCGTCGATGTATTCCTGTTGAAAATCATCCCTACTAGTCTTAAGATTCTAGTGCTAGGACTGGTCCACGTCTGTGTAGGATATCCTCTTAATGGGCTTCTGTCGTTAAATAATATAATTTTCGTAATTTTTTTTATATTTCCGTTCATTATTCCTTTGACTTGATTCTGGTACCAAAAAAAAATAACAAAAGTACTCTTTCATTGTCTTACACAATCTTATCTCACACTTTACCAGTAGTTGCGTGAACTAGTTAATTTCATTCTAAGAAACTTAACCGCTCTGTTTTCCTGCAAAGATTTCCTGAGAAACTCTCGGGAAATCCGAACTCTGACTCACAAATACGTGTCTACGGTAAATTACACGTTTAAGTCACTTTTATATTTGCAACATATCATGACAATTGGAGTCGGGTGTATTTTTCTTTCTATGTTTCATTTATTTTGTAATTATTGCGTTGCTTACTAGGAGCGCATGATTTACAAGTACTCGATTAAAATCATAATAGCCGTTTATTTAAGCATATACACAAATTTAAATAATGCATATTTTATTTTTGGAGAAATAAAACAAGCTTGAATGTTTCGAGTTACAGCACCCACGGTCACGGGAGCGACTGAAGTGTTCGACGTCCCAATGTCATAATTAACCAAGGCTGTCTTCAG
This sequence comes from Parnassius orleans, assembly GCA_029286625.1. Lineage (NCBI taxonomy): Eukaryota > Metazoa > Arthropoda > Insecta > Lepidoptera > Papilionidae > Parnassius > Parnassius orleans. The sequence goes on from JAGSMP010000087.1 coordinate 1,588,436, forward strand.
TTTAAATTATTAATTTAGGTCCAGTCTATGCAAAAATAACTTATAGTATCTTGAAGTCATGCATGCAGTGGTATGCTTAGGTTGGGATTTCAATTTTATTTATCCACTAGCACCCATTTTCTCTATTGAAGTTTTTATTTTAATTTTAATAGTCTTGCGAATCATCCTTCGTAGGAATCCGTGTCCTTTTGCGAGGTTTTGTGGTAATGGCGGGGGCGATCCTGTACGAGTTCATAGAGTAGTCATAGGGAAGTTGGTAGTATGTGTAGTGTAGATAAAAATCAATAATAATCTTGTAAATATCACATAATGTAAATGTAATAAATATTTTAAATTAGTAAGTAATGTAAAATTGCATTTTGATTGAATGAATTTTATAATTAAAAGAAATGTAAGTACACAAAAAGAACAAGAAATAAATAAATTAAAATAATTTGAATTTTTATTTTGTGTGGATGTTTTGAGTTTGTTCGCATATGTTTTATATAAATTGATTCACGTGTAATACGTAAACACAGAAACAATAATTCTAGTTTCTTCTGAATTGTATCATAAACGTAATAGTAACTATCACTATAATTACTATATATTTCTTTCTTATTCTTTTCACTTTTCTACTTCACGATAGTCAATGTTATTAATATAAGGTATACAATACAATCTCCGCCGGCTACATTAAAATTGTTGCAATTTTATGCTTGCTATTATGCGCTCAACAGTAGAGGAAAACAGGATAAAATTTATCGCCGCTCGTCATCAAGTAATCATAAAATTTTGGATGATTTTTTCCAATGATTTTCCGACATCATTCGACCTCGTTCATTATTTAGTGGCGTAAACCGCGGGAAGAAGAGATCAGCGCTTAAAGAAAAAGTTGGCATGTTTTTACAAACACGCAATATACACGTGGTAGAGCCATGCTGCAGCTATATCCGGGGAAGGACCACGCTCTCCTGGAAGACCAGCGTAAAATAGCAGCTTAACGCTGCTGTGTTTCGTGTGGTCAGTGTAGAGAACCGGAGACCCTTTTTACTGGACACGAGGCATTCCATCTTAGTGCTCACGGGTAACAACGCATCTGCATTTTGATTCGTAGTCGAGGATAGATGTAGATGTCTATGGGCCACAGCGACTACTTACCATCAGGTGGACTCGTTTGTCACCCGATATTATGTTGTCGAATATTCGGAAGCAACCACGTTTCACTTAATATAATAAAACCGTAACTATCTGATAATATATTTGTATACAGAGTATTTAGTTTGGTTCTTAACCCCCTACAGTTTTGGTAATATATTGTAAAACGATCAGTCATCATCTTTGTTAATTTTTAATACATAAGCATTACCTAAACCTATTAAGAAGAGAAAGAAATAAAAGTAAAATAAAGTAGAAAAAATACGAGTATCATTAAAGCCTGGTCTATCTTTTTTTATATATATCCTATATAAAAAAAAGATAGACCATGCGGCTCAATTATATTGAATATATATTTAAAACTTCACCATCATCGTCATTATTAGACCCTATCACAAGTCCTCTGCTGAGCATCAGCCACCTGCATAGTTTGCCATTAATACGATAACGAGCCACCTGCATCTCTCGTCTACAAAACTACTATCAGGAGGACAGTGTTGTTTTCTGAAGGTTTTACTTCTACCGCGTATTTTTTTATATAGTTCGTGAGGATGAGGTCATCTGGTTAATATGGTCACTTTCTTACAATTCAAAAACTACAGCCTTGTTTGCATAGATGGCTCTGAGATCCGATAGCTCCTCATCAATCAAAAAAGGGTCAAAAAGGCGGTGCTTTATCGACACCATTTTGACAGTTGACATTATAGTAAATATTTTAGTTGATTTTAGTATGTAGTGTAGTTAGTTGTTTTTAAGTTGATTTTTCGAAGTATTCCTAATGATTGTCAAAGCTTGTTTGCTATTTTTCTTAATATATTAGTTCTAGCATAAGAATTTGTGTTTTTGTCTCTATCCTCCTCCTAGTTTTGGTTTTATAGGGCGGCAAAGATTAAGGTGACCATATTACTCTCCCGTACCTTATAGAATAAGTGTGAAAAATGAACACACAGTCCACCAGTGGTAAGTGGATACTGCGACCCATGGACATCTTCATCTATCCTGTGTTAAGAATCAAAATGCAGATGTGTTGTCATTCCCAGTAATTGAAATGGAATGCCTTATTTACAGTAAAAAAGGTCACCGGTTCTCTACACTCACCATAAACACAGCAGCATTAAGATATTTTACGCTGGTATTCTTTGAGAGCGTGGTTCTTCTCCGGTCGAGTCAACCCATTCGTACTACAATCGCAATATAGCTGTGGCATGGCTCTATCACGATTGTTGTAGCTTCTTTCATCATGTTGTCACTACATCTAGTGGAAGGTCGCCCAACATTACGCTCTCCAGTGCGTGGACTCTACAAGATTTTAACTAGAAACTTAGTAGCAGTTATCGCATAACCAAAATAAATAGTTTAGGTAAAGAACTAAAGCAAACAACATTAACGAATAACGTCTTGCAATTCGACGCGGCCATATCGCTTTATTACTGAATTCGCGATTGTTCGGCCAACCTACCAGACGCTAATAATTTGATCTTAAAAGGAAACATTAAAAACATTAATGCCTTAAACCGACTTCTGAAGAAGCCAAAAATTGTTTATTATTCATCAAATAAACCCCGTTATCGAACCAAATAATATCTCCGCGGTACCCCGCTCAGACCGCGTTTACGGGCAATAAAACAAAACAATTTTTTAAAACATCAAAAGTGCCGACGTAGTTAAGTTTGCCGTCTTCTTTAAGGTTTCCGCCTCGTGTTTCTTGCGGAATTTTTATGTTAACGAAAGCATGTGGATTTACATCTACTGGTGTGGATTATTTGGTATTTTAATGTTGGAATACCTTTGAATGATCCGAGGAATGCTAGCTACAAGTCAAAAATATGTTGACACCTGTATTTTTAAACAGTAGCTATATAATATAAATCAGAAAGATACCAAGATCTACGTTTACCTTCACAGAAACATAAAAATAACTAAGTTGTCATCATTATACTGATGAACAACACATATTGGTTTTTGAATCTGAAATTAAGCTTAGCAGTTTTATGAATAAGACTGTTTGTCAGTATGAGTAAGTGTTTATAAGTATCGATAAGTGCTTAGTGCAGTACATAGACAACTGCAATCAACTTTAAACAAGTGGTAAAGTTAAAAATTTGTACAACCGACTTCAATATAACTTATTAAGAATAACTCAAAAACTATTGGTCAAACTTTGATCAAATTTATAAGGGACCACACGAAAAGCCGTCCAGAACCATTAACCTTTGGTTACCGTTACATTTACCGTTACCGTTACATCCTATTAATGTCCACTGCTGAACATAGGCCTCCCCCATTTATTTCCACATATTTACTATAGTTTCCACGCCTGGCAAATGCATTGGCAACCGCAGTTTTTTTTATGCCGTTATTAGGAAGACGCTGCTGGCTATCTCTTGTTTGGTTTCCCTCTGTCACCTCTTACAACACCCACGGGATGATATGAGTTAGTGGATAATCTCACACCGCCACTACACGATAAAAAACTTTGGTAGCTCACAGATAAATTTATTGCTTGTACTTTACTTAACTCTCTATATATAAAAAACAATTGTCAAAAACAAGCTATCCGTTAGTCTTGCTAAAACTCGAAACTGGCTCAACCGATCTGATGAAATTTTTGTCTGTGTTCGAGTGGGTCCTTGAATGGTTTAGATTCACAATTGGACCCGGTAGGTGTAGCTCATAGAGGCCGATCGCTAGTTATAAATAAATAACAGATCAAACTGACGTATGCCCAGCTCATAACCTCCGAAATTTATAAAGCATAAATATTCATATATTTCAAGCGCAGTGCCTTAACCTTTAAGATTTTTTAATTGACTCAAGCGACCTTGTAGCGTATATAAGACCTGACTTCTTACCGAGTCTTGTTCGAATACCAGCCGATATCAACAATCGTGCGAAAACACAAGCTTTTGGGTTTCACGTCAAGTTATGTTATGGTAGTCACTCTGTCAGTGATATTTTATCATCATCATCATTCAATCTGCATTCGATTTTATCGAAATAAATATATTTACCTCGGTTATGTGTAGATTGGGATGGGTGGGTGCCTGCGTAATAGATGTCTGTCCGATTTTTCCGAAGATGGCATGATGAAATTATTATCATTTATGATCATGCATCATAATCGAATTCGGGACGTCATTATTATTAAATTCAATTTCTCAAATTCGGTTTTGAGGTTAACTATTATTCACTCTACTGTACTTGGTACTTACGCGATAGATTATATTGTTGTATACATTATATTGATTCATTTATTTCAGTCTATCACAAGTCCACTGTTGATCATTGATTTTCTCATAGGAGAATTATTTTGACATACTAGTAGTTACCACGCTTGGCACAGTGTGGACTGGTAACCATAGATTTCTCTTTATTATTTTTCAATTTTCATCAGGAATATTTTGCTGCTCATTTTCCGTTTGTTTTCCTTTGTCACCTCCGACATCTGCGGGGTGATCTTTTTACATAATATATTGTATGTGTTATACGTTCCTAGATGCTGTACAATAATGGCATAGTGTATTAGTGAGAGAAGATTAATGGTTTAAGTGGTGACATCCAAACAAAAATAAGTTAATGTGATACCATCTACTGATATGTGTACGCAAACATAGGTGTTTATTCCCTAACTCTTACAGTCCGATGGGATGGAATTCTGGCACATCCGGAGAAAGATCAGGCGCAGGACCAACGGCTTTACGTTCTTTGCGAAGTACGGGGTTAGCACCACCTTCCATCCTTAATCCGAGCTTGCGCTGAGGATTTTTTTATAGGAAAACCTAATAACTGATTTTGTCCCGACCTGGTATTCGAACACGGGACCACATGATCATCAGTCGCGCTTATTATCTCTAGACGAACGAGGCAGTCAATATTACAAAAAAAATATTAAAAAGGCATCAACTAAAATGATTTATTATTTACCTATCATGCCTCTGTATATTTCTCTTTTATAGGGAATCCTATTTATTGTCACCAGTCTTTACAACAAGCGTTTAAGTGACTTAGTATTTAGATCAGACATCGTTATGATGTTAAAACTGTAATTTTGTTGAGAGAAATAAAGATTATTGTTATTTAATGAGTTCTTCGCCACTTTTTGTACTAAAGGTATAAATGGCGAAGTTGATGCCATGTGGCATTTTTTACCAGCCAACCGGAAAGTTAGTGTGTGTACTGCAGTGAGCTAAGGCAAGAAACATAATATCGATAAAATATCACACACGCACACACATACACACACACATAAACAGTTAAACCACGTTAATGATGGCTTTCAGACAAATCGCAACGTTTATATTTTTTTAACATCATCATAATCTTTTAATTACGAACGTTTGCGGATCCCATTCGGCCGCATTATCTCACGTACCGTGCTTATTCATTGTGGCGGTTCCTCGACAAATAAAAAAGAATAATTACCTGTCGCTCTCGATGAGCATAACCCTAAATAAAATCGTACGAAGAGATGTGACGATTTACTTTCCGCATAAAATATTATTTTACTGTATGTATAAATACAGTTTTACAACAAATAAAATCTAATAAATTATTTTTACAATAAACATTTTATTTCACGTTTATTATAAAAAGTCAAATGAATATTTTTTGTACTTTGATTCATTAAATTTTAGTTCAAAGTTAACAATTATCACACAAATATTCTCAAAGTCGCACAGCGAGATATGAAGAGAGCTATGCTCAGGGTTTTTCTGCGTGATAAATGTATATATGAGGACATCCGCAGTAGAATCAGACTAACCGACATAGCTCAGCGGATTTGTCAGCTAAAGTGGCAATGGGCCAGCCATTTAGCTCGAAGAACTAGCAACTGATGGGGAACTAAAGGTTCTCGAGCGGCAGCCGGCAGCCTCGTAACAGTAGGCGAAGTGTAGCGAGTGACGACCTGGTAACACTTGCAGGAAGTCGATGGACGCAGATGGCTCAGAAACGTGCTTTGTGGTATTCCTTGGGGGAGGCCTATGTTCAGCAGTGGACTTGTGAATGGCTGTATTGATGATGATAATGAAACAAATGTTAGATGGCACTGACCAAAAATCAAAACAGAATCTTATAGCTACAACTTTACATTTTCAACTCGATATGAAATGAGAGACACAAAACACCTTTAAGATTTAATAAAACTAAAGTAACGAGTTTTGTCACGTTTAATGGCTTTCGGTAGCTGTAAAGCACATGATAATATGTCGTGAATTAAAATAATTAAAAGTAAGTTTAATCAAACGCAATGAAATCCGTAAAATTAGATTTATTAAATGTCTATTATTCGTATAATTAAAAAAAATCATTATATATTTAATGGCAATTAATACAATAAGGCGTTATATGCGGAAATCCATTAAATTAAATACGTTCGAAAATTAATTAGCTAAGATCCGCATAATAAAATAAAAATCATCGTTTGAAGAGCTTCATTTATTTTACTACGCGGTTATTAGCTAATTAATTTATTGAATTCCTTATAACTTCGATGTTAGAAACATTAATCCTCCACGTCATTCTTTTTGCTCAGCTTTTTACAATCAGGTTCCTCTGGCTAGAGGGAAACGGCAAAAGAAATTCCGGAGGCATTAAGGAGAAGATTATAAGGAATGTTTTTTTTATTTAAAGGTCAAAAAGGCCGGTAAGATAAAAATTTATGCTATTTGATGTCGACTCGCCGAACGTGTAAGTATTTTTCCATCTACATCTATTTTAATTACATGATTTAACTCCTCCCTCCTTTTTTCATCATCCAACAACGGGTCTCCTCACCTTTGTTGCTGATATTCCACGCATTCGAACCAAACGGTTTGTTTCTTCTTTTGTAATGCGTATAGCAAGAGAGTGGAATTATTTGCCGATATCGTTCTTTTCATCCGACTACAATCTGGGTCTCATCGGCTTTTGTTACGCTTTACTTACTAAGACAATGCGATTTATCATCAAGGGTTACATTACTACTTGACACCAAGTCGGAATTAAGTCAAGCACTAGCACTACTGTTCAATCGATTGATGTCATACTTATACAAAAATTAACTTTAAAATAAAAATTAAATTTATTAAAAAAATTATAAAAATTTTAAGCTAATTTCAAACAACTAAAAAGAATACAACAATTTTGGGTTAATTAGTCATCAGCTGTAAAAAAAGTCGGTTTCTTTACTTATATGGTGATACTACTAAAACTTTGTGATTATATACTCAGAGTAATACAGTCAACTGTGCTGCTGTGTTCAGGTATCCATAAAAACACAACATCTTTTTTAAGAGACTTTAAAAAGGAGGAGGTTCTCAATTCGAGCGTATGTTTTTTTTGTATGTTATAAACATTATGGTGTCGGTACTAAGACATATTACATTGTATAGAAGAATCAAAGTCCCAAATTCAGAATGTGAAATTATTGTATTCATTTAGTTTTTTGAAGTCAGCTCTTACTTTTTATTAAACGTTAAGTTTTTTCACCCTTTTGAGTGAAATAAAGAATAAAACAATGTCAATATCGTCTAAATAGTTACATTAAAAACTTTATCACCTATTTTGTCACCGTAAGGGATAGAATTTATTCTCCAACTTTATATGAGACGTGTCGGCTTACCGTCCCATCGGACTGTGAGAGTGAGGAATAGAAATTCGGTCTGGAGGACATTATTATTATAACCATACAAGATCTCGCAACATACATATAGCAAGTGGTAAAATGAAAAAAATCGTACAACCTACTTCAATATAAATTATTAAGGATAACTCAAAAACTAATGGTCGGACCTTCAAAGATCATCAAAAGAGAGAAGAAGAATGTTCAAAATCGGTTAACCTAGAAAAAAGTTATGAGGTAACTCACATAGAAAAAACATACAGTCGAATTGAGTAACTCCTCCTTTTTGAAGTCGGTTAAAAAACATACAGTCAAATTGTAGATGCCTCCTTTTTTGGAAGTCTTCTATTAAAATCGGTTCACCTAGAAAAAAGTTATGAGGTAACACACAGAAAAAACATACAGTCGAATTGAGTAACTCCTCCTTTTTGAAGTCGGTTAAAAAAACATACAGTCAAATTGTAGATGCCTCCTTTTTTGGAAGTCTTCTATTAAAATCGGTTCACCTAGAAAAAAGTTATGAGGTAACACACATAGAAAAAAACAACAATCGAATTGAGTAACTCCTCCTTTTTGATGAAGTTAAAAAAACATACAGTCAAATTGTAGATGCATCCTTTTTTGTAAGTCTTCTATTAAAATCATCATTAAATGCATCATTAAAATGCCTATTCTATTATACAGGGGAATTTTTGTGGTAGAATAATGTACACATCAACGTAAAGTAACCAAAAAAGGAATAAAAAAATAAAACATTAGTTTGAACAACACACGTGTGGATAATCTGACTTCAGACTAAATATAGCGGGATGACTGCTAATTGGTTGCGGTTCTTAGAATTTACTTCATAGCCGCTCCAGACAAGGTTATGCATCATAATATAAAGAGTAATAAAAATAAAAATAATTGAATCCATACTTCTGCGTTTAGTTTGCTTATTAACTCAATGCAATGGCGGAGTGGCTTAGCTGATAGACAACTCGACTCGATTATAAGTTCCGGGTGCAAATCCAAGCCAGTGCCAATATATAATTTGTGTAAGCACTTAATTGCGCAAACACTCAAAGAACAATGGCTATTTTGGACTAGGAAAACACATAAATTGTTACCGATATGAGACTTTCACCAAAATGTAAGAACGTCTTTCAAACACTTAATTAAATTAAAATTTCATAAGTCAATTAAGCTGGGGAAATATAAATAATCGTCTATAAAAAATAAAACTTTGCTTATCGGAACGCAGTAAATATTTTATTAATGAACGCGTCCGTAATTATTAATGTTTCTAAAAAAGAGTATAACTACATTTTGAAGAACTCCATAGATACCAAAGAGTATATAATCTTATAAAAAGGACTCTGTGATAAAATCATTACGTTTTATCTATACTTTTCGATCTTGTTTCTGAATTAAAAATGAACTTCTAGTAAATGGTAACCGTATTGTTAATTATTATTCTTAGAAAAACTGTTCATTTTAAAATGCTACAAATTAATAATGCACAAAATAACGTCAAAAAACATATTGCATAATTACTAGGTTCTCCGTGCTTTTAAAAATATACTGAATGCTGTTCTTTGATATATAATCTTCATTATTCGCTTATTTACCTACACTACTAACATTATTATTATAATCATCATCACTACAGCCATTCACAAGTCCACTGCTGACCATAGACCTCCACCAAGGAATGCCACAAAGCACGCATCCATTGACTTCCTGCATGTCTTACCAGGTCGTCACTCCATCTAGTGGGGAGACGCCCTACACTTCGCTTGCCGGTACAAGGCTGCCACACGAGAACCTTTCTTCCCCATCGGTTGTCGGTTCTTCGAGCTATATGGCAGGCCCATTGCCACTTTAGCATACTATTTCTTTGGGCTATGTCTGTTACTCTGGTTCTACTGCGGATATACTCGTTTTTAAGTCTATCACTCAGAGAAACGCCGAGCATAGCCCTCTCCATAGCTCGCTGAGCGACTTTGAGCTTCCTCAAACGGCCAACAGTGAAGGACCACGTCTCAGACCCACAGGTCATTACTGGCAACACGCACTGGTTGTACAATCTAGTTTTGAGATTTTGAGGTATGCCTGACGTGAAGGTGTGTCGTAATCTAACGAATGCTGCCCAGCCGAGTTGAATCCGTCGATTGACCTCTCGGTCAAAGTTTGACTTACTTAGTCGGACTATTTGTCCCAGGACTATTTGTCCCATATTCGTCAACAACTTCGAGCTTAGTGGTCCCAACAACTACCGGCATTGGTGTGACATGGACGTTACATATGACTTTTGTTTTGTCCATGTTCATCTTAAGACCTATCCGTTGGAAGACACTATTGAGGTCATTGAGCATAGTGCTTAGGTCCTCCAGCGATTCTGCCATAATATATCGTCGGCAAATCGAAGGTGAGTGATGTACTCGCCATTGACGTTAATACCGTATCCTTTCCAGTCCAGTAGCTTGAAAACGTCTTCCAATGCAGCGGTGAAGAGTTTCGGGGATATTACGTCACCCTGTCTTACACCTCTCTGCAGTTGGATAGGTTTCGTACCCTGGTTCTGTACTCGGATAGCCATCGTAGCCCTTTTGTGCAAGCACTTCAGCACTTCGATATGCCGACAGTCAACTTGGCACCGCTGAAGGGACTGTAGCACAGCCCAAATTTCGACGGAATCAAAGGCTTTCTCATAGTCCACTTACGCAAGACATAGTGGCAGATTATACTCTTCGGTCTCCTGTACAATTTACCGAAGAGTATGTATGTGGTCTCTGGTGCTAAAGCCTTTTCGGAAACTGGCTTGTTCGGGAGGCTGGAAGTCGTCGAGTCTGCGTGCGAGACGATTCGTAATGACTCTAGAAAACAGCACGTAGACGCGGCTCAGAAGGGATATCGGTCTGTAGTCTTTAAGAGAGCGTTGTCGCCTTTCTTGAAGAACAAGACCACCTTACTTCTGCTCCACGCCTCTGCAGTGGTGCCACCATGAAGGACGGAATTAAAGAGCTTCTGAAGGACTTTAAGTACCGGTTTTCCACCGACTTTCAGAAGCTCCGCTGTAATTCCATCCTAGCCCGAGGACTTGCCGTTTTTAAGGTGCTGGAGAGCCATTCTAATCTCGCTCAGACTGGCGTCCGGGATATCATCGAAATAGTGTCGGGTTAGATAAGACTTGCTCTTGGATCGTTACTCACACTTGCGTGTGGCTCCAACTATGACGTGTACAGCTGCCCATAGAACCTCTCAATCTCACTCAAAATCTCAGGTGTCCCGGAAACAATGCTGCCACATTCGGTCTCCAGCTTCGACAGTTGGCTGTTCCTGGAAGACAGATCTCTGGCAAAGACTTTGGAGCCCTGGTTCCATTCGATCGCTTCTTTAATACGAGCAGTATTAAAGTTGCGTAAGTCCCGCCGTATACATTTGCAGATCTGTCTGTTCAGTTGCCTGTATGCTATCAAATCTGCTGAAGACTGCAGCTTCATCTCCCGTCTAACAACCATGAGATTAAGAGTGTGATCGGAGAGTTTTTGTGTTCTTCTGCGACGGGTCTTACAGAACTTAGCTCCGACCGCATGGACAGTTTCCACGAGCTTGTCATTCATATTGTCCACTGCATTGCACTCTTCTAGGCACTGAAAACGGTTTTGTAACTCGAGCTGAAATGTTTCGGGACTTTGGATTAGAGCACGAGGGGGACGGAGCGTTGACTTCATTAGACGACACCTCTCCAAATTAACGTTTAGGTTCAGTGTGCCATTCGGTGATCGCTACCAGTTTTCACCCTCGCGATCACTGATACATCACTGAACAGTTGCCGTCTAGTCGTCATAATGAAGTCAATTTCATTTTTTGTCGAACCGTCGGGGGTCGACCAGGTCCACTTCCTGTAGGGCCGCTTCTGGAAGAAAGATATCATCATAAAGAGTCCCTCTTTCTCCATGAAGTCGGCAGCTGCTGGCCTCTTGGGTTCCGTTGCCCTATTCCGAATTTCCCTACTTTCAGCTCACCGTTCTCTCTTGTGCCTAGTTTTGCGTTGAAGTCTCCCATTAACACCGTATAGTGGGTTTTGGAGGAATGCATGGCTCTAGAGATATCCTCATACATTTCCTCCACCTTCTCATTGGGATGTGCCGAGGTTGGTGCGTAAACCTGTATGACCTTCAGCGAATACCGTTTGGTTATTCTGAGTATAAGGTACGCAACCCTCGTCGACACACTCCCAATCTTTACAACGTTGCTAAAGAGAGACTTGTGGACGATAAATCCGACACCTCCTTGGGACAGATGGTCCCAAAGAGATGTCGGATTGGGAGTTTTACCGTGAGAGGATTACCGTGTCCTTCCCCTCTATTCGGACCTCGGATGATCCTATAATATTCCAGGGCAACTTGTTTATCTCTTCTTCCAGCTCCAGGATCTTCTCGTCAGTCCTCAAGGTGCGTACGTTATAAACACCGTAGCCAGGAATAGCGGGACCGCCGGGGACTGGGGGCCGTTTTTTAGTGTCGTTGCTAATCGGGGGTATATTGCCATAGTTGCCACGCTTGGCGAGCGGGTTGGCAACCGCAGTTTTTATTGCTTTTTGCATTTATCAGTAAGATGCTGCTGCCCATCTTCTGCCTCAGTTTCCCTCAGTCGCCTCTTACGACACCCACGGGAAGATATGGGGTAGTGGGTATTCTTACCTGCCACTACAAGGGGTTTATTATAATATCGTTCAAAAATTTATTTGAACTTTTTTTAAATACAGCGATGCGATAATAATAAAAATTAGATTTTATAATACACTTATTATTCAACATAAATATTACACACTTATTTATTATTTTATTTATGAGATTACCTGATAGAAAGAGTCTATCAGGCTGCCCTAATATGTGCTACCGGTTTTCACGTGTTTCACATAGTTTCATCACAATGTTTTCTTTTGCCGCCGAACAAGTAGGAAACCAACATTTTCAATTGAAATTAACAATTTCACTTGTGACGGCTGGGAACGAACTCGGTTTGTGTGCACTATGAAGTTTTAGAGTTACCGCGGCATTCACGACTCTTCCGATACGGTTTTAACTTATACGTCACATAATTATTGGTAGATTTAAAAGATAAAATACGTTGTAGGGCCACTACGAAGCTATATTATGGTTGTAGAATGAATAGGTCGCTTCTAACGGAGAATACCAGCGTAAAATAGCAGCTTAATTCTGATGTGTTTCGTATCGTGAATGTAGAAAACTGGAGACCCCTGGAAACGAGGCATTCCATATTAGTCCACAGAGCTGACAACGCATCTGCATTTTGATTTTTAATCGAGACTAGATGTAAATGTCTATGAGCCACAGCCTCTACTTTACATTAGGTGTGTGCTCGTTTGTCACCCTTTATCTTATCAAAATATAACTAGGTACCTAACAAGCTGTGTCTATATAAGGTGTAAACTTATCATAAAAATCTATCAAGTAGTTAGGTGATTCCATCACCGTATAACGTCTGTAAACACTAAAAAATACAAAAAATTTAAAAAATAAGGATTCGGTTAACAATCACTCTTATTTCTAAAGACATAGAGATCAATGTTCAGACGTGGATTTTTTATAGGCTGTAATGTGGCTCCAGATAAACCGTACATTCAACTGAACATTAGTTTTTTTATTTCGGAAAAAATAAAAAGATAAAATTTAATAAATGTGAGTATTCCGACATATATTTTAAACGTTACAAACTTTTATAATCTGTGAAAGACTGAAGAGGGAAAGACAGAAAACAAATTTTAAAATAAGGCGGTCATTACGCGTGCTTCGGCAACTGACATTCCGATCGTCACATCAAGACTCCTAAATAGCGTCCTTACGATGAAAGCAAGACACTTATTATGTGTTCAACTCAAGTTTTACACTCTCTACTGTCAAATATTTCTTCTCAAATCCTGCCAGTGTCGTATTTTGCGTTGTTTTCTGTATTAACCTCGGGAAGCTTCTTTCGTTGATGAAACAATAAATGTTGCCCAGTATCGTACTTCTGTTTTGATATATAAAGCATCTTTGAAGAAGCAAGCAACAATATTTGTTATATTTTATCTTTATGTATTGTTTTTTTTTAACTTTATTATTTATTTACATAACATTATAATAGACGGCAATAAAAAAAAAAAAACAAAAGATAAAAAATATTCTATTCTGAAGGTGATTAGTGATAAGCCAGACAGTGTCCAGTCATGAGGCACTGGGTATACACATACGTCTATAACAACTGTCATAAACTGGCCCGGAAAATATTTAAATTAATGTGATAGTGTAGTTTTTATTCTGTTTTACTAACATTATTTGGAAGATCATATTTTGTACTAATCCTCTTATGGACCAAAAGTCAGAAATAAATTTATTTTTTTAAACTTTAATTATCATTCAATCCTCCGCTGTACTACAGAATATAGTTGTGGATGCTCGTACCGCTGCCAGATTGGTCTTCACAAAGAAGTGTCACTAACCTCAAACTGATGACCAATTCGTGCTGCAGCTATAATATAGTTGCAGCATGGCTCTACCACGTATAAGGGAGTGGGGGTAACGTTGTTGTTTTAAAAACCATTACCCTAGGTTTTCCTCTTGTATCATGGAGAAGTTAACTTACATAAATTGCACGAGACAAGCATCCGGAGCCGCAATTGTAGGCCATACAAATACATGGAAATTTGAGTTCATATTTTTGCCACTAGATTTGTAAACCGAACTGTATTTTAGATAGCATTTATTTTTTACGTCTTTGTAAATGGCATTCGGCTTTAATTCAGAATTACCCCCAAATATATCCACTACCCCATATCATCCCGTGGGTGTACGACACCCACGAATGAAATGGAAACAGGAAGAAATGCAGTGTTACGGTATAGTGGCGGTGTAAGAATATCCACTACCCCATATCATCCCGTGGGTGTCGTAAGAGGCGACAGTGGGAAACAAATAAGAAGATGGACAGCATCGTATTCCTAATAACGACTAAAAATAAAAAACTGCGGTTGCCAATCGGCTTACCAAGCGTGGCAACTGTGACCTCCCCGTATGAGAATATTTATGGGGGAGGCTTATGTTCAGCAGTGGACTTTAATAGACTGTAACGGATACAAATACTTGTTCTGTACGGGATTCGAATCCGCGGCCCTCAGCGCCGCAACTCAATGCTAAGCTACTAAATCACGGAACCGATTGATTGATAGATAACCGTTTTCAGATCGAATTGAAGATTTGAAATAAAGAGTGGTTCGTTTAATTAGCTTTTCTTTTCTGATGAGTTATTTATTTTCATGAATTTTAAAATTAATAATTGGGGAACTGCACTGCAATGCACTTTGGCTGCAGCATTAATTCGTCGGCTCGACCGGGGAAGAACCACACTCATTATATATATGTATATATACTGTATCAGCGTAAAAATAGTAGATAGCTATATTTAGCTAGACTATGTTTTTAGTATGGTGAGTGACGAGAACCTGAGACAATTTTTACTGGAAACGAGGCATTCCATCTTAGTCGCATTTTGATTATTATTCGTAATCCCTATACAGGGTATTTTGCAATAACCGGCCAAACTTGCAGATAACGTTCAGAATAAGTAAGTATAGGCAAATGGTGAAAAAAAATTAATTTACAAAATCACAAATATTCTATATATTTTTATCTTTTAAATTCAAAATGCCTGATAATGCATTATTTTAACTGATTTTACTGCGCACGCACATTCGAAAGGGTCGATCGGTAGGCAAAAACATTGTTGATGTAAATCACATTAAATTTGGGATAATTTCAAATAAAAGTAGAAGCCTTATTTACTCGTATTTCCAAAAACTGCGATAACGGTATATCATTATTTATATATATTTAAACTTAAGTTTCAAAAATAATCCTGTATATAAAAATCTATTGCTGTCCGTTAGTCTCGCAAAAACTCAAAAATGGCTGGATCGATTTTAATAATATTTCTTGTGTGTTTGAGCGGGTTCTTGGATGGTTTAGATTCACAATTAGGCCTGGTGCGTGGCGCTGTAGTCGTGATCGAGAAATCACCCGTGCGAATCGTATTTTGGATCCCCGCATTCACTTGTCATCAGATATACTATGTGAAAGTTTGGCTTTCTGCAAAAATTTAATTTGATCTCAGAGTGATCGTCAGAGATCTTTAAGAGTGATAAAACTTAAATGGCTTTCCATATTCTTGTAATCTATATTGAATAAAAATTATTCTAATCTATTCTGTTCTTATCCTAGCTATGATATATGTAGTTAGGAAAACACGTTTATTTTTTTTTGTGTAAGAAAGTAAATTTGTATATTTTTATAATGAGAAATAGAAGGTCGGGAAATCTGTTCAATTCTGTTGGTAAATACGGATTTTGAAATGAACATAGTAACGGAAAGGATGCATTTTCGACGTTCGATTTTTAAACGTTAAGAAAATATTTTATGTAGTTAAAACTGTCAAAAAAGAAAAAAAGTATAAAATAAAGATGTAACAGATATGTTTTTGTAATGTCGCCGAGACGGTTCTTGAACAGTTTCGCGGAAACTAAACAAAACAAATTTTTAAATTTACGGCGCACTCACACGTGGCCGTCCCGAATGTCCTGTTGAAATCGCTCCTGTCACTTTATTCCTGAAATAGTCACTTTTTATTGTTCATGTAATACCGACTTCAGCACTTCTGAGCCATAAAGAACGTTAAGTGTACACGTGTCAAAATTAAATGTCACTTCAAAATATAAATTTATTTTGAGGTGGAGAGAACACGATTTACTATTTTTTTGAACTTTTACTAAAAGGTTCCATAATTATCATCATCACAACCTTTCATAAGTTCACTGGGGAATATAGGCCTCCCCAAAGTACGCCATAATGTACGGTCATAAATCACCTGCATCCATCGACTTCCTGCGTACCAGGTCATCACTATCCAGAAGGAGGCCGCCCTAAAATTCGCATACTGGTAAGGTTGTTTAGATGATCTGAAATTGTCTTAAATAGAGATGTCGGTATAATTTTATGATCACCTATTTGATTTCAACTTTTTTTTATAGAATAAGGGTGACAAGCAAGCTCACAGCCCACCTGATGTAAAGTGGATGCTGTGGCCCATAGACATCTACATCCTCGATTAAGAATCAAAATGCAGAATGCGTTGTCACCCTTGAGGACTAAGATGGAATGTCTTGTATCCAGTAAAAAGAGCCTCCGGTTCTTTACACTCACCATAGGAAACACAGCAGCATTGAGCTGCTATTTTACGCTGGTATTCAGTGAGAGCGTGATCCTTCCCCGGTCGAGCCGATCTATTCGTGCAACAGCTATAATATAGCTGCAGCATGGCTCTACCACGTATATAACTAGTGATATCCTTCAGTTAAAAATTCTTAAAGTATCGTCGATACTTACGCCTACAGCGATCTCAGATTTAGACTCGAACTTTTGACTGCGTTTCCAGTTACCGGTTAGAGTACTTTACTTGGAATAAAATGGTTGCAGATGGGTTCGACTTCGAAGCCATAATGTGCAAAAGATGTGTCTACGTGCTAAGTCGCATGCGGGCTAGCACCAAAATCATCCTGAGCGTACTAGCGGACAGGTGGGATTTACCAATGCTGGGGCGTTGGATGAAACTGCTTACTGTAAATTAGACACGACCTTGGTTAGTCTGTTATATTATTTTTAATTTTTATTTCAATTTTATTTAATGTAAATGCTAGCAGTAGGTTATAGGTCTTTAGGTTATAAATTGTTAAACATATGAATGATTGGTCGGAAATAAATGAATTATTAACACTTTCACTGTCCGGTTTTCAGACACAATAGTAAGACATTAGCAATGACCTATAATGTAGTGCACAGGACAGTGAAAGGGTTAATATTATTATAAACATATCACACTGCAGCTATGTTAGTAGTATAGTTGTAGCAAGAATGGGTCGGCTCGACCAGGGAAGGACCACGCTCTCAGAGAACACCAGTTTAAAATAGCAGCTTAACGCTGCTGTGTTTCGTATGGTGAGTGTAGAGAACCGAAGACATCCTTTTACTGGAAACGAGGCATTCCATCTTAGTCCTCACGGGTGACAACGCATCTGCATTTTGATCCATAGTCGAGGATAGATGTAGATGTCTATGGACTACAGCAGCCACTCACCATCAGGTGGACTGTGTGCTCGTTTGTTACCCTTATCCTATATTTTTTTTTATAAATAAGCCTTTCCCTTACCTGTTCCCTTCAATGAGGCGTATTATTAAGCTATAACTTTACACACATCTTTATTTGATTCACTTTAAAAATTTTATCGAATCGATATAAAACTCTACAAGTAGACGCCCTAGACGAAGGTTTATCGACCAAATTGGCGATATATAGAAAATGGGCCAGATTAGGAGTACCCTTAACCGACGAGCGTGTATGCATAGATACATGGATGTTAAGGAGGCGAGAGAAGTGTGTCAGGATCGTGCCAAATGGAAGTCCGTAGTCTCTGCCTACCCCTCTGGGTGACAGGCGTGAGTGTTTATGTTTTAAGTATCATTCAATATGACTTACAATGATTCAATTCTTTAAGTATACATTTACCACGTGCGTAGAAGCAAAGCGTGGTGACGAAACCATGCAATATTCCTTAATTATCCGGTTGTTATTCAGGTTGTTACTTTAATTTTTTAATTATTTTTAAAATTTTGTATATTAACATTTCAAAAGTTGTAGTTTATAATTAGCTGTTAATTATTCTTCTAACGTATTCTTAAAGTCTGTATTGTGTACCTACTAAATTAATATAAAAAAATATCATAAAATTCACATGCCCGATTTATAAAGGTATTATTTGCATATTTCGTTTTTGTTTAAGGTGCATCAATAGTTTTTTTCCGAGAACTAAATCGAGGATAAAATTGCTTGTAATAGAAAAGGTGAATCAAATGTTCACACTTTATTAATAATAAGTTAATTAAACGCGATATAATCCGTAAAATTAGTTTTATTCAATAATACGATTTTTTAAATTTAATAAAAATTACTCAAACATTACGTGGTAGAGCCATGCTGCAGCTATATTAATTGTATAGTTGAAGCACGAATGGGTCGGTTCGACCGGGGAAGGAACACGGTCTCACAGAATACCAGCGTAAAATAGCAGCTTGACGCTGCTGTGTTTCGTATGGTGAGTGTAGAGAACCGGAGACCCCTTTTAATGGAAACGAGGCATTCTATTTTAGTCCTCACGGGTGAGATCGCATCTGCATTTTGATTCGTAGTTGAGGATAGATGTAGATGTCTATGGGCCACAGCAACTACTTACCATCAGGTGGACTGTGTGCTCATTTGCAACCCTTATCTTATAAAAAAGAACTCCATTTGCCACCAAAAGCGGCTTAGCTTTGAATGCCAGAAACCATTGAAAAAATTACACTCGTAACTTACGCGATCCCATTAGCTTATAAAAAATTGAGCGGGAAAGTTTAATTTGAAAACGTATATAAGGCGAAACTTTTATTTACGCTCCAACTAATTTATGAGTGAGTTGTGTATTTATGGTCAACTCTAGGGAGTTTACATTCAAAAAAGGTCCACATACGGGCTAAGCAAATTACTCACCAAAGGGCTGTCCCGCTAGCGGGATTGTGAAAAAAAAACTTGTTAAACGAATTCCGTACCCGGTTCCGACAAACGAGCGTTCCCTGTTTACAAAATAAAATGTCCTCTGTGAAACTGCACTGAATTAACAGCGAAACTTTTGTGCCATCAAAATTAACAGAATAGTTTTCGCAGGAGTGAGTTCACCAAACAAAATGACTGTGCAATCTGGCAGACTGGTTGGGAATAATAATAAATTCCTCCAGACTGAATTTCGGTCATGGCGGTCGGTCGAAGTGGATATTAGCCACCGGCACTGGACAGGTTTGTAGAGCACAAGTGTGTGCGCAAAATCATGTGCACCCCATATTCTCAAAGTCTGATGAGACAGCAATCCGACACGACTAAACAGATCAAACCGAACATATCATGCGTAGAACCGATATCTTTACATGTTTTTCGAGGCAGGGTGTGAAAAATTTTAAGATTGAGACTTTGGGTTACTACTGAGTATTTCTTGACAGAAAAACTCAATAATTAATTTTGTTCCGACCCGAGAATCGAATCACATGATGAGTAGCTGTGCTTACAACCACTGGACTAGCAGTTTAAAGAAAAGTGAAGCGAGTAGGTTATACCATCTATCTGAAGCCATGATAACTTTCTGGGGTTTCTCGTAGTCGCAATTAACGACACCAACGGTACATATGAAATGGAGTGATAATGTTAGAAAATTAAGTTTTAATTTTAGTTATAAGCCGTGGTAGCTCAGATGGTTAGCGCTCGCTGTAAGTTTCACAGTACCTACGCGAGCAACCCGGGTTCGATACCCACCGGCACCAATGAAATTATTAATTGCAATTTCAAGTGCTGATTTACCACGTACTCGGCGGTGAAGGAAAACATCGTGAGGAAACCTGCATGTCTGAGAAATCAAAAAAAAAATATTTTCGAAGACATGTGAAGTTCGCCAACACGCATTGGGGCAGCGCGGCGGACATTTCCTTGCCCTTAAACCCTCTCAGAAATGAGAGGAGGCCTGTGCCCAGCAGTGGGACGTATATAGGCTGTAACTTTACTTTTTTTAGTTATTTTATCTGATTATATATACAAGTTAATCGAATTTAAATTTTGAATATCTGGTACAAATAAACATCATCAATATTACTTTATTTCTTTCTTATTTTTATGGTATGAGTGCTTTGTATATTATTTATTGAATTCGCTCTCGGATTCGCGTAAAGAATACAATGGGCGGACTTAATGCTATGAGACATTATCTACCAGTCAACCCATGGAGTGGTGACAATTTGACGTAGGAGTAAAAATTAATTTAAATATGTAAAAAAAAATTGGTAATTGATTTCGTCGTTTTTCATATTAATGAATAAATCCGCAGATAGGTGTGACTATAGATGAAGACTAGACAAAGTATAGTGCGAATAGCCCTCAGGTGGGTATAACTTTTTCCACAAGGACGCATAGAAAATAATATATCATATGTTTAATAAGTATAAAGACAATCCTAAATGCGGATCTGTGCTGTGAACTGTCGAAATTAAATTCCAGCGTATGCAGTTCGATGTGGTCTAAAATAACTGAGTCACCCAATACTGTAGCAAACATGGAGGCTTGGGCTGAAGCGAATTCAATAGTTAGCACTATTTTTACCCGATTGCCCCAGAAATAGTACATTTTTATATATCATTTTTATATATGGCATCTGCAAATACAAAAAAAGGGGAGGGGAAGGTTTTTTCAGTAGATTTTTAACGCAGTCAGGTTTCTTTTTAAATTGACAGCTGAACAAAGAACTCTCTATTATACTGAGGGTCTCCCCTTGTGATCCATAACACAGATTTACGCCTAGTATTGTCACCAGATTCTCAGATCATAGTCTCATAAACATAGTCTGTACTTCTACTTTATTTAAACCTAAAGGTTGAGAATAATATATTCATCAATTCATTTGATTTATTTAAATCTCTCTTCCTCTTACGAAAATACATTCGAAAAGTTCTAGAAGACACCAAGTTATTCCATCTAATCAGTTTATTAACTTCTACGCAGTTCTTTGTCTTTATCCCTTGCTGCCTCAGCCAGCATCGGAATCCTCGGCGTCGACATATCGAATAGTGTGCAGTTTCGTGGTCACTTGAAAGGGAAGGTCAAATTGGCCTCTAAAAAGCTTGGCGTGCTCAGCAGAGCGAGACAGTATTTCATGCCGGCACATCGCTTGCAACTTTACAAAGCGCAAGTTCGGCCTCACATGGAATACTGTTCTCATCTCGGCCGGGGCACCCCAGTGCCAGCTCCTTCCACTTGACCGCATCCAGCACAGAGCGGTTCGAATCGTCCACGACCGAGTTCTTTCTGATCGGCTCGATACACTGGCGCTGTGTAGGGATGTTGCATCCCTTTGCATTTTCTATCGAATCTACCACGGGGAGTGCTCTGAGAAATTGTTCGGATTAATCCCAGCCGCCAAATTTCACGAACGCACATCGCGCCAAAATTCACGATACCATCTTCACCATCTGGATGCTTGGCGGTCCACGACTGTGCGTTTTACTAGGAGTTTTCTACCTCGTACAACTTCTCTGTGGAATTGTTTACCACTGGCGATTTTTCCGAACCGATACGACTTAGGGACCTTTAAGAAAAGAGCTTACACCTTTCTAAAAGGCCGGCAACGCTTCTGCAATTCCCCTGGTGTTGCGCTTGTTCATGGGCGGCTCTCTTCAAAAAGAAAACGTTGTCAAGTTTGCATTGCACACTAAAACCGTCGACGTTTAAACCATATCAGTCAAAATCTAAAAGCGCGGTTAACGTTTGCGTTTCACGAATGTATAAATCCGCGTATACTCGATAGTGTTTACACTGTACGTTGCAGCGGGTTTTGTTATCGTCGCTGGTACGATTATTTATCGCGGACGCAAATAAGTGCGTTTTCGGCGAAAATTTACTGCAGCTTATAGCTTATTTCGGTTTCTACTGCGTTTGATAGTTTATACACGCACACACGCACACACACTCACACACAAATAAGTTTAGTTGGCATACATGCGCATTTACAGACGCTACTTCCCGCTTCATCGTTCAAATTGTTTAAAGAATGCCGAAAATTGTATGTACCTGCACCCCAGAATGTACAGATATTAAATCTATATCTACTATGAGATTGTAGGAATAGAGAGTGCACCTGTACATCTTGCCCACAGGCCCGTGCACTATAATCCTGTCCTGCGCAGACAGCTTGCCTGCATTGAGACTGTCCGCCATGACAGTTCAGGACTGATTCCAACACGCATCATGTGTTAGTAAGTTGAACTAAGCGTTATTATAGAAGACAATATTATGAACAGAATAAACAGAATAATCGCAATCAATTTATTAAAAGTTCAGCGACCTCTAACACCTATTGCGGCGGCGCGGCGCACGCGCAGATTAACTCAAATTATCTAATAATGTGAGCAACGAGCCGCCTGCGCAGTACTACGCAGTTAACTGCCACCATACATTCAATAGCTAAGTCCCTGATTACTACGAATTGAATAGGGTTGTCAACGCAAAATATCGATAATTATGTTTTTTTTTACTTTCTTTTATATTTTAGGTACGTATATTGTATAAGTTCTATTAATAAGACTCTCACAGACTGGAATATTATGTTGATCACAGAACCAAATCCCCTATACCTTTTTTATCCTGTATATTATATATATATGCTATTATATGGAACAGTATTTTTTTATATATACATTAAAGTAGGGCTGCTTTGTTTGTCTCGTTGGTCTAGTATCATAATATTCTGGGTTCGAATTCCGTGTCGGGCCAAAATCAGTTATTGGGTTTTTCTTTCAAGAAATTCTCAATTGCAGCCCGTCGTCAGGAAGCACGTAAAGCCGTGGGTCCTGCGTCTGATCTTCCTCCGGTCGTAGCGTATAACCGTCCCATTGGACTATGAGAGTGAGGGAATAGAGAGAGCACTCATGTTTGCGCATACACTCGGGCACTGTAATCCTGTCCCGCGCAGATGGCAAGTCTCCGTTGAGACTGGCCGCCGTAACCGAAACTTCGTCTGGAGGATATTATTGTTCTGCTTTTTTAAGATTTTTGCGTCATATTAGGATGAAGATCTAGTTCGCAGTATAGTTTAAGCTATATCTATATATATTAAGCACCATGGCATTTGATGGATACTGGTAGATTAGATGGACTTCAATTTATACACTATAATCCACCGTACTCTCTAATCCTTCAGAACAAAACTTTTGTCTACCATTTTTCTTCATCGACTTCTATGAAAGCGAGTGGAGCAAAATAAATTAAGGTTATCAGGTGAATTAATTCCTACAGAACTAATAAATTTTTTAGTGCGTAAATCAAATGCTTGCGATATTATACGAGTATGAACTGGTATGTTCACTGGTATTTATGCAGCTGTTAATGATGAATCAATAAAATCTATGCGCAATAAAATTTAAAAGCAATAAAAATCAACACTCAATATATAAACACGTAGCTTCGTTTTACTAGTAATTATTGAACCTATAAATAACTGATTATCGCATGTGAGGATTTCGCCGTACGAGTGGCTGCCACGCTTAACGGGCGGGTCGACAACTGCAATACTTTTTATATTATCAAGATGTTGCTACCCATTCCCTGTTTTAGTTTTCTTTTGTTGCCACGTACCACTTATTATACTGATCATTCCATGGGTGTCCCATAGGAATGATAATTTTATGCCACCAAGACACAGCAAATATAATAATGAAGAAATATAAAAAAATTGACATTAAATATTTTTGAAGTGAAAACTTCTAGGATTTGACCTGCGAGAGAATGAGATAGAATACAGTACACAGTGTTTCATATTATGTAAGGAGATTATGCACGTAATCTATTAGCAGTAAGGAATAAGGACGAAATTTGTTAAATAGAAAATATTTAAGTACTTACGATTTTTTTTAAACTGGCTTTACGGCTCTGGGTTCTAGCCCTTCTAAGCCTGAAGTTATAATATATAATTATCCTTCATAGTACACTGCTTCACAATATGTTGATGCGTCACATTGTGCAGCCCTTGGGATATTTTGACAACAACTTGAGCCAGCAGACAGCTGACAGTTGGCGATGGTACCTCAAGGCGCCTAAGCAAACAGACACCTTATCTTGAGATTTACATCACCATCAGAGCACTTGTTTCACCGTTTCCACTAATAGTTCACATGCGCAGACACTTAATACACAAAATCGCACCACATTTACATATCAAAGTCCACTTCAAACCATCATTTAAACAATAATACAGGAGCAGCAAACCGCCGCCGGTCAAGTTCCCGCCAAAACTCGTACTTACGATAGTGAAATTGTAAACTTGGAGTCTGTACATATGTGAATGTAGAATAAATTTTTTTAACTTGGTAACAATATTATAATAAAAAAACACTACAAATACCTCTACTACTACTCCTGATACTACGCCTTTGTCTCATCATTTCGAAGTTTGCTTTTTCAAGGTTTTTTGTAGTTTGGTTAAAGTTTCACTACAGCGTGTGAACTGCACACATGTTTATTTTATTAACTTGAGCTGTAAGTATGTATATTAGTATGCATTATGTATGAATGCAATGGTATTTTATAATTCAGTTTCACTTCCTTGCTAACGTCTGAATAATCTGAAATATGCAGATGTATTAAGAACCAATGACAAGAATACCTTCTTGACTACGACCTAGTATTCTTACATTACAGCATCACAGCTCATAAGCAGTTTGTGTGAAGTTTTTTTTTAAGCTCTTGTAGTATTTAAAGTGTATTTCATCGATATTTTCAACAGTAATTTTTACGTTGCAGCCCTAAACTACTGTTATCAAATGGTAAGATTATCTGGTTCAAACGAAGAGAAATTGAAAGGGTTATAATGTATATTTCAATGGTTTTTTTTTCGTATTAAATTAGTTTCTGTGCTTTCATCATCAAATTAGCTGCTATCTTTTTTATAGAATAAGGGTGACAAACGAACGCACAGTCCACCTGATGGTAAGTGGATGTTGTGACCCATAGACATTTAAATTTATCCTCGATTAAGAATCAAAAAGCGGATGCGCTGTAACAACTTAAGACTAACTGCCTACTGCCATTAAAAGGGGTCTTCGGTTCTCTACACTCACCATACGAAACACAGCAGCATTAAGCTGCTATTCGCGTGGTACTTCCCCGGTTGAGCCGCAGCATGGCTCTACCACGTAGATATATTTTCTTCCTTTTGTGATTATATCAACATGTTTTACTATACTATACAGAGTTAGAGTATTGTTATACATTACTAATCTAATTTACTGATCCGTGGAGGTATCAGTGGAGAATACGGGTGTTAAGGAGAAGCACCACTTTCTGGAGCCCCAATATATGGTGTTCTGTCATGTAGCCGCAGTCACCTCAGATAAATCGGAAGAGTGACGAGGTTTAAACGGGTGGCAAAAGTGACTGCTGGAATAATTTCAGTTGCATACCACATCTTTGTCACCTCGGGAGCCAGATCAAAATATTTTGCTCTTTTAAATATTTCGGCTTTTACGAGGTTCTTGTCATATAAAATAAAAATCTTTCATAATAATATCCTTCAATTACCCGTTCTATTATAATATTATCAGGTTAATAACAAGAATAGCCCTGTCTGTGTAGAGTTTTCATATTACTGGTATAGTTGTAGCACGAATGGGTCGGCTCAACCGGGGAAGGACCACGCGCTAACAGAATACTAGCGTAAAATAACAGCTTAACACTACTGTGTTTCGTATGGTGAGTGTAGAGAATCGAAAATCCTTTTTACTGGAAACGAGATATTCCATCTTGGTCCTCACGGGTGACAATGCATCTGCATTTTGATTCGTAATTTAGGATAGATGTGGATGTCTATGGACCACAGCAACCACTTACCATCAGGTGGAATGTGGGCTCGTTTGTCACCCTTATCCTATAAAAAAAAAAACTTAAAAATTCCTGGTTTGTTTCCCTCTGTCGCCCCTTACGTACTCCTCACCCCACGCACGCCTCTTACACCTCTTATTTTACACTGCATTCAATAAATGAAAATAAGATAAGCGCTTACCATTAATTTTACAGCATGCAAGCAACTAGAGTTCGATTCTCGTCAGTGCACATACACTTGTTACTTACAATTTTAAGTGGCAGTCTTCATATGTCTTTGAATTATTGTATGCCTCAATCATAAAGGTTTCCTCACGAAGTTATCTAACACTGTCGACAGCGTAGCAAATCAGCGCTAAAATTTTAATTAATATTTTCATCGGTCACAGCGTGGATTGAATTTTCTTTGCTCGTATCTCGCATGTCATGCTACCACAGTATTATGTCGCTTTTAAGTGGACCGAACGCAATTTTAATTTATTGAATGCAGTGTAAAATAAGAGGTGTAAGAATCGTGCGTGGGCTGAGGAGTGCGTAAGAGGTGACAGAGGGAAACAAGCCAGGGATTTTTTTATAGGATAAGGGTGACGAATGAGCACACAAGTCCACCTAATGGTAAGTAGTTGCTGCGGCCCATAGACATCTACATCTATCTTCGATTGCAAATCAAAATGCAGATGCGTTGTCACCCGTAAGGACTAAGATAGAATGTCTCGTTTCCAGTAAAAAGGGTCTCCGGTTCTCTACACTCACCATACGAAACACAGCAGCGTTAAACTGCTATTTTACGCTGGTATTCTGTGAGAGCGTTGGCTTTCCCTGGTCGAGCCGACCCACTACACTACAATAAAATAGTTAGTTTATAGTTCAGTAAAATAGTTAGGTTCATTATATTGACTTATATTATATTACTACGTCTTATATCTACGCTGCAGCTGTATTAAGGCTGCAAATAGAATATGTCGACTCAACAAGAAAACCATACCCTCACAGATAATCAACGTGAAATAGCAGCATAATATAATAATATAATAGTGTTTCGTATGGTGAGTGAAAGCCGGAGATCCTTTTTATTGATAACGGGGCGTTCGATCTTAGTTCTCAAGGGAAAGAACACATCATCATTTTGATTCTTAATCGAGGACAGATGTAGGTGTTCTATGCGCCACAGCATCCAATTACTATCAGATGAAGAGTGTGCTCGTTTATATCCTTAACACGGCTAAAAACGCGACAGTGGCAGCGCTATTTCGAACCTAAAACCTGTGACACAGTAGTCAGAGACGCTGAACACTGAACTAACAGATACGACTTTATACCTAGACCCCGAGATTTATGGATTTATCTCGGTATGTGTGGAATATTTTATGCCCCACATATCGACGTTAACTTCAATGAGCCACAATCATGTTTCATTGTGTGCTCGTTTGTCATCCATAAGAAACTATGTATTTAACAATTACAGTTCCAACTGACAGCATTTACTAAATACCGCATTTGCTGAATTTCATTCCTTAATAACAGTCTTTCAACAGTCCACCGCTGAACATAGGCCTCCCCTCTTTCCTTTGCGTTATAGTGGGGATATTTGCCGCAGTTGTCCCGCTTGACAAGCGGGTTGGCTACCACAGTTTTAATTATATATAATTGTTTGTTGTTTTCAGGGAGAAGTTGTTGGCAATCTCCTATTTCATGTCCTTGTGTCGCTTCTTACGACACCCACGGGACGATATAGAATAATGGATATTCCTATACCGTCACTACACCGTAAATCTTCTTCTCTATCAAAGAAAAGTAGCTTACACGAAATTACACTCGGACTAAATTGTAATTAATAAAACTCTCACAAGTATATTACGTAGTGCGAATAACTATGTACATAACTACGTTATTCTAATTAATGTGTTTATGTACACTGCTTGGTACGCTGTTGATTTATTTACCCAACTAAACACCAGAATTACGTAGCGACAATTAGTGTTGTAATATATAATACATATATAATGCTGTAGTCTCAGTGTAGGTAAACACAATTACGAGTAAAACTAAATAATTTGTTAGCTAGAGAACGTTTAATAGATGTGTGCGTGTTTGTGTGTGTAAATATACTTTCAATTAGAATCCATTAAATTGAATATCCCTTGATACATTTACGAGTATTAAGTTTAAGTAAACGTGAGCCGTAGTAGCTCAAGGGCTAAACGCTCTCTTTAAAGGAGAGAAACTCGGGTTCGGTCCTCGCTGACTCCATTGTTAATTTCAATTTTAAATCCTACGATTTAGATAAATATACTACGTACTCTAAAGTAAAAGAAAACACCACAAGAACACGTGCATGTCCGAGTATAGTTAAAAAAAAATATTTCGTTATAAAGTCCGCCAATAAGTGATGGGAGCAATGCGGCAAACCATTTATTGTCCTAAATTTCTCTCAGTAATGACCCAGAGTATCCCAAAGTGGGAAGTTTATAAAATGCAAATTTAATTACTTTTAAATACTTTTAATCAAAAAGTTAACAAAGAATTCATGTAGTTGTCTTCTGTTAAATAAATACTGTTTTTTTTTTAATAGATATAAAATGACAAGCGAGCACACAGCCGAAATGATGGTAAGTGAATACTGTGTGTGAGTGTGTGTGTAATAGAGTGATTTACCATTTAGGGCACTTAGATTGGTAAACTTAGAGGTAAGTGATGATGAAGTGGGCAATAATTAAGGTGGGATTGCAGTCAAGTACTGGCTTTTAATGAGTATGAATAATTATAAGTTATAACAAAAAGTAAACACCGACATCAAATGGTTTAAAGAAGTTATTTATTTGCTACCCTTAGGGGAGGAATTTTTTCTCTAAATTTATATGGGAACACCCTTAAAGTATCATCAAAGTTGGTTCACAATCTGCGAAGATATCGCGTAACATACATACAAAAAAAACATACATTCGAATTGAGAACCTCCTCCTTTATGAAGTCGGTTAAAAATTAAAAGCATAAATAAGACGCTACACTGTCCTTCCCCGCTCTAGCCGACCCATTCGTACCGTAGTCATAATATGTACGAGCAGCTATGCAGGTCCTAAAACAGGACCTAAAAGATCTATTGTGATCACAGTCATAATATTTTACAACTTTGTTGCAGTGCACAGAACCGGAGATCCTTTTCACTGGAAACGAGCCATTTTATCATAGTCCTCAGGGTCGATAATGCATCTGAATTTTGACTCTTAATCGAGGATAGATTTACTCGTGTCTATAGCATCTACTTATAATGACGTGGACCGCGTGCTCGTTTTTTTTAACCGAGTTCATAAAAGGAGGAGGTTGTCAATTCGAGTGTTTTTTTTGTATGTGTGTTACGCAATATTTTCGCAGATTGTTAACCAATTCTGATGATTCTTTTTTTAATAAATAGGTTATACTTCAAGGGTGGTCCCATATAAATTTGAGGGAAGAATTCCACACCGAAAGGTAGCAAATAAATAACTTCTATCTTAGCAATTTCAAGTCGGTTTTTAATTTTTGTTAAAATTTATAATTATTACCATTCTAAGGCAGCGCTTGACTACTATTCCACCTGATGGTAAGTGGCGACGCAGTCGAAGATAGTGAAGCGCACTGACTTAACAAAAGTCTTTTCACTCTTGCCTTGAAGACACTCACATTTTTCACACATCTTTTGTTTTATAGAATAAGGATGACAAACGAGCACACAGTCCACCTGACGGTAAGTGGAAGCTGTGGCCCATAGACATCTACATTTATCTTTGAATAAGAATCAAAATGCAGATGCGTTGTTACCCCTGAGGACTAAGATGGAATACCTCGTTTCCAGTGCAAAAGGATCTCTACACTCACCATACAAAACACAGAATCATTGCTGCTGTTATCCCAGTCGGGCCAACCTATTCATGCTACAACCATAATACAGTCGTAGCGTGGCTCTAAAACATATAAAATGAAAAGGACGAATGGAAAAAGGAAGAAATGCAGTGTTACCATATAGTGGCGGTGTAAGAATATCCACTACCCCATATCATCCCGTGGTTGTCGTAAGAGGCGACAGAGGGAAATAAATCAGGAGATTGACAGCAGCGTTTACCTAATAACGACTAAAAATAAAAATAAAACTTCGGTTGCCAACCCGCTTGCCAGGCGTGGCAACTATGACAAATATCCCCCGTATGAGGCAATCTATGCGGGAGGCCTATGTTCAGCAGTGGAGTTTAATAAGCTGTACTGGAAAAGACTGAGTGCTCGTTCGTCACCCCTATTCTTAAAAAAAATAAAACGTATAGGCACTACCGTTGCTGTCAACAACACCTCACCAACGGTACGTTACAAGAGACAATACAATTTTCCGCTTATCACGAACGGTGCAACGTACTCTGAAATTACCGGGCGGTCGCCGAACGAAAAAAAGTGTGCCATCATCAATACCGTTGGACGCATTTGAATGTAAATGCATAATTATTTAGCATCCTGCATTATAACAGAGTTAACGGTGGCCCATTGTGGCTTGATGGACAAATGATTGCGAATTTTTTCTCTCTCGTTATATTTTTTTCAATGCCGGATAAAGAGGCGGGCTGTCCGGCTGCGAACCTGATAAACACAGGGTTTCCGAGAATATGAATCGAGATTTATAGCTTTATACTCATAGGCTCTCGCACATTATCAACTCGATACAAGACATACATCGTGGTAGAGTTACGCTGCAGCTATATTATGGTTGTAGCACGAATAGGTCGGCTCAACCAGTGCAGGACCACGCTCTCACATACCAGTGTAAAATAGCAGCTTAATGAAACAAACACAAACTAAACTCACCATGCAAAACACAGCAGGTGTTTTGTATGGTGAGTTTAGAGAACCGGAGACTATTTTTACAGGAAACGAGGCATTCCATCTTAGTCCTCAGAGGTGACAACGCATGGGCATTTTTATTCTTAATCGAGGATAAAATATATATGTCTACGGGCCACAGTATCCACTTACCACCAGGTGGACTGTATACTCGTTTGTTACGCTTATTCTTAAAAAAAAAGTTCAATAGTCAACTCAACAGAAGACCAACTCCGTCGCAACTTCCATTTTGGTTCGGCGTCAATTAACCGATCACTCGGCGTCCTGTAGGCAGTCAACTCGGTGTTGAGTGACTGGTCAACGCTTCGTTAATCATTTCCTTTTTTTTCCAGCAGGATTCGAACCCGCGGCCCTCAGCGCCGCAACTCAATAAGCTAAGCTACTGTGCTACGGAGCCGTCGGAGACATGTGAAGACTGCCAACATGCATTGGAGCAGCGCGGGGGACTTTTCTTTCCATAACTCTCAGAAAAAGGTGACAAGTGTCCAGCTATAGAACGTAAACATCTTAACTTTACTTTTCACTTTGGGTAATATTCCTGATGAGTCGTTACGGTATGCCTTTACATTTTAGGCTTTTCAGCAATGTTTTTAAATTTCACAGCAAGTGTTAATTTGGAGTTTCAAATATATCCTGTTAATATTTGTTAGTTAAAACTAAAAGTAGTAATATTAACGAATAGTAATATTAACATCGTCATACATACGAAAGGAAAGAACTCATAATCAACACAGACTCCCTCAAAGTGATATAAAACACAGTCCTGAGCCACCTGCTTCCATCGACTTTCTACATGTCTACAGGTCTTCACTCTCTCTATTAGGGGGCGCTCTACACTTTGATTACCAGGCTGTCTCTCAAGAACCTCTCATCCACATCGGTTGTCGGTTCTTTGAGCTATATGGCCGGGCCATGCCACTCCATATTACCTTTACACCCAATGGAGGATGTAGGATAATGGATATTCTTACACCGCCACTACACGGTCAATGAATACCTTAATGATCTGCAAATGGTGCGATTGTTCACTCCTTTTACAATAAGAGAGTAGCTGCAATCTTATAGCATCAGTGTTATTTTTATCGTAGCACAATGTTATCGGATATATGTATATTGCAAATAAGATTTATTGTGGTAGAGCCATGCTGCAAATACAGTATACCTAATTACACTAAGAAACTGAAACAGGTTGCTCTAGCTTACACCTCTAGCCGTGGTACTTAGTTTTTTATTAGTTACTAGCGATCTCTGGATCTCAACAACAGCGCCACCTACCGGGTCCAATTGTGAATTGTTTAGATCATCCAGGGACCCGCTCAAACACACACAAAAAATTTCATCTAAATCGGTGATAGATCGGTGATAATGATAGATGTAGTTGTTACGCTTGGCAAGCGGGTTGGCAACCGCCTTTTTTATTTTTAGTCCTTGCATTTCCTGATTTGTTTCCATCCGTCGCCTCTTACTACACCAGAGGGATGATATGTGGTAGTAGATATTCTTATATAGCCATCATCAACATTGTTCATTAATTAATTGCAGCTTATCCAAGTCCATTGCTGAACAAATGCCTCCTTATAGATTGCCTCATAGGGTGGGTACTTATTTGATGACTATGTGGCTCAGTGGCTTATCTCAGTGGCCCCGTTTGAAAGGCGGGATCGCAACCATAGTTTTTTTTTAAAATTATTTTGAGTTTTTATTGGAACAGTTCCTCTGTCCACATCCCTTAGAACAAATAAATGAATTTCATTTTGAAGCAGCTCGATTCGTCAGAAACACCATCCATTTCGAGCCGTCTACGTTTTTTACATGAGGCGATTTATTTTCGAAGTGCTTTTTGTAATTCAACGTGAAACGATGAAACGGTGTTCTTGGAAAGCGCAGTGCCGCAACGTCAACATCATAGTGTATTATTTTCAGTAGCGGCTTTACTGACAATGTCAGCGTGATGACATGTGACAGATATAACTATAGTTATTAAAGCATAGCCTACATACGCAAACTGTTCGGATAATGTTTATATATAATTGCCATAACTATAGTTATTGTATACCGTGTAGTGGCAGCCTCCACTACCCAATATCGTCCCGTGAGTGTCGTAAAAGGCGATAGAAGGAAACTGAAACATGTGATGTGCAGCAGCATCTTTGCAACTCGAGATAATAAGAAATGCGATTGCCTACCCGCCTGCCAAGCGTGGCAGGACTTTTAAAGGATGTAATAGTTAATGTATATAATAAAAGTTTTTACTGGAAACGAGACATGTAAGTCATCACGGGTGGGAAGGTATTTGCATTTTGATTCTCAATCGAGGATCGATATCCCCTTACCACCAGATGGGTATTCGGATGTGCCACAGCATTATAAGGGTTATTATAATGGGATATTTTTCCCCCTTAATTTTTTTAGAGGTACTCAATTCGATTATTTATTATTTTTGTTACTCGATACGACTCGATGTTACTCGATATCTTCGTCAAATGTGAATCATTTTTATTTATTTATCTAACACCAACAAGACATACATTAACAAAAGCATAATATTTTTACAAGGAATCATAAATTCTAAGTGTTGGCTTAGTTTATGATTCTAATTTTAAGTTTTACTTCAGCGATAGTTCCACATAAAAGAGAAGAAATTCCATCGCATAGGTTACGAAAATAGGGGATGAAGTTTTTAATGTTACTATTTAGACGACGTTCTAGTCCTCTTGAGCTTGATATTTCTTAATCTACTCAAAACTTACAAGTAAGTAAAAGTCGATTTCAAAAAACTAAAATAAAACTTACATATATGAAGCTGTGAAGTAGAAATCATTTTGTGCTTTAAAGTTCTTTTAATAGAATAGAATAGAATCATTTTTGTTCAATATAAATTCCAGTAAGTACATAATACTTACTGAAAGTAATTTTTTTTACTTTTACCACTGGTTCGCAAAAAACCTCTGTCCTGGGAAGAACCAGCAAGAAACCCAGCGGTACTTTTTTTTAATAAGCATAATTTACAATATAATATTTTATACAATTGGTGGCGATCACCTCATTCCCAGGGGTTATTATCAGTCATGTACTCTTTAGTAGTATAATAACCCTTACTATACAATTTTTGCTTAATAAATAATTTAAACCTTTTGATAGATAAGGTCTGCATATTTTCTGGGACTTTGTTGCAAAAGCGTATACATTGCCCCATGAAGGAATTACTGACTCGTTGGAGTCGAGTAACTGGTATAACTAACTTGTGCTTGTTCCTATAGTATTTACAGAATGTACATCTAATGTTTTCTTATATTTACGCGAAGACTACACATTAAATGATTAAATGAAACTAATTTTTACGGATTATATCGCGTTTAATTTTACTTTTTAATTCCCGACGTTTCGGGTGCTTTACAGCACCCATGGTCACGGGGGGGGACTGAGGTGTTTGACGTCCCAATGTCATAGTTAGCCCGGCTATTGTTGTTGCATTGAAATTTATTCAAATAAGCTCAACTCACAGTTAATGATTTAAGCGCTCCGTTTCACTTACTAAAAAAGTTATATCTGCAAATTTGCTTCAAGTTAATCTAATTTATCCGCCTTGGAGTCACGCCAACTTGGTATGTGTGTTTGTCCTGTTTTATACTGGCTTAGATGTTTTTATTCCATAACAAAGTGGCCATTTCAAACAGTTTTTCCTTTGTCTTTTTACATTTATAATAAAATTACAAAATACCTTTATAAGTGATTTCTCTTCTGATTCTTCTATAACAGCCTGTAAAAGTCTTCCGCTGGATATGAGACCTTTTTTGTGCTAGGGAGGATTAGCCATAATTTTCACGCTAGACAGGCGGATCAGCTATTGCAGTACCAGATTTCTTGCACCATTTTCGCTGCTGCCTTTACGTTTGGCATGAAATACCCATTTCATGCCAAACGTAAAGAGACTATACAGTGGAGATACACGAGAGATCAGAGAGATTAAGAGACGACAGAGGAAAACTGAAACAGGATATGGCCAGCAGCATCTGATAACAACACTAAAATAATACAATACCGTGGTTGTCAACCCACCTGCCAAGCGTGGCAACTTCACTGCTGCTGCTGCTACTTTGATAGGCTGTTACGATGACGATGATTATAGTGAAGCATAAGGTTTTCTTTGAGCCACCAGCATCTACTCATAATCACCTAGCCTATGTGCAACTTTGTTAACCTCATTTGTTTAAATGAATAAGTTTAGGAGGTCTTCTAAATGTTTTCCAAGTATATTATAAGTTTAAGCAATGTGGTGGTGGCATTAATGAATACATCAGTACCACATTTCTTTCCATGGGTAACAACACCCATGGGTAGAAATGGGTTTAAACGTCACGTTAAAAGCAAATCTTCCTTAAAAGTCACTTAAGTTGTGGATGAAGAAAAAGAAGAAGGATTGTTACCGCTTTTGTCACTCAATATAATATAAAAATACACAATCAGTAACATATCGTTGCATTATGTTTTATACGTGGTAGAGCCACGCTACAGCTGCATTATGGTTGCAGGATGAATGGGTTAGCTCCACGGGGAAGGACCACACTCTCACAGAATACTAGCGTGAAATGGCTGTATATTACTGCTGTGTTTTGAATGGGGAGTTTAAAGAACCGGATACCCTTTTTATTGGTCACATCTGCATTTTGGTTATATTGTAGTGGATTGCACCAATTTGTCACCCTTATTTTTTTTTATTACATGTCGATATAATATTGTTTTTGTATAACTAGGCCCAATTACAGTTTAAAAATGTAGAATAATTCAACTACGTTCGGAAATGAAAGCGATTCATCTCGTTGAGGCTGTAACCGTGAAAGAACATTGCTACAAAATGGAATCACAGCGTGACGTATTAATTAAAGAAGAAGAATTTCAACTATTAAACGCTACGTTGAGCAGTTACGGCGAGACTGGGTGGAAATGTGAAAGAGATTAATATGACCCGCTGTGAATACGCATTCCTTTACGACGCGTTTTAAAGGCAATTGCACATTGAATCTGTTGCTATATAATTGACAACGTAACTATTTTTTAATAAACGTTAAACTACGAATTTCTCCTAGCCTCGTACCGGTATACGAAGTGTAGGGTGACCCCCCTCTAGATGGGGTGACGACTTAGTAAGAAATTCAGGAAGTCAATAGATGCAGGTGGCTCAGGACCGTACTTTATGGCATTCCTTAGCGAAGGTCTATGTTCAGCAGTGAACTTGTGAAATGCTGTAATGGTGATGAAACTTGGCATTTCTCCTGTCTCTCTTGAACGGCTTCCTGCATTGTCGTGGCTGCCCTAAATTCTGATCGATCTTGCTTAGTCTTCTTCGGATGCGTGTAGGTGGGTTCTGGCAGGAAGGGTGTCCTATCCTCGCCTATCCCTGCCTGCCGCATTTGTGGTAAAACCGCGGGGAAATAGGACTGTGGTGGGACTGCGGGGTAGCAGAGTGTCGGTATCGCAAGATTCCACTCTCACTACTTTCCACGGCCGGAACCTGCTAAGCGGTATACCAGATCCACGACTGGCCTGGGAAATGTGGTGCGTAATGGTACTCGTTTTTCCAGGCGCCAGGGTTACCCTGAACTCGTCAATCCGCAAATCTGGATTTGAGAAGGTTTATTATATATATCTTTAGTATATATCTTTAGTGGGATAGAGAAACGGAAGAAAGTGACTCACCTTAAGAAGTGCTCGTTGAGCACGTTCTAATTTAAATAGATGTGTTTTAGAAGTACCACCCCAAGCTGTTATGCAGTAGGTAATTAACAGAAACAGAAACAGAAACAGAAACTTTTTTATTCAATATATATTATAAATAATACTTATTGAAAGTCACTCTTTTGTTTAATTACCACTGGTTCGAAAAAAAACCTCTATCCTGGGAAGAACCAGCAAGAAACCCTGCGAGACCTTTTTTTTTAAATAACAGCTTACAATTAATGATTGCAAAGTGACAAGTAGGTTGATTTTATTATTTATTCATCTGCCACATGTCGAATATTTTTAAAAATATAGATCATTTTACGTAATTTATTAGTTAGAAGATTAATGTGTGCTTGAAAATTTAGATTGCTATCAATTATTATACCTGAGTACTTTATTTCATTTACTTTTTGGAGCCAAGGGCAAGAACAGTTAATAACATCTTTATAATTTTGACAAATATGTGCTTTTATATGGAAATTAGGTGATTTCACATAATTTCCATATAAAAGCACAGTTTGTTATCAGAGTGTTAATTTTTTTAAATGTAAATGACATATATTTTTTTTAGAGACATTCAGCATTAATTTATTATGTGTTAGCCAGTTCATAATTAAATTGAAACCAATGTAGGCATTCAGGTATACTTCTTCCCATGTATCACCGCTGAATAAAAGGGCAGTATCATCGGTATAAAAACAAGCGCCCCATTTATCAATTTTGTCTGGCACATGCTGTTTATATAGGTCAAAAACAGGGTAGGACCCAAAAACTGCCTTGTGGTACGCCATGAGAGACGGGAAGATCATCACTTATCCAATTTCCTATTTTGACACATTGCGATCGGTTAGTGAGATAACTTTCAAAAAATTTCAATTGTAATCCTCTGACACCTAGCTTGTATAATTTGTGAATTAACAGTGGAATAGAGACCGTGTCAAACGCCCTAGCCAAATCAAGAAATACTGCTATTACTTTTTTCTTTTCGTCCATATGTTTAACGGTATAACTTAAGAATTCATGTACTGCATCACTTGTAGCTTTGTCATTTCTAAAACCAAATTGCGCATGTGATAAGAGTTTGATGAGTTTGGTGATGTGAGATTTTTTGATTCAAGATATCTGACCAGTCTATTATTTACTACTTTTTCCAAGATTTTCGAAAATGCTGGCAGTATAGAAATGGGCCGATAATTATCGACGCAGTCTCTATTTCCGCTCTTATGAATAGGGTGAGTCATTGGTCGTTTGAATTTGCGAGGAAATACTCCAGTATTTAGAGATAGATTACAAATATATGTGAGTATAGGTATTAGAATATTTTTGAGAAGTTGCGCTCTCCCAAGGAGGGGCTGCTAAGGTGGGACCGGCGCTGGTGAGAATCGCGGATGTGTGCTGAAGTGTTCCCGAGTCTCTGCCTATATGTGGCAAAGGTGAAACGCTAAGTGTTTATAGTCGCTGCAAGTCCAACATAACCCATCCTTGCCCTGGCGAGGTGGGTATGCGTAGACATTTTCCGAATACAAGAAGACATTTCTCCTGTATCGAAAAGTCAAATTACATAATATTTAATTAATTATTACTTTTTAGCCAGTCCACTGTCCTATGAGTCATATATGAACATTTCGATTGTTTAATTATCGTGTCTTTTTTGTGGACAGGAAAGTTGTTAAATTTATTATATAACTAGCGACCCGCCCCGGCTTCGCACGGGTGATCTCTGGATCTTGACAGCAGCGCCACCTACCGGGTCCAAATGTAAATCTAAACCATCTAGGGACCTGTTCAAACACACACCAAAATCTTCATCAAAATCGTTCGAGCCCTTTTCGAGTTTAAGCAAGAATAAAAGTCAGTTTGACTTGAAAAGGACCACGTTTGCACAGGGTATCAGAATGAAATAGCAGCAATATACTGCTTAGATTCTTATGGTTAGTGGCGATAACCTAAAACCCTTTTCACTTGTAATAAGATATTCAATATTTGTCCTCAAAAGTGGCAACGTTTTTGCATTTAGATCTTTAATCGAGTATAGATGTAGGTGCCTACGGGCTACAGCTTCCACTTACCATCTCTTGGACTTGTGTTGGTTTGTCACCCTTTTATAAAACTGCTAAGTTTCATATAGTGAGTGGCTATGCCCTGAGAGCCTTTTTACTGATAATAACATACTCGTATTCAATCTTAATTCTCAGAGGTGGCAACGCATTAGCATTTAGATTCTTAATCGAGTATAGATGTAAGTGTCTACGAGCCACCGCTTCCACTTACCATTTCCTGGACATGTGATTGTTTGTCACCCTTCTACTTTAAATAAAACGTAGATTTTCGCCTCTATTTACATTTGAACACAGTGACACCTTTTGAATAAAATAGGATGGCGTGTGCATGTGCAGAATATGTTATAGGAAAGGGACAGTGAGTTTGAAAAACTCCCGGCAATATTATTCCAAAACATAATTCGTCAATGTTGAGTAGCGTCACTAGCGATTGCGTAGAACTTTCGAATTATACGTATCAGTTGGTAACATTTTAAAAGGTTTATATTCAGAAATGTATTAAAAAGGCTGACCGTTACCAGCACCGTTACATGCTAAACAACGCACCTGAAATTAATTAAGATCGAGGATAAATGTAGATTTCTCTGGGCCATAGTATCCACTTACCATCAGGTGGACTGGGTGCTCGTTTGTCACCTTTATCCTACAAGTGGTAAAATAAAAAATTATGTACAACCAACTTCAATATAAATAAAATGAGAACATCATAAATGTAGTCGAAGTCAATTAAATACGCATTATTAAGGATAACT
Organism: Parnassius orleans; assembly: GCA_029286625.1. Lineage (NCBI taxonomy): Eukaryota > Metazoa > Arthropoda > Insecta > Lepidoptera > Papilionidae > Parnassius > Parnassius orleans. Next base: position 1,628,110 of record JAGSMP010000087.1, read on the forward strand.
CAAACTGCTTAGATCTAGATCAAATTTATATTGAACCACATGAAAACCACCAGCTTTAAAATAAAAAAAAATCTTTAAAATCGGTCCTAGAAAAAAGTTCTGAAGTAACACACAAAAAAAACAGTCGAATTGAGAACCTCCTCCTTTTTTGATGTCAGTTGATAAAAAAATACAAAATCATTTACTTGACTTTACATTCACATAGAGCCGATCCGTCTTATTACAAAACGTGGTTTATTGATAGTCTCTAGTTTAAGCTATGATTTAAGAAGTCCTTCTAACTAAAGTAGTCTTTCAGCCGCGGCGCTGCAGTCTTCGCGATTTCTGACATTTGCTGTCAACTTCCACACTTTACAGTAACTTTTTTATTCATTAGAGCTTATAAATTATACTTTTTAAAAGTAACTCTTATGTTTAATTTACCACTAGTTCGGAAAATACCTCTGTCCTGGTTCTTACCAGGACAGAGGTATTTTCCTTCTCTCCTTTTTCAGCAGTGGCACTAATCTAGGCTGTATCTTTAACTGATAAAGGTTTTAAACCGTGTAGTTTTGGTAGAAGATAAACAAATGAACCCTTCTCATCTTAAGGGTTTTTGAGTTTGGCAGCTTATGAACACATAAACGTCAGTATAATCAATTACTACTGGTCCGATTTTAAATATCTAGACTAGTGTTGGAGAAGCGTTTAGAGTACAAAATGTTTGGTAATTTAATCATCAATCTGTTTACAAATCATGGTGATTACGACTGATCTTCACGACTTTGATAGACCCAAACCAACAGTGGAACGACGAAAAATATTTTTACTCGCTATAGATGTGCATGCACTGGCATAGTCTGGCAGAGTAGTATGTATGGATAGCAGTCTATGTTTCGGTCTTAAAGGTATAGCAAGCTACAAGCTGGCTTACAAGCTATGAGGCATTTAAAATACAGACTATGCGGCATTTCATCGCAATCCTCAGAGGTGACCACCTTATTTATTTGAAGATGTCTGCCTGTGTCCATGGATTGCAATAGCCACTTACCATTAGGTGGACTGTAAGTTCATTAGTCACTTCAGTTTCAAAAAACATTTTTTTTATATAGAAAATTATACTGGTTTTTTTTTCAAATATTACCATCGATGTAGCGTAGCATGTAGTGGAGGCATGCCTTATCGTCCGCCTGGGAGCACGATGCGTGTGACAGTTGAGAGTTTGCCAAAAACGTTAGCAAGAGAGCAACTTGACGCCGCATTAGCACACAGCGGGTTGGATTCCATCGGACCAAATATTCCAGTGACAGAGCCAGCCCGCATAGCTCCCATAAACTTGCACGGCTATTTGGAACATTGTACAAAGCTGGACGCAGTTTGTTTTACGTTCGTCGATTAAAGCTGAAGTTTATTGTCTTACTTCACTATTTCTAAAATCTTTTAGAGCATATGACCATCTCAGTTTATGGCCCGGTCATTTCAAACCGAAAACCGATAGAAAAGAATAGTGTGGCAATTTTGATCTAGACAAAGTGACAAAGTGACATTAGTTTGATGGGTTAAACCACAGAACACAATTACTCTCTAAAAAGAGGGTTAAACTAATAAATACAAAAGCACACTAATAGAAAGATCTGAAACCGCCATATTCTTTCGGTATGGACTACATATAACATTCAATATTGTTCCTGGTTGAACAAAATTTTTGCGATATTTTTATGGAAGATGGGCAAACGAGCATGCGTCCTTATGGTCGTCGTCTTCTGTTTCTATAACCACATTTTCAATCAATCTTAAGCATTTTATAAATAAATACTGATGAGCAAAACAAAATACATTTATATTTTGTTTTGCTCATCAGTATTTATTTATATATTTTGTTGTTTTTTTTTTAAACCAAGCAATACAAAATGTAGTAATTAGTAACGATGCGTATTCGTAAACACATAAACAATAAATAAATTTTTAATTCGATAAAAAATACTAAGATATATTATATATATTACATATATTTAAATAATATCAATACTGTAGCTGTGGAAAAACAATAAAATATAAAAATCCAGAACTAAGCATAAGGAGTATCAAGAAAAAGTTGCCAAACCACTTTTATAACAGAAATTACATATGTATATTATCACAATCAATCCCGCTGGGTTTCTTGCTGGTTCTTCCCAGGACAGAGGTTTTTTTAGAACCAGTGGTAATTACACAAAAGAGTGACTTTCAATAAGTATTATTTATAATCTATATTGAATAAAAAAGTTTCTGTTTCATCATCATCATTACAGCCCTTCACAATCTACTGCTGAACATAGGCCACACCCAAGGAATGTCACAAAGCACTAGCATAATATACAACAATATAATTTTAAGAGTTCAAGGAAGGACATTTGGAAATTTTCAAAATAATTAAAAAAAATTATACTTATTCAGAAAAATTTACATCATTTCAATGCAAGACTCATACCTTGCAACCCTGACCGGGTCAGCCACCCTGCACTGCTGTTTGTATGTTTGTCTCGAGGTCGTTTCACTTGTAGCAATTTACGTCGCATACGATAATAACATAAAATCTCTTTTTTTCCGTCTGCACAATTTCCTGTGTCCTATCGATGAGTGTTCTCTTAAATCTACATAGATAACGGGTTTGTTTGTCAGGGACTACGCTCTCACAGAATAGCAGCGTAAAATAACAGCTCAATGCTGCTGTGTTTTGTATGGTGAGTGTAGAGAACCGGAGACCCTTTTTACTGAAAATGAGGCATTCCATCTTTGTCCTCAGGGTTGGCAACGCATCTGCATTTTGATTCTTAATCGAGGATAGATGTAGATGTCTATGGGCCACAGCATCCATATACCATCAGGTGGACTGTGTGCTCGTTTGTCACCCTTATTCTATAAATAAAATCCATCGATAACTATAGGGTTTCTCTGAGATTTCCCACTGTCGAATCTTTCGTCTCCTGCGAGACGAAATGGATTGATGGTCTATTACTCTGCCACCACACGGCAATGTAATATTTGCTTACTATATATTAATGTCCAGAATTTATTGACAGAACAACTCAATAACTGATTCTCAGTAGCAACCCAAAATCATGTGTTTCACCCATGCCGTTGGTCCTGCGCCTGATCTCTACAGTCGTGTCGGATTTTCGTCCCATCGAGCTACGAGAGTGAGGGAATAGAGAGTGCACCTGTGATTGCGCATACACTTGGGAATTATAATCCTGTCCTGCACAGATGGCTAGTCTCCGTTGACATTGACCGCCGTGACCGAAATTTGGTCTGGACTCTAATTAGGACAACATTGATTAATGTTATTGTATCTAGATACACCTGAGATACAGGTTTATCCTAGTTCAGGTACCTGATATTGTAGACTATTTTAAATTAAGTCATTGTTTGTATTAATAGTACAGTTTATTGAAATAAAAAATATATGAATTAATTTAAAAAAATAGTTTTTAATTAAAGAATAGAAATTTTGCAACATAATATTGGATGTGTCCCGACCAAAAACGTTCTGTTGTTAAGTTTTCAACTATTCTAGATAAAGTATTATAATTTAACTAAAGAGCCGATGATAGGAAACTCCATTATAGTTATCTGAAATGATAAACAAACAAAGTACACCCAAACTGGACTAATTACACTTCGCACACAAAATAGTCGGTAACCGACGCGTACGTGCATGCCGGCGCAAGATCAAAGCGAGTGCATTGGTTTAAATTTGGAACGTAATGTAAACGCGCGCTCGTTTCCAAGGTTCCTCCTGGCTGGCGTTTTGACAGCCGACACTCATTTTCGCCATCCGCACTAAAGAGGACTAAAGGTGTTCCGCTTTTGTTCCTCTTCTGGACCATTTCAGTCACGGTATTAACTTCGAATTATTATTTTTAACTTTTAATAACCAGTAATTGACTAACTGGCTTGACATACAGCTTAATATAGTAAGTGTTGATGTAGCCGAAGTTACTATAGTACCTACAATCACAGACTTAACCTATTCACTCTGTGTCGAATGAAACTGTAATGTACATTTACATGGGTGATTTAAAGTACTCGAGACGTCCAGGATATAAAATAAATTTATGAATTCGTTTCATTCCATGTGTAGTAGACATGTGTCATTCATTCATTTCTAGTGACCCGATCAGTCAAGTATTGATTCGACTTACGATCTAGATCATTCGAGTCGATCATTCAAATGGATCATTCAAATGGATCATTTCGAGTTTCAGTACTCTGTGAACTGTAAGACCCGCTCGGCTAATGTCGGTCGTCGAACATTACCTACTATACTCTTTAGTCGTAGGTCCTGTCAATCGTTTGATCCGGAATTTTCAAAAAATATAATTGCAATAATTAATACCTTGACGCGACAAAGGGCAAATGAACGAATCATTCATGATTGACTTATGTCTGATGTGTAGTGTTCACGTAAACATAAGAACTGTGCCTATTCACTCTTGCCTTGAAAACAGTATTTTAATCTAATGGAAAGACAGTTGCTGGCAAATTATTCCTATCATTTGCTGTACGCATGACGAATGATGTAGCGAAGCGTTTCGTTCGAATGCGTAGTATGTCAACAACAAAAGGGTGAAGATTGGCGGAGTGTCTGGGTGTCTGATGGTGGAAGGGAGAGAGAATGTTATTCCTGGTTCCTGCACATACTCTCCGAAAAGTATCTTATCGAACATCGAAAGTCTTTGCGTCTATGAGTAGTAAGATCGACTTTAATAGCGTCAAAAGCTGAAGAAGCTATCAGCTGTGCAAGTCTTATAATAGAGACCTAGAGAGCTAGGCTAATTACTGCATTTGAAGCATTTCATCTAGATCTTCGCAGGTGACAACAAGTATTTGACAAGACAAGTATCTGTAGACTGTTTGTACGTTGGTGGCAGTTGTTCTTTGGCTTCAGTAGCCACTTATCGTCAGCTGGAATTTCTTTTTGGAAAAGGGTGACAATCGAGCACATAATCCACCTGATGGTTAGTAGATGATGTGGCCCATAGACATCTACATCTATCCTCATATAGATCTATCCTCATCTACATCTATCTCAATTAAAAATCAAAATGCAAAGGCGTTGCCACATCTGAGGACTAAGATGGAATGTTCTTCGTTTCCAGTGAAGTGTGAAGAACCAATTTCATCCTGTGGGTGTCGTAATTGGTGACTACAGAAAAAACCAAAAATGATCATAGCTTCGATACAAGGTGGTTCAGCCCCATTTACGCTAGATGTATCAAGATCGGCGACGAGAAGTAGCTTCAAAAGTGCGAGACTTCTGATAATGCGGTCACTAATTCACCACGGAAAAATAGCCAAGAAAGATTTGCCATTACCAAAGTGGCAAATCTACCTACCTAAGAGGCTGACGAAAAAGAAAAAGGACTAGGATATGCAGTTTCAGAAACAGGTGTTCAATCTTTAAACTTCCAAAGCTTTGGACCTAGTTCAGATTCGGACTCAAGACCAGAATAGGTATACTCGCACCGACTGACTTTTTACCCAACTGCCCCAGAAAGAGGGTGAAGTTTTTTGAGTGTATGTGTAAGTAAGTATGACTATTTCCTTGGCACACTTAGTAGCCTAAACGGCTTGACGGATTTTAACATATGGGCTGTCGTTAGAGTCGTCTTAGTTGTGGAAGTGACATAGAACATAATTTTTTTCTCTTTTCCATTAACTTTTATAGACAGTCAGTTTTTTTAAATTACATTGTCATTACATTTTTCACCCATCAACAAAATACGTTACTTCTGTACGGCGGTGACATAAGAAAATTCGTTCATTCTATATGTGTCAAATGAGTCAGCCGAGGGAAATATTGTACAAAACGATGAATAACTGTCTCACCAAATATCGGACCTAAAAACTATTATATGATCAAGTTAGGTTTTAATTCAAAGAAATTGCCTTCCTATATCAGCTTCTGTTTGATACAGGCCTTTTCAAGAATGCACCAAGTAATAAATCTCTTTAAATTTTTGCTCCCACTCATTACGCTGACTTGTGATAGCTCAAGGTCTAAAGGATAATCCGATATAACGAGGGAGATGATGCTTAAAGTTGATTAAGATATTAGAACGAGAGATATTATGACGCAATTTTTTATAAATGAAGAGTGCGATGACTGCCTTACATTTGAACAGGTACTACTTGTTGAAATTTTATGCCTTTGTTTACTATTCACTGACAATCTAAAAACGTTTCTAGCCAATTTTTAATATAAGTTATTTACCATGATTGTCAGTTATTAATGGGTCAGCTATTTTATTATTTTCAACCGACTTCAAAAAAACAGGAGGTTTTCAATTCGAAAGGTTTTTTATGTGTGTTATTTCAGAACATTTTTCTTGGTGATCCGATTTTAATGATTCTTCTATTTGAAAGTTGGTGCTTCTCATGTGGTCCCATATAAATTTAATCAAGATCTGACCAGTAGTTTTGAGTTATCCTTAATAATGCGTATTTAATTGACTTCGACTACATTGAAGAATTAAAGACCAATTTCCCTTCTGAGCCGCGTCTACGTGCTGTTCTCGTACGCAGACTCGACGATTTTTAGCCTCCCGAACAAGCCGGTTTCCGAAAAGGCTTTAGCACCATAGACCACATACATACCCTTTGGCAAATTGTACAAAAGACGGAGGAGCAATTTACGACTATGTCTTGCGTATGGGAAAGCCTTTGATTCCAACGAAATTTGGGCGGTGCTGCAGTCCCTTCAGCGGTGCCAAGTTGAATATCGGTATATCGAAGTGCTGAAGTGTTTGTACAGTAGGGCTACGATGGCTATCCGATTACAGAACCAGAGATCGATACCTATCCAACTGCAGCGAGGTGTAAGGCAGGGTTACGTTATATCTCTGCAACTCTTCACCGCTGCATTGGAAGACGTTTTCAAGCTACTGGACTGGAAAGGCTACGGTATTAACATCAATGGCGTGTACATCACTCACCTTCGATTTGCCGACGATATAGTCCTTATGGCAGAATCGCTGGAGGACCTAAGCACTATGCTCAATGACCTCAATTGTGTCTCCCAACGAATAGGTTTTAAGATGAACAGGACAAAACAAAAATCATGTTTAACGTCCATGTCACACCTATGCCGGTAGTTGTTGGGAGCACTAAGCTCAAAGTTGTTGACGAGTACGTTTACCTGGGACAAATAGTCCGACTAGGTAAGTCCAACTTCGATTGAGAGGTCAATCGACGGATTAAACTCGGCTGGGCAGCGTTCAGAAAATTACGACACATCTTCTCGTCAGGCATACCTCAAAACTTGAAAATGAGACTGTACAACCAGTCTGTGTTGCCAGTGATGACTTATCAACTGAGACGTGGTCCTTCACTGCCGGCCGTATGAGGAAGCTCAAGGTCGCTCAGCAAGCTTTGGAGAGGGCTATGCTCGGGGTTTCTTTCCGTGATAAACTTAGAAATGAGGATATTTGCAGTAGGACCAGAGAGACCGACATAGCCCAACGGATTAGTAAGTTGAAGTGGCAATGGGCCAGTCATATAGCTCGAAGAACCGACAACCGATGGGCGAAGTGTAGGGCGAACCCCGACTAGATGGAGTGACGACCTGGAAAGACATGCAGGAAGTCGATGGATGCAGGTGGCTCAGTACCGTGCTTGGGGGAGGTCTATGTTCAGCAGTGGACTTGTGAAGGGATGTAATGATGATGATGACTACATTGATGATGTCTTCATTTTATTTATATTGAAGTCGGTTGTAAAAAAAAATTATTACTTGTTGTTAGACAGCATCTATATTATTTGACCTTAAAAATATGAGGGAAAAAAGAGGTTACTTGTGAAGTTTCTTTTGCCCTTTTTCCTCCGGTCTGCGGTCAGTAGAGATTGTCTAATTAAAAACTGCACTTTAATCTTCTAAAGTATGGTCATAATATTAAAATGTCGCACACATATTTAGATTTAATGATACCTATTACGGCAAATGTAACAAAATCTACCAAAAATACCGAGGGTATTTTTAAATTACATAAAGTGTTTAAATTGCGTGTAGTTTTATATTACACGACCTCTACCCAATTTTGTAACAGTAGTAGGTATACTAAAAATGACGAGGTCGTCGAAGGAATATAAAATTAATTAGGTATCCATATTAGATAATTTAGTAACAACAAAACACTTAGTCAGTTACACGTCAGTGATTCGTAACGAGGGAACGCCGTGTCGTGGATACTACAAAGAAATGCTTTCTGCCGCGCCAATACAATTAACATAAAACATGAGCTAGTGCTTGTTAACGACATGCATAGGAACGCCTTCCGGATTTTTAACATTATAACGCATACGGAATTCCAGCCCGTATGACATTGAACACTCATGGCCATGGCGGATGTAATACGAAGAGCATTGTTGCTGTCCGTCCGTGTTGAAATACGGTTGATATTTTTTCATCTGGATAGATTGCACGATTCAACTTCATTTGCATAATCAATGTGTAAGTTTGGTTTGTGTGAGGTAATAAATAAACGTATGAAACGGTAATTAAATCATAAAATAAATAATGCATATCACATTATTGTCGCCGTTCATAGTTTCAAAATCAAATCTTTATATTATGAGCTCGTTGTAATTGGTTCGATCACCTGTGAGTTGACTGCCTCATTGGTTCACGTGGTTCTAGATTGAATTAAAATCACTTGTTGGGGATTTCTATCAAGAAATTTTCAGTAGCAGTCCGTAGTCAGGAAATTAATGGTGTTTCACCAACGCGCCTTGGAAAGCACGTACGTTGGTCCTGAGCCTAAAATCTCACCACTCGTGCCAGTTTCCCATACCATAGAACTATGAGAGCGAGGGATTAGACAGTACACCGTGTGTGCATACTCGTGCACTATAATGCTGTCCTTCGCAGATGAATAGTCTCCGTTGAGACTGGTCGCTGTCACCGTAATTCGGTTTGAAGGACGAGTTAGCCAAAATAATTGTGGCTCTCGGGGTAACAATTACGGACAACGCCGCATGGCAACTGAAGCGAGCACTACAAGTAAAATGGACAATTGTATTTGTCACACAAATTATGCACATAATTATCGTCGACTGGAGTAAAGTTACCAAGCAGAAAAAACGCGAAAATTGTTTTTATATATTAAGTTGAAGTAAAAAACGAACGTAACGAGTCCACCTGATGGGAAGTGGCTTTGCCCATGGACATCTCCAAGCAACTTCAAACAAAGAATGCTACAGTTGCTTTGTCACCATTTTAATAAGGGTTATTATATCACACAAGAGTGCGTGATGGATAATAACCCCTGGGAATGACGTGATCGCTGCCATGCTGTTTCTAAACGTTTTCATTTATAATTCCACTACATAGATATTGAACGGTAAATTAATGTTTAAAAAAAGTGGCTTGCTGGTTCTTCAGAGGACGGATGTTTTACCAAACCATTGATAAAAGCATCGCGATCGCGATCAAACATGCCAATTGTTGCCTGTGTGTCCTATATTTTAAAGTGGACTATTACATCCGATGAAGAATATCTATTCTTCATCGGACTTGTTCTAATCAACACTTGCACTTGTTCCAAGTGATTTTTGAGAAGAAACTGATATAAAATTTTAAAAATTTATTAGAAAAGATGTTAAAAATTAATGATCTAAGATGCGCGTTATAAAATATGTGTCTTACCTAGTTTAAATAGTGTCTTACATAGTTAAATGTAATGGATTTCCGTAAAATAACACATAGTTCTATTAATAAACTTATTATAAAATTAGCTATTATAAATATTCTCATATTCACTTTAAAATTTCCAGCCATTCGTTTATAAATTCCTTCAGTTTTAAAAGCGGTAAATATTTATGTAAAAAATTGCAAAATTAGCTTGCAATAGGCGGGTGCAAGACTTCTCAATGGTGGAACGAACTGCGTGACCGTGCTTGACCCGCCAGGACAATGAACGACCGAGGTGTTCTTGCCTAGTCCTCTACCATTTCTCATTACGTACTAAATATTCTAATAAACAATTTCATGGATGCCTAGACAAAATTTTGCATCCATCAAATTATTTATTTGGACGAAACTTTAATATAATATGTATTCATATAGTGTAAAATATGGCTACAGTACACTCTACACAGGCCTTCTCTCAATTCTGATTGATATAACCTCATTTAAAATACAGTTTTTTTTTTGTATCTACACACAGAAACTTACAGTGAGTGCGTATGAAGGTACTATTTTTTTTTTATAGAATAAGGGTGACCAACGAGTACATAGTCCACCTGATGGTAAGTGGATTGATGATTGATTGTGAGGAACATTTATCCTCAATAATTAAGAATCAAAATGCAGATGCATAGTCACCCTTGAGGACTGATGTGGAATGCCGCGTTTCCAGTAAAAATGGTCTCCGATTCTCTACACTCACTATACGAAACGGTATTCTGTGAGAGCGTGGTCGTTCCCCGGTCGAGCCGACCTATTCATGCTACATCCATAATATACCTGCAGCGTGGCTCTACCACGTAACTATTTATTTATGTCATGTAAGTACGGACGTACGTAACATTTATGTCATGTAAGATGTAACAACCTTTATGCGTCCCACAGCTGGGCAAAGGCCTCCTTTCTTTTTCTAGAGGAATTTAGGTCAAATAAATGTCCGCCATGCTGACCCAATGCGTGTTGGCGAACTTTATTATGTCTTCGAAATATTTTTTAAATTTCTCAGATATGTAGTTTTCCTCATAATGTTTTCCTTCATCGGCGAGCACGTGATAAATCAGGACTTAAAATTGCAATTAACAATTTCTTTGGTGCCAGTGGGGCTCCAACCCAGGTTGCTTGCGTACTGAAAAATTTACTGCGAGCGCTTAAACCTAAGGTTTTACATAAGTCATTACATTATGTGGTAAAAGTGATAAAACTTAAATGATTTTCAATAGGTAATCTTGTCCCTCTATATATAAAAACCAATTGCTATCCGTTAGTCTCGCTAAAACTCGAAAACAGTATACATTGTTCTCTATCTATTCGTAAAGTTTCATCATAACCGGGTCAGCCATTTCGTACATTAGACCGGACAGGCAGACGGACAGTCAGACAGACAAACAAAAATTTTGCAAATTTCTATGTGCTATGTCTTAATAAAATGCAAATAATTTTGATATTACAGCCAGACGACTACCACGAGCGATTTTTTCCGACAGGTACGATTTAGGAACCTTCAAGAAGAGAGTCTACGCACCTGCAATTCCCCTGGTGTTGCAGTTGTTCTTGGGCAACGCTACCTACCATCAGGTGAGCTACATGCTCTTTTGCCCTGTCTTATATTAATAATAATCTTCAGACCGAATTTCGGTCACGGCGGCCAGTCTCAACGGAGACTAGCCATCTGCACAGGACAGGATTATAGTGCACGAGTGTGTGCGCAAGCACAAGTGCACTCATTATTCCCTCACTCTCATAGTCCGAAGGGACGATTATCCGACACTACCGGAGAGAGATCAGGCGCAGGACCAACGTCTGTACGAGCTTTTTTAGGCACGGGATTGCAACACCGCCAACTTCCTGATTCCGGGCTGCTACTGAGTATTACTTGACGGAAAACCCAATAACCAATTTTGGTCCGACCTGGATTCGACTTTTGGATTCGATTCATGATCAGCAACCGCGTTTACGAACACTAGACCATCGAGGCAGGCCCCGTCTTATATTTTTATTTAAATAGAATAAGGGTGACAAACGAGTACACAGTCCACCTGATGGTAAGTGGTTGCTGTGGCCCATAGACATCTACATCTATTCTAGATTACGAATCAAAATGCAGATGCATTGTCACCCGTCAGGACAAAGATGGAATGCCTCGTTTCTAATAAAAAAAGTTCTCCGGTTCTCTACACTCACCGTACGAAACACAGAAGTGTTGTGCTGCTATTTCACGCTGGTATTCTGTAAGAGCGTGGTCCTTCCTCGGTCGAGCCGACCCATTCGTGCTACAACTATACTACTAATATTGCTGCAGCTTGGCTCTACCGCGTAAAAAAAGACTTTAACTTTATGTATGTATAGATCTGTACATGACAAAGCAAAATATAGCGATAGCGATCCTCCAATGTCACGTCGTTATTGCGTCGTTCCACTCACGCACTATCTGTCGAACACACCTATCCCTGCCGGGCGTTTTATCGACACTTCCTTACAAATACCCTTATTTGTACGCCGCACATTTTCCTGCTAGCCCCGACAGTTATGTTCACTTCGCAAAATGGGCGACACGAGTGATTCCTTAATTGATTTCTGTTTATTTGCGGTGACACTGTCAACTTTTCTGAAGCAAAAAAGAAACAATATTTAGGTTGACGGCTCCGTGGCATAGGCTTAACGATGAGTTGCGTCGCTGGAAGCTGCAGGTTCGAATCCCGTACGGTACAAGTATTTGTATGGCCTACAAATAATTGTTCCGGTTCTGGATGTTTGTTCTTGTGAATTTTTTGTATGTAAACCGCCGATTTTTTTCCATAGACAGTCCACCCGATGGCAAGTGGATACTGTGGCCCATAGACATCCACATCTATCCTCAATTAAGAATCAAAATGCAGATACGTTGCCACCCCCGACAACCAATGTCTGAATGTCTCACTCACAGCAGCTATTTTACTGTTATTCTGTGCAAGTGTGATCCTTCCTCGTTCGAGCCAACTTACTCGTGCTACAACCATAACATAGCTAGAGCGCGGCTCTACCACATATTTATGGATTTCTAATAAGATTTAAATTATCTGCTGAATAAAAGACATCGAGACGTTGAACACCGCAGTCCCCCGTGACCATGGGTGCTGAAAAGTACTCGAAATATATGGAATATAAACTAAGTTAATATAAGCGCTAAAATCCGTAAAAACCAGTTTTATTTAAATGGATAAAAGCCTTTAGGGAATACGCCAATCGAGAAGCATATCTCAAAAGATCATGCTCACCGCGTTGGACAGGCAGACAGACAGACAGGTTTGGCTAAGGGTAGGTTCACATTGACCGGCGCGGAAAGCAGAAAAATTTTGATCATATTTAAAATAAAGTTTTACTTTATATAAAATTTGTTCTTACATTTTGGAGTCCGTCTGGGTAGATACCACCCTTTTACCTATTTCTGTCTTAAGTTTATAGCGCAGTGGATATGATATTACTTGTGCAGTTTAAAAAAGGAAAGTCTTTTTAGTAATTTCTTTATTTTATTAATTAGTTTTTACGAAGAATGTGCACTCTCACAATTGTATGTATTAAGGTATTGGCTATGTATTATTTGAAATACATATTGTTATAATTTTATATTAAAATAAACTAAGTTTATTTAATGATTTCTTATATTTACGCGAACACTACACATTGAATAAAACTACTTTTACGGATTATATCGCGTTTAATTGACCCCGTGACCATGGGTGCTGTAAAGCACCCGAAACGTCGGGAATTAATAAAAATAAGTCAATTAAACGCGATATAATCCGTAAAAGTAGTTTTATTCAATAAGTTTATTTATTTATTTTTATAACGTCTTTGTAGTAAGCGGATGCCCTAAAGCCGTCCCAATGCGCTCAATGTGAAACACTAAGAACAGGCGATCGGCTTCCCCTCCATGCTCTTTCTCATTCGCGTGGCTGACCGCCTCCACTTACCTTCTCCTTCTTTTCTCCGCTATTTGACCGTTACTCTGGCTCCAAGTTGTACGCCCGGCTTCGTCGGACTTTGAAGGTATACGCTTATCGGTGCCCTCCTAACTTGTATAAGTAAACAGTTCGGTCGCCTCCAAAGCTCTCTAAAGCAGTCTAAGTAATCGGACCCTAACAGAGAGTGTATTATATTAAGAGTGGGCGATACAAATCGTATATAATTTATAATTTATTACAAAGACGGTAGCAGCATCTCAACAGTACAAAACCAAGACAATGCTGTACAAAAACCAAACAAGAACTGATAAATATAGCTACTGACATAAAAAATATACTTATGCTATTATAATTAAGAAAAAAAATTATAAAAAGAAAAAAAAATTATAAAGAAATCTCACAGACCCTGTGTGCCGCTTCTGTGAACTTTGCCAGGCTGCAGTGGTAAATGTCCGTTTCTTCGGAAATAGTATTCAATAATTTTAAAGCCCGTGACATAGGTGCAAACATGAGCAGATTTGTTCTCGCGTGCTATGCTGATATATATAGATACTATATATATATATATCATCTATATAATATCTATACAACGAGTGATAGACTATGTATCAGATACCGCTGCAGTACAAAGTTTCTTCATAAAACATCTAACATCGAACTCGAAAAAATAATATTAACGTAAAATATCTATGATATTATGCACTGAATGCGAGGTATTATATTTTAAAATATATATCATATCTACTCAAATATAATATCTGGCATATAATATTCGACTTTGTTCTATGATATAATCGTTTCAGAGTATCATAGATACTAACCAATACTTACATATTACAATATATCTACAAATCTAAGCAAATGAAATCCATAAAAATCGCGAAATATCGTGTTGTACTGAATACTGACTTCTCTACAGTTACAGAAATTTGTAGATATCAACCGATACAAATATATTGAAATATATAGATTGCATATCAGATATTCAAATCCAATACATACGATTTGATACAGGTTAAGAGTGGTATTACCCATGCCTAGTACTTATAATATATTGTCATCGCACTGCTATTGATTGAATTTATTCATATTAAAATGGTAGACGACTCGATAGAGCAGAAAAGGGCTAAGCGTTTGGCTGCTTTAAAAAATACATGCGCTATCCAATGCTCTCTGAGCCAGTCTAAATGAACAGACTCTAACGGAGAGCGAATATATCCACGTCCCAGTATAGATTGAATTTATTAAAATTTATAAAGGTTTATCACTCGCTAACGCAGTAGCGTTTGGCTGAGATGCTTCGGGCGGTGAGTTTGAATCCCGAAAGTAATAATTATTTGTGCCAAAAAGGTAGTTCTGTGTCTGGATGTTTGTCATATTTAATTTTATGCCTCCGCGATATAGAAGCAATTTCGAGTGACGGAGTAACGTTTCTGAAATAAGACAGCTTTTTATTTTATTTAAAAAGCTCAAATGTAAACAACTTAAAGCTACGTGTACATAGGGCGGACAGAGAATACCATGTGGTATTCTCTGCCAGTGAACCATGGGTTCCAAAGAACATTGTTGTCACTGTTTTTTTTTAAATGGATGTGACAAACGAAATCATAGTCTACCTGATAGTAAGTGACTATTGCAGTCCAACGCCTGGTGATTAACATTATTGTTAGAAATATGAAAAAATACAAAAAGATAATTGTAAATAAAACGGTACCGCATTAAACGAAACTAATTTTACGGATTTCATCCCTTTTAATATTTTATTTTTATTTTAAGCCAGGTTAACTATGACTTCGGGACGTCAAACACCTCAGTCCCCCCCCCCAATATAGGAACAAAAGGCAGACTAAATGCTAAAAGCATTCTCTGCCAGTCCACTAACTAACTAACAATATGGCAGTGAGTGAAAAAATCACAATAGAAATATAAAAATTACAATACAATACTGAGACTAAACCTAAGTAGGTACAGAAGTTTATATGTATAAACATGTTCGTATAAATACATGCATATATATATATATATATATACAGTGAGTGGATTAAATAAGTATAAAATATACTGTAAATATAAAGTATGTGAATCATGGTCAATAAAACAAGAATAAAAAACACAAAACTGCACTTCACGAGCTCTAAATAATTCGGCGCGAGATCACAAGTGTATTCACAGCTATAATGTTTCGTACGTACGGCCAACCGTCATTATAGGTAGTGAATAGGATTGAAAAAAGGCAGGCGAAGTGGGGAGAAAAATAGGCGAGCGTCCTTACGTGGTAGAGCCATGGTGTTATATATGGCAGTATGGTTGTATCACGAATGCGTTGGCCCGACCGGGGCAGGACCACGCTCTCACAGAATACCACCGTAAAATAACAGCTTAATGCTGCTGTGTTTTGTATGGGGAATGCAGAGAACCGAAGACCATTTTTAAAGGAAAAGGGGCATTCCATCTTAGTCCTCAGGGGTGACAACGCATTTTCATTTAGATTCTTAATCGAGGATAAATGTAGACGACTATGGGCCACAGCATCCACTTACCATCAGGTGGACTGTGTGTTCATTTGTCACCCTTATTATTTAAAAAAATGCTAAATATTGCAAGGTGCTAGGTTTTTACCGTATAATGATTACTTTAATGCAAGAGTAATCAATTTCAGTAAGCAATCAATTTTCGCCTTTGCTACTGAAGCAATAAGAAGATAGTGTTAGACTGGTTGATATTAAATTCAAAGTTATATCTTGCGATAGCAGCCAGATGTGATCTGCAGATTTTGAAGTGCCAAAAACACTTTTCTTAATGCAATGAAATTGCTGCTTGGTGCAATATAAGAGAGATTATTTTGAGGTATGTACTATTCCTCAAAGTAAAAGAAAATTGGTAATAATTTTTTTTACATAATATCCGAGACAAACGAGAGTAAGTCAAATTAAAATTATAGCCCACATAAGTCTCACAGCTGGGGGCATATATACTCTCAATTTTGAGGGGGTTTTGAAACTATAAGTCCGCCTCTACTCTATTGTGTTGAACAAACTTACATTTCACCTGATGATAAGTGGCTACTGCAACAAATAATAATTAAAAAAAAATTACGACCTACTTCAATATTTATTATTAAGGATAACTCAAAAACTATTGGTTAGACCTTGATCAAATTTATATAGGACTACATGAGAAGCACCAGCTTTCAAATAAAAAAGAATCATCGAAATCGGTTCACGTAGAACAAAGTTATGAGGTAACACACATAAAAAATCACAATCGAATTGAGTATCTCCTCCTTTTTGAAGTCGGTAGAAAAGGGTACAGATGTATTGTTACTTCTGAGGACTAAGATGAAATGCCTTAAAGCCTGCGGTTATACTGGTTCTTCATACACTTAAGTATATAAGTTATACTGATTCTTCATACACTTAAGTATATAAGTTATACTGGTTCTTCATACACTTAAGTATATAAGTTATACTGGTTCTTCATACACTTAAGTATATAAGTTATACTGGTTCTTCATACACTTAAGTATATAGGTTATACTGTTTCTTCATACACTTAAGTATATAAGTTATACCGGTTCTTCATACACTTAAGTATATACGTTATACTGGTTCTTCATACACTTAAGTATATAAGTTATACTGGTTCTTCATACACTTAAGTATATATGTTATACTGGTTCTTCATACACTTAAGTATATAAGTTATACTGGTTCTTCATACACTTAAGTATATAAGTTATACTGGTTCTTCATACACTTAAGTATACAAGTTATACTGGTTCTTCATACACTTAAGTATACAAGTTATACTGGTTCTTCATACACTTAAGTATATAATTTATACTGGTTCTTCATACACTTAAGGGCGGAATGACAGCATTCCTGTAATTTCTTTATACACATTAAACTGGATCACAGCAGTGCACAGTTATTAGGCGGTAGAAATAGGTAATAGGTAATAGGTAATAGGCTACCCACCCAGAAAGATACCTAGGTAGAAAATAATTTCTAGTACCTACTAAAAAAATATAATTTTGTAACTCGGATATGCACGATATTTTTCTTAAACTTCGAGCACGTGGTAAATCCTCTCGTCTCGCTTGTAGCATATTATTTTAAAAAAAACTTGTTAATACCAATTTAAGTTTCATTTTAAAAGGAGTAATGAGCTGAAAATAGCTCAGAGGCCAAGCAAGTCCGCCAACATGTAGGTACTAAAGCCGCTCAGTGAACTAATTGTTCAAAAATCCTCTCAAAAATATGATAAGGCATAATATGTGCACTTGAATAAAAAATAAAAATAATAAACAAAATCGTCATGATTTTGAACAGCTGAAAGTATTTCACCATACCTAATCTTCATCGTCATCGTTATCACTACGATAAGTGTAGAATTATACAAAAGCATTTTTAATTCCAAACCAATCCCCATTTCCCTACGTTACCATACAAAAGGCTATCTTATCAGCTATTAAAGCCAAATTTGAATTCGATCGTGCCAATCCCGAAGCGGGCCTTAAGGAAAACAATGGAGAGATAAACAGAGGGCAACAATTGTGCGTTTGAGGCCGTATTCTGACTATTAAAGCTTCTAGGCTTTTAGTGCGCCTGTGTGATTTCTGGAAAAGCTATCGGAATCCATAATTAAATATAAATAAGCTACGATACAAAGAAAACTAAGGGTTTATTTTTAATCGACTTCAAAAAAGGAGGAGGTACTCAATTCGAGTGTATTTTTATGTGTGCTACCTCAGAACTTTTTCTTGGTGAACCGATTTTGATGATTCTTTTTTTATTTAGAAGCTGGTGATTTTCATGTGGTCCCATATAAATTTGATCAAGATCTGACCAGTAGTTTTTGAGTTATTCTTAACAATGCGTATTTAATTAACTTCGACTACATTGATGATGTTCTCATTTTATTTATATTGAAGTAATTTTTATTTTTATTTTACCACTTGTTTATTTAATATGATCATGCCCAGTATTATAGAACATAATACTCCATATTTTATTACTAGAATGATAGAGTTTAAACTTGTAAATATAAACATATAACGACTAGCTTGCTTGTTTATACTCTAAGGCAACAACAGATTGGGACTGAAATATAAAAGCGATTAAAAGAATATGCAGATATAAGAAAAAAATATGCAGAAAATTGTGAATGAGTAGAAATATTTCGTTTCGTTTATAACGGCGGTAATAGACAGCTCCGTGATGCAGTGGCTTAGCAATGGGTTGCGGCGCTAAGAGCTATTTATTTTCTTTTTAAGGGAAACATAGTACATAGTAAAAGCTTGTCACCATAATATATTGTATAAAAAGTGAGAATATAAAAATATAAAACGAAATAAAATAACTGAATGGTATTTATAATTAAACATTAAGTACTTAGCAGTTACAATTAATAAGGTACGTGAGGGAAATATGGTCACCTTACGCTTTATCGCCTTTAAAACCTAAACTAGGAAGAGGATAGAGACAAAAACAAAAAGTCGTATACTAGAACTAATATTATATAAAAAATAGCAAACAAACTTTGGCGATAATTGGGAACACTACGAAAATCTATTAAAAAATCTAACTGCACTACAAAATACTAAAATCGATTAAAATATTTACTACAATGACAACTGTCAAAATGGCGTCGATAAAGCATCGCCTTTTTGACCCTTTATTATATGATTGACTGATATGTCAGATGAGATGATCCATCGATGTAAGCAAGGCTGTAGTTTTTGAGTTATAAGAAAGTGACCATATTACCCTCACATACTATATTATACATACATCCCATAGTGAAACTACCAATTATAAATTAAGTTTTACAATATTTTTTGCAACTATTATATTTAAGGTGAAAGATATCTAATTCACTACATTTTTAGTTAATTTTTTTACATGTACGATATACAAAATTATTTGAAGCATACTTGGTTTAAACTTTACGTAATGCAAAAAGAGGTTTATTTAGTGCACCTAACTTGACAAGCAAAATTCACTTTGCTTAAAAGTAGGGGAGAGTCGATGATATATGTAGCAATTTGTACAACAACATTTGATCTCTTATAGCACGGTGATTTTCATTATAAACATCAACATCGTGTTTTCAAAATATTTTAAATCTCACATATAGGTTTCGTCGCGATGTTTTACTTTACTGCCGAGAACATCGTAAATCAACACTTAAAATTGCAACAATCTTCGTTGGTACCGGCGGGAATCGAACTTGCTTTACTTGCTTTCCGAGGCACTGGGGCTATCTTCCTCTAAACGCAATAACTGATATTGATCCAACCGGGACTCGAACCCGGGACCACATGATCAGTAGTCGCTTTTACGACCACTAAACAAACGAAAGAGCCTTTTACATTAATAATACTCCCTTTAACCACTCAATCTTAAAAGCTTGAATTGGAACTCTTGACTTTTTGATTGAAGTCCATATACACTGTCCATATTACTGTCGCGATATATCCATTAAGAGCCGAAAAATATTTTTTCTTTTATATAATAAGGGTAACAAACGAGTACATAGTGCACCTGATGGTAAGTGAATGCCCATAAACATCTACATTTATCCCCAATTAAGAATAAAAATGCAGATGCGTTGTCACCCGTGAGGACTAAGATGAAATGCCAGGTTTCCAGTAAAAAGTGTCTCCGGTCTTCTACACTCACCATACCCCGGTCGAACCGACCCATTCATATTACAACCATAATATAGCTGCAGTGTTGCTCTAACACATATTAAAATAATTTGAGGTAATTGATCATGAGTTTTTTAAGCTCGTATTCTACGGAACAGTGGTTTGTGAAACACTGTCTGAGTAAACATCTCATTGAATTAATTCATCAGTACACAAACAAGTAATTTCATAATTATTTGAAATGCCTCTGCGCGAAACACAGGAATTAGGTAAATAAGTGAAAGGAATGATGGTCCGTTCGTCCATTAGTAGAGCCTGAATAAGTCTATAATCGGGCGATAGAAGACAGACGATAAATAAATAAGCGTCGTCCACATGCCTAAAGCAAAGACTCCTTAATAACCGCTCTACTTACACGGTGGTCTATGTTATAAGATCTAGCGATAATATGTTTTGTAATTTATACATAAATCAAAATAATTCGTCAGCTTTTAATTAAGCCGTGGTAGCTCAGATGGTTAGCGCTCGCTGTAAGTTACACAATACGCGAGCAACCCGGGTTCGATCCCCGCCGGCACCAATGAAATTGTTAATTGCAATTTTAAGTGCTGATTTACCACGTGCTCGGCGGTGAAGGAAAACATCGTGAGGAAACCTGCATGTCTGAAATCAAAAAAAAATATTTCGAAGACATGTGAAGTTCGCCAATACGCATTGGGGCAGCGCGGCGGACATTTCCTTGCCCTAAAACCCTCTCAGAAATGAGAGGAGACCTGTGGCCCAGCAGTGGGACGTATATAGGCTGTAACTTTAACTTTACTTTTTTTTATTAAATGCGAGTGGAACCCTACGGTTCCACTCGCGTAAAAGCTATATAACTTAAATAAAAAATTAAAAAACCCCTGAAACAAAAAGAGGTGATGATTTACAAACGGCTGAAAAGATTTTTTGAGTCATAGCCAAGAACACACTCGATCAAGGCACCTTTCAAACAAAAAAAAAACTAAATCTAAATCGGTTCATCTGTTTGGGAGCTACGATGCCACAGACAGACACAGATTCACACGTTAAACATATAACACACCCTTTTTCGTAGGGGTTAAAAATCATTGGACAAATTTTGATGATAATACGTATTACAAATTATCAATGTGTTTTTTTTTCACGTATTAGTGCATTAAAAACTTAGTAAACCAGACTTAATGAGAGCTGGAGCCCTTTCCTTTTAAAATCCTTTACAAATAAAAATTTCTCCTTTTAATTGGGTCATATAAGTGGACCATATTAAGTAGTTACGCTCATAAAACTACTAGTCTCTCATAGAAACACACTCAACAGCACTCTTTAAATATTGAGAGACTTAGCGAAAGTAAACACTTGTAAATAACGACTAGTGAGCTGCCCTGGATTCGCATGAGTACAATCTATGAATGTGGCGTTATTTAGATTTAAGATAATCAGACTATTAATTTAATAAATTTTTCGTCTTTTTTCAAATAACAGAACATTAACACTACACACAAGGATTGCTCTTTATCTGTTTGTGAAGTTTCATTTTGATCATTTCAGCCATTCCGAAGGTTAGTTTGGACAGACAGACAGACGGACAGACTGACAGACAAAAAATTAAAAATTGGTTTTTCACGTCTTAATGGCATATAATGCAGTTATTTTGATATTACCGACAGACACTTTAATTTTATGAAATATACAGATTTCTTGAGTATAATTAATATTTAAGCATTAGAAATTCATAATGTTTGGTTTAGGAATTTAATGTACTTACCTAATTAATTCTTAAAATTGCCATGTGGCGGCGGCGTAGGAGAATTCATTATCCCATTTAGTTCCCCGGGTATTGTAAGATATTCCTGTTAAACGGCGGTATAAACATTACGCCTACTGTTATCTTTACAGTATTAAAATCCACTGCTGAACCTAGGCTTTGCCTATAGATTGCCTCGTAACGGAGATACTTTACGATTTTCAAGGTATATTTTCGGGGAGTTGCAGCTGCCCATCTCCTGGTTGATTTTCCTCTGTCGCCTCTTAAGACACCCATGGGACGATATGAGGTAGTGGTCATTCTTACGCCGTAACTACACGGTGACTTACGTTACGTTTGCATTACGTAAAAAAAACTTTACATTTTTGTTCGCATATTTCCCGGGACTTTTTTCGTGAAACAGGTTCTAGTTTAAAACTGAGACTAATTGGACGTAGTTATGCAAAAAGATGCAACCCGCGAAAAGATAATTTAAGATTGTGATATGAGAGCCACGCTGCAGCTATATTATTATGGTTGTAGCACGAATGGGTCGGCTCGACCGGGGTAGCCCCACGCTTTCCCCGAATGATTGTAAAGTAGCAGCTTAATGCTGCTGTATTTCGTATGGTGAGTGTAGAGAAGCGGAGCTCCTTTTTACTGAAAACGAGGTATTCCATATTAGTGCTCAGGGGTGACAACACATTTGCATTTTGATTCTTAATTGAGTATAGATGTAGATGTCTATGGACCACATCATGCACTTACTATCAGGTGGACTGTGTGCTTGTTTGTCACCGGTATTCTATATAAAAAAATGATATTTGAAATATGGATCGGCATGGTTTCTGTCTGTTTGTTATTTGTCTTCATATTTGTGTTTATTTTCGCTAAAATTGTTGTATCACATAATAGTTTATACCACAAACATTATTTTTCAACTCAACATTTTTGACAATTTCAGATAGGATCCCTTTTGCGTAATTACGTTTAATTATAAGCTTTTTTTTTTAATAAGGTCTTTACAGTCTTTTTAATTACTGAGCATAGGTTTTATCCAAGATGCTTCTATTGCCATTCATTTCGTAGAAGATTTACATATACCCAGGGGTTGGTTGGTGGATTCCGTCATCAGATGTCGGCCATAAGGTTTTTGTCCTTTCTCTATATTTTTTTGCAATCGATGTCTTATCTGTTGTCCAAAACAATAAACACAAATCAAATCAAAAAAAGTTGTTATGTATATATTTCCCTTTTCATTCCATCTTATAATAAATCAAAGCAATACGATTATTACTAAACAAATCATAACTATTGTGCCAAACTACCGTCCAGAAAAGACCAAGAGAAAATAAATATCGAGAGAATGTTTGTCATGTACGCCAATACGCATTGGAGCTGTGCGGCGAACTTTTTCTAGCTCTTAGAAAAAGAGAAATATGCCCAGGTGTGGGACGTTACGTCTCTGTATTTTTTTTATATCCGATACAAACATTTTTAATTTGTGGTTTAGTTTTTGTACTTTTTACTTATTTTCCCAAAATTATTTTCTTCTACTGTCTTGCATCTAGATTTAAAAGACATCCATTAAAACGATCATCATATATATTTTAACCCCATTACCGATAATCCGACAAATTGAAAACGACAAGGATCCCGATTTAAATGCCTATCGTCGGCCATATCTCAACTATTACGTGGAAATAGAAAAAGATTTCTTTTTTGGCAGTGAAAATTTTGGCATCGCCGCACGTACCGATGCCAGAGCGGCGTCACCTCTATAATTTTTGTACTAGCCGGTATGTACATAACTCTGACTACATACGAAATCGATTTGGCGCACTCCGTGTGCACTCATCATTTATAACTAAGCCCGAGACACGTGGCCCAAAAACCAATTCCGAATTCGGTGGCGAAAAAATAACTTGGCTTGGTGTCGAGGGGAGAATACAGTAGAAAAGATTTTACGCGTCTTTCAGGGCTCAATCGGATTACGAAGATTGTGTCGCAATATTAAAAAAAAGTGTGTCTACGTTTGTTATATCACCGCCACTATTAGGATCCTAAATAATATTGAGGGTGAATTTACTCAGATTGGAAAGTTTATAACATGTTCATCGGTGAAGGAAAACATTGTAAGGTTGATGATGGACATGCAGGTGTCTGAAAAAAATATTTCGCGGACATGTGAAGTCAGTTAACACGCAGAACAGCTCGACGCGCATTTTTTTGCCTTTAAATCCTTCAATAAGCAGTAAAATTGTTGCTTATTGCAGCTATGTTTCGTATGGTGAGTGTAGAGAACCGGAAAACCTGTTTACAGGAAACGAGGCATTCCATCTTAGTCCTAAGGTGAAAAAACATGCGTGAGTGTCGTGGGACACTCGGTTGGAACGAAGTTCCTTTCGTAGTATATTATTATTGATAAATGTATTATTTTATTGATGAACAAATACAAATAAATGAATTAATAGCGTCTATTAAAATAAAGAGTCATTTAAATAATATTTCTTTCATGGCAAGATAAGAAAAAGTGCGAGGGAGATGGATATTATTCCATCTCGCTCGCAATATAGAGAGGATCGTGACGGAAAAATCTTACAATTTTTCTCGCCTAGCCCCCATCCACCAAATTCGTACCGTCCGACGACCGATAAGGAACTTCGTTCCAAAAGTCGTTAACATATTAGATGAGACCTAGCAATGGATTTCGAAAAGCATTCAATGCTGTTCTGCAAATTTAAAATGAAAGTAAAATTATAAAACCTAATAATACGAGTAAAATTTTGTTTTGTCAACATTATAAAATATTGTTTACGATATTTCGCTCCAGCATAATTGAAAACAAATTTGTTTCATTCTAATAACATTGACTCAGACGCTTACTGCGCAAAAATGGCACTAAATGAGGTAGCTAAGAGGTTTTTTTTATATTTTAAATTTAAAAACAGTCGCATTACAATTTACGTTGATGATTATTAATTGGTTGATTTCGAGGACAGTGAATACAGTAGAGCGTCGATTATCCGAATGTCGATCAACCGAACGATCGCTTAACCGAACTACTGCCACGCAGCAGTGAGTCCCCCCCGCAGTGCCCAGTGTTAGACTACGTTCAGTACCGATAGCGCTGTACCTCTGCCCGCACGCTCAGTCAGCGTCAGCACAGCGACAGCAGCAACGTTCAGAACTATGAAGTTCACCACAAATACCGATCTCGATGACGCTGTTTACAAGTGGTTTACACAAAAAAGATCACAAGGAGAACCTATCTCTGGTCCCATTCTATGTGAAAAGGCAAAACAATTTAAATTATAACTTGGAGGGCCGTCGAATTTTCAAGCAAGCACGGGCTGGTTAAAACGGTTTAAGTCAAGACATGGCATTCGTGAGTTAAATTGTCTGCTGATTCTTCGGCAGCTGATACTTTCAAAATAAAATTAAGCGACGTATTGAAACTAGAAGATTATGCTCTGGAAAACGTTTACAACGCTGACGAAACTGGGCTCAATTGGAAGGCTTTGCCACGAATAATTCTTGCTTCGCGTCGTGAATTAGCGGCACCTGGTCCTAAAGTAAACAAGGATCGTATCACTGCTCTAGCTTGTGCTAATGCAACTGGTACCCACCGATTGCCTATGCTTGTTATTGGTAAAAGCAAGAAACCGCGTTGTTTCAAACACGTAAATATGTCTGCAATGCCTATTGTTTACACCTCACAAAAGAGCGCCTGGATGAACAGTTCAATTTTCACGGAATGGTTTATAGAAGTTTTTGTACCCGCTGTAAAAGCCCATCAGCTAAAGAATGGAAAAAGAGAGAAAACTTTATTGCTCCTTGATAATGCACCAACTCATCCATCATGTGACATCCTTTTTTTTTTTTATAGGAGAGGGGCAAACGAGCCTGCGGTTCACCTGATGTTAAGTGACTACCGCCGCCATGAACAACTGCAACACCAGGGAATTGCAGATGCGTTGCCGGCCTTTTAAAAAGGAGTAGGCTTTTTCTTGAAGGTCCCTAAGTCGTATCGGTCCGGAAAAATTGCTGGTGGTAATCGGTTCCACAAGGAAGTAGTGCGAGGAAGAAAACATCTTCTAAATCGCACAGTGGTGGACCACCAATCATCCAGATGGTATGGATGGTATCGCGAGTTTTGTCGCGATGTGCGATGGTCAAATTGAGCGGCTGGAATTAGTCCGAACAATTCCTCAGAGCACTCCCGTGGTACATGCGATAAAATACGCAAAGAGATGCAACATCTCTACGCAGTGCTAGTGAGTCAAGCCGATCGGAAAGAACTCGGTCGTCGACGATTCGATCCGCTCTGCGCTGAATGCGGTCAAGTGGAAGGAGCTGGCACTGGGAGCCCTGCCCAGAGATGGGAACAGTATTCCATGTGAGGCCGAACCTGCGCCTTGTAAAGTTGCAGGCGGTGTGCCGGCATGAAATACTGCCCCGCTCTACTGAGCACGCCAAGCTTTTAGAGGCTAATTTGCCTTCTCTTCCAAGTGACCACGAAACTGCACGTCACTCGATATGTCAACGCCGAGGATTCCGATACTGGCTGAGGCAACAAGGAGTGCCTTGAAACTGAGGTGATACGACAAAGGGTTCCTTTAGCGGTAAACGCGCAAACTTGTGTCTTCTGGGGATTGAACTGGACTAGATTTAGTCGCCCCAATCCGAGACTTTGTCCAACAAAGTCTCGACTTCGAGACAAGTTTGTTCCGGTACTCGGCGACGTTTTCCCGAGAAATATTGGCATGGCCGGTGTATAGAGCATCACCAGTGCTATCATCCGCATAGCAATGAATGTTACCGGTTTGCAACATATCATTGATATGCGGAAGAAACAGCGTTGGTGATAGCACGCAGCCTTGTGGAACACCAGCGTTAATAGTCTTGTAATCGAGCACGCACCGTCTACTACGACCTTGATGCTCCGATCAGCCAGAAAACTGGTGATCCAATTGCACAATTTCTCGGGAAGCCCATAGGAAGGAAGCTTCGAAAGAAGCGCTTTGTGCCAGACCCGATCGAAGGCCTTCGCTATGTCCAAACTAACGGCCAATGTCTCCCCCTTGGACTCGATCGCCTGCGCCCATCTATGTGTTAGGTAAACAAGAAGATCACCAGCTGAGCGACCCCGACGGAAACCGTACTGGCGGTCACTAATCAGCTGGTGCTCCTCAAGGTACCGCATGAGCTGGCAGTTAATAATGGACTCCATTATTTTCGAGAACAAGGAGGTGATGGCGATAGGCCTGTAATTGGACGGATCAGAGCGGTTACCTTTTTAGGATCGGGCACGAAAGCTGTCTTCCATGAATTCGGGACAACGCCTAGGAGTAGGAGTACCGAAAAGACGCGTTAGAACCGGTGCCAACTCTGGAGTGCACGTCCTCAGCACAATTGGCGGGATTCCATCAGGCCCACTCGACTTGTTGATGTCCAGGAGAGGAGTGCTTTGCGTACTGAGCACTGTGTGAATCGCACATCAGGCATAGAGCACTCACACTGCGGGATGGTCGGCGGTGTGTTCCCCTGTCATCAAGAGTCGAGTTGGACGCAAAAAGGGCCTAAAGGTCGGCTTTCTCTTTTGCGTCGTGGGCCAGTGAGTCATCATCCTGTGCAGAGATGGTAGTGATGGCTTACAGAAATTTCCTTGGACAGCCTTGGCGAGAGACCAGAATGCACGGTTCCCGAAGGAAGGCGAACTAGTTTCTCGCCAATTCTGCCCATGCTCTGACTTTGCCTTGGCAATAACTCTTTGAAGGACCTGGAGGCGAAGTTATACTTCTTTTTAAGAATGCTGGTGTTTACATCCCGAGCCGCCGAAGCCTCAGCCCAGGCCTGATAACACCCTGCTTACTGTGTAATGCAGTCTTACAGGAGCGACCAAACCAAGGCTGCGATCTGCCACCGATGGGTACCACAGATGATGGAATAAATAGTTCCATTCCTGTAGCACCACATCGGTGACAGAGTCAGCAACAGCGCTGGGATCATCCGGCGAGAAGCAAACCCGCCCCATGGGTAGGATGCAAAGAAAGACCGCATTCCATCCCAATCCGCCGACCTGTAATGCCAAACACGGCGGCAACCTGCAGAACGCAACCGCGAGGAGAGCGTGAGTGGCACCACACTCCGGATCAGACAATGGTCCGAAGAGCCGAGAGGGCATCGACGGAAACCTGATATCCGTCCGGATGAGAGGTCAGCAGAAGGTCCAACAGGGAAGGTGTATGATCCTCCACATCTGGAATCCGTGTAGGCGAAGTAATCAGTTGTGTCAGACCATATGCCAAGGCAAAGTCATAAACAGATCTCCCCGCATGATCGGTTAAACGTGAACCGAGCCATTCAGCGTGGTGGGCGTTAAAATCGCCAAGTATCACGATCTCTACGGATGGGATCTGTTGTAGCAAGAAATCTGTAGCCATTTGGACGTGGTCTATGAGTCGGTCTGTGTCGGCATTACCGCTATGGAACCTACACAGGTACCCGTATACGCGGGATGGTCGTCGCTGTCTACGCGTAGCCAAAGGATGGACAGGTGGATGGACTTTCAAGACTGCCGAGGCGTCGAGAACAGATATTCCCTCGTATACGCAAACTCCAGCCCGGGGCACAAAGAAGTGTTCTAATTTGTACCCCGGGTAGAAGAGGTACGAAGTATCAGCCGGAGAGGACACCTGCGTCTCGTTCAAAAAGAGCAAGGCCGGCTTCGCCGTCTCTAGATGGTGGTGGACGGCGTTATGGTTCAAGTGAAGTCCCTGATGTTGCAGAAGTCCACGGATAGCGTGGCAGAGGTCGCCATGGTTTTATTGCTCTGTTTGCCCGTGCAGTGTTAGTATAGAGCGGGATTTTGCCCCCAGAATATGCGGGGCAGCCTGAGCACCCACGCTCAGGAAGAGGTAGCTTGACCGTGGATGCTCAGTGAGGATTCTCCATTACCAGGGTGCTGGTACCTCCTGGGGTAGTTCTTTCTTTTAAATTCCGCTACCATGTTATGGGGGATTAGCCTCCGGCCACCTGCACTAACTAAGCGAAACGCAGAAGCAAAGCTCCTACTTTACGTTGGTATTCTGTGAGGTCGTGGTACCGCCCCGGTTCGAGCCGGCCCATCCATGCTACAGCAGAAGCTGCAGCGCGGCTCTACCACTGTTAAACCACATCCTAAATGAAATGGATGAATTTATAAAAGTGATGTTTCTTCCACCTAACGTAACCTCCTTATTACAGCCCATGGACCAAGGTGTTATTGAGATTTTCAAGCGATATTACAGAAAATAATTGCTACGTAAGTTGTTGCTAGAAAGAGAAGAGGAGGGAGATGAAAGTCTTATTAGAAATTATAAAAAGATTGATTTAAAAGATGCATCCTACATGATCGGAGCAGCTTGGGACAGTTTAAAACAATAGAATTAAAAAAAAGCCTGGAATAAAATTTTGAGTATAGCGGAAAGTTCTCAAAGTGAAAGTGGAAATGAAGAACATAGTGACATGTCTGAAATGCTAAATATGCTTCAAGAACTCAATTGCCATGAACATGTTCAAGAATGGATAACTGTCGACGATGCAGATCCAGGGCACCAAATCTTGCAGGATAGTGAAATTGTAGACTTCGTTGTTCAACTAGTGGTTCAGAATGTGAAGACAAAAATACACCTACTGCTTCTGAAGCGTTTACTTGCTTAGATACTGCCTTGCGATGGTTTGAAGCTCTAGATGAAAGCGACCAGTATCAGATATCAGTTCTGAAAAAAGTGCGTGATTTAGCTGCGCGTAAGAGGGTAGGTTCTCTTCGACAGACCAAAATTAAGGACTTCTTTAAACTTTAATTTTAAAAGCATACTGTATATTCAATATTGATTATACAATATATGTTTTTTGTTTACTAAGCTATCTGTACTTTATTTATATTCCTACTTACAGCTGTAATAAACGAAATTTGTATTACATATAAATATATTTTATTGGTACATTGGTACATAAAATTATACAGTTCGATTATCCGAATAAACCGGTTTTCCGAACACTCATGTCCCCCAATTAGTTCGGATAATCGACGCTCTACTGTACTTCGCTTTACTATTACAGTTTGTCAAACTATAAGGGAAAACGCACACATACATGTCATGTATATATGTATGTGTATGTGTGTTTTTATGAACATATAATTCTGTAAGTAATATATATTATTTGTTAATTTTTATATAGTTATTTTGTTAATCCACAATTCTTTCTCTTACAGATCATATTGCGCCACCAAATTAGTGTTCTCTGCTTACTTATAGTTTGACTGGCAGAGAACGGCGTTAAGTCCGCCTTTGAAAAAAAGCCTTACTATCGTTTATATAAGGAATAATCATTATTTTTCCACTAAATGAGAATAGAGAGAGACAGGTATACAGAGATAATTAACAAAATAATCAATGATTACTAGTAATACGAGCACGGCTTTACATACAGACAACCCAAGATAGAATATCTTGGCGCATGAAAACGAGGATAGCCGACCCCAAATAAACAGAAAAGGCAAGGAAGAAGAAGAGAACGATTTTTTGTGCATGTCTATTTCTGTGGCACGCTCTGTACTAAACGGCTTGATGTATTTTAACATATGGGGTGACATTAGATTCGTCTTAGTTGTGAAAGTGGTATTATGTTTTTTATCTTTTTAGTAAACTTTTTTATACAGTCGGGTTTTTTTTAATAAATGTTTTAACTTTTAAGCTTGTTATTGAAGTAAGAATGACGAACGATCAAACAATTCACCTGATGGTAAATGTATGATGTATACATCTACCATCGGTTAGAAACAAAATGCAAAAGCGTTGTTACTCCCGAGGACTGAGATTGAATACCTCGTTACTAGTAATAAGGGTCGGCGATTCTCCAAACTCACCATAGAAACTTAGCTGCCTTTTTTATAGAATAAGGGTGACAAACGAGCACACAGACCAAACTGGTGGTAAGTGGATGTCCATAGACATTTACGTTTATCCTCGATTAATAATCAAAATGCAGATGAGTTCTCACCCCCGAGAACTAAGATGGAATGCTTCGTTACTAGTTAAAAGGGTCTGCACTTTCCTGCACTCACCAAACGAAACTATTTCACGCTGATATTATGTAAAAGCGTGGTCTTTCTTCGGTCGGGTAAATCTATTCAATCTGCAACCATAACACAACTACAGCGTGGCTCTACCAAGTAAAAGAAACACTAAAAACTGTCTAGATAGGTTTGTCTCATAGACGATGATCACCTAGTTCTTGATAATTATCACTATCTTGGGAAACGGTATATACCATTACACATACTGGAACGTTTAGCGCGCCATACTCTAGGGCGTTAACATTTCTGACCCTGTAAATTGCAAACAATTTCAAAATTGTTTTAAATTACTGTAATAATGTCACTGGTTAATGAACTTAAGACATTCAAGTTTTTTTATTTCAGATTGAATCATTTTAAATTTGGAATAACTCTATTAAGTTTTTTTAAAATAAGAATAGTTAGTTATAAAAAACTTGGCTAGTCGATGAAAGGTATAATTTAGAAATCAACAATAATTTGTCTCACAAATAGCACACATACATACATAATACATAAACACTCACGCCTGTCACCCAGAGGTAGGCAGAGACTACGGACTTCCATTTGGCACGATCCTGGCACACCTCTCGCCTCCTTTACATCCATATATCTACGCATACACGCACGTCGGTTAAGGGTACCCTAATCTGGCCCATTTTAATATATCGCCAATTTGGTCGATAAACCTTCGTCTAGGGCGTCCTTTCCGACTCTGCCGTTCACTTCTGCAGCATAAATTTGCTTTGTCACTCTTTCTTCGTTCATTCTTTCTACATGACCAAACCACCGAAGCATTCCTTTCTTAATCCTGGTCACAACGTCATCTTGCAAACCACACTTTTCTCTTATCACACTATTTCTCACCCTGTCATTCAGATTCAGCCCTAGCATACTCCTTAATGACCGCATTTCTACAGCATTTATTCTACTCTCATGCTTCTTCTGCCACACCCAACTTTCACTACCATACATTAAAGTAGGGACTAACACAGCACTATGAATTGCCAAACGTGCCTTTTTTGACACATTTGACTCCTCACAATAGCGTGTAGAGCCCCATTCACTCTATTTCCTGCGTTCACTCGTCGTTCTATATCCTTATCATATCTACCATCCCTGCTAAATAAACATCCCAAATATACAAACTCATCCACTTGCTCAATCAACTCCCCTTCTATTCTTATTTCACATAACGTTTTACTTTCTTCTCTTTCAAAAACCATCACTTTCGTTTTACTTGCGTTCACTTTCATACCCTTTCTTTTAATGACCAGTTCATTAAAGTAACCATCATTGCAACTCGGCCGCCGACGATGCAAATATGACTTGATCATCGGCGTACAAAAGGCATTTGACGGTTAACTCACCCATTCTCAACCCACATTCTTCAACTTTCAAAGTTTGCAAACAACTGTCCATAAATAGGTTAAACAGCCACGGGAAGCTACACAGCCCTGTCTGACACCTTTTGGATGCCAAACCAGTCCGAGTAGACCCCGTTGATCCTGACACAAGCACTAGAGTCCCTATAAAGACCTTAATGCCTGTATCAAACCAGCGCTCAAACCAAATGAGTTCAGTGTTTGCCATAACATATTCCTGTCCACTCTGTCATAAGCCTTTTCCAAGTCCATGAACGCACAAAAACTTTCTGGTTTTGGCCAAAACTTCTCCGCATCATGCGCATGGAAAAGACTTGATCCGTACACCCCATCCCTTTCTAAATCCAGCTTGCATCCTACATTTTTCCATCAGTTTCTTTCATAACTCTTTCAATTAACACCTTAGCATACAGTTTACCCACAATGCTAAGCAGGCTGATACCACGGTAGTTTTTACAGTCCTGCTGTGACCCTTTTCCCTTATATATTGGGACTATAACGGCTTTGCACCAGTCTTCCGGTACCCGCTTCAGTTCCCAACATAAATTAAACAAGGTGTACAGCAGGCCTGCCACCACTCCCTCTCCAGCCCTTAGCATTTCGAGTGATACTCTATCATATCCGCCTGCCTTACCTGCTTTCATGCTTTTCATTGCTTTCATTATTTCATCTATACTTATCTCCCTACCTCTTTCCACTTCTTTCGAAATTTCTATTTCACTTAATTCAGACGACTCTTCACTCATAAACACGCTTTCAAAGTATTCCTTCCATCTCTTTAAACTCGAAGCTTCATCATTCAGCATACAGCCATTCTCGTCTCGTATAGCATTCATTCTAGGCTGTTTCGAATTTCCCCTGGCAGTTCTTACGAGTTTCCAGAACATTTTAATATTTGCCTGGAAGTTATCAGATATCCTTCTATCATTCTTATCCGTTCTTTCTTGCTTTTTCCTTTCAACAACTTCTTTTACTCTCTTATTTATAAGTCTAAAGTCTGCCTTTTTTCTTTCAATCTCATCATTCATACCGCCAGAATTACCAGCTTTGGTTGCCAGTAAATCTAGCCATGCTCTCTTCTTTGCTTCAACTTCCATCCGTACCTCATCATCCCACCACAACGTATTATTTTTCCTTTCATTCGTTCTCTTACTTACACCACATACTTCGGTGGCTGCATCCACTAAAACTTTCTTAACATTATTCCATACAGTCTTCAGGTCTAAATCATTCATACATATTTCATTCAAACCACTAATATTCTCTCAGTCTACATTTATACTTCTCTTTCACATCTTCATCTTGTAACCTCTCTATTCTTATACGCTGTAACGCAGTGGTAGACACAGATGTCCGATGCCGCCAACGCTTGAATAGACCATTAATTCGACATAAGACCAAGTAATGATCCGTCCCAACGTTGGACCCCCGGTAAACCCTTGTATCTACCACTGCGCTCCGCATTCTTTCATCCACAATTATGAAATCTATCATGCTTCTATCATCACCTCTTTCCATGTATACATGTGAATCCTTTTATGGCGAAGAAAGTGTTCGTCACAAAAGATTCTTTTCCACACATACGGCGAGGAGGTCTTCACCATTCTCATTTACACTTTCATCGCCGAACGTTCCTAATATCCTTTCATAACCAACCTCTTCACCCCAACCCTTCCATTAAAATCTCTAACATAATAATATTTTCATTTCTCTTACATTTCCTCAACACCATCCTTACCATGTCCTAAAACTGCTCTCGGATATAAGTGGGCTTAGACATGTCTGGGGCGTACACCCCTAGCACAAACAACTTCTTTAAGCCCACTTTCATTCGTATCCATTGCAGCCTTGGGCTTACATTCATACTCTTTCACACATTGACCCATTCTTTCTGAAAGGATGACACCGACTCCTGGCATGCCCGCTCGGTCTCGTCTACTCCAGACCAGTAAGCGGTATACATGCCATGTGCAGTGGCATCCTTTCCCTTTCGTTTCGTCTCATTTACACATAACACGTCTATTCCTCTATCATTCATCATTTCGCATACTTCATCCATCTTATCATTCATTGCTCCACATACATTCAGCGTAGCCAGACGGGCCTGCAATCCACTTTTCGCCCTCTGGGAGACAGAACGACGGGTGGCGAACCTCGTCGCCGGTTTTACTCCCGGAGATTAAATATAACACATCAAAAATAGCACACATCAACCAAATAATATTTTCAACTTCATGAATCGAACTTGAGTTATGATTTGACTGCCATGTTGATCTAGTACTTGTAAGCGCTACTATTGATCATGTAGTCCCAGGTTCGAATCTCGGGTCGGATCGAAATTAGTTACTGGGTTTTTGGCCAAGAAAATTTTCAGAGAATAAAGAGAAATTTTCAGTAGCAATTCGAATTCATGTTATTGATAAGTTCTCAGTCGTGACTCCTACGGTCTATTTATTTCTATCGAAGCATCATAAAATTAAATTACAGCCTTCATACGGGAAAGCCTAAAAATACGTTCAGTCGTTGATCCTGCACTTGATCTCTCTGCGATAGAGCCGGCCCATTGGACTATAGGAGTGAGGAAATAGAAAATGCACGTGTGCTTGTCACGTACATAGTCCCATTGGAGACTATCTACGCAGGACAGGATAGCACCTGTAAGTTAGCTGTTATTTTATGTTATTATGGAAAGGGATATGAATAATAGTGATTTTATGATAGTCATTTATTTAATCAATTTATTTAACATAATTGAAATTTACATTATTTACTTTTACAGTCTGCCAAACTGCTAAGCAGTTTTTGGCAAAAAAAAAGGGTTTCTTACTTCCTAACATGCAAAAAAATAGCTTAATACAAATATACACACTCAAATATAACATATCAATAATATCAATATAAAATTAACAGATTTTATATTGATATTATTTCCAATTTTATATTGATATAATTTACATTGAAATTTACACTATTATAGTCTTAGAGTCTGCCAAACTGCTCAGCAGTTTGTTGGCAAAAAAATAGCTTAATAGAAATATACACACTGAAATATAACATATCAATATAAAATTAATAGTAATTTAAATAACAATAGCATTTTTATATATGCATTAATGTATGTATATACACATACACACATACATTCACAGGTACACACCCATACATAACTACAGCTTATATTGTTGTATAATGGATAGCCACGTTGCATGTCAAATTTTTACTATTTATTAGTATAAAGTTTTTTTACTTATTTTTAAACTGTCTTTTTGTTTTATGCATACGGCATTCTTCCAGTAAATTGTTAAAAAATTTCAATATTAAGTGTTCGAACCTTCTTTTGCACATTTATATATACTAAGCACATTTATATTGTAATGTTATTACTTTACGCGGTCTGCGCGTATTCTTATTTATGGGGATAAAGCTACTTAATGCGTTCCACAAGATTGTATAATACTTATCACATGTCGCGTATTAAAGCTGTTGCAGAAATATTTTTTTTATTGAAGACTAGCCCTTCAAAACGTCCATGGGGCTCACATGATGGTAAGTTATACAACTGCAACACCAGGGGACACATTTGCCTTTTCGGTCTTTTAAAATTCGTCCAGCTTCATCGGGAAAGGACGCATTTTCCATCAACAGTTACCATATATGTAATCATATAGTATTTCTGTTCTTGAATTTAACGATTTCATAAGCGTTTGAGATTTATTGGAAAGCAAATGGACCGCATACTGGCGGTGTAATAATATCTCATATGTTTCCGTGGATGTCGTAAGAGGTGACAGAGATAAACAAACCAGAAGATTGTGAGCAGCATCTTTCTAATAATAACTGAAAAATAAAAATAAAACTGCGGTTGCCAACCCGTACGCCAAGTGTCGCGATTATCGCAAATATCCTATGAGGCATTCGCAACAAGTTACCAAAATACTTTTGATAAGCTGCAACGGTCACCATGAGTCCATTAGTTGCTATACATCAGTCATTGAACTCACGCTAACCTAAAGTCAAAAACCGTTTAAAAATTGAGGACTAAATTCGTAGCTACCGTGCCTTGCTGTTTTAAAATATATGTCTTCCAGTGCAATT
Source organism: Parnassius orleans (assembly GCA_029286625.1). Lineage (NCBI taxonomy): Eukaryota > Metazoa > Arthropoda > Insecta > Lepidoptera > Papilionidae > Parnassius > Parnassius orleans. The sequence goes on from JAGSMP010000087.1 coordinate 1,664,754, forward strand.
GTCGGTGGCGCGGGAAAATGCACACTTGCTGCCCTGTCCATTGCAATTATCTATGAAAATAGGCCGGTAATATATAATATCAGCTCTTTTAACGCAAAAAACACCTTATTACAATAGCTAAAGAACGCAAACAAGCGAATTTTAAAGTTTGCATCCGAGTAGGGGCAAAGAAAGTTGTGTTTCGCTAGAATTAATTTCAGTTGCTATGCAAAAACCTTTCTGAATAAGTTATAAGACTTAAGCAATTGAATAACTGTAATTACTGAACATTAAGTTATTGCATTTAACTTAGTTATGCCAATAATATAAGCCTAACATATATTTATGATTGACTTTATATTTATATAAAATTAAATTTAAAATAATTAAACTTTCTAAGAAATAAAAAATAAAACTGACTTCGAAAACAAGAAAAATAGTTTCCACATCATAGCTTATAAAGTCAATGCAAGGACAGTATATCGATGAATGAAAAGCGGCGTTTTATTATAAAAAGCTATTTTGTGGTATTTTAATCAGTTTTACCTTTTTACCCCACTGCGCGTCGCAAAGAAGGGTAATGTGTTTATCAGCCTATATATGTATGTATGTTTGTTCCTCTGTGGCGCTCTAGAGCCGATTTTGATGATTCTTACGTCAATCGAATTGTATTAGTCTTGCGAGTGTCACTAAAGACATGACAGTAATCAAAATTCTGTTCGTCGCCATATTGTGATAAAGAAAAAATGAAAGTCAACGAACCATGCCAATTGGGATATCATTGAATAGGTCTTTGAAAATCATCTTTAGGTTTCTCTAATATTTTTTCATTTCGAATGACTTTTTAGGATCTTTAACGATTTAAAGCTAGTTGACAAGCATTCTCACTTAAAGTTTCAAAACTTATAAAAAAGCTGTGATAAAGTTCTTATAAGGTCTTTTTAGTAATTTTTTTAAGCAGTCGGTTTTTTTTAAAGTTTTTAACCATTACGCTTGTTTATAAAGTTTAATTATTTTACCTTTTAGTGGACTAAAGAATATCACAAGCTTAAAGCAACAACTAGCATATCGTCAACGTTACATACATCCTCTACACTAAATATCTTCATCCCACATATTTCGTCACTTAGGGGTGAATTTTTTTTCTTAAAATTTATAAGAGACCACCCCTGAAAAGAACCATAATAAAGTATAACCATATCTACCACCCTACCGGTACTATAACCCACCTCTATCAGCCAATGTATCTGCATATAATGTATCGTATATACTTTCAAATGCATTTAGTTAAAATTATTTTGACTTTACAAACATACACTTCAATTTTATTTATTTGTATAGATATGAAAAAATAATGGACTAGCAATTTAATTAATCTCCTCCTGAACGAATTTAGGTTTTGGCGATCATCTCAACAGAGACTAGCTATGCCCAGGGCGATATTATAGTGCACAGGTATGTGTGCAAGTGTACTGTGTATTTCCTCACTCTCATAGTCCGTTGGGACGGCAAATCGACACGACCGGAGAGAGGAGACTCCGGGATGCTATTGAGAATTACTTGAAAAAAAAAACCCAAAACAAACAGATTTTTCCCCTATCTGTGATCGAACCCGGGGCCTCATGATCAGTATTCGCACTTACGATCACTAGACCCACGAGGCACTCTAACTGCTAGGACTACGAATAGCAATAAATAGTGTTTAAAGAAAACAAATAGCAACATGAACTACGGCAGGTTATTGCTCCCGAGTAAAAAAAAAACTGGAATCACCATTTCCAGCCAAGCCTTTTAATCTCAATTAGGTATTACAATGATATATATACAAGGGCGCCGGGAATGGTCCCGAACAAGCATTGCTCTTGCTCTTTTTTAGTACAATAATGAGAATTTACGAGGCCGCGGGGGATGTTTTGGGAGAAATGCCACGTTTTGTTAAGAATGTATCCATCCAATGATTTTCCGCACGAGACTGCCAACTACTCACTTGGGAATTGCATTTGTTCCTTCCCACATGTCGCACATTTCATCGCTTGCATAAATTTTTAAGTCGTGTAATATGCAGTGCCAGTATTTAAGAATTTACTATGTTTACACGATTTTATTAGCTTTACCTGTATGTATGCATATATGTTTGCAAATAATTGTTACATGTATGGATGTTGGTACGAGGGCGACACTGAAAGTTTTTAGAACTGGCCACTTGTAAACGATATAATAAAAAATAAGCTCAAATTTTGAAAATGTAACTCTTTGCCAATATTATTGTGTATGTATTTTATTAATTTGTCATTTTCAAATTGTCTGTGTCACGTCAGCATGAATTTAACGAGAGAAAATTTTCGTGCAATGTTTTTTTATGACTTTTCGATGTCGTTTAAGTCAACGAGAAAGTTATGATAGACTTCGATTGACCTTTCACGATAAAGCCCCATCTTGTGCCACTGTTTACAACTGGTTTAATGAGTTTAAACGTGGTCGCACTAATCTCACCGAGGGACGGCCTTCTACGGCGATGACTGATGATAACATCAGGGTTGTGTGGCGTATGATAGAGACTGACAAAAGAATGACTTATCAGCAGATTCGGACAAGCTTCGGCATCGGTATGAGTCAAGTGCACAAAATCCTCCATGAACATTTAGCGGTCAGGAAGCTTTGTGCCCGGTGGATACCTCATAATTTAACAGAGGCCCAAAAACTCCGTCGTGTTGATTGGTGTCGTGAAATGGTTCAAAGATTTAACGGAGGTGACTCAAATGCTGTGTTCGACATACTTACGGGTGACGAAAGCTGGATTTATTGTTATGATCCTGAAACTTAGAGACAGTCTGCTGTCTGGGTGTTTCCTTCCGAGGAGTTGCCAACTAAAGTGAAGAGAGGTCGAAGCGTGGGAAAAAAGATGGTGGCCTCGTTCTTCGGAAGGACAGGTCATTACGCAACAATTATTTTAGAGGATCGAAAAACAGTTACTGCAGAGTGGTACACTAACAATTGTTTGCCACTTGTCTTGGAAAAAGTTTGGGAGAGACGACCTTGCAGTAGGATCCTCCTTCACCACGACAACGCCTCGTCGCACACTGCCAAGCAAACAATCGACTACTTGGCGACGTCAGACATGGAATTACTGGGTCACCCGCCCTATACCCCGACCTCGCACCTTGCGATTTTTATTTAGGAAAACGTTTTATGGACGCCGAGGAAACAGATGCTGCGTTTCAAAATGCCGTCGAAGAGACCCCTAAGGACGAGTGGGCAAATTGCTTTTCTCAGTGGTCCCATCGGATGCAGCGATGTATTTATGTAAATGGACACTATTTTGAAAAGATATAATAAAACTAATAACTTTGTTTTTGATTTTCTAAGAACTTTCAGTGTCACCCTCGTATTTGTGTTAAACTGCCTAAAATATATGTATTTAAACTGCCTCCACGATACAGGAGAAAATCCAAAGTGTGGGTGTAAAGTCTTTTAAAAAAGTGAAGAAAAAATAATGTATAACAAAGAGTATAATATGTCTGTTATGTCAGGACCATCATGGTTCATGATCAATTCTGTTTTATTTTTAAGCTCTAATATTATTTGGCTTTTATGATACTTTTAAAATATCATTTTGTGTCATACATATTATACTCTTTGTTTTTTGGTAATAAACTAAGGAGGTATATGTTTAAGAGTGGACTTGTAATGGGTTGTTACGATTGTGATACAACGTTGATTAGTAAACGTTCCAAAAGAATTTCCACAAGAAAATTTCCAAAAGAATCATTAAAGAAAGTTAATACCTACTTTACAACTATTGGTAAAAGTCTGGCGGATATCATCCTACAGAAACTCAAAAAAACGGAGCTGGAACTACCAAGGCAAGCATCTGTGCAATAAAACTCCCAGCTTCACTCTATGTCTTTCGCACCCATAGACCCTTATGCAATTAATAAAATAATAAATAAACTAAAATCTGACAGTGCACCAGGTCATGGCGTCATTCCCACTAGGTTTGTCAAACTAGCAAAGGAGTACCTTGTTTATCCAATTGCACACCTTTGTAATCTTAGTTTAGAACAAGGAATATTTCCTGATTTATTTAAAACGGCTATCGTGTCTCCAATTTTTAAAACGGAGGACAAACAAGATGTCTCTAACTATAGACCAATTTCTATGCTGTCTACCATATCAAAAATTGTGGAAGGATTGGTCAACAGTAGGCTGATTAACTATTTAGAAAAAAACAAACTGTTAACTGTTTTTCAGTATGGGTTTCGCAAAGGAAGATCGACGGATGACGCCTTATTGAAGTTGACATCTTTAATTCACAATTATGTTGATAGAGGAGAGAAGGTCATTGGCGTTTTTCTTGACCTGAAAAAGCTTTTGACACAGTATCAATTCCGATACTATTATCAAAACTAGAGGGCTTGGGTATCCGCGGTCATGTGCAACCTATGGATTCGGAATTCCACAGGGTAGTACATTAGGCCCGACTCTCTTCTTGGCGTATACGAGTATTAATAGTCTTCCAAACGCATTAACATCCAATACGGATGTGCTAATATTCGCTGATGACACAGTCTTACCATTTCATGGTCAGAGTTGGAAACAAGCACAAACTTCTGCAGAACCCTGTTTGGAGAATGTCTCAGCCTGGTTAGAGAAGAACTTGCTCACATTAAATATTTCAAAGACCAAATACCTCTGCTTCTCGTGGCCTGCAACTTCAGGTCCAGCTCAAGACTTTATTATTACACTACATTCTTTACCATGTAATGGAAAGCTTTCTAGCCAATGCAATTGTAGCACATTAACCAGAGCCAGATGTACCAGATATCTAGGTGTTCAAGTAGACGATTATTTGAGCTGGAAAGAACAGATCATTAGTGTCTGTTCTGGGGTTAGAAAACTTATATATATTTTCAGACAATTAAGAAGAGTCTAGTGAAAAAATCTTATTCAAACTTATAAAGCGCTCTGCCAAAGTATCATTAATTATTGTGTGACGACGTGGGGTGGCGCACCGAAAACAACAATGATTCAACTTGAACGTGTGCAAAGAGCAATATTAAAGGTATTAATGCAAATTACCTGAAAATTACAGTGCCCTATACCCTTTACCAAAACCACCTTTATGCAACGACACTACAATTTCATAGCACCATACATTTATAATAAAATTCCCACCGAGAATATTGTTAGCCTTATAACTCTAAGTACCTATAGATTTAAAAAATATGTACTGAAATGGCTGCAACATCTTGATGATGTCCAAACTGAAAATCTTCTTACAATATTAAAATAAAATACAATCTTTAAAACACGCACAGACACACAGACAAACATAGACATACACACTCACACACAACATACGCAAACGCACACGCACACGCGCACACACACACGCACACACACACGCACGCACACACACACACACACACACACACACACACACACACACACACACACACACACACACACACACACACACACACACACACATCCGCACATACAACACCACTAAACAACATATTAAACATTACCTAGCAGTAACCACCATAAAATAATATTAATTAAGGAATAATGAATTATCATATGTACTTACCGAATATAGACTTAGAACTAAGAATTAGGGAAGGCATTGTTTCCTGAGATACAGGTGATAACCTAGTTCAGGAGACAGAGCTCCTTTGTATCTAGAAAAAATTGGTTGCTAATAAACGTTATTTTATTTCTTTATTTATTTATAGTAAACGGCGTCACGATACAAACGAAATGTCTAATGTTGACATTTAAAAATATATAAATAAATAGTGACAAAACATAAGTAGCATTGATGAAAGAAGAACTAGGTACCTCACTTATATCAGTGACCAGCTTAACTGTCAACTGAACATAACTTTATCTTCTTTATCAGCACGTAAGAGTTGACGGCTTGACATGGGCCTAAGCCATTGTTGAGAGAACTTGCCATAATCACTACGCTTGTCAGACGGCTTGGCGTTAGGTTCCAGACATCTCGCACTTTTAACGCTGCACCACATCGCCAGTCTGAGTATTTTATATTTGTTTTTGTTTTATAAAAATAAAGTCGTACAAGAACTAACAGACTTGGTGGTAAGTGGCTATTGAAGCGCATGGACATCTGCAAGCAACTTCATTTATATGAGGCTACGTCTTCGTTATCACCTCTGAGAACTAAGATAGAATGCCTCACAGTCTGCCATCATACTGGCTCTCATTACCCTTCAGACCAGAAAACAGTAGAGCAGATATTACTGCTTGATGGCAGAAATAACCCAAGGAAACTTACGTAGATACACTTATGGGCTGAAAAGGACCACCACCTAATATTAGGTCCAAACATATGAAATTAGGGTTTTGTCGTACTGGCCAATTTGATATGAAATATCTCCTCTTTGGTTAAGAATTCCAAATTCAAATTTATAAATTCATTTTGTTGGTACATTTGAGTTTTGAAAACAGTCATTCATTTGTTTTTTCCTCATTATTTTATTCCTTGGCGTCGCTAATTACTGCACAATGGAAAACATGAAATATCGGTATATGTACGAGTACGAGTTCTACCGTGGCACCAGTGCTGCAGAAACAGCTCGAGGGATTAATGATGTGTACGGCGCTGGTGTCGCAAAAGAAAGCACGGTACGTTTTTGGTTTCAACGTTTTCGTTCTGGAAATTTCGACCTTCAGAACCAACCCCGTGGACGGCCGGAGACCAAAGTGGAAAATGAAGAATTAAAGGCTGTTGTGGAAGCGGTTCCATCACAAAGCACTTCAGAGATAGCTGCAGGCTTCGGGGTAAGTGATAAAACTGTATTAATCCATTTGAAGCAAATCGGGAAAGTAAAAAAACTTGAACGATGGGTACCTCATGAATTGAGTGAATCGAACTTGCAAACACGCGTCGACTGCTGTGTTACTTTACTCAACCGACACAATAATGAAGGGATTTTAAATTGAATCATTACTTGTGATGAAAAGTGGATACTGTACGATAATCGGAAGCGCTCGTCGCAATGGCTAAACCATGGAGATCCAGCCAAATCCTGCCCTAAACGAAAATTGAATCAGAAAAAGTTACTTGTGAGTATTTGGTGGACCAGCGCCGGTGTCGTTCACTACAGCTTTCTGAAATCTGGCCAAACGATTACGGCAAATATCTGTTATCAGCAACTGCAAACCATGAAGGAAGAACTAGCTGCTAAACAATCGAGATTGGTCAATCGCTCTAGGCCACTGCTGCTTCACGACAACGCAAGACTACACACTGCACAACAAACAACCACTAAGTTAGATGAACTACAATTGGAATGTCTGCGACATCCACCGTACTCCCGGACCTTGCTCCAACAGATTACCATTTTTTCCGGAATTTGGACAACTTCTTACAAGGAAAAAAATTCAACTCCGATGCGGCAGTCCATACCGCCTTCAAAGAGTTTATTGATTCACGCCCCCATGGTTTTTTTAGTAATGGGATCAATGAATAACCTATGAGATGGCAAAAGTGCATAGATAACAACGGTGCATACTTTGATTAATTAAATATATTTTACAAAAAAATTGACTTTATATTTCTCCCGTACAAAACGCTAATTTCATATGTAAGGACCTAATAAAATTTAAACGAGATATCTATACCATAATCTATCGGAAGCTATGAGATCTTTATGGCTTTTTCCATAGCTAACGCTAATCGCGACCTTTCTTAAAGCTATAAAATAAATATATTTTTTTTACTTGGTAGAGCCACGCTGCAGGTATATTATGGTTGTAGCACGAATGGGTTGACTCGATCGGGGAAGGACTATGCTCTCACAGAATACCAGCATAAAATAGCAGCTTAATTCTGCTGTGTTTCACGGTAGAGAACCGGAGACCCATTTTACTGGAGGCATTCCAGCTCAGGGGTGACCACTCATATTGATTCTTAATTGAGGATAAATGTAGATGTCGATGGACTACAGCATCCACTTACCATCAAATGGACTGTGTGCTCGTTTGTCACCCTTATTCTATAAAAAAATTAATTCGGTCTCGTCTCACTAACACATTATTCAAGCTTACCTTTGACTATTTCAAACAAATCTTATTCCAAATATAACTAGGTAAGAAAAAAAATGAGTTTAACTGTATCGATATATTCGCTACTTGTAGTGGTAACAGAAAATTATCCCTAACATTGTAATCACTCTAGTTTCATGGATTCTCAAAAATAATAAAAAATAGTTATACATTCGTATATTTAAAAATAAGCCACTTAAAATGACAAGGAAATTTCGCTCATTCTTTAATTACACTCATTTTGATCTAAAATACTTTGCCTGTTTTGGCCGACCCAATTCGCAGTGACATTGACATCCCGGTCCAAAAGCTTCGCCTTGTGGGACACCGGCCTGACAAGTTTACCTACATTATTCTGATTAATACTCATCGTGCTTTTATTTGGGTTCAAACTATTGCGACGCGGCCTTGGTAGTAATAAAACAAAAATAGCAAATAAATGGGATCATTTGCTATTTTTATATATTATCGACATTAGTGAACTTATTGCGGCCGTAATTGTCGAACGCGTCATTTGGAACACGTAGCTGCATTATTTAGCCATTAAAGTCAATCAGGCACGAGTAAGATATTATGTATGCTTGTGACCTTTTATTTTATTTTATTCAGAAAACATGCGGCTTACTAATAAGGATACTCACACAATACACGTTAATTATGAAAACATGCTATTTTTAGTGCCAAAATATTTTAAATAAAACATTATGAAGTGGGAAAATATGCCGAGCTTTTTTCAAATACTAAACTCACATGCACAAGACGAAGACTTATCTTCTTCTTCTTCCATATCAACCCGTAAAGGCTGGGGCGGCATAATCGCTTCGCTTGGCGGGTGGATTGGTGCTTATAGTACCATAGATAGATAGATAGATTGATAGAAAATGTATTTGCTTAAAACATGGTACATAAGATGGTCAATGATGTGGAACTGACATGTTTTACCATAATTGGCATGCAAAAATTAATGAAATACAACTAATTACACTAAGCCAATCTTACATTTTAAAATTATTTCGTCATTACTTAAAAATTATTACAAACATTATTTTTGAATTCAGATATTATTACAATTAAATGCTTATACAGACCCACTCAAATACAAAGAATTCTTGAATTCTTATACAATATATTGTTCATAAATTATTAATTGATTATTACATTTTTGTTACATAATTGATATTAAAAATTATATGAGATTAGTTAAGCTATTATTATTTTAATAATTACACTACAGTATAAAATAATTCATAATTTTAATTACAATAAAATTATAATTTACAAATCCCAGGCTATTATGCAAATATTATTATTTAACTTTATACATTATTTTACATTTTAATAAATAAATAATCGATATGAATTACTTTTTGTTTTTAGAAAAAAAATGTCTATATACATAAATTTTATTATACTAAATTTTATATTAATATAATAAATTTGACGAATTTATAATTAATTATATACATAGGTATTATTATTATGTTATCTCAAAATATTCTGCTACACTATATAAACATTTATCAATAAGCCATGGTTTTAGCGCCTTTATAAAGAGAGGAGAAGATAACTCCCTGATATCAGAGGGAATTTTGTTATAAATTTTAATAGTCATCATGTAGCAATTTCTTTCAAAAAGTGTGCTTTTACATGATGGAGCCAAAAGGCGGTTAGTGTCTCTGGGGCGTTCAAATTTCTGAAACATTTGTGGATGATTTCTAACAAAAAGTCCTACTTCTAAGGTGTAGAGGCCTGTTAACGTCAATAATTTAAGTTCTTTAAATAATGGTCGGCAAGTATCACTTGTTATAAATTTTGATTTTAATACATTGACACACAGTTTATTTTGGAGTAGCCATTCATTTATATATTTAAGTGTTTCATTGATGGTTTGGTTGTAGCTTACGGCTTTGTCACGGTTTGGAATTATTATTGATAAATCATCTGCATATAAAACTGATGGATAATTAATTAATTTAGGTAAATCATTTATATAAATTAAAAACAATAATGGGCCTATGACGCTCCCTTGTGGGACACCGTATTTATTATGTACAAGAGGTGATTTAAATGAAACTATTTCATGAATTTTATTAATCTTACTGATTTCTACGCATTGCAGACGACTAGAAAGGTAACTGCTAATCCAGGTCAGAGCATTCCCTCTTATACCGCATTTTTCACATTTAATCAAGAGTATCTCATGATCTACAAGATCAAAAGCCTTGCTCATATCGAAAAATATAGACACAACTGGCACCTTCTTGTCTATGTTTTCTGTTATTGTTTTTATTAGAGAGTATGCTGCAATAAATGTCGATTTATTCGCCTGGAAACCGTTTTGCTCTTCAGCTATTACACAATGCTTATTAAAAAAATCTATAATTATTTTTATCATTGCCTTTTCAAAAATTTTTGAAAGTATAGGGACGAGAGTTATTGGACAGTAGTTGTACATATCTTCAGTACTACTTTTCTTATGTAAAGGCTTTACTATAGATCGCTTTAGAGCTTCCGGGAATACTCCTTGAACAAAAGAAATGTTTATGAGGAAGCTCAAAACAGGTGCAAGTTGAACTATACGTGATTTAAACAATAATGTAGGCAGTAAGTCAATCCCTATAGATTTGGTGTTATTTAAAGATTTAACTATATTAATAATTTCTTGTTCAGAACATGGCAGTAAGAATAAGCTGCTACATACATTATTAACGTAACGTTGCAATGGTTCTACGATATTATTTTGTTTATTATTAAAATTTAAAAAATAATTATTGAAGGCTGTAGCAATTTTATAAGGATCATCTTATTATTTATCATTATCTTATTAATTTCATTATATTCTTTCATTCTATCAGTATTACCCTTGATTACATCCCAGGCTGCTTTGAATTTATTTTTAGCGTTTGTAGTTATTTTATTATTGTATATTCTCTTTGATTCGTTGATACATTTTTTTAGTAATTTAGTGTATTTTTTTAAACTCAGATTATTTTCCAAGGTTTTGTTTCTATAGTAAAATAACCTGAGTTTACGTTTTTTGTACTGGATATTGCTATGCCTTTTGTTATCCATTTTGGTCGTGCGTCATTTACTTTTACTTTAATCTTTTTTCTGGGAAAAAAAGTTTAAAATATAAGCATACATCTTCGTGAAAATTATTGAATGCTGTATTCAAGTCGGTTTTATGTCTATAGACCTCACTCCAGCTAAGATTAGAAATGCATTTCTTGAATTTATTTATATTTTCTTTACTTATTTCTCTAACTTTTTTATACAAGTGGTTCACTTTCGTTTCATTTTTGGAATACCACTAAATTCTAAGGTTTGAGCAGTATCATGGTCAGATAAATAGAGATAGTGGACCCTGCCTTTAGCGTCTTCGATATTACTAGCAAAATGGTCAATACACGACTTAAGCCTTGTCGGAACGTCAATATGAAGGCTTGGATTATAAGTTGCCAGTACGATTTTCAGTTGCTTAGTTACGTTATTATTTTTCAGTGTATCGATATTCAAATCACGGGCAAGAATTATTTTTCTTTTTCCATTCCTAGTTAGCCTAAATAAGAGAATATCTAATGCATTCATAAATACAGGTAAGTTAGAATTATCAGGTGTTCTATAAACGCAAATTATAATACTGTTAAACAAGGGTATGTCAACTGCACACGCTTCAAAATCTCTTTCTTTTGTCAATGAAGAACATATAGTAATTGGTTTAAAAACAAAAGACTTCCGTAACAATATACATACTCCACCGCGCTTTTGGTTTTTTCTACAGTACGATGTGGCTAATTGAAATTGTTTTCATATATTAGTTTCGCTCCCTCTCTTTACAAAGATTTCCGAAAAACAGAGTACATCCAATTCCATATTGCTTTTAGCAAAATCATTAATACATATTTCCAATGTGTCCAATTTACTTACCAAACCTTGTATATTTTGATAAAATACTGTAAAATTCAACGTAGTTTCCTGGTATTTATGAAAGAAAAAAGTTATTGTTATTGCATGTGTTAGTCATTTCATTGCGTTGAGTTTTATTTTTTAACACAGAAAAATAATCTAATATAGTAGTTTGCGGTAAATGAAATGTATTCATAGGAGGATGTATTCATAGGTGTAACATTTAGTTTTTATAGAATAACGAGCATAGATAACAATTTTTTTAGGGTCTAGAAAAGTTTGTGCATATTCGTCACTATCAATATCTAAATTAATTTTATTATAAAGCTGCTTAAGATATACAAATTTATTATAAAAATTATCTGATGAAAAATCTAAAAATTTGCATTTTGGAAATAACTTTGTATATAATGTTAACCTATTGTTTAACAATTTTACATTGAAATGTTTATTAGAGCGCACTGGCACTACATAGACATTTATATGTTGCAGTTTCTTAAGCGCTAAATAGAGTTCAGACTCCAGTTTTATTATGTTATCATCATGCCCTCCTACACCAAGCACAATCACGTCTTCTTTTGTGATACTGTTAAGGAACGAGTCGTCAAGGCATTTCAGAATCTGTGAGCTTGGTGCTTGACTCATTATAAATGCACTTACATTGTACTTGTCGTTCCATTTTCCAGCTTTAGTTTTAAGTATGGCAAGGGATAGCCCGGAAAGTTGTTCATCCCCCAAAATTACAATTTTATGTTTATTTTCAACAGGGCTGGTTAACTTATGCATATGTAATAAATTATCCAGTGATTTGTCCTGTTCAAGATTTGTGATAGCTGATTTTTCATTTTGTAAATCCGTGGAGGGCAACCTTATATTCTTCTTGTTAATAATCTTACGAGTATTTACTTTGGGTGGTTTTTCAGTTGATCCGCATATTTGTAATAGTTGCATAATATTTTGCTCTTGTGTAGCAATTTTTTTCCTTTAATAAACTGTTCTCTAAAAGTACATTGTCAATTTCTTGATTTGCTGATGCTAATTTTTTATTTAGTTCTCCTATTATATGCTCCATATTCTGTATTTTTCTTTGTCATCCGGTCTCAAGTCAGGGCAGCTTCTGTTCAATGTATTGTGCAGTACCTCGGGAGATGAGAGCACTGTGTCCTCCTCTTTGTCATCAACTGAGAGCGAGTCAAAAGAATTTTCTGTTGGTATGTTACTTGTGTGCTTTACTTTACACGTTATATTCTTATCCTATCCACTTTTAGGAGAATCTAGCCTGTCTCCTGCCTCAGGAGTACATTGATCTAAGGAGTACAGTAAGTTTCGTCCTTCACTTTTAGGAATAGATTTTTCAAGTGATAGAATTTTAGTTTTGGGATTTGAAGTAGGGCTGTGTGTTTTTTTTGTCATTAATACGTTTGTGAAATTATCATTGGCGCTAATTGTATATGTCCCTTTATTATATGACGTGCTCGGGACGTTACTTAAACAATCACTACATTTCCAATTTCTTTTTTGCGTAGGTGTCATTATGTAGTATCTTTTTTCTGTTTTAGAACAATGAAGGTCAAATATTCCTTTACAAATAGTACAGTTAAGATATTGTCTTCCTTTAATAATCTGTTTACATTTATTGCATTGTTTACACATAGCTCTTAATTCTTTTTCTACTAATATATAAAATACACCTTTTACCTTTTATTTGTTGACCTTTATGACTTTCAAAAAACACTTGTTGTTTGTCAATTTAGTAAACATTAGTTGTATTATGATGAATGGGCAAACTTGTCGAAATATTGTTACAAGTTTAAGAAATGGTTTTTAATGCTTAATAATATGCAAATGAGTCATAACGAGCAATGTTCGTAAAGTACTTTTAAATTTTAATCCACCGTCACACAATTTATTTCAATGCTTTATACTTTAGACTTATTTTCTAACACTTTATCCACAATGATATACTTTTATTGCTATAATGTTAATGCTTAACACATAATTTTTATATTAATTAGTCTTATTTTGTTATATAGGTTCCAATAAATATAGACTTAGATCACTAGTTTATTTTATGGCACAAAATTATCCAAACTATTTAAAAAATGTTAAGATAATACTATCACTATTAACTAATGAGTTTTACTTTTATTTAATGTCACTTTCACCACTTATAAAACTTATTTACTATTTATAAGAATATGAAATACACAGAGACAATAGTTACGGTCCGAGTACCGAGTGCCAGGAATACTTACGTCTCACTCCTTTAATACTGTCCACACAAGCTAAGCCAAAATTTGACAGAAGATTATATAAATCAAAGGACGAGCGTCAGGCATACCTAGTTAGAATAATGTTTAAAATATATTAGAAGTTCATACAAAAAAAAAATCTTCAATCTCTCCATATATAAACCTAACGTATGTATATATTACAAAGTCATTAAATGATTAAATTAATAGTTGAGTGAATGGTGATTGTGTTTTTTTTATAGGATATGGTGACAAACGAGCACACAGTCCACCTGATGGTAAGTGGTTGCTGTGACCCATAGACATCTACATCTATCCTCAATAAAGAATCAAAATGCAGATGCGTTGTCACCCGTGAGGACTAAGATGGAATGCCTCTTTTCCAGTAAAAAGGGTCTCCGGTTATCTACATTCACCATACAAAACATATCAGTGTTAAGCTGCTATTTTACGCTGGTATTCTGTGAGAGCGTAGTTCTTCCCCGATCGAGTCGACACATTCGTGCTACAACTATACTGCTAATATAGCTGCAGCATGGCTCTACCACGTGTTTTAGAATTATTATTTTAAGACACTTTTCCTTAAATTTCTGGTGTGTGCGTATTTTGAATTTGGATTATTCCGTCTATCATCATTCATAAGACGCTTGACATACTAAATATATGCATGTGATCATAGTTATCTTAAATATATGACCAATATATCTCACTGTTTCGCTGGGTAGTGTCAATTTCTTTTATTTTTCTGCGAATATCCTCATTTCTTAGTCTATCTCGAGAAACTCCGAGCATAGCCATCTCTATAGCTCGCTGAGCGACCTTCAGCTTCCTTATATACTTTACGGAATATTCCCCTCAGAGACATTCCAAGCACGGCCTTTTCCATCGCACGCGGAAAATCTTTGAGATTCCTCATACAGCCGGCAGTAAAGGCCAAGTTTCAGTTCCGTAAGTCATCACGCTAAACCCTTCACTTTCAATGAATTGCAGAAGTTGCTTAGTGATGAACACTTTCATTCACGGTTAGTAACCACTTCCCCTGACGGATGCTAGGTTTGCACATTAGGTTATTTTATTATTTATTTATAATTTTATGCAAAAAAAATAGTACATATGGCGGACTTAATGCATTAAGGCATTCTCTCCCAGTCAACCATTAGTCTAAGCAGAGATAAACATATGGGAGGTAATGCAGTAAATTAAACTTATCACGAAAAAAAAAGTTAAGAAGTATAGATAAATTTATCGCATCTACCACGTGGAGTGCTCTGAGGAATTGTTCAGACTAATAATTCCAGCCGCTCAATTTCACCATCGCACATCGCGACAAAACTCGCGATACTTGGATGATAGGCGGTCCACCACTGTGCGATTTAGAAGAAGTTTTTTGTGCACAACTTCCTTGTGGAATCGATTAGATAATGGATTCCAAATGGACTTTTGATAGGCTACGTACCAATCTACGTTTTACTGGGAGTTTTCTTCCTCGTATGACCTCTCTGTAGAATAGTTTACGACTGGCGATTTTTCCGGACCGATACGACTTAGGGACCGTCAAGAAAAGAGACTACTCCTTTTTAAAAGGCCGGCAACGCATCTGCAATTCCCTTGGTGTTGTATGCAACTTTACAAGGCGCAAGTTCGGCCTCACATGGAATACTGTTCCCACCTCTGGGCTGGAGCTCCCCAATGCCAGCTCCTTCCACTTGACCGCATCCAGCACAGAGCGGCTCGAATCGTCGACGATCGAGTCCTTTCCGATCGGCTCGATTCATTGGCGCTGCGAAGAGATGTTGCATCTCTTTGCATTTTCTTTCGCATTTACCACGGGGAGTGCTCTGAGGAATTGTTCGGATTAATCCCAGCCGCCAAATTTCACGAACGCACATCGCGGCAGAACTCCCGATACCATCCACACCATCTGGATGATTGGCGGTCCACCACTGTGCGATTTAGAAAATGTTTTCTTCCTCGCACAACTTCTTTGTGGAATAGTTTACCACCAGCGATTTTTCCGGACCGATACGACTTAGGGACTTTCAAGAAAAGAGCCTACTCCTTTTTAAAAGGTCGGCAACGCATTTGAAATTCCTCTGGTTCCCCCGGTGTTGCAGTTGTTCATGGGCGGCGGTAGTCACTTACCATCAGGTGAGCCGCATGCTCGTTTGCCCCCTCTACTATAAAAAAAAAATATGTATACAATTACAATGATTTTCTAAAGGATTCACGAACTTTGTTTTTGAAAACTTGTTGGAAGCTTTTTTAATGTCAAGAGGTATATCGTTCCAGAGTCTTGTAGTTATGTAGTTATGTAAATCACTTATGTTGTTGAGGTATATCTGCGCAACACACATCGACATAGTCTGTTATCGGTAGAATAAGGGATTGAACAAGTAAAACTTTTGTAGTGCTTGGATGAAAATTTTCAGGTGATAAAGAGATCGTAATGCTGCGGTAACTTTGCGACTTACCTCCTGGATCTGCTTGTTCCATTAAAAATAGCTATACGTACTGACCGAAATTCTTAACATGTGGAGAGTACGGGATAGCATTGTTGTTGTACGAAATTAATGGCAAAGTAGAGATATCTAATTACCTTTTACTAAACTGTGTTATTTTTCTCACTTCATCCTAGGACTTCTAAAACAAAGATTCGACAATACGCTTGAATTAAAGTTTTGGAGTAACTTGAGGCATCAACGCAACGGCTTATACCTCGAGAGATCTGTCATGGTAAATATTTTAATTGTCAATCAGACCCGGCTTTTAGTAATCACACCATTTCAAGGTGATCTTGTTGTTGTCATTAGGTAATTCACAAAGTTTTCTAGTTTTGAGGGTAACTTTATGACAAACGTTGGTCACATTTGGTTCAGATTTGGGCCGATATAGGCAATAAAATTTCTTTATAAGGACTCTAGTGCTTGTGTCCTACACAGACTGATATTGCATCCAAAGTGTCAGACAGTGTGTAGATTGCCCGTGGCTTTACAATCCGTTTGAAAAGTGGTTTGGAAAATATGAAAGTTAAAGTAAATGTATTAAGAATGGGTGAGTTATCCATCAAATGACTACGGTCAATTCATATTTGGGCGAGTTCAAATGATAGTTACATTAATGAAATATCATTAATGGAAAGGGGAATGAAAATGAACGCAATTAGATGAAATTGACAGTTTTAAATGGAAGAAAGTAAACGATATGAGAAATAAGGACCAAGGGGGATTCGTTTAGCAAATGGATGAATTTGTGTATTTATGATGTGTGCTTAATACGGATGGTAATCATGACAAAGATATAGAGTGAAGAGTGAATGCAGAGCACACATTGAAAGGTGCTGTTCATTCTATTTTGGGATGTCGAATTCGTCAAAAAATAGGCACACATTGCAATTCAGAAAGCTGTGTTAATCGCAAGCATTAAGGTAGTGAAAGTTGGGTGTGGAAGAATAAGCATAAAATTAAAGTTAATGCTTCAAAAATTCGGCCATTAATTAGTATGTAAAGTGTGACTCTGAATGATAGGGTGAGAAATTTTGTGATAAGAGATAAGTGTGGTTTCAAGAAGATATTGTGACCAGAATAAAAAAGGTTTGGACACGTAGAACGAATGAGTGAGTAAAGAGTGACAAATCAAATTTATGCAGCAGAAGTGAAGTGGCAGTGTCAGTAACGTACGCCCTAGACGGTAAGCTTATCGACCAAACTGGCGATGCATTAAAGGTGGGCTAAATTTATAGAACCCTTAACCGCCGAATATGTAATATATGTGCGTGTATATGGATATGAAACAAGCAAAAAAGCCAAAATCCGTGGCCACTGCCTACCCCTCCAAGCAACAGCAAGAGAGAGTTTGTATGTATTTTATAACAAATAAAGTTGTTTTTTATAACAAATAAATACAAATCACACACTAATCACATTATAATTATTAAAAGCTAATCCGTAATTACGTGATTAAATTATTAAACATGCAAACAAGTCGTATCGGGAAATATAGCAGCCGGTACACCGGTCAACAAAATTTACATAAATACTGCAATTAACAAAAATGTCACAATCGTTCACTGATCCAAAACAATACGTGTATTCCGGCACTGAAATGCATCGGGCAAAGCTTTGGCATCTCGCCTGGCATATTTTGAATAAAGAATTTTATTTAGGGGAGCAACGTCATATTTTACATCAAGCATTAAGGCCAACTGCCAGATGGGTTGACGACATCGCAATCGCAGATAAGAAATCTTTTGCAGATATAATCCACAAGATACAGGTTTGTTGGGAATGGAGTTAAGAAGTTTTCAAAACGACAGATGTAGACCAAGTCATCTCCATCTGCTCTTTAAAATATCTTTATCGCCTTAAAAGTCGACGGTTAAGAATTCCGTGATAGAAATGTCAATAACTAGTGTTTTACTCGACCCTGAATTCGAACCCGGCACCACATGAACTTACGACCACTAGACCACCGAGGCAGCCATAATAGAGTTTCGGCATGATAGAGTCATGTATATTTTTTTATATTTTCAATGTCACATCAATGATAAGTTAAATTAATTTTAATTTCATTTGCGATTTCTTAAAGCTCTTATGAACGACAATATCTGCACCGATTCGCAAAAACAATACCTTATCAGAGAAAACTTTCTAGAAACGCTGGGTTTTTTTTACTTTTTCTTAAATGCCATGTTAAGACTTTAATTTACAACTTATATAATAAAATCAATAAGATATCAAATGTATATTTATATTTTTAATAGCAGTAATATACCAGTGCAAATACAGAGTAAGAGTTTTTTTTTTCTAAACACTATTTTTGTCAATGAATAGAATATAATCCGCATTTGAGCACTTTGATTTGACAGTGACAAACAACAGCATTATCACTTTTATCTCTGCTAACTATTATCATACAAATCCACGATTATCATTACAAGTAGAATGGAATAATGTTCTCCAAGTAAAATCTAGCTTTTGACCTATCCGGTATTCTCAATGTAACTTACACGAACTTAGAATACGTTAACTGGGTGCTCTCTGTCGGTAAATATGGCTTGCCGATATATTGGCTTGCGAGAGTATCGATATATTTTACATTTGAATTTCAAAGTTCAAAGCAAAGCTTAGTTTTTATGCATCGCTCTAACCGAGCTTACGGTGGTCGGTCGGTGGGCCTACGTGACTGGACTTTGTGACGTATTGCCATAGAATAGGCGAACAGATCTGTCAATATGAAATATATAATTTAAGTTTTAATGGTTGTAAACTCTTTATAATAAATCATCATCATTATTATCATCACAGCCAATCGTAAGCGCACTGCTGAACAAATATCTTCCCCAAAGAGTGCTATAAAGCACGGTCCTAAGCTACCTTCTCTGTCGATATCCTGCATCACTTACCATATCATCACTCTGTCTAGTAGGGGCAAACATACACTTTGCAGGATACCACTCGAGAACCTAGCGAGGGTATAATGTAAATAGTTTTAACCATTTAATATTCCAATTGAAACTTTAAAATACATTAAAATGAAAAGGACGATGAAGCTAAACTAGTTTTTTGAACTAACTTCTAAATTAGTTTTTTGAACAAACTTTCTGTGTTGCGAACGATTTCTCTTTTTATTTCTTTGAAAAACGTTACTCCTTAGGGATTTCTCCTGTATTGTCAAGTACATTAATTGCACTGTCCGTCACCGCATCTTTATACCTGGTAGAGCTACGCTCCAGCTTTATTATGGCCAGAGCCATTCGTGCTACAGAATGGGTCAGCTCTATCGGGGAAGCACCACGCTCTTACGTAATACTAGCATAAAATAGCAGCGTAAAATGCTGATGCGTTTCGTTTGTCACACTAATTCAATTGAAAAAATATACGTAGCGTATATGATATGGTACAACCTCTATAACACCCCGACCCCGATGATGGATCACCTTACACCGCCACCATTATGGGTGAGTATATTTTATCTTTTATTGACATTGTACTATTAATTCATATGACAAAATATTTCATAGACTGACATATAATTACGACCTTTCTCTTTGTTATACATTGTACATACAATCTAATATATAAAAATTTATGTTTGTTTATTCGTATTTTATGCGCTGCCATAACGTTCATCAGATTGCTGTAAAACTTTGCCAACTTATTGCATGCACTTGCGCGAAGGTTATAGGCATAGTACAATTAACTTACTGCAGGTAGCGCGCGTATCGTACTGAAAAATTTATTTGAAAGTTATATATCATTCAACTTCAATGAATGTATTATCATTCCTAGTTAAACAATATTTAAAATGAAATATGACATAAAAAACTAGTGAATCTTGATAAGATCATTCGATGGGCTGATCTTGTGCAGGTCGGTGTTTCAAGTTTACAAGAAAATACACTCTTGTTGAGGTATAATTTTGAGGATTCAAGATCAAAATTAAATAAAAAGTTCCACTGTCGATGAATATAAGACGAAGAAGACGTCTTTGGTCGTGTCCATATATTTGGAGAACGTTGAATTGCCACAAGCATACCACCAGCCCATTCGAATAAGCGAAGCTCTGCATACAGATCGAGGTTTTGTAAACGTGAAGCGAGCCCACGCTTTTAATATCCTTTGAAATCAATGTTTTTGCGATAATTAAAAGGTTTAGAACAACTAATAAATATGCGGTTGAAGAAACTTCATCTTTATTACTTTCATTAATTTTTTATAATGATTCAAATCGATTTTAAAACCAAATTATTATTAACTTAGCTTCTAAACTACGTTTAATACTCCCCTTTTTAGATCTCTTAACATTTTTTTATATAAATTGCGTAATATAAGGCGTCGAATGTAAACTTTACGCCTTTAATACAATCTAACCGTCGCATCTTATCAAATATGAAACCATTCAATGTTAATTCGTACCCGCTAGAAGCAAATTAGATCTCTGCCAATACAAATTGTAGTTCATTACTTATTCTATTCGACGTCATTAAAATCTCTCAAAATAAACAGATAAAAGACGTACTGGAATAATATCGACGTGGGAAGCCAATATTGTTGTAAGTGGGCAAAATACTAAAAGTGACTATTTATAACCAATAGAATCAGAAAAAAATGCGGCAATTGATGTGAGTCTCGTGTCTCTACTAGGAAAAAAATACTTAGGCCGTTGAAAACGCCGGTGTATCTATTTTTAGCAGACTTAAAAGAAGGAGGATCTCAATTCGAGTGTATGTTGTTTTTTATTTGTATGCTGCTAAATATCTTCGTCAAATATGGATCGATCTTAAGGATCCTTTTTTTATTAGATAGGTTATACTTCATATAATTTTGGGCAAAAAATTCCACCCCTAAGAATGGAAAATAGGGGATGAAGTTTCCAATGTAATTATTTAGATGACTTTCGAGCTTTTGATATTTCTTAGGCCACCCAAAAAAGGTCAAAAAATTAGACTTTTCATAAAATGTGAACGCCTCTAAAGCTCTTTTCCTTCGTTAATTTAATTTCTGTATATACGAGTAGGTCAAAATTAGGTTATTCTATATTAAGAACTTGAGCAAAATAAATATTAAATTTTTGGCCACACATACACTTACATCTTTCATATTCGAAGCTCAAGGCTAATCACAGCATATATAAAGTTACTTGCTTGTAAAGTTAATTTAATTTTTTAGACTTTACCAATAAATAATCGAAAAAATATGTTTAACACCATACACCTCAGTCCCCCCCGTGACCATGGGTGCTGTAAAGTACTCAAAACGTCGGGAATATAAAATAAGTTAATATACGCGATAAAATCCGTAAAACCTAGTTTTATTTAAATGTGTAGTGTTCGCGTAAATATAAGTAATCATTATGTTTAATACCTTTTTTGTCCGTCGTCCAATTTACTTTTTTAAAAGTCTAACAACATCAAGAACACTGAGAAATAGGTATATATAGAATGAAACAAAATAATTTGAATAAATAAATTCTACTAGGGCGAACAATTGTTATAAAATAAATAAATATTTGAGTGGAGGGCTATTACTACGGAATATTTCTAATGCAGTATAAATTGAACCGCATTTAAAAATGTGAAAGCAAAAGCCTCTAACTGTATTATTATAACTCAGTAAAATTGTACCTTATTACGGTTAAAATTAAAACAATTACAATAGTTAATTATACAATCTACATATTAATTTAATTACACACGTGATTTCCACTTCAAGTTTATTTCGGATTCTAATGGCTTTCTAATAGTGTTAAAGTAGAATAATAGTCAAAATTCATTTATAGACTTATGAAGTAATAAAATTTTTACTTTATTTTTATATTTTAATCTCAATAAAGAATACTACTCATCATCATCATCATAACAACCCTTCACATGTCCACTGCTGAACATAGGCCTCCCCATGGTATGCCACTAAGCACGGTCCTGAGCCAACTGCATCCATCGACTTCCTGCATAACTTATCAAGATGTCACTCCATCTAGGGGGGCCGCCCTACACTGCGCTTACCAGTTCTTCGAGTTAAATAGCCACTTTAGCTTACTAATCCGTTGGGCTATGTCGGTGGCTCTGGGTCTATTGCGGATATTCTTATTTTTAAGTTTATCACGCAGAGAAACGTCGAGCCTATGCTCCTTCTCCATATTTCGCTGAGCGACCTTGATCTTTCTCATACGACCAGCAATGTAGGACAACGTCTCAGATCCATATGTCATCATTAGCAACACGTAATGGTTGTGCAATCTTGTTTTCAAGTTCAGAGGTATACCTGACTGAAGAATACTATTACTATGGGTTAATCTCACAATCGGGTAATTAACCGTGTGTCAGAAAGTGGTGTCAGTGAATGTATCACCTCATTTCGTCCCTTGTGTGTCGCCAAAGGCATCGTCTTTGGCAGAAAAACTTTATATTATGGCTTGCGAGAGATGGCAGAATACCATCTCGTTTAAGCCAAGAGTGCAACAGCAACGAGCGACGGACAGCAGCATCAATTCTTCAGCCAGGCATGGCTTTTAGTTATTATAAGCCAGTGTTTGACTACAATCTTACCGTATGATGAGAGATGATAAAGATAGATGGAAAATTGAATTGAAAAAAATCTTAACGCAACTAAAGCCTATTAACTCTTGCCTTGAATAAGCCCAGATTGTAATCGTGTGGAAAGACACACGCCGGCAAATTATTCAGCAACAAATTGGTAAAACTCGCCAACAGCCTTGTTGTCCGATGTTAGAAAGGGAGGAGGAATGAATACGAATATACAATATCGAGAGGTTAGTTACTCTGCGCTTGTGCTCGAGGCTGACAAGAATGGCGTGATGATTAAGGCAAATCCTAACCACAACGGGATAGTCCAATATCCAGCCGCGGATATATAATAAAATAAACTATTCTACAGAGA
Source organism: Parnassius orleans (assembly GCA_029286625.1). Classification (NCBI taxonomy): domain Eukaryota; kingdom Metazoa; phylum Arthropoda; class Insecta; order Lepidoptera; family Papilionidae; genus Parnassius; species Parnassius orleans. The sequence goes on from JAGSMP010000087.1 coordinate 1,688,362, forward strand.
GGTTATACGAGGAAGAAAACTCCCAGTAAAACGTACAGTGGTACGTAGCCTATCAAAAGTCGACTATTGAACATAGATCTCTTCCATAGATTGCCTCATAGGGGGTATTTTGCTATAGCTGCACGGTTCCTTGTTCAGTTTTCCTCTGTGGCCTATTACGATACCCACGGAATGATATTGGGTAGAGAAAATTCTTCCACGGTTAATACGTACACAGTCATGCTCAAACACGTGGTAGTTAGTGCAAATGTAACAAAATATACCTCCTAGCTCAGTGATAGGGTTTCCTTCTTTAAAATATACAAATGAAGTTTGAAGATGTGTATTATTATATTATATTATGTTGACATTTATGTATTATTCTAAGTTAAACAGGAACACAGTGAAATCGCTTTTTGGTTGATGATCGACCGATATTATTATACTATCGATTATATTTTACGAGATATTATACGATGATATTTTACTACCCTTATGGGTAATAGTGATCGCCTAGTGGTCGAAATTCGACCGTAATTTATGAAATTTTTACGTGCGTATATTAGCTGTACTATATCAAGCTGTATTTCAGTTTCAATTGCACATTAAAATATCTCACACATAAAATATAAAATAAACGATTTTTGTCTTGACACACCCTTCACAGACTATTTAAAACGGAAATCACACAAAATTAAGTAGTCATTATTTTATGACAACATTTTAAAGTTCTTTGGCAACAATCTACTCTGTGCGACTGTTTCATCACAGCTATTAAGTGTTTGAACTGGCAGTACGAACGTAAGCAATGAATGTATTATTTAATTTAACTTAATGTATTTGTATATCAAAATTTTAGCTTTTTGCCTTTCCTGTCCATATAACCTTTTAAAATCTCACACAGAGTTTTGCCTTTACGTATTAATATATTATTGTTCTCGTGTAAGTGACAACTGTCTTAATGAGAAATAAATTCTTGAAACCGAGGTCCTCAAACCAGACTAACGTTTTAATAGGCGAGTTCAATAGATCATCAAGTAATAATGTAGTAAATAAGGTATTATTTTTAAAAGGTCTATAGTTTAAAAACCTAATTCAACACATTATTTGATTAGTATTAAATTATACTGGGCCATTACGAACAAATGGTGTACGGTACACAATTCTTAAATCAAGCAAACGAGATGCGGGGACCGTTGATGACTATCATTATACTTAATTTAAATAATCTCTCGGACCAATAGATGATTCGTATTGCGGGTATAGTCGAGCACACAAACTTAATTTGTGTTTATTCATTTATAATAAAAAAAAATATTATTTAAAAAGAAAACATATTGCGGCAGCGTAAGATAACATATCACCCATTTCCAGTAATATCCCATAGAAGTTAGTTAATTTTGATATTTTTTTTAAATTAACATATTCATTTATTCTTTACGTAACATTCAATCAAATATCAAATATTTATAACCGACCGTGTAGTGGTAGGGTAAGAATATCCACTACCCCATATCGTCCCTTGGGTGTCGTAAAGGCGACAGAGGGAAACAAACCAGGAGATGAGCAGCAGCGTCTTCCTAATAACAACTACAAATAAAAATTGTGGTTGCCTACCCGCCTGTCAAGCGTAGCTTCGATGAATGAGGTGTTCGCTACCAAAATATTTCTAATTTGTTTTGTGTGGTTAATTGTGTAACATACATGATTGTAAGCTGTTATTTTAAAAAAGTCCCGCTGGGTTTCTTGCTGGTTCTTCCCAGGACAGAGGTTTTTTTTCGAACCAGTGGTAATTAGACAAAAGAGTGACTTTCAATAAGATATTGAATAAAAGAGTTTCTGTTTCTGTTTCTGTGGACTTCGATGGGATGAGGTTGTAACGGTCTCTTAAATAAACATATAAATAATATAACAAGTAGCACAACCAGATTAACCGATATAACGCAACGTATTAGTTAGTAGTAGTAGCAAAGAACCGGTACTATTGCTATTAACCAATAACTGATGAGGAAGAAAGATTTCTTCTGCATATCAATGATATATTGCAAACCGGTAACATTCATTGGTATGCGGATGACAGCACTGGTGATGCTTTATACACCGGCCGTGCCAATATTTCTCGGGAAAACGTTGCCGAGTACCGGAACAAACTTGTATCTGAAGTCGAGTCTTTGCTGAACAAAGTCTCGGATTGGGGGCGACTAAATCTAGGCCAGTTTAATCCTCAGAAGAAACAAATTTGCGCGTTTACCGCTAAAAAGAACCCCTTTGTCGTATCTCCTCAGTTTTAAGTCACTCCCCTTGTTGCCTCAGTCAGTATCGGAATCCTCGGCGTCGACATATCGAGTGACGTGCAGTTTCGTGGTGACTTGGAAGAGAAGGCCAAATTGGCCTCTAAACAGCTTGGCGTGCTCAGCAGAGCGGGACAGTATTTCATGCCGGCACACCGCCTGCAACTTTACACGGCGCAGGTTCGGCCTCACATGGAATACTGTTCCCATCTCTGGGCTGGGGCTGCTCAGTGCCAGCTCTTTCCACTTGACCGCATCCAGCGCAGAGCGGCTCGAATCGTCGACGACCGAGTTCTTTCCGATCGGCTCGATTCACTGGCGCTGCGAAGATATGTTACATCCCTTTGCATTTTCTTTCGCATGTACCAGTGCTCTGAGAAATTGTTCGGGTTAATTCCAGCCGCCAAATTTCACGAACGCACATCGCGGCAAAACTCCCGATACCATCTGGATGCTTGGCGGTCCACCACTGTACGTTTCACTAGGAGTTTTCTTCCGCGTACGTCCTCTCTGTGTCTCTGTGAATAGTTTACCACCGGCGATTTTTCCGGACCGATACGACTTAGGGACCTTCAAGAAAAGAGCTTACTCCTTTTAAAAGGCCGGCAACGCACCTGCAATTCCCCTGGTGTTGCAGTTGTTCATGGGCAGCGGTAGTCACTTACCATCAGGTGAGCCGTATGCTCGTTTGCCCCCTCTTCTATAAAAAAAAGGTTCTCGAGTAGCAGCTTTGTACTGGTAAGCAAATTGTAGGGGCGGCTCCCCACTCCCCACTAGATGATCTCGTAAGAGATGCCGGAAGTCGATGGATGCAGGTGATTCAGAACCGTTTGGAAGGCCCATGTTCAGCAATTAGCTTGTGATGAATTGTAAAGGTGATGATGATGAATATTTAAATAATATATTTAATATTTAAATCTTGGATTTTGCGATGATGTTTGTGTTATTAAAATTATTTTTAATTTTATAGATACGATTGTACATTAACACCCCATACTTTAGGTATATTTAATTTTTTAGCCGCGATTTTTTTTTAATTTTTCTTGTACCAATACACCTTTTCTGTTGAGTGTACTGGTTGTGTAAGATCAATTTTCTAGTAATAACGGGATAGGCCTCCTTCTGTTCCATTCGAATTAGAGTCGAAACTGTGCCGAGACATGGGACAATATTACCTTTATTGCATTATCAGTACATTTATGTTAATTCGCATCGTAATAGAGAGTCATGAGGTAACTTTAATGGTCGGACTAAGGTAATTTGGTATAAAATTTTCACACAAATAAATGGAAGTGTTCTTGAAACAGCGTCCATTTTATAATGACAATCAGTCCGTAAATAATAAATAGCTCACTACCAGACAGTAATTTCCACAGTACCGCATCGCATCGATCCGTATTGCAATAAGCCATCATCGCTATCCTATGCAAGTAAAAGAAATCTATATCTATACAAATAAATAAAATTAAAGTGTCTGTTTGTAATTTTAAAATAACTGCCTTTTACTAAATGCATATGAAAGTATATACGGTACTAATAACAAAAAAAAACAATTTTTAAAATTTTTGTCTGTCTGTCTGTTTGTTCCGGCTAATCTCCGAAACGGCTGGACCGATTTTGACGGGATTTTCACTGGCAGATAGCTGATGTTATAAGCAGTAACTTAAGATACTTTTATTTTAGAAAAAAAATTAGGGTTCCACGCAAAAAATTAAAACCCATGAAATCGTAGTAAATTCCACGCGGGCGAAGTCGCGGGGAACAGCTAGTATAGAAATAAAATGCATTTATTTGCCAAAAATAAGCGTACACATATTATATTTAGGTATAAACAAAAATAACAGAGAATTAACTTAAAAGCAGTAATAAAATAAGAAATCTAACTTATCTAAGTGCATTTACAATCGCAATACCCGTCGTCCTGCATTTTTGGCGATGTCCTCTTGGTTGTGTAATGTTTATTGTAATACTATTATATCGAAGTTTATGAAATCTAGGCATTTCTGACACTATCCCTATAATGATATCCAGGAAAATAATTTAAAATTTAAAATTTTGTACAACCGACTTCAATATAAATTATTAAGGATAACTCAAAAACTATTGGTCGGATCTTGATCAAATTTATATGGGACCACATGAGAAGCACCAGATTTAAAAGAATCATCGGAATCGGTTCACCTAGAAAAAAGTTATGAGGTAACACACAAAAAAACATACAGTTGAATTGAGTACCTCCTCCTTTTTGAAGTCGGTAGAAAAGAGAAAGACAGTAACAGATAAGATTAATCGTTGAGTCTTTTGGGCTATCATATTTAAAGTTTTCACCACCATGACCTCTCGTTTAATCAAAATTAAAGCGAGCTCAAAATCCACCTGATAGCAAATTGATACTTTGACCACCTACATCTATCCTCCATTAGGTATCACAATTAGATGTGTTTTCACCATTGATGACTTTTTTTAATTTATTTTTTATAGGATAAGGAGGGCAAACGAGCACATAGTCAACCTGATGGTAGTAGCTGTGGCCCATAGACATCTACATCCATCCTCAACTACGAATTAAAATGCAGTTCTCTACACTCACCATACGCTATTTTACGCTGGTATTCTGTGAGAGCGTGGTCCTTCCTCGGTCGAGCCAATCCATTCGTGCTACGACTATACTACTGATGTAACTTCAGCATGACTCTACCTCGTAGAAGAAATGCCTCGTTATCAGTTAAAAGAGTCTCCGGTTCCCGCCCCTCACCTTATAAAATAACAGTATTATATATTTTAACACTTATATTCTGTGCAAGCGTGGTTCTTTCCCGGTTGATCGCCCCATTGGTGCTGCAGCGTGGCTCTATCTCGTACAACGTATAATTTAAATTACTTTGTGTACCGTACGTCAGAATATTGTGCAAGAATCAAGGGCAAGAATGAACGCGTGTCTTATCACACGTACAGTATTGAACCTTGACCGAGTGGCGATGTCAACGACCTGATACACAACCCGTTCGCACACTAGTCAGTGAACGGCTGAACGCACGTCTGAAAACACGTACTACATTTTGCTGAAATTAAATTTAAGTAACTAGTTTTTGTCACCGGCTTTACTCGCATTAAATTCGTAGTAAGCAGTGTGAAAATTTGCAGGGCCCTTTGCCTAGCATTTCCGTTCATTCCAATATGGCCTATAAAAGTCTACTGCTGAATATAGGCCTCCGCCTTAGAATGTTTTATATAGGAAATTTTTCCATAGTTGCCAAACTTAGCAGACGGGTTGGCAACCGCAATTTCTTATATACTTGAGTTGTCAGTTTCCCTCTGTCGCCTCTTACTCTGCCAATACACGGTCAAAACACTTAGACAAATATATATATATATATACGTTCTAAGTATTTTGTGACATAACATTTCTCTGTACCAAATTTCACTTATTTGTGGTAGAGCCATGCTGCAGCTATGTTAGTAATATAGTTGTAGCACGAATGGGTCGGCTCGACCGGGTAAAGAGCACGCTCTCACAGAATACCAGCGTAAAATAGCAGCTTAACACTGCTTTGTTTCTTATGGTGAGTGTAGAGAACCGGAGACCCTTTTTACTGGAAAAAGAGGCATTCCATCTTAGTCCCCACGGGTGAAAACGCATCTGCATTTTGATTCTTTATCGAGAATAAATGTAGATGTCTATGGGTCATAGCAACCACTTACCATCAGATGGACTGTGTGCCCGTTTGTCACCCTATCCTATAAAAAAAAACATTTAGTCCATTAAACGTGATTGGGAGGAAAATTATATTAGATACATTATGCTTGTGGTTTTTAAATTGTTATCACGTCGATTATAATGGTTGCAAATTGTGGACAGAGTGCCCTTTGTCAGTCTCTCCAGGTGGTCGTAAAATGCGTATAAGTAAATACTTGCGAAATTGAAAAATAGAGAATTCAATTGCATGGCAATACAGCCATCGTAATAGCACAAAAATATAATACAATATAATATTACTCATTTCATTTATCGGAAATTAAGTCAACTAAATAGTTTATGATTATAATAAACCTAATACGGCCCAAGATTGAGCACAGCCCACTTCCATTTCTGAGTTTTTTAGGGCATAGAAATGTCTACCGTGATGCCTCAATGCGAATTGGCGGACTTCACATATCTTCGAAATATTTCTTTTGATTTCTCAGATATGGTAGAGCTATAAAGCAGCCGTTCTATGATTGTAACACGAATAAACATATTTTATATAATTTTAGTATTTTGTTTCCTAAATACTTAGAAAATTACTAGGAATTAATGAAACAATTTCTTATAGTAATCGGGAGATAGTTCTCAGATGATCAACACTTATTTATTTTTGCACATAAATCTTACAACAGCTCACAACTTCCCACTAAATACGTTACCCACCTCGAACTTTTCAGTCAAAACAAACTCGTTTAAATTTCACCCGACGTCTTAAACTAAACAGTTTAATATTTTCCATCATCGTACGAATTGACTGCCGTGAACTTGGCGCTAGACCAAAACCCCAAGAATCCGGCGACTAACGATAAGCTTCCGCTTGGTTACGCGCGCGTAAGCTTGCTCGCTGGAAGAGATAAATACGTTGACATTTTTTTTTTACCGGGAATAATTATGATTCGCGGAATTCGAGAGCAGTGTGTGACAGATAGCGGTTTCAGGAAAACGAGTAGTGATTTGATAAAATATATTTTATTGAAGTAAAATTTCGTTTCAATCGAATTTGACTATATAAACCTTGTCTGAATTTATTATTTTACTATTTGCCGTATTTTTTATGAAAGAGGAGGCAAACGAACCTGCGGCTAACCTGATAGTAAGTGATCACCGTCGCTCAGCATACTAGCGTGAAATAGCAGTATTGTGCCGTTGTTTCAGATACATACTCTTTTCACTTGTATCGCGGTATTCTATTTAAGTTCTCTGAAGTGAAAACCCATCTACATTTTGAATCTTAATCGAAGATAAATGTAGTTGTCTTTGGACACCAGTATCCACTTATTAGCCTCAGGTGGACTGTGTATTCCTACAAGAGAAAAGAGTCGTTCAGCGGTAAACTTGTACTGATTGATAGATGATGATGATTACAACATTTTAAATAAACTAAACTCAAATTAATCATTGATTTTCATTTTGACGCTGGCGCCGTGGGGACCTGTAGCAAGATATTACAAGCAAGATGTTAGAACAAACACAGGTATATCTCGTCACGACTTGTCAAAGTCTGGTGATCCAAAAGCTGTCAGATACTTTCGTCAGCGGATCAGCCTCGCAATAAACCAGGCAACTCAGCCTATTTTACTAGCGAGTATTTTTTACTTAAGTTTTGTAGTCATATGGTATAATTTTGTAAATTATAGTTTTCTTTTAATTTTTTATTATTATAATTAGAAGAATTTGAATTTAAAATATATATTTAAACGGACATACACTACAAATTATAATAAACATCTTGAATTAAATAAAACCACTAATAATAATTCAATATTAATTATAGTACACTACTGTGCGTGAGATACTGTTAATATAAAATGCTGTCATCTTAAATTTATTGAACGGAAACCGTAGATCCATAAATAAACAATTATAAATATATCCGGTCTGGGAAAGTTGAAATTTAGAGTCCGGAATATAATTTAATCACCATTGGGTTCAGGCCTGTTTCCTTTTTAAATGTTCGTTTTTTTTATTTTATAGGATACGGTGACAAACGAGCATACAGTCTACCGCATGGTAAGTGGTTGCTGTGGCCCATAGACATCTACATCTATCCTCAATAAAGAATCAAAATGCAGATGCGTTGTAACCCGTGAGGACTAAGATGGAATGCCCCGTTTCCAGTAATAAGGGTCTCCGGTTCTCTTCACTCACCATACGAAACACAGCAGCATGAAGCTGCTATTTTACGCCGGTATCCTGTGAGAGCGTGGTCCTTCCCCGGTCGAGCCGACCCATTCGTGCTAAAACTATACTACTAATATAGCTGCAGCATGGTCTACTGCAGCATGGTCTACTGCAGCATGGTCTACTGCAGCATGGTCTACTGCAGCATGGTCTACTGCAGCATGGTCTACCGCGTATAATTCGTTGGAGATAAATATCTATAATAATAGGTGTTCGTCTAGGTAGGTATCTTTTATTTTTAGAAACTCATCGGCATTATTTTTAAACAATCATACTTAACAATATACATGTCGGATATACTTAGGAAAATCTATTGAATGTAATAATTGATAGATGATGATGATTACAACATTTTAAATAAACTAAACTCAAATTAATCATTGATTTTCATTTTGACGCTGGCGCCGTGGGGACCTGTAGCAAGATATTACAAGCAAGATGTTAGAACAAACACAGGTATATCTCGTCACGACTTGTCAAAGTCTGGTGATCCAAAAGCTGTCAGATACTTTCGTCAGCGGATCAGCCTCGCAATAAACCAGGCAACTCAGCCTATTTTACTAGCGAGTATTTTTTACTTAAGTTTTGTAGTCATATGGTATAATTTTGTAAATTATAGTTTTCTTTTAATTTTTTATTATTATAATTAGAAGAATTTGAATTTAAAATATATATTTAAACGGACATACACTACAAATTATAATAAACATCTTGAATTAAATAAAACCACTAATAATAATTCAATATTAATTATAGTACACTACTGTGCGTGAGATACTGTTAATATAAAATGCTGTCATCTTAAATTTATTGAACGGAAACCGTAGATCCATAAATAAACAATTATAAATATATCCGGTCTGGGAAAGTTGAAATTTAGAGTCCGGAATATAATTTAATCACCATTGGGTTCAGGCCTGTTTCCTTTTAAATGTTCGTTTTTTTATTTTATAGGATACGGTGACAAACGAGCATACAGTCTACCGCATGGTAAGTGGTTGCTGTGGCCCATAGACATCTACATCTATCCTCAATAAAGAATCAAAATGCAGATGCGTTGTAACCCGTGAGGACTAAGATGGAATGCCCCGTTTCCAGTAATAAGGGTCTCCGGTTCTCTTCACTCACCATACGAAACACAGCAGCATGAAGCTGCTATTTTACGCCGGTATCCTGTGAGAGCGTGGTCCTTCCCCGGTCGAGCCGACCCATTCGTGCTAAAACTATACTACTAATATAGCTGCAGCATGGTCTACTGCAGCATGGTCTACTGCAGCATGGTCTACTGCAGCATGGTCTACTGCAGCATGGTCTACCGCGTATAATTCGTTGGAGATAAATATCTATAATAATATTTATATTACTATCGTATTTTGGTATTTATGAAGATTCTGTAAGTCTCACAATTGCCAATTTAATAATTTAATAAAAATAATAATAATTTATTAAACTTTAAACTTGTAGTACATACAGATAAAAATCTTACATGAAATAGCAATAAAGATAGGTAAAAAGTAGTTTCTTATTTAGATACTAGCCGTAATGATTAGGGCGTAAGTTGCTGGGTGGAAGACTGTAAGACTCCAATTCTGCCTAGGTGTTCGTCTAGGTAGGTATCTTTTTTATTTTTTAGGAAACTCATCGACATTTTTTTTAAACAATCATACTTAACAATATATATGTCGGATATACTTAGGAAAATCTATTGAATGTAATAATTGATAATTGAGTGTAAGTCTCACATTGTAAGTCTCACACTTGCCAATTTAATAATTTAATAAAAATAACCTAATAATTGATTAATCATATATTTATTTAGCTCTTACAATCACTTCCGCACATTAAACGCACTAATTCATATATGTATTATAATATACACAAAACAGTTACATACACAAAACGCATACATACGCCCACACACTTGTCATACTCAGTCCTTATTAAAATTATTATCATACATTTTTTTTAATATTTAATATATAACTTTAATTTTTAATTTAATATATTTTTTAACTATTATATGTTAATTTGAATAAAATAATGTAGAATGTAATTAAATTGAATTGAAGGTTATATTTAATGTTAATATTGTTTGTGCATAAAGTATGGAAGGGGCAAAGCTCCTTAGATACAGGATTCCTAGTTCAGGAGCTACGGCTCAATCGGAACCTGTGTATCATTTTTATTTGAGTTCTTATAAAGTATTATTAAAATATTATTATTATTAAAGAGTGGGAGCGGATATTCAACTTGCTCTCCTGATTACGCAATCAATCAGTATCGGCAATAAAACAGCGTACTGCACTATACATTCAGTATAGAGCAATTACAATTCGACCATACCGTAATATGACTCCGTCACAATTACACAGTAGTGTAACGTGAGGGACGTAATTACACGATAACACTAAAGTACGAATAACAATAGCAATACTACTTATCTCAATGTAAAAGAGGGCAGCATCGCAGTAAACGATCTTATTTGATTGCACCAGAAGAATCACCACATCGGACAGAACCACTATACTGTTATTCGATTGCGAGTCTTAACACTCGTAGAACGACTTATGTGGAATCCTACAGTGAACTTTATACTGAACAAACTAGTGGGGGTTTCCCGATCTGCCCTCAATTCTACCCCGCCTCGCATGGAGGTAGCTGTCGAAGAGCGTGATCCTTTTCAGAGCTTGACCATTTAACTGTTACATCTTTTGTAAACAGTGAAATATCATCTCCAACCAGCGGAACAGATCAATCTGTATCGTCGACATTAAAATATGAAAAAAGAAAAATAAACGAAGGTCGAGATTTACTAATTACACAAGAAAAAGTCAATTAAAAAGTGCACAAGAAAGATATAGGCAGAACAAGCCAGATTCAAATCGTAAAGCTGTGTCCGCTTATCAGAAAAAAATCCCGATGTACACAGGCAAGCTGTTGCAAATTACCAAACTGCGAATCCACAAGTGCATAGAGCAATTCAGTCACGGTATGAGGAAAACATTACACTGCGTTTATGGAAAACAAGGTCTATTCCGCTATGGAATATGACCCTGATATTGCTTATAGAACTGACAGCAGTGTAGCCTTGGGTTCTATGACATACAAGTGTCAGTGGTGCAATGCGCTGAAATGGAAGGATGAGACACCTGGTATGTGTTGCAGCGCTGGAAAAGTGCAACTTGATCGGTTGAAACAACTGCCTGAACCACTCTTTAGTTTGATTATTGATCTACACCCAGATCATGAGCATTTTATGGGTAATATTCGTAAATATAATACCTGTTTCCAGATGACTTCCTTTGGTGTTAAGCAGGTAACAGCAGATGGTTTTTCACCGACTTTTAAAGTAAAAGGTCAGACTTACCATTAAATTGGAAGTATATTACCAGAAGCCGAACATGATGCTCAGTGCTTTCAAATATATTTTGTTGGTGAAGATGATCGAGAAGCAAAGATTCGATGTTCTAAATTTCCTAACTTAAAGCCAAATTTAATCAAACAATTGCAGAATATGCTGCATCAAGAGAGCCCGTATATAAAAGATCTGAAAAGTGCCATTGATAAAGCCCTCCTTCAGAGTCATACAAATTTGTCATACATGCTGATAAAAACCACCAGGAGAACATAGAAGTAGGTACAATGCACCAACTACAAATGAAGTGGCTTTAGTGTTAATGGATCAACAATTTGATCGAAGGACATCATCCTCGAGAGCCGAAGTAATTCACTTCAGCGTATTAGTTAGATACATCGAGCATATGATGCTACAGTATCCATTGATGTTTTGCTGGGGGATGATGGGTATTCAATCAACATACCACAATGCGATCCCACAACTAAGTTGTCGTTTAATAAAACTGTCTCTTCTACAAGTTACTATTCGTACTGATTAAAGAAGGAGAAGATAACTACGAGTATTTAGTCAACCATCGTGCACTTTTTAGTCAATATTTGGTGGATGAATACGCCAAAATAGAAACAGAGAGATTAAATTATATCAAAAATAATCAAGGCAAATTACGTGCTGATGTGAATGTAATCTCTGATCTCTGATCTGGATGTAACTACCATTTAAAAGATGCTATTGGACGACAAGACGCAGAAGCCAACCAACTAGGACAAATGGTTGTCCTTCCATCATGTTTTACGGGGACCTAGGTATATGCACGAAAGAACACAGGACGCTATGATCTATGTTAGGAATTACGACCGGCCTGATCTTTTATCACTTTCACAAGCAATCCTCGCTGGGACGAGATAAAAGAGCCATTGCTTCAAGGACAACAATCTAATGATAGACACGATATAATTTCGAGGATGTTTTGACTAAAGGTGAAAAGATCTTGAACTTATTGACTAAGGGCAAAATATTTGGTGAAGTGCGATGCTATATGTACTCAACGGAATGGCAAAAGACAGATCTTCCACATATTCATATTCTTTATGGCTTCGTAATATGATACATGGTCCATGTGGAACTTTAAATCGAAATTCACCATGTATGAAAGATAACATGTGCAGTAAACGATACCCCAAGGCTCTCATAAGGAAACTCAAACTGGTGAAGACGGTTATCCGCAGTACAAGAGACGTTGGTATCGTTTTAGAACGCGGTAACGTTGTGTTTTTTCGAATAAATATAAAGTGAATGATGAATGAGCGCTTCAACCTGTACCACATACGGTACCTATTCACTGTTAACGGATATTTGACTAGACTTCGACTTTGTTTGCTTACTTACGGTTTAAGATTTGCTTCGTGTTTTGGATTAGTTGCTTGATTTTGTCATTCTTACAGCCACTGTTCAAACTTGGAATTCGATTTGCTCTGTGATTAGGTATTGTTGATAGAAGTTTTTTTTTCTCTACTACAGAAACTCTACTACTACTAATATTAAAAGAAAATGGAATAACATAGTGTCATCCCCATTTAAGGTGACGGCGCCTGTTTGTTTCGTGCTCTTTCATTTTTAATGTACCGAACCCAAGAAAATGCAATGGTGGTGCGTTCACAAATTGTTAGATTTGTGGTATATGATTGGCCTAGGTTTTCAGTTATGACCCACGACAAAAATGGCGATAATTTTTCAACAGCAAATGAATATTCAGCCGATATGTTAAAAAATTAAACTTATGGTGGACTTTGTGAATTGGTACATGCAGGATTAATATTTCCGTTTCGGTTTGAAGTATATAAAAACGGTCTGCCATACACAGAGTCCGGAACAGATATCTGTCCAGCAAGGCGATTACGATTTACCCATGATTTATCTAATGGACATTTTGACGCCTATCTGCCTATTGTTGCGAAGAAAATTACACAGCGTCGCATGGAGGTACCTGTCGAAGAGTGTGATCCTTTTTCAGAGCTTGACCATTTAACTGTTACATCTTTTGTAAACAGTGAAATATCATCTCCAACCAGCGGAACAGATCAATCTGTATCGTCGACATTAAAATATGAAAAAAAGAAAAATAAACGAAGGTCGAGACTTACTAATTACACAAGAAAAAGTCAATTAAAAAGTGCACAAGAAAGATATAGGCAGAACAAGCCAGATTCAAATCGTAAAACTGTGTCCGCTTATCAGAAAAAAATCCGGATGTACACAGGCAATCTGTTGTAAATTACCAAACTGCGAATCCTCAAGTACATAGAGCAATTCAGTCACGGTATGAGGAAAACATTACACTGCGTTTATGGAAAAACAAGGTCCATTCGGCTATGGAGTATGACCCTGATATTTTTTATAGAACTGACAGCAGTGTAGCCTTGGGTTCTATGACATACAAGTGTCAGTGGTGCAATGCGCAGAAATGGAAGGATGAGACACCTGGTATATGTTGCAGCGCTGGAAAAGTGCAACTTGATTGGTTGAAACAACTGCCTGAACCACTCTTTAGTTTGATTAATGACCTACACCCATATCATGACCATTTTATGAGTAATATTCGTAAATATGATTCCTGTTTCTAGATGACTTCCTTTGGTGGTAAACAGGTAACAGCAGATGTTTTTTCACCGACTTTTAAAGTACAAGGCCAGGTCTACCATTTAATTGGAAGTATATTACCAGAAGCCGAACATGACGCTCAGTACCTTCAAATATATTTTGTAGGTGAAGATGATCGAGAAGCAAAGATTCGATGTTCTAAATTTCCTAACTTAAAGCCAAATTTAATCAAACAATTGCAGAATATGCTGCATCAAGAGAGCCCGTATAGAAAAGATCTGAAAAGTGTCATTGATAAAGCCCCTCCTTCAAAGTCATACAAAGTTGTCATACATGCTGATAAAAAACCACCAGAAGAACATAGAGGTAGGTACAATGCACCAACTACAAATGAAGTGGCTTTAGTGTTAGTGGATCAACAATTTGATTTGGGCAGGGTTTATACTGTGTATCCGAACAATAAAGAATTTTATCACTTTCGCATGCTTCTTCATGAGATCCGGGGCCAAATTTCGTTTGATGTGTTAAAAACTGTAGATGGTCATGTATATTCCACGTTCCAATCAGCGTGCAAAGCTTTCGGCTTGCTTGAAGATGATCAGCGTTTGTTCACAGCAATGGAAGAGGCAGCACTTTGCCAATCACCGCAAATTATTCGGGATCTTTTTACGACTATTTTAGTGTTCTATTAAGTATCAGACCCTTTAAGCCTTTTTATTTTGCCTTTTAGATTTTGAATTAGAAAGACAGGGAGATGTGGATGTAGAGCACATAACAGATGTGGTATTTAACAAATGCCTTTCGGTAATAGAAGATGCCGTATTAGCATTGGGTGGTCAGCTACTAAAAGAGTATGGGTTACCTCAACCAAGCAAAGAACAACAATTTGAAAATAGAGAGTTTCTTAAAGAGACAAGTTACGACTTAGCATCATTAGAAAACACAGTTAAATATAATGAAGGATCACTGAATGACGGACAAAAAGCAGTTTACAACAATTAACAATAAAGTTAGAAGTACCCGCGGAATTGCTTTGGCTGTGGCCTCTTCTGGGATCGCAGCTACACTGATTGACGGTGGACGAACTGCTCATGCTACCTTCAAGTTACCACTCAATTTAACAACAGCTTATACTCCCATTTGTAATATATCGAAACAAAGTAATTTTGCTGAAGTATTAAAACATACGAAAATGATAGTGTGGGATGAAATAACCATGGCTCATAAGGGTGGCGTAGACGCTTTAAAAAGAACTCTACAAGATATAAGAGGAAATAAGAAGTTAATGGGTGGTGTAACGGTTTTGCTGGCCGGAGATTTTAGACAGACTCTACCAGTAGTGCCAAAAGATCGGGTACATCATGCACGTGAATAGCATTAATAACGTTGTAAAACATTGTTCCACCTATATGTACGCCGATGACATGTGCCTAATGTACGCCGACAGGGACGTTAAAGTTATAGAGGAGAGGGTGCAGGATGATTTTATTAGTATACTAAAATGGGCACATGACAACGTCATTATACTTAACGTATCCAAGACAAAGTGTATGCTTCTCCACTCTCCATATATGAGAAAACCTAGTGAAGAAATTAAATTCTTTGGTCATTCGTACGAGTGCTTACATAATAAATTACTAAATATAATAAATGAAATAATAAACAAGTACTTAGGGCTAACAATAGACTGTAATTTTAGTTGGTAACTGCATTGTCTGTGATTGATTAAGATCCATATTATCTAGGTTCAATAATTTAAAACTTATAGTTAGCAGGTCAATCTTAAAAAATGCTATATTATGCACTAGCCGATTCAGCCCTGAGTTACGGACTAATTGCATATGGACGTACTTTTCAAACATATACAGATAAAATTCTTAAGCTACAAGTTAGGTTAATAAAATTGTTTATTGATGAAAAACAAAGGAAAAATATAACATAGACGGAAACTATAATAATTTATTTAAAAATTTTAGAATATTACCTATACATGTAAAACTTAAGTACTTAATTGCAATAGATCAATTTAAATCTCTAAGAGTTTAAAACATTTCGAACATTTAGCAAAAATATTAGAATTACTTCTCGAAAGAAATACATTGAGCATTTGAGGGTTAACAATTATTACGGCAAGAGGACGAGACAATATCTAGTACCACGTATTTTTAACGAGATATTTTCTGAAGACGAATGTAAAAGTAAAGAAATATATAAAAGAAAGTTGAAAGCGTGGTTGCTGGATACGTGTAATAGTTAATACTGTCTTAATAAAAAAAATAGTCTTAAATAATATAATTAAGTATATAAATAACACTGCTAAGTTTAAATTTAATTTTTTTTTTTTCTATTTTAAGTTTAAAATCCAAGATTAAGTTATTAATTACCGTAGGTACATAGAATGTAAGTGGGTGATGTATTCGCCAACAAACTGCCCTGCAGTTTGGCGAAAGTAGTATAAGAAATAACCGACTGTATTTTTGTGTAATAAACATTTAAAAAAAAAAGGAACTAGAGCAGATGCAGTTAAGGCGTGTCTTAAGAGATCCACTTTATGGCCTCTAACTAAAATCCTCAAGCTCTCGAAAAATATGCGGCTACACTTAGGAGAAAAGGAATCTGCTGGTGGATTTGCGAATCTCCTACTTGAAATCGGCAACGGTGATTACCCGATAAATGACGCAATGATAACCATCCCTGATAATTTGTACACAGTTGTATTTACGTTACATGAGTTAACATCCAAAATTTATCCATATATTGCTCATATCCACGATAAGTCAATGGAATGGTTGTGTGAACGTGCCATACTAACCCCAAAAAACGACCAAGCATCCGCAATTAACGATATACTGTTAACGTCTTTCGAGAGGGAAGGAATGGTGTACACGTCAATAGACTCTGTGGTCAACACAGATGACGCAATTAACTACCCTGTCGAATTTCTTAATTCACTGAAACCTTCGGGTCTTCCACGTCATAAGCTCATTCTGCGCGTGGGCACTCCTGTTATGTTGTTGCGAAATTTAAAACCTCCTCAACCGTGCAACGGAACCAGACTAACAGTAAAAGCGTTACATCGCAATGTAGTGGAAGTCACAATTATAACTGGATGTGTGCAAGGGGAAACTTATTTTTGTACCAAGAATTCCCTTGATCCCGAATGATCTTCCCTTTGAATTCAAACGAATACAGTTTTCCCTTAAAGTCTGCTTTGCAATGACCATAAAGAAATCACAAGGGCAGACATTAAAATTTGCGGGTATAGACTTGAGAGAAAATTATTTTACACACCGGCAATTCTATGTGGCTTGCTCAGGCGTAAGCTCGCCCAGTAGTCTGATAATTTTGGCACACAGTAATAGATTAGCAAAAAATGTGGTGTATAAAGAAGTTTTGTAGTTTACTAGCTTTTGCCCGCGACATCCAGTTATAATTATGGCTTGTACCAGTAGACTCTTTTTCACACATGGGCGCGATATAACCAAACTCCACGCGGACGAAGTCGCGGGCAAAAGCTAGATAATGAATATACTCCCTTTTATTAATAGGACTCTGAAAATTTATGATTCCAAAGCTAGATTAAAATCTGTTAATTATTTCGTAGATTTCTTCAACATTTTTCCACAATAACTTACGATCGACAAGTCTAAAAATAAATTCATTCAGCTGTATCGTGAAGCAGTGAACATTTTTACAATGTCTGTTTTCATTCAAGAAACTGATTCAGTTTAAGTTGATTCAGAAGCCAGCG
This sequence comes from Parnassius orleans, assembly GCA_029286625.1. Taxonomy (NCBI): domain Eukaryota; kingdom Metazoa; phylum Arthropoda; class Insecta; order Lepidoptera; family Papilionidae; genus Parnassius; species Parnassius orleans. Next base: position 1,706,265 of record JAGSMP010000087.1, read on the forward strand.
AGAGTAGAATTAATGAAAAGCATACATGAATAAATAACACAGATGAAGTAATGCATATACGAATTTAAAATACTATTAAAAATTACTTCACGCACATCATTCATACGTAGTAGTGCCACGCTGCATCTATATTATGATTGTAGAACAATTTTTTTTATATATAAGAGGGGGCAAACGAGCATGCGGCTCACCTGATGGTAAGTAACTACCGCCGCCCATAAACAACTGCAACACCAGTGGAATTGTAGATGCGTTGCCAACCTTTTAGGCTCTTTCCGTGAAGGTCCCTAAGTCGTATTGGTCTGGAAAAATCGCTGGTGGTAGTCGATTCTACAAGAAAGATATGGTGGACCACCAATCATCCAGATGATATGAACGGTATCTTGAGTTTTGTCGTAATGTGCGATGGTGAAATTTAGGCACTGGAATTAGTACGAACAATTCCTCTGAAAACTCCCCGTGGTACCGCAAAGAGATGCAACATCTCTTCGCAGCGCCAGTGAGTCAAGCCGATCGGAAAAAGCTCGGTCGCCGATGATTCGAACCGCTATGTGCTGGATGCGATCAAATGGGAGGAGCTGGTACTGAGAAGCCCTGACCCAGAGGTAGGAACAGTATTCCATTTGTGGCCGAACCTGCGCCTTATAAATTTGTAGGCGGTGTGCCGGCATGAAATACAGTCCTACTCTGCTGAGCACGCCAAGCTTTTTAGAGGCCAGTTTGACCTTCTCCAACGCCGAGGATTCCGATACTGGCTGAGGCTACAAGGGGAGTGGCCTGAAACTGAAGAGATACGACAAAAGTGTTCTTTTTAGCGGTAAGCGCGCAAACTTGTGTCTTATAGGGATTGAACTGGACTAGATTTAGTCGCCCCCAATCCGAGACTTTGCTAAACAAAGACTACACTTCAGACACAGGTTTCTTCTGGTACTCGGTGACGTTGTCCCCAGAAATATTGGCACGGCCGGTGTATAAAGCATCACCAGTGCTGTCGTCCGCAAAGCACTAAATGTTACCGGTTTGCAACATATCAATGATATGCAGAAGAAACAGCGTTGGTGATAGCATGCAGTCTTGTGGAACACCAGCGTTAATAGGCTTGTAATCAGAGCATGCAACGTCTACAACGACCTTAATGCACCGATCTGCCAGAAAACTGATCATCCAATTGCATAATTTCTCGGAAAGCCCATAAAAAGGAAGCTTCGAAAGAAGCGCTTTGTGCAAAACCCGATCGAAGGCCTTCGCTATGTCCTAACTAACGGCCAAGGCCTCCCCCTCCAGGTACCCTAGGCAGGTAGACCAGGAGATCACCAATTGATCGACCCCGACGAAAACCGTATTGGCGGTCACTAATCAGCTGGTGATTCTCAAGTTACCTCATGAGTTGGCAGTTTGTAATGGATTACATTATTTTGGAGAACAAAGAGGTGATGGCGATAGGCCTGTAGTTAGACGGGTCTGAGCGGTCACCTTTTTTAGCTGTCTTCCGTGTATTCGGGACTACGCCTAGAGTGTAGAGTTCAGGACTCCATCCATGATGGGGAAGGGTTGAGTGTCCCCTAACCCCTGACACTACTCCCATCAAAAGGTAATACACCGTTCTTGAGAAAAATTAAAAAGAAAATCCCATGGACCTAACCTTAAAATGATAACATTTATCGTCTCCAGCAAGAGTGGGGAGGGGAAGGGGGAGCGGGGTTGTCTCCTATGACAACTGTAAGTATTTCTGAGTGCTCGAGTATTTCTGTGCGGTAAAAAAAATAATCACGAGAGCCTTCGCTCCCGACACAATCTTCTAAACTACTTCAACAAAAATTATTTATGGGTGCTCAAGTATTTCTGGGTGATCAAGTATTTCTGGGTGGTAAAAAAATAACCACGAATGCTTTCGCTCCCGCCAGAACATTCTAATATATTACAACTCAAAGTATTTCTGGGTGCTCAAGTTCTGGGCACGATAAAAGCTACAATGGAGAGGAAGGAGGAATGGAGATGAGATAAACTGGAGAGCACACATTCACGCAAGAAGAGCAACCAACGGCGAAATGTATAATTATTATAAATAAATATATTATTAGTACGTCATGCGATTTGACACTTGACAGAGAGTATAGACCACAGAAGAATAAAAATACCATAGAAGTATAATAATGTGACACTTGTCTTTGACATGGTCTTACGTCCTTGTCTCACTTACACAAATTTCTGTATGCTATCCAGCTTTCATAGTAATATTGCATACGTATTGTTAGTCTTTGCATACGTTTTTTTATGTTTTACACATTTTAGATTATATTAGTTATTTTTTTTTCTGGAAAACCGTGCATTACCTTTTAATGCGAGTGGTATTGACATAGGTTTGGTATATTAAGTATACAGACTGCAAAACTCAAAATTCGTGGGTGTGAATCCGCCATTCTACTGTGCTCTTCAAAGAAGGTAAGATATCATTTTATTTTATAACCGGGTCTTAGCAGATAAATTTTTACGTCTTTAATTTGGTCTTTGTTTAAAATAAACGATTTTCTAATCGAATTCAGGCGCCAGAGGAAATCGTTAAACGTAAGTAGAACAAAGGTTAAACGTAGTTTTCTCAATAACAAAATTATTACAGTACAATAAACAAACATTTCCGTTACATCAAATGCATGATGTTCCGCCCGTACAGAATCTGGCTACCGACCCCTCGGGCGTCCTTTCCGAAATATAAACAAGTACATTTTATCGATGAAACTGTTAAACGAAAATAGCTTTTATTACTGGAATCGTGAGCCAAGCAATAGTCAATTAGCCACTAACAAGTTCCTTATTCCAATGCGAATACTTTGTATACTTGTCGAATGGAATGAATGGCAGTAATAAAATAAATATAGTAACGAATTTCATTTTTGATATTAACGTTTCTAAATATGGCTGGGTATATTGAGCTAAGAGAAATAATTGCAAAAGTAGCATCAAAATCTGTTTTCCAGGTTGTAGCAATAGTAAAAGATTTATTTTTATTACAGAATACGTGGAATAGAATCTTAGTTCTTAGATGTGAGAACGTACGTGTAACCATTCGTTAGAAGTTTGTTGCACGTGTAGCGTACAGACTGCAAGCTCATTTGCCACATTTTCTTACAGAAATATGAATGCCAAACAAGAGCACAATCCACGTGATGGTGAACACTGTGGCTTATAGACATCTACATCGATCCTCGATTAAGAATCAAAATGCAGATGCGATGTCTCCCCTGAGTACTAAGATGAAATGCCTCGTTTCTAGTAGTAAAAATTCGGTATCCGGTGCTCCACACTCACCATACGAAACACAGCACCGTTAAGCTGCAATTTTACGCTGGTGTTCTGTGAGAACGTCGTCCTCCATGGCCGAGCCGACCCATTCGTACTACAATAACATAGCTACAGCATCGCTTGACCACGTATAAAATTATTAAGGGTTTAAAGAGCTGGTATAGTTACAGGCTGTGAGCCTTTCATTCTTAGTCCTCATAGGTGTCGCATTTGAAGCCTTCTATGGACCACAGTAGTCACTTACCAATAAGTGGACTGTAAGACTGGAAGTGTAAGAAACGGAGACCCCTTTTAAAACCGGAGACCCCTTTTACTGGAAGCGAGGCTTTCTATCTAAGTCCTTACGTCCTCGGGGGTGACAACGCATCTGCATTTTGATCCTTAATCGAGGAAAGATGTAGATGTCTATGAGCTACATCAGCCATTTACCATTAGATGGACTGCGCGCTTGCTTGTCTCCCTTATTCTATAAACAAACTTCGTTTGTCACACATTAAAACATTTAAGAAATAAAGTAAAATATAGATAAAGAATCATGATAATATGCGTTGTTACCTCTGACGAATACCAGCTTGCGCAGTAGAATGCCCGTGGAGAATCGTGGGAATAGTTTCCATTCCATAATGAATTCAATTCGTTATAATTCTATTTTAAAAATCAAAGGAACCAAACGTCACGGCACGTTGTAAACCATTTATGAATTGTCGCATGTGATTCCTTGAAACAATTTTACTTAGAAACTGTTCCTTTCTTATATTCTGCGAAAATATTTGAGGTTATTTTTAATGTCTTCTATTGGACGTTAAAGGTTAGTGAAATTTATGTTCTAATTTTTCATTGCGCGACGATCTGACGTTCCTTACAGTGTTATATAAACGCTACAGTCATAGTTACAAAGTGAGTAAAACATTTTCTGTATTGCTAAATATATATAAAAGTACGTAAAGGCATATCTCTCGTTCTTACGAGTATGTGTTTAATTAATAGAATCAGGCGTTACCTTGCGGAAATCCATTATATTAAAGTTGGTAAAATTTACCTTGCGTACATCCGCTCGATAAAATAAAATGATGTGTCTTACCTAGTTTGAAAAGTACCTCCCGCCCTCTCTCAATTGCGTGAGGAATTGATCTCTAAGATCATATCTAAGATCAGCCACCGCAGAGTCTACATCACCTGAAGATGCCTCGTGTAGAGGCGAAACACGTGTCGTATTGTCGTCAGTGGTGTGCCTTTCCTAGTATAGTGGTGTTGGGAGTAGTGGTGCTGGGATTAGTGGTGACGGGGATAGTGCACGCAATTGAGGGAGGGCGGGAGGTGCTCTTCAAACTAGGTAAGACACATCATTTTATTTTATCGAGCGGATGTACGCAAGGTAATTTTTACCAACTTTAAGAGTATGTTTTTATCAATTCTATTATAGCCTATAAAAGTCCACTACTGAACAAATATCACCCCGTTTGCCTCATAGTAATTGGCAAGCGAGTTGTTAACCGCAGTTTTTTTTATTAGCTGTTATCAGGAAGACGTTGCTGCCCATTTTCTGTTTCATTTTCCCTCTGTCGCTTCTTACGACACCCTCGGGATGATATGAGGTCACTACCGATAGTCACTTACCATCAGGTAAGCCGCATGCTCGTTTGCCTCCATATGCATGTTACAACAGTTTTTTTTTTTACATATATTAAGAGGGGCAAACGTGCACATAGTGTTTCAGTTAGGGACAATTCACCCTGTCACCTGGTATTTTAATGACGTTGGGATGCCGCATTCCATCTTTGCCCTCAGAGTTGACTACGTATCTGTAGCCCTCTTTGTAAGAAGTTGGCGGAATATGTCCATGGACTCCAAAACCCATTTACCATCATATGAACTGTAAGTTCGTTAGTCACTTAGGTTTTATAAAAAATAAGTAAATTAGGTTGAGTATTATAGAAAAATTAAAAAATTAGTTAAATTGTTTAATAATCTGATTTTTTTCTATTTAGCATTATGCCACAACTAGAATTTTACCTTGGTATTTTGTGTGAGCGTGGTCCTTCAATTTTTTTTACTTGACCGCGTCTATTCACTGTTTTTCGGCTCTAGGTAGTACCATGCGATTTGATATCTCTAAACCCTATTCCACCGCCCTTGATTACAACGCTGAGTCACTGCTTACTATCGATGACTTGCATGGTAACTACAATCAATAAAATTAATTATATTTGATGAATTCTAGTTGTACATGAAAGATGTTACCGTGGACTTAGCTTGTTAATAGATAACTGTATGCTGATGTCCCCACCACGTCGACAACTCCCTATAACTGCTCAGGAAATATTGCAATGCTACAAACAATCTGCCCGTCTCAATGGAGACTAGCCATTTGCACAGGACAGGATTACAGTGCCCGTGTGTATGCGCAAACACATTTGAATTCTCTATTCCTTCACTCTCATATTCCGATATGATGACAATCCGATACGATTGGAGAGGAATCAGGCGCAATACCAACGGCTTTACGTATTTTCCGAGGCACGGGGGTGAAACACCGCCAACTTCCTGACCCCGGGCTGCTAGTGAAAATTTCTAGACAGAAAAACTCAGTAACTGATTTTTGGCCCTCCCCCGGGATTCAAAACCGATACCTCATGCTCAGCAACCGCGTCTATGGCCACTAGAACAACAGGCAGTAAACTTTTTCTTTTTATTAAATAAATAAGTTACTCCCCATACTAGGACTTCTAGTGTATCGTAAAGGTAGTTTACATTCGTAAATTACACAAGGACAAACATCCAGACCTAGAACAATTATTTGTAAGCCATACAAATACTTGTTCTTTAAGGGATTCGAGCCCGAGGTCCTCAGCGTTAAGCCGCTGCGCCAGTACGCCGCCATTAATATTATAAGGTGGTGATTTACTCCTATCCCACCTAATGGTATGTGATAATGTAGTCTAAGATTTTAAAACGCACTGACTTACTTTTACAAAATCCTATTCAGTTTTGCCTTGAAGATACCCATATTGTAATCAGACGGAAAGAACGATGTTGACAATGTACGCGCTAATACTTTGGCAACCAACCGTTCCTACCTACCTGAGATTTAAAGAAAAGAAAACGAAAGAAAGAAAAATCTACTTTACGCCTAAACTTCGAAGTTAAAAAAGTCTCTTGCCCTAAAACCCTCTCATTCCTGAGAGGGTTTTAGGGCAAGGAAATGTCCACCGCGCTGCCCCAATGCGTGTTGGCGAATTTCACATGTCTTCGAAATATAATTTTTTTCTCATTTCTCAGACATGCAGGTTTCCTCACGATGTTTTCCTTCACTGCCAAGCACGTGGTAAATCAGCACTTAAAATTGCAATTAACTTTTTCATTGGTGCCGATGGGGTTCGAACCCGGGTTGCTCGCGTACTGTGAAATATACAGCGAGCGCTTAGCCCCTGAGCTACCACAGCTCAACTTCGAAATTACCTACTTTGAAGTTGAGCTGTGATAGCTCAGCTCAAAAAATATTTTAGATAGGTACATACAAGTATAGCGCAGTTTCAGATACATTACATTAAACACTGATGTATCTAAAGGCAATATTTTAAGAGGTTTCACTGCTCATATCAATCATTCGTTGGGAGCATGTCTCCGGCAGCCGTGTTTACAGGTAAACTAATGTATTAAAAGAAAAAAGATGATGGATACGCAATTATATAAAAGCAAGGGTGAAAAGCGAACACACAGCCCACCTGATCTTAAGTAAACAACTTCACCTATCCTCGATTAATATTATAATGCAGATGCGATGCCCTGGGGACTAAGATGGATTGCCTCGTCACCAGTAAAATAGTCTCCGGTTCTATACACTCACCATACGAAACACATTTGACGCTTGTGTTTGTGAGCGTGGGCCTTCCTCGGACCCTTCAGGTATCGCGCTCGCTAAAACAAAAAATGGCCCTTTGTACCGGGGGCTCTTGACAAAATAACGGCGCGTGGCACTTGAGTCACCTTTTTTTTTTGTCACTTTTGTTTGTTTACGTTTAAGAAGTTTGAGTTAAAGTTCTTGAAAGCCGATAAGATTGTAGATGGATAGAAACAATAACAATGACATTTAGATGTTTATTTAGTTTTGTATAGCTCTTTGTTTCTAAGGGATCAAAAAGTGTATTTACTGCCAATAAATTTGGTTTGACACACACATTCGTAAGGGTCGATCGGTAGGCAAAGTCTTAGTTATTAAGTTAAGTTGGTACAGAGCTTAATATATAAAAAAATTGTACTTTCTATCTACATCAAAACAAAAGTCAAGGTCACCGCTGCAACAGCGTGCAAGCAAAATTAATCAAGTCGATGAATTCTTGACTTATGTGGTATCAATGCTTGTTTTATACAGTCAACGTTCGGCCAAAATACAGAAAGAGGTGATTTCCTAAGAATATTGCACGATCTTTAGTCGTTCCACATATGCAAAGACGTGCAATAAAACCAAATATAGCAAATGAACTAAAAATAACACTGAAGCGAGTTTTAGGAGTACATACTCGTATGCCTCCAGACGAACCTCCTACTCAGGAGACGAAAACATGTCTTCTTTGTCCCGTAAAACTAAAGAGGAAGCAGTAAAATTAAAAAATTGTACAACCGACTTCAATATATATAAAATGAATTTACTGTTAAAATGAAATGAAATAAATACGCATTATTAAGGATAACTCAAAAACTACTGGTCAGATCTTGATCAAATTCATTTGGGGCCACATGAGAAGTACCAACTTTCAAATAAAAAAAGGATCATCAAAATTCGTTCACTACGAAACAAGTTCTGAGGTAACACACATAAAAAATACAGTCCGATTGAGTACCTCCTCCTTTTTTTGAAGTCGATAAAACAGTAATTAAAAAAAACCTGATTGCGTAAAAAGTTTACTAGAAATAGAAAAATAAAATCCTTCAAGTCGTATATGCTACAGAGTGTGACAAAGATATAGACACACACAGACACACACACACACACACACACACACATATATATATATATATATACGCACGCAAACACGGACACATACACATACACACAAACATACACATATACGTGCATACATACATACATATATACAATCGAAAAATATTTACCTCCTTTTGGGGCAGTCGGATAAAAAAGGTGTACATATTGACAACCACGTAGCATCATAAACAGATGCTGAAGCAATAATAACTGTATCCGAAACACGCTAATCCAACTACGTTATTACACAAATGTTTGAAGTTTTTGAAATGTTGTGAAGACGTGGTAGTTAAGGTGTTAAACATTCGCCGTATATTTTATAGCGAACAACACGAGTTCGAATGCATTTTTTCTCTTAAAAAATCGTTAACCCACATTAGGATTTCTTTCTGTACTCTGATAGCAGTTTACACACAAAACCAATTTTTTGCAGTCTTGTTCTTGCGACTTGTTCCGTGTGAGATTCAAACCCGCAGCCTTAACTCGTAAAATTTAGGTCCGTAAAATTTTAATTATTCGTGCTCTACGGTGAAAAAACATAGTGAGGAAACTCATGAGACAGGCATATTTGGTCTAGGAAAGACAGGCATTTCCTAGACTACATATGCCTGTCTTTCATAGAATAAAATAATTTCAGGATATTTTCGTGTCGGACTAATTTCTTTATCATCCTTTAAGACATGAGTCTTAGAGGCCTGTGCCCGGCAATATGACGTATTAGGCAGTTACTTGGCCTTTACGTGGCCTTGTTTGATAAGATCAAGGACAAACTTAAATGCATTTGTACAAAGGTTCTGCTAAGACTTGAACCTAGGACTTACGACATAGTAGCGGAATACTCTGAATATAAGATCTTAGTATTATATAGCAATTATGGCAGAAATAGACACTTACTAAATTTATAGGACTAATAATGTTCAAAAAATAATATCCTCAAGATCGAAATTCGGTCTAGGCGGCTAGTGTATGCGCAAGCACAGGTGCACTCTCTGTTCCATCACTCTCATAGTCCGATGGGACGGTAATCCGACACGACTGGAGCGAGATCAGGCGCAGGACCTACGACTTTACGTGTTTTATGAGGCGCGAGAGTGAAACACCATGAACTTTCATCTCCGAGCTGCTACTGAGAATTTATTTGCAGAAAAACTTAATTACTGATTTTGGTCCGAACCGGGACTCGAACCCGGGACCTTGTGAGCAGCAATCGCGTTTCCGACCACTAGACCAACGACGTCTCGTTGGTAACCGAGCGAGTAGTAGGAGTAAAGAGTATGACTATATACTATCTAAGCTGGTTGAATACCTTTCTTTATTGCTTACTGGGCTATTAGAGAATTAGCGTATAACGCCAGATACTGAGACGTGCCTTAAAATAAATTCGTCTCGTCTCTAATCTCTTACTAGTTCCCGCGAATCGCGTCCGACGCAAATATTTACAGGGGCACCACAGCTGAGGTCAATTTTCCAAGGCTCCGAACTAAAAACAGCTGATAAGCAAACAATTCTCAGTGAAAAGTAGAACCTATTTCGACGATTTACGATTTCAATTTCAAATATACTTAAGTGACGTAAAATCGCGTCAACGTCTAAAAATGTGATTTAAGTACATGCACTAGGGTACAATACAGATTATGGCTTCTATAAAACCGGCTGCTATTAAAATGTCGTAAAAGCACTCTAATATTTAAATGGTATTAGATTTTAAATACTTTCATTCAAGGTTGATATTCGTTTAGGGATAATACCATCAAGTGCAGTGCACTTTGCCTGTGGTTCAGTGATGCACCTCAGAACTCGCAGACTGATTTATGGTTATAATAAATATATGGGTGTTTAATGTTATAGATTATATATACGTACATACGACAGGACGTGCATTTATGTCGGTCGGTTCATAGCATCGACCGGTGTTGAACTTTATCCGATAAAGTTTTAAATGCGGTTGGCATTGAGTGATTCATATACTTCGCCATTAGTGTCATATTGTGAAACCGTGCTAATAACATTATCTTGAATCACTTTATATTTCCTATTAATGTTGCAGCCGCATATCAAGTATTGTTTCTCTGCGTGATAGACTTTAAATTGAGGATATCCACAGTAGAACCAGAGTAACCGACACAGCCCAACGAATTAGTAAGCTGAAGTGGTAATGGGTCGGCCATATAGCTCGAAAAACCGACAACCGATGGGGAAGAAAGGTTTTCGAGCGGCAGCCTCATACCATTAGACGAAGTGTAGGCCGGCCTCTGACTAGATGGAGTGACGACCTGGTAAAACATGCAGGAAGTCGATGATGGCAGGTGGCTAAGGATCGCCCTTTGTGGGATTCTTTGGGGAGGCCTTTGATCAAAAGTGGAATTGTGAAGGGCTGTAATGATGATGATGATGATGGTATCAAGTATTGAAGTATTTATTTGCTCACATCATCATCATTACAGCCTATCAAAGTCCACTGCTGAACATAAGCCTCCCTATGGGTTGCCTTACAAGGGGAATACTTGCAATAGTTGCCACGCTTGGCGGGTGGGTTGACAATCGCAGAATTTTATTGTCTAGCTGTTTGTATATTGTATTATGTACCTCTTACGACACCGACGAGACGATATGGGGTAGTGAATATTCTTACAGCACCACTACACGGTTCTGTGTATACAATATTTATTAGATTCAAGTTGTAGAATTTAGTATCCTTTTGCGGATGTTACATTAAAACAAATTAGGGATATAAATTACCTAATTAAGATATATATTTATTAAAATAATTTGTATATTGTAACAAGATATAAATATAAAAAATAAGATAATTAACATTCTGGGCATTCTAAAAGTTACATATACAATTCCTATTGTTGGGCACAGGCCATTTCTGAAAGGGTTTAAGGGAAAAGAATTGTCCACCGCATTGCCCCAATGTGTCTTTTCGAACTTCATATGTTTTCGATTTTTAATTTCTAAAACATGCTGGTTTTCTCACGTAGTTTTCTACCCCGCCGAGCACGTTATAACGTGTTCGGCGGTCAAGAAAACTAATATTAAAAACATATTAAAACATTAAATTAAATATTTAAATATTATTGTTGAGAGGCGACAATAGCTCCATGATAGGGTACGGACTGCAAATGCAAAAGAGTCATGGGATCGAACCCGACATTCGACTATTGGTGGTGAACCACTCTTATCACAAGCATTTTTGAGCTTATAGGTACTAATGCTCGATTCCTCGTATCGATCTCGTATGTAATAACGAGATGCATATAAAAACAGTTTATTACACTATTCATTGAGCAACTTAGGATGACAAATCTTTAAACGGTTCATAAATAATTGAACAGGCAATTTGTTATTTAAAAAAAGGGTTTCATGCACTTTATTTTGTGAAAAAAATACTCGTAAAAGAAAACGCCTTTTGTTATATAAACCCAGCATTAGAGTGGTCAGTGTTAATAAGGTTATTGACGTTACTAGAATTCTTTAAATAAAAAAATTAAAAAGGCAATGAATGTAATAAATGTCTTAATGGCAGTTGTCGTGCTAAATGAATTATTATAACTTCGCAGCTATTAATTATGTACCTGTAACTTAGCTTTTACGATAGTGGTATATCCAGACCGGCGACGGGGAGTGGCGTCAAGGTTGCTAGACGTCTGGTTCTGCGATCGTTAGTCCCGCCTGCAAATCATGGCGATTATGATAAGTCCTCTTAGCAATCAAAGGCTCATGTTCATCGGTACTTTTACTGGCTGGCGTAAAGAAAAAGAAATCTGAAAAAATATTTATACTCTACTATGTAAAAAGAACCGTAACTCAAGATCGCTACGACTCATTTAGAGAGTCTTAAAGAGAGTAGAGTTCGTCAGTTCACCAAGCGTGGCGATTAAGTCAAAAACCTCATTAACGGGAGGGTCCTATGTCCAGCAGTTGACATTTTCAAGGTAAAAATGAAGGAGATGCGTACGCTAGAATGACTGTGTTTGCATGTACATTTGCAAAACTTTTACTTTTACTTTAAAAAAAGACAAATTATAATATACTTTTATTAATTAGTTATACCAGTTACTCTAGCCTAAAGAGTCAGTAATTCCTTCATGGCGTAATGTATACGCTTTTACAACCAAGTCCCAGAAAATATGCAGGCCTTATGTATCAAAAGGTTTAAAATTTTTAATAAGCAAAAATTGTTTAGTAAGGGTCATTATACTACTAAAGATTGAGGTGATCTCTACCATGCTGTTTCTAAATGTTTTAAATACTTAATTGTATAAAATATTATATTGTAAATTAATGTTTAAAAAAAAAGTCCCGCTGGGTTTCTTGCTGGTTCTTCCCAGAACGAGAGGTTTTTCTGAACCAGTGGTAAAGCTTAAATAACTTTCAATAAGTATTCTTGCAATCGATATTGAATAAAAATGATTCTATTCTAATTTATTCTAATGTCCTGCTCAGTTGAGAGACTCCGAAAGTATTCAGAATATGTCGGTAACTGTCATCAGCCCCGTATATATCATTTTTAGCCAACTTTAAAAAGAGGTGTTTAACAATCGGTTGTAAGTTTTTTTTGTATGTATGTTACTCGATATCTTCATCAATTGTGAACCGATTTTGATGATTCCTTTTTTATAAAATAGTTTATACTTCAGATGTTTAATTATTATAATTAATAATTAAAAAGTTTCACCCATAAGGGTGGCAAAACAGGGGATAAACTTTTTAATGGAACTATTTAAACGATATTTAGATTATGATTTCTTATATTTACGCGAACACTACACATTGAATAAAACAATATTTTTTTCAAGTTTGACATAGGGACGTTAATTATCTCAGTCCTCCTGTGACCATAGGTGCTGCAAAGCACCCGAAACGTCGAGAATAAAAATTAAGTAAAATTAAACGCGATAAAATCAGTAACAAGTGGTAAAATTAAAAAAAAATTAAAGAACATCATCAATGTAGTCGAAGTTAATTAAATACACATTATGAATGAGAACTCAAAAACTACTGGTCAGATCTTGATCTAATTTATATGGTCCCACATGAGAAGCATTAGCTTTCAAATGAAAAAGGAATCATCAAAATCGGTTCACCTGGAAAAAGTTCTGAGGTAACACATTAAAAAATCGAATTGCGTACCACATCCGTTTTTTGAAGTTGGTTAAAATAGTTTTAATCGACATTGAGATTGTGATATTCTAAAAAGAAGAAATAATTTTACATTCTGAAGTCGGGAACTGTATTACACAGACTGTGCAGTTATTTATTATTTTTTTAGTTGTTTAAGCCGGCTTTACGGTGTCATAAGAGGCGACAGAGGGAAACAAATCAGGAGATTGGCAGCAGCGTCTTCCTAATAACGACTAAAAATTAAAAACTGCGGATGCCAACCCGCTTGCCAAGCATGGCAACTATGGCATATATCCCTCCTATGAGGCAATCAGTAGGAGGCCTATGTTCGGCATTGGATGTTTTATTAAGACTTAAGTTTTGGTCTCTACTGACGACTTCTACTATATGGAATGCATGCAGTGTTTTTGAACTAATAAATACGCAGTGTATTTGCCACAATATATCACAAGCTAGCGCACTCCCGGAGTTACACGCGTGATTACACGACCGCCCGTAAACAGATCTTGTTTATTTTATTTAGCATTTGTTTACATTACGCCTGCACGCGATTTCAAAATCACCTTGAATGCACAGATGCGTTTCGTGTACCGCTGTCGGTTCTTCACACAATGTTCAGTATGGCTTAGCGAACGTAACTTGACCTAGTTGCAATATTCGAGTTCTGAATTAGGCTCAATTAAAATAGTTAATCTTAAATTAATCTTACCGCGCTACTACTGTGTTGAGGAGCGTAAGAATATCCACTTGTCTGATTAAGATACGTTGAAACTTTCGTGAGTTGTCGTAAGCATTGAGGTTTCCGACAAAAAAATTGTTTTTTTTGTTTATAAAACGTCCTACACACCTCGATTTTCTCCTGTATTGTGGAAGCGTTTTACATACATAAATTATTTCACGAGGACAAACATCCAGACCCCGGAACAATTATTAGTAGACCATACAAATAATCGTTTCGTGTGGGATTCGAACTCGCGGGCCTCAGCGGCGCAACTCATTGCTTAGTCATTGAGGCACGGACCCGTTTTGTTCGTTTTCTATGCGTTTTTATACCATTTATTCTATTACGAGCAAAGCAACGCATGCCGGGCACAGGCAGTTGCAAAATAAAGAAGAAACATTTAAAAAAATATTAACTCTCAGACCAAAAAAGTAAGAAAGACGGAGCGCTGCATACAAGTGCTTCAGTGTTGCAAATACTAATCCAAAACTATGCTCAATATATTGTAAGAACACGCACTCTCGTACACATATGCATCTAAAATCATTTTCAATCAACATTATGTCGTTTATTTACATTTTACATTTAGGTTTTTATACGTGGTAGAGCCACGCTGCAGCTATATTATGGTTGTATCACGAATGGGTCGGCTCGACCGGGGAAGGACCACGCTCTCACAGAATACCAGCGTAAAATAGCAGCTTCATGCTGCTGTGTTTCGTATGGTGAGTGTAGAGAACCGGAGACCCTTTTTACTGGAAAAAAGGCATTCCATATTAGTCCTCAAGGGTGACAACGCATCTGCTTTTTGATTCTTAATTGAGGATAAATGTAGATGTCTATGGGCCATTTACCATCAGGTGGACTGTATGCTCGTTTGTCACCCAATTCTATAAAAAAAAAGTTTAAATATGTACATGTCTGTGCGTCCAGCAGAGAGCTTTTACAGGCTAAAAAAGACAAGTAGTAAAATTAAAAATGTTCTACAAACGACTTATATAAATAAAATGAGAACATCATCAATTTAGTCAAAGTCAATTAAATATGCATTATTAAGGATAACTGAAAAACTACTGGTTAGATCTTGAACAAATTTAAATGGCACCACAAGAGAAGCACCAGCTTTCAAATAAAAATAGTTTGGAAAATCCAAAAGTGTACGCCTCATGAGCGTTTTTATTTTTTAGATGTTTAAAAGATATTTATTTTTTCCATTTTTAAATATCTATGATAACAACCAGCAATAGGGATCATCCTGAGTATAATTGGAAACTTATTCAGTAAGATTTATTTCATTTCGTTGCGTATATTTTTCTGAAACGTGAAGACAAACAAGTGCACAAACTAACTCACAGTCGTACTAACAATTTTTTTAGTTTTTGTAAATATAACTAAACAAATTAATAAAAAATACGCTGACTTTATAATTATATCTAATTCTAATTAATATTTTTTATTGATTTAGTGTCTAAATTGAGACATACTAACAATTTTATATTGCAAAATCGTCACATACCGGCATGTCTAGTGTAGAGCACTCACACACGTTCGCGCGTTGTGAGGCGTGCAATAGAATCATCAAAATCGGTTCACCTAGAAAAAAATTCTAAGGTATAAAAAAACACAGTCGAATTGAGAACCTCCTCCTTTTTTTGAAGTTAATTGAAAAAAGAAGAAAATTTTTGCGAGAATGTGTGTCACGAAGTTGAGCAAGGTTTCGGCATCATTTGAAATATACGCAGCGATCCGTCCATCTTTATTTGTTGGTCAGAGTTCCCCATGGATAACAATGTCCTACAGACCGATTTTTGAGCACAGCGGCAAGTCTGAACAGAGACTAGCCATCTGCGCAACTGCACTCTCTATTCCCTCAGTCATTCTTATAGTCCAATGGGACGGCAATCCGACACGACCGGAGAGAGATCAGTCGCAGGACAAACGGCTTTACGTGCTTTCCGAGGCACATGGGTGAAACACCGCCAACTTCCTAACTCCGGGCTGCTACTTAGAATTTCTTGACAGACAATCCCAATAACTGATTTTGGCCCGACCCGGTATTCGAAACCGGGATCAAAAACCGCGTGTACGAGCACTAGACCAGCGAGGCAGTTGAATGTTCCCCATGCATATTTCATTAAAGTACATTAGAAAATATCGAACAAAGTAAAATATTAACGCAAGAAGACATCGCAATTTATGCGTGTTACACTTAATTTATAATCTGTACAAGGTCACTAGCTCCTTATCTTGGCCTAATAAATAATTGAACAACTTAACACTAGAAAATTCTACAGATAAAAATAGCAGGCATATTATACGGCGAAATAGCGCTGGATTCGATGCCTTCATTGCGAGCGTATCGTAGCCGGCCATCGACCCCTGACCTTCAACCGTTAGGTATCCACCTCCAGCTCACAGACACCTCGCTCTGTACGCTATAGCAAATATCGAGGATACACGAGCATAAATATAACACGCGTTTACGTCTCCTGTCAGACTCGACTCACTTGAAAAATTTTTTTTAATTCAATTTGTTTCTTATTATCAATGTAAAACGTGCGTGGAGTCTGAGTAATATATTTTATGATATAAGCAATTTTTTGCTTCGCAGCGTTATATTAAAGATTTATGTACAGCCTAATACAGAATTAAATTTATCTTTTTTTTGTGGAGCTAGAGATATTACCCTTTAAGCACAGATAGCATCCTGTGGCAGCGGGATCCTTCCCCGAACGAGTGGCATTTTTGTGCCACAGCTATAACACAGCTGCAGCGTGGCTCTATCGCGTGACATTTTTTTAAATATGTTGGGTTTGTCTGTTTTTTATAGGATTTTTTTTAAACTGAAGTAACGAACTCACATTCCACCAACCACCAACTTCAAATAAAAAAGGTTACAGATGTAGTCACCTTTGAGGATTACAATTAAATGCTTCAGAGCCTGTAATCATACTTTCTCTCTATACCCTTCAGACTGAAACCTCGCAGTGTAAGCATGTGCGTGTGCACGTGAATATAATCATCATCATCATTATAGCCCTTCACAAGTCCACTACTGAACATAGGCCTCCCCCAAGGATTGCCACAAAGTACGGTCCTGAGCCACCTGCATCCATCAACTTGCATGTCTTACCAGGTCGTCACTCCATTTAGTGGGGGGTCGCCCTACACTTCGCCTACCGGTACAATGCTGCCACACTCGGTTTTCAGCTTTGACAGTTTGCTCTTTCTGGCAGACAGATCTCTGGCAAAGACTTTGGAGCCTTGGTTCCGCTCGATCGCTTCTTCAATACAAGCTGTGTTGTAGTTGCGTAAGTCCCGCCGCATGCATTTTGAGATCTGTCTGTTCAGTTTCCTGTATGCTGTCAAATTTGTTGAAGACTGCAGCTTCATTTCCCATCTAACAGCCATGAGATTAAGAGTGTGATCGGAGAGTTTTGTGTTCTTCTGCGGCGGCTCTTGCAGAACTTAGCTCCGACCGCATGGACAGTTTCCACGAGCTTATCATTCATATCGTCCACTTCATTGCAGTCTTCTAGGCACAGAAAACGGTTTTGTAACTCGAGCTGAAAGGTTTCGGGACCTTGGATTAGAGCAGGGGGACGGAGCGTTGACTTCATTAGACGAGACCTCTCCAACTTAACGTTTAGGTTCAGTGTGCCTCTAACCATTCGGTGATCACTACCAGTTTTCACCCTTGCGATCACTGAGACATCACTGAACAGTTGTCGTCTGGTCGTCATAATGAAGTCAATCTCATTATTTGTTGATACGTCGGGGCTTGACCAGGTCCACTTCCTGTGAAGCCGTTTCTGGAAGAAAGAATTCATCATAAAGAGTCCCTCTTTCTCCATGAAGTCGGCCAGCTTCTGGCTCCTTGGGTTCCGTTGCCCTATTCCAAATTTCCCTACCTTCAGCTCACCGTTCTCTCTTGTGCCTAGTTTTGCATTGAAGTCTCTCATTAACATCGTATAGTGGGTTTTGGAGGAATACGTGTCTTTAGAGATATCCTCATACATTTCCTCCACCTCCTCATCGGGATGTGCCGAGGTTGGTGCGTAAACCTGTATGACCTTCAATGAATACCGTTTGGTGATTCTGAGTATAAGGTACGCAACCCTCGTCGACACACTCACAATCTTTACAACTTTGTTAACGAGAGACTTGTGGACGATAAATCCGACACCTCCTTGGGACAGATGGTCGCCCTCCAGGTGATAGAATAAGTTGCCGGATTCGAGGATTACCGTGTCCTCCCCCTCTCTTCAGATCTCGGATAATCCTATAATATGCCAGCGTAACTTGTCTATCTCTTCTTCCAGCTCCAGGATCTTCTCGTCAGTCCTGAGGGTGCGTGCGTTGTATGTTGCCAGGTCGAGTCGTCGTAGGTGGCAACCGAACCTCCACCGGAGATTCTTATCACCCCCTGCCCCGCCGTTACCATGGTCGCCACCGTAGCCAGGAAACGTGAATATAATAAAATATAACGTGAATATAATATAATATAATGTAACGTGAATATAATAAAATATTGCAATACTTTTATGCAACAGTCATGATCAGCGCAGTTCATATTAATAATTTTGTTTGTTATCAGTGTTATTTATAGCACGTTATTAAATTATTTGAATATTATGATATACAAATTCAACATTATTATTTTCAGTTTCCCTCCTCTTACGGTACCCACGGGATAATAATGGAGTAACGGGTTTTCTTGCGCCGTCACTACACGGCAAGCAATTATATATAATTAAATCAAATTTATTAATGACGGTGTCAAACACCCAGTTGTCCCCGTGACTCAGACTCTGTATTATATACCATAAATTTCACAGCCTCTGTGTTAGCGTGTACCATTTGTGGTACTTCATCTCCTGTACATTAGATAGCGTTTGGTAGGTAGCATGCAAAATTGACGCCGTGATCGAAATCTGTCAGAGGAAAACCGTGTTTTCAATATTGCTGACTGACATAAATTTTGTTTATCATGAAAATATTATGTTAAAATACTATACAGGCTTATTTTTCAAATTAGCCAAATTTTAAACTTAACTTCAAATATATATATATATATATATATATATATATATATATATATATATATATATATATATATATATATATATATATATACATATATATATATCTACGCGTACGCGCTCCTCTGTGTGCAATTCAATTCACAACGTTTTTGCCGACCGATCGACCCTTACAAATATGTAAGTGTGTGCGTAGTAAAATAATGCATTACCACGGATTTTGAATTTAAAAGATAAAGAGGACAGAGTATTGAGATTTTTTTAAATTAATTTTTCTTCATCATTTGCCTGTATTTAAGTTTGAACCTTCTCTGCAAATTGCCGGTTATTGCAAAATAACCCTGTATGTTTATATATTATATGGTGGAAGCTAAGTATCCATCACCCCATTTTGTCTCGTAATATGTGACTATGGAAAATGTCAGAAATATTACATAGCTATTGGTTAAAGACCATCCTGTGTACGCCGCAAAGTACCCAGACCAATGTTGAAGAACAACGGATAAACAACGAAACGTCTAGTAATGCGATTACAAATCCGTCTGTCAAGAGAGAATATTAGAGCGATTCCTCCAAAAACGATAGAGATCCTCGCCCAGCAGGGGACTACGAGCTAATGAAGAAGAAGATTCGCAGTGTAATAGCGGCGTAAGAAACTCCACTACCTCATATCATTCCGTAGTTGTCATAAGAGGCGACACATGGAAACTGAAACAAGAAATAGGGAGCAGAATTTTCCTGATTACATCTCAAAATAGCTCAACTCAAAAAAACTGCTATTGCTAACCCACCAGCCAACGTAGCAACTATTAAAAATATCATATTAGGGAATCTATGGGAGAGGTCTATGGTGAGCAGTGGACTTTACCTATATTGTAACGGTAATGGGCATATTTGCCATTGTTACCATTCGGACAGTTTTTTATTTCTTTTGAGTCGTTATCAGAGGTAAATGAAACAGAATATAAGCAGCAACACCAGGAAGATGTTACATCTCTATTACATCTTACGACACTCACATGATCATATGGGGTAATTCATTTTCTTAAATTACTATGGGAATTACTATCTGTAGGGAAATTTATAGGTAAGGCCTATCTTCAGTAGTATACTCTTAATAAGTTATAATTTAAAATCGATCACGGATAATAGGCACGGTATGATGTATGCAGCGTCGCGCTGGGGACGTGCTGAGAAGAACCAACTTATTCTAGCTAGATTTTTTTATGGAAGGGGAAGCAAACGAACGTACGGCTCACCTGATGGTAAGTGATCACCGTCGCCCATGAACATTTTGGTTAACTGGCTTCCCCCGAGGTGTACCGACCCCTAAAAATGATCACACTAAAAGATACATGACCACACCATGACATAAAATAATATACACATACATCTAGATGTATAAACATACAAGCAGAAATCAATAAAACATACTTGATTTAACTTTTAAACAATAAACCAATCAAAATGGCAAATCGTTTCAATCAATCATCAGTCAAATACATTGGTAAATAAAATGTTATTTTAATCGCTTATAGACATGCGAAATCCTAAAAAGCTATTAAATAGCAATAGCAGAAAGAAAATAGATTGCTGTTTAACATAGGTTTAAAATTAATTCGTTCACTATAATTTTCATTACAGTAATAAAATTATTCCTGGTATATGATTTTAATATTATAACTGGTTTTAAAATTGCTTATATGTATATTGTTTTTTTTTTGTGAGGTACAAGGCACAAGGAGAAGGCGGAATAAATAAATCGTTAAATTTAGTTTTCCACTGTAAAATTTTAAGCTATTAATGCTGTTCTCCGAGGCTATGAAAGTGGATGGATATAAGTGTAGAAGGAGGTCTAAAATAGATGAATGGATTTTTTATGGATGATATGCGTAAGAAATGATTGAGTGAAAAGATGACGGCTAACAGAGGAGAATGGAAGAGCAGAGAACAGACATACTATGCCGACCTTAAATAACTTAGGATAGGGACAGGAAGAAGAAGAATGCTGTTCTCCGTGTCGGAAGTATTAAAGTGTGTAGTATATTTTCAAAGACTTATACTACACACACATTAATTGTTGCCAAAAAATAATTATAATATTTATGAAATTGATAAAAATTCTGCAAATTCTAAACACTTTTATGCAATATTTATAGTATTCCACTTTTTCTTATATTAGGTATGTGCATAATGTAAATATTTTATCAATGATAGCTTTCAATAAACGAAAAATGATCCGTGAAAGTAATAATTTTTTTAATAATAAAATCTTTATTGATAATTATACAGTGAATATGTGAAGTCTCTGATTGCTGAACAAGAAATTATTCCTATATCTCAGCAATCAGAGCCCTCTCCCTATTTTATGACTTAATAAATTAACAACAAAGGTTCTAAATAAAAATAATGTTTCAAACAGAACACCCTACTTGATGTGAGTGAACTGAGTTGAACTAAGTGTGAGTGGAGTGCATGAGCGTTCGTGTGTGCGCGCGCTGTGTGTGTGTGTGTGTGTGTGTGTGTGTGTGTGTGTGTGTGTGTGTGTGTGTGTGTGTGTGGGTGTGTGTGTGTGTGTGTGTGTGTGTGTGTGTGTGTGCGTGCGCGCACGTGTGTGTTTATAAATATATGAATATAACGACAAGCACTTCCTATGATGATAGTAGAACATGTATCTATATGAATTGATTAAAAATAATATATAAATTTTAGATAAGTGTTCATCTAGCGGATTACATTAAAACATTAAATAAGTCCTCCTTTTCTTCATAATTTGATGATAAATTATTAGACTTAAAGGTTTTCGAAAATAAATAGTTTTTATAAGTAGTAAAAACTAAAATTATGATAAAAAATTCTTATAGATAATAATATATTTTACTTTTGAATTTTTAGAAGTCGGAAAAACGTGCTCATACTCAACAGGCTGAGTAGGCCAGACGATGAGCGTAGATTTGATACCTTCGTACTTATAATAGTGTTCCCCACCAACTGCTTGTGAATTTTGAGAGCCGTTCGTCAGCAGGAGTACCGCATGCAGGTGATAGAATAGCTTTGGTAAAGAAAATGATAATTCCGCCTTACATCCTTTTCTTAAATATTAGTTACTAAAAAATTGTTACAGAATTTTTATGTGATTTTGAACTTCTTTTTGACATTCGCTCTTCGCTTATGAATTAAATTTTACGCATCACGCCCAACAGGATTATTTGGCATCGGAGCGATGTAACTAGGTTTACGAGGCGAGCCCATTAATGATTCAATATCCATATACCGCTGTTGAGTTTTGCAATCTGTTCCGCATGTTGTGCTCAAATTAAGGCCGCAATGGTTTAGGGGCCTTCAAATGTTTGAGTTTTGCTCTGTTAAGATCCTCATTTACAAAACAGTAGTAGATTTGGAGAAATAAAATAGAATGAACAACCGAAATTTTAACCTCTTTGTCAAAATAATCGAAGGAAAGGTAGAGAGGAAGTGACCAAGAAAAAGATAAATATATTATTTAAAATAGAAAGCTATTCTTGTGTCATTCAGTGATTTAAAGAGTTTGGCAGAAATTTAAATATACTGATTCACATTCCACTGACAAGATTCAGCCCTTAAATTTAAACAAGGGAACGTCAACTACATCTGGTATTTCATTTCATTTCATTTCCTCGTGGAACTTTAAAAGTGTATTGTCATTCAGACCGAATTTCAATCACGGTGGCACGTATCAATGAAGAAACTGAAGATCGAATCAGGATTATAGTGCACGAGTGTGTGCGACAGCACAGGAGTACTCTCTGCTCTCTTACCTTCAAACTTCGATGGAACGGAAATCCAATAAGACCGAAGAGAGTTCAGAACCAAAGGCTCTACGTGGTTTCCGAGGCACGGGTGTGAAATACCGAAAAAACCTTACTCCAGGCTGCTAATGAGAATTCCTTGACAAAAAAATCCAATAATTGATTTTGACCCGACCAGGATTTGAAATCGGAACCATATGATCAGCAGTCGCGCTTACGACCACTATAACTAACGAGGCAGTCAATGCCTCATTGGTTGTCTTTTTGGATTTAAAGTTAAAGATAATTGCTTAATTATAGCTAACTGTTGGATATAGGCCTCTCTGGTTGTAGAAAGGATTTCCCAATTATCACGCAAATTTCATACAGTGACGTTTTAAACGAACGTTGGAGACAACACCGAAACTAGATCAAATCTTATTTAACGTGTGCTTCTCTCTTGCTTAGAGAAAAGCCTTGGAAAATGTTATGTACGTGGATTGCTACAGAGTAAATTTGACAATACCTGACAAAATAAAACTTTGACGTGGTATGGCCAAGCTGCATTATGGCTTCGGCACGAAAATGGCGGCACGACCGGAAAGGACAACGCTCTCAAAGAATACCAGCGTAAATAGCAGCATAGTGCTACTACTACTGTTTCGTATGATGAGTGACAAGAACTGGAGACTCGAAGACTTGGAGATAGTAATGTCTTGTTACAAGTATACGTTATACTCAGGAATGACGACGCATATCTGACTTTGGATTGTTATTCAATAGTAAAAGAGTCCATGGCAGCATCCACTTACTACCAGGTATAATGTAGTTAATTTGTCACACTAACTTGAATATAAATAACAATTCACGAACAGTATCTTTAAGTGCTGATTTTGTGAGACTTGACGATTAACAGTATTAATAATATCATAGCAAGGTCTAAGAAAAATATTATTTTATATTTGTGTAGTACATACAATCTAAACTAGATTATAATCAATAATCAAGAAAACGATTAAAACCTGTATGGACGCCATTTTGAAATAAAAAAGAGACCAATCCGATAGGTCCTTTCGGCCACCACGAAGATAGTACACTTGCTAAAGTCTTTGTAATCATATACATGTTTCTAGGAATCCAAATAATAAACATAAACTGTGCTGCAAAGTTAATGTCAAGTATAATGACATAATAATTGCTTCCAGTTTTTATATAGAGGACAATTTCTGTCGACCTATGAAGAAAAATGTGCAATGCTTAATTAGTATACAGGTTGTTATCATTATTTATATTTTGTTCGTCTTTTTATATAGAATTCACATGAGTATCGGTGACTGTAGATCTGGTTTAGCTGGACGCTTACTATAATAAAAGGCAACCCGAGCTCGATCTAACGGTACATCTGAATTTGTAAATCGCGTTTTTTGCTGATGTATCGCGTACTCATTGGTGAAGGAAAATATTGCAAGAGAATTTGTTCGTCTGGAAAATGTGAGTCTGGAAAAATATATCTACACACGAGGCAGTGTGTCAGCCAAATTCGGAAAAAAAGGGCGACACACCGACATTGTTTTTATTAACACCTACCATTTCAAGCCTACCCATAGCTGAAAACTATTCGAGTTACTCTTGTTTTTGCAAACTTTGTGAGGACCCCTTAAATATAATGAATCTCAAAGTTGTAAAAAAAAAGTGCCATTTTTATCACTAACTGACTCACTCATCAAAAACCTAAGCCACTTCTAGGACACTTAGAAACAAGAAAAATTTGGCATCAAGTATCGAAAAAGTGTCGATAAAGTTTGTTGAAGTTAGTTCCAAGTACTGTGCTTGAAACTAACCGTAATAATAAATTTGTTGACATTTTATTTCTTAGAGTTTAAATCAAAAAAGAAAACAATGAAGCATAAACGCAAGAAAAACTTTCGAGGTCAAGTACTTATTTAGATTAAATATAAGATATTTTTTTTCCAAAAACAATACGTACACAATCAAGGACAAACCAAGAACCTTTTACATTCCTATAAATCTTAATTTAAGCAACTGCTATGGAGTTTGTTGCCTATTGAGATCTAACTCTTTTGTCGGCGAAGTCGACAACCCTGTGCCCGAACGCCGTTTGTGCCGAGTGGCTCCCTTTTTGCATTTATTTTATCTTACTCCTTTTTAAAAGGCTGGAAAAGCACCTGCAATTCCAATGGTGTTGCAGCGGTTCATGGGCGGCGGTCGACACTTACCATCAAGTGAGCCGCATGCTCGTTTGCCCCTTTTTTACAAATAAAAAAATTTTTTGGTGGACATAATATTACTGTAACACTGGCTAACATGGCGTTCAGCAAAAGAGTGAACAGGTTTGTACTACGTTACGAAATACGATTTTCGATATAAGACTTCAACACCTTATATCACCATGTATAAGGTGTTGAAGAAGGGCGGGGATTAGTCTACTCCTAATTCTCATTTTTACATTATCAGTAAGACTAGATTAACACCTATTCTGCTCTCCTGTCCGGCGAGCAGTTTGGCGAATGGCTCTGGGGGAGAGTGCAGGTCGTGTTGATCCCCAGGGCAAGTCTGAGGAGTTCTTCCTTCACGTGGTTGCTGCCTGTTATTAGGTCTGGTTCAATAGGAAACAGAGAGAACAGAAACACTCAGACGATCCTCATTTTCTTTTCTTTTTATCCCACCCCCTTTTTTCCTATCTTAACCCAATCCAAGATGTTAAGCGTACCGTGCCGATGGATGCGTGGCTGGGGGGGGGGGGGAGTCCAGTCGCAAACGGTGCCAGGGTGATTCGGGTCGTATTTAAGCCCTTTCTCCGGCATGCGGGGCTCTGCCGGGGTGACCGAATTTTTCCCTAGCAACTCGTGGGACCAAAATGGACGAAGATCGTCATTTTGAAAAAATTAACTCTCCTTTAATGGAACTGACTGTAGGTCTGGAAGAGGTTCTCTTAGCCTCACCAACACCCTGCAACTCTACGCCCCAACCTGGGATGAGCCGAGAAGTGGAGGGCACGTCTGCAGCCGAACCACAGTCGGAAACGAACCAGGGAGGGGAAAAGAAAAAGTTCACTAGGCCTTATAAGCTTAGTAGGGCAGCACGGAAGAGGTACCGAAGGCTGATAGCAGCTGAGATAGGAGCCTAAGAGGCCCTCTCTCTCTGCCAGAAGCCCTGGGACAAAATTCCTCTGCCCAAACCTCCCCCAGTTCCGAAGGCGAAAAAACGCAGTCGGTCTGAGGAGGAGTTCCCCAAAGACCAGCCCAGGAAATCTGTGAAGCAGGCAACGGGGGAGAAGAAGCTCCGCGCGTGTAGGAATTCGGAATTCGAATCCTATGAGCGTGGAGCAGATGCGGCTGGTCCACCGGGCACTAACACAGGCTATTGCTAAGACGGCCTGTGGAACGCAGCCGGGTTGGATTCTAGTAACGTGCCTGAATAAGGAAAGCCAGGACTGGATTATGGGTGAGATCGGAAAACTGTAACCCTGGCTGGAGGCAGAGCTCTCGATAATACCCGGGAGCGAACTGCCTAAGCCTCAACTGGGCATTACCTTTCGGCCCCGCAGCGAAGCTGACTCTCCAGAAGAGGCGGCTGTGCTGTTGTGGCACAAAATAAAGGACTCCATACCGAGCTCTGGAAAATCCTCCACCGTAGGGACGAGGACAATGGGTTCCTAGTAACTTTTCTCTGGACGACCCATCGGCGGAGGCTCTCCGAGCGGCAGGCGGCAGAGTCGTCCTTGGCTTTAAAATGATAACTTTTAAGGTCAGGGAGGTTCTGACGCGACAATGGAGCCTGAATCGCCCAACTCCAATCCCCCCAGTCCTCAACCTCGAGGGGTGAGACTGGAACGACATCAGCGAGAGTGACTGTGAGCCAAGGCGCTGATCACGCCTCGGTCCGAGGACCTCCGCTGGTGTCGGCCAGGGGTAAGGGGAAGGGAGGTGGCAGCGGTAAACAAAAAGGTACGGTGGGGTCAAGAGCGCCGGTAAAGGATGTCTTCGTCCTAAGCAGGCAAAAACGACCCCTGCCCCCCCACGCCTATAAATAGCTAACCCCAAGGGTAAGACGAGGGTCCTCCAGGCAAATCTTCACCATGCAGCAGCTGCTTCTGCCGTGGTGGAGGTTTGCTTCGCAGAGGACAATATTGACCTCGCCCTCATACAAGAGCCTTGGGTGGCCAACGGTCAAGTTCTGGGATTGTCGGCTGCCGGTAAGATCTTAGTCAATACTAAAAGCAGTAGACCCAGAGCTTGTATAATCTACAATAAAAATATTGAACTTTTAGCTGTACCAGAGTATTGCAATGACGACCTGCTTACAGCCTTTATAAATCTTAAGGGATGCACAGGGGCCAGAGTAATCATTAGCTCAGCCTATCTTCCCGGAGAGAACCCAGATCCTGCCATCGAATTAGAGCGAGTGGCGTAGTTTGCCCGTAAGCACAACGCCGAACTTATGGTGGGATGTGATGCTAATGCTCACCACACAGCATGAGGAAGCACTAACATAAACGAAAAAGGTGAGTTACTTTTTGACTTTCTCATATCCAATCGCCTGGTAAGCCTAAACTTAGGGTGTACACTAACCTTTGTAACGCGTGCTAGGCAGGAAGTTTTAGATATAACCTCTGCTACCAATAACATATCCAGGCGGATTACTGACTGGCATGTTAGTAGTGAAAACTCGATTTCTGATGACAGACACATTAAGTTTGTGATAGCCTAAGGAGGAATTTGAAAACGTTTCCTAAAAGCATAAACACGATTGAAGGTCTGGAGTTAGCGGCGGAGACCGTAACGTAGGTATCCGTGAAGCCTTCGAAGACAGTTGTCTCGTCAAAACCAAGACCTCAACACGAAAAGTTCCTTGGTGGAACACTAAGCTAAATTCAATAGGGCTAAAAGAACCAAAGAACGGGATATTTATAGTGCAACCCTAACCGATTATAATAAAGAAATTAGGTAAGCTAAGAGAGCATCGTGGATGCTATGCGAGAAGTTGAGTCTTTGCCTCGCAGTGCAAGACTACACAAAATGCTATCGAAAGCTAAACCTAATCAGATCGGGCTTCTTAAAAAGCCTGATAGTAACTTGATTAATAGTGAAACGGAAACACTGGAACTACTAGCGTCAAACCATTTCCCAGGGTCACATATGACTCTGGCCTCGAACTCTTTCAGAGCCCTACGAAAGCCTTGTAATGAGAACTGGTGTAGGGCTACAAAGATAATAAGGCCAAACCTGGTGCAGTGGGCTGTTGAACCATACAAGACAAGTGGGGAGGATGGAATAATGCTCATCCATCTACAGATGGGTATCGATATCTTTCTTCCTTATCTGGTGAAAATCTTCAGAGCAAGTTTTGCATGGGGATATATTCCAGAACGATGGACAATTGTCAAAGTTCTATTTATACCTAAGGCTGGTAGAAACGACTACGCTTTACCAAAGTCCTTTAGACCTATAAGCCTTTCTTCCTTTCTTCTTAAGACATTGGAAAAGGTTATAGATAGATATATTAGGGATGTAGCTCTAGCTACGAGACCTTACACTACAACCAGCACGCTTACCGCAGAGGCAAATCTACGAAAACAGCCCTGATTAGTGTTATTGACAGGGTCGAAAATACGCTGGAGGATAAAGAAATAGCTCTTTGTGCCTTTCTAGACATTGTGGGCGCCTTCGACAGTAGCCCTACACCACTGCTGGTTGGGGGCCTGACATATAAAAATTTTGACCCCACAACCATCAGGTGGGTGAAGTCGATGCTCTCAAACAGAAAGGCAAAAATAGAGCTGTTTCAAACTTCGATTGAGATTGCAACTACAAGAGGCTGTCCACAAGGTGGTGTTTTGTCACCCCTCCTTTGGACTCTTGCGGTTGACCAATTATTGTACAAGATGGCAGACCTTCGCATTGACACACTGGGCTATGCTGATGACCTTGTGATCATTGTAAGGGACTTTTGCCAAAGTACTTAATCATTAATCATTCAAAGAGCCCTAAACACCATAAACAACTGGTGCAGGGTTAACAGTTTATCAGTTAATGCTGATAAAACTGTTATAATACCCTTTACCAAAAAGAGACGGTTGGACAAATTAGTCACACCAAAACTTAATGGTTAAAAAGTACCATTCTCCACTGAAGTTAAGTACTTGGGCGTAACAATCGACCAAAAACTAACGTGGAACTCTCACCTTAGCAATGTATGTCATAAGGCTAAAATTGCTTTTGGTACGTGCAGTCGCATGGTCGGGAACAACTGAGGCTTGCATCCCAGTATGATCCTATGGTTATACAGCAGTATAGTGAGGTTGATACTTACCTACGCCTCCACTGTCTGGTGTAATAAGGCCAACCAAAAGACGACTGCGGACAGACTAAATAGTCTACAAAGGACTGCCTGCTTAATGGCAACTGGAGCGATGCGATCATCACCTGGAGCGGCTCTTAATGCACTTCTAGGCCTAACGCCCCTTGATCTTTACTTAGACAAGGAGGCGAAGGCTAGTTTGTATAGGATTAACGCTCAGGGCGGTTTGAGCTTGCTTTCCTATAGTACACAATTTGGATCCGAGCCATTTTGTGGAATCTCAAAAAGCCTCGCCCGATTGACCCTAGAAACTCTTTACCACAATAAATCACTTAAAATCTGGTCTGATACAACAGGCTTAAAACATTCTGAAACCTTAATCCGGGCTTTCGATCGTAAATTCGCTTCGGAAGCTCTGGGATTAGGTAAAAATAAATTTGCGCATTCTGTTAAGAGCCCTGACTGGCCACTGTTGTCTTAAAAAGCACAACATGTCCATCCTGGGACTAAGCAACTCAAGGATGTGCCGGTTCTGCTCCCTAGAGGAGGAAACGCCTTTACATATCCTGACAAATTGCGGACCCTTAATGCGCAAACGCCGCCCTCATCTGGGAAACTATGTACTTCGCCCAGAAGAAGTGAAATTACTCACAGCTAAGCAACTCCTTCTATTCATTGAGGACGTAGGGCTTAGCAGTGAACTGTAGACATAGCAGCGATCACAATAGATCTTTTAGGTCGCAGTGATACTGGTCTATCTAGACCTGCATAGCTGCTCGTACATAATAAAAAAAATATATATCACCAGGTGCGATTGCAGCCAGGCACTGGCTTATTATAAATAATAAAAAATGCGGTGGTGCCAACTTTTCTCGAAATGTTGGGAAGTGCATCCAAAGCTAAAACCCAATATCACATACCGGTGATAGAAAACAGCAAAATATATCGGTTTGCGCTCACCAGCATATCCAATCCAGATTATGGGCAACTCTTCGTAATACAAATTAGGGCACTCTTGGAAAGGTATTCACCCAGAAGTGAAATTAAAAATAATTTATTCGTATAGATGACATTATTCTCCACAACAATGACAAATATCCCCATATTTATCATTGTTATGGAGTACGCCTAGTAGTGGCGGCTTGAGAGAATCGAGAATGTAGGTGTCGTAAGACGTGATAAATTGAAATGTGACAGGATATTGACAGCAGCATCTTCCTGAAAATAATTAAAAAAAAAGCAGAGGCAGTCATAAGGTTTGCCAACAGAAGTGAAAACATTGTAGAGCCATGCTGCAGCTATGTTAGTAGTATAGTTGTAGCACGAATGGGTCGGCTCGACCGGGGAAGAACCACGCTCTCACAGAATACCAACGTGAAAAAGCAGCTTAACGCTGCTGTGTTTCGTATGGAGACCATTTTTACTGGAAAAGAGGCATTCCATCTTAGCCCTCACGGGTAACAACGCATCTGCATTTTGATTCGTAATCGAGGATAGATGAAGATATCTATGGGCCGCAGCATCCTCTTACCATCAGGTGGACTGTGTGCTTGTTTGTCACCCTTATCCTATAAAAAAAAAAGAAAACTCAATGACATATGCGTATACAGGCCGCTATACTACGCGCTGTTAGTCTGGCTTGGGCCAAACTAGCGACTAGCGATGCGACGCGCATGGCGAGGTCATCGGTGACGCGAACCCCTAAGTTTTTCCCCTACCAAAAATCGTTCAACGCTGCTAAAGAAGTTTTCACTTCAAAACTTCTGTTGCCAAACCGTCTGCCAAGCGTGGCAACTATGGTCTTAAGTAGTCTGTTGATAAATATGATGATGATGATGATATTAAAGCACCCCGGCATACTCATAATAACAGCCTATGATTGAGTATATACGTCCTGCTGAAAACACTAACGAATGCAACACAGATAACAAAACACATCGGACAATGCACTCTACGTGCGGTTCATGGATTCATGGAGCACGTGCTGAGCCAACGGTTAAATAGCAATTAACAATTTTATATGTATCCACTACCTAAATCCGTAACCGTACAGTGGCGGTATAAGAATATCCACCACCCCATATCACCCGTGGATGTCGTAAGAGGCGACAGAGGAAAATAAATCAGGATGTTGGCAACAGCGTTTACCTAATAATAACTAAAGAAAAAAAACTGCGGTTACCGACCCGTCTGACAACTATGGAAAATATCCTTCCTATAAATCAATCTATGAAGGAGGCCTATGTTCAGCAGTGGCGCAGTGGCTTAGCAATGAGTTGCGGCGCTAAGGTTCAAATTCCGTACGGAAGTATATGTATGGCATACAAATAATGTTTCCGGGTCTGCTTGTTGGTTCTTGTTTAATTTATCTATGTAAACTGACCCCACGATATAGGAGAAAATATCATTTCTGATTTCTAACCGAACTAATTCCGGACTATTAAATATGGGGAAAAACCGACCTTCAGAATACCATAATGTGTTTTACTTAATGGCGGTGACACACATTTTCTAGCACTAATTATTGAGGTCGCTAGTAATATTTTCGTCGAATGACTAAATAATGAGATTCGAGGTAATGTGAAAGTAATTTTCCGAAACTACACATCAAAAGCTAATATTCAAAGAAGATCGTCAAGAATAATTTGTCAGCTGATTGTAGCGGTTTTTGCTAAAGCGCACCCGCTGAAATGTTAGTAATTTTTCCTAGAAAATAATGTAAATTGTGGGGCCACGAAAACTTTTGTTTTATAAAAGGCAGCGGGTAGATATGAACTATTTAATCGTTCACTTAGCACGTGCTCCGCGATTCCATAGAAATGCATTTAGGTGCAATGTCCGCTTTATTGTTTTCTTTGTGTGTTCACTTACTAGTGTTACCCAGCAGAAAGATGTATGTACTTATACATAGGTTGGTATTGTGAGTCTGCCGTGATGCTCTAGTACCACCAACATCATTATCATCAACAGTTTTTTAAAGTCCAAAGTGGTCACACTTGTGTTGGTAACCGAAGTATTTTTTTAATTATTAGAATAATCAGGAAGACGTTGCTGCCCGTCTCCAGTTTAATTTCCCTCTATCGTATCGTACGACAACCACGGGATCATATTGCGAAGTGGATACACTTGTGCCGCGATTGCACGAATTCTTGAAATAAAAAGTCTCATTATATTTCACTGTTACACAATTGACTGATTCTTTTATTTATTTAAATAAATTTGTGATATGCAAAAAATTAAAAAGTATCTTCTTTCATGTAATTTAACCACAAATTAAAAAGCAGCCTCTGGTATTTTACTTTTAAAATTACAGAAATAAAATTAATTATTTTTTATTGATTTATATTCCACGTATTTTTTTTTTGCGTCGTGAACATAATATTTAGTTCCTTCTCATTATTGTAAATATGCTTTTATGTCAAATTATAATTTCATACAAATTCTTTTAAAACGCGAGCTTCATGGCCCAACAGTCTAGCAGTCGCCAAGCGGCACTGACCTTGCGTATATTGCCAAGGTCAAGGTGACTACACAGTGGTCTATAAGGATTGTTACGCCTTCCCAAAGTCGTTGCTACCACGGCATACTGCCAAGTAATACCAAGTCCCACCTATAGAAGAGCTGACGCAACCTTACCTGTCTTAACTTTGCGACCTTGAGAAGGATATAGACGCTAAAATATAGATAAATTACTTGACTTTTTCGGTGTAGACAGTTCAAGTGAAGACGTTCGGATATAATTAAGAGTTATTACTTTTTTATATTACAGTCATACTTGGTCGTTAAACTTGATTTAAAATGGATGAATTTAAATATTAGTAGGTTATCAATTTAGTGGTAAGCTTTAAGTAAAATAAAGTTTGCACTATATATGTTTAGGTACAAGATTATATTTTAAACGGTGAGCAAACGAAGTTAAATCCTACGACGCTTGAGAGCTATAAGGAGGTATAAACACAGCGTAAGTAAACCCGCACTCTGGAGAAAAATAATAAATATTTTTGGAAGCTTTTCTAATTTGCTTTATGTTATTAACTATTTTGTAGCATACGAAACAATTGTAAATCGTCCTTTTACAAAAAAATATCCCACTGGGTTTCTAGCTGGTTCTTCCCAGGATAGAGGTACTTTCAGAACCAGTGGTGAATAAAACAAGACAGACTTTCAATAAGTATTCTTTAAAGTCTATATTGAATAAAAAAGTTTCTATTTCTATTTCATTGCGATGTTTTTCCGTAACCGTGTTAAATCAGTACAGAGCGGATCGAAAATGGTAGGTTAAAAATTAAATGCCAGTTCTTATCCTCTAATCTACCACGGTTATTGGGTCTATTTTAATTTTATCAAACTTTATAAATTTGTAATTTTGTGCAAAGCCATAAACAATGTTTAACAAAAAGCCTGTTAGGTACATTCTACTCGCTTACGCAGGGATCCGTACAAACTAATACTTTAGGATACACTATGTCACAAAATTAGGGCAAACTCTGCTATACTACGTGTGTTTAGATCTTTAAGAAACTTAAAATACTGAGCATTACATTGCTTACAAAAATTTGTACAAATTGCTCAATAAAAATTATTTCCATAACATAAAACAATTCTTGCATAATAATGTCCTTAAGACTGAATGTCACGACGGCCCCTCTCAACGGAAACTAGTCCTGCACAGGACAGGATTATAGTGCCCGAGTGTACGCACAAGCAGTCTCTATTCTCTCACTGTATTCCTATACTCACCTCCGATAGGACGGTAATCTGACAATACTGGAGAGAGATTAGGTGCAGGACCAACGGCTTTACGTGTTTTCCGAAGCACGGTGTAGAAATACCGCCAACTTCTTACTCCAGGTTGCTACTGAGAGTTTCTTTATAGAAAAACCCAATATTTTATTTTGTCTCAATCCGGGATTCGAACCCAGGACCTCATGATTAGCAATCGCGTTTACTACCACTAGACCAAGGAGGCAGTCGATTCTTGGATAATAATGATGAGACTCAATATGCGACTTTTTACTATTAAAACTAATGATGCTCAAATTGACAATTAACTAATTTTTATTATTTCCCTATTTAACTTTTTTATACTCGACCAAGAGGTCAATCGACGGATGCAACTCAGCTGGGCAGCGTTCGGGAGATCGTGACACATCTTCTCGGTACGTATACTTATCTCAAAACTTGAGAACAAACAACATAAAACCGGTTCCTGTTGCCAGATATGGCATATGAATCTGAGACGTGTTCCTTCACTGCTGGCCATATGAGGTGGCTCCTGGTAACAACGAGCTGTGGAGATGGCTACGTTCGGAGTTCCTCAACATAATAATAATGGGGATATCCGCAGTGGAACCAGAATAACTGACTCAGCTCAACGGGTGAGTAAGCTGAAGTGGAAATGGGATAGCCACCATCGATGAAAAATAATGGTTCTCGAATGGCTGCCTCTTACCGTAAATAAGTAATGTACAGACGCAAACTGAAGCGTCAATAGACAGGTTACATCCGTCGAAGATGTGACGACCGTTGGAGTAGATATATCATGGAGATGAGGTCGCGCTTAAGTTTAAGGCCCGTATTAATAAACGTTACTCAACGACGAACTCAAGTGCGTAATTATTTGATACGCCCTCATTACGAAATCAGCATCTCAAGATCGTTGCTAATTAATAAACACATAAAAACAGTATCTCAAAACGCTGTACTTAGGAATACTGTTCTGTGACTTGCACTCAAGTATACTCACTTGAGAGTCGAGTTTCGTTTATTAATCAGTGTGGCACTCAGCTGATATCGTAAACCTAAACCGCATCTTGAGATATGTTTATTAATAAGATCATAACCTCAAGATTGTACTCAAGGGCGTGTACTTGAGCTGAGTAACGTTTATTAATACGGGCCTAAGAGTATTGTGGGATGCAACTTGACTTGGTAGATACGAGCTATATCTAGTTGAGTTGATAACAGCAGCGAAGGATGCGTAAAACTAAAATTTGGGCTATGTAGCCTTGATAAAGCCTATATCCAACAGTAGACTACCGAAGGCTGATCTTAGTCCCTAGGGTAGGCAACGGATCTGTTGTCTTCTTCGTTTGAAGTTGATTCCGTGTCCATGGGCAGGTAGCCATTTACCATCATGAACTAATAGCTCTTTTGTCACTACATATTATTATTAAAATATCATAAAATTTATTAAAACTTTGATGTATTTAAAAAATAAATTTAATATTTATTTTATCAATATTATCTATACAAATAAACAAAATTGAAGTGTCTGTTTGTAATGTCAAAATAATAGCTTTTTACTAAATGCATATGAAAGTATATACGGTACCTATTGGTGTGTTGGTTTAAATGACCAACTGCTGGTTCAGATTTCTGCAAATGCCCTAAATTCGGCTAAGGAAGGAGGTGAAGGAATGCATGTGCACTCACCTGGACTTCTGCTGATCATGCCTCGTGTCAAGAGCTGCAGCCACGATGATTCGGCGCCGGCTTTCTTCGCACATATAAACTTCACAGATAATCGCGAAATATTGCGTTATTGTAAATGTCTCTACACTTTACGATAATTTTATATAGTTTAATATCTAAATTACAAAAAGGCGGGTGCGATGGCGCGATATAGAAATTGTTGCTAGTGCGTGTCTGGACATATGCTAATCTGTCTCGTGTCTCAAGGACTGCAACCAAGATGATTTTACGCCGGCTTTCTTCACACATATAAACTTCACAGATAATCGCGAAATATTGCGTTATTGCAAATGTCTCTACACTTTATGATATTTTAGTATAGTTTAATATCTAAAATACACAAAGGCAGGTGTGATGACGCTAGATAGAAACGGTTGCTTGTGCAAGCAACCGCGTGCTAAAAGGCCTAAAGAGGGGATAGATAGGAAACCCGTAAATGGACTATTTGCAGTATGCATATAGGATAATAATAAACGAATCACATAAGCGTTAGGCGGTAGTGCAAAAGCGGCGCGAATACTTTATAACAAAAAAACAAGTTTTAAAGTTTTTTTCTATCTGTCTGTTTGTTCCGGCTAATCTCCGAAACGGCTGGACAGATTTTGACGGAATTCACTGTCAGATAGCTGATGTTATAAGGAATAACTTAGGCTACTTTTATTTTAGAAAAAGAATTAGGGTTCCACGCAAAAAAATTAAAGCCATTGAAATCCAATCGTAGTTAATTCCACACGGGCGAAGTCGCGGGGAAAAGCTAGTTGCTTACTAAATATAAAAGTTACCATTTAATTTGTTAGTAGTATCAACACAGCAAATCTGTTCGCACAATTTCCTAGCCAAATCGCTTTTAGTGTAACCGGAAATACCTCTTCAGTGAGTAGAAACGAGGCTCAAGGTCAATTCATGCGCAACAAACTCGTGTAAATTTAATAAAAATAACGGTTATCTGAATTAATTAAGCCTCTAAATTAAAATATGTCCAGTTTTCAAGACTATATTAAATATAAAACCGTGTAATGACGGTATAAAAAGATTCATCACCTCTTTACGTCAGATCTTGAGATTCTCTCTTCTGTTAAAAGATCTTATTTCCTTAGATAGATGGCAGTGTGCCATGTGAAATATGATCATTATCATGCTAAATATAGGCTTCCACAAGGAATGCCACAAAGCCTCAGTCACCTGCCCCCTCATCATCAGTCATCCTTGTTT
This sequence comes from Parnassius orleans, assembly GCA_029286625.1. Taxonomy (NCBI): domain Eukaryota; kingdom Metazoa; phylum Arthropoda; class Insecta; order Lepidoptera; family Papilionidae; genus Parnassius; species Parnassius orleans. The sequence continues at coordinate 1,743,213 of JAGSMP010000087.1, forward strand.
TAAGTGGTAAAGCCATGCTGCAGCTAGATTATAACTGTAGCACGAATGGGTTGTCTCGACTGGAGAAAGAGCACGCCCTCACAGAATACCAGCGTAAAATAGCAGCGTAATGCTGCTGTATTTCGTATGGCGAATGTAGGGAACCGGAGAAATGAGGAATTCTATCTTGCTTACGGGCAATGACAAAGAAACATACAGACAAGTGCATAAACACACATCAGAAAAACAACCCTCATTCTAGAGTATTCGGGTTATAATAAAAACATAAAATAAAATAAAATTATAGTTAAGATTAAATCATTAAGTTAGTAAATTAAACCACCAGCCTGTAATAACGATGTCTAGGCAATTTCTGCGAAATCCAGTGATATCAATTTATCCTAACAATGCGTGCCAGTGAACTCAGTTTTGAAACTAAATGCAGACAGTAACATACGCTTAGATATTAGAAGATGGGGGTTTGGTCATTTAACGTGTCTTCTGGGAGACCTGTAGCTTTGAATTCCAGCTGGCAGCTATCTTCTGCAATAGAATACATTAATACAGTCACCTATGATATATGCTCGTGTTCAATGTAAGCCACAATCTCAGCTTAAACATAAATTATTAACCTAATGATAAATTTGCGGGCTCAATTATTGATTTTCTGATAATTCATCCGAGACATCTACCAAGAGTGGCAGTGAATGCGTCCTTCCGTCTCCTGCATAGTTAACCCCCTAAATACCTACCCTACCTACCATGTGTCATGTATTATAACTATTTTAGCAAAAACGTAAAACAACAGCGACGGAGCACGACGGCACCAAGCAGATTCCATAAGTGATCCAGTTTTTTTTCAGTTTGGCACGGAACACTAAAACGATTTTTTTCTTATAGTAACCGAGCGCTAGTAACAAGAAGTAGTTCAAATAGTAAAATTGCGTGTGCACGCGATACTGACAGCGCCCGCGGCGTGACGTAAAATATGTCAAGTGTCAACACTAAAATAATTCATTTTGAAAAGAGAATTTGAAAACGTTTCATTGCCAATGTCATTGTCAAATTCGTTGGCAGTACTGTCAGTTATTTACACAAATACACTTAAGAAGTCGTTTACGTGAATTTATTATCAGGGGACTAATTTTAATACGAGCTGACAAAAAAAATGTGACATTTTCTTGTTATTTGACGTTGTTGTAGCAATCTGTTGCAGCTAAAGGTGGGTTATGACAAATATATTATACGTGGTAAAGCCATGCTGCAGCTATATTGAGGTTGTAGCACGAATGGGTCGACTCGATTGGGGAAGGACCACGCACTCACAGAATACCAGCGTAAAATAGCAGCTTAACGCTTTTGTGGTTCGTACGGTAAGTGTAGGGAATCGGAGAACCTTTTTACTGGAAACGAGGCATTCCATCTTAGTCCTCAGGGCTGACAACTCATCTGCAGTTTGATTCTTAACCGAGGATTATGTAGGTGCCTATGGGCTCAGCATCCACTTACCATTATGTGGACTGTGTCCTTGTTCGTCATCCGTATTCTAAAAAAATCATAAAGGGGCGGCCATGTTTGCGATCACATTATAATATACATTATAATACGATGGTAATTACTAATTGCCATATATTGGCGGCGCGATAGAATTCATCAAATCATTTGGAATTGTTGGTTACGTAAGAGACGACAATGGGTAGGGCTAGAGAAATCTTACAGCTTTTGCAATGTTCCGTTGTACCATGTTGTTTTGCCAGACGTAAATTATCGAGACAGGTGACTGGCAGCAGTGTGAAAAATGTGAGATGTCGGGTAAATAATGTCCTCCGGCCGAATTTAGGACAGAGCGGTCAGTCTATGGAGACTAGCCATCTGCGCAGGACAATTATAATGCACAAGTGTATGCGCAAGCACAGTTATCGGACTGTCTTAGAGTAACAAAAGCCTATTCACTCTCGCCTTGAAGATACTCAGATTGTATTCCGATGGAAAAACAGAATTATATTCTATACTAGCTGTTCACCGTCGCTTCATCCGTGTGGAATTTATTACGATTGGATTTAAAATAAAAGTAGTTTAAGTTTAGAAACATCCGCTTTCTGCCAGTGGAAATAAATGGAAATCGGTCCAGCCATATCGGAGATAAGCCAGAACAAACAGGCCGACAGACAGTCAAACAGACAGAAATTTTAAAAATTGTTTTTAGTTATAAGTACCGAATACACTTTCAAATTAATTTAGTAAAAAACTTTTATTTTGACATTACAAGCAGACACTTCAACTTTATTTATTTGTATAGATTTTTTTTATATAGAATAAGGGTGAAAAAGCACACAGTACACCTGATCGTAAGTGGATGCTTTGGCCCATAGACAACATTTATCATCTCTTAAATTAATTCGACTAAATATTATCTTCGTTATTTCACATTCAATTCCATGACTATTAATTCACCCATGGGATAGGAGTACAATGCCCGCAAGTTGCTTGCGGCAAGTTCCGTAATGAGCAGCTACCCCACTGACCGATAGCAGCTTAATGATAGGTTAGGCGACTCAAAGCCAGCTCGCCACTACCCCGTTGTACGTAATTTGTCTAGGAATAATGTCTGTTTCATTAAAGTGCGACGTATTTTGCTAGCTAAAGGTTCGTTCATACTTAAGCGAATGAATTATTGTTCATTATTTTAAAGATCAACATAATATTCAAATACATATTCAAATATACATATTAATATATTTATTAGTACTACAACTAAAACTAAAAACTGAAGTTATCATATAGTCATACTATAGTATAGTGCCAAGAACACTATATCCGTTTCCTCGCTGAATGGCTTTTTCAAAGGTGAGAAAATTTATTAACTAAGATACGCGTGCAAAAATAATAAGGTTTTTATTAAGTAAGTTGAAGAGTGCCGCGCTTTCACCCACAATCGCGTGTCGTAAAAGGACTATACAAGAAAAAACTTATGATTGCCGATAAATGGTTACATAATCATTTTTCAAAAATACCCTGACCAGACGTATACTCTTAACTAAAACGGGAGAGGCCAACGTCGGAAATTAAAATTCTAATAAAAAGTAAAAGTCGATTTAAAAGAAATGAAAAGAATTAAATAATTTCACATTCTGAAGTCGGCGATAAGTGAATGAAAGTGTGTAAAAGAATTTTTACCCTGACTTAAGAATGTGTAAATTTTAAATTAATTTCAGTTATTCGAAGTCGGCTTTTACTTTAAAAAAAAAGTGTAATTGATTGTCTCTTTTGATCAAACTAAGGAATATTTATAGCTTAAAGTAACAACCCAATGTCATGTACTATGCGATTCAAATAAGAATAAGAATGACCGGACGCCATATTGTGACGTCATACCTGTCAATTCAACAGTTAGGTAGAGTGAGCAAAACAGATATTTTTGAAATGATATTTATTTATAAAAGAACCATGAACGTAAAAGTATTAATCTGAATTTAGCATTTCAATTTCGCTCATCTCTGCATCACTGTATGAGTAGTCATCATAGTCATCATTATCATTACTGCTGCTTTACATTATAAAAAAGAACATGAATTTATGTAGGTATTTAAAATATTCCACCGACTAGAACCAAAATTTAAATTAATTTATAAAATAATTATGAGTTCGATTTGTACCAAACCACAGAATAAAGTAATACTAAGACTCAGTTAAATAAAGCGGGGGAAAAACGTTATTAATACGCAAATAACTTGTCTTTGCAAGTCGTACTTTTCAAGTTACAGTTGACAGATCGCGGTCATTCCAGGTCATTGATGTTCCTATTCTTATTTGAATCGCATTGTAACAAATGGTTTTATCAAAAACTTCATCTCTTACTTCCGCCCCTAAGGGTGAACTAGGCATAGAATTTTTGAAATTTTTTGAAATATATTTGGGACCGCCCTTGAAGTATCATCTATTTCATAAAAATTAATCGTCAGAATAAGTTTCAATTGACGAAGATACGTTTAAAAGAACATACAAATAAAAGAACATACAGTCGAATTAAAATTCCTCTCTTTTTCTTTCTCTTTAATAAAACTACACGCATAGCTGACGTGAAAAACCAACGCTCCGGAAAGTCCGCAGCTTGTGATCGTATCCTAGACAGCCCCGCCATTACTTCAGATTTGATAGACCACAAATTCTCGCGAAAGAACATCGATTCCTGCCAAGGATGAAACTTGAGGCTTAATTAAAAAATATCCTAATTTCAATAGGGAAGGAGGCTGGGTACTACCACCTGCTTGGGATCCTGTAATTAATAAAATTTAAACTAAACTCAAGCATACCACTGCAAGACTTCAAGACACAGTAAGTTCATTCTGCTTAGATCGGACCAAAAGTAATATTTAAAAAGCTAAAAGTACTTCGGGTTAACAGAGTTAACCCGAAGTACATCGGTACGTCAATCACCTCAGTACCCGTGGGTGCTGGAGAGCACCCGAAACGTCGGGAATTAAAAATAAGTTCAATTAAACGCGATAAAATCCGTAAAGGTAGTTTTATTCAATAGTAGCTTTCGCGTAAATATAAGAAATCATTTTCATTCTTTTTTTTTTAAAACGGGTAAAAACTGGAGTTTTACGAGTGGGAAGATTTGAACTTGGTGGAAGTCAGTGCTACCATTTAGCAAATCAGCATGTTAAAAACTGATCCATGATATTGTTAAAAAATTTATAATGAAATATAGTAATTTACTAGCTGTACCCCGCGACTTCGCTCGCGCGGAATTTATTAGGATTGGATTTCATAGGTTTCAATTTTTTTCGTGCGAAACCCTAATTCTTGATCTAAAATAAAAGTAGCCTAAGTTACTCCTTATAACATGAGCTATTTGCCAGAAAAAATCTGCCGTCAAATTCGGTCCAGCTGTTTCGGAGATTAGCCGGAACAAACAGACAGACAGACAGACAGACAAAAATTTTAAAAATTATGTTTATGTGATAAGTACCGTATATACTTTTATAAAAAATATTTTTTTTAAGTATATACTTTTATATGCATTTAGTAAAAAGCTGTTATTTTAACATTACAAACAGACACTTCAATTTTATTTATTTGTATAGATTGTATATTATACTTTCATATGCACTTAGTAAAAAGCTATTATTTTGACACTGAAACCGACACTTCATTTTAATTTATTTGTATAGATTAAAATAAGACGAGAATAGGTACAACAGTATATTTTAGTCAGTAACAAGACATGGATCTCTCCCATTGAAGGGAAGATTTACCATGATGGTCACGCTATCCTGATGAAGGGCTGTGAGATTTTTGTTACATTTCATATAGTCGCCTCTATGTGTGCTCTAAACGATGGGATTTTAAATAAGTTAAAATTAAACGGATATAATCAGTAAAAGTATATTTATTCTATGTGTGAGTGGTTTTCGCAAAAATTTCAAAAGTTATTAATTCTAACTCTATTCTATGACAAGACTAGATTGACCAATAAATTCAGTTGTAGCAAAATATATTGTTGCCAAATTACGTATGACACATCAAAAAGATTGAACTGTGACAAAACTTAAAATCCACGCATGTACGAATAACCGACAATTAATCACTGGATCTGTCAGTGATTCCAGGAAGCGTTCAGGGCAACAGTCGGGACCTTGGAGTCAATAGCGCGGGTGAAGGTTAGCGGCGGACGGAGTTCGGCCGACGAACCGCGCTCTTAAATAAATAAATGCGTGTTCGCCTGTGCGCAGGCGGCGTTACTGGATGTGACTCGAGCGTAGTATCGTAGCTGGGAAGCGCGAGATAGAAAAGTGAATGGTTGAATGAATTCTTAGTCGACTTCAAAGTAGGAGGTTCTCAATTCGATTGTATGTTTTTTTTTCTGGTTTTGTACGTACATTACGCGACAACTCCGTGAACTGATTTAGTTGTTTATTTTTATTAAATGGGTCATACGACAGACTAAAATGATAGTACTTCGTAGTAATACTTTCATTAAATGGGTGGTAACCTATATAATTTAGAGAAAAATTCCACCCCTAAGGATGGAATTTTTCTCTAAAGCTCAAATAGGGACATTCTAAAAGCTAAATAGGGGACGAAATTTTTAATGCAACTGTTTAGATGACATTCTAGTCGTTACCTTCAGCTTGTAATATTACTTATTTCGGTTAAGAAAATAGTTAAATTAAACTTTTAATGAAAGTAAAATCGAATTCAAGGAACAAAAAAAATTCTACATAATGGTCTCTGAAGTCGCGGCATTAATTCTTCGATTCACTATATCTCAGCACTAACTTCAAAAGCTAGACACAAAAATAATCAATGTGTAGGACTAGTCGTGTCTATAATTTGTATAATATGCAATTTATATTAAATTAATTACGACATTCAAAATTTCTGCTTAAATAAATTAAGAAGTCTAGTTTTAACAACTATCAGTCACCTTGACTGATGTGTTCAAAACTACACTTCTTAATTTTCGATTCACATAACTTTGACAATTTATTAGCATTTTTTCTTATTTTTGTCAAACATTTTGCGTTCCTTATAAATGCAAATTTATATTTAAATTTGAAAGTGCTTCAACATTACCACATATACACCAAAAATGGGCATTTCATAACAAAAAGTTCAATGAGTTCAACTTGTTAAACAATTAATTACCGTTACTGCTACAGTCTATTAAAGTCCACTGCTGAACATAGGTCTTCCCCGTAGATTGCCTCATAGGGGGGATATTTGCCATAGTTGGCAAGCGGGTTGGCAACCGCAATTTTTTCATCTCTTACAAATCTTACGACACCCACGAGATGATAATATGTGGTAATGGATATTCTTACATCGCCACTACATGGTAACATTAGTTATAATTAATAATTGATAATAAAGCAGAAAATATTATATTTATCGTATCGTCTCAAACATATTGGAGGATAAAATATCACGTTTGGTCACATAATTTTGTGTTATAACCGTACACGCAGAATGTAACATTTCAAACTGTAATGGATCTTTGCGTTTGAGCATTGAAACAAATTGTAAAGAGATTTTGATTTAAAAATATATGAATTCATTTATTCATCTATCTACAGCCTCTCAAATGTCCACTGCTGAACATAAGTCACAAAATGCCTCACAGCATCGATATATTTCATTTCACTGCATACATTTATGTCCTTCTTTTTCTATCGAAACTTGTTAATTTTTCTTCAGTTGGATGATGAGATGTAGTGACGATCTCGTAAGATAGGCAGGAATTGGATGGATGCAGATGGTAAAGGATCGTCTTTTTTGGGGCATTCCTTGAGGGAGGCCTATGTTTAGCAGTGGCCTTGTGAAGGGCTAAAATGATGATGATTATTATAAGAATCCAGTTGTCATTATTTAAAACCTACAAAGCATAAGCAGCACCGCATGAATTCTTATAAGTTTTTATATAGTTGTTAAAATGGTTTTAAAATGAAAAAAATTTTTTGTCTTAAAATTGTGATCAATACCTAAATAAAATACTCCTAAACTATTTATCTAATTCGGTCAAAAACTTTAGGATTTCCGACACTGTAACAAATTTGTACACACAGATAAAACAAAGTTATAAGGGTTCCTTGAAATAGTTTAGCAAAACTGTAAGAAGTACTGTAATATTTATTAATACTAAAACAACTATATACCAAATGACCTTAAAAATGTTTTAACATTGATAAAGCCACTTCCAGTTATAAATACGCCTGTAAAATACAAAATGGCGTCTCCCGCGCAGCGTTTACGATCTAATTATGACGATGCACCGACGTGACGAATGTTTACTACCGTTTACACAGAATCCGCTCTCGGTGTAAAATTAATATTATAGAGCAGTTTGTTTGTGATTTTACGTTTCGTTAATGCTCGCCGTAACTCTGTTTTAATGCTTAAACTACTAAATTAACAGGGACGGTTTAGCTGAGTTACGACCACTTGTATATTATGCTTGAGACAAAGAGGCTGGATAGAATCGAAGTGGAAGTGCCTATATTATCTGCTTTGGCGATTCTCGAGTTGAACTATTTAATTTAATGAATAGATCGATTGTCTGCGTATTTAGTTTGTTTCAATCAACAGCTGATTTAATGATGGTTCACGACCATCTGTACAAAAGTACATTCAATCATGCCCAATCCACGTCATTTCGCTAGCATTGAAATAGATATACTAGTCTACTTTAATTATTACATATTAAATCGTAAAATATTTTGCTATAGGGAACGCAACTGACACTGAAGTTATATTTGATTGGCTTTTGAGCAATTCACGATTTAAAAACCAAAGCAATTTAGTCAAAAATTTAAAGAATCTAATATACTAACCTTAACCTCCCAATACATTATTAGGAAAACGTAATTCTACCAAAAACATAAATCTCAAAATAGGGTCAAGTTACCGAACTTGCACATACGACGTTTAAGTTTATCGGTTTTATTGCGTAGCGTCGGATCGTATATTGAACGCCCACCTTATGGTATACCTAGAGCAGAACAACTTTCCAGCGACCTACAGTATGAGTTTCGCCATAATCGGCTGATAGAGGACATTCATTCATTCATGTCATTTAATAGGGACGTGAATTCACGTCCGCGGTACTGGAAAGGGTGATAAAACTGCAGCGTAGCTCTACTACGTAAAAGTGTCTATTTTAATATGAAAGATGAGAATAGACTAGAATAGAATAGAATGATTTTTTATTCAATATAGAATATTACATAATAGTTATTGAAAGTCATTTTTTAATTTACCACTGGTTAGGAAAATATCTTTGTCTTGGGAAAAACCAGCAAGAAACACAGCGGGACTTTTTTTTAAACATATTTAACTTTACAATAATTTTGTTTGTACAATTTTTAAATGAATTTTCATAGAACCAGCATGGTGGCGATCTCCTCATTCACAGGGGCTTGAGGAATGAGGAATTTTTCTTTAATAAAACATTTAAACTTGTTTATTGACAAACTTTGAACATGTTCTGGAATTTTGTTGTAAAAGCATATACATCGCCCCATAAATTAATTACTGATTCTGTGGAGTCTAGTAACTGGTATTACAAGCTTATGTTAGAAAATTATTAAGGTAAGATCGAATTGTAAATATATATTTTGATGCTAGTTAATCAATCATCCCAACTTTCGTACTAACATCCAGTAAAAGTAATGTAATCTTTATACGATCTTCTTCCCTTTGTTTTATTTTAGAACTATACTCCCAAATGGCTAATTATATACAAGTGTGTAACATGCGGATGTCGCGAACACGCTTCTGGTACATGGCATTCAGATATGAATTTCCTAACCTCAGCCATGAGTTAGTTCCTGTAACCTTCGTAGTTCGTTTATAAACATGTACTCTGTTAAAGGACAGAAATATGGCAAGAACAAGTCTTTATTTACTGGAATATTTAGATAAAGTATTTGTATTAAGCTACAGTGCTAATGATTAAAGGTAAGGACTATGAAATTAAAAGTAAATTTCGTATATGACTTACGACAACTGCCTTGAAATAACAAGACTATTAGTAAAATTAGCGCTAGCATCTTGTTTTCAATATAAGATAGAAATAGGATAGAAATAGAATAAAACTAGAATAGTAATCGAATAGAAATATATTTATTTCAACAAAAGACATTACATTAATAAACAATACAGCGGTTTCTGCACTAAGCTCGAGGCTTGTTTCGCAAGAACTAAGAACATCGACTGACACTGTTTTAATATTCTAGTTTCTTCATCACCATACCATTCCGTAGGTGTCGTAAGAGTTTACAGAGGAAAATAAACCAGAAGATGGTCAGCAGCGTCTTCCAAATAAAAACTAGACAATAAAAAACGCGGTTGCCATTGGGAGGCCCATGTTCAGCAGTTGATTTTGAAAGGCTTTATTGATTAATTAATTAATTGATTCTAGGTTGTTAGGAGGTTAAGCACTTTATCTGCCTAGATGACCGTTTTGGTATATCACTATACACCCATTGCTGTGTTTTAAATTTGAAAGGCCAGAGAGCTCATGTGATAACAGGTTGTGAGGAATTCCATCTTAGTACTTAGGCGTGACAACTCATCTGTTTAAAAATTCTACATCACATAATATAATTCTATCACTTCCCTTACAAACATCAGAAAACCACCCTGTGGGCGGGACTCCACCCCTTTGTTGCCGACATTCCACGCATTCGAACGATATGGCTAGCTTGTCTTTCTCAATTCGTACAGAAAAGGAGTGGAATATGACGGCGTCCGATTTTCCAACCGATTACCGTCTGGAAATCTACAAGGCAAGAGTGTATAGATTTTTGTTACGCTAAGACAAAGCAATAAACACCCTATCAAAGTCCACTTTTGTTTAGTTGTCGCTTCTTCAAGCTATATGGCCGGCCCATTGGCACTTCAGCTTAGTAATCCAATGAGCTATGTCTTATTACGAAGTACATTACGCAAAGAAATTCCAAAAGTTCTCTTCATAGCTCGCTGAGCAAGTTTGAGCTTCTTCACTGGCAACACGCATAAATGTTGGTTTGGTTATATAATATTGTTTTCAAGCTTTGATATATAGGTGATAAGAATAATTGTCGTGATGTTCCGAATGCTGGCCGGTTGATTTAGATCCGTCGATTGACTACTTGGTCGAAGTTGAAATTACCTAGTTGGACAATTAGTCCTTTCAATTCCAGGTACTAGGTAAAATTACTTCTCAACAACTTTGAGAACAATTATCCAAGCTACTACCGGCATAGATTTTTAATTGTGTGTATTATTACGATATATTGTATAACATGACATAATAATGTAAAAACAATATTAAAATTAAAATAACTAAAAACTAGAGCCATGGTAGCTCAGGGGCTAACTAACAGCTCGCTGTAAATTTCACAGTACACGAGCAACCCGGGTTCGATCCCCGCCGGCAGCAATGAAATTGTCAATTGCAATTTTATGTGCTGATATACCACGTGCACGGCAGTGTAACAGAATACCAGCGTAAAATAGCAGCTTGACACTGCTGTGTTTCGTATGGTGAGTGTAGAGAACCGGAGACCCTTTTTACTGGAAAAGAGGCATTCCATCTTAGTCCTCACGGGTGACAACGCATCTGCATTTTGATTCGCAAACGAGGATAGATGTAGATGTCTATGGCCCACAGCAACCACTTACCATCAGATGGACTGTGTGCTCGTTTGTCACCCTATCTTATAAAAAAAGGTGAAATAAAACATAGTGAGGAAACCTGCATATCTGAGAAATAAGAACAAAAATTATTTCGAAGAAATATGAAGTTAGCCAAGACGCATTGGGGCAGCGCGGCGGACATTTCCTTGCCCTGAAACCCTCTCAGAAATGTAGGCTGTAACTTTTTAACTTTAAAAACTAAAGCAGCTTTCAAATTTTCCTGCTACCCGCGGTATAGTTTAAAGAACGCTAAAAGTGTTTCCTCGCTGAATGGCTTTACTTAAGCCCTTGTGCTCTGGAGAGAAAATAACCAGTCCTCTTGTCACCACAACCACCAAAATAAGATAGATGGTTATTACAACTACCACCAATATATGCCAGAAATACGTAAGAGGGTGAAATAAGGAATGGGTACTCAAACGGACTACAGAGTGAGAGAGAGAGAGTGAGAGAGAGTCCTACCACCTAGTAAAACGTAAACGTTAATGTAGTATAAATGACTTGCACGCCATAAAACAAAATGGCTGCGTATATTTAAGTCCATTATTCTCTACGTTCAGTCAATTACGTCCCAATTATATGACCATTGTGTTTTAAGCTCGATCATTATAGTATAATATACAGTTGTAAGTCATGTAAACTGACGTTGACCGCACTTTGCATTGTTTGTTTTGATTGTATTATATGGGAAAACAATTAGATAGCTGCTTGGAGCTAGTCTGAAATTAGTTCAAGTATTTTTTTTTTATATAAGCGTGACAAACGATTACACACACTTTATACTTTCATCACCATCATTACGGCCCTTCACAAGTCCATCGATAAAAAAAACCTCTCACAGACCTACTACGTACTGAGCCATCTTGCATCCATCGATTTCCAGGATGTCTTGTAACTTCGTCATTACATCTAGGAGGTAGTGCCTTTACATTCCTCTTAAAGGTACGAGTATGCCACTTGAGACTTTTCTCCCGCATCGATTATCGGTCTTCGGATACTCCGAGCGTAGCCCTCTCCATAGCTCGCTGAACGACCTGACACAAAATGACAAGACAAAGTAGTTAAGTAATAAAAATGTTCTTAAGTTAATGGTCTTAATTTGCATGCTGTATATTAAAATAGCATAACATGTGTGTAGAATATAACTAAAACATCTGTAAATTTATCATGGTTTATGCAAATAAAAATTATCATTGGTTAATGGCTAAGCTTTATCCAGCAGTGTAGAACCACATCTCAAATTCATATACCAACACGCATTAGTTGTAATTAAACTCTTTTGCAAAAAAAAAACGGGCAAAGAACCAACTTTAATGTTACTTTTAGATTGTTTGATAATTTTAGGCAGTCTTATACTCAGAATTTTGTAAATTTCTTAGCAAGTAATAGTTTTCGTCAGTTTTAACATTACATTTTAATTAAATTAATAAGAAATAATGTTAAATTTCAAAGCGCTAGTAGTGTACCTACTCGCTAAGTAAAAATGAAAAACGTTTTTGTTTGTTTTTTCTTTAATAAAGTAAAAGCAGATAAAAAAAAGTTTAGTAAGAAGTATGTCCCCCGCTTGTTGTAATCACAGATTACATTCGGCTGGGTATAGAGATATAGTTGGCTGGGCATAAGAGATATACTAGGCTGGGCATAAAAAACCATAAGACATATACTCGCTAGGAGTATATCCCACTCCGCGGTAATTACATTATTTAGCTCTCTGATGGAATGCGGAGCCGGCTGGACTGATCTCACTCGTCGCTTCAGAACGTACCAGACTGCTCAACTGCTCTATAGGATTTAGGTGAGGAATTCGAGCTGGAAAATCCGAACAACTAATTTCGACCTCAAGCATATACGCTTCCACATCGCCAGACCGACGGGCGCGAGTGTTGTCGTCGATAAAAATTGAGACTTAGCCAAGAGCAGCCAATGCGGGTTGTGCATGAAGAATAACTTTCGTTATGTATCGGTGTCCATTCTTTGTGACGTTTTCGATGAAGACCAACTCCGTACGATTCAAAGAATTTATTCCTGCCCAAAACATAACCGCCTTTTTTTTTTTGCAAATGAGTGTATTTATTCTTTATTGTACATCAAACACAGAATAGCACTGAAAATACATTATCAAACATATGTTGTATACACTTACATACATCTTCGATTAACAAATAAAATGCAAATACGTTTTCACCCCCAAGGACTGAGATGGAATGCCTCGTTATCAGACAAAATAATCGATTATAAGAACATAATAAGTACTTATTATATAAGTACTTATATATATGTTTTTTCATAGGGTTCACGTATACGGAAGGTTCCTGTGGACGTACACGGTAACTGGTTTCGGAGGTGAAGGCGAATGGAGTTCATAGGCCCAATAGAAAATCAGCATCAGATTTCCAACCTGACACCATGCTGAATTGGTTCCTAGTTTTTGGCATTACTGTGAGGTACTAGTTATTTATCTTTGTTTCTTAATTTTTTGGCTGTTTATGCATTCTTCAAATTGTATTTTGCTTTGACTTCGCTTCTGTGTCTTGGTGCCTTACGTGTGTGTCAAAATAAGTATTTTTCTTTCTTTCTTTCTTTCATTCTCGTCATTCACCATACGAATTACAACTCTACTCTGGTCGAGTCGACATAGTGATTTACTAATACAGGTAGATCGTAGTTCCAACATATTATATGAAAGTTGGATTATGAACAGATCCGCAGTGGCTCTTGGACACTGCCTTATAGTAGTAGTCGACAAAACCAATACATTTGGAGTCCTTATATTATATAGTGCCATTATATAGTGATGAATTACGAGTAAAAAGACATTCGCAAAGACCAAATGTATATACCTTATAATGAGTAATATTCAGTATTGGACTCTTAATGGACTCTCACGATGATGATGATGATACAATGATATTGTGGATATAAGACAACACAATTATAGCAATATAGCACCTATTTCTAGCCGGCTAGAACTAGGTGTTACCGCACTTCGGCTTTTAGCCGTAACATATATATATATATATATATATATATATATATATATATATATATACACATTCTGAAATCAAGCAGCACTGCTAGCTCTGAGATCAAACATAAAATTCCATAGGTATAACAAAATTCCGAAATTCATCACTTCTAGCATCGAAGAAATATTGTATGCTGTATTATCACGTGCTCGGTGGTGAAAAAACCATCGCAAGTAAGTAAGTGTATCTGAGAAATATATATAGTTACTCCAATTACCGAGTAGTGGATGTGTAAGAATATCCACTACTTCGTGCCGTCCCGTGGGTGTCGTAAGAGGCGATAAATGGAAACAAACCAGGAGATGGGCAGCAGCGTCTTCCTAATAACAACTAAGAAATAAAAAACTGCGGTTGCCAATCCGCCTGTTAAGCGTGGCAATCGTGGCAAATATCCCTCAATTTTTTTATAGGATAGGGTGACAAACGAGCACACAGTCCACCTGATGGTAAGTGGTTGCTGTGACCCATAGACATCTACATCTATCCTCAATAAAGAATCAAAATGCAGATGCGTTGTCACCGGTGAGGACTAAGATGGAATGCCTATTTTCCAGTAAAAAGAGTCTCCGGTTCTCTACACTCACCATACGAAACACAGCAGCATTAAGCTGCTATTTTACGCTGGTATTCTATCAAATATTATTACGAATTTTATTTGTATTATTAATATTTTAAGTATTATACCATTAAAACTACAGCCTATATACGTCCCACTGCTGGGGACAGGCCTCCTCTCATTTCTGAGAGGGTTTTCGTGCAAGGAAATGTCCACCGCTCTGCCCCAATGCGTGTTCGCAAAGTTCACATGTCTTCAAAATATTTTTTTTCCTTATTTTTCAGACATGCAGGTTTCCTCACGATGTTTTCCTTCACCGTCGTGCACGTGGTATATCTGCACTTAAAATTGCAATAAACAATTTCATTTGTGCCGGCGGGGTTCGAACCCGGGCTGCTCGAGTACTGTGAAATTTCAGCGAGCGCTTGCTTAGCCCCTGAGCTACCACGGCTCTTTTTACACGTATTAAGTATACTATAATAATAAACAAATTTTGCTGGTATAAAAAGGCAATTCCATTATATTCTTTCGCAGCCCGCCGTACGTTCTACATAATATGCCAAGGGCAGCCTAGAATTGCTAGAATTACGAGTATTATTAGTAATACAAATATAATTCTATTATAATGAACTTTTTTACAATCGCAAAAAGCAATCATCATAGAAAAAAACAAATAGAACAAGCAATTTCAATTGCATTACAATATTCTTTTGCAGCTCTCCGTACGTTCTACTTTAATATGCCAAGGGCGGCCCAGATGTGATCTATCCTACGCTACTTAATAACACAGTAACAGTCTAATAACAACGTTAACATGGACCTAACCACAACACTGAGCCGACGATTACTGATTATTGCCCGCAGTGCAAATCGTTGCACATTATTCTTATGCATAGTCTGTAATGAATATTATTAAATACAGGCATTTGTTATGAAGTTAATATTTTCCAAGTGTTATAGCTTGTGTTACTTAATACATTTTGATGCACTTTCAAGGAATGCTCTAAACCATACGTTTTATTTAAAGTAAAAAATAAAATATTAAATTGAAAGTTTTAAAAACCATCGAAGCAAGAGCTGATAATTTTCAAACGGCTGAAAATTTTCTTGAAGCATAAGTAAGTACACTTTTGATCAAGTCACCTTTCAAACAAAAAAAACTAAATCGAAATCGGTTCATCGGTTTGGGATCTATCATGCCATGACAGACACACAACTGCACAGATACACAGACACACAGACAGACACAAAGACACAGATACGTAGATACACACGTTAAACATAACACCCCTCTTTTTTGTCGGGGGTTAAAAATGAATTTATTTCAGACTTGGTTCATTAAAGTGTTAGTACAAAATTTAAAGTTACAACCTATGTTAGTAAACAGAAAGAAACTACACTACGACATTAATTTAAATATTTTCTGGGCCAGTTTGTGACACATGGTACACACGCATGTGTGTATACCCAGTGCCCCACACTACACACTACAGTCTGGCTTATCACTAATGACTTTCAGAATAGTGTTGCAGCTCCCCGCACTCTGCGCATAAGAGAAGCGATTCATTTGCGTATTACTGCATGAAAACCGTCATTTTCCGCTTGCGCTAACAGCCCTGATACACTGCAAATTGCGGGAGTCTCAACATCACAGAAGGCATAACTATATTAATGTGAGTAACGGTGGAAAATTACCACACAGTCCACCTGACAGAAAGTGGCTGCTGTGGCCCTTATACACGCGTAGATGCGTTGTCACCCCTGAGGACTCAGATGAAATGCCTCGGTACCAGTAAAATGAGTGGCCGGTTCTCTACACTCACCACACGAAACATAGTAGCATTATGCTGCTATTTTACGTTGGTATTCTGTGAGATTGTAATCCTTCCTCGGTTAAGACCCATTCGTGCTGCAACCATAATATATCTGCAGCGTAATTGTAACACGTAAAGAATGCTGTAATCTATGGATACTACATTCACTCGAATTAAAATCAAAACGCTTGTCACCGCTGAGGGCTTGGATACAATGCTTAATACCAGTAAAAATTATCAATACCTATTCATGCATACAATACAGCTTATCAATAGCAGTCTATAGCCAAACATAAGCCTTCCATAAATTAAGTCATAGGTGGATTTTTCATAATTCATAATTCATTTATTGCATGTCACAAAGTATAAAGTTGTTACAATATATTTACAGAGCATGTGACACCCTGTACGGGCGTAACATATTTAGACGGAGTTTAAATGTTAATTAATATAGAATTAAATTAAATTACAATATTCACAGTACATTATCTATACATTATTATTAATTAATTCATTAAATATCAAACTAAATAATACACACATTTATTTTAAAATTAAATGTCAATAAATATTTATATATTTGTTTTATAGTTACCTTGTTTGCCAGGCGGATAGGCAACCGTAGTTTTTTAATATACTTAGTTTTTGTCAAGAGAACGCTTTTGCGAATCTCTTGTTCCAGTTTGCCTCTGTCGCCTCTTACGTCATCAACGAGATGAACAGGGGTAGTGGAACTTACGCTGTCACTACCCATCAATAACACTCAGTACATCAATACCTTCTATTGTAAAGGAGTGCAAATATTACCAGATTTCTGTCCGATTAAAATATGGGTACCTTCAAGATAAGAACTAGGCTTTTACTACAGCATAAAACAGTGAACAGATTTACCATGTAGGGTTTCATCACAACTTATCACCAGGTGAGATTTTATTAAGCACTGGCATAATAAATAATATAAGGGAAGGAGGTCACCGGATCAAATCATTCAACATACACCAGTATTATAGTACAACAATGTACTACACGATACCCCGTGTAGTGGCGGTGTAAGAATATCCACAACCCCATTATCATCCCGTGGGTGTCGTAATAGGCGACAGAGGGAAATAAATCAGGAGATGGGCAGCAGTCTCATGAGAATGTCTTCCTAATAACGACTAAAAAGAAAAAACTGCGGTTGCAAACCCGCTCACCATGAGGCAATGGGGGAGGCCTATGTTCAGCAGTGGACTTTAATAGGCTGTAACGGTAACACCAGTGTTTTATTTTACACCAGTATTCAGTGAGAGCGTAGACTTTCTCCAGCGAGTAGGTCAAACGCTGCAGTCATAATACAAAGGGCTCCAATAAAATTTTTAATTGTATGTGTTATTGTATTGTTGTGTTATGCCAAACCGAATTTCCATCTGACGCCTCCATGGCGCAATGGCTTAGCAATGAGTTACAGCGCTGAGGACCGCAGGTTGGAATCCCGCACGGAACAAATATTTGTATGGCCTACAAGTAATTGTCCTGGATGTTTGTTCTTGTGCAATTTATGTTAGCTGCCTCCACGATACAGGAGAAAATCCTACTGTAGGGGTGTAACGTTTTTAAATTAAATTAAAAATAAAAACTACTGTGTCACAGATAGACACACAGACAGACAGACAGACACACATAGGGGTAAAACTTATAACACTTTTTTCGTCAGGAGTTAATAAAATGAATGAACTCATAAACTACAAAGGTACTCCGATCATCAGGCCACGCAGTCATCAAGTTAGCTCGTCTGTCACCATTGCCCGTATAAAAAAAAAGTAGCAAATAAGTGCATTATTTCAAGTAATCAGTAGTAAAACATCGTAAAACATCTTCCGTTTCCGCATTATCAACTATTAGTAACGTTTCAACGTTTTATCTAATCTGGCAAGGCCACCCGCATTGCCAATCAGTTAGTCAATAATATGAATTTCTTTGCGATGACTCTTTTATTGTTTTTTTTTTCACTGACTTCAAAGAAGGAGGTTAACAACTCGAATGTTTTTTTTCTTATAGAATAAGGGTGACAATTGAGCACACAGTCCACCTGATAGAAAGTTGTAGCTGTGGGGCTATGGCGCATAGACATATATCCGCGATTAAGCTCGCGATTAATTCTACAAAAAATTACGTTACTTTTGGTTGGAGCCATGGTAACTCAAGGGCAAAGCACTCATCGTATCAATGAGGGTAATAATTTTACGCCCACCAGATGTCACTAGAGGTGAAGTCATTTGTTACACAAGGTCATTTATAATGGAGAAATTGCGTTTAAAATAAAAATTTATCGGTTTCTCGAGAGAGTAAATACACAAAACAATGCCTCAGTGTCAGAATCTAAATTATTTGCAACATTTTTTTCTTTTTTTTACTTTTTCTACGTTTTGGAATATCCGTAGTATCCATTTCTAATGTAATTAATATAATATTAATGTCAGAAAAAACATTAACATTCTTATATTTTCCGAACAAATTAACTTCCCCCGCTATGAAATCTGTCAATCAATATTTCACGTCGTTCGTAAGTGGCGCACAAAATTCGTGGATGTGCTCATTAATTTGTTAATTACAATTAAGTGCTGATTTACCTTGCGCTCAGTGGTAAAGGAAACATTGTGAGGGTACCTGCATGTCTAATACTATAATATTTCAAGTGGACTTATTACGCTTCAACCCTCACAGAACTAAGACTCTGCCTGTGCCCAGTTGTGAGATGCATTTAGGCTTTATTCGTATCTGCAGGCCTATTTGCAAACTTTGTTGACATAATTTTTATATAGAATAAGGGTGACAAGCGAGCATATAGCCCACCTGATGGTAGGTGGATACATCCACAATCCTCAATTAAGAATCAAAATTCAGATGCGTTGTCACCCCTGAGGACTAAGATGGAATGCCTCGTTACCAGTAAAAAAGGTTTCCCGTTCTCTACACTCACAATATGAATCACAGCAGCATTGAGCTGCTATTGTACGCTGGTATTCTAAGAGCGTGGTCCTTCCCCAGTCTAGCCGACTCATTCGTGTTACAACCATAATATAGCTGCAGCATGGCTCTACCATGTATAAACGATCACTCTGTAGTACATTGCGTCGTATGTTTTATAAGCCGCGGTAGCTCTTATAGAAAAGTTATATAGCATTCAATGCAATGTATTACAAAGCGACTACCATTTTGATGTCAACAAAGTTAGCGATGCAGAGCTACCTTGGCTTAACTTAGTTTATACAGGAACTTAGATTAAGCTATAAAAATATTACATAATACATAAACATCGTTACGATAAATGATATTTCCACGTGCCTTGTAACTTAGTATACTCAGCTACAAGGCACGTGGTTTTTGATGCCCTCATCATCTTGCTGTTATGTTTAAATAAGCAATAATTGTATTCTCTACCAGCACGTTCTCTGATCAAACAAATTTGCAAATGAAATAGTGTCAAGTTCACAAAACAATTTTTTGCCAACATTTTTTTACGTTTCGTTAAAAATTCTACATAATGGAACACTTAGAACTGCTTCTGTGTGTCTGTAAGAGTGTATAAAAATTGGGCCAAATTTTTCAAATACCCAGATCGTAGTTTGAGGTGAAAAGTTTGTCACGGGTGTAGGTTTGGGGGTAAAGGAAGATAAAAAATGAGATCATCTTAGAAAAGCTTTTAGAAGTTCTGTTTTAAAAACTTTCTCTTCATTATAGAAAATATTTCAGAAATATGTGAATCACATTTTCTTGAAAAGTGTCGTTAAGAAAAATTTAGAAATAAATCTTGAAACAGAAACTTTTTTATTCAATAAGGATTATAAATAATAGTTATTGAAAGTCACTCTTTTGTTTAATTATCACTGGTTCGAAAAAAAAACTCTGTCCTGGGAAGAATCAGCAAGAAACCCAGCGGGACTTTTTTTTAAATAACAGTTTACAATCATGTATGTTACACAATTAACCGCACAAAACAAATTAGAAATAGCTTGGTAGCGAACACCTCATTCCCAGGGGTTATTATCATCCATAAATTCCTTAATATTATAATAACCCTTTTTATACAAACTATATTTAATAAAGTTTTTGAACTTTGAGCAGGTCAAATTTTGTATATTTTCTGGAATTTTGTTGTAAAAGCGTATACATCGCCCCAAGAATGAATTACTGACTCGGTGGAGTCGAGTAACTGGTACTACTAGCTTGTGTTTGTTCCTAGTATTTACAGAATGAATATCACTTATTTTTGTATAGCTACTTATATTTTTGTGTACGTACATTACATTTTCATAAATGTATTGAGAGGCCAAAGTTAATATATTAATTTCCTTAAATTTTTGTCGGAGCGACTCTTTAGGTTTTAAATCATAGATTGCTCTTATGTCCTCTTCTGTACAACAAATATAATTTCAGTGTCAGTCGCGTGTCCCCATAGCAAAATACCATACGACATTATGCTATGGAAATAGCTAAAGTAAACAAGTCTAGCTGTTTCCATCATGAATATAAATTATAACTACTTACTATACAAACATTACTGGCGATTCATGTTCACATAGCCTGCAGCTCACATACAATAATAAAATAATATTACATAAATGAATAAAAATTGTATGAAGGTCTTGAAGCTTAAGGTTTAAGTGAGTGTATTCCGTTTCCAGGACGATTGTCATAATTTCACATAATTATTGCAATTAATTTACTCAATGGCCAGTACAGAGCGTTGGTTTTCCATACCATGTCGAATATTTAAAAACACGGCCATAAAGTTTCGAAGACTTCCTTTTGCGTAGTTATATTAACTTCTTCATTACTTCCATTTTTACTTAATACGTTATATCCCGGCGTCGCTTTAAATTACAAAAAGTGAATTCCAGTATACTCTGAAGTTAACAACTAGAAAGTTAAGTAACTGAAGTTTAACGCATCTGCAATTCCTCTGGTTCCCCTGGTGTTGCAGTTGTTCATGGGCGGCGGTAGTCACTTACCATCAGGTGAGCCGCATGCTCGTTTGCCCCCTCTCCTATAAAAAAAAAAAATTGTATAATATTTCTACTTGTTATTGTATATTCGTCCGTACGTTACTCGTTCGAGGGCGTACTGAAAACCAGCTTCTTGGATAATACTACGAAATTATGCTGGGTGTAGTACTTTTATACCAAACATATAAAAGCTTATGATTGAATTGGTTATTTTAGGATTTAGCTTTTTTAGTTTTGTAGTTATAAGTTGTTTAGTCTATATCTTTTGTAACATGTGTGTGGTGTTTATTGTAAAGTGGTGGGACTCTTTTTCTGCCCAGGAGTCCTTTTGGGTGAATCATCATCATCATCATCATTACAGCCCTTCACAAGTCCACTGCTGAAAATAGGCTTTCCCCAAGGAATGCCACAAAGCACGGTCCAGAGCCACCTGCATCCATCCACTTCCTGCATGTCTTACCAGGTCGTCACTCCATCTAGTGGAGGGACGCCCTACACTTCGCCTGCCGGTACGAGGTTGCCACTCGAAAAACTTTGTTCCCCGTCGGTTGTCAGCAATTCAGCTTACTAATCCGTTGGGCTATGTTGGTTACTCTGGTTCTACTGCGGATATCCTCATTTCTAAGTTTATCACGCAGAGAAACCTCGAGTATAGCCCTCTCCATAGCTCGCTGAGCGAACTTGAGCTTCCTCATACGGCCAGCAGTGAAGGACCACGTCTCGGATCCATAAGTCATCACTGGCAACACGCACGGGTTCTACACTCTCGTGTTCAAGTTTTGAGGTATACCTGACGAGAATATGTGTCGTAATTTCCCGAACGCTGGCCAGCCGAGTTGAATCGTTTTTTGTTGAAGTATCGGGGCTCGATCAGGTCCACTTTCTGTGGGGCCGCTTCTGGAAGAAAGAGTTCATCGTAAAGAGTCCCTCCTTCTCCATGAAGTCAGCCAGCAGCTGGCCGCTTAGGTTCCGTTCCCCTATTCCAAATTTCCCTACCTTCAGCTCGCCGTTCTCTCTTGTGCCTGCTTTTGCGTTGAAGTCTCCCATTAACACCGTATAGTGGGTTTTTGAGGAATGCATGGCTCTAGATATATCCTCATTCATTTCTCCCACCTCCTCATCGGAATGTGCCGAGTTTGGTGCGTAAACATGTATGATCTTCAGCGAATACCATTTGGTGATTCTGAGTATAAGGTACGCAACCCTAGTCGACACACTCCCAATATTTACAACGTTGTTAACAAGAGACTTGTGGACGACAAATCCGACACCTCCTTTGGACAGATGGTCGCTCTCCCGGTTTGATACACAAGTTGCCGAATTCGAGGATTACCGCGTCCTCCCCCTCTCTTCAGACCTCGGATGATCCTATAATATTCCAGCACAACTTGTCTATCTCTTCTTCCAGCTCCAGGATCTTCTCGTCAGTCCTCGGGTGCGTGCGTTGTATGTTGCCAGGTCGTAATCGTCTTAGGTGGCAACCGAACCTCCTCCGGAGTTTCTTAACACCCCATGCCCCGCCGTTACCTTGGTCGCCACCGTAGCCAGAAATAGCGAGGCCGCCGGAGACTGGGGGCCATCTCTTCGTAACTTTCATCATAGGGGGTATATTGCCATAGTTGCCACGCTTGGCGAGGGTTTGGCAATTGCAGTTTTTATTGTTATTTTGCTGTTATCAGAAAGATGCTGCTGCCCATCTTCTGCCTCAGTTTACCTCTGTCGCCTCTTACGACACCCACGGGAAGATATGGTGTAGTGAGTATTCTTCCCGCTACTACATGAGTTTGGGTGAATACCACCATCTTTTTTATAGATTTAGGGTGACAAACGAGCAAACAGTCCACCTGATGGTAAGTGGTTGCAGTAGCATAGGCACCTACGTCTGTTATCCATTAAGAATCAAAATGCTGTTGGCATCCCTGAAGACTAAGTTGGAATGCTTCGTTAACAGTAAAAAAGGTCTGAATTTCTCTACACTCACCACACGAAACCTATTTATGTCGCCAAACCTCGGAACACAGCAGTGCGTGCACTGTTAGTTTCTAAATCAGCCGTATTTCCCATAGCAAAATCCCATAAAATATTATGCTATGGAAATAACTGAAATAAACTAATCTAGCTGTCTCGAAACTAGTACGACCTCCAATCTTTTTTACAGTATAAGCTGCAGAGCTTAGTCTCCTTGCTGGTTTAGATATATGGGGGCCCCACTGAAGCTTTGCGTCGAGAGTGATGCCAAAAAAAACAGGTGGATTCAACAGGGCTTAGTTAACGATTTGAGCCGCTTTTCGTTGAATGCGTTCAAGTCTCTCGCACTGGGGTGCTCCGACCCAGAGCTGAGAACAATTTTCAATCCAAGTTTTTGTATTAATTTTAACAAAATAATTACCTAGTTAAATTGTACACTAGCAACCCCGGTTCGATCCTCGCCGACACCAATGCAATTGTTAATTGCTATTTTAAGTTTTGATTCACCTCGAACTCGGTGGTGGAGGAAGTCGTCCTGTAGAAACCTACATGTCTGAGGAATATTTTTTTTAGAGGACATGGGAAGTCTGCCATGCACAGTAGCAGTGCAGTGGATTAATAACTTCCTAACCCTAAGAAATGAGAAAAAGCTTGTCCCCAGCAGTGGGATGTAAATAGACTGTGTGTTGACTGCCTCGTTCGTCTAGTGATCGTAAACGTAACTGGTAATCACGAGATCCCGGGTTCAAATCCCGGGTCGGGCCATCAAAATAATTATTGAATTTTTCTGTCAAAAATTCTCAGTAGCAGCCCGGAGTCAGGAAGCGTTGTTTCACACCCGTGTCTCGGAAAGCACGTAAAGCCTTAGGTCCTACGCCTAATCTCTCTCCGGTATTGTCGGATTACCGTCCCATCGGACAATGAGAGTGAGGGAATAGAGAGTGCACGTGTGCTTGCACATGCACTATAATCCTATCCTGTGCAGATGGCTAGTCTCTGTTGAGACTGGCCGCCTTGACCGAAATTCAGTCTGGAGGACATCATTATTATTATTATAGACTGCAACTTTACTTTTTGATTTATAAGTACTCTTAAGTATGTAATTTAAGCTTCGGGAACGAATGAAAAATCGCCGTTAAGTATTTATTTTAATACGTCTAGACATTTTTAATGACCTCTAAACTATGTTTATCTTTAGTAGTTCTCACACCACTGTCCTACGTGTCTCGTATCTTGTACGTATTCAACTAACATGAGCACGCTCGAAACTGTCTATGAATCAACACATAACAAACCTATTCAATAATTATTTCTGTTTTCTTACATGTAAATTATTACAATCGTACCGGCACTTTAGAATCTTGTAAACAATTAAGGGAGTGGTGTCATGATTTTATTCTTAGTTCCGGCGCTATATTTGAAAGAAGTTTGATTAACAGTCAGATTCTTGTTTCATAATATCTATTATTAAATTTGCCTTTTTTATATACAATATTTATTTACATAATAAAGAAAAACTAAAACACTAATTGAACATTAATTAACATTACCGTGGCGATGCAAGAATCCACTACCCCATAACATCCCGTGGGTGTCGTAAGAAGCGGCAGAGAAAAATAAACAGGAGGTGGCCAGCAGCGTCTATAACAAATAAACAAAAAATAAATTTATGGGGAGGCCTGTGTTCAGCAGTGGACTTTAATAGGCTGTAACGCTAAGAACATTAATTATCATACAGTCGTTCTCCCCGTGGTGTAGTGCTAAGAACGCTGGCTGCGTTTCCTCGCCTTTGAACGAGCGCTCTAATTACCAGCAGCAACGACCAGTCGTGGATAGTACAGTTCCTTTAGGAACTTTACCGAACGTAGACCCCTAAGGAAAGATAGTCTCCAGTAGTAGTAGAGCCATGCTGCAACTTATAGTTATAGCACAAGTGGGTCGGCTCGACCGGAGAAAGACCACGCTCTCACAGAATAACAGCGTGAAATGGCAGCTTTGTGCTGCTGTGTTTCGTATAGTGAGTATAGAGAACCGGAGACCCCTTTTACTGGAAGTAGAAGTATTTTATATATAAAACAATTCTAAGGAGTGTCAGTCGCTTTTTTAATATCAGTCAAGAGTAGTCATCATTTTGGATACAACTTAACTGACTTCCATCTGTTACAGCTGTAGTCAACGTGCACTCACTACTCTTTATTCCATCCTGATGTCTTCTCATCCTCCATCTTATTAAACTCCTCATTTTCAGTACCTTAGCTGCTACCATGATAGAGTTCTCAGTTCTACTAATAATCTTCTGCTTTAGTGCCACTCTTATAGTACTTACACTATAAAAAAAGTACTAACTTTGTCCAATCTACGTTCTTTGTCCAATCTGTTCTTCTTTGGAACACTCTTCTTACCGAAATCAGAAGGGCCGAAAACTGTTTTGTTTAAATCCAAATTTCGTAAAAGTTTTGTAAATAAAATGGCATAATCAACTTTACGTTTTTAGTTAACTAAGTTTTTAATATATATTATATATGTCGGAAATGGTGGGAGTACAACAAAAAAGGTTAATTGTTAAAAATAGTAAAAGTGTGAGAGCGGATGTTTAACTTGCTCTCTTGCTTACGCAATTAATCATTATCAGTAATAAGACAGCGTAACGCACTATACATTCAGTATAGTGCAATTACAGTTCCACCACACCGTAACACGTCCCCGCCACAATCACACACCAGTGTAACGTGAGGGACATAATTACATGATAACACCAAAGTATGCATAACAACAGCAACAACACATCTCACTGTAACACAGAGCAGCCTCTCAGCAACACCATCTTCCTCGCCTGTACTAGAAGAACCACCACAACGGACAGAATCACGATATTCTCTTAGCACTCGTAGCATGACTTCACTCGTAGAATGACTAAGGCGGAATCTCTCGCGCTCGGCACCTACACTAAACTTTATACTGCACAAACGAGGGTTTCTCAATATACCCTCAATTCCAATATAATGTATAATATAATGCATGCAATGCATAAATGCATGCAATGCAGGCATTAAGCCCACCTATGTGGACTTCACCTTCATATACACTGTGATATACATTACAGTGAATATTAAGTTAAATAAATAAATAAATAATACAGAAAAAAAATTAGGGCTGTTGTTTCTTATGCAAACAAAGTACGAAAGTAAAGCAATGTTATTTCCAGTTTCGACTCGGTATTTTCAATATACTCAAAAGTTATCCCTTCCTTTTAACGTTCTTAATTGCTCTTTATTAAAGACTTCAAAATGAAGAGATCACTTTATTAGACATATCGCAAAATCGACTAATTGATTTATTCTACGAAGGTATCGTTTATGCGTACCTGTTTACCGTTACCTTCTTTGTTATTAAACAATTTAATTTTCGAACATCTCTCGTCGTCGCGTAATTTCAAGTTACAATTAAAACAAAATCCTAAATTGGTACGATTTTCGAAGAACCACCGTGCTAACGGTATACCCTTGTACGGCACGTGTGATTTCATACCTTGTTCCGAATGTATCAAAGTTCATAACGGGTACACAGCGATTAATTTTATCGGTTTCTCGGAGTTTAATTAATTCTTATTCATTGGTAACGGGCATCGGTGAGTCAGTTCAAAAACGCAGGATCGAATACTGAGCTTGAGATGCCCAAAATTCGATTTGACAGTTTATTATCAGAAAGTAAGGATTGAATAAAACTAATGTTATGGATTTTATCGAGTTGATTTCAAATATATTTATTCTGAAATCTTAACCTCACTGAATACTAGCGTAAAATGGCAGCTTTATGCTTCTGTGTTTCGTATGGTGAGTGTAGAGTACCGAGACCCTATTCTAGAAACAAGGCATTCCATCTTAGTCCTCAGGAGTGACAACGCATCTGTATTTTGATTCTTAATCGAGGAATGATGCAGATGTCTATGGGCGTTGTATTAGTGTATAGTTGTTTTGACGTGGTAGAGCCATGCTGCAGCTATATCAGTAGTTTTAGCGCGAAGGGTCGGCTTGACCGGGGAAGGACCACGCTCTCACAGAATACCAGCGTAAAATAGCAGCTTAACGGTGCTGTGTTTCGTTTTTATAGCATAGGGTGACAAACGAATACACAGTCACCTGATGGTAAGTGGTTGTTGTGACCCATAGACATCTACACTATCCTCGATTACAAATCAAAATGCAGATACGTTGTCACCCGTGATAATTAAGATGGAATGTCTCGTTTCAGTAAAAGGGTCTCCGGTTCTCACACTCACCATACGAAACACAGCAGCATTAAGCTGCAATTTTACTGGTATTCTGTGAGAGTGGTCCTTCGCCGGTCGAGCCGACCCATTCGTGCTACAACTATACTACTAATATAGCTGCAGCATGGCTCTACCACGTATAAAACTCTACCACGTATTTCGTATGGTGAGTGTAGGGAACCGGAGACCCTTTACTGGACACGAGGCATTCTATCTTAGTCCTCACGGGTGACAATGCATCTGCATTTTGATTTGTAGTTGAGGATGGATGTAAATGTCTATGGGCCACAACAACTACTTACCATTAGGTGGACTGTGTACTCGTTTGTCACCCTAATGCTATAAAAAAATCATCAGGTGGACTGGTTTTTTAAAGAAGAGGGGTCAAACTAGTATGCGGCTCACCTGATAGTAAGTGACTATCGCCACTATCAATAACTGCAACGACAGAGGAATTGCAAGTGTGTTGCTGGATTTAAAAAATAAGAAGACTCTATTAATGAAGATCCCTGAGTCTTATTGGTTCGAAAAAATGCCTGGTGATAGCTGATTCCACAAAGTAGTCGTGTGAAAAAGAAATCTTCTAGGAAATTGCACAGTGGTGGACCGACAACCTCCAGATGGTGTTAAAGTTGTAGAAAAATTTGTCACAATGTGAGACGGTGGTACTTGGCGGTTGGAATAAATCGGAAGAGTCTGTGAGAGAACTTGTCTCGGAACTGTCCCCGTGATAAATACGATAAAATGCAAAGAGATGCAATATTTTTTCTTAGCACTATGCCAGTTATGCCGCCTCTTTTATTAATTTATAACATATGAATACAGATACAGTCAGTCCAACAAAAATTTACAACTGAACAAATGGCTCCCCATTAGATTGCCCCATATTCATTCACACAATCGTTACAGTTACAATATCAAAAGTCCACCGCTGATCATAGACCTATCCAAACATTGCCTTATAGATATTGTCTTAATGTTGGCTTAAAGATGCGATATATTGTCTTAGTTGCTACGCCCGGCGGGTTAGAAACCGCAGATTTTCATCATTTTAAGGCATAAGAAATATGTTGCAGCCCATCTCCTGTTTCATTTCCCACTTTCGCCTCTTACAACGCCTTTGAATTCATATTTATTTTCCGAGTTCACGGGGGTGATATGTAATGCCCATGTTCGATGCTCTTGCTAATGCATGATAAATATTATAATATAAAAAAGAACATATTTATTTATTACTGCAACTTGCAGAACACTTTTTACGTGGTAGAGCCATGCTGCAGCTATATTAGTAGTATAGTTGTAGTACGAATGGGTCGGCTCGACCGGGGAAGGACCACGCTCTCACAGAATACCAGCGTAAAATAGCAGCTTAACACTGCTGTGTTTCGTATGGTGAGTGTAGAGAACCGGAGACCCTTTTTACTGGAAAAGAGGCATTCCATCTTAGTCCTCACGGGTGACAACGCATCTGTATTTTGATTCTTAATCGAGGAATGATGCAGATGTCTATGGGCGTTGTATTAGTGTATAGTTGTTTTGACGTGGTAGAGCCATGCTGCAGCTATATCAGTAGTTTTAGCGAAAGGTCGGCTTGACCGGGGAAGGACCACGCTCTCACAGAATACCAGCGTAAAATAGCAGCTTAACGGTGCTGTGTTTCGTTTTTTATAGCATAGGGTGACAAACGAATACACAGTCCACCTGATGGTAAGTGGTTGTTGTGACCCAGACATCTACACTATCCTCGATTACAAATCAAAATGCAGATACGTTGTCACCCGTGATAATTAAGATGGAATGTCTCGTTTCCAGTAAAAGGGTCTCCGGTTCTCACACTCACCATACGAAACACAGCAGCGTTATGCTGCTATTTTACGCTGGTATTCTGTGAGAGTGGTCCTTCCCCGGTCGAGCCGATCCATTCGTGCTACAACTATACTACTAATATAGCTGCAGCATGACTCTACCACGTATAAAACTCTACCACGTATTTCGTATGGTGAGTGTAGAGAACCGGAGACCCCTTTTACTGGACACGAGGCATTCTATCTTAGTCCTCACGGGTGACAATGCATCTGCATTTTGATTTGTAGTTGAGGATGGATGTAAATGTCTATGGGCCACAACAACTACTTACCATTAGGTGGACTGTGTACTCGTTTGTCACCCTAATGCTATAAAAAAATCATCAGGTGGACTGGTTTTTTAAAGAAGAGGGGTCAAACTAGTATGCGGCTCACCTGATAGTAAGTGACTATCGCCACTATCAATAACTGCAACGACAGAGGAATTGCAAGTGTGTTGCTGGATTTAAAAAATAAGAAGACTCTATTAATGAAGATCCCTGAGTCTTATTGGTTCGAAAAAATGCCTGGTGATAGCTGATTCCACAAAGTAGTCGTGTGAAAAAGAAATCTTCTAGGAAATTGCACAGTGGTGGACCGACAACCTCCAGATGGTGTTAAAGTTGTAGAAAAATTTGTCACAATGTGAGACGGTGGTACTTGGCGGTTGGAATAAATCGGAAGAGTCTGTGAGAGAACTTGTCTCGGAACTGTCCCCGTGATAAATACGATAAAATGCAAAGAGATGCAATATTTTTTCTTAGCACTATGCCAGTTATGCCGCCTCTTTTATTAATTTATAACATATGAATACAGATACAGTCAGTCCAACAAAAATTTACAACTGAACAAATGGCTCCCCATTAGATTGCCCCATATTCATTCACACAATCGTTACAGTTACAATATCAAAAGTCCACCGCTGATCATAGACCTATCCAAACATTGCCTTATAGATATTGTCTTAATGTTGGCTTAAAGATGCGATATATTGTCTTAGTTGCTACGCCCGGCGGGTTAGAAACCGCAGATTTTCATCATTTTAAGGCATAAGAAATATGTTGCAGCCCATCTCCTGTTTCATTTCCCACTTTCGCCTCTTACAACGCCTTTGAATTCATATTTATTTTCCGAGTTCACGGGGGTGATATGTAATGCCCATGTTCGATGCTCTTGCTAATGCATGATAAATATTATAATATAAAAAAGAACATATTTATTTATTACTGCAACTTGCAGAACACTTTTTACGTGGTAGAGCCATGCTGCAGCTATATTAGTAGTATAGTTGTAGTACGAATGGGTCGGCTCGACCGGGGAAGGACCACGCTCTCACAGAATACCAGCTTAAAATAGCAGCTTAACACTGCTGTGTTTCGTATGGTGAGTGTAGAGAACCGGAGACCCTTTTTACTGGAAAAGAGGCATTCCATCTTAGTCCTCACGGGTGACAACGCATCTGTATTTTGATTCTTTATTGAAGATAGATGTAGATGTCTATGGGTCACAGCAACCACTTACCATCTGGTGGACTGTGTGCTCGTTTGTCACACTATCCTATAAAAAAAACATCAATTTTACAAACAAAAGAAATTCTTAACGAAATATGAATAAAAAAAATTAGATTGCAGCAACAAATTGGCCAACGACTCAGCGTAATACTGCAGTTACCGCAGCGCTGATATTCTGTCGGAGCCACATAAGTTGCCTCGCGAGCAATCGCTGGATAATTTTGTTTTATTCACATAAATTACTATCCGTGGACCGCGAGTCTGCAACCTGTAGTTTCCAGGTGGTGTCACCTAAAACTTGATAATCATCATCATCATCATTACAGCCTTTCCAAGTTCACTGCTGTACCATTTGCTGTGCATTTCTTACCAGGTAAAACTGGGTAATACGTTCAGCAATTTCATTCATTCCTTTATTACAGCCCAACGAAAGTCCACATAGGCCTCTTCCATAAATTGCCTCGGAGGTGAGGCTTAATATACCCCATATTAACCATAGTTGTAGCTATAATGATTTCTTATATTTACGCGAAATATTTAAATAAAACTAGTTTTACGGATTTTATCGCGTATATTAACTTATTTTATATCTCGACGCTGAGATTAGCACCATGAACATGGGGACTGAGGTATTTGACGTCCTAATGTCATAGTTAACCACGGTTACCTCCAGATTAAATTTTTTTTTAATTTAATAATAATAATTAATTTTTAATTACTAATTTTTAATCTGGAGGTAACCGTGGTTAACTATGACATTAGGACGTCAAATACCTCAGTCCCCCCCGTGACCATGGGTGCTGTAAAGTACTCGAAACTTCGGGAATATAAAATAAGTTAATATACGCGATAAAATCCGTAAAACATAGTTGTAGCTTTTTGTTATTATTAGTAGTTTTTTTATTAATACGGGGTAGTGGATTATCTTTTGCCGCCACTTTTCTGCGCATATTATACATCGAAAATTGATAATCCATCAGTAAGGTACATACTGTTACTGTATCAACTAAAACTGTACTTAGAGCGTCCAAAGGTTTCCAAAGACTGTGACCTCGTTACACGATTGAGACGTATGAATGAAGCAAAATGATATATCGTTGAGTAATCTCAAAACCGTCTTGATATTTCAAAGTGCGATCTATCTACAATAGGGTTGATTAAGCCATCTACTTGCATTGTTCCCATATCAATATGAACAGTGGCAGTTATTATGTATTTGACACATGCGTCAAATGAATTGAAAGGCGTACAATTAAGTTGGCTATAATTGAAACTCACATCTTAGTGTGTCATTGGAGATGTATGATTTGTGTTAATTGTATTTATAAGTATGACGTCATACATAACTTGTTGCGATAACGATATATTTCAATAGAATATAATAGAATGACTTTTATTAAATAATATACATTATTACGTAATACTTATTGAAAGTAATTTTTTTTATTTACTACTGGTTTGGAAAATACCTCTGTCCTGGAATGAATCAGCTAGGAACCCAGCGGAAATATTATATTTTTAAACATATATCACTTCACAATAATTTAGTACAATATTTTAAATAAATTTTCATGGAACCGGCATGGTGGCGATCACCTCATTCCCAGGCTTTTTTTTTAATTTGTGAATTCCTTGTTATTATAACAACCATTTTTGTACAATTTTCCTTTAATAAAACTTAAAATTGTTTATTAACAAACTTTTAACATTTCCTGGGATTTTGTTTTAAAAGCGTAATATATACAAATGAATTACTAATTCTGTGGAGTCTAGTTACTGGCATTACAAGCTTATGTTTATTCCTAGTGTTTAAAGTATGAACATCTTTATTCTTGTTAAAGCTATTCATTTTTATGAAAATACTCGTACATTACATTTTCATGAATATATTGCGATGCCGAAGATAATATGTTTATTTCTTTAAATTTTTCTCTGAGGGACTCTTTACAATTTAAGTTATAAATCGCCCGTACTATCCTTTTTTGATATTCAACTTCCTCATCATATAGCTCTTGCCTCTTCTTTTTCATCAGCCCGCAAAAGTCCACTTCTTGACATGGGTCTCTCCTGTTAGTTAGAGGCCACGGAGGAAGGTGCGCCTAGTTTTCTGGTGCGCCTTACCTGCGAAGGAGAAGGGGGAGAAGAAGGGGGATTGGAAGTTTTTTTCCGAGGAGGGGCTGCTATGGGGTGGCTGGCACTGGTGGGGCCGCAAATGTGTGCGAAAGCGTTCTCACGGCCCTGCCAATATGCAGCGAAGGTGTAAAATCATGGGGCTTTAGTCGGTGTGAGTCGAACATAACCCGTCCTTGCCCCCGCGAGGCGGGTGTGTGTATGCACTTTCCCATGTGAAATAAAACAATGGCCTCTTCTGTTCCCGATCTTTATTGTAGCCTTAATCCTAAGAAGTAAGTACATTCAGTAATGTGTAATAACCGTAGCTTCAAAAACACGCGATACAGACCCCGCCAAAAATTTAATTATCTTTTTTGTATGCGGATACCAGATCCGTATTCGAATCCGAGCTTGCGAAATATGGACCAAATAAATTTTGTAGTTACTTTTAACTTCTCAATTTAAACGTTTACTACCATTTTTTGTAGAATGTTCGTTTAATTAAATCTCATATTGGCAATATTAAAAAGGAGTTTAATTATCTGCAATTAATTGAAGTGTCTTACATACATACTAAAAAGCCTGTGAACTTTTTTCTTATTTTAATGAAAATTAGGGCTGCAAGAAATATGATGAATATTGCTATTTTACGCTGGAATTCTGTGAGAGCGTGGTCCTTCCCCGGTCGAGCCGACCCATTCGTGCTACAACCATAATACGAGTACAACTGCAGCGTGGCTTTAACACGTAAAAACACACCTCTATATATAAAAAAAAGAATGATGTGTGTTCACGATCAACCTACATTCGTTTCGATTGGTTTGTAAAATAATAACTCTGGTTATAGAATGCCATCTATAGTGTTATAAAAACATTTATTAATTAATAACAAGGAAAGAATGAGTACATACACGATGACCTCCCACGGATCAAATGATATGTTAATTAAATAGGTGCCTTAATTATAAATTAACATTAGCACGTTCGATTACACGAACGTGACTTTTATAGATCAAGGTTGAACGTAAGATATTTAATGAAAATAAGCTTATATTTGACCACACATAGAGCTATATTATGTATTGCTATATTATATACTACTAAAGAGTACATGATGAATAACTCCTGGAAATGAGGTGATCGCTATCATGCTGTTTCTAAATGTTTTCATATTTAACTGTACAATATATAATATTGTATATTATTGTTTAAAAAAAATAGTCGCGCTGGGTTTTTTGCTGGTTATTTCCTAGGAATGAGGTCTTTTTCCTGTAGACGGTGGAAGGAAAAGGGGAGATCTCCCGCCGGGCAAGGCGTGCTGCCTAGTAGCGAACTCCTAGTGGTAGTTCTTTTTTCTGAAAGTTTACGCTGTTGGCCCTGCGGCCTTTACAGCTTCATCGAATTTAGGCTCGTAAGCGAGGACCTACGAGCTATTGAGTGCAACGATTCTGCCGGCGGCGAGGCGGCGGGAAGCGCCGCGTCGCCGACTGCAGTCCCGTGGCACCCCGACCCCTGCTTTCGGAGTGAGGCTCCTCAGGCTAGGGGGGGGCTCGATGTGATTCAAGGGCCCCTCAGAAGGAGGTACGAACCTCGGCTTGAATTACTATCGCAATTTTGTTTACGGGTCGCAATAGTTAGAAACGCCCCGTATCACGGGTGTTGAACCTCGTGTACGGGGTGTGTCTGTGACCTCGCGCTCGCCGGCGAACGCGGTGTGCCCTAGTGTTCTGTGCTAGAGTAGTGTCTGAGTGTGTGTGTGTGTTATTATTCATTAAACTGGTTCCCCCTCGTATTGAGGAGGGGGACGGGATCGACCGATTTATGGAAGTGATCTCGTCATCGGGATCTAGAAGAACGTTCTTGGGACGTCTCCTGCAGGGGGCCGCGTCCCTCACTGGGGAGTACGTGCCCGCCGCATTCACCAACGGATTTTTATGTTCTTTAATCGAATCGAAGTATCTTTTTTTTTTTTGCGCCCAATGCAAAAGGCACCCTCCGGAAGCGGGGAAGGGAGGTGGTGAATGCTCTAAGCATACCACGCAGCCGGCTGCGTGGTTATGTAGGACTCACTGACTAACCTAACTAACCTAAGTGCCTACCCACTAAACACCACCTTGGGGACGGTATTGGCCATAGTGGCCTTACTGCCGAGATTTGATGCGACCCTCTTTAGGGAAAAGAGGGCGCAGGCGGCGAGTTGCCGCTGAGAGACTTGCCTAATAAGGCATATTAAATATTGGATGAAGAAGGCTTTGCCTGAGCCGCCAAGAGGCAGTCCAGGTCGGCCAAAAGCTTGTTGGGGGTCCGAGAGCGTTTCTCGGTCTGCGGACTCGATAGCGAGAGGAAGTGGGCTGCATAGGAAGCTGCCTCACGAATGAAATGATTGGAGTGGGACTCTGAAGCTTTGAAGAAGTTTTCAGAGAGTTTTTTAAGAAATTGCTGGACTGTGGGGAGCTCTAAGTCTCGGTGGAGGTCGGCGTTACGGACGTACCAAGGTGCGTTCGTAGCCCGACGACAAAAGGTTTTGAACAACTTGAAGTTTGTTCAAGGTTTTGGGCTTAGCGTGAGCAAAATGGGGCCGCGTAAGACATTACGGGTCGTATACAGACCTTATAAAGGGTCCGTTTATTACGGAGGACATTTTACTGTGTCGGCCCAACATACTGTTGAGTCTACCCAGATAAAATCGAGCGTTACGAGTTACTCTCTTGACATGGGGCTCGAGTGAGCCTCGTGTCAAGGGTGACACCTAAGTATTTAGCGGACGTATGCCAGGGACCGGGGTCCCTAACCTACTGATTGGCGGAACAGTAGTGGAGCGGCGTCGTTATGTTCGAAGTGAACGGCGGAGCTCTTCTCCGGGTTCACATCGATACGCCATTTTGGAACCAAGCTCCTAAGTCATTAACTGACTTTTGGATCTTGTTCCGTATAAAGGTAGGGACGTGCCTTTGCAGTAGAGGCAGTGTCGTCTGCAAGAGAGATCTGTACACCATTCGACGGTATGGGAATGTCGTTGGTGTACAGGATATATAGAAGAGGGCGAGTACCGAGCCCTGAGGACACCGGCTTTGATTGGACGCGAAGAGGAGAGCGTGCCTTCGTGTCTGTAACGGAAGGTACGGTCTTTCAAGTAGGAGGCCACGAGACGAACAAGACGATCAGGGAGACCTGTATTATGTAGTTTGTAGATAAGGCCTTCGTGCCAGACTCTATCAAACGCTTTCGCTATGTCAAAGAAGACCGCGATGGTCTTATGACGGCGAGGATAAAAACCGCTGAGGATGTATTCCACAATACGGTGAACTTGTTTGGGACAAGAGTGTTTCGCTCTGAAACCAAATTGGTGAGGGATGACAAGAGGGTCACCGTCTGTGGGAAACAGATGGCGCCTCATGCGAGTTTGGATAACTCGTTCAAATAGTTTGCCCATGGCCTTGAGGAGGCTGATGGGACGATAACTGGAGGGGAGATTGTGAGGCTTTCCTGGCTTGAGGATACCAATGACAGTTGCCTCTTTCCACGTGGTGGGAAAGTAACTAAGGTTAAAGCAGGCGTTGAAGATAATAGCTAAAAGGGTTAACACCTGCTCAGGAAAATATTTAAGGGCTTGGTTGGAGATGCCATCCGCGCCCGGAGCCTTTTTGGGCTTCAGTCCTTTGATGAGGGATGAGATCTCATCATTGGACACAGTGATAGGGTCAGAGACTGTAGGGAGTGAGTTCCGGTGGCGGACCTCATCCTCCACTGTCTGGGTGTGGGAGGGCTCTGTGGGTTGAGAGCTGGGAGAGCATTGAGTAGCGATGCTGTCTGCAAAGCACTCAGCTTTTTCCTCGTCCTCGAAGGCAATAGTACCGTCAGGGCGAGAGAGGAGGATATGAGTGATAGCGTCTATGCGGAGGGCTCTTGCCATCCGATAGTACGCTGTATGAGAGGAGATATTCTCCATGAGATTACTCTTTTCGAGGTCTCGAAATTCGGTAAGGCGTGAACGGACTTCTCGTTGAAGACGATTGGCCGTACGTCTATACTCGGGGTAGGATAAGTGCTGCTCTCCGGAGCAGCTCTCTTAACTTTTATTAGGTTGCTAATATGTAAGGGAAGACCATTATTAGCAACCGGGACGACCTTTCATTCTCTTTAAGGAGGATGTTATAAGGGTGGAGAGTGAATCGACCGCGGTGTCGATTTTTTCGGTACTGTCGAATAAGTCCGAAGAAAGGGGATAGGGGAGTCCGGAGGTCAAAGCTGTGGCTAGGACGTCTTGAAGCCCTTCCAGTTAGTGAAGGTTTTCGTGGAGGGAGTTGGGGGAGGTGGCTGATGGCCAAGTATAAGGGAGACAGGGCGGTGGTCGGAACCAAGATCGTCAAGGGTCTCGATTGACCTGAGGTTGAGACAGACTTCTTTTGCTATTGCAAAGTCTAATACGTCAGGAGCGTGGTCGGTGTTGTCGGGATAGTGAGTGACACCGAGGGGACTGAAGACAGTGAGGTCGAGAGACTGCGTGATATCAAGCAGTTTCTTGCCACTCTGAGTAGTGGTAAGACAAGTCCAATCAGTATGTTTGGAGTTAAAATCTCCAAACATAATAACTGAATTGCCTAACGCAAGGATGGCCTCAAAATCTTTTTTGAGGGGGAGAGTTCCACTGGGGATATAGCAGGAGGCTATGACGATGGACGGATGTCCGGTCAAGGCCAGCCTGCATACCGTGGCTTCCATATTGGTAAGCGGCGGAGTGGGAATGTGAGAGCAGTGTAGTGTCTTCTTGAAGTAAATGGCAGTACCGCCGCCTCTGCGGTCAGGTCTGTCATTACGAAGAAGAGAATATTTTTTGATGGAGAAACCTTTGAGATTCTGGGGTCTGAGGTGGGTCTCCTGTAGGAGGAGGAGGTCGGCTTCGCGATCTCGAAGGAAGAGCTTAAGCTCGGGGAGGTTATTTCGCAAACCGCGAGTATTGAAGGAGATGAGTGATAAGCCCTTAGGCTTAATACGTCCGTGGGACTTTGGGAGGGCAGAGTGATCCGTCATAGTGTTAAGTTAAATTAACTTAACTTACAACGAGCTCAGAAGATTGTGGTGCTCCGCTAGAGCGAGGAGACGGTTCTGAGGGGACCTAGCAGCACGCAGTTTGCGCGCTAGTATGGCAATCTCGCCAATGTCGATGCTCTGAATAGCGGAGTAAACCGTATTCAGGTCATCAACCATTGAGGGTTGCGCCTGTTGAGGAGCGGAGGAAGTCCGCGGGGGGTCGGCCTTTTTGGGGCCCCATGGGAGAGTTGGTGGCTGCGTGGGCCGAGAAAAGCCCGGAGGGGGCTGGATGGGGCCCATAAGGGGCCTAGGGGGGCCCATAGGGGGCCTAGGGGGGCCCATAAGGGGCCTAGGGGGGCCCATAAGGGGCCTAGGGGCCCATAAGGGGCCTAGGGGGGCCCATAAGGGGCCTAGGGGGGCCCTGCGCGGGCCAGTAGGAGCCCTGAGGGGGCTGGGAAGGGCCCTGACGGGGCATCCTTGACGGGAGTGCCGGGAATGTGTTTTCATTCACCGGCGGTGGAGGTCTAAAAAGACGGGGCCGAGGAGCGCGAGGGCATCCCCTGTAATTGGCCGGGTGACCAGATTGCTCGCACAGGACGCAAGCAGGGGGGGATTCGGCGTCAGTGGGCCGAGGACACTCTTTCGAGTGGTGGGGGTCTAGGCACTTAACGCACCTGGGGGGGGCTGAGCAGTTGGCCCGTATAGCTGGCAGCGGTGGCACTGCGCCGGAAAACCGTGCCTATGTGGGGGCTCGACCCTCACTCTCGACAGGCCGCACACGGTGCGTACCTGCCGGAAGATGGTCTTTGCCTCCGGCACGTTAGTAAGGATGGCAAGAGCAAGCGGGAACCTCTTGCCCTTGCTGCTGTGCATCTTATGCACTGCTTCGACGGGGAAGCCTTGGGACTTAAGGTCCTCCAGGATTTCTTCATTGGAGAGTTCGAACGGAACTCCCCTGATGACAGCCTTGACCTTTCGCTCTTCGGGGAGAGCGAACGTGTGGTACGACACACGTTGTGCTGTAAATAGCCTTGTAAGGCGACGGAAGTCTTCTATTGAAGACGTGTGAATTTTAATGGCCTCACTGAGATTAGTGGCCTGATCGATGCTGATTTTGCAGTCGTAGCAGATTTTCGACAGTCTAGTAAATTGGGTCTTGTCTCTAAAGAAGACAGGGGGCGGGACCTGATTCTTGGCGAGTTTTGGGGCGCAGCGAGCTGCTGGCTTAGAGAGCGGGGGGAGGTTGAGCGGCAGTAAGGGTACTGCGGCAGCGGCGGGGGCTGCGGAGGTGGAGGCAGCGGTGGGAGCTGCGGGGCGGGTGCAGCGGCGGGGGCTGCGGAGGTGGCGGCAGGGGCTGCCGGGACGGGGGAGCGGTTCTTAGCGGCGCGCTTTGGGCCGCGTTTTGACTTCACTACAGTGAAGGGGGTCTCATCGGTCATTGTACCGTCTGAGTCCGCGGAACTGCTACTAGATGTGTAGCCGGTTGGGGTGATGGGCCTCTTCCGGGAGGACGCGGAGGAGTCTGAGCACGAGCTCTCGGTAGACATGGCGTCGTGGGACGCGGATGGGTCGGTCTGCGGGGCAGCCGTGGGGGCGACGGGGGCCGGGGGGGTACATGCCTGCGGGGCAAGGGACGCGAGTATTGCGACGAGTGCTGTCTCGTCCAGCTGATTTAGGGCAGCGATGATTGACCTAATAAGGTCTGGTGTGGACATGTTGGGGGATGACTTTCTATCCTAAAACAGTAAGGGAGGGACTGTCCCTGTTCTCAAAAGAACAGGGCTTGTTCTGAAAAGAACAAGTGACGTAACTTTCCAGAAACAGTAATACACAGTGTAAACAAACAATAACAGAAAATAACAATAAAAATAACAAAAAACAAGTAACAAATAACAAGTAACAAAGCAGTAACAAGCGGTCAAAACCTCCCTGCCAGGCGGCAGGGGGGCAAGAACGGTAAGCGAAGGCAAAAAAAACTCACCAAGGCGGCTGCTCTACACTGCGTGAGCAGGAGGGCGGAGGCGCGAGAGCGAGAGGCACTCAACGTACGGGGACGTGAGCGCTGACTACTTAGCACGACCGCTCGAGAGCGGTGCGGTAAGCGGAATGTCGAAGTATCTTAAGGATAACTCCTTAAGATACGAATGAATGGTGGGCATGTCGAGGTCGCGGTGAAGATCCGCGTTAGAGCTATTGTATACGTATATACTGTTTTTAATTCGGAACTTTGATAGCGCGATTTAGGCTTCGATGTATTTCGCTTGTGGCGCGACGACAGCGCCGCCAGATTCCGAACCAATGTTAAAAGCATAAATGACTTTTAATAAGTATTCTTGTAATCTGTATTGAACAAAAATGTTTCTATTCCATTCTGCAGCGAGCGGTATATTCCTTTAGCGAATGATATCTTATGTTATGTACGTTATGTTATAAAATATTACAATTTTTTTTTATCTATATAGTTTTCTCATCTGGTTGGGCTGTATAAATATATAATTGTAAATTAAAATGATAAAAATACATAAATATCAATAAAATAAAATAAATACATAAAAATTACATTAATAAATAAAAACCCAACCAAATGGAAGCCCTCGGCAGGGGAGACCAAACGGCTGAGGGTTAGGGGGAAAGGGAAAGAAACCGGCGGACGATGCGGGCGGTATCGAGGAGCACCGCCTTCTGCATTTGAGCTTGGAGCGGTCCGTCACGGAGTCCCAGTCGCCTCAGATGACTCGAGAGGCTGACTGGGATTAACCCGTTCGCAGAAACGCCTACAGGTATAATTTCGGTCGGCAGTCCACCCCACATGTCGGTCACCTCGTGAGCCAGGTCCAGATATTTTGTTCAAAAAAAAATTATTATTATTATTATTCGAAATTTACTATAGCGCTGTTTTTACATAGGTACATAAATTTCGCTTAATAGTACAGTAAAAGATAAATAACAGCCTTAATACATCCCACAGCTGGGCATAGGCCTCCTCTCATTTCAGAGAAAGTTATGGAGTACGTAATAATAAAAATGGCCAGTCTCAACACAGACTAGCCATCTGCGTAGGACAAGATACAGTGCACGAGTGTGAGCGCAAACACAAGAACACTCTCCATTGCCTCACCTCTCGTAGTTCGATAGGACGACAATCAGACACGATCTGCACAGGATCGACGACTCTATACGTGCTTTCAGAGTCCCGGGGTTAAAAACCGCCAACTTCCTGACTTCGGGGTACTACTGAGAATTTCTTGACAGAAAAACCCAATAACTGATTTTTAGACCGGCCCGGGATTCGAAACCGGAACCTTAAAACAGTAGTCGCGCTTACGACCACTAGACCATCGAGGCAGTTCACATATACAATAACCTGAGAATGTTTTCCTTCATCGTCGGTCCCATTGTAAATCAGCACTTAGATTGTAATTAGCATTTTTATCAGTGCCGCCGGTGATCCAACTTGAGTTGCTTACGTACTATGAAATTTACGGTAAGCGCGTAGCCCCTGAGCTACCACGATTCTATATTACGATTATAGCTACTCGTTATTGAAGGCTTAGATACTTATTGCTGGAGTAACGGCTACTTTTTTTATAAAACTGAAGTAACAAACGAACTTACAGTCCACTTGATAGCGAGTGGCTTCTGCCGTCCATGGACACATGCAGCCAATTTCAGTTGGTACCCCTGTAGACTTGGATAGAATGCCTCACAGTCTTTAATTATACTGGCTCCCTATACACTTTCAAACGAAACACATCAATGCAAGCACTGCAATTTGGCGGCAGAAATATGGAAGAGTGTTGTAAGTACTTAACCAGACGGAATCTTAACCCTTAAATTTTAAAATAAAACAAAAGTAAAAAATTTTTTTTGGAGTTTATTGCAGTTTATCAAAGCTTACTCCTGAACAATCGTCGTTACATATAATCAAGCGCACGATATGAAAAATAGATGGGTAGTAAATTTAAGCGTTAACAAAAAGTGAAGCCGTTATGGTTTGCCTCTAAGCAACATACTGGCGCATCTCATAGCGCGACATGAGTAATGTATTACAATTCATATATTTTTATGTAATGTAATGTATGTTATATATTTTATCCAATCAATATAAATAAATATATGAAATCATTTATTTATTTTGCATGTATATAATAGGCCGGGGAAAAAGTTTCTTCGTATTTTCTATGTATAAAATTGATGAAAATTCTCTTTAGTTGTACTGTTTGTATCTGGCTAGTTTTAATATCAATACATATAGGACATTAAGAAAAAGAAAGTCAAAAGTAAAAACCACTTTCCCGCCATTTTTCAATTATAGGCTATTTGACAACATTGAAAATATACTACAAATTGTGGTCATCCTATCAGATAATAACAAAAAAAAAATATTTTACTTTATTTTAAACTAAAATATGTATATTTTATGCAAAGTAAACGAAAATAAAACATAATAATTTTTGAAATTTTATCTGTGACGGGAACGCCCTGTGATTGGTTGCAACTGATGACGTCACACACGAGTAAACATAGCTGCCTTGACTGATTGTAGTTCGCGTTCTGTTTTTGGGTGCTATATTCGATCTTTGAGCAATTTCTGAAACAGTTTTATGATAAATCTTATTACTAACGGCATAAATATTCGTTTTGAATCTCAAAATGGAGTCAAATTTTGTGCGAGCCGAAACAGCAACCTACCTAATATAGACGGATTTATGGTTGCAGATTTCTTTAAGAATAACGCTGATTACCATGTTGCGGAACATAAGAATGTAAAATCAGCAGTGTAAGTACCACGTAGGAATAACTTGATTGCCAACCTTTATGTTGGCAAACAATGTTACAGTTATGATCATCAGAAGATTTGTAAAATCTCACTTTAGGTTATGTTGATATACTTAGAAATTTAACATTATTGCCGATATAACAAGTGAAGTATCTTTATTATGTTTGGCAAGACAATATACATTAAAAGACAGCATAGAAAACAATAAAGATAGCTAAACATCACAACAGAAAACATTTGAAGCCCTACAGGGAATCCTGTCCGGTTTGGTTGAAAAAGATCCTCCAAACTTATGCTGTAACATTAAGCCATATCAAGAGGTTAGGTATTAAAGATGTTATTACTTTATATAAAAGATCTTAACACATAAAAACATTGATATGAGCTAAAATGCTCTTTGAGTCTCTTTGAGCTAATTGTAACCACATTTTTCGTCTTTTGGGATTCGTTGAAACAGAAACAAACCGTTTCTGTGGACTACTTATTGTCGTATTAGTACATTGTGGCACTACACACCATTTATACATCATTCTGTCGAATAAATTTGAAGAAAAATATAACATTCACTTCTGCTGCACTATTTTATTACGGTTACTGACTTGTTTACATGTGTGTGACGTCACACAAGTCATATGACAAGCTCCATTACAGAATCAGCGTTTTGGCGCGGTTATAAAAATTTTAAATTTAAATTAAATTTTTATTGTTAATACAGTAGTTCTTCCGAAAATATTAATGTACACTACTCAAGAATCATTTAATATGGTTTCCCAAAATTAGTCAAATAGCCTATTGTTTTCTCTCCGCCAAAATGAGTGAATCTAACGAATAAATTCGATACATTCCGAAGTTATATTACAAAAAAGGGGAAAATGTGACTCAAGTCACGAAAAAAATTTGTGACGTTTATGGACTTAAAGTCCGGGAATTTCGATGTCAAAGATGCAGCTCGTTCTAATCACCCTCATATGGATAAATTCGATGCCCTTTTGAAAAAGTGAACTGACTGGCATATTAGAAGTTACGACATAGCCGAGGAATTGAGAATTGACCACAAAACAGTTTTGATCCATTTGAAAAGTCTGGCTATACAAAAAAGCTCGATATTTGTGTATCACACGAGCTCACTGAAAGAAACCTAATGAATAGTGTACTCATTTGCGATTCTCTAATGAAACCTAACCATTTTTCAAAAGATTGATCATTGGTGATGAAAAGTTGATCACCTACGACTTTAATTTAGCTCACGTTGAACTCAATTTCTATATAATAAAATAAATATAGAATTAAACATATACGACAAAACGTACAAGGAATGTAAAAAAAAACCTTATACTAAAATGGGTGCAGCCGAAAACCTATGATGAAACTGAATTTCTGCTGTACCGCATTTCATAATTCGCTGTTGTGTACAATATATAACATAATAATTCTGTCTCTATACACACACACGCACACGCACACGCACACACGCACACACACACACATATACTTTTGTAATATACTTTTTTGTAATTTTTGGTTGCTAAAATAGAGTAATTAGTTTTTGCCATTTTTGGTTTTTAGAATTAAAAAATGTATGTTTAGATAAGGAAGAGCGGGGTTTCCAAACACAGGCATTACTTGCTTAAATGGAGACCACAATCAACTATGTAATTAGTTAATTTTTGTGAAGTAAAATAAATTATTTTATTATTTTATTACGACAAGAACGTGCGAAAAAGATCATGGTCAAAGGGTAGTCAAGCTACACATACTATAGCGAAACCCGGATTAACACGCAATAAGGTAATGCTGTGGGTATGGTGGAATTAGAAGGGCATCGTTTATTATGAGCTTTTACCCCCGGGCAAAACCATCGATTCGGATCTCTACTGCCAAAAACTAATGAGACTCAACCAAGGAAT
The DNA here is from genome assembly GCA_029286625.1 of Parnassius orleans. Classification (NCBI taxonomy): domain Eukaryota; kingdom Metazoa; phylum Arthropoda; class Insecta; order Lepidoptera; family Papilionidae; genus Parnassius; species Parnassius orleans. The sequence continues at coordinate 1,788,183 of JAGSMP010000087.1, forward strand.
TGAGAAAAAACGAACGAAATTTATCAACAAAAAAGGAGTGGTCTTTCATCATGAGAACGCCAAACCATACACATCTTTGGCCACTCAGCAAAAATTGAGAGAGCTTGGTTGGGAAGTATTAATGCATCCATCATATAGTCCTGACCTTGCACCCTCAGATTTTCACCTGTTTTGGTCTCTTCAGAATTCTTTGTGTAGTGTTAGGTTAACATCAAGAGAGGACTGGTCAAAACTACTTGTCGCATTTTTTTAATCAAAAATCCCAAGATTTCTACAGCAACGGGATTTATGTCACTACCTACAAGATGGCAACAAGTTATCGAAAAAATGGCACATATATATCAGAATTAAATTTAATGAAACTTTAAAAAAAATGTCTTGAATTTGTATATAAAATACGAAGAAACTTTTTCCCCGACCTAATATATTAAGACGATCGTTTTTCAGAAGTAAACTCCAGTCACGCGTCGGAGCTGACACGCACAATTTTTCTTATTTAAAAAAATCTATTAAGACTGCGTTCCCGAAGGATACACCATTGCCACATGCACCTTGTACTAAATATGATAGCACATAATGAAAAAAAAATTTTTTAAGTAAAGTAAGGACCAGGCATTTGTAATAGGATTTAAATACCAAACCGTTTCAAAGAATTGTAACTGGTCATTTATAAAACTCTGTCAGTTTTAGAAAACCTTGGATGTGCTTAAAATGAATCAGTTGTCCGAGATTGTATATAAAATTATTAAGATAATAAGCGGATACGTATATTTTGGTCACGAACCAATTGACAATGATCGGTACGGCGCAATACTAGGGATGGGACACTACTTCGATATTTTGTTAAAATTGTTTTTGCAAATATTATATAAAAATGCACATAATGGTATTAATAAGTATTTATTTCTTAATTTAAAAAAATTATACAATTATTTCAGTTATTTTTAAAGGTGCTTATTTCATATAAATTAACTGTACCAGACTGTAACAGAATTTGTGTTGATGACAATATATTATTAACGTATTTGCATATACTAGACATTATTAAAAAGTTAAAGCGCATTTCATTAACATTATTTCTTCTTCGGCAGTCCATAATAGTTCACTGCTAGTCATGGACTTATTAAGTCTTGTTGAGCGGAATGACGATCTCAGTCAGAATAATTTGTACCTTTATCGCCCCTTTCCGTCATGGCTCTAGGTATTTACTTAATACCTCTAATTTAAAAATAAATCGTTATACCGCCATTTATCTTCTGAGCAATTCCCATAGCTGTATCTTATGTAACACAAGAGACGATAAGTAGCGATAGGTTCTCTTATAGCTTTTAATAAAACTTGCTAATTTTAGATAGCAACCATTCGCATATCGATAAAAACTCGGTAAAGTCGTCACTACTACTGAATAACCTTTATTCGACTGTATTTTGCTTTTGCAAGTTTAATCATGCTCCACAGCCCGTTCGTGACGCAACGTTTCGCAAGCTTAATCATTATTTTATCTTACAAATTGTATTCATGTTGAGTCCGCGGACCGTCGATACATTGTTCGTATCGATCGTGCTTATCGATAACATGAAATACGCTATTATTATTTGTTGTCATCACTAATGATGTATTTGTAATTGGGACGGGTTGGATCTGACTTCCAAATAATAGGAAGCCCACGGATCAGTAGGCATTGCGATCATAAATCATATTTCGTTGACGGACCAATGGTTTGATAAAGCATCTGCCTATTGTTCAGAAACTTCCGTGTTATTCTCGCATAAACTGATAACGTTCCCATGTTAATGGAATGTGTATTGTGTTATATGCAATTTAATAAAAATTACACTTTTTGTGTATCATTTGATTTTTGATGTCTTAGAAAAATATTATTACTTACGCAATATTTTTTTTTTATAGAATTCATTGTAGTGACCATGAGAAATTATATTCGATTCGATTCAATTCGTTGTCTATATTTGTAGTGATTTCATTAAAGCACTTATAGCATAGATAACGTTTACGAGAGAGCTGACAATTGCCCAGCCCAGCAGTGAGTAATACACCCAGCAAATATAGGGAATTATTAAATTTTTGCAGGTGGAAAGACACATTTTTGCTTAGAAATCCGTCTGGGTGGATTCTTCTCGTTCTATCTCACTCTTACTTATTTCTGCCACGAAATAGCAATGCTTGCATTCACTCTGTTCCAGTCTGAAGGGTTAAGAGATCCAGTATAATTACGTGCCGTGAGGTATTCCATCTTAGTCGTCAGAGGCGACAACATCTGTAGTCTTCTTTGTAGAAATTTGGCTGCAGGTGTCCATGGACTGCAGTAGTCACTTACCTCAGGTAGACTTTAAGATCGTTTGTCAATTTAGTTAAGACAAAAATTTATCAATATTACCAAGAGATTTGAATAGCCACTGTCCGATTAAATTTTTCGTAATGATGTAAAGGAATAAGACAATGGACCCTCTCATTAATGCGCAGTCTCTATTTACTATGTATTTCAAAAACTTTCACAAATGAAATTTCCTTACGATATTACCTTCGTCACTAAGCTGGTAAAATGGTGGTAATAAGTACTTAAAACTTCGTATTCAAACATTCTCAATAATTCTGTACAGGTGGAATCCAAGTTCAGGTTGATATATTTTTGCTACTACAAGCGTTTAGCTACGCTTACCTAGGTAACCAAAAAATTATATATATCCTATAAGTTGTACGTTTGTTAGTAAAAGCTATGCAATTTGTTCACGTCCGTGGAGAAGCATTACGCATAAAAACTGTTATTATATTAACATAAAATACAAATGTTGGCAACATTATTCAAATCACATATTCCAATAGCAAACAATAGATTCATTATACATACATAATTTTTATATATGCACATGCAACAGTGGTCTTTACGCGTAAACATTATAAAGTACATTTATGAGGTAGACGCTTAAAGTATAATTTGTTAAATTCCTTAAATTTCCTCTACTTTTTTTTTGTAATTTCTGATTAAACACTGGGTAAAAAAATATACGAACTCATAAAGCGGTCAAGCAAAGTGATGAAGAGATTTTCAATTCGAATGTAATATTTTGTATGTATTTTACGCAATATATTTGACAATTTTGAACCGATTTTTTTAATAGAGATATTTTTTAATTAGGCCTTAAGTCCCATTTCAATTTGAAAGTATTTTCTTCGATCTATTTATTCCATCCATAATAAAAGCAAAATATGGAATGAGTGTTTTAATGTAACCATTAAACGACATTCTGTTTGCTACCTTTAAGTTGTGATTGCTCAATATATTTCATATTGCTTAGACTGTGGACTTAACAATAACATATAGTAACAGTTACAGCCTATTAAAGTCCAATGCTGAACACAGGCCTTCCCCATAGATTTCTTCATAGGAGGGATATTTGCCATAGTTACCACGCTTTGCAAGCGGGTTGGCGGCCGCAGTTTTTTTATTTTTAGTCGTTATTAGGAAGACGCTGCTGCCCATCTCCTGATTTGTTTCCCTCTGTCGGCTCTTACGGCACCCACGGGATGATAATGGGGTTGTGAATATTCTTAAACCGCCATTACATAATTTAATGGCTCCTGAATTCGGTGCTAAGATATAGTGTCGATATAAGGCCCAAAATTGTTGTATGTTACTATAGATCATTTTATTTAAGAAACTACTGTGAAGCTTGGCGCAGGACGAATGAACGGCATTTGTCCTTCTTTTCACATTTATGTTTTTGGTGGGTTATCATTAATTTTGGAAAAAAATAAGTGTAATCCTTTTATTAATTTGAATAAATGCATGACCTTCATGGTATTCGCTTGTGTTTACGCTTCACTGGTTTTTTTTTAACTTAAATCTTAATAATTAAATGTCTACAAAGTTTCTGGTATTGTACTTGAAAGTTTACTTACTTGTTTATTTACTTGAAACTAATTGCATCAATAACTTTTTCATCTTCTGTTTGTGGTATTTCTTGGGTAAGGCCTTTGTTCAGCAATGGATTTGTGAAGGCTGTAATGATCTACATTGATGACACTTCAACAGTAAAGAACACCCTACTCGCTATTGCGCAAAAGAGCAAAAGTATTAATTTTGTATTTATAGATTTATAAAAATATGTGTTTAATTTTTTATCTTAACGAACTTGAAAAGAATATCAAATAATTATTTCTTATATTTACGCGGATAATACACATTAAATTAAACTAATTTTACGAATTTTATTGCGTTTAATTTTAACTTTTTAATTCCCGACGTTGACGACGACGTTGTAAAGTACTTGAAACGTCAGGTATTAAAAAGTTCACATTAAACGCGATAAAATCCGTAAATTACTTTAATTCAATGAGAATATCAAAGTTTTTCTTTCCTCTTGTTAATTAATTAGTAAAAGTTCACTTCTATACATAGATCTCTCCCGTTAAACTTTCCCCAATCGTCTCGATTGGCAGGTTGATTGGCAATCTCAGTGCAAAACGTCTCGTATCTTTGACTGCTTCTCGTCGCCGCCGGTGTGGTTATCTTACCTCTGGCGTAAACCCATATGCAATATTGTAATATTGTAATTTTCTATATTTCCATCGGGGTAATTAAACGCAAACCCTAACCCCAATATTCAAGAAAAAAAATTATGAGAAGCTACTGGAATGGCAAATAACGTCCGTAAAAATGCATTGTTTCAATCGCGATTGTAGGTCAAATTGAAAAATAACGATAATAATATTCTACGGACCAAATTTCGGTTCTTGCGGCCAGTTTCAACCGAGACTAGCCATCAGCACAAGACAAGATTATAGTGCCTAATCTCTATTCTATATATCTCTATTCCCTCACTCTCATAGTCCGGTCCAACACGACCGGAGGAAGATCAGGCGCGGGACCAACGGCTTAACGTGCTTTCCGAGGCACGGGGATGAAACACCGCCAAATTTCTAAATCCGTAATGAACTGACTGAGAATTTCTTGATAGAAAAACCCAATAACTGATTTTGACCCGACCCGGGATTCGAACCCGAGGCCTCATGAACAGCATTTACGACCGTTGGACTAACGAGGCAGTCAATAATCATGATATTAGTATGTTCTCTGGTCAAAATTATTGTGTAGAACGAATTTATGTCATTTAAATACAATTATTTGACCGTGTTAGGGCGGTGTAAGAATATTCACTACCCCATGTCGTCCCGTGGGTGTCGTAAGAGGCAACAAAGAGATATTGAAACAGGTGATGGGTAGCAGCATCTTCCTGATAGCAAATCAAAATAATAAAAAGAACTTTGACAAACCGCTCGGCTAGCGTGTCAACTATGGCAAAATTCCACTATGATGCAATAAATGAGGAAACAATTAATTACTTCACAGGAATCACACCAATCAAGAAAAATTTAGAAAGTAAATAAACATTTTCTAAATACAAAATTTAATCGCTTAAAAACAACTCGCTTCAAAATAAAAGATTAAAATGTCTTATAAAATTCTTGTACATTATTTTAAGTTTTAGGAATTCCCAACAGAATAATAATATTATTTTTGCAATTATTTGAAGCCACATGTTAGACACGTCCCTCTCCATGTTTTTTGCGAGCCATGTCAATATCTACGCAGTAATATCATGTTAGATTTACGGTTAGACATTATTTTTATCCCGTCTATTACGGATAATGACCAGAGACCGCAAAGTTTTGTGATGTAATCTTATTGATTATATAAATGTTAATAAACTATTTTTCCATCTTGGTGTTTTGATTATGCATTTAACACTTGCTCCGTCATAATACAGCCAACGTCAGACAATGTTCACAAATGTGAAAATTCCAATTTTAATTTCATTTTTAATTTAAATTAAAAATTTCTAAATTATTAGTTGTAATTTCTTAAAATTAAAATTATTTTTTTAATAAACATAGGATGATTTTTTATATTTACGCGATATAAAGCACCCGAAACGTCGGGAATCAAAATTAGTAAAATTAAACGCAATAAAATCCGTAAAAATAGTTTTATTCAATAAACATATACTTTATTATTTAATTTTTTGAGACTAGATACTAATTAAATTTATTTAGGTATACACTATAATATTATATGTATTTTAAGTTAATCTCGCTTAGCTTATTTTCAAAAGTTCTTGGTTCGAATCGCAGACTGGAACTTTCCAATAGATTATTTAAAAAAAAAACGACATTTGATTTAGAATTCACCATTTAATTAAAAGACGCAACAAATTTTTGAAGAACAAAAATTATAAAAATAAAATATTTAGAATAAAAATAGTTTGTATAAAAATATTCTACATTAAGTATTATAATAAAAGCTGATAAACGTTTTGTTAATTAATTTTATCCTCTTGTGCCAACCCTAGAAAAATATTTTTAAATTTTGACAGCTCCTTTGCCTCCGTACGGTTTCTTTACTCATGTGGTGTTAGGTTTCGAGTCGAAGTGTTTTTGATCACCACCGATATTATCGCATGTACGTCGATTTTGGAAGTGTTATATCCTCGAAACATGCCATTTGGTGGCTACGTAATAAAATCTATTATCCCATTTTGTACAAAAGAGGCTACCATCATAGAGTTTCCAATGGATGGCAGTATAACCATTACAGCCTATAAAAAGTCCACTGCTGAACATAGTCCTTCCCCATAGATGTTGCTATAGCCGCCGCGTTTGGTAGGCAGGTTGGCAACCGAAATTGTTTATAATTTGAAGTTGTTATCAGGAAGATGGTGCTGCCAATCTCCAGTTTGAATTTTCCTCTGTCGCCTCTTACAACAACCACAGCTCGATATGGGACAGTGGATATTTTTTACACCGCCACCAGGCGGTAAATCCTGTTATCTATGTCAGAAATAAAATATGAACTTTTGTCACCTACTGTAATCGTCAACCTGCCTACCAAGGGTGACAACTTAGGCATATCCTTTGCGGTAGACGTTTTATACGTGGTAGAGCCATGCTGCAGCTATATTAGTAGTATAGTTGTAGTACGAATGGGTCGGCTCGACCGGGGAAGGACCACGCTCTCACAGAATACCAGCGTATAATAGCAGCTTAACACTGCTGTGTTTCGTATGGTGAGTGTAGAGAACCGGAGACCCTTTTTACTGGAAAAGAGGCATTCCATCTTAGTCCTCACGGGTGACAACGCATCTGCATTTTGATTATTTATTGAAAATAGATGTAGATGTCTATGGGTCACAGCAACCACTTACCATCAGGTGGACTGTGTGCTCGTTTGTCACCCTATCCTATAAAAAAAAGATGGCGTTATAACCATCTTGTTTAAGTCAGATATACGATATCCGGGCTGCATCAGCAAACTCTGTTTCTATTACTGTGTTTGGTAACCACTGTGATCGTCTACCACCTGCCAAGCGTAACGATTAAGGCATATCCCTCCTATAGAAGGAGTCTGTCCCACGATATATCCAGCAATAGACGTTTATGGGCTCATGAAGAAAAAAATATTTTTTTTATAGAATAAGGGTGACAAATAAGCACACAGTCTACCTGATAGTAAGCGGATGCTATGGCCCATAGACATCTACATCTATCACCAATTTAAAATAATGGAATGGCTTGTAACCAGTAAAACGGGTCTCCGGAAACGAGGAATCCCATCTTAGTCCTCAGGGGTAACAGCACATCTGCATTTTGATTCTTCTATGGGCCACAGCAACCACTTACCATCAGGTAAACTGTGTGCCATTTGTTACTCTAATTCTATAAAAAAAGGTTATTCGGATACGTCTAATGGGGAGACGCCTTACACTCCGCATACTGGTACTAGGCTGCCACTCGTGAACTTTTTTATCCATTGATTGTCGGTTTTTCGAGCAAAATGGCCGGTCCCCTGCAACTTCAGCATGCTAATTCGTTGGGCTATGTTGGTTACTTTGGTTCTACTGCGGATATCCTAATTTCGAAGTCTATCACGCAGAGAAACTCCAAGCATAGACCTCTACAGAACTCGATCAGTGACCTGGAGCTTCCTAATATGGGCAGCAGTGACTGTCCATGTCTCAGATTAGGTCTTAGATCAGGACAGGTGGCTTAGGATCGTGCTTTATAGCGTTCCTTGGGATAGGCGTATGTTCAGCAGTGGACTTGTGAAGGGCTGTAATGACGGTTATGATGAAATAAAATCACAACTCGAAACCGTCAATTGCTGTCAAAAGATTCTTATTTTTAATATTACGCTATAACGTTTATTTTAATAAACCAAACAACAACAACAAAAATCCGTTTCAGATTTACTTTTAGTTCTATTATCGCATTTTAATTGTAATAATATTTTACACATTGTGTATTCAAACAAGTTTATAATTTCCTTCTTTTCATCTACCCATCTGTTGATCCAGGCCGTCTATTATTTGTTTTTTTCAATAAGAAAGAAGTCAAAACAATAAGTGATTACAATAAGTAACAAAAATTCGCGCGTAATCGTCTTTTTTTTGTAATTTTTCACTTGTTCCAATCCTCTTTAGCAAGAATATAAAAAAAGGTTCTTTAACAAGCTCGCCTTCCAGAAAAACTGTGAAAATGCTAAATCATCATGCGAATCTAATATTAAAACTTAACGCTCTACCACAGATAATATCTACAGCAATAAATTACAATAGAACGCAATGTTTCGCAAAACGCGTACGCTATTTTTAATCATAAATCGAATACTATTTTCCAGCCATGCTTAAAAGAGATTTACTTTTTATACTATACTACATTTACTTTCTTAATTTGAAAGCGTTCTGCGAAAACAAAATAAAATTGTTTTTATTTTTTCTATAATAAAAGATCGGTTTAAAAGGTAAACGATTGTTGGAAGGTTCTTTGACCTGTTGTTCCGAGTGCCAACAACCTGTGCGAAATTGACGGTTAAATTATTTCACTTAAAACTTTTAAAATCAACTTACTTCACTAGGTGTTCATGTGGATTAGAACACTCACCGATGTGGACCGCTTGCCAAGCGTGGCAACTATGGCAAATATCCCTATGAGGCAATCTAGAATAGAATAGAATAGAATAGTATTATATGTAATTCTTATTGAAAGTCATTTTTTTACTTTACCACTGGTTCGAAAAAAAAACCTCTGTCCTGGGAAGAACCAGCAAGAAACCCAGCGGGACTTTTTTTTTAAAGTAAGTTTTACATTAATGGTAGTACAAAGTATTTAAGTACAAAATTTATTTTAGAAACTGCTTGGTAGCGACCACACTCATTCCCAGGGTTATTATCAATCATATATTCATTTATACTATAATAACCCTTTTATACAGTTTCAGCTTAACAAAACATTTAAACTTGGTAATAGAGAGCCTGTACACTTTCCGGGACCTTGTTGTAATAGCGTATACATTGCCCCAAGAATGAATTACTGACTCTATGGGTCGAGAAACTGGTATCACTAGCTTGTGTTAAAACTACCTTTGTTTTTGTGAACATACATTAAATTTTCGTAAATATACTGAGAGGCCGTTAATATATTTATTTCTTTAAATTTATCTCTAGAGACTCTCTCGGTTTTAGGTTGTAAATAGCTCTAATGGCCTCTTCTGTAAAACAAAATAGTTTCTGAATCAGCCGCATTTCATAGCAAAATCCCATAAGACATTATGCTATGGAAATAACTGAAATAAACTAGTCCAGCTGTCTCGACACTAGTGAGACCTCTAATCTTTTTTACAGCATATCTATGTAATCTTATATCTATCATAATCTATGGGGGAGGCCTATGTTTAGGTGGACTTTAATAGGTTGTAAAGGTAACGGTATGTACCACCAAGAGGGATTGTAGTCAAGCACTGGCTTATAATAATTTAAAAAATCATTGGCAATAATAAAAATGTTAATTATTATTTTAAGATTAAATCTAACTAAAAGTTTACACACAATATTAAAAATAAACTATAATAAAGAAAAACTAATCATTTATATTGTCATACAGTCCTACTCCCAGAGGTATCGTGCCAAGAACGCTGGCTGCGTTTCCTCGCTGAATGGCTATACTTAGCCTTTGAGCGAGAAAAGAACCAGCTCTCTTATCACCAGCAGCGACAACCATTTGCGGATACAGTTCCTTTAGGAACTTCACTGCACGTGGACCCCACGGAATGATAGTCAACATGCAAAGGGCACAAATATGTAGTCATCTCTCAAAGACTCATATTTGCGACACTTAATTCAGCTACCTCTGATGCCGCCCTGGCTCTAAACGAGGTATCCTTGATATGAGAAGTCGCCAAAGAGTCTACGCAAGTAGCATCTCACACTAGGGCTTTAACTCTTTTGCCATCGTCTCTAAATATCCCTCAAGGCTCTTAAACCAAGCGAACATTTATAGAGACAAGAGTTCTTCGGATGACTTCGTTCAATGAACCGTGACGGAAAAACCTACGTGCTCTTTTCTTACATGAAAATCCGTGGAGCCCAAACTCGTCGACGCTGCTACCACAGGGGCACGGGTTAGGTTGACAAATTGCAACAAAAAGCAATGTGCCGAGATTACTTGATGATAAAGCGTGTAACCAGTGATTAGATTCCTTAGTTGAAACAGCCAGAAGGTGGCCTGATCTTGGTCACTGTGGACATTGTGAAACAAATCTTTCTGCACAATCCATACCAACGGAATAATCCCACTGTTTTTGTTGGTTAACTTCCTTTGGAACATTTTCGCTGGGACAGAGCGTTTGCCATGTTTGTCTTGCCTCCGCAGCAAAGCACGTGTCTACTTTATTATTTAAAATTAGGTATGTTACATAAGTCATTGAATAAAGTTCTCGGCGCTGAAGAAAAACTTGTGAGGAATTATTTTTTTTTATAAAACTGACGTGACACACGTACTTACGTGGCTAGTGCAGTTCATGGACACGCCACTATCTGCAAACAAAGAAGGCTGCAGATGCGTTGTCACCTCTGAGGACTAAGATGGAAATGCTCCAAGGCTTGTAATTATATTTGCTCTCTATACCCTTCAGACTAGAACGTAGGTAAGAAAAGAAGTAATACCACCTAGAATATGTGCATGCCTCAGAAATAGTTTGCCAACTGATATTTTTGAGACAACGCGATGAACTCGTCTCTGCTCTAAAACCCTTATAGATGAGACGATGCCTTGACGTATGAAAAATGCTTTTTTTTACGTGGTAGAGCCATGCTGCAGCTATATTAATAGTATAGTTGTAGCACGAATGGGTCTGCTCGACCGGGGAAGGACCACGCTCTCACAGAATACCAGCGTAAAATAGCAGCTTAATGCTGCTGTGTTTCGTATGGTGAGTGTAGAGAACCGGAGACCCTTTTTACTGGAAAAGAGGCATTCCATCTTATTCCTCACGGCATTTAAATGTTATGTTTTTACTCACAAATACGCTTCGAAAAATGTCTTATAATTAATTGAAATAAAAACACAACTATTAAAAACCGCACACCCGATAGCGGATCTCAGTTTTTACCACATTCGGCATTATTATGTATATTCGAATTCCCGAGAATATTCAGAATTCATCTTTATGCAGAAAGACAATTAAGAAATATTAAATAACGTTTGTTGACCTCAGCGTAGTTTAATAAGTTTCATTTAATAAATGCCTGGCCACATTGGACTGAAGTGACGCAGACTGTATTCGGTATGGCTTTGTGGTTTCCTTTTACGAGTACGTTTCAATTTAGGTTTATTCACTCTCTGTTTCAATTTAGGTTTATATATAATTTATAATTTTAAGAAGTGGTCGTTTAAATATTATAAGATTTTATGATTTTCTATGTTTGTTTTCGTTATGTTAAAAGAAATTATTAAACTGTTTTGCTTAACTAAAACAAAGATTCTTAGTTAACGTAAGTATATGTACAAAAATACTTACAAAATATTTAAAGTCCCACTTAATAAAAATGTAGGTACGCCGCTATTTGTTTTTATGTATTACTTTATTATTTTTATTTATTTATTAATGTATGATAGTGTAAATTATGTTGCAATAACCAGCCAAATATGCAGAGAAAGTTCAGATAATAAAATCATAAATAAGTAATATAGGCAAATGGTGAATCTTTTTTATCTTTTAAATTCAAAATGCGTGGTAATGCATTAACTGACTTTACTGTCACATTCGTATAGGTCGATTGGTAGGCAAAAACGTTGTTGCCGTAAATTACATTCAATTTGGGATAATTTCAAATAAAAGTAGAAGCCTTATTTACTCGTATTTTCAAAAACTGCAATAACGGTATATCATTATTTATATATATTTGAACTTAAGTTTAAAATGTGGCTACTCTTTGAAAAATAACCCTGTATATATACATAAAATAGGGCTCGCACATATTACGTTTAGTATAAATTTTCGACGTGCGTATCCGCCTAGTCTGTCTCAACACTAATATGGTACGATAAGATCAAAGCGGGAAGGGAGCGTGTAATTATTTGCGGTCATGTAAAACGTATACTCGTATTACCGCTCACCATTATCTAGTGCAATAAAATAAATATGGCATCGTTCAAGTCAGTGACGCACGTCTATAAGACACGGTACGTTTAGAGCAAACTGTGAAAATGTAATTAGACATAGGATAGGGAATTTTTTGTTACTTGTTTAATGCCTCGTTGGTCTCGTGGTTGTGAACGCGGTTGCTGATCATGAGGGCCTGGGTTCAAATTTCAGGTTGGAACAAAATCGGGGTTATTCTGTCAAGAAATTCTCACTAGCAGCAGGGAGTCAGGAAGTTAGCGTTGTTTCACCCCCGTGCTTCGGAAAGCACGTAAAGCCCTTGGTCTTGCACCTGATCTCTTTCCGGTCGTGTCGGATAACCGTCCCATCGGACTATAAGAGTGAGGGATAGAGAGTGCACTTGTGCTTGCGCAAACACTCGGGCTCTTTAATTCTGTCCTGCGCAGATAGATTATCTTCGTTGAGACTGGCCGCCGTGACCGAAACTCGGCCTGGAGGACATTAACATAAAATTATTGTAAGCCTGTTATTAATATAATTTTATTTCAATGTCTTCAATATGACCGTAAATAATTGATTTATATTTTTTCATTACAAAAAATAATGTGCCTTCATTTATGTATTGATAAATAAGTTTTTTATCTTTTTTTTTTATAGAATAAGGGTGACAAACGAGCACACAGTCCACCTGATGGTAAGTGGTTGCTGTGGCCCATAGACATCTACATCTATCTTCGTTTGCGAATTTAAATGCAGATGCGTTGTCAGCCGTGAGGACTAAGATAGAATGCCTCTTTTCCAGTAAAAAGGGTCTCCGGTTCTCTACACTCACCATACGAAACACAGCAGCATTAAGCTGCTATTTTACGCTGGTATCTGTGTGATTTTTAACCGTGTAATGGCAGTGAAAGAATATCCGCTATCGCGTATCATTCTGTAGGTATCGTAAGAGGCGACAAAGGGTAACTGAACCAGTAGATGGGTATAACATCATTCTGATAACAGCTGTATAAAAGTATTAAAACTGTAGTTGCCAACCCGCTTGCCAAGAAAGCAACTATAGCAAAACCCAATGAGGCAATCTATGGCGACCTCTATGTTTAGCAATGAACATTTTATTGGCTGAAATGTTAAATGGTAGTTAATAAGAACCAGCTGGATAGTTTTAACCACAATGATGTCTTCCATGTGCCGCAAACCCGGACTAAATACAGGTAAAATTATTTTATGATATGTGCATGCAGAACTTTAAATTATATTTTAATAGCGTTGACTTGGATCTGTTTAATACCAGTGTTTATCGAATCAAAAATATTTTAGCGAAAAAATTATTTTGTTGAGTGTTCTTCTGCTAAATTTTGTTAAGTTACTGTGTTTGTTTTAATCGATGTTTACCTTTTACTATACGAGTACGTGAAAACTTTTAAATGGCCTTCCGGTTGTTATTCATTTATTTACTGTTAATGTTAGCTGTAAGTAATCCAAAAAAGAACAAATGATATATTCTGATTACCAATTTCGTCACAAGCTCAGTGATAAATCTACCTTTTTTATGGGTGACAAACGTGTACCCAGTACACCTGACGGTAAGTGGATGCTGTGGCCCATGGACATCTACATCTATCCTTGATTAACAATCAAAATGCAAATTCAAATAAGAAGAAAGATTGAATGCCTCGTTACCAGTAAGAAAGGTACCATACGAAACCGAGAAGCATTAAGCTGCTATTTTACGTTACGAACCGACCCATTCGTGCTGCCGCCATAACACAGCTGCAGCATGACTCTACCTCGTATAATTTTGGACTCGAAACTAGGACCAAAACTTTCTTAAGTCATGAGTCAACGATTCCTCGCGTATTTTCCCTCTTACCTATAATGAATCCAACGAGTAAAGTGACTGCGATGAGTCAAGGTAGCAGGATATGATAGGATTTTTTTCTTTTCAATAGTATTGTAATGGCTTGAGACGATAATAAATGTATAAAAACTAAATAATTTAACCAAGCAGAATTTATTTATAGGCAAGACAGACATTAATTTTTTTTACGACTTTAGAGAAATTATTTATTAAAATAGGAGCCTAGATTTACAATGCGATAAAATTAATAATTAATTACTATTTGCATGAGGTAAAACCACTTCTAGACCTAACATTAACTTAATTAGGTTCAAGACCGCGGTTCAACGACTCAGACTTGTCGTGACTTGCGCCTGCGCTCCCTCCGCACTGTCTACGTTATCTGCCGGGTTACCAGGTATTTAGAATTTCCAGGATTATTTATGGTTACTTACTGTCTGCTATATCCAAGTAAACGAGAAGTTTTCCATTTCTTGAAACAAAATAAGACAAAATAATTTTTTATAGATTTTTCCAAGTTAAAGACTTTGTAAAGTTTTTTTGCCTTCGTTTGCTTTAATTAAAATATAATATTTATTTAATACCTGTATGTTTTATTTTGGTAATTTAAATCTGAATAATTAAAAAAAATATCGCGCACTAGGATTTTCTCCAGGCAGGCCGTTAATATATAAAATGCACAAGGACAAACGTCCACACCAAGAATAATTATGTAGGCCATACAAATACTTGTTCCGTTTGGGTTTCAAACCCGCGGCCTTCAGCGCTGCAACTCAATGCTAAGCCACTTCGCCACGGAACCGTCGAATCTGAGTGCAGAAATTTGTCTCAATTAGATGACTTTAAGTGTGGCGCCCTTAGTTGTCCATCGCCTGTCCTACAAGCTTTACTTTAATTTGTTTTACTTTTGTACCCGATAAAGGTTCTTTATTTTCACCTGAATTCTGTATGACCGAAGCCTCGTGTAGGAGTAACATGGAACAACTCGACTGCTGCAATTGAAACTACTTTCTTTAACTCAAGCACTATTAAAAGTTAAAAGCTTTAAATTCTATAGAAACTATTTGCTGTTATATTAAACGCTAGTGTGTTTAGTTTTAGAGACATTTTTTAATATAATAGTTTTATTACGTATTGCCGTTATGGATAAGGCACCAGCCACATGAGTTTTTTTTCTATAGGATGAGAGTAACAAGCGAGCATACAGTCCACTTGTGTTGTCGTCTGCGAATCCTCGAATGCGTTGTCAGCCGTGAGGAATAAGATGGAATGCCTCTTTTCCAGTAAAAAGGGTTCTGGTTCTCTACACTCACCATACGAAACACAGCAGCATATTCTGTGAGAGTGTAGTCCTTCCCCGGTCAAGCCGACCTATTCGTGCTACAACACGATACAATTAATATAGCTGCAGCATGGCTCTACCACGTTAGTCATTCTCTAAATTTCTTAAAGGAATTTATATGATAATAATATTATTTTTAATTATTATAATATATAGTAAATTGGGGCAATTATGAAAACGGGTATATTCCGATTTATATTAAATTATACCTAACGCCGGCAACCCATTTTCGTAATTGCCCCAATGCACCCTAGCTATAATATTATATTAATAATGTCCTCCAGACCGAATTTCGGTCACGGCGGCCAGCCTCAACGGAGACTAGCCATCTGCGCAGGACAGGATTATAGTGCCCAAGTGTATGCGCAAGCACAGGTGCACTCTCTATTCCCTCACTTTCATAGACCGATGGGACGGTAAACCGACACGACCGGAGAGAGATCAGGCGCAGGACCAACAGCTTTACGTGCTTTCCGAGGCACGGGGTGAGACACCGCCAACTTCCTGACTCCGGGCAGCTACTGAGAATTTCTTGATGGAAAAGCTCAATAACTGATTTTTTTGCCCGACCCGGGATTCGAACCCAGGACCTCATGATCAGCAGTCGCACTGCAACAACCACTAGACCAACGAGGCAACGAGAGAGTTATATTAATAGTGTAGTGGCGGTGTAAGAATATCTACTACCCCATATTGTCCCGACGGTGTCGTAAGAGGCGACAGAGAAATGAAACAGGAGATGTACAGCGGCATCTTCCTGATAACAATCCAAAATAACAAAAGACAGTGGTTGCCAACCCACTTGCCAAGCGTGGCAACTATAGCAAAATCCCCCCATGGGGGAGGCCTATGTATTTATACCAGCAGTGGACTATAAGCTGTAATGGAAATTGATATTATATAGCTGTGTGTGTATGTGTGTGTGTTTATTAGGTAGATTGTTGGTGATGAGAAAACATCCATTCACTAATACTGGAGTATTAATACCAACAGTAGTTAGAATTCCGTGCCCAATAGTGGAATTAATAAAGGCTAAAATTAAGTATTACGTTAATAATTCCACGTCCTCTTTCATTTCCCCTAGAATTACGGGTAAACAACGAGTAAGAAGAAGCACAAAATACGAAGAAGTAGTGCAGTTAATCCTCATAGTAAATAAAAGAACTAAAACCAACTAACCATAATATATTGGCAAAACATTGACGTATATTTGTTCCAGCTGGAATACCAGCCCAAGAACATGACTCAAATAGGTACATGAGTATAAGTAGCGGCACGAAAGTCTAGCGTGTCCGTTAGTAACCGTTAAAGTGACCGTTATTGCGCATAAGTCGCGCTGATTGGCTTATTGCGCATAAATCGAGCTGATTGGCTTGTGCGTATCGTTCGCACGCGCTGTTTGGCTCTCCAGTCGCATTCGTTCAATTCAATTCGTGCGCGCCCCCTCCATGTTTCGTTCAGTGCTAGACTTACGTACCGCGACTTGTAAAAGAGTTTTTTTTTTAAATCTTGAGATATATCTAGTGCCATTTACATTATATATTATTTTAATAATTACAAAAACCTAGTAAGTAATGTAAATATTACAAAAATGACAGTATGTACTGGTTGTTTTAAAATTGAAAAGTGAATCACGTTAATAAAAAGTAAAAAAATATTTTTAATACTACAGATCATAAACCAGATTGATCGTTTACTCCTAACCTTTTAAAGTCCAATAACACGACATTTTATTTGACCCTTTTCAAGCAAGTCAACGTGATCGTAAGACGCCAACAAGGAAAAACAAGTTCTGCAATAAATTTGAGTTTGATCTAAATCTTTGGAAAATAAATTTTAAACAAACAGATCTGATAAATGTCGCCGTTTTCAACCTGACCATACACTAATTAAATGTTACCCAAATCACAGTACAGTTGTAAAGTCTGCGTTGCATATGCAGACGGGTAATCGAACCCAGGTCCTTGGCCTCAGGGCTTGTATACGCCGTGAGCCTACCTGACCGTGCTTTATTCTATGTCGTATAAAACACTGGAAGTGATATAAAACATTAACTTAGCCCTTAAGACTTTTAAATAAATTTTGTAATCAATATAACCCATTATTTACGAAAATATTGTCGTTTTAATTTAATTTTAGTTTAAAGTTTAATTTTAATAAAATTTATTTATATTTGCAAAATAGTATTTATTTTATGTATTAATATTATTAAAAGATAAATTCTTTTGTAGATTTTTTTTATAGAAATAGGGTGACAAACGAGCACACAGTCCACCTGATGGTAAGTGGTTGCTGAGGCCCATAGACATCTACATCTCTCCTCGCTTGCGAATCAAAATGCAGATGCGTTGTCAGATAATATTTAATAAATTAATAGTAAAAAAACATTTTTAAAAACAAGCTTTTATTGAAATGCTCTAAAAAGAAGAAAATAAATTTTAAACTTTTTTTGGTTTTTGATCGCTATCTTAGATCCACCATTTTGATTTTTTTTTATCGCCAGCAGTTGACCTTTGTCGGTCCCTACACTATTTATTCGAGCACCACCAAATTATCCCTAACCTTTGCCGAATTATAATTCTTTAAAATTGGTTCTCGCATGGCGGCCATCTCTTTTTCCGCCGTTTTGAATTTGTTTTAACCACCGCTAGAATTTGCCCAAGGTGTAGGCCGATATTACAGATATACACGAAATTGAGTTAATAAGAACGTGGTTAAAATATCTTACTTTTTTTAATTACACTCTATTTTCGATTGTCAGGTACGCTTGGATATTTCTAACGCCACTTCTAGAGGTCTACATCCGTGGTATTCAAAGGATGGTCGGGTGACGAACGGACGATGACTTTTGTTTGGGTATATTTTATTACCTGAATAAATATTGCACAGTAAGTTAATGGTCGTAAAATTATTACAATGCAAAAAAATATAATTATAATTTGATACGTCAGATCACTTCTGTTCTAGATGTTTAAAGTTTAAGTATAAAATGAGCTCAGCACGAGTGCCAATCGCAGCTAGAGGTCAGACACTAAAGGTTAAAATAAAGAAGGGCTTGAACGTACACTTGGCAGAAATATTTCCTTTCCATACAATAAACTTTTCATAACTATTTATTTATTCTTTCTTTATAGTAATCAACTGAGTGAAGCCACACTTTGCTAATGCGTTGTGTCGTCACACCTCTATGATTTCGACGCACTAAGGCCATGTTGGACAAAATATTGTATTCCAGAAGCGAATTTTCACGTGCGGGAATTGACACTTCTTGAAATAGTATACAAATTTGCAGAGAAGGTTCAGAATAAATAATATAGGCAAATGGTGAAGAAATAATGATTTCTTATATTTACGCGAACACTACACATTTAAATAAAACTAGTTTTACGGATTTTATCGCAACAATTTTACCATCAGACAAAGTAACTGCATTTTTTGACCATCTTAATTCCATAAACTCTAAAAACAAATTTACTATGGAGTTCGACGCAAATAATTCTTTAGCTTTCCTAGATGTGTTAGTCATCCCAAATCCTAACAACACCATAGGTCACACTGTGTATAGAAAAAAGACCCATACGAACCGATATTTAAACGGTGAATCCCACCATCATCTTTCACAGTGAATCTCACCATCATCCTTCACAGCTACCGTGGGCAAATCTTCAGACAAACAGAGAGCACGAGGGATCTGTGACGGCAAACACCTGGGCGCCGAGCATCAGCACGTCAAGTAGGTTCTGCACGACAACAAGCTTCGGGTCCCAGTAGGACAGTAAACGAGTGAAGCCGGCCACGGTCGAGCGTGTGCCTGCTGTACTACCATATGTCAGATGTGTCACAGACAAGATTGGCTACATCTTGAAGCGAGCTTCTAGTAGAACATTCTTCAAGCCGCCGAAGAAGATTAGTCAGTTCTTACCATCCGTCAAGTGCAATATCCCTCTACAAGATACAGGAGTGTACAAGCTTGATTGTGAATGTGGTCTCTCATATATAGGGCAAACAAAACGATCTATCAAAACTCGCGTAAAAGAACACATAGCTGACGTGAAACACCAACGTTCCGGGAAGTCTGCAGTTTGTGATCATATCCTAGACGGCCCCCGCCATTACATTAGATTTGATAAACCACAAATTCTCGCGAAAGAACATCGATTCCTGCCAAGGATAATACGCGAGGCTATTGAAATTAAAAAAACATCCTAATTTCAATAGAGAGGGAGGCTGGGCACTACCACCTGCTTGGGATCCTGTAATTAATAAAATTAAAACTAAACCCAAGCATACCACTGCAAGACTTCAAGTCACAGTAAGTTCATTCTGCGTAGATCGGACCAAAACTAATAATTAAAAAAGCTGAAGGTACTCCGGGTTAACTCTGACATCGGGACGTCAATCACCTCAGTCCCCCGTGACCATGGGTGCTGTAAATCACCCGAAACGTCGGGAATATAAAATAAGTTAATATACGCGATAAAATCCGTAAAACTAGTTTTGTTTCAAAATTAATAAAAAAATGTCAAACATTATATCCTTTTATCTTTTAAATTCAAAATGCGTGGTAATACATAATTTTAACTAATTGCCATTCATAAATATCTAACGCTTACTATTTTACTACGCACGCACACATTTGTAAGGCTCGATCGTTAGGCAAAAACGTAGTGAATTGAATAGCCCATAAATCACATTCAATTTGGGATAATTTCAAATAAAAGTAGAAGCCTTATTTACTCGTATTTTCAAAAACTGCAATAACAGTATTTTATTATTTGTATATTTGAACTTAAGTTTAAAATTTGGCTACTCTTTGAAAAATGACCCTGTATGTACAGAAAAGAAATGCGCATACATTTAACACTCACTTCAATTCTTCATAGAATCCATTTTTAAATATCATATTAATCAAAAAAAAACTAAATTATAATTTAATTGCCGGGAAAAATTTTGACGTTGGAGTTCTCATTTTTTATGTGATAACCATATAATATTTTTCGATAATATGAAAGGCATGTTTTTGAATTGGATTCTTCATCAGCTACATTTTTCATTAAGATCTTTTGTGTCCTGAAAATAAGCAAAAACGTTTCAAATAAATATCTGTTTCCGTGTTGATGTGGTTTTAAAAATATGTACTACTCCATATCGGCCCGTGGTTGTCGTAACAAGCGACAGAGAGAAACAACTAGGAGATGGGCAGCAGGGTGTTTCTAATAATAAATAAAACATTTTAAAACTGCGGTTGCCGAACGTAGCAACTATGGCAAATATCCCCCCTATGTAGTAATCTATGGGAGAGGCCTAAGTTCAGCAGTGCACTTTAATAGGCTAAAGTAACGTTTTGTCGACCGAATGTCGCACGCTTACTTCGCGCAGGACAAATACGCATCCATCTTACTCGTTTCGTAACGAAACGACGGTTGTCGCAACGTTGCTTACTACTACATCACTACGCCAGGACACTGCTGACAAACACTTGCGCACACAACAAACATTGCAATGTTTACAAAAAAAAAGAGAAGAAAAAACGCATCGTCCCTTCCCGCTTCGTCTCTCTGATCCCCTTGTTAGTTGTAAGTGCGTTGTGTCGCCATTCGATTTCGCAACGTATCGGGTGACATGTCTTTTTTTATAGAATAATGGGTGACAAACGAGCACACTGTCCACCTGATGGTAAGTAGATATTTTGGCCCATAAATACCGACTCGTCCCGGGTTCGAATCCCTGGTCGGGTCAAAATTTTTGTTAGTTAGTAGCAAAAGTTATTGGGTTTTCTGTCAAGAAATTCTCAGTTACAGCCTAGTGTCAGCAAGTTGGTGGTGTTTTACCGCCGTGGCTCGGAAAACACATCTGGCAGTGTTGAATTACCGTCCCATCGGACTAAGAAAGTGAGAGAATAGAGAGTGCATCTGTACTTGCGCATGCACTTGGGCACTTTAATCCTGTCCTGCTCAGATGGCTGGCTAGTCTCCGTGCCGCCGTGATCTAAATTCGGTCTGGGGACATTATTTTTTTACTGTGCCCCATAGACATCTAAATCTATCCTCGATTAAGAATCAGAATGCAGATGCGTTGTCACCCCTGACAACTGAGATGGAATGCCTAGTTTCCAGTAAAAAGAGTTCCGGTTCTCTACACTCATCGTACGAATCACGCATCAAGCTCATCTTATGCATTAAGCTGCTATTTTACGCTGTTATTCTGTGAGAGCGTGGTTCTACCCTGGTCAAGCCGACTGCAACCACAATATAGCTGCAGCATGGCTATACCACTTAAAAACGTACAACCGTAATATAGGTGCAGCATGACTCTACCAAGTATGCCACTTTGATTTATATGTAAAACGACGCGACATCATCGGTCAGGTGTAGCAATGCACCGCCTACGCATCATGTGACCTTGCTCTTACAATGCCAGGGTTAATGAGATAGTAGATGTAGATAGATGTGTGTATTTAACAATCAATTTAGTTATTAATATTAAGATAATTACTAGAATTGAGCGTTACTTTGCGGCAATCCATTATATTAAAAAGTAAAAAAAAGTAAAGTTACAGCCTATATACGTCCCAATGCTGAGCACAGGCCTCCTCTCATTTCTGAGAGGGTTTTAGGGCAAGGAAATGTCCGCCGCGCTGGCCTAATGCGTGTTGGCGAACTTCACATGTCTTCGAAATATTTTTTGATTTCTCAGACATGCAGGTTTCCTCACGATGTTTTCCTTCACCGCCGAGCACGTGGTAAATCAGCACTTAAAATTGCAATTAACAATTTCATTGGTGCCGGCGGGGATCGAACGCGGGTTGCTCGCGTACTGTGAAACATACAGCGAGCGCTAACCATCTGAGCTACCACGGCACTTCATATAATAGATATTATATTAATTTATCATCCTTAATATAATATCCATTATATTAAGGATGATAAATTTATTTAGCTAAGATCCACGTGAAAAATTAAAGTAATGTGTCTCACCTAATTTGAAGATCACCCTCAATTGCGTGCACTATCCCCGTCACCACTTATCCCAACACCACTACACTAGGAAAGAGACACCACCGTTGATTATACATATTATTGAAGGGGGGCGGAGGTGCTCTTCAAAATAGCTAAGATACATCTTTTTTTTACGCGGATCTTACATAACAATTTAACATGTTTTATTTATTTATTTTTATTTATTTAACAAGTACACTTAAAATACACTTATATAACATTATCACGGAAACATAATAATTTTTATACCTCTTATATACATACATATTACAAGTGTACATAACATTCTCGGAGTCATATAAACTTAATTTTGGATTGTTTTCAATGTAGGAATACATATCACCTATGATATTATTATGTAATATTACCTAATAACGGCTTCATCACCTATTATTATCTCGTGGGAAAGTGATCAAGCACTGGCTAATGATCAATAAAATAACTATGACACGGTTCACCTTCGCTATCATTATCATCATCATTATTACAGTCTATCAGAATTTCATTATTAAACATAGGTTTCCCACATAGAATGCCTCATAGGGGACATGTTTTCCATATATGCGAGCTTGGCGAGCGGGCAATCGAAGTTTTATAATGTTATAATTTTTATCAGTGTAACGCTGCAGGCTGTCTTGTTTGTTTCCCTCTGCCAGCTCTTACGACACCCATGGGACGAAATGGGATAGTGGATATTTTTACACTGCCACTATATGGTTAACCGCGTAGATTAGCGATCGCAACGCGTGGCGAGAGCCTGGTGAATTGGTGTTGACATCTGAAACTTACCTATTCCTTTAGGCAAGTCATCACATAGCAAACTCATGTATCTCTTTTAGAGAAATGAAATATATGAGTATTAAAAAAACTCCAGAAGTTTCAAATACAGAGACATTTGTTTAGATCACTTGTGTTAACAAAAACGGATCAGAGTACTCGTGGAAGAATATATATATATATATATATATATATATATATACACATACATACATACATACATATAATCACGCCTCTTTCCTGTATGGGTAGGCAGAGACCACTTCTTCCACTTGCTACGATCCTTACATACTTGTTTCGCTTCGTCCACTTTCATTATTACCTTCATACATGCTTCGGTTTAGGTACTCTTGACCTGGCCTTTTTCAAGACGTCCCTGATTTGGTCGAGAAACGTCCTCCTAGGTCTACCCTTCCAACACTTTCATTCACACTGCCTTATACACTTTTTCGTCAATCGTTCTTCATTCATTCTCTCGACATGGCCAAACCATCTCAGCATTTCTATCTCAATTTTGTCACTACATCTTCTTTCAAATCACAACGTTTCCTTATCTCACTATTTCTTATCCTGTCACCAATTTAACTCCTATCATACTTCTTAACGCTCTCATCTCAACTGCATTTATTCTGCTTTCAAGTTTCTTCTGCCATACCCAACTTTCACTTCCGTACATGAGTGTCGGAACCAACACCCCCTCATGCACAGCCAAACGAGCCTTGTTAGACAACTTCCGACTGCTCATAAAGGAGTGCAAAGCTCCATTCACCATGTTTCCTGCATTCACTCTTCTTTCGATATCACTCACACTTTCCATCTCTTGTAAACTTTGAACCCAGATACACAAACTCCTTCACCTGTTCAATTTGTTCATCTCCAATCACGATATTGCAGTCTGTCACTGCCTCATCTCTTTCAAACACCATCACTTTCGTCTTCTTTACATTCATCTTCATTCCTTTCTAACAAAGCTCCACTCATAGCAGTTACCATCTCCTGTAACTCCTCGGCCGAAGACGCAAGTAGTACTTGGTCATCAGCATAGAGAAAACATTTGACGAGTAACTCATTCATTCTCAACCCACTTTCATTCTCTTTTAAATCTGTCAAGCAATTGTCCATGAGCAGATTAAACAGCCACGGTGACGCTACACATCCCTGTCTAACACCTTTTCGATATTAAACCATTCAGTGTATGCCCTGTTTATCCTTACACAAGCACTAGAACCCTATAAAGAGATTGCAGTGCTCGTATGAGAATACTGCTCACACGGTTCACGGACAGTGCTGACCACAATTCATTCCTCATTACTCTATCATAGGCCTTTCTAGATCCACGAATGCGCAATAGACCGTCTTGTTTTAGCCAAACACTTTTCGGCTATGCACCGCAAGGAAAAGACCTGATCCATACATCCCATTCCTTTCTAAATCCCTTGTGCATCCCATACTTTTCGTCTGTTTCATTCACAACCCTTTCAATCAACACTTTCGCATACAATTTACCGACGACGCTGAGAAGCCCCGAGCATAGCCCTCTTCATAGCTCGCTAAGTGACTTTCAGCTTCCTCATACGGCCAGCAGTGAAGAACTACGTCTCAGATCCATAAGTCATCACTGGCAACACGCACTGGTTGTACAATCTAGTTTTGATGTTTTGAGGTATGCCTGACGAGACGATGTGTCGTAATGTCTCGAACGCTGCCCAGCCGAGTTGAATCCGTTGGACTATTTGTCCCAAGTAAACATACTCGTCAACAACTTCGAGCTTACTGCTCCCAACAACTACCGGCATAGATGTGACATGGACGTTACACATGACTTTTGTTTTGTCCATGTTCATCTTAAGACCTATCCGTTGGGAGACACTATTGAGGTCATTGAGCATAGTGCTTAGGTCCTCCAGCGATTCTGCCATATGGACTATATCGTCGGAAAATCGAAGGTTAGCGATGTACACGCCATTGACGTTAATACCGTATCCTTTCCAGTCCAGCAGCTTGAAAACGTCTTCCAATGAGTGGTGAAGAGTTTCGGGGATATTACATCACCCTGTCCTACACCTCTCTGCAGTTGGATAGGTTTCGTACTCTGGTTTTGTACTCGGATACTTATACTTATAAATGTATATATAATTCTATAAATTTATTAATTATCTATTTTACATGGTTTACTTACAAGACATTACTGCATTAATGACTGCATAGCACAAGTTGGAAGAATAATGTTTTTCGTTGATGGGCAAACAAACATATCTCTAGTGATAAGTGATGACCGAAACCCTATTACAGCTGTAGTTACAGTTAGATTTAGCAATTGATAAGATAACTGTTCTACTATCTGATCCATGGAGATCATCATGTATTCATTCATTACAGCGTATCAAAGTCCACTAATGAACATAGGCCTGCCCATTGATTGCCTCATAAACGGGTTATTTGCTATAGTTGCTAGGCTTAGCAGGCAGGTATTTTATAGTTGAATTATCGTCTTTGCCCATCTCGTAGTTTTCTTCTGTTACCCACGGGACGATAGGAGATACTGGATATATATACATATGTATATATCGCCACTACAGTTGATGTGTGTGTAGACCAATGCTTAATTTAATGGAACTTTACTTAATTATTTTTAAGACTGCCACGGGAGAAAATGCATTATATTTTCCACGTTAGCTTGACAAAGGAGCCATGCTCTGACAAACTTAGCGATTAGATAGAAAGTTCCTGAGTAAGAAGAAGTTTCTAAAGTAACGTTATCCAGACCGAATTTCGGTATTGGCGGCCAGTCTCACCAGATGCTAGCCATCTGCGTAGGACAGGATTATAGTGCACGAGTGTGTGCGCGGACACAAGTCCACTCTCTATTACCTGATGGCCCAATGGGACGGGAATCCGATATGGCCGGAGAGAGATCAGGTGCAAGACCAGTGGCTTTACGTTCTTTCCAAGACATGCGGACTGAAACATCGCCAACTTCTTCGAGAATTTCTTGACAGAATGGTGCTTAACGCTTAATGGTGAGTGTAGAGAACCGGAGACCCTTTTTACTGGAAACGAGACATTCCATCTTAATTCTCACGGGTGACAACGCATCTGCATTTTAATTTGTAATCGAGGATAGTTGTAGATGTCCATGGGCCACAGCAACCACTTACCATCAGGTGGACTGTGTGCTCGTTTGTCACCCTTATACTATAAAAAAACATAGTCAAGTGGATGCTGTGTTCGTTTCGTTTTGTTCGTCACCTTAATTCTATAAATATATTTTTAAAAAATTGTGCCAACTATTAATTTACTATAATCGTATGTTTTAATATTTATTGACATATGGTAACGAAATATTATAAAGCTATATTGCATATACAGACTTTGAGAATAATAAACAGACTGTATCAGCATGTACACTAAAATAAATTTTATTTGAAAAATCACTAAAATCAAGTCTCGAAAGCAATTAGTCCGTACACTGAAATCGCATTATGGGGAGGTGTGTGAAAAGGATCAACCTGTATTTAAAAACAGAAAAAATAAACATTGTACCCTCGCCGCGGTAGCTCTGCAATCGCATCACAGTTTTTGTTGTTTAAAACTAACTATTCTTCGTAACAATAATCTATCTTATATATTTTCACAAAAGGCTTATTTATAGTACGATAATTAATTAAAACCAAAAATCCATCACTCTATTTGAAACTGTCATCGTATGAGGCGACCATGAGAAATTCCAAAGGGCATAATAGAATTAGAGTACACTATATTTAAATAGCAGTTATTAAAACATAAAGCATACCGTGTAGTGGCGGTATAAGAATATCCACTACTCTATTTCACCCCGTGGGTGTCGTAAGAGGCGACAGAGGGGAACTGAACCAGGAGAAAGACAGTAGCATATTCGTGATAACAGCTAAGTAAAGATAAAAACTGCGGTTGCCAACCCGCTTGCCAAGCGTCGCAGCTATGTTAAATCGCAAGAGGCAATCTATGGGGGAGGCCTATATTCAGCAGTGGACTTTTGATAGGCAATTAACAGTGGATTTGAATAAAACATTAAATCAAAGTATGATATAGTACATCATAAGAGTCATATTTTGATTTAATGAAGCAGTAGAGTGTTATTGTATATTATTACTTTATTACTGTTTACTATACAGATGCGCAAATTTTTGGAGAAATAATTTCACAAGACGTTTTGTTCGTCGAGCGTCTGATGGCGCTAATAAGATAAAACGCTCAGATATATCGTAAGATGTAAGCGATACGTTAGATATGATTTCCGTTATTTTCTAACGTTATTACGTTAGATTTTGTTTCAGAAACATTTGGTAGAAACTTGTTTAAACGTATTTTTTAGCCGACTTTTTTAAACTTTATTGACTTGTGAAAAGGAGGAGTTTCACAATGTACATATATTACGCGATATCTTCGCCAATTAAAACCCGATTATGAATATTCTCTTTTGGATTGATTGAAATTTTGGAGAAAAAATTCCACCCCTAAGGATGGCGAAATTGGGCAAAATATGGCAAAATTAATAAATATTTTGGCAACATTGAGATTGTCATATTTTTTCATCATCATCATCTTTACAGACCTTTACAAGTCCACTGCTGAACATAGGCCTCCCCCAAGAAATGCCACATAGCACTGTCCTGAGCCGCATGCATCCATTGACTTCCTACATGTCTCACCAGGTCGTTACTCCATCTAGTGGAGGGCCGCCCTACACTTCGCCTACCGGTATGAGGCTACCACTCGAGAACCTTTCTTCCCCATCGATGATCGATTCTTCGAGTTATATGACCGGCCCATTGCCACTTCAGCTTACTAATCCGTTGTTCTCTGTCGGTTACTCAGGTTCTACTGCGGATATCATAATTTCTAAGTTCATTACGCAGAGAAATGCGCTGATATTTCTTAGTTCACACAAAAGCGTAAAAATAAGTTTAACAAAAAGTAGCAATTGACTTCAAACAAACAAAAACAATAAAATAATTTCACATTCTTAAGTCGATGCAATAGTGTATAGAAGAATTAAGATTTTTTATAAAATTATAATTTCCGTGTGGTGGCAAAATAAGTCATTTCGCCTCGTAGATGTCGTAAGAGTAAACTATGGGAAGTGCTTGAAAAATATTTTGGCGTTCAATAGATATATAACCAGTATAACCATCTCGCTTAAACCAGACGAATAACACGAATAAGACGAATAACCAAGACCGGTGACGGGCAGCTGTACTAAAAGTGTCGTCAGGTCTTGCAATCGTCAATTCTCCCACCAAACGTGACGATTATGGCAAATTTAACAACGTGAAAAGCCTGCCCAGCAGTTCACTTTTACGAGTTGATGAAGAAAGAAGAAAGGCATTCCATCTTAGACCTTAGAGGTGACATTGCATCTCTATTTTGAGGATAGACGTAGATGTCTATGGGACACAGCATCCACTTACCATCAGGTGGACTGTGTGCTCGCTTATCGCTCTCATTTTACATAATATTATATTTTTAATAAAAATAAAATCTAAGCGACTTGCGATTAGCAACCTCTTATAGATAAAACCATAAACTGTCTACTGCTTAATTAATTACTAGTATATATGTTAATAGAATCAGGCGTTACTTTGCGGAAATCCATTACCTATATTAAAGTTGGAAAAAATTTCTTTGCCAATATCCGCTCAATAAAATAAAATGATATGTCTTACCTAGTTTGAAGAGCACCTCCCGCCTTCCCTCAATTGCGTGCACTATCCCCGTCACCACTAATCCTAGCACCACTACTTCCACCACCACTACACTAGGAAAGACACACCACCGACGACAATACGACACGTGTTTCGCCTCTACACGAGGCATCTTCAGGTGTACCGTAGAGCTACTACAACTTTAATAGTATATATGTTGCAATCTAAACACAGATTCACTCATTATTTTTAACATACCTAAGATTAAATCAGATTATATTCCATTATTATCTAATAGAATCTGTAGAACGGGGTATCGTTTTCATGAGTATACTTTCACTAAATATAATAATATTACAAGGAAGTATGTTGTCAATCAAACAGAAATTGCTACAGTGTAGAGCCTGGTGCCACCTAAATCCATGATTAATTTAACAGTCTGATCTCTTTAAACATACATTATTTTAGATATTAAAAACAAGTAAAGTAATTCTGTTTGTATTAAGTAATGGTAAGATAGGTTAAGTATTAGGCACTTAAGAAAACATTATAAATTTAATTTAAATATGCTCCTTTCTTCATGGGGTGTAAGCTATAGTTGCTACAAATGGCAAGCGCCTGTCAGGCAGCCGCGTACTGGTAAATGACGACCTGATAAGACATGCAGAAGCCCAGTAAGTCAATGGATGCAGGTGGCTCAGAAACGTTTTTGTAGCATTCCCTGAGGGGCCTACTTGGACTGATGAAAGGCTGTAATGATGATGATAATGATAATTTAAATTATATTAATTAAAATTTATCTTAATGAAAACTTATATTCATGTAGTTAAGATCGTGTAAAATAGGGAACTTCAAAGTTTATTAAATGAGCTTAAACGTTCAAAGCTTTTTCATTCGCCTAAAGTTCAATTAGCTTATACTGAAATTTGATTGCAAAGTTTCACTGAGAGAAGTTTTAAGGGGCTTATGTCTCTCTTGAAGTTTTACTCAATGAAGTTTCTCTCGAGAAATCGATTTTATGTTGTGTTAATACTTTAATTAGCAGCTAGAAGACGTGGTATTGTAATACTAATGAGCCTGTGGTGAAACACTCGAACAGAGTAGAGATTGTAGGCACAGAATTTTAAAATGTTACCAATAAATATTAAAATACCACGACCTTTTTTTTTGTTTTACATGGGGAAATGCCTACGCATACCCGCCTCGGAAGGCAAGGAAGGGTTATGTCGGACTCGCATCGAATAAAAACCCATGATGTTCCACCTTCGTCGCATATTGGCAGGGCCACGGGAACGCTTTCGTACCCATCCGCGGCCCCACCAGCGCTGGCCGCCCCATGGCGGTCCCTCCTCGGGAGAGGACTACTCCTCCCCCATCTCCTCCTCAAGGTAAGGCGCACCAGAACACATGGCGCGCCTTCCTCTGCGGCCTCCAACTTCACATGCGCAACAGACGCCCTCGTGTCCGATGCGCGAAGGCCATGGGGCCAGGAAAAACTCATAAGCACCAGCCTTCCTGACCCCAGTGGCAGATCTGGTCTATGGCTCCGCCACCAATCAAGATTCGGCTGCGGAGGGTAGGGAGAGCGGCGCCTCGCAATACCGACACTCCTCTCCCCCCGCAGCCCCACCACCACCGCATCAATTAACGGTGCGACCCCGTCAGAGTCGCGGAGGATAGGGCGAGTGGCGCATCGCCATACCAACACTCCTCTTTCTTCGCGACTACACCTCGGCTACCACGACCTAACAATATTAATTCAATAGGCACTTACTTTATACATTTATGAATATTTATTAATAAGCATTATTGCATCGACGGATACAATATAATACTATATTATTATTAATATTTTGCAATTCATCATCATCACCATTACAGCCCTTCACAAGTCCACCGCTGAATATAGGCCTCCTCCATCCAAAGAATGCCACAAAGCAAGGTCCTGAGCCACCTGCATCCATCGAATTCCTGCATGTCTTATCACGTCGTCACTCCTTCTAATGCAGACCCGAAACACACTTCGTCTACCGGTACGAGGCTGCCACTCAAGGACCATTCTTCGCCATCAGTTGTCGGTTCTTCGAGCTATATGGCTGGCCCATTGCCACTTCAGCTTACTAATCCGTTGGGCTATGTCAGTTACTCTGGTTCCTAATTATTAAGTCTGTGGCGGCGCTGTCGTCGCGCCACAAGCGAAAATACAATAAATAAAACTATTGGTAAATCAATTGTGCATGCCTTAAGCGCATTAAAAAATTACGTGTAACATGATTATACGTAAATTTCAAAGTAGTTTAATTAATATATATATTAATAATTTTTACTATACTTCCAATTTTCCGATAATTTTATGTCAAAGATCAATAAAAAATTTGAAAATCCAAAAGTGCACGACTCATTATGCTCAAATGATCGTGAAAAATAAAAAAATATATAAATTGTAGTTCTATTCGTCAAAGAGTTCCAGTAGCATTCATCGAAGTACACCTTCAAGTCACTCTATCAAGTCCGGAGATAAGGTCTCTTCATAACTAACAAAACGAGGCTAAGCTCGGCATACCTAGTTTTACTCTTCGAGGAGTTCCAGTAGCATTCACCGAAGTACACCTTCAGGTCACTCTATCAAGTCCGAAGGTAAGGTCTCATCAAAACTAACAAAACGAGGCCAAACTCACCACACCTATTTCTAATCTTCGAAAAGTTCCAGTAGCATTCACCGAAGTACACCTTCAGGTCATTCTATCAAGTCCGTAGGTAAGGTCTCATCATAACTAACAAAACGAGGCCAAACTCGGCACACCTAGTTCTATTCTTCGATGAGTTCCAGTAGTATTCACCGGAGTACACGTTCAGGTCACTCTATCAAGTCCGGAGGTAATGTATCATCATAACTAACAAAACGAGCACAAACTCGGCATACCTGGTTCTACTTGTCCAGGAGTTCCAGTAGCAGATACCGAAGTACACTCCATAAAGTCCAAGACGTGTAAGTATATTTATATATAAATCCTACGTACTTTTATCGAAACAAAATATTGTAATAAAAATCTGTGATTATAAAAATAATAATGTATCAAATTTGGTTTTTGGAATATTTTGTATTTCTACAGCGATCGATATTATTCAGCACGAACCGCTGTAAACAAATGATACAGTAATCCACTCACGACGGCGGCTGAGCTCGGAATAAAAAAGTACTCTGTGGCCTGGATTGACGAGTGAGGCAAAGTGTATTTAGTTAAATAAATTATTACAAGGCTGCTCAAAACACCGAAAATTTCGGCATTTTCAGCCGAAAAGAAAAATTATAACTAAACAAAACAAAATTAAACTGCCATTTACATTCCATGGCTTCCCACATGATAGATGAAGAGATTAAAAAATAGATTGAGTTAAACAATTGAAATTTTCAAAAGTTATCGTGTTTACTCCTCCATGCGGACTTGATAAATCTATACCATAAGCCACTAAAACCACTTTTTAAGTAAAAATAGCAATTAATCGATTTAAAAAAATATATAATTTCAACAATCATTGATCTTTCTGACAATGTGCTTTTTATATCATTTATATGTTCAATATGATTGTTAGATACGATTTTATGGGACAAAACGTTGGCATCTTGATTTTTAGGCCCTAATAGAACATACCTACGCACTTTGCGCTTAAGGCATGCAATTAATACTGAGAAACTCCGAGCATAGCCCTCTCCATAGCCCGCTGAGCAACCTTGGGCTTTTTCATACGACCAGCAGTGAAGGAACATGTCTCAGATCCATAAGTCATCACTGGCAACACGTACTGGTTGTACAATCTTGTTTTCAGGTTTCGAGGTATACCTGACCAGATTTTCTTGTCTTAACAGTCAAATTTGGCAGATAGGAGTTAAATAGAAGTGATCTCGAACCCACTAAACGTTCGACCAGTATAAAGTCCGGCACAGACATATTATAATATAACTCACGTCTGTCACCCAGAGGCGTGGGCAAAAACTTCAGACTTCCATTTGGCACGATCCTGACACATCTCTCGCCTTCTTAAATCCATATAAATGGATTGATTCTTATTCATTCTTTTACCTACGCATATATGCTGGTCGGGTAAGGGTACACTTCATTTGCCCCATCTTTAATATTTCGCCAATTTGGTTGATAAATTTTAGCCTAGGGCGTCTCTTACCAACTTTTTTTAGTAAAAAAGTGATATACATTCTGTAAACACTAGGAACAAACACAAGCTAGTGATACCAGTTTCTCGACTCCACAGAGTCAGTAATTCATTCTTGGGGCAATGTATACGCTATTACAACAAGGTCCCGGAAAGTGTACAGGCTCTCTCTATTACCAAGTTTAAATGTTTTGTTGCTGAAACTGTATAAAAGGGTTATTATAGTATAAATGAATACATGATTGATAATAACCCCTGGGAATGAGGTGGTCGCTACCAAGCAGTTTCTAAAATAAATTTTGTACTTAAATAGTTTGTACAACCATTAATGTAAAATTTACTTTAAAAAAAAGTCCCGCTGGGTTTCTTGCTGGTTCTTCCCAGGACAGAGGTTTTTTTTTCGAACCAGTGGTAAAGTAAAAAATGACTTTCAAGAAGAATTACACATGTAATCATATTGAATAAAAAAAATATTCTATTCTATTCTATTCTATTCTATTCTTTTCTATTCTATTCTACTCTGCCGTTCACTTCTGCAACATAAATTTGCTTTGCCACTCTTTTTAGATTGATTATTTATAAGTGACCGAACAACCAACACATTTCTTTCTTAATTCTGATTTAACATACTCTTACTCACCACACTTTTACATACTATACACATTAAATACATATTATAATATTTTAAACACTAAGTATTGTATTTTAAATGCTTTAAAAGTTCTTTATAGTCTCTTGATACAGCGAATTCTTTGTAAAGCCACTAAATTTCACTTAACCTCCAAATATATTTCAAAAGAAACTTGAACAAACGACGAGAATACAGACGAAACAAGCTTTTTGATATTTTCATAAAAATTTTACGTTTCTAATTTAAAATAGATTCTAAAATAAGCGGAGTAAAGTCTAAAATTAAACTGGAATCGTAATGGATCTTTTTAAATATCAGTATACATCGAGACTACATTTTGCGTTTCTAGGAAAGAATAGCGTTAAAGAATGTATTTCTTTTTAACGGTATCGTTGTAGCATCGCAGATAAATCTATTTATTTCGACGAACTCCAATTTGGTCCAATATATACATGTAAATAAAATTGAAGCGTCTGTCCGCAATATTTGTATGCCATCATGACATGAGTAAAATATTTTAAAAATTTTTATCCGCCTGTCTATCCGGGCTAATCTTTGGAATGGATGAACCGATTGTAATGAAACTTACGAACAGATTGACAGCAATTCCAGTAGTGATCTAGACTATATTTTCTCCTAGAAACTTGAAGATTTTTTTTTCAGCAATCGAAAAATTTTTTTTAACGCCACGTTAATAGATCACATCCAGGCAGAGCCGGGGCGTGTCGCTAGTAAAATATATTATTATATTTTTTATTTTTCTACTCACTGACCATAAATCATACAGCACTCATTACCAATAAACACGCGTCTATGGTCTCTAATTGTTCATTATCACACGACAGTAAGAGAGAGATAAAAAAAGCGTTCAATTTGTTACTTACGTTTTTATAGTGGTATAATAATTAAGCATTACAATATCATAATAAAGTGTCAAGCAATGATTATTGGAATCGGACTAACGTTTCGTTCTCCGTTACGATGCGTTTTTAGACAAGTTAAAAAAACGAGATGGTTTTATTTCAATGCGTATGTTTTTTTTTTGTATGTTCACTAATTTCTCGGAAACCGCTGAACCTATTCAATTATTTTTTCTATTAAACATGCTATACTTTAGAGGTGTACATGAGTGTATAATGATTTCTTATATTTACGACTTTAGACTTCTACACATTGAATAAAACTACTTTTACGGATTATATCGTGTTTAATTAACTTATATTTTTATTAATTCCCGACGTTTCGGGTGCTTTACAGCACCCAAATAATTAAAAAAGCTGAAGGTACTCCGGATTAACTCTGACATCGGGACGTCAATCACCTCAGTCCCTCGTGACCATGGGTGCTGCAAAGCACTCGAAACGTCGGGAATTAATAAAAAAATAAGTTAATTAAAAGCGATATAATCCGTAAAATTAGTTTTATTCAATGGTACTGCATAAATTTAAAGAGAAAATTCGGATCCCTAAGGGGGCCAAAATAGTGGATGAACATTTAATGTGATCGTGTAGGGGCGGCGGTGTAAGAATATCCACTACCCCATATCATCCCATGGGTTTTGTTAGAGGCGAAAGAATAACCCAGGAGAGCAAACCAGGCGATGGGCAGTAGAGTCTTCCTAATAATAACTAAGATAAATAAATAAAATGCAGTTACAGACCCGCATATCAAGGGAAGCAACTATAGCAAGTATCTCCCGTATGAGGCAGTGTTTGGGGGAGGCCTATATTCAGCAGTGGACTACTCTTTTTTTGATACACTATGCTTGAGCACCAAATTCAGAAGCAATTATGTGATTTTCTTTAGTTTTAATTTTTTATGTGAATTGCATTATATAAAAACCATTTTTTTAGTAAACTAAGTTATTTTTATTAAAAACTTTTCTTCCATCAAGTTAAGATGATGATTATAAAGAATAAAAATAAAACTATGTAATGAATGTTTTTGAACGAGTTTTTTGTTATACAAATACTTAGTTCTTTCAAACACATTTTGCATTTTAAAACGGATCGTTAGGGAATACGAACAGTTTTTTTTAAATTTAAATATAAAAACAATAGGCATATGATAGTGATTATAAGATATAAAATAGGTACTAAATTATGTACAGCGATTGCAAGCGAGACGGCTACACACTCGTATGTGGCTCCGACAGAGTATTAGCGCTGCGGTAACTCTGTTACTGTAGCATGATGCTAAGTCGGTGGCATTTTTGTTGCTGCACTCCATTTTTTTAATATTTTACGTGGTAGAGCCATGCTGCAGGTATATTACTGGTATAGTTGTAGCACGAATGGGTCAGCTCGAACGGAGAAGGACCACGCTCTCACAGAATACCAGCGTAATATAACATTTTAACGCTGCTGTGTTTCGCATGGTGAGTGTGGAGAGCCGGAGCACCTTTTTACTGGAAATGAGGCATCTTAGTCCTCACGGGTGACAACGCATTTGCATTTTGATTCGTAATCGAGAATAGATGTAAATGTCCATAGGCCACAGCAACCACTTACCATCAGGTGGACTGTGTGCTCGTTTGTCACCCTTATCGTATAAAAAAATGTTTTTAAAATTGATGTTCTGCAAGTCGCAGCAGTAAATAAATATGTTCTAAATATGTTCATATAAGATAAAACTTTGTGGTGTCGCCGTAAGACAATCCATCACTCAATTTCAACTATGACTATGAGACTATGAGATTGCTCCAAAAAATAATATAAAAAGAAATAAAATAAATTTATTTGTCAAGTCAAACGTGAGTATTAAAGCAAATCCTCTTTACTTTAGGTCAATATCTTAATAGTGATTACGAAGATTAGGGTCATAGCAGTAATAATAGTGCTATCTGTATGGACACAAGAACAGAGTCTTTCTTAATAGAGACAAAGCGGAAAGAGCTAAAAATCACATAAGTACCTATTTAATTATATTGTATGTTTAATCATATTCTTGCATTGTAATCGGAATTTGAGCTATATTCAAAATTTAAAGTTTCTAGCTCATCGGGAAGTTAGTTTAAAATCAATTACTAAATTCCCCCTGGAAAGATAGACAAACAAAAAAGAAACTTAATAAAAATATGGTAACAATCATTGATAATAAACCGGTAGGCGAAGTGTAGGGCGGCCTCTCATTAGATGGAGTGACAACCTGGTAGGATACGCATGAAGTCGAAGGATGTGTGGCTAGAAACCTTGCTCTGTGACATTCTTTGGATGGAGGAGGCCTATGTTCAGCAGTGGACTTGTGAAGGGTTGATAAATGATGATGTTAAAAATAATATTTATCAGCCGTAAGAGCTATATTTAATTTTTTTAATCCATTCCTTAATTACAACCTATCAAAAGCCCCCTGCTGAATATACTCGTAGATTGCCTTAGAAGGAATGTCGCCATAGTTGCCACGCTTGGTATTGACAACCGCAGTTTTTTATCGTTTTCAGTTGTAATCAGAAAAGAGGGAGAGCTCTAAGGAATTGTTCGGACTAACTCCAGCCGCTCAATTTCACCATCGCACATCGCGACAAAACTCACGATACTATCCGTACCATCTGGATAATTAGCGGTCCACCACTGTGCAATTTACATGAAGTTTTCTTCCCCGCATAACTTCCTTGTGGAATCATCTACCACCAACTATCGGTCGACACTTACCGTCAAGTGAGCCGCATGCTCGTTTGCCCCCTCTCCTATAAAAATACTGCTGGATATCTATTGCTTTATTTTCCCTCTATTAACTCACGACAACCATAGCATGTTACGAGGCAGTAAATATTCTTAGCCGCTGCTACACGGCAATAATAAAAAATAAATTTGTAACAACGATCCAGAACTTATCACTGTATGAAAAGGGCCATTGCCACCACTGCGCAAGTGCACTAACCTATCATTTAACAACGCGCGATTACTAAACCACCACATGTTCACATCCACTACCACATATCGTCCAAGGGTTTCGTAAGAAGCGACAGAGGGAAACTGAAACAGGAGATGGGCAGCAGCATCTTCCTGATAATAACTCAAAAAAAAAACTGCGGTTACCAACCCGCCTGCGAAGCGTGGCAACTATGGCAAAATCCTCCCTATTAAGCAATCTATAGGAGATTCCTATGTTCAATAGTGGACTTTTATAGTCTTTAATGGAAATTCAACCGCGAAATAATTATCGTAAACGATATTTGGGTTACATTTTTAATATAATCTATATGTTTTGTAAGCATAAGTACATGCGGTACTTTGGGGTACAGCGGTTAAATTATATACAGTCTACTAAATCAAATATATCATCATAGTTTTTTTTTCATAAATCATTACAGGTTTTCAAAAGTCTACCCCTATAGATTACCTTATTGATATTAGCCACGTCAGAAGGTGGATTGACAATCACTTTTTTATTATTATATTTGAATTGTTATCTGGATGATGCTGCTGCTCACTTTCCTGTTTTATTTTCCCTCTGTCGCCTCTTACGACACCCACGAGATATGGGATAGTGGATACCCTTACGCTACCACTACACGGCGCAATTTATGCCGATACGTACATAGGACGCTATACTACGCGTCGCGTAGACAAAGACATGCTCGTGACGTATATATAACGTATATACGTCACGAGCATGTCGAGGTCGTCAGTGACGCGAACCCATAAATTTTTCCCCTACCAAAAATTGCTCAACGCGGCTAAAGAAGTTTTCATTTCAAAAGAATGAATGCATATTATTATCAAATAAATCTCCATTGTAATACAGTCTCGCGTCTTCTTTACCTTAACACTGTTTAAGTTGAACAAAGTGCAATGAAAAGTTGGAGAACTAAACTTCGAGTGCACTTCTTCGTGTGTCTGCGAGACGGAACGGTTTGTTGACAAAGCAAACCGACGCAATAAAATATCTTTATTTGTCTGTACATACTTAATTTGTGTGCACGGTTCTTGTACGAATTGATATTTGCCTTTAACTTTTTCTGTAGGTAATTTTGTATGGCTTTCAACCAGAAATAATATTGGTTTTAAAAAGTGCACGTTAATTAATAATTAAATGAATAATTTTGGCGTTTAGATTTTTTTATAGAATAAGGGTGACAAACAAGCACACAGTCCATCTGATGGTAAGAGGATGCTGTGTCTTATAGGCATCTACATCTTTCTTCGGTTACGAATAAAAATGCAGATGCATTGTACCTCTTAAGAAAAAGATAGAATGCCCCGTTTTCAGTAAAAAGGTTCTCTGGTTCTATACATTCACGATACACAGTGTCAATGAGCTGCTATTTCACGCTATTATTATGTGAGAGCGTGGTCCTTCCCCGTTTGAGCTGACTCATTCGTGATACAACCA
The DNA here is from genome assembly GCA_029286625.1 of Parnassius orleans. Classification (NCBI taxonomy): domain Eukaryota; kingdom Metazoa; phylum Arthropoda; class Insecta; order Lepidoptera; family Papilionidae; genus Parnassius; species Parnassius orleans. Next base: position 1,827,434 of record JAGSMP010000087.1, read on the forward strand.
TAATATAGCTGCAGCATGGCTCTGTATAATGAAAACTTATTTATATTTTATTTTTTCTGTTCTAAGTTAATTAGGCCTTGTCATACCACCATCGATTTTACGATAATCACGAGATTTTATTAAACACCCTTCTAATATACTTTATATGACACCGCATGTTTCACAAATAAAGAAGTTGCGTTTTTTTGCCACAAATTTATATAAATGAAAGAGTAATTATATTTAAGTATTTTTTTTATTAACAATTCCATTTTTAGTAATTATTAATAAAAAATTGTTAAATTTTTTAATTAAAAAAACGACTTGTGATTGGTTGTGACGTCCTTATATCCATTGAGGCTGTGAGCCAATCGCGATCTTGCTATACTTTTGTATTTTCTATATTCGAATCACCATGTGTCATAACAAAACATAATTTTATAACCTTTATTATGCAATGACTTTTTTTTAATTCTGACAACTTAAACATGCGTGTCTTATTATTTCACCATGAGGTGGCGTTACTAAAGCAATATAATGACGTCACTGGCGTTTGAATTTACATTTTAGGAAAACCATTTTTAATTAAAAATTTAATTTTTTATTATAACATTACAATATAAATCAATTGTTAATTTTTTTTTAATTTTTCTTAATTATTAAAAATAAAATAAAAAACATGCAAATTCTCTATTGAATAATATCAAAATTATCCTCGTAATAATTTTCCTTATCACCGGTAATGGATCTGAAAATATATTATTTATTCTATTATTAATTAATTTTCATTTATTTGAAAGCATCTCTGTTTCTGACAACCCATTTAGGCGGGAAAACTGAATTTTAATTGAACTCTAAACGTCGCCGAATTACACTTTATTTAAACATCATGAATATTGTAGCCTTTATATGGCATACCAATTATTGCTTTATTTAAATTTTGTTCCGTGCCCTTGACCTGTTTAGTAGTGTGTGTAAGACCACATACAAAAACCACTGGCAAAAAATGTTTGTTTTTTGTTACGAAGTTTGCCAAAAAAAATTTTACCTGGCCACTGAAAGTTATGCGAAAAAAGTTTTTATATACGAGATCAAGGGTCGGAAACCGGTAAAATTTTCAAACCGGTTTGGCTTGCAAGTACATGTGAACGAAATATTAAGGTTTCGTTCCAACGTAACCTTAATTTAACCGGTATTTTCAAATAAAGTTCCCATTGTGGTTAGTGTTCATTAACCGTTATTGAACACTATTTTTTCGTTCTTTAGATTTAAGGCAAGGCGGGGATAGAGGAATCCACCGACCCGCGCGCCGCCGCGCCACACACGCCAGTGGCAAGCGGCAGATAGCTACAAAATCACGTCGAGTTTCCGCCGATATCAAGCACCGCGGATCGTGATTCAAAAAACCGGTTTATTTTGTTTACAGAACAAAATGAATTCCGGTTTTGTTCTGAACATAAAGTTAACACAAAACCGTTATTAACCTTTATTAACCGTTATTTTTCAAACCGGTTCCGGGCCTTGCACGAGATACTGGCTGGTTGTTAATGTTGAACTAAATGATAACATCAAGGCCCGGATGGGAACTTTATTTGAAAATACCGGTTAAATTAAGGTTACGTTGAACGAAACCTTAATATTTCGTTCACATGTACTTGCAAGCCAAACCGGTTTGAAAATTTTACCGGTTTCCGACCCTTGGATAACATTTTACAAAATGCTTATCTGAAATGTTACAAATTAAAATATGACGCCTCTTAAAACGAGCTATCCTGGACAGTACACCGGGCACTTTCATTCACTTTCATTTAGCGAAATAAGTTTTAAAAACCATACTTGAAGAACTGAGAACTGATGGGGAAGAAAGTTTCTCGAATGGCAGCTTCGTGCGTGTGTACGTGAAGTTTGCGGTGACCCTCCAGTAGATCCAGTGACAACCTTGTAAGAGACCCAGCAAGTCGATGGATGCGGGCTTAGGACCGTGCTTTGTGGCAAGGGGGAGGCCCATTTTCAGCAGCGGATTTGTGATGGGCTGAAATGATGATGATGATAAGCTTTAAAATGCTCTCTTTCTCCTTCTCTCTCTCTTTTTTATGTTTTTGTAAGTTAAATATAGGTAATTAGATAAGCAAGCGTGAAGCAAGTCGTCCGATACAACTATCAACTTTCTTATAGGTCTACGCCTGGCATTGAACCTGTTACGGATTGATAAACTATGTGATGATTGTTTATTTTGTATATAACAAGTGGTGAAATTATAAATTTTGTACAACAGACTTCAATATAAATAAAATGAGAACATCATCAATGTAGTCGGAGTCAATTACATATGCATTATTAAGGATAACTCAAAAACTACTGGTCAGATCTTGATAAAACCATATGAGAAGCACCAGCTTTAAAATAAAAAAACAATCATCAAAATCGGTTCACCTAGAAAAAAGCTCTCAGGTAACACACATAAAAAAAATACAGTAGGATTGAGTACCTCTTTTTTTTGAAATCGGTTAATAATTAACAACATCAAGTCCGTGCTACAGTATATTAGACTGGCTCCATAGATCTAAATATTTATTTTATTACAGCTCATTATAATCCCACCGCTAAACAAAGAACTCCCGCAAGGAATGCCAAAGAACACGGTCCTGCGCCACCTGTATCTTTCGACTTCCTGCATGTCTTACCAGGTCTTTACTCTATCCAGTGGGTGTAGCATAACACTGCACGTGACAGTACGAGACAATCACACGAGAAACTTACTTCGCCATGGGTGAACGGTTCTTCAAGCTATGTTATCGTTCCATTGCCACTTTAGCCAACTGATCCGCTAGGCCATAGCCCAATAACTGATATATCAGTTACTCTTGATTTTCTGCGGATATCCTCTTTTCGGATTGTATCAAGCAAAAAAACTCCGAGCAAAGTCATCTCCATAGCTCGTCGGGTGACTTGGAAATTTCTCATGCATAAATTTAAGTTTGTTGTATGTTCTTGTGTGCAATAAAGAGTATAAATAAAATAAACAAAACTTGTTGTACTACGATGGATAGTATATATGTTTACATTTGCTTTGACATATTGATGACAGAGAAAGTAATTTTTCCAATAATGCCACACATAACGTCCGATAAAGCTAATCGTTACATCTTTTCCGTCCTAGTACTGACATTGCATATCTATTTTTATAATAATCTGTCTAGACATTACGCAATTTTTGCTATGACATTCAATAGTTCATTTCGTGAGGTCGGTGAACCAACATAATATCACGTATATTAGTCAGTTATGATAAATACAACTATGTTTATATTTGTGGATATCAGAATTAACGAAAGAAGTTAAAATAACTGGCTATCTTTAGTATTAGATATTTGTCATTCGTGGAACAAAATCAATCAACTTCAGCATTACAATTATAAGAAGCAAACACTCTCCACATAGTACTACCACCACTATCATCATCATCATCATCATCGTCGTCGTTGTCACCATCCTTATCTTCATAATCATCGTCATCATTACAACCCATCTCAAGACCACTCCTGAACAAAGGCCTCCCCCAAGGAAAGCCACAAAGCACAGATCTGAATCACCTGCATTTATCTCGTGGGGCCGCCTTATACCACCACGAGGTTGCCACCTTTCTTCACCATTGGTTGTCAGTTCTTTGAGGTATATGGCCGGCCCATTGCCACTTCAGGTCCGTTGCGTTGTGTCGGTTACAATAGTTTTACTGTGGACATCCTCATTACGAAGTCTCGTGCAGAGAAACTCCGAACATAGCCATCTCCATTACTCGCCGAGTAGCTTTGAGATTCATAGCCAGCAATGAAGTACCACGTCTCAGATCCATATGTCATCCACTGGCAACACGCACTTGTTGTACACTCTTGTTTTTACGTTTGAGGTATATGTGACAGAAGATCTTATATAATTTAGCTTAGGTAATATTTTTATTTTTATATTTTATTATGTCTTCACTGTCACCACATCACAACACCACAACACAACACTCAACACCAGTGAGGAGATCACAGTCTGCAAAATTTTCATTTTACATTTTAGTTCGCGTAATATCCACGGGACTTGTTTAATGCAACAGACTATATTTTAAACCTGAGACCTCAGAGTAAGTACAAGCATAGAGGAAATCCTAAAATAAGAAAAAAAAATAGTATTTGAACTCTTTATGCGTGTGTTATTTTACCTGGAACAAAATAAGTTAGCTGTATTATTGTTCACCTTCTTTCTCTCACAAGGTTGTTGCCTTTTTTCCATTCCATAGACACCGCAATTGATGTGCTATTAACGAAACAAAAAACGCTGTGGATAAACTCATGTTGTCTATGTCTTAGTAAAATTAAGGATCATGATTGTTTCGGTTCGTATAATGCTTATTAATATCAATAAACGTAAATTGAACATAAAAAAACATCATATAACTACAAAAGCGTAATCGAATTTTATAAATTTTATACTATCGTGGTAGGATGAAAGAAAGAATGAAAGAACATAATATTTATTTATTGTTACAACTATTATAAAACCTTAATTTACGAAAAATAAAAACCCTTAAAAAAATAAATATGGATTGGAGCAACAAAAGGCCACCGACTCAGAATAATAGTACAGTTACAGATTTACTGCAGCGCTGATATTCTGTCAGAGCCACATAAGATGCCTCGCGAGCATCACTGGATATAACTTATTAATGATAAAATATACCATTGAAAAGATGTCTAAAAATCTACATAAATTCAGCCAGTATGTTTCTACCAAATATCCCTAGCCTTATTACGGGTTTCACAGCAAACAACTAAGTACCTAATTGAAAATATTTTATTAATTTATTTATGTCTAATCGACACTGGGTTCGCCTCCTCTTTTCTCGCTCCACTACATCTACTAATAAATCGATTGCGAACGTATTACCCATTTTCCTCTCTGCTCCCTCAAGATATAATCCATAATTCATTCATTTATTACAGCCTGTTTAAATTCCACCTTAACATAGGCCTCTCCCATAGATTGCCTCAAATTGGGGAGGGATGTTTGCCATAGTTCCCTCTCATGGTAGGAGGGTTGGCAAACGCAGCTTTTAATTTTTTTCAGTTGATATCAGAACGATTTTGCTGCCTATCTCCTGTTTCATTTCCCTCTGTTGTTTCTTACAATACTCACGGGATGATATGTTCTTTTAAGTTTGAGGAAGTGGATTCTCTTAAGCCGTGGCTACACGACATTATCAAGATCCTGCTCCAGTGCACAGTAGTGAACTTCAACTTCACACCATGATTTCAACTGCCTTGTTGGTCTAGTGGTCGTAAAGGCGACTGACATATTGAGGTCCCGGGTTCGAATCCCAGGTCGGGTCAAAATCAGTTAAAAGCGACAAGAAATTCTCAGTCAGGAAGTTGGCGGTGTTTTACCCCCGTGCCTCGGAAAACACGTAAAGCCGTTGGTCCAGCGCCTGATCTCTCTCCGATCGTGTCGGTTTACCGTCCCATCGGACTATGAAAGTGAGGGAATAGAGAGTGCACCTGTGATTGCGCATACACTTGGGCTATAATCCTGTCCTGCGCAGATGGCTAGTCTACGTGGAGACTGGTTGCCGTGACCGCAATTCGGTCTGGAGGACATTATTATTATTATTGTGATTTCGAAATATTTTCTTCTTTCTTTTTTTTAATATATGAGAGGGGGCAAACGAGCATAGGGCTCACCTGATGGTAAGTGACTACCGCCACCCATGAACAACTGCAACACCAGGAGATATGCAGATGCGTTGCCGGCCTTTTAAAAAAGAGTAGGCTCTTTTCTTGAAGGTCTCTAAGTCGTATCGGTCTGGAAAAATTGCTGGTGTTAGTCGATTCCACAAGGAAGTTGTGCGAGGAAGAAAACGTCTTGTAAATCGCACAGTAGTGGACCGCTAATCATCCAGATGGTAATGGATGGTATCTCGTGTTCTGTCGCGATGTGCGATGGTGAAATTGAGCGGCTGGAATTAGTCCGAACAATTCCTCTGAGCACTCCCCGTGGCAAATACGCAACGCAGATATAGCTTTCTAGATGGTTCTGTTTTTCGCAAAATAAGTGATAAATCAGAATATAAAATAGAATAACAAACGAGATCCAACTCGCTCACTATTTGAACCCTGGTCTTTATAAATTAATAAAAATTTAACAAAAAATTCAATACCGTGTGCGAATGTCAATACTTATTATTCACACCTCATTAACTAAAACTTTTTAAAATTTGCGACATGAATACTTGCAATGTAATCTACGACTTCATACGAATATATGTTTACCTAGTGAATATGGATCGGTAATATAATTATCATTACCTGATTTCGATAACACCTCACTTGATCGCTTGAATAATAATTCTCGTCCTATTTTATTTTTATTTTTAACATAATATATTATAGACATAATAAATAAAAAACAAATATGTAAAGTATATCGATATCGATGTTGATTGTTATCATCATTAAGACCGAAAACTCTATAGATCAAAGACGTTATATCTCGTAAAATATTATTACTACATAAGGATGTTTTTTTTAGTAAATCAGAAGATACGAATGTAATTAACATAATAAAATCCTCAAGACCGAATTTCGGCCACGGCGGCCAGTTTCACGAAGACTAGCCATCGGCGTAGGACAAGATTATGCCCCCCAATGCCTTCACTCACATAGTCCGATGGAACGGTAATTCGACACGACCGGAGAGAGATCAGGCGCAGGACCAACGACTTTACGTGCCTTCCAAAGCACGTAAAGTCGTTGCAAGGGGTGGAACACCGCCAACTTCCTGCTTTCAGGCTACTGTTACTGATAATTTCTTGACAGAAAAACCCAGTAACTGATTTAGGCCCGACTCGGGATTCGAATCCGGGACCACCAGACCAACAAGGTAGTTGACGAGTGATGAATGTACTTACTCTCATATTGGGCGTAGTATAATAAAACCAATGGTGATCACTTGTCATTTCAAACTCTACGCATGAATTGAACATGCAGCATCTTTAAATAGGTTTTGTCCTTTTGCTATACCTGAAAATTAAATAAGAAAAAGCAAGGCAAGTATATTGACTCCCTTCATGTAGAATTATAGATTCCCTTTAAGGACACATATGTATGTTATGGCCCTAAGCCTGGGGCACTAATAATTAACTACTTTTTGTAATACGACTAATTTAAGTATCCATCATCATCATCATCATCATCATTACAGCCCTTCACAAGTCCACTGCTGAACATAGGCCTCTCCCAAGAATGCCACAAAGCACGGTCCTGAGCCACCTGTATCCATCGACTTCCTGCATGTCTTACCAGGTCGTCACTCCATCTAGTGGGGAGTCGCCCTACACTTCGCCTACCGGTACGAGGCTGCCACTCGAGAACCTTTTTTCGCCATCGGTTGTCGGTTCTTCGAGCTATATGGAGGGCCCATTGCCACTTCAACTTTTTAGTCCGTTGGGCTATGTCGGTCACTCTGGTTCTACTGCGGATATCCTCATTTCTAAGTTTACCATACAGAGAAACCCCGAGCATAGCCCTCTCCATAGCTCGCTGAACAAATTTGAGCTTCCTCATACTGTCAGCAGTGAAGGACCACGTCTCAGTTCCATAAGTCATCACTGGCAACACGCACTGGTTGTACAGTCTTGTTTTCAAGTTTTGAGGTATACCTGGTGAGAAGATGTGTCGTAATTTCCCGAACGCTGCCCAGCCGAGTTGAATCCGTCGATTGACCTCTCGAACTTACCTAGTCGGACTATTTGTCCCAGGTAAACATACTCGTGTGACATGGACGTTATACATGATCTTTGTTTTGTCCATGTTCACCTTAAGACCTATCCGTTGGGAGGCACTATTGAGGTCATTGAGTAATTCTCCTCCAGGGATTCTGCCATAAGGACTATATCGTTCGGCAAATCGAAGGTGAGTGATGTACTCGCCATTGATGTTAATGCTGTATCCTTTCCAGTCCAGTAGCTTGAAAACGTCTTCCAATACAACGGTGAAGAGTTTCGGGGATATAACGTCACCCTGTCTTACATCTCTCTGCAGTTGGATAGGTTTCGTACTCTGGTTCTGTACTCGGATAGCCATCGCAGCCCTACTGTATAAACACTTCAGCACTTCGATATACCGACAGTCAACTTGGGACCTCTGAAGGGACTACTCCACCGCCCAAATTTCGACGGAATCAAAGGCTTTCTCATAGTCCACATACGCATACGCTATACGCACGTGGTCTATGGTGTTAAAGCCATTTCGGAAACCGGCTTGTTTGGGACGCTGGAAGTCGTCGAGTCTGCGTGCGAGACGATTCACAATGACTGTCGAAAACAGCACGTAGACACGGCTCAAAAGGGAAATCGGTCTATAATTCTTCAAAAGAGCATTGTCGCCTTTCTTGAAGAACAAGACCACCGCACTTCTGCTCCACGCCTCTGGAGTAGTGCCACCATGGACGACGGAATCAAAGAGCTTCTGAAGGACTTCAAGTACCGGTTTTCCACGCGCTTTCAGAAGCTCCGCTGTAATTCCATCCTCGCCTAGGGACTTGCCGTTTTTAAAGTGCTGGAGAGCCATTCTAATCTCGCTCAGATTGACGTCCGGGATATCATCGGAATAGTATCTACTCAACCGTCCACGGTGACTACAGTCCCCAAAAATATTATTACCTCACCTGTCCATGGTGACTACAGTCACCAAGCGACATCTTTCGGGTTAAACGTGTACAGCGCAAAAGATAGCTGTTATTAATACAGTAAAAAATTATAGATGGTGCTTTTGTTTGTGAACTGTTAAAATGTGAGATATTCGATCAAAAATGTGATAACTTTTCTGTTTTTATACCTTATTTCTAATGTTATTGTACATCAAACTGATTGTGAAGATATATTCTTTAGGAAATATGTATCATTACGACAATTCCAAAACGTTTACATATAATAATTTAGCTCGACATTTTAATCACTATATGCGATCATCGTTTATTGATTATACGTTGTTTAAAAGGTATTCTAATCAGTTTTTTGTGATAAATGAATGTTAAATATAAAGGAATGCTTCACTATTAACACGTTGATAGCCATTAATAAACGAAATATCTGTTGAGATGTGCCTAGAAATTATTAAAACTTATTTTTATTTATTTATTTACTTATTTATTAAAATTTATATTGAGTTAACATTATATACTTATGTATATTGAGTATACAATATATTATTGATATTGGTGTCATTTTAAAGGGAATATCATGTACTATTATAATATAAAATAATTTCTACAGTAAATATTATAATTTTCTTGTAAAACTCGAAATTTAAAATAAATACGATTTTTTTTGATATTTCCATTATTAAGCGTTATTTTCAGCCTTTATTTTTAATTTGACCAATTTTCTTTTAACATAATTAAATTTTGAATTATTTGAGTCTTTTGAGAATATTTTTTATTTGAATGTAGCTATAGTAGTTTTTCAGTAGTAATCGTTTTTGTTGAGACAAATCGGACAAGGCGGTCGTAAAAAAATAGTGACATTTAATGCGCGGACAGGTGAGGCGAGAATCACTTCACACATTATTTTATTGTAATTTTAATTAAATAATTTTATTTTATTGTTATTTTTTTAATAAGGCTTATCAACTAAATACATAAAAGAAACTTATGATATCACGATGTTTGGAAAAATACATTATACATATGCATTTAAATTAAAGGTAGATATTGGTTGTTTTACATAATAAATATAATTTTTTTAATTAGTACAGAGAAAAACAATATGAAAGAATTTGAAACTAAAAATAATACTACTATATATAATATATAATATAATATAGTAATAATTTAATTATCCATTTAAAAGAAAAGGCTTAAGGAGGACTACTTGTTGGAATTAAGCTATAATAACTCAACACCTACACGATATTGGGAAACAAACGTGTCTGTCGAGCTTACATCCTATCAAACATCGCCGGCAACTCAACAAATCCACCTCAATTATGCAGATAGCATCAACTCAGGGGCTCGTACAATTACTACACTATCTAAAGACAAATCAACATGTACCGCACAAATAGATTTTATATCTTTTTACCTCTCTAAGTTATAAACTAAAGCGTTAAAAGATTTTAATAGATTAGGGAAAATGTTTCTGCTACACATTTATTACAATATAATGTATGTAATTACACAATTAGAACGTTTAGTACACGTCAGAACAGAGAAGAGTGATGAAATGCATGTTAAACACCATAGTGAATTTAGGATCTAAAGAGTTCAGATGATTGTCCAATTATACTTCGTGCTTCGTCCTCTAAATTAGTAATTGGAAATTATTTAACACATGTTGTATCACGTCTAGGATTTACCACTCGCACTAAAGTTGAGAATCTGAAAATTAAAAACCCTCCTTTCCCCTTCTTCCTCCGGTCACAGGAGTGGGGATAACCCCACTCCCGCGGACCACCCACGGACTCCGCTCTCGATATGTCATTCGCAGCTTAGTGCTTCACCACTCAACACCTCTCTATTTTTAAATTGTGTTCAATTTTGTTTAATATAGTGTTTTGATATCAGTGAAATGCTGCGATTTGCTGATATTATGTCAAAAAGTAGGTGATACTTAAAACAAAAAATAAAGAAACTAAAGTACAAATTACAGCATCACTAAGGCGCAAAGATAGAATACCAAGCAAGACTCCGTGTGATTCGCCGCTGGACTTGGATTAACTGGAAGGTAGGAAATAAATCAAATAAAATGGGTTCGTTCTTTTCAAGGGGAATGTAACATAATCCCAAAAAAAGTTGGCCACTTTTTTTTCATAGGAACTGTAACACATAGTGTCTTTAAGAAAGTAAGGTTCGTTCACTTTAAAGGAACTGAACAGACACCTTTCAAATAATATCCGATAAAGAAGAATAAAGTAAGGTTCGTCCATTTTTTTTTATAGGAGAGGGGGCAAACGAACATGCGGCTCACCTGATGGTAAGTGACTACCGCCGCCCATGAACAACTGCAACACCAGGGGAATTGCAGACGCGTTTTAAGAAGGAGTAGGCTCTTTTCTTGAAGGTCCCTAAGTCGTATCAAACTCATTTCGAAGGAACTGAACACACACCTTTCAAATAATATCCGTTACTGAAGAATGAATTCATAATTATTTCTTTGGTTTCTGTAATAAGATTTTGAATTACCCTGTTTGTAAAAAAAAAAAACCTTTTTAGATTAGCCCAATGAGAAACCGCTAACACGAAGAAGCTTAAAGGCAATCCTAAGGAACCCATTGGGCTAGGTGGTCCGATTAGACCTGTACTTGCAAAGAAATTATTGCAAAAATTAGATATTCGCCTGCAACATACAGCCACATCAAGCTTAGACAATGAGACCGTAAAGAGCTCTGTGCTTAGTACTTTATTTATTTATTTTTATTTATTTATTTGTTATTTATTGTAACATTTTACAACTAAGGTAACAATGGGCGGACTTTATGCCTGTCGGCATTCTCTGCCTACCTTTATCCTAGCCAACTGCATAAAATTGGCGCTATAAAACGAATGACAAGATAAAGGTACCCGAGTCTGCTAAAACCAGAAGCTTAAGACTGGAAGCATGCCTCGACTAGCCATTGGTATCCGTTGGGGCTTCAGAGGGGGAGCCAAGTACTCACATTGCTACCGCCCCACCTACGATGGGCGGTCCACAATCTCCTCGAGATCATCGCGATGTCTATCTACAGATAAGGTAAATAATTTCCAGTTACTAATCTATTCGGACGAAGCACCTCGTATAATTATGATAGAACTTCACTTAAGGTAAGTTCGTTTAATCATTAATTATATTGTATATGTATGGAATATTTGCCGTGGATGTCATAAGAGGTGATAGATGGAAACTAAAACATAAAGTGGGCAGCAGCAGCTCTTGATAACAAGTCAATTGTATAATAATTTACTTTTATTTACGTGAACAATACACACGAATAAAACTACTTTTACGGATTTTATCGCGTACTAAAGTAAAATTAAACGCGATGAAATTCGTAAAAATAGTTTTATTCAAAACAATAATAACTAAAAATATCGGTCGCCAGCCTGCCTGCTAAGCGTGGCAACTACGGCAAATATTCCCCAATATTATAATCTATTGGGGAAGCCTGTATGCGGCAGTAGACTTTTGTTCGGCTTAATGATGATAATGATGATTAAGTTTGAAGAACACTCAGAAATACAATTGGTCTCAGACGTCTCAGATCCATTTATGTCATCACCGGCTACTGGTTGTACGCCCTTGCTTTCAAGTTTTGGGTTATTCGCGATGAAATGTGTCATAATCACCCGTACGCCCTACCGAGTTGGATCCGTTGATTAATTCTCGTTCGAAGTTGGACTTACCTATTCGTCAGGGACTTCGAGCGTACTGCTCCTAGCAAATACCGACATAGGTGTGATATGGACGTTACACATGACCATTTTGTTTCCATGTAGAACTTAAATCTTAAAACTTGATTTGATGTAAATACGGCAGCACTTATAAAAAAGTGTAAACCATTGTTAATAATTCAAGAAAATTAGATTCTAAGGTACAAAAAATTTTTTAGACGTCGACTTTGAAATTGATCGAAAATCAATTAGAAATAAATAACGTACCAGCCAAGGTAGCTCAAGGAATAAGTGCTAGCCGTAAATTTCACAGAACGCAAGCAGCCCAGGTTTGATCCTCGCTGACACTAATGAATGAAGATTTTCTAAAATGGTTCAAAACTGCTAACACATCATTACAGTTATTTCTATCTTCATTTCATTAGTTAGTGTGTTATTTATCATATACTATAATATTATATTTGAGGATTGGCGTATGTGTTTGTATGGATGTATGTATTCTTGTAGCGTAATTTCATTCTCTTAGGTATCATTTAAATATGTGTGTATATATGTTTACTATTATAATATTTTTATTATGTTCTCTGTAAACGCCTTAGTAGTGTTATCACTGGACAAAGGTTGACTGGCTGAAAATGTTTTATTTTGTAAGGTTCAATAAAAATAAATAAATAAATTAAGTGGTAATTGCAATTTTATATGCCACGTGCTTGACGATGAATAAAAACATCGTGAGTAAACCTGCATGTCTGGGATATAATAAGTATTTAAACAAGTAAAGGTCTTCTTTTCTGCTAGGAGTCTGGGTTGATAATGTGAGTCCCCTCATGATCTCCTCTATTCTCAAACACTTCCTCCCAGTCATAACTCATATATTCAATTTTTCTCTGTTGTCTGTGGTCTTTCCTGCTTCTTGGCGTAAAGCTTATATTATCCTTCTTTCCAAAATTGCAAACTGCACTCAAGTCAACAACTATAGACCTATTTCTATCTTACCCTTTTATCAAAACTTCTTGAATCTATAGTTCACCTACAATGTCTGCCTATATTTGTAGAAATAACTTGCTATCTCAGTTTCAATCTGCCTTTTGGCCTGGATACAGCACAACCACTGCACTCCTCAAAGTCACAGAGGGCATTCAGGAGGGCATGAAGAATAGAAAGGTCACAGTACTTGTACTGATTGATTTTACCAATGTATTTATCATGGTTTTTTTATAGGATAAGGGTAACAAACAAGCACAGAGTCTACTTGATGGTAAGTGGTTGCTGAGATGATTGACTAAGATGGAATGCCTCGTTTCCAGTAAAGAGGGTCTCCGGTTCTCTACACTTACCATACGAAACACAACAGCGTTAAGCTGCTATTTTACGCTGGCATTCTGTGAGAGTGTGGTCCTTTCCCAGTCGAGCCGACCCACTCATGCTACAACTATGCTACTAATATAGCTGCACCATGGCTCTTCCACATAAAAGAACCATGATATCCACCTTGCCATGCTTCAAAATCTCAAATTTTCCTCTACTGTTGTAGACTGGTTTTCTTCCTACCTTCGTGGCTGTTAGCAAGCTGTTATTAACGGTCGTGAATATCTGACTCGTGTTAACTCTCGCGTGCCACAAGGTGGAATATTATCTCCACTTTTGTTCTCCATTTCTATAAACCTTCTCTCTTGTCAACTTAGCTACTCTTACCATCTTTACGCTGATGACCTGCAAATTTATACTCAAGCAGACGTCAACTCTTTCAGTAATGCTATTGTCAGACTCAATATAGAATTAAAGAACCTCCACAATTGGTCTCGTAAGTTTGGTATTAGTGTGAACCCCAATAAACGCCAGGTAGTGTTCCACAATTGTCTAATCTTGACGCCAGTTGCGTTCCGCCTGTCACGTTTGATAGTTCTATCATACCGTATAAAAATCTAGGTGTCTACTGTGCCACATCCTTATGTTGGTCCACCCAAATTCCGAATATCAGATGTTCTATTTTTGCTAAGCTCGGTGCTTTAAACCGTCATAGGAACTTTATTCGGATCAAAGTAAAGATAACTCTTGTGCAATCTCTTATTTTGCCCTTTATTGATTAAGTGCTGTTCAAGCTGGATCGTCTTATTAATAACTGTATCTGTTTTATTTTTCATCTTCGCAAGTTTGATTATGTATCTCTATTCCGCACACGGCTTAATGGCTTCTTATTTGTCAGAGAAGACACATTAGGATGCTTAACACAGCTTTTTCCATTTTATTCGATAACCACTATCCGAATTATCTGAAACATAAGTTTCAGTTTCTGCGCGACACCCATGGCAGACAGCTTCGTTCATCAGAGACTCTTGCTCTCTTCATACCCTTCACCGTTTGGGTTTTATATCTTTATCGTTTGTTGTCCAAGCCACGCGGCTAAGGAATGACCTGCCTGAAAGTTAAGACAACCTACCTGCAAACAAACATTTAAGACGAATGTTAAGTGTTTGTTTGCAGGTAGTTTGTCTTTTTCGGGCTCATTTACTACATTTATTATTGTAGTTATCTCAGTTTTAGTTTAATCAGTATATTATGTATGTTATATTATATTATATTTAAATTGGCGATATATTGAAAATGGGCCAGATTAGGAGTACCCTTAACCGACGAGCGTGTATGCGTAGATATATCGATGTAAAGGAGGCGAGAGAGGTGTGCCAGGATCATGCCAAATGGAAGTCCGTAGTCTCTGCCTACCCCTCTGGGTGACAGGCGTGAGTGTTTATGTTATGTTATGTTATATTATATTTTCCTAAAATATTTTTATCTACATTTTTTATACCTCATTTAGAAATAGATGGATTGGATATCTACATATATCCTCGATTAAGAATCAAAATACATTGCATTGTTACCCTGTGAATTAGGATGGAGTGCATCGTTTCCAGTAAAAAGAGTTTTCCTGTTCTCTTCACTCACCATACTGTGAGAGCGTAATCCTTCTCCAGTCGAGCTGACCCATTCGTACTCCAACTATAATATAGTTGCAGCATGACTCTACCACGTCGGAATGACGATTAAGGGTATAACCGGGCAGCAAAAAATTACTGAAGCTCGAACTCATTATATCTTTGAAAAATAGGCGAAATCATCATCTCGTATTCCCCCGTTACCTCCTAAAAACTGGACCGGTCGAACTCATTACATCTTTGAAAAATAGGCGAAATCTCGTATTCCCCCGTTACCTCCTAAAAACTGGACCGGTTTTGAACAATATAAAAATTTCTTTTCTTTCTTTTTTCTTTTTATAAAACGTTACCCCCACACTAGGATTTTCTCCTGTATCGTGGAGGCAGTTTACAAACATAAATTGCACGAGGACAAACATCCAGACCCGGAACAATTATTTGTAGGCTACAAATACTTGTTCCGTGCGGGATTCGAACCCGCGGCCCCCAGCGCAACAACTCATTGCTAAGCCACTGCGCCACGGAGCCGTCTGTAGTTATGCCTGTATGATGTTTTAATTTTTATATTCGTCAATTTTATTTCATGCATGTATGTACACATCCAGCTATACATTATTGTAATACATCCATCAAATAAAATTATGTATGGTAATAGTGATGTATTACATATTCTAGTTTTTAAGTAAAAGTAAAGTAAATATACGTCCCACTGCTGGGCACAGGCCTCCTCTCATTTCTGAGAGGGTTTTAGGGCAAGGAAATGTCTGCCGCGCTGCCCCAATGCGTGTTGGCGAACTTCACATGTCTTCGAAATATTTTTTTTTGATTTCTCAGACATGCAGGTTTCCTCACGATGTTTTCCTTCACCGCCGAGCACGTGGTAAATCAGCACTTAAAATTGCAATTAACAATTTCATTGGTGCCGGCGGAGATCGAACCCCGGTTGCTCGCGTACTGTGTAACTTACAGCGAGCGCTAACCATCTGAGCTACCACTCTAGTTTTTATAATAATTAATTTATGAAGTAACACAAAATAAAGGGACGTGACAGTGGTATAACATACAGTATGTGCAATTATATATATTATTTATAGTGCGATATACCATCTAGGGCTTCATTACCACTTACCATCAGGTGGGATTTTGGTCAAGCACTGTCTTATAATGAGTAAAAGAAAGCTCGTATAAAACAGAGGAATACGTTTATATAGATAAATCGCAGTCCGCAGATATTTTCTTAAGGCTGGATGTTCCTGTTTTTGTCTTTTTGAATTGGTTTTTGATAGGCAAATTATTAAATTAAGAATCTGAAAAAAAATATTTTAGATACATTTTTCTCCTTACGATGTACCCAGTCAATATACGATACAATACAATTTTCTTGATAGAAAAAAATACCGACCTACGTTCGATTTGCGTTTTTTCTACAAGCCAAATTTGATTTTAAACAAGTACTAATATTCCTTTTTTTCTCCTATAAATAATATCAATTTATAGGCAATTCATTTTGGAATTGATTCTACCCAATCGTTTTTTTTTCATCACATTTATTAAAAATTATCGATTTTTCAATTGATTTTCGATCCACGCGTCCCTTGTCAGTGTCCCGCGAAACGTTGTCGAGGTAAGACTTGTGCCAAATTTTTGCGCGAATCGCGAAAGAAATATGGTAAGTTACCTAAATTTATTTTCAGCGCCGCGCCGGTGGTATCCACCGTACGTAAATACCTATTGCGCTTGGAACACCTGGCCTTAAGGCAAATCCTTTTAACAAAGAGAGAAGCCCATATTCAGCTGTAAGCTGATGCAAAAGAATTACAGACTGTGAAGCTTATAATCTTATTCCTTCTTTTGATAATACATCTGTGATTGTTATTTGAATGTGGTTGCAGATATTTATAAGCTGTGTATCCACTTTTTTTTATTTATTTAATCTTTAATGTTAACACCATAATAAGTAGGGTAACAATAGGCGGACTTTTCTCTGCCAGTCAACCAGTGAAGTTAGTTTAAAACAGTCCTTACTTGGCGCTCTTCTTACGTTTTCAGGCAAAGAGTTCTAAATCCGATAAACTGTTAGCTCTTTTGTCGCTGTAATATAGTTAAAACCTAGCTGAGTCCACGATTACAATTATCATATATGCATTCTACTAATAAATATATTATATTATGTCCAAGTGTTTACAATAATACACTATTTTCACATATATTTTCCACCCGACTTAAATAAAACAAACACAAATGTTAATCCAAGCCTATGTCAATATATCACTGAAAACCACATACGAATTAGTTCAGCCATTGTGGAGATTAACGTGCACAAAGGCACAGACTTGAAGACAAAATTCTGTATATAATTAAGTATATTATATGTATAGATATACCCAAGCAAGTCGTCAAGTATTCGCTTCCGCCCCCGCTACATTTTAACACTTACGTAACGCCTAATACTTGCCATAAATATTTATTGCTTGCATCAGATGGGGGTGACTCCAGGCGTCACAGATTTGTAAGAGTTTGTCCATCAAATGTCTATTTTTGTAGCTTAAATTGAGTAAATAAATACCTTAATAAATTTACTACATCAAATATTTTGATTTTATACTTTTCGTGGTGACCCAAAGCTTGTGCATTTTTTTCGTCCCATTGCTTTACGTTAAATTAAATTTTTTCTTCTTCTAAAAATGTCTCCGCCTTTGCAGGGAGGATTAATGATCGCAGAACCAGAAGTCTCAGTCTAGATTTTTAATTTTCTGACCTTAACTAGATGGTTACACCGTCATCAATTGGAAGTGATAAATTCTTGCAATATCCTATAATCTCCTCTAACGAATACCATATTAATATGTCATATTATTTATTTGACTGCCTCATTGGTCTAGGGGTCGTAAAAGCGGTTGCTGATCACGAGGTCCCGGGTTCGAAATCTGGGTCGGGTCAAAATCAGTTATTGGGTTTTTCTGTAAGAAATTCTCATAAGCAGCCCGGTGTCAGGAGTAGATTTGAAGGACATTATTAGTCTATGACCCCATTTCTTCCGTAGGTCTCGTAAGAGGTGATTATGGAAACCCCAGAAAGAAACATAATATAAATAATAATAAAATAAATTGCGTTATTTTCTATTTAAACGGAATGAATTGTTATACATTTAATGGAACTATCGTTTAGTGGTAGTTTGGGATGTGAGCCAACATGCGAATGTTATGCGAGCGCTATTTGCATGCTCACATCAAATAATACTATCATAGAGATGTCAACCGAACGCTTTATGGACTTTTTCATGAGAGAATAATTCAATAACGCTGCTATTCAATTAATTTAGAGTAAAACAATTAGCACTCAAATTTAAGTAAATTTATCACACAGCTTAATATTGTATTCTTATTGAGAGAGCCTACGATGACACCGTGTAATGGCGGTGTAAGAATATCCACTACCCCATATTGATGAGCAGCATCTTCCTGGTAACAACTCAAAATAATAAAAAACTGCGGTTGCCAACCCGCTTGCCAAAGGCGGCAACTATGGCAAAATCCTACCTATGAGGAAATCTATCGGGAGGCCTATGGGACGATGATGCAGGTATTTTATAACTTGTTTATTAATCGTATTAGGTCTTAAAACACCCAGAAATTAGCCACGTAAGTAGGTATTGCTTGTCGTGTGGTGAAGGCTTAAAATATTCTAACCTATATCACACCGTGGGCATCGTAGGAGGCGACAGAGAGACATTAATCAGAAGATGGGCAGCATCATGTTCTCGATAATAACTCAAAATAATGAAAAACTGCGGTTGCCAACCACGCTGCGAAACGTTGCAACTATGGAAATAGCCCCCCCCCTCCTCCTCAAACCCCCCCCCCCCCCCGCCCCTATAAGGTAATCTATAGGATAGAACTTTGTTTAATAATGAACTTTTAATAGATAGAATTAATGAATACGTAAGTATTCATTAATTCATTCATTACTGCCTTATAATAAATTAATGAATACCTAAGTATTCATTCATTCATTATTAGGCAGTAAGTATTCATTAATTCATCTCAAATTAATTTACTTACCGATTCCCGACCTATGTTATCCGATCAATTGGAGAATTACCACGCTTTCATATGCTGAAAAAATAATTATGTACCATTGCATGCCATAAGACTCCCATTAATTGTGTATTGCTGTGCCAAATACCACTGCTGAACATAGGAATGCCAAAAAACACGGTCCACAGCAAAGCCACAAGCATCTATCGACTTCCTTTTCTCTCACTACGCCGTCACTCCATCTCTTGGTGGGCCGCCCTACACTTCGCTTACCGTTACGAGGCTGCCACTCTAGAACCTTTCCTCCCCGATTCTACGAGCTATATGACCCATTGCCATTTCAGCTTATTGATCTCCATTGTGCTTGTCGATTACTCTGATTTTACTCATTAAGAAGCCCATCGCGCAGAGAAACTCAAAGCATAGCCCTCTCCATAGCTCGCCGAGTGACTTTGAGCATCCTCATACGGCCAGCAATGGAGGACCACGTCTCGATCCATAATTCATCACTAGCAACACGCACTGGTTGAACACTCATCACACGGTAATAATATTTTTATAAAATTCGTGATAAAACAAAATCCTATCAAGTTTTGCTGAAATAAAATCAAATATTTCGCTAAAACGGGAAATCATATCTAACGTATCGCTTACAATATATCTGAGCATTTTATCTTATTACCGCCATCAGACGCTCGAGATCGAAACGTCTGTTGGAATTGTTTCTCCAAAAATTTGCGCGTCCTGTATATTATAGTGTTATTGTACATAATATCAGATTCTCAATTTTATGTTTTATTCACTACTATAATATAATTATGTATTGTGCGCTAATTCTATGCCGTATATAATTTATTATTCCAGCAGGGCTAGCATGGGCAGGATACAATTTATCCCCGGGGAAAGGAGAAAATATTTGTCCCCTCGCTTAGTTTTATCCACCCTTAGGGCATGGGCACACCGGTGGATATAATATCCACAGTAGATAAAATGCGAGATAGACTTAGACTTAGATAGATTTTTTGTATGAATATAAACTTCAACCCACGTCCAATGAACTAGGATAAAATCATAACTTTCAAATGTCAAAAAAGCATAATTTTTTATCTTTTATTTAGCTCCATGCTACGGACGGGGGATATATGTCTACTCGTTATGTCAAACGGGGATATACTTCTCCCGTTTCACATAACAAGATAATTTTATCTCTTGTCAGTGGACATAATCGGGGGATAAAATTTTTGTCCCCCGTCCATGCTAGCCGGGCTGAGGTTTGTTTTTATAACACTCAAAACATGTATCATTCATCATATTATTTTCGACTATATGATAACTGACTGTGTAGTGGCGTGTCGTAAAATCCGATAGAGGGAAACACCTGGAGATGGACAGCAGCGACTTTCAACAAGTTAAAAAAAGCTGTGGTTGCTAATCCGCTCGCCAAGCGTGGCAGCTTTGGCAAATAACCCGCTATAAGGGAATCTAAAAGGAAAGTTCTTATGTATAGGCTATAACCAACGGTAATGGTAACGGATTAAGACGACTCAAAATGTAATTTTTACGTTACTCTTCGCAAAATAATATTTTTAACATTTAATCATTTGGAACGGTATTTGAGGTGTGAGGTTTGCGGTTGTAAGAAAAACTGTATTTCTTAACATAAACATTTAAAAAATATATTAATATAACTTATTTTATTTAGAATTTAAATTAAAAAATAACTCATGTTACCTTTTCTCTAAAGAATTTTACTTTTCATGCACATCCGGGTAACTTTTGACAAGAGGCCACAGGCAACACGCTCACAACCTCGAGAAGTAAATAGTATATTCAAAGCTTTGAATTTTTTTTGAGCCTCTTTAAGTCCTCCTTTCATATCAATCACTAACGATTACTTTACTCTATCCATACACTTCCTTTTTTATGAATTGAAATGACAAACGAACTTACAGTTCACTTGATGGTAAATTACTATTACAGCATGTGGTAACCGGCAACCAACTTCAAATAAAGAAGACTTAATATGCGTTGTCACCTCTAAGGACTACGATAGAATGTCTCACAGACTGTAATTGTACTGGCTCTATAATAACATAATCTTCTAATGGCGAAAGTAAGCTGTTTAAATTGTACTTAAGGTTTTCTCTTACTGCCTTGTTCCTGTTCAGTAGATTAGTAGCTGTTTTATTTGTAAAGATAGTTATGATGTAGTTTCCAGAAAGTTTTCTCTATTGCTTAATGACCTAAATTATAACCTATTTGTTATGAAAAATCTATATTTCTTAAATAAAAAAGTAAAGTTACAGCCCGTGATCTCAAAAAGTCGTGTGTTCAAATCCGCCATTCGACTACCGTTGCGAACCACTGCTAACACACGCATTTTAAGCCTATCTGGAATTATTACTTGGGATATAAGTAATGTTAACAGCTTTGCTAGTCTTAAAAAAAATATACGTTCCATTATTTCTAAGAAAGTATTAGAGCAAGAATATATTGCCCGTGCAATGTGTGAAGCGTGTGTTGGCTGACTTTACATGTCTTTGATATAATTTTTTTTTAATTTGACAGACATGCGGGTCAAACACGATGTTTTCCTTCACCAGCGAGCACGTGGTAAATCAACGCTTAAAATTGCAATTAAAAATTTCATTAGAGCTGACGGGGATCGGACCCGAGTTACACTTTTTAATTACATCCGACTATAAAAAACAATTTCCTTTCGTAAGTTATTGATTTAATTATTTGTAAATAAAGATAATAAAAATCGCAATTATATGGAAATATATTCATTTGAGGCATAAATGCAAATAATTGATTAACATCTGGCGATAACGATAAACAGCTTAAAGACCGTCATGACTTTTTCTACAAATGCTCTTATTAAAACCGGTTGAGACCGGTTCTCGGCGCATCGCGACCGAACCAAACTGGATTTAGAAACATATGTTTTAAACACTTGTAAGTTTAACTTCCCTACTAGTTCAATGGTCGGTCGGACACGCTATAGGTTGAGTTTTATTTGCCAATGTCACTCGTGCACAGCGATCTAGAACAATTGAAGTAAATATTTTTTATCACCGTATCGTACAGTGGCAGTGTAAGAATATCCACTACCACATATCATCCCGTTTGTCATATGAGGCGACAGAGGGAAACAAACCGGGAGATGGCTAGCAGCATCTACCGATTTACAACTTGACAATAATAAACTGCGGTTAACAACCCCTTTGACAAGTGTGGTACGGCAATCATCAAGTCAACAGAATCTATGGCGAGGCCTATATTCAACAGTGGACATTAACAGGCTGTAATAATTGAAAAAATTTTTTTTATCACGTTTCTTAAAACTAAAGACAGAGCGGAAAATAATATACCTACCAACTCTAGAGAAACTACCCCAAATACCATTCTTATTTGTATTTGGAGTAGTTTCTCTTGAGTCTTTCCTCTTTTTCAGTTTTTAATTTTAATTTTTCAACCCACTTCAAAAAAGGAGGAAGTTCTCAATTCGTCGGAATCTTTTTTATTTTTATGTATGTTCACCGATTACTCGAAGATGCCTGAACCGATTTGAAAAATTGTTTTTTTTTTTTGTTTCAAAGGGTATACTTTGCAGGTGGACCCATTTAAATTGTATTGAAATCGGTCATGCGGTTTTAAAGATCAACAATAAACTATTTTATTTAAATATGAAGTCGGTTGTACAATTTTTTTAATTTAACCACTTGTTTCCTTTCCTTTTCTAATCACAATTAGACCGAACCAAAAATCTACAGAATGGTGGTACATACTCAGATAGACTCCTAGGCAGGAGTACAATCTGGAATTGAAATATTAAAATAAAAAAAAATGAAGTTACATGAAGTGAATCACACTACTTAGTAGATTTAGTTGTATTGAATTTATTCATAGTGTGGTCCCTGGCCGACCCTGATTAGCCTTTATTTTATACAATAAGGGTGACAAACAAGCACATAGTTCACCTGTTGGTAAGTAGAAGCTGTGGCTCATAGACATCTACATACTATCCTCGATTAACAATCAAAATTTTTACGTGGTAGAGCCATGCTGCAGCTATATTAATAGTATAGTTGTAGCACGAATGGGTCGGCTCGACCGGGGAAGGACCACGCTCTCACAGAATACCAGCGTAAAATAGCAGCTTAATGCTGCTGTGTTTCGTATGGTGAGTGTAGAGAACCGGAGACACTTTTTACTGGAAAAGAGGCATTCTATCTTAGTCCTCACGGCTGACAATGCATGTGCATTTAAATTCGCAAACGAAGATAGATGTCTATGGGCCACAGCAACCATTTACCATCAGATGGACTGTGTGCTCGTTTGTCACCCTTATTCTTTAAAAAAAATACAGGTGCGTTGTCACCCCTGAGAACTGAGATGGAATGCTTCGCTTCCAGTATATAGTGTCCAGTTTGCTACACTCACTATACGAAATACAGCAGCATTGAGTTGCTATTTTAGATACTTCTTCAGTCAAGCCAACCCAATTGTTACAACCATAACACAGCTGCAGCATGGTTTACCACGTAAATTTAATTTATTAATACTTAAATTAATTAATATCGAATTTTTTTGTTAATGATCAAAAAATATTAAGTAAATGAACTTTATGAATAAATCTAATTTTACGAATAACGTCGCATTTAATTTTAAATTCTTTAATTATCTACGTTTTGGGCGCTTAACAGCACCCGTGGTCACGGGGGATTGAGGTGTTTGACAAAGGCCGCCTTCAAAATTTAAATACTATATAGCCGAAGTGAAGCACTGACGCTCAGCGAAGTCTGCACTATGTCAACATTTTCAGGGGATCGTCCTTACCACTACATTAGATTTGAAGACCAGAAATCCTCGCAAAAGAACAGCGATTTCTACCAAAGATGATTTGCAAAATTTCAAAAATTTCGCATCAAAAAAACATCCTAATTGCAATAATGAAAATGGCTGGCTGCTTCCGTCTGTATTATGTCTATGACATCAAGACTTCTAACACTTCAGTCTCCCCACCCCCGTGAGCTTAGATGATGTAAAGTGCCCGAAATGTCGAGAATAAAAGAGAAGTTAATATATACGATAATAACAGTAAAATTTGTTTTATTCATATGCAATGATTGCTTATATTCGCGCAAATATGAGAAATCATTAATTTTTTTTTTATAAAATTTTAAAAGTTCAACTAGTAAGTGACTACCGCCGCCCATAAACAACTGCAACACCAGGGGAATTGCAGATGCGTTGCCGGCCTTTTAAAAAAGAGTAGGCTCTTTTCTTGAAGGTCTCTAAGTCGTATCAGTTTAGAAAAATCGCTGGTGGTAGCCGATTCCACAAAGAAGTTGCGTGAGGAAGACAACTTCTGGTAAATTTTTATTTTTTTTTATTTTTATTGATTTAAAAAAACGTTACCCCCACACTAGGATTTTCTCCTGTATCGTGGAGGCAGTTGACAAACATAAATTGCACAAAGACAAACATCCAGACCCGGACCAATTATTTGTAGGCCATACAAATACTTGTTCCGTGCGGGATTCGAACCCGCGGCCCCCAGCGTTGCAACTCATTGCTAAGCCACTGCGCCACGGAGCCGTAAATTGCACAGTAGTGGATCGCCAATCATCCAGATGGTATTGGATGGTATCGCGATATGAGTCGCGATGTTTGATGGTGAATCATCATCATCATGATGAGCACTCCACGTGGTAAATGCAATAGAATATGCAAAGTGATGCAACATCTCTTCGCAGCGCTTGTGAGTCAAAACAATCAGAAAAAACTCGGTTGTCGACGTTTCGAGCCCTCTTCGCTGGATGCGGCCAAGTAGAAGGAGCTGGTACTGAGGTGCAATCGGTGTTCCAGCATGGAATACTGTCTCTTACTAAGCACGCAAAACATTTTAGAAGCCAATTTGTCCTTCCCTGCCTGGTGACCGCGGAACTGAACGTCATTTGATATGTCGACGACAAGGATTTCGATGATAGTTGAGGCAACAAGAGGAGTGCTCTAAAATTGAAGAGATAAGACAAAGGGGTTTTTAGCGGTGAACGCGCAAAAATGTGTCTTCAGGGGGTTGAACTGGACTAGATTCAGTCGCCCGCAATCCGAGACTTATACTATATGAATATTATATTAAATTTAGCTTTACTAAGCCGTAACATTATACTTTATAACATGCCGGAAACAGCCTAGCCTTTTTATTTTTGATAAAAAATTACCCTTTATTTTTTTTAAATAACACACATCTGAGAAACATCTCTAGTATTGTAGAGGCATTTTACGTAATACGTAAATTGTACATGATCAAAAGTATAGATTTAGAAAAATATAAACCGTGAAGTGGCGCCGTAAGAGAATCCACTACCCCATGTCATACTCGTGGGTGTCGTAAGAGGCGACAGAGGAAAACTAAAATAGGAGATGGGCAGCAGCATCATCCATATAACGAAGCCAAGTAATGAAAAAAAACTGCGGCTGCCAATCCGCCTGCCAAGCGTTGCAACTATGGCAACGCTTGGCAGGCGGAGGCTTCCTAAAACTGGCGGCAGATTTTTTATTTTTATAGAATAAGGGTGACAAACGAGCACATAGTCTGATGGTAAGTGTATGTTTGATACATATGTTTGATACGTGTGTGTGATACGCATGTTTGATACATATGTATGTTTGATATATATAGATATACTGTGGCCCATAAACATTTACATCTATCCTAGGTTAAGACTCAAAATGCAGATGCGTTGTAACCCAGTAAAAAGGGTCTCCTATTTTCTCTCCTATGTTCTCTACACTCACCATACGAAACAGCAGCATTGAAATGTTATTTTACGCTGGTATTCTGAGGTCCTTCCCCGGTCGAGCCGACCCATTCGTGCTACAACTATAATATAGCTGCAGCATGACTATACCACGAAAGAATCTATATGAGAGAATCTATAGGGGAGGCCTATGTTCAGCAGTGGACATTGATAGGCTATAATGATGATATATATACTTATATACTATAAATACTTCTGTGCGGGAAAGAATCCCGTAGCCCTTAGCGCCACAGTCTTACGCCACGACACTACCTAGCCAGTTTGTTATATATTTAATTTATCTCAAGCATATTATATTTTTACAAATGCTTATCGCAAGGCAAACCGACGCCTCATTTTATTTACAACATTATTGCCTCTTAGTATCTCAAAGCCACGGCCCGTAATCATGAGAGACCTACAACCTCACACGTTACTGGTATCATGGAAACAAACAAACACTGTTATCGTTCGTTCGACGTCGTCGAGTCTGCGAGCTCGCACCTTGACAGTAGATCGTGATATCGCTATCGTTTGCGCTATCTCGTCGCATGGTAGGTGGCTAAGAGATTGGCGATTTTTTTTTTACAAAGATGATCTCTGAAATAACATCATATTATGCGAATCCCAATATATTTTATTGAAGTTTTGCCTCTTCTCGTATTACGAAGTGTATGAAAAAACTTGGATATAATGTCTACTATGTTACAAATAATGTCCACTATGTTACAAAGTTAGGTGGCAATCTATTTTAAAAGTCCATATTTCGTGATCATTTGACGTTTAACAAAACAGAGTCTAGCAGTTTGATAGTCTCTATAACCTCACTATAGAATTCCTATCACTCACTATCACTACAAAAGACACAAAATATGGGCCTTAAAATAAACGTTCAAAAGATGTGCTCAGTTTTGAAAAGATCTTTAATCTTTAATCTTCAATCGCAAATTAAACTCGTGTAAAACTATGAAAAAATGGATTCAACTAATTCTCTCCATTGCGTTCTGTTTTTTATACAATCCAATGTTAAGAAAATAAGGATGTTAAATATAAATAAGCTAAGATCCGTGTAAAAAAATAAAAATGATGTGGCTTACTCAATTAGAGCTATTTAATGGTTAACATCTTTAATTTTATATATTTTCGCAAAATAACGCCCGATTTCATTAAGTAACAAGTCAAGGTTACACATGAGCAGCATGTGATGAAATGTAGATGTCGTGGCATATACACACCTACATTAAGATGATGCGTTGTCACTCCTCAGGATTATAATGGAATGCCTCGTTTCCAGTAAAAAGGTAGGCATTATGCAGCTATTTTACGATGGTATTCTGTGAGAGCATGGTCCTTCCCCGGTCGTGCTACAACCATAACAAAGCTGCAACATGGCTCTCCACGTTTAAAATTCCATTCCCATATTATGTCTTGTCTTTTTCGTCTTAGTACCGAATAATCTAGAGAAGAAGCAGAAGCTCTTAAGGCATTTTTTTTTGTTTTTTTAGTTTTGAATTCGATTTCTACTCTTTTTAAATTGATCTCTTTTTTTTTGCTTTGATACAATAGTTTGTATGTCATAAATATTAAATAAATAAGTAAGAATAAAATAGCACAAATTTATTTCGATAATGTTTTGAATTATAAGTCAACACAATGTACAATTTCGCTTGTATTTCTCCTGCCTATTGAAAACACTAAACAAATATTTACTAGATATCTACACGTGTAGTTCTTTGCTACAACCATGATAGTAATCGCTATCGCCAAAGTCTTTCACTGAAGCCGTCACCGAGGTAGTATCGTCCATTGAACTTTCGTGTGAAGGACAGAGGGGAAAGTATATTTTAGTTGTAGATTGAATCTTTGCCGGCTACATTTAAATACTATTTACTGAATAATTGCACATTAATTATTATTAATGGTTTTTCAAAAACAAATGAAATTAATTAACGATGAACCGTCATTCTGACTAGGCTTATATTTTGATTACTTATATTTACGCGAATATTAGACATTGAAAAAGACAAATTTTACTGATTTTTGATTACCGATGTATCGGGTGCTTTACAGCACCCATGGTCACGGAGGCGTCTGAGGTGTTTGACGTTCCGATGTCATAGTTAGCCCAGACTACCTACAGCTTGTCAAATTAGTTATATTCAATATTTAAGCATATTGAAATGAAGGGTATTTAGGGTAGGGTTCCGTAAAAAACGGAACCTTTATAGAATAAATTTGTAATCCGTCTGTCCGACTGTCAGACTGTTCATCTGTTAAGGCCTATATCTCAGGAACGGGTACAGGTATCGAGTTTAAATTATTATTTACTATGGTTAATGGTCCCTCAGTGGTGTCATAAATAAAAGCTTTTAGGTCAACGAATTTAAATAATACGGTCACTTGTGTCACATGTTTTGATACTCGAAAACGCACTCATCTAAACCAGGTAATTACAGTTGTAAGATAACTGTAAATATCTGTAACTGTAAGTAAGAACCACGAAATTTGGCATTAAGCAAGGTCTCTTACTAATGCTGTAAAGGAAAAAATCCAGAAACCGTGTGTTTGTTGTTATATCACATAATTATAATATTTATTTTGTATACTCGCAAACTCATTCATTAGAACCTATAAAATAATTCTATGCCATTTAGCATGTAATATCACATCATCATCATCACATCCTATCGAAGGCATTGCTGAAAATAGTCCTCCCCATAGATTGACTCAAAGAGAGAATATTTGCCTTAATTCTCACGGTTTGGCATTCGCTAGTTTGTCACATAAAAAATTTTTTTGCGGTTACAAATTTACATTTACAATTTTTACACTGTAATGTTTTATGCTAATCTTATCCATATTATATGAATGTTAGTAAATCGATTATTTTAGTGAAAGTAAGTACATGTCCAACTGAATATTACCCATCTTTGTAAACTTAAGGCATTCGTGTATTGGTATCGAAAAGATGGATAGATGAACGATCTACACAAATAAATAAATTCATTCAGACTCTCAGGGTCCGAATACTACTCTCTCTTATCCAGTTTTTTTTTGTAGCGTCTTGATTTTGAATCTGTGCAAAATATAAATGCAAATTCCATCTTATCGAAAAGGAAAAAGTTGCTGGAAGATTTGAAAGAGTAGAGAATATTTTAAAAAAATCTTGTAGCACTTGACAGGTGGTGAAATGTTCAATTTCCAAGTGAAAATGAGTGAGAAAATATAAAATCAACGAAAAATGGTCGAAGATTTCATTTCAGAGGAATATTAAAAAGATTTTAATATAGTCCACTTACCTGTACGAATAAATAAAAAAGTACAAAGCGCAATATGGGACAGGCCTAAGATGAATTTGCAAGTAGGCGCTAAAATCGCGATGAGATTAAACTAAATGGTGTCATAAAATGAAATTACCTCCTCGAGTGCCTTTGAAATGTCCTTGTTTGGAGCCGACAGGCTTTTGGGGCTCATTTCATTATAATTTGTACAATGTATACGACATTAAAAGATATTACGCAATTTTATAGCGCACTTTACCTCGAAGCGAAAAATGAAAGTCGGTGTGATCCGTAGTCGATTAATTGAAATTTAATTACAACAGAACACAAGGCAATTTCAATGTTTATCCGTATATTACTAAAAGACAATTTTATTAAATCCGAGTTATTTTAAGCGACTTCAAACAAAAAGATTCTATATACTACGCGTATGTTATTTATGTATGTTTGCCGACTTCTTGGAAACGGTTGAACCGATTTAAACGACGTTTTGATTATATCATGAATGGTTCGTCTCGATCGCGGTAGGAGCACGCTCTCACAGAATACCAGTGTAAAATAGCAGCTTAATGCAACTTTGTTTCGTATGGTGAGTGTAGAGAACCGGAGAACCATTTTACTGGATACGAGGCATTCCATCTTAGTCCTCAGGGGTGACGCATCTGCATATTGATTCTTAATCGAGGATAAATGCAGATGTCAATGGGTCATAGAATACACTTGCCGTTTAGCACACAATCCACCGGTGCTTGTTTGTTACTTTTATTCTATAAAATAAAAAATTTAATAAAAAATAAATGGGGTGATGATCTGCAGACGACATGCAGGAAGTCAATTGATTCAGGTAGCTCAGAATCATATAATGGATGTACTATGTTAAAATTATAAATGCATTGAGGCAAGGCTTATATGAAAAACTTTTAAAGCTTTTTATATTAGAATTTTTTCAGCAAGTACATTTTAAAAATGTAATATCTTTAGTCTGCGACGAAAGTAAAAATGACAAAGAGAAAGAAATTATCAGAATTGTTGGTTGAAAGTTTAACAGGGAATTCCGCGCTGTTATTTTAGGCATTTTCAATTATATACAGATGGGAGACTTTTTACCGTGTTCTTTTTCCAGCACAACTATGCGGGTGTTCGGCTCTGGGCAACGCTTGTTTTTTAGTCGTGCTAAAATATTTGCTTAAACTGCAGTAAATTTATTTAGATATTGCATAAAGTGATCTACACCTTTATTTATTTTTATTTATATAATTATCCTTTATTGCAAACACCTTCAACTATGGGTTACAACGGACGGATTTAATGCCCTATGGTATCCTCTACCAGTCAAATTTGGGAAAGACGGAATAAATATAGATATAGTTAGATGAAAATTAAGGACAAAATACTTGAAAAGAAAAACAGTTACACTATTAATTTCTATTCTACTTAGGTCCGATTTTTTAATCCTCAGGTAAAAGTTATTCATAGGATAAAATACAACATAAACAAATAATGATTTCTTATATTTACGCGAACACTACCCATTGAATAAAACTATTTTTATTATTCTATCGCGTTTAATTTTTCTATTTTGATTCCCGACGTTTCGGGTGCTTTACAGC
Source organism: Parnassius orleans (assembly GCA_029286625.1). Classification (NCBI taxonomy): domain Eukaryota; kingdom Metazoa; phylum Arthropoda; class Insecta; order Lepidoptera; family Papilionidae; genus Parnassius; species Parnassius orleans. Next base: position 1,858,491 of record JAGSMP010000087.1, read on the forward strand.
ACCCATGGTCACGGGGGGGACTGAGGTGTCCCCGCCATTACATCAGATTTGATAGACCACAAATCCTTGCAAAATAACACCGATTCCTACCAAGGATGATACGCGAGGCTATTGAAATTAAAAAAACATCCTAATTTAAATAGAGAAGATGGATGGGTGCTGCCATCTGCTTGGGATCCTATAATTAACAAAATTAAATCCAAATCCAAGCATACCACTGCAAGACTTCAAGATACTGTAAGCTCATTCTGCGTAGATCAGACCAAAAATTAATATTCAAAAAACTGAAGGTAGCCGGGCTAACTATGACATTGGGACGTCAAACACCTCAGTCCCCCCCCGTGACCATGGGTGCTATAAAGCACCCGAAACGTCGGAAATCAAAATTAAAAAATTAAACGCGATTAAATCCGTAAAAATAGTTTTATTCAATAAACAAATAAATAAAAATTAAAGTTGTAGGAACAAAAATGTTCAATTGTTTCTCGTTTATATTTAGTCAGGTTACAATTTAATCTCAAATTGAACTTTTTACTGACGTAACTATCTAACTAAGAAAAAAATTGTACATTGGATTGTTTAGTTTTTTTAACGTGGTAGAACCACGTTGCAGCTACGCCATGGTAGCAGCACGAATAGGTCGGTTCAACCGGAGGACGATATGAGCTAGTAGATATACTTAACCACTACACGGTCAACCTTATTATTGGAACCAAAAACAAATAATATTAAGTACAAAACATTAAAATTGCCTTGTGAAACAAAACAAGACAATTTCAAAAGCGAAAAGCCGGACTTTAGAATTACAAATGCAGCATCCAATAACAACTTGAAGCTAGTTTGAATTTTAATAAAGTCGTTCAAAGTTGCGAGTCGACGGATCGGCAAGTTGATCGTCTCACTTCGGGTTGCGGCTCTTTGTATTAAGTTATGCTAAATTGGCTACTGTGATTTTAATGTTCCTTTAACCAACTTCGGATAAAAGTTTTCAAAATATATTCTTAACCTCTCACTTATTTGTTTTTAACTGTCTTTTCGATTTCAAACCGTATATCCACTTTGAATTATTTTTATATAAAGCTAAAGTGACACACGGACTTCCAGTCTACCTGATTATAAGTGGCTACTGCAGTTCATGGATTCTTGCTGCAAACTTCAAACAAAAAAGACAGATGCGTTGCTACCTCCTAGAACTAAGATGGAATGCTTACAGCCTGTAACTATACTATACCCCTCAGACCTAAATACAGCGGTGCAGACACTGCTATTTGACGGTATAAATAAGTAAGAGGGTAGTTCCTATCCAGGCGGACTCTTAGACAGATAAGGAGTCCTACCACCTACTGCAATATTTGAAATTGCAGTTTTTTGCGATCTTATATGCTCAGCCTTTTGGTCGATCATCGAAAACATAGGTCGCTTTTATGAGGGATGACGACATCGGTCGCTTCTACGCAGAAATTAAGAAAAGTAGTGGCTTCTACGGAGATGTGATAAAATTAGTCGCTTCTACGCAGTTGTGACAAAATTAGTCGCTTCTACGCAGATGTGACAAAATTAGTCGCTTCTACGCAGATGTGACAAAGTTAGTCGCTTCTACACTGAGGTGACAAAATCAGTCGCTTCTACGCAGAGGTGACAAAATCAGTCGCTTCCAGGCAGGGATGATATGGAGGTTTATAATAAGCGACACAATTAGATGGTGGTGAATTAGATGGAACATATATGTTAACTGCCTCGTTGGACTAGTGGTTGTAGTAGTACGACTGCTGATCATACCGTCGGGTTCGAATCTCGGGTAGGGCCAAAAAAAAAAGTTATTGGACTTTTCCATCAAGAAATTCTCAGTAGCTGTCCGGAGTCAGGAAGTTGGCGTTGTCTCACCCCGTGCCTCGCACGTTGGTCCTGCACCTGATCTTTCTCTGGTCGCGTCGGTTTACCGTCCCATTGGACTATGGAGTGGGAAACGATAGTAGACACTGCTACATGATTGGGATCGGTCTATCAATGTTAAGCCGCTCGGGTACATTCCAAGATATTAAAAATAATCAAAAATCGTCATATAAAATACAAGTAATGAAAATAAAAAATTCAATTTCTTTTAATAGGTAAAGGTAAAAGAAATTTCTAGTACAAATGTATCGTAAAAATAAAGCTTCAAGTTTGTTGATAAATATAAAAGCCCAATTTCAAGTTAAAACTTTCTCATAGTACTTTTATACTCGTCGAGCCGAAAACATCTGAAAAAAGTTAGCGAATTGATAAAGCTCCCTTTACATAATTCAGCCTATTTCGCCCGAGTCATAACTTAAGCCGAGCCTGAAACGAGCCCAAGTCTGCATTCTGTGAAACAATAATAAAAATAATAAATCCCCTTCAAAGCCGTCTGACAGCCGCGAAACTATTCGCAGGCAATCCTCGTGGGTCCATGTTGTAAGTGATAGAATGAGGACTGAGAACAAAGTCGTTCTTGATGCTTGTAATATTATTTATTTTAAAAATAATGTTACCATTTTATTTGGATTTACTCGTGTATCGTGGCCGCAGTTTATATTCACAAATTGCACAAGGACACAAATTCAGGGTACTTGTTCCGTGTTGGATTCTAATTTGCGGCCCTCAGCGCTGCAACTGCTAAGTCTCTGCGCCACGGAGCCGTCAATCATACATTCATCAAAATTATTTACCCAGTCAGTTGTATTGTATCCTATATTAAGGAGGAGGTTAACATACATAAATTGCACAAGAACACACTCCAGTTTTGAAAAAAAATATTTACAGGCCACACTAACAATTGTTCCGTGCGGGCTTTGAACCCGCGGCCAAACAGCGCCGCAACCCTGCACGTAGCCACTGCGCCACGTAGACTTCAATTTACTTAATAAATAACCGGAGAAGTATAATATTCGCATAGAATAACAGCAATATAGTAGCATTATTCTGCTGGGTTTCGTATTGTGTGACGAGACCCGGAGTTCCATTTTACTGGTAACAAGGCAATAAATCAGTTGACAACGCATCTGTATTTTCTTAATGGCTGTGTTGTATGTGAGGTGACAAAATTAGTCGCATCTACGCAGAGGTGACAAAATCAGTCGCTTCTACGCAGCGACGATGTGGAGGTTTATGATAAGATATACATATCTAATTAAATGGTCCTGGAACATATATGTTGAACACGTGAATGGGAAACAATAGTACCATGTGGTAGAGCCACGCTGCAGCTATAATATGGTTCTAACACGAATGCGTCAGTTGCATGAACGGGGTAGGACCACTCTCTCACAGAATACCAGCGTAAAATATCAGTTAATGCTGCTGTATTTCGTACGGTCAGTGTAGAGAACTGGGGTCTATTTTACTGGAAACGAAGTATCAATCCACTTACTATCAGATAGTCACCTTTACTTCTATAAAAAAGATAATGAAAAATATAACCTAGTACATTTACATAGTACAAAAAAAAACAGTAAAGTAAAAGGTGCGACAATTGCTGGCCACATATTTCTTTTAACTTATGAGAAATTGAAATTTTACACTAGGCGTCTGCCGCATCTGGGCTGGTATTACGCTCTAACCTTTTTCTGCCGCCAAACAGGATGCTAGGTGGTGCTGCTTGTTTCCAATAAGATGTGTAATGAGATAACCAGTTTAATTATATGCCGTACGGAATATCTCTCAGTCTTCAGCGGTGACAACGCTTTGGTGGTCTCTTTTATATTCGTGTTCGAATTATCCCGGGCTCGAATCGGTTGTTCGATGAATAAATTAGGAGACTAAGTCTTTGGGTTAGCGTGTAAAAACAACAGGGTGTATTATTCTTATAACTATACATATTATTTTAGTCTTACATGAGCCGTGGTAGCTCAGGAACTCGGGTTCGATACCCGCCGGCACCAATAAAATTGTTAATTGCAATTTTAAGTGCTGATTTACCACGTGCTCGCCATTGAAGGAAAACATCGTGAAGAAAGCTGCATGTCTGAGAAATAATTAAAAAATATATGTATATTTCGAAGACATTGAAGTCCGCCGCCAACACGCATTGGGGTAGCTCGGCGAACATTTCTTTGCCCTAAAGGCCTGTGCGCTGCAGTGGGACGTATATAGGCTGTAACTTACATGAGTCGGCTTATTTCAAAATCATGTATCGGCTGTAATATCAAATCACAGAATCAATGAGAATCACAATCACAGGAAAAATAGAATAATGAGATTCGGACACTTTAATTTAAGTTTTTATTATTGTATGTTAGATATCAGGATAACATTTAAACGTAGAATTATGCTATTTATAAAGAAGTCACTTCCTTTGAATATGAATTGGATAAGGACAACTTGTGAGTCCTGTGTTCCAATACCGATCGACATCGGCCCAATATGTTCGAGTACACTACAATATTTTTTTTATAGGATAGGGTGACAAACGAGCACACAGTCCACCTTATGGTAAGTGGTTGCTGTGACCCATAGATACATCTATCCTCAATAAAAAATCAAAATGCAGATGTGTTGTCACTCGTCAGGACTAAACTGGAATGCCTATTTACCAGTAAAAAGGGTCTCCGGTTCTCTACACTCACCATACGAAACACAGCAGTGTTAAGCTGCTATTATGTGTTGTTGTTGCTGATATTCTGTGAGAGCGTGGTCCTTCCCCGGTCGAGCCGACCCATTCGTGCTACAACTATACTACTAATATAGCTACAGCATGGCTCTACCACGTTTTAAAATATTTACGTACGGTTACAGATATCTCGTAACTATGACGCTGTTTCACGTTGCTGCTCTGGGAGTTTTATGTCTGGTGTAAATGCGAAATGATTATACCGCGTCTGGTCGCTTCTTGCGATACGCACGGGACGAGATGGGATGCTGATAAATTTTCTTATGTCGACATAAGAAAAGTACGACGATACCGCAAATAATTTAGTGTATGTAGTCTTTGAAGTGTTTAGTAATATATAATTATGTATAATATGTACTTATGTATGTCAAGTAATAGTCCTTAATTTAAGAGTCTAATAATAATTAATATGGAATACTTCTGCAATATTTTTCCGGCATAAATTTTTGTTTAGGACTAAAAAAGTAAAATTACAACCTTTATACTCTCATTTCTAAGAGGTTTTTAGGGCAAGTAACTAACATTGTTTATGGATGTTTATGCCAAATGAAAGAAAAAAAAACTTTTAGGAAGTATTCACCCTAATTACCGACCAGGAGAAACATCATCATTGTACACATAACGTAGAAATAAATTATGGACACCCTATTGGAATGTCGTCACCACTCGGTGTGAACAAATCCAAATGAAAATACAACAAAATTTTGTTTTACATGAGAACATTGAAAATTTCGCTTTAAGGGGACCCCCCTTGCGGACCCCCCGATTGCGTAAAGACCCAGGAACATTTGAACGTAGGCGTTTCACTTTGTGTTTGTCGTTTGACAGCTCTTCAATTGACTGGAGTAGGTTTGATTCTTGCGCAGTCAATATTGCTTTGAACCATTCTGCATATAAATAGAACTAGCTTTTTCCCGCGACTTCGTCCGCGTGGAGTTCGGTTATATCGCGCCCATGTGTGAAAAAGAGTCTGCTGGTACAAGCCACAATTATAACTGGATGTCGCGGGCAAAAGCTAGTAAACTACAAAACTTCTTTATACACCGCATTTTTTGCTAATCTATTACTGTGTGCCAAAATTATCAGACTACTGGGCGAGCTTACGCGTGAGCAAGCCACATAGAATTGCCCGTGTGAAAAACAATTTTCTCTCAAGTCTATACTCGCAAATTTTAATGTCTGCCCTTGTGATTTGTTTATGGTCATTGCAAAACAGACTTTGAGGGGAAACTGTATTCGTTTGAATTCAAAGGGAAGATCATTCGGGATCGAGGGAATTCTTGGTACAAATACAGTTTCCCCTTGGTCACATCAAAATGTAGATGAGTTGTCACCCTTGAGGACTGAGATGGAAAGCCTCGTTTCCAGTAAAAAGGGTCTCCGGTTCTCTACACTCACCATACGAAAAACAGCAGCAATGAGCTGCTATTTTACGCTGGTATTCTGTGAGACTACCCCGGCCGACCCGACCCATTCGTGCTACAACCACAATATAGCTGCTGCATGGCTCTACCACGTTAAAAAATTAAAATAAAAAAATCCTTTAGGAACTTCACCGCACGTGGATCCCACGGACCAAACTTTATTAAAATATTATTATTATCATCATCATTACAGCCACTTATAAGTCAACTGCTAAACATATGCCTCAGCCAAGGAATTCTTTCATGGAGTATATTAGCCATAGTTGACATGCTTGGCAGGCGGGTTTAGTTTTCTTCTGTCGCCTTTTGCGACACTCACGGGATAATATAGGATAGTATTTTTACGTTTTATTTGCGTTTAGTGTAATTGAATTGACAAAATGTAAATAACTGAGTATTTGTTAAAGGTTATACGTTATTCTTCATAATATGTTATATGGAGCTCTTTTTACCAACCATTTGTAAGAGATGGTCAAATAAATATCTACGTAACATAAACATAAACACACACACATGTCACCCAAAAGGCAGAGACTACGAACTTCCATTTGATACGATCCCGATACTACTCTCTCGCGTCTTTCACATCCATACACCTACGCATACATGCACGTGGGCCAAATCAATATATCGCACATTTGGTCGATAAAGTTATTTCTGTTTCTTTATTTATCATGACCACCGCTATATTCCGTTTCACGTCTTGTTGATATTAGCATATTTTAAATAGTTATGTGCAGTCATCGAATAAATCGTAAAACCATAGCTACTATATAGTTCGGTAAAAAGCCATTGTGAAATACCTAATGTATATCATCATCATATAAATAAAAATTAAGTGTCTGTCTTTAATATTGAAATAACTGGTTTCTATTAGGCTCAGGAGGTTATTTGCATACTATTAAGGTTTGTACAGTAGGGCTACGATGTTTATCCGAATACAGAACCAGAGTACGAAACCTATCCAACTGCAGAGAAGTGTAAGACAGGGTGACGTAATATCCCCGAAACTCTTCACCGCTGCATTGGAAGACGTTTTCAAGCTACTGGACTGGAAAGGATACGGTATTAACGTCAGTGGTGAGTACATCACTCACCTTCGATTTGCCGACGATATAGTCCTTATGGCAGAATCGCGGGAGGACCTAAGCACTGCTCAACCACCTCAATAGTGTCTCCCAACGGATAGGTCTTAAGATGAACATGGACAAAACAAAAATCATGTTTAACGTCCATGTCACACCTATGCCGGTAGTTGTTGGGAGCACTAAGTTCGAAGTTGGCATTCCTTGGGGGAGGCCTATGTTCAGCAGTGGACTTGTGAAGGGCTGTAATGATGATGATGAAAATATTTTTACAAATTTTCAGTCTATCCTAATCTTGAGAATGGCAGAACCGATTGTAATGAAACTTTACGAAAAGATAGGAAGCAATGCGTAGCTAGGCTTTATTTATTCGAATATAAACGGTCTGTAATTATCTTAAATTTAAATACGTCTCCGTGGCTCAGTGCCTTAACAATGAGTTGCAGTGCTAAGGGCCACGGGTTCGAATCCCGCACGGAACGGAAGAAGTATTTTTATGGCCTAAAATAATTGTTCGAAGTCTGGGTGTTTGTCCTTGTGAAATTGATGTATGTAAACTGCCTCCACGATACAGGAGAAAATCCTAGTGTAGAGGTTACGTTATAATTTTTTAATTCAGGCGATGCCGGGGCGGGTCGCTAGTTATTAAATAATTAAAGCACCGTCAAGCTTTAAGAATTTGTTATTGATGGTGCAGTCATTTTGCAGCGTACTATTAGTTGTAGCACGAATGGGTCGGCTCGGCTGGGGACGGACCACGCTCGTTCATAATACAAACGCAAAATAGCAGTGCATTGTTTTATATGTAAGTAACAAGAACCGGAGACCAGTTTTATTGTAAACTTTTTTTTTATAGAATTAGGGTGACAAACGAGCACACGGTCCATCTGAATTGACGCATTCCATTCCAATTTTTAAAGAAGTGGTTTCCTTGCACTTTCATCATCATCATTACAGCTTAACAAACTTCACTGCTGAAAATAGGGCTCCCCTATAAGCCCCCACTAAGCCCAACGCCACTACACCCAACATCACTTCCCTTAACATCATCACCATCATTACAGCCCCTCTCAAATCCGCTGCTGAACATAGTGCTTCCCCAGGTAATACCACAAAGTACGGTCGCAGCCCGCGGTATCCATCGATTTATTGTGTCATACCAGGTCGTCACTCAGTCTAGTAGGAGGCCGTCCCGGACTCCGGTTACGTGTACGAGGCAGGAGGCTGCCACTCTAGAACTTTTCTGTCCCGCTTTAACTTGCTTATTCGTTGAGCTACGGTTACTCTGGTTTAACGGCATTTTTATTCAAGTAGAGAAACTCCGAGTCTTTCCATTTCCATAACTCGCTGAATAACCTTAACCTTCCTTATACTTCCAACACAAACCACTATATCCTAAGAAATACTCACCACCATCTTTAATACGTCATTTGTTTCGACTCTAAACGAGACATCAATTCAGTCCTGATAGTGCTGGATGACGCAATTGTAAAAGTTACGTTTTCCGCAAAGTAACGTCTGAATCTGTTAATGCGAGTTTCGCCAATTCACTATTGACTATAATGGTGAACTCTTTTACAAGCACATTTAAAATAAAGAATTCCTTAATAAGTTAAGCATTAAGAAGTCAAGTAAAAGAGCAAATTGAAGATGAAAAGGCAAGACGCGTAGCCAACGTCGTCTCGGCAAATCGCCACATGTGAAAAAGCTTAAGCCTCACGTAGGACACTCCACATCGACTACAGCAGCCTTAAGCCGTTTCCTGATTGTGCTTTTGTCGCTGAGCCGCTTTGTCGACAGCTGGAAGCGTGCTTGGGTCTATTTAATTCCATTTGGTCGAAGGCAAACCGAGGTATTAGAATTCTTGGCCTCTTGTTAAATCATATATTTCAAAACTGTTTCTTTGTGAATTAGTTTAGTTTGTTTTATCTCTAAGTACTTTTACTGAAATTCTTTAGTTAAAAAATAAAATAAGTTAGGATTTTTGTAATAACTAATATTCTCCGTAGTGGTAATTCAACCGATTATACAGCATAGCAGTAGTTTTTTTTAACGTCGAGGTTTTTTGGATAAAATATAGCCTATGTCACTCCTGGAAATGCTCTCTATCTGTTCCTGAAGTTTCATCACAATTGGTTAAGCCATTCCGGAGATTAGCCCGGACAGACAGACAGACTCAGAAAATTCATGACTTAATATATTAAGACAACTATTTCGATAATACAGAAAGACACTTCAATTTTATTTATATATATAAATAGATAATACTAATAATAATTAGATAATACTTTTTTAAAAGTGCATTGTCTTGCAAAATTGTTCAGTATGCAAGTGCTGTCCTGAGAAAAAAAAGAAAGAAACCCAGCAGGATTATTTTTTAAACATAAAATATAATATAATAGAACCAGCATGGTGACATTTACCTTATTCCCCGGTGTTATTTTCATACATGTAAATAAAATTGAAATGTTTGTCTGTAATATCAAAATAACTGCCCTTTATTAAGCTTACGGGATCATTGGCCGGCTGTTAAGACATAAATCATCATCATTATCATCATCATTACAGCCCTTCATAAGGCTTTAGACCTTAGACCGAGCTTTGTTCCATAGGAATGGAACAAAGCTCGGTCCTGAGCCACCTGTATCCATCGACTTGCTGCATAGCTTAGGTCGTCACTCAATCTAGTCGGGAGACGCCCCACACTACGCCTGCCGGTACAAGGCTGCCATCCAAGAACCTTTCTTCACCATCGGTTGTCGGTTCTTCGAGCTATATGGCCGGCCGATTGCCACTTCATTTAATCCGTTGGGTTATGTCGGTTAATCTGGTACTCTGGTTCTGGTTCAAAAAACATGCATAATATTTTGTGAAAATTTGTGTTAAATAGCTATACTTTGACCTTTTTCAGGTTATTATAATACAGGAGAACTTTAGTTAATTTTTTTAAATTTATTTTAAAAATAAATAAGAACCGCTGCAATTTCATATTCAATTTTACAATTTTCCAACCGTTCGGTACCAATAAAATAACTCAAGATACATTATTATGTTTGCTCAAAGAATACCTTTTCTGAAATTGTTTAGAAGCCACGTATCTGTCCGGACTATAAAACCTTAACCGGACGGACATTCTAATATTGCTTCGTAGACGTAGCGCGTCCGGATGCCCGGTATTCTCTAGTTAAATACCGCACAGCTAGAGTAGCTCGGATTTTCTTAAAAATTCATTTTAAAAATATTCTCGACAAATATTTTGAAGTTTTATGTCTCCATGCGGGACGTCGGTGAGGTAACTCGGTAAAATCAAGAGATAATGTATTGCCTGGTGCCGAAATGTGATAAAGATTTTTCTTTACCAGCAACTCAAGGGCATACCGTGCTATATACTCAAGTGCTAAGCGCTTGATGTAAATATCACAATGCGAGAGCAACCCGGATATGATCTGCGCCGACAGCAACGAAATTGTTGATTGCAATTTAAATTGCTTATTCACCATGTGCTCGTTGGTGAAGAAATATTGCAAGAGAACCTGCATGTTTTAGGTATTTCAATGTTTCTAAGACATTTGAAGTATAACAACAGGCACTATAACAGCGCGACGGACTAGTTGCTCTGTAGCGTCTCGGTAATGAGAGAAGGCTCGTGCCCATCTGTGGGTCGTTTGGCTGTAACCTTACGCCAGTCTAAGCCCAGATTTTTTAATTGTAATAAAAAAATTCAGCCCCTCAGTTCCGTTTAAATACTTTAAATATTTTTAGGCATTACTGTACTATTAATGTGATATGTTTCTGCTTGTCAAAGTAACTGCACAATCGAAAACATAATCATTTCACACCTACGACTAAATTTGAAATTGCTCATTCTTTTTTGTTCCTAAATTGAAATAGTTTTAGTAGATAAATAGCCTATAATATACTATATAATTACGACAGTAGAAATTGTTAATATGGACCGTGAAACTCAAAAGTCATGAATTCGAATCCTCTATTCGACAACTGTCATCAACTCTAAAACTTGCACTTCAAGTCACAAAATACCATGGAAGCATAATACTGTAGTGTTGTATATTGGCTCCAGCATCCACTTACCATCAAATAGACTGTTTGCTCGATTGTCACACCTATTTTAAAAAGTCAGTTACAAGGATATGAGTTTGCTAAATAAAGTACATCTTTGATGAATAATACTTTGTCAAACAAATTCATACTTAGAATAGACTTTTCAAAATGTCTATACAAAATTAGGCTATCAAAAGATCACGGTTTAATTTTGACGACGATACGGTAAAAAATCGGAAATTTTAATGCCTGTAAAAAATGGTGATTATACAGAGTGTTTGTACACCCAGTGACCCTGCTATAAAAGGACCAATTATCCAAATATATGACGTTATCGTACCCAAACGACGTGACCCGAAAAGCGTTGAAACGAAGCAATTATCTTATGTCTGCTCTCGTATATTTCAGACGGATTTTTTTATAAATATTTTTTCCTCCGGAACTCAAGCTTTTCGATTTTGGTAAAGATTAAGATGGTGTAAAACTAGGTTGGTCACGTGGCGAAGGCCTTGATGACAGGTTAAATCAAAATGACAGACTTCGACAAAAGTATTAACTAATAGGCATTTATGAAGAGCGAAGAAGTGGGCCTTTGCCCAGTTGTGGGGCGGAATGGTTAGATAAAAATGGTTTACACCGATCCCTCGTGTCCAACCGTATATTGGATAAAATTGGACTGTTGTTTTTGAAATGTATTAGTGCATTTATTTGCGCGAGACGCCTCCACTTTCGATCCTGCACGATAATATTTTATCTTTATCTCGGATACTGTAACCAGAGACCCCTCTTCGCTAGTTGTTGTCGGTCACAGTCTAAATTTATCAGTATGTCAAACATTAATAATGTTTAAACTAATATTATGTTGTAATCAATACTATACAATATTTTATGATTTTAATGGGCTCAATCGAATTAAAACATACCTAATGTATGACATTAGGCATGTTTGTCTTTTAGGTTTGTTATGTTGTAAAGACATTAATAAGTCGTAGTCATCATGATCATGAGTTCCCTGTTCGAATCCCAGGTCAGTCCAAAATCATTTAATGTTTTTTTTAATGAAAAAATTCTCAGCAGCAACCCGGATTTAAAAAGTTGGCCATTTTTACCTCCGTGCACCAGATAGCACGTAATGCTGTACTGCGCGTGATCTCTCTCCGGTCGTGTCGTATTACCGTCCCAACGGACTGCATAGTCCGAGTGAGGGAATGGAGAGTACACCTGTATTCGCGCATACACTGAGGCACTATATTTCTGTCCTGCGCAGATGGCTAGACTACGTTGAGAATGACCGGCGTGAATGAAATTCGGTGGTGGTGATTCGAACTGGAACACGTCCAGAATAATTGTATGATTTTTAAATAGAATTCCTGAGAAATAATGGGTAATTGATAAATATATCCTTGAGACAGACTTCAACTATACCTACGCGACCACTTGCTGCAAATATTATAATACACATAAATGTCAAAGTATCTTTAAATAATTGATCGTACGTATACCCTCAAGTTCGAATGGAATCACGTAAATAACTTAATAAATCAAAATTCGTCGATTTCGTAAATATTTTCTCTTCGAATATGTCGTGAACCAGCCCATAATTAATCATCACGTCTCATCCACTAGGTGACGGCAGTGTCGATAAATATGAGTGCCAATTATATCTCGTGGTCATTAACAGTTAGAGAATAAAAATGATCAGCCTTCACTTTACGGAAATCCATTATATCAAATATGTCATATTATATAAAATTAAACCCAGTTTGAAAAGCACCTCTTTCCCTAAATTGTGTACACTATCACCGTCCCCACAAATTTTAACACCACTACCCTCAACACCACTAAACTAGGAAAGACACATCACCGGCACCGTCGATAATATCATGGGACTTTGCCATGGCTAACCGCAATATTGGTGTTGAGATTAGTGACGGTGATAGTGCACGCAATTGAGGAAAGGAGGGAAGTGCTCTTCAAACTAGGTAAGACACATCATTTTATTTTTCACGTGGTTCTTGTGGATTAATTTGAACATCGGGGATACTGAATAGTCTATAATCCATATCTGGTATACACCATCATCATCATTTACAATCCACCAGATCTTCAGCTTTATATATCCAGTTGCTGCTAGCCTAGGTACTGGATCTCCTTTTCGGTTTGGTCCGTCTGTGTAACCCTGCCCTCTCCTTTGCCGTCAAGCATCAGTGCATTCATCGTTGCGCTTGTTCTTGACTGCCATGGGGAGTCAGTGTAATTAACGACTGTGATTAAACACTTCCGCAGAGGCAACCAACTATTGTAGTAGATGTGTTCTAGAATGGAAGTTATAGTCAGGGTTGGTGGCAGAGAGCAATGTCAAAGTTCCACAATGTCTTATACCTACCAGGCATGATTATGACAAATCCATCCCAATATAGAAGAGGCCTATACCATCAGTGCCATGACAGATGTAAATGGAACAAAATGAAATGGGCATATTTTTAATAACAACTCAAAATAGTAAATAGTGCGGTACCCGTCTGCCAAGCGTTGCAACTATGACAAATATCTCCCAATAATATATAAGGAGGCCTATGTTCAGTGGTCTTTTGATAGGCTGTAATCAATAAATGAATACCATCAATGGACTACATCAGATGATGATAACACATATTCACAAGATGGTGGTTTTTGCTACCGTTAATGAGTAAGAAACATCATTGAATTTTATGAAATAAAAAAAAAAGATTTTTATAAGTTGACTGACAGAAATCAACAAGTTTTTAGTCTGTGTGAACAGTTGCGAACGAAGCGAACCGGCACTCGGCATGTTTATATGCGCAGGAAATGCACAAAAACTGCAATGTTCCCGGCTGCCTCTTTAACATAATAATAGATTTCGGTTTTCGACAATTTATTTTTAACTGGATCCAGCGATACGTTGCTGGTGATTTCGACCTTAAATTTCCACGACGTTGTTGCTTATTTTATTACATGCATAATTTATCTTCTTTGCTTCCAGTCTTTGCTTTAGTTTGGAGATAGTCAAGAGTTAACTGCCTCGTTGGTCTAGTAGTTGTAAACGTGGTTGTTGGGCATGAGGTCCCGGGTTCGAATCGCGTGTGAGTAACCAAAATCAGGAAGTTGGCGGTGTTTCAGCCCGTGCCTCGGAATAGAGCCGTTTGTCCAGCGCTTGATCTCTCTCCGGTAGTGTCGGATAACCGTCCCATCGGACTATGAGAGTGAAGGAATCTAGAATTCACTAGCACGTACACTCTGGAACTATATCTGCTATCCTATCCTGCGCAGATGGCTAGTCTCCGTTGGGGTCGGCCACTGAGACCAAAATTCAGTCTATAGGACATTATAATTTAAAGGAACTTATTTTAAATGTTACAAAATATCGCTTATTTTCCAATCTCAAGATATATAACATCGATGGCAAGAGAATATCCATAAAAGTATCTGAGTAAAGTATCCGATGACGACGTGCCTTCTTCATTTAAAATTGTCGTAAAATGTCGTCTTGAAATTGTTTTGACACCGCTCCTAATAATACCTTAGGAGATATATACACGAGACGTTTTCTTTGTAATATATTTTTTTTGTAATAATAATAATACATAATTCAAATTTAAATTATTTGACTGTGAACACAGGTTATGTATACAATAGCATATTATGTTGTTATAAAAAAAAAGAAAAAGCAAGTCCTCTGTGATCTGCCCGTGCCCGTAGAGCACACAATTTTTTAAATACTGGATAAGAAAAAATAAAATAATAGGTAAGTAAATATCAACATTTTACTCAAGTTATTAATTGTAGAAGTTGCTGTGTTCATTGTTCTGGTCTTAATAAAGTAATCTGGCGTTGAACCAGACTCTGGCCATAATAACCAACCGGCAAAAATAACTATAATTTAATAGGGAACCGTCCGTGTTCTGGTGTGAAGAACACGTCTTATAAACGAAGTTTGCGGCTCTTCCCAGATAAGCGGACCGACGAATTTTGTACAATTCAAAACAGCTGTCAACATAAAGCAAAATTGTATAAAACAACCTTTTATCCTTCAAAATGCTCGTTTTTCTATAGATTAATGGTAATAAATGAGCACACAGTCCACCTGATGGTAAGTGGATGCTGTTCCTATAGGAGCATCTATCGTCAGTTGAGAATCAAGACTTTTTTTTTATAGGAGAGGGGGCAAACGAGCATGCGGCTCAGCTGATGGTAAGTGACTACCGCCGCCCATGAACATCTGTAACACCAGGGGAATTGCAGATGCGTTGCCGGCCTTTTAAAAAGGAGTAGGCTCTTTTCTTGAAGGTCCCTAAGTCGTATCTGTCCGGAAAAATCGCTGGTGGTTATCGATTCCACAAGGTATTGTCACAAGGTTGTGCGAGAAAGAAAACTTATTCTAAATCGCACAGTGGTGGACCGCCAATCATCCAGATGGTATGTATGGTATCGCGAGTTTTGTCGCGGCTGGAATTAGTCCGAACAATTCCTCAGAGCACTCCCCGTGGTAGATGCGATAAAATATGCAGAGAGATGCAACATCTCTTCGCAGCGCCAGTGAATCGAGCCGATCGGAAAGGACTCGGTCGTCGACGATTCGAGCCGCTCTGCGTTGGATGCGGTCAAGTGGAAGGAGCTGGCACTAGGGAGGCCCCACCCAGAGATGGAAACAGTATTCCATGTGAGCTCGAACCTACGCCTTGTAAAGTTGCAGGCGGTATGCCGGCACGCCAAGCTTTTTAGAGGCCAATTTGGCCTTCTCTTCCAAGTGACTGCACACCACGAAACTGCACGTCACTCGATATGTCGACGCCGAGGATTCCGATACTGGCTGAGGCAACAAGGGGAGTCCCTTGAAACTGAGGAGATACGACAAAGGGGTTCTTTTTAGCGGTAAACGCGCAAACATGTGTCTTTTGAGGACTAAACTGGACTAGATTTAGTCGCCCCCAATCCGAGCCTTTGTTCAGCAAAGACACGACTTCAGACACAAGTTTGTTCCGGTACTCGGCGAAGTTTTCCCGAGAAATATTGGCACAGCCGGTGTATAGAGCATCACCAGTGCTGTCATCCGCATAGCAATGTTGCGTTAATGCGTTGTCACCTCTGACGACTCAAATCGAAGACTTACGAAATGTATCAGCTTAATTGTGTTATGTTTCATTACGCTGGGTACGCTGTGAGTAGGTTAGAGCATGGTGCTTTCCCAGTCGAGCCGACCCATTCGTACTGCAACTATAATACAACTACAGCGTGGCTCTACCACATGTAAAGTTCTCCGAACTTCTTCTATAAAAAAAAAAATCAACGCAAAATCACAATTTTTGATCAAAAGTATCACAAAACAGTCTAAAATCCCCTTTACACATAATGTGTTCGTCATTTCGAGCGACTTTTTTACGAGCGGTGCCCAAAAACGCCAAGTTAATCAAGTGAGCCCGGTAATACAGGCCGAAACGTTTTTAATTAAGCTTGATTACACACTTCTTTCTCTGTTAAGAATTTTATTACAGCATTGCAGCGTTTGACGAGCTATATCCAGGCTTGGAACACGTACACAATGGCTCAAATCTTGGTATATGAATGTTATTCGGTGCGGATCTTTATTTCAAAAAAGGATATAATATAAAATGAAACGGTCACAATGACTTTGTTAAAATTGCATTTTTGAGTATAATAATACGTAAGTAGCTCATAAAATGTTTTTATTGAAAGAAGAGATTGGAGATTTGAATAAAGGATGTCACATGCATTTATATTTCCAGGGAGGAAAGTCTGTGCAGCACTTTTTTTTAAATTGAATAAGGGTGACAAACGAGCTTACAGTCCATTTGATGATAAGTGGATGCTCTCCATAGACATCTACACTTATCCTCAAATAAGAATCAAAAAGCAAATGCGTTGTCACCCCTGAGGACTAAGATCGAATGCCCCGTTTCCAGTAAAAAGGGTCTCCGGTTCTCTACACTCACCATACAAAAAACTGCAGCATTAAGCTGCTATTTTACGCTGGTATTCTGTGAGAGCGTCCTCCTTCCCCTGTCGGACTAACGCATTCGTGCTACAACCATAATATAGCTGCAGCGTGTCGTTACAACGTATATTTATTTATAAAACTAAAGTGGCAAACAAAATTACAGTCCACCTGATAGTAAGTTGTTACTGCAGTCCAAGGACACTTGCAGTCAACTTCTTGAGGACTAAGATGGAACGCCTTACAGCTCGTAATAATACCTACTGGTTCTATATTAATTACACTCTTCAGACCGAAAGACAGAATACGTACTGCTCTTTGGCGGTACAAATAAGTAAGAAGATGGACCTACCCAGACAGATTTCTAGGCAGAAAGGGAGTCCTACAACCTGGTAGGTATTTTGGCAGGTGACTTAATGCCTTCGATACTTTGGCTTGTGTTAGACTTTATCGAGTTATGTTAAACTTAATCTCTCTCTCTCTCCCTCTCTTTCTATCTCCTCTCTCTCTCTCTCTCTCTCTCTCTCTCTCTCTCTCTCTCTCTCTCTCTCATGAAGGAAACATTGTCAGAACATCTGAGGAATAAAATATGTTGGGGACATATGTAGTCCACCAACAACCAATGGTTTATCAAGGTGTAATTATAGCTTCATAATACTCGGAAATGGGAGGAAGTCTGTGCCTAACAGTGGGACGTGTATAGTTATATATATCGTTTTACTTTACAAGCGCAGTGTTGGTACGGTAGCACAGCATTTGACTCCAGTGCAGAGGGCCAGAGGTTCATATCGGCCTCGAAACAATTAATATACCCTAGAAATAAATATTATTTATAATTTGCATGTTTGACTATGTTTGTAAAGTGCCTCCTCTTTATAGGAATGTGTCCTAGTTTGGGGGTAATGTTTTAATAAAGAAAAGTGCGGAAATTCCACGTTGAGATGGATATGCGTATATCAAAACACGTGCCTCCACTTGCATTATCCCCTCGCCCCATCGGGAAATTTCACTTGATATTGTTCGAGATGTGATAGTACCACAGGAGTGTACAGTCGCGTAGTATGTTCGTATGTGTACAGATGAAGTGAATTGACTCTCAGGGTCTTTATTTGTTTGTTTGTAATTGTGTCTATTTTTTGTGTATCTGAATTCAATGCATAATGAGAATCTGATTAAGCTTTACTTAAAATCGAGCAGGAAGTTTCGAATTTGCAAAAACACTCTGAAAAAAAGGTTTTGCAAATAGTATATTTTACCTTAACTAATCTCCAGTCTAGTCTCTAAGAACAAAAAAAATCTGTATGT
This sequence comes from Parnassius orleans, assembly GCA_029286625.1. NCBI lineage: Eukaryota > Metazoa > Arthropoda > Insecta > Lepidoptera > Papilionidae > Parnassius > Parnassius orleans. The sequence continues at coordinate 1,876,968 of JAGSMP010000087.1, forward strand.
ATGTAATAAAAAAAACTTTTATGTAGCATAAGGGATAAACGAGCACACAGCTTACAATCCAAATAGAGAAGATCCAAATACGGAATTCGTTTTCACCCCTGATGACTAAGATCGAATGCTCTAATTAAAAACTGCTCTAAGTAAAAAGGAACTCCGGTTCTCTTCACTCACCGTACGAAACACATTATGATGCATTAAGCTGCTACTTCACGCTGGTGTCCTGTGCGACCCCAGTCAAACTGACTAATGACAAACAAAAATGCAAACAAAACTAAACTGACTTTCTAACCGACACGCGCATTGGCAAAGCAGTATACTCCCAGGCCATTGCAGAGGTAATGAAACCACACACAATAAGCAAATAAAAATTTATTTAAATTTTGATTTAATTCTTTTATGGTAGAGTTTTGTGAAGTAAAGTTATTTCTTTACGTTTAAATACTGATTCTGATAACGAACTTAACGGGAACCACAGGGTTTTTGTTAAGAACATGTTGTATATCTGCAGCGTGGCTCGACCACGTATATTACTACTGTTATTATTAATGTTTTATTATGACATCACACATCAATTGTAGTAATTTAATTACCTTATTTGTAAAGAATTAACAATGAACATATAATGAATCTATGTACAAGAATTACGGTTTGCGTAATGGAAGTCAAAAACCTTCCAAAGGTTCGTGGTAGTTCGGAGCTATTTTATATATACTGTTTTACTTAGGAACTTTGATAGCGTGATTTAGGCTTAAACAACAGGGCTGTCAAAACGTAATGCCTGAAGTAAATTGCTATGAAGTGTGAAGAACGACAGCGTTAAAAGAATTGTATTAATGTACATACGTATGTATGACTTACGAACTCCCGCATATACTTTATTTTTAACCGACTTCAAAAAAGGCGGAGATTCTCAATCCGACTGTATTTTTTATAAGAGTTTGTGTTACCACAGAACTTTTTTCTAGGTGAACGGATTTTGAACACTTTTTTATATTTGAAAGTTGGTGCTTATTATGTGGTCACTAACCAGTAGTTTTTGAGTTATCATTAATAATGCTCATTTAATTGATTTCGACTACATCGATGATGTTCTCATTTTATTTATATTAAAGTCGGTTGTACAAAATTTTTCATTTTACCATTTGTAATATCATGAGTTGCTTTTTTCGTTCATTACAGCCTTTCAAAGTCCACTGCTGAACGTAGTCCTTCACATAAAATGAAAGGCATATTTACCATTGTTGCCACGTTTGGTACGCGGGTCGGCAACCGCCTGTTGTGATTTTCAAGTAGTTAGGAAGACGCTTCTGCCCATCTCTTGGTTTGTTTCCCTCGTTCCCATGTCGTTATTTCAAGGTCATATTTAAAATGAAAACGAATCGCTTATTTATTTTTACGTGGTAGAGCCATGCTGCAGCTATATTAATAGTATAGTTGTAGCACGAATGGTTCAGCTCGACCGGGGAAGGACCACTCTCTCACAGAATACCAGCGTAAAATAGCAGCTTAATGCTGCTGTGTTTCGTATGGTGAGTGAGAGAACCTGAGACCCTTTTTACTGGAAAAGAGGCATTCTATCTTAGTCCTCACGGCTGACAACGCATCTGCATTTAAATTTGCAAACGAAGATAGATGTAGATGTCTATGGGCCACAGCAATCACTTACCATCAGGTGGACTGTGTGCTCGTTTGACCCTTATTCTATTAAAAAAAATTCAAATTTCAAGATGAATTACATTCAACTATTAAATTCATTAAATACAAATTTTTTCCAGGTGAACCGATTTTATGATTATTTTAATCTTTGAAAGCTGGTACTTCTCTTGTGGTCGCATATAAATTTGATTAAGGTCTGACCAGTAGTTTTTGAGTTATCCTAAATAATTTATATTGAAGCTGGTTGTACAAAATTTTTAATTTTACCACTTGTTTTTATAAGAAGTAATATTGACAAGCGAGCACAAATTCCACCTGATGGTAAGTTAATGCTGTAGACTGTAGGCCATAGACACCACCATTTATCATCTATTAAGAGTTAAAATGCAGATACGTTGTTACTCCTGAGGACTTAAATGGAATGCCTGGTTACCAATGGAAAGGGTATGTGGTTGTCTACCCTCCGACAGCGTATAATGGCAGCTTTAATCTGTCATTTTACGCTGGTATTTTGTGAGAGCGTGGTCCTTTCCCGATAGATCTGACCCAATTGTGCTGCAACTATAATATAGCTGCAGCATGGCTCTACCACGTATAAGTTAATAATGGCAGTTCCATCATTAATACTTTATTATGACATCAATCACTTGCAGTCATTTCATTACCATAATTGTCTAGAAAAAAGTCACCAATGAAAATAGCATGTACAATATTAACTCAATTTCCTTATCCTCCTATAGAGAGATTTGAAAACAACTTGCTTATTAAATTTATTTTTGACAGTTCCTTCAAAAACGGAAAATCCAATTACGGAATAAAGCGCTCTCCCCTAAACAAAGATCACGTAGAAAGTCAATGGAGAATGCAAATTTACGCCTGCGGCCGAAGCCCGCGCGTGATGTCGTTATAAAAGGTACCAGCATCGTGGAAGTGTTGTTTCTTCCGTTCGCGGAAGACCTTACATGTTAACTTGATTGACAGTACTTACTTATTCATTCCATTGCCCTCCAGTAGGATTCTGTTGAGCCTAGTTCCCCTACTATCTTTATTTAAAACGAAGTAATTAAAAAAAACATCTACCGTAAAATTCAATCTTTCTAGACTTCCTAATTGTTAATTCTTTCTAAGTTAATAAATTCCTACTCTTATACATTTTACAGAAATGGAGAGTAGAATTCTTATATTATAGGTCGGGTAAAAAGTTTCTTCGTATTTTATATACAAATGCAAGACATTTTTTTTTCAAAGTTTAATTACATTTAATTATAATATATATGTGACATATCCCGTAATGCTCTAAAAATCCTGGGATTTTTGATTAAAAAAATGCGACAAGTAGTTTTAATAGTACTCCTTTGATGTTAACCTAACACTACTCAAGGAATTCTGAAGAGACCGAAATAGGTGAAAATCTGAGGGTGCAAGGTCAAGACTGGTGGATATATTAACACTTCCCAACCAAGTTCTCTCAAATTTTGCTGAGTGGCCAAAAATGTGTGTGGTCTGGCGTTATCATGATGAAATATTACTCGTTTTATGTTGATCAATTCCAGCCGTTTTTTCTCAACTTCTTGCTTGAGTCTCATTAGTTCTTGGCGAATAGATGGTTTTGCCCGGCGGTAAAAGCTCATAATAAAAGATTGCCCTTCCAATCCCACCATACACACAGCATCACCTTATTGCGTGTTAATCCGGGTTTCGCTACAGCCTGTGGAGCTTGACTGTCCTTTGACCATGATTTTTTTGGACATTCTTGTCGTAGTTGATTCACTTTTCATCACCAGCGATCAATCTTTTCAAAAATGATGCGATTTCATTACTTTTCAATAGATAATTGCAAATGAGTACACGATTCGTTAGGGTTCTTTCATTGAGTTCGTGTGGTACCTAAATATCGAGCTTTTTTGTATAGCCAGACTTTTTCAAATGGGTCAAAACTATTTTGTGTTCAATCCTCAATTCCTCGGCTATGTCGTAATTACTAATATGCCGATCTTGCTCCACTTTTTCAAAAAATGGAATCGACTTTATCCCTATGAGAGCGACCAGAGCGAGCTGCATCTTTGACATCAAAAATCCTGGACTGAAAACGATTGAACCAACTTTGTGCTACTCTTACTGACACTGCATTAGGTCCATAAATGACACAAATTGTTTTCGGGGCTTGAGTTGCATTTTTCCCATTCTTTGTAATAAAACTTCAGAATGTATCGAATTTCTTCGTTAGATTCACTTATTTTGGCGAACAGAAAAACAATTGAAAAATGGCGGGAAAGTTTTTTTACTTTTTATTTTTCTTTTTCTTAATGTCTATATGTATTGATATTAAAACCAGCCAGATACAAACAGTACAACCAAAGAGATTTTCTTTCAATTTTATACAAACAAAATACGAATAAACTTTTTCCCCGACCTATTATTTTAAAGAAGTGAACAAGCAAACCCACAGTTTACTTGATGGTAAATGGATGCTGTGGCTTGATATCTATCTCTATCTATCACCGTATAAGATTCAATATAAAAATACTAAAATGGAATTCCTTCTTATCAGGTAAACGTATACCTCGTTACTCTCGTTGGTACTTATAACATAAAATATAGCATTTAATGAAATATAGGGAGCTAATACAATTACAGGAGAGACATCTTAGTCCTCAGAGGGGACATTGCATCTGTACACTTCTTTGTTTAAAGTTAGCTGCGGGTGTCCACGGACTGCAGTAGTCATTTACCATCAGGTTGGTTGTAAATTCGTTTGTCACTTCATTTCTATAAAATAAAATAAAAATTAGAGAATTAAGAAAAAAACGTAAAACTAAAAGACAACTGTAACACTACCTTCTTTGGTAAATGATTTTACAACAATAATCAAATATTACGCGTATGTCACCTCGAACCCATCTCGATTTACAAACTCGGTAAATCGAGATTGTTTTGAAGATATAAGTTTCTGCATCTAGTGGTACTTTGACAGGACGTCAGCACGTCTTGTTTGTAGGATCGCCTCGCCGTTCAAACATAAATAACATTACCTAGACCGAAGTGCCCGTCTAAACTATTTACGTTTATCAAATGTACCAATGTTACGAAACATTTTTGCTTGTACCAAATTATGGAAAGTTTTCTAGATGGTAAGACTCCTTTTTTTCCTAGGATTATGTCTTGGTAGGTTACCTATTTCTGCCGTCAAGCAGAAGTGCTTGCACTGCTGAGTTCAACTACCTCTTCTACTACAACTGAAACTTCGACTACCATCGATTTTTCGGGACCGATAAACTTAGAGACCTTCAAGAAAAGGGCCTATTCTTTTTTTTAAAGCCGGCAACGCATTTGCAATACCCCTGGTGTTACAGTTGTTCTTTGGCGGCGGTAGTTACTTACCATGAGGTGAGCAGCATGCTCGTTTGCCCGCTCTTATATAAAACAAATTCTTATACACATCAGTCTCATATGTTACTTTTACGAGCTAACGATTGCTCCAGCTTCAAGACGAGGATGCGATTATTCACCCTCAAGTCTAAAACAGTGTTTATCAAAATTGGGGTTTTGTCTTATTAATTCACACTTTAATTCACATTAAATATTTCTTGATTCATTCATTCTCTATAGCCTATCAAAATTCCACTGTTGAACACAAACCTTCCCATAAATTGGCTCATAGGAGGTTATATTACATAATTGTCAGATTCGACAGGCGGTTTCGCAACTGCAGGTTTTTAATTTTATTTCGCTGTAATCAGGAAGATGCTGCGATACCCACGGGATGATATGGAGTAGTGGATATTCTTACACTGCTACTGCACAGTTAAATGCAACAAGGTATCAAACTTACACTTAATTACAACATCTAGAAAACTGTGTATCATTTTGTAACATATTTCAAAGATATACATTTTTTATAGAATAAGGTTGACAAACGAGCGATTGTCAACTGACAAATGACAAACGGTTGGTTTGTTGGTTGATACTGTGGCTCATATACATCTACATTTATCCTCGATTAAGAATCAATATGCAGATGCGTTGTCACCCTCGAGGACTAAGATGGAATGTCTCGTATCCAGTAAAAAGGGTCTCCGGTTTTCTTAACAATAATATTATGATAATTTTGATAGAATGGTGCTACTTGCAACCATCAGGTTATTAATTAATAAGCTTTAAGTCTTTATATATCATAAAGCCGTGGTAGCTCAGGAACTAAGTGCTCACCGTAAATTTCACTCTACGTAAGGGAACAGGGGTTATCTTCGATCCACACCGTCACCAATATAATTGTTGATTGCAATTTTAAGTGCTATTTTACGTGAGCGTTAAACCTGTGGACCATAAGAGAAATTTGATGATTAAGCAATATCAAATTTTAGTACCTATTTGATACTATTTGGTACCTAATGTTAAATAATTGGTACGCAATTAACTCTAATAAAATAACCGTGTAGTGGCGGTGTCAGAATCTCCATTAGCTCATATCATCCCGTGGGTGTCGTAAAAGGCGACAGAGGGAAACAAATCATGAGATGGGCGGCAGCGTCTTCCTAATAACGACTAAAAATAAAAAACTGCGGTTGCCAACTCGCTTGCCAAGCGTGGCAAATATAGCAAATATCCCTCCTATAATGCAATCTACGAGGGAGGCCTATATTCAGCAGTGGACTTTAATAGGCTGTAACGGTAATGCTAATAATTACCACATGCTTGGCATTTCAGGAAAACATCTTATGGAAACCAATGTGTCTGAGGAATAAAAATAGTTTTTTTTACTTATACAATTATTACTTATTTACTTAAAAAATATTTAAAAAATATTATTATATATGTAATATCTAACGGTCTAATTGCTCCAAAACAGTCTTAGAAAAGGGGAATCTGTTCCCAGCTGTGGGACGTATACAAGCTGTTACTTTACTTTTTCCAACTTCACTTCATATATCATCTATAAAAATTTGGAAATTGAATGAATTTTGGAATTATATTCTTACTCTATTTCCTGTATCTTTGAGACGATTTTAAATTGTACATAAACAAACATCCAAATAAGTAAACATTGTTTCTGGTTCATACAAACTTATGCCGCGGGAGATTCGAGCCCGTGGACAGCCACTGCGTTCCCTAGCCATTTAAGTAAATTGAAGACTCATAATCAATCGAATAGTATAATAAATTATAAACAATCTGTTATATGATAATGTATCTTAGAGCCTTATAGCGTCATTGACCCGTTATCTATAACCTCTGTATTTGCCCGATATGTGGTCCGTTCACAGAATACCTCAAATCTAATCTAATATAATAAAGAGAGAGTGCGAAAGAAAATTGTGAGTTTGTATATATGTGGAAGGTAATTTCCGGAACCATTGCACCTATTTGTAAAATGCCTTCACCAATTGAAACATAGGCTATATATTATGTGTATATATTTATAACGGATAAAATTGTGATGATATTTGTCAACCAAATCGGAAAAAGTCGTTCCTTTTAAGAGCTTCCACAGAGTGCGCAGCATCAATAGTTAAAGTTGCATGAAAATAATGTATGGCTGAATTTTTCCCTTGAAATCGTCTTTAAAAACTCCGCGAATGTCTATCTCCTAAGGATAACTCACAGTAGCCATTTTTATATAAAATCTCTCGCGCGACATAATAATAGTGGTGGTAGTGGGCGCGGCGTCGCGACGCCATGGTGGTCCTTTTAGGTGAGGAAATACAAATAACAAAGAATCAATTTGTTTTAAAATATTTAAAAAAAAACAGAACAAAAAATTTAACATTTAAGTTAGATTTGTTCAACCCGGGCAAAGTAACTTTAGCAATATGAAACTGCCATCGATAACTGTTTTAAAACTAGTCCCTTCAACAAAATGATATATTATTTTGTTGAAGGGACTAGTTTTACATTATATGAAAATATTAGGTCGTTCGGCAGACGTTGCTCTACCCTTTCCTGTAGGTGACGCTATGAGTCTTACTTCGGATCCATTTCGAAATTGTTGCAGTGTAATTAAAAAATATTAGTAACTCAACCTATCAGGTCCAGATTTTGGGATTTCCTTTTTTTGGCACCATAATTTATTTTATTTAACTTTATTTAAACTTTAAACTTGTAGTACATACAGAAAAAAAATCTTACATGAAATAATAAATATTATGTAAAAACACTAGTGAGTGTGACGTTCTGCATGTATGTATGATATATTGTGAATATGAGTTAATTTGGCCATATATTACAAAATTTGTTAACTTGATTAAAATTTGTGCCACATATTGGATCCTAACATAGCTATGAACCATCGCCTTGACAATACAAAATGTGGATTGGTACCTTCCTCTTAACTTCTGTACCCAAGCAACAGTACACCAACTGCTGCTTGCCAGTTTGAAGGAGAGAAGATTAACAGACGAGAAAAGAGAAACAAGAGATTGGGGCTTACCAGAGCTCTCCCAGTGAAACCGAAGTAATAGTTTAAAATACATGAAGAAATCAAAATCAAATATTCCTATTGTAAAATCATTAATTTTCCGTTTAGTGGCGGCGTAAGAATGTTCATTACCCATATCGCCCCGTGGGTGTCGTAAGAGGTGACAGAGGGAAACAAAGTGACAGACAGCAGTATATTTCTAATAACAACTAAAATTAAAAAAAAACTGCGGTTGGCAACCCACCTGAAAAGCGTGGCCACTATGTCAAAATAAATATTCAGCAGTGGACTTTTATAGGATGTAATGGACGGATCTACATTTTATTTACATTATTTATAATTTGTTATATTGTGTAAATTTGTTAGTAATAAAACAAAAAAACTTGAGGACATTTACCCACTGAAGTTGTCGCTTTTAGGTGTCAGTGTGCGCGCATCGTAACAACTTCATGGTGTCGTTTTAGGTGTCGGTGTGCGCGCGCATCGTAAAAATTCACTCTCATAATTTTTCCCAAACTCGCCAAAAGAAGTATAACTTCAAAAAAAACTAATAACTTAATTATCAAACAGTCCTACTCCCCGTGGTATCGTGCCAAGAACACTGGCTGCGTTTCCCCGCTGAATGGCTATAAAAATCGATCTTTTTATATTTAAATATTATTTGACGTCACAAAATAATATAATAACAGAAAAACATAACTCATTTGTGTATTGATACGAACCGGCAAACGATACCTACGAAAATCACACAATTGCATTAACGGTTTTAAGCCTCTTGCATCCAATTATTTCTACAGTCAAATGACAGTGCCTTGACTGCTGTGTTTTGGTTTGAAGGGTATAGACAGCCAGTGTTATATTTTCGTATTATTATTATAGGCTATGAAGCATTCCATCTTAGTCCTCAGAGGTGACAATGCATCGAAAGCCTTCGTCGTTTAAAGTTGGCTGCAGCTATCCATAGACTGCCACTTACCATCAGGAAGACTGTAAGTTCATGTGTCACTTCAGTTTTTATAAAAAGAAATTCTGCATGCTTTATGAGAACCTCCTCTAGAAAAGGTATCCTTTTTATCGTGAGGAAATCCTCATGGATATCTTCGGCCGTGGGGACAACAAAAAGGTTATGCCGGACTCCTACCGGCTAAAACCCCACGCTAGTCACCATTATCGTATATGAGGGGTCCCGGGATCTCCGTTCGAAACGCAACCGCCTCTCTCTGGTTTTGCTTACTAAAGCACATCCTGGAGGCAGACCTCACTGTCACCAGCATCCTCGTAATGCTATCACGGTGCCTCAGAATCACTTCCGAGTCACCGTCCTCCTCAGGGGTTATATTGTTAGGCGTTAGGGGCTTACGTCCCGAGCGCCCGTAAACCCAGAAGGAGGGGCCATGTCGAACGCGTTCAAGACGTAGTCTCCGAGCGGGATCTGTTCTATCTATCCTGAAATTTGAATGTTATGGGTAAATGGACACATAACATTCAAATTTCGAAATGTAGACATGTGACCAACTTGAAAAATTATTTAATCGTGCAATTTTACTCTTTTCGTCTACTCTCAATAAAATTTCCTATTACGAAAGAAAATACTCGGTTCCTTGTGTTTCGTTAAATAAGTTTACTTTAGTTGTTTATTTTGGGTGTACACGTGACTTACTTCTAAAAGGGTTTGTTTAAAATATTTAAGAAGAGAAACATACCTTTTATTACGTGGTAGAGCCAAGCTGCAACTATGTGTCGGTAACGAATGTGTCGGCTCAACGGACCACGCTTTCACAGAATACCAGCGTAAAGTAGCAGCTTAATGCTGCTGTGCTTCGTATGGTGAGTGTAGAGAACCAAATTTACTGGAAACGAGGCATTCAATCTTAGTCCTCATGTGTGGCAATGCATCTGCATTTTGATTCTTAATCGAGGATAGGTGTAGATGTCTATGAACCACACTGTCCACTTACCATCAGGTGGACTGTGTGCTCGGTTGTCACCCTTATTTTATATAAAAAAATAGTAATAAAAAATCGCTTTATTTTAACACATTAAAAATAATATTTCTCTACCTAATGGTTTGAAAGCACGTAAAGAATTTTAAAACATGTAAAGTAAACATTAAACTTAGTATCGTCAGTAATATTAATTCTGTCGCTTGACTAGCTTAGACCGTTCGCATTATTCCGAGCAGAAAAGTCAATTAGTTCATCGGCTTTAAATTGCATTGCTATGGGTTTTCTTACAAAATGCTCAATGAGTAAAGACGCCAATGGCATTAGACGTTTCCTAAGGAAAACGTGTTACTAACCGTGAATAACTGCACATAATATTATGTACATAAACTTATCATCATCATTTATATCATGGTTGTAGCACGAATGGGTCGGCTCGACCGGGAAAGGACCACGCTCTCACAGAATACCAGCTTAAAATAGCAGCTCAATGCTGTTGTGTTTCGTATGGCGAGTGTAGAGAATCGGAAACCCTTTTATTGGAAACGAGCCATTCTACCTTATTTCTCAAAGCATCTGCATTTTGATCCTTAATCAGGATATATGTTGTTACGGACGACGAAGGGAGCCACCGCCCCGTCTTACCCGCATACCCCGTTACGCCCCGCGCACCCCGCACACCGCCCCGAACGTCACGTGATGCCTGCGTCCAACAAGCGCACAGCGACGCCGCGTGAGAACCCACCGACGGAGAAAGCCCCGCCGCGTGAATAAAAGAATGACATCGGGTGATCTGGACTGCCTCTTGGCGGCTCAGGCCGAATCTTCTTAAGTTGCCTTAGTTAGGCGCGACTCTCAGCGGCTACTCGCCGCCTGTGCCCCCTTATCCCTTAAGGGGGTTACATCAGATTCGGCGGAAAGGCCATTCAGGCCAAAGCCGTTCCCAGGTGGTGTTTAGTGGGTAAGGCACTTCTTCAAAGTGAGTCCCACATAACCACGCAGTCGGCTGCGTGGTATGCTATGAGCATTCACCACCTCCCTCCCCCGCTTCCGGAGGGTGTCCTTGCATTGGGCGCAAAAAAAGCCACCGGGAGTCATTCGATTCCCAAACGGCAGAGAAGACATCAAGAGAAGACTCAAGAAATCAAGAAGAAATAATCCCTCACTAGATTGCTGTAGTCCCTATAGTAAATAGGTAGTTATACTGCCGCTTTGTAAAATAGTTAATAAATAGTGTTTTAATTTGTTGTTTTTAATCTTTTCTTTTAAACCATCTTAAATTATACAGGCCACTCAGTACTAAATTAGTCTCAGTAATAATAGAAGCTATCGAATTCAAGTTAAAATCAGTCACTCTCTCTTCACGAAGATACAAATATTCAGTCCACTCGCACTCAGCATTGCTTCACTGTCGAACTGTCCCTTTCAGATGTAAATGTCTATGCGCCATAGCATCTACTTACTATCAGGTGGACTGTCTGCTCGTTTGTCACCCTTATTCTATAAAAAAATACAGACCCTCAAGTCCACTGTTGAACAAAGTGCTGTCACAAGTGATGCGACGAACATGGTCCTGAGTCACCTGCATTCACAGACGTCACTCCATCTGATGTGGGGACACGCAGCACTTCGCTTACCAGTACGTCGCTGCCACTCGAGAACTTTTCTTCTCCATCGGTTGTCAGTCTGTTAAGCTATATGGCCGACCCAATTAAGTATCAGTATGTTATTTATTTTAGTAGTAGGTGACAAACAAACACACAGTCTATCTGATGGTAAGTACATGCTGCAGCCCACACACACCTACATTCTTTCCTCGATAAAGTATAACAATATAATCGTGTTGTCACTCCTGAAGACTAAGATGGAACGCCCTGATTTCTATTTCTAGAATTCTATGCGAGCTTGCACTTTTCCTTGTCAAGCCGATCCAATCATGCCGTAGTTGGCCATAGGCTGCAGTAGCTACTTAACATCAGATGTAAAAAAATGAAACAATCCAGAATTTCAAAGAGATGTTTATTAAAATTTTGCTTAGTAGTGGAAAGCTGCGGCAAAACCGGTAAACAATAACAACTAAGGTGACACCTTGATAAAAACACTAATCAGGGTTCATCGTTCTCTTATCAGCGACCTCTGTATCTCTGATATTTCTTATCGAATCTATACTGCTCCACGCTTGAATCACGTCTCATAAACTGCATTACTGTGCGAGGTTTTTGCACTATGCTATATACATAGCTCTTATATATGCAATGCTCCCATGGTAGCTCATGAGCAGCTAAGCGCCCGCCCTAATTTCACGGTACGCAAGCAAAAGATATTGTTAGTTGGAATTGTAAATGCAGATTTACCACGATCTCAGCGGTAAAGGAAAACAACTTAAGGAAACCTGTCTGAAAAATGAAATGTTTCAAGGATATGTGAAATCTGCCAATACGCACTGATGCAGCGCGGAGGTATAATTAGCTCTTCCTCCCAAAAACGCGAGGAATAGAATAGAATACTTCTTATCCAACATAGCATACAAGTAATACTTATTGAGTGTCGTTTATATTTTTACCATTGGTTCGAAAAAATACCTCTGCCCTGAAAGAACAACAACCACCAAGCGGACTCTTAAAATAATAGATTATAGTAATTTACAATATAGCCCAATTTAATTTTACATTAGAAACAGCATGGGCGCGATCATCTCATTCACTCAGGGGTTATTATCAGTCATGTAGGAGGCTTTTACCTAGCTCGGAGACGGATATTATAGGCTGTGACTTTATTTTATTACGATTCTGAAGGTTCTCACGGCAAATTTTTAACTAATTCATTGGACTGGACTGGTTTCCTGAGTGTTTTATACATGTGGACAGAAATATTAGGTCTTTGAACTGTACTGCTTAGTTATAATATGGCGGTAGCACTATTGGGTGGCTCGACACAAGAGGAACCACGCTTTTTTTATGTAAGACGAGACAAACGAGCATGCAGGTCACCTGATGGTAAGTGAATACTTTGGGCTATAGACACCAACATTGTATTATTTATTAAGGAATTTTTGAAATTTCAAAATATCAAAACACATGATCAAAATCACATCCATCAAAATATCCATAGGTCGTTGGTTCAAATCCGGCTCTAAGGACCATATGATGGGGACATTGCCCTGTACACTTTGTGATAGGAAGAACTGACTACCCTAGAGATAATAAATTAAAGAATGGACTGCACTAAATTAGTTTAATAGGTACTATACAGAGCTAACCCGACAATGAAACCGTGCGATTAGTAACGTGAGCGAAGTCGTTCTGTCCGACCAGCCAATCGCTGTCTTGCTCTTCCCGTCCGGCACCCCCCGCCGCTAAAACCACGCGATGCATTGCTCACGCACTTATGTCAAGTGCAACCTTGTCTTCACCAGATACGTTGTTACCCCTGAAGACTTAAACAGAATACCTGGTAACCAGTGAAAAGGTTCTGTGTTTCTCTTATTTTTTATAAAATAAAGGTGACAAGCAAGCACACAGCCCACCTAGCAGTAAGTGGATGCTGTGGCCCATAGACATCTACATCTATCCTTGATTAAGTATCAAAATGAGGATGCGTTGTCACTGCTGATGACTGACGTGGTATGCCTCTTTTCCAGTAAAAAGGATTTCCGGTACTCGACACTCACCATACGAAACACAGCAGCATTAAACTTGTATTTTAAACTGATCTGTGAGAACGTGGTCTTTCCCCGGTTGAGCCGTTCCATTCGTACTACAACCAAATATAACTGCAGCATTGGTTGGCTCTACCACGTAATAAAATAATGTGCGTGTGTGCTTGTCAAGAAGATGAGTATGGTTTTGGCGTCATTTGAAATGTTTGCAGCGCCCTGTCTGTCGTCCTTTGTTTGTGTGAAACACACATTGATAAAGTCAGGTAAAAATATTACTCCTTACAAATTAAAAATATGCCGAGTTCCGTTATAATTCATTTTACCTCGAATTTAGTCCATGAACTGATGCTTCTGTGGGAACAATTACAACGCGCTGAAAGCATGAAATAACATCACATTCGTTTCATATTTTTGTTCACTTATCCAACACTAAATTACCTCGATAAAGATAATTATAATAATTATAGCCGAGTAATACAGTATAATATTGTACAGCAATTTCCAAACTACGAAATAATTCCCAAACTTTGATTCATTTTAGATAATTCCACGTAATTATGCAGTTGGATTGTTTTTTCGTCTGAGTTGTAAGAAATGTATAGTTCAGTGAATTTTGAACTTGAAAACATACTTTTTATTTAAATAACATACTTTGAATGTGAATAAAAAGGTTTTCTCGTTTATCAGAATGAGAAATGTTAAGACATAGAATAAGAATAGTTATTTTGTTTTTTTTCCCTTCTGGCTTTGCCTATCATGTCTTGTCTTGTCTTGTTTTGTGTTGCCCATGCACTTCATAATTCTCGAGCAACGGGAAATACCAAAAACTTTGGGAAAGACCCTTTTACTGGAAAAGAGGCATTCCATCTAGTCCTCAAGGCTGACAACGCATCTACATTTTGATTCACAAGCGAGGATAGATGTAGATGTCTATGGGCCACAGCAACCACTTACCATCAGGTGGACTGTGTGCAAGTTTGTCACCCTATTTCTATAAAAAAAAAAACTTCATGACCTCAGACGGATCGTGGTCTACCATCTCGTATATTATAATAATAATGTCGTCCAGACCGAATTCCAGTCAACGCGGCCAGTCTCAACAGTGACTAGCCATCTGCGCAGGACAGGATTATAGCTCCCAAGTGTATGCGCAAGCACAGGTGCACTCTCTACTCCCTCACTCTCATAGTCCGATGGGACGGTGATCCGACACGATCGGAGCGAGATCAGGCGCAGGGCCAACGGCTTTACGTGACACAGGACACAAAGGTGAAACACCGCCAAATTTCCGACTCCGGCCTGTTACTGAGAATTTCTGGACAGAAAAACCCAACAAATGATTTTATCCCCGACCCGACCCGGGATTCAAACTCGGGACCTCATGATCTGTAATCGCGTTTACGACCACTAGATCAACGAGGCAGCCCATCTCGCATGTAGTAAACAAGGAAAGTTACAACCAATACATGCCCTATTGCTGGGCACCAGTCTCTTCTCATTTCTGAGAAGTTTATGAAGAACTTCACCGTCACTTCACAGTCAGCGGACTTCATTAAAATTTCAAAAGATTGTTATTTCTGAGCCATGCAGGTTTTTTTTAAGATGTTTTCCTTTCCGCCCAGAAAATGGTAAATTAACAGTTTCATTGTTTCCAACGGAGATTCTTCTTTTTTTTTTTTATTTTTAAAATGGATTTTCTCCTGTATCGTGGAGGCAGTTTACAAACATAAACTGCACAAGGACAAACATCCAGACCCGGAATAACTATTTTCAGATCATACAAATACTTATTCCATGCGGGATTCGATCCCGCAGTCCTTAGCGCTGAAACTCATTGCCAAGCTACTGCGCCACTGCGCCAGATTGAGCCAGGCTGAACTTTAAGATCACATATCCCCTGAGCTACCACGGCTCTCAACGAATTTTTATGTAACTGATGTAAATGAAAGTGTAAAAAAAATATCCAGTAGTGGACTATTACAGCTAACAAAGAAAAAAGAAAAAGAAGAATGTTTTATTAGCACCGTTATTGATCGACCAAATTTTGATGTTCATGATAAAATATCTAAGATTGCTTACATAGTATGGTTCACCTCAACTTTCATAAAATATCCTGTCTAAGAGTGGTTTTTCTGACACTTATTTAATCTTTGTCTGATCCTCATGAAAATTACGTAATATTTTTATTCCTGCTTGTAAATTTCTTCATTGAGGAAAAAATAGATTTTTATGTTTTATTTACATTTCATTTATTAGATTATTGACAAAATAGCTCTTAGACAAGCAAGGGACTTCAATGAAAGAAGGCAGCACATTCTATTTTCACCCCTTTGGACTATGATGAAGAATTCCACCGGTCAGTTTCCTTTGACTTTTACTGCAGTCTCGTTACTAGTAAAAGTCACATAATAAAAATGCAGTTGCTGTTTTACGATAGTAATCTATGTAAGCTTGGCTTTCTTTGTCAATCCGACCCATTCGTTGTGCAGCTATAATATCTGCAGCGTAACTCTTCCACATATAAAACTAACCTGCACACATCACACAAAAGCAATTATTGGAATAAAAATAAAACATTAGAGATAACAATCAATTACCAACTATGAATAGTACGCAGCACATTGCATGTGGATAAGTCAGTTAAGTAATAACAAAGTTACGGATACAAACGAATGACCAAAAACAAACACAATCGGCGGCCGTGAATCAAATAAAACAATTAACCCAGATACGTGCGGATCGGGCGCGCTCCATGAAATTATAAATTATGTAGGAAGTAAAGTGCGAATGATTCAGCAGTGCTCGCGTGTGGAACTACTGGAGGCCAGCTCACAAACTGAGTTTTAATATTTATTTTAAAGTTGGCCACTTTATTTTAAACTTGTTTTTTATTCTTTAAGAACTGGCTATTCAATATCACCTTTGGATTGAAATAAAACTAAAAGATCGCAGATAGTACTTCAAAGATTATAACTTACTCTGGATAAGACTAAAAAGTAATAGAAACATAAGCTTGTTGAAGGAAGGAAATAGGTTTAAGATTGAAATATTTTTTACGTGATAGAGCCACGGTGCGGCTATATTGTTGCAGCACGAAAGGGTCGGCTTGACTGGGGTAGGACCACGCTCTCACATTATACCAGCGTAGAACGGAATAATGCTGTCTTTTCACATGGTGTGCGAAGAGAACTGGATACCCTTTTCACTGATAACGAGGCATTCCATCTCAGTCCTCATGGGTGATAACGTATCTGCCTTTTGATACTTAATGGTGAATATATATACTAGATTCCTGTGTTTCGGTCTGAAGGGTATAAAAGCCACTATAATTACCTGCGATTCATTCTTTCTTGGTCCTCAGAGGTGTTATCGCGTTCATAGCATTCTTTGTTGATTGGTGGTAGCTATGGAAGTTGATTGCAGATGTCCATGGGTTGCAATAGACATTTACCATCAGGTAGGACTGTAAGTTCGTCTTTTACTTCAGTTTGATAAAAAATACTTAATGATCATTTTCAGTAGATGCAAGACCAGTTATTATATTTAATAAGTATGTTCTTAACTATCCAATAAACAAACTACATACAGATGTTGAAAGTTGTAAAAACAGCAAAGTGGTTTCTCTTTGATACAAATTTAATAAATTATTATATTTATGATTGTGTAATGATTAACTTCATAATAAATAATTTGAACTGTTATATTTTAAATAACGTATTGACGCAAAAAAACAACAAATAAAACTCTATAGATATAGCGAATGCGATACGCAACCTTGTACTTTATCTAAAAGTGAGTCAGTCCGATCGTGGTGCAGGCCTTCTGGTTAATTCCACGCGCCCTTCGAGTATCGTGCAAGGATTCAATGTTAGATTCACATATTAAATATCTAATTGCCTTAATATGGCAGATAATATCTAGGCCGCTGACTGGGTCAAGATTTTCAGTTTTTTACATCAAGGCATCATGCAATTCTGTTAATGATGGACGGATTTGGGTCGATGATTGATATAGTCTTTTTATATGTTTAATTGATTTCATCGTAAAAATATTATTTTTTATTTAATTCAAGAGAGCTATTGAGAGGACTATAATAGAAGATTTTCTGCATGATATACTTTAAAATGAGGATATCCGCAATAGCACCAGAGTAACCGACATAGCCAAATGAATCAGAAAGTAGAAGGGACAATGGACTGACCATAAAACTTGAAGAACGGAAAACAGGAAAGAAAGGTTCTAAGGTTCTAACCACTAAGTTAAGTTTAGGTTTTCCCCATTAAATTGCGTGACGAACTGGTGAAAGATGCAAGATGGATGGTCGATGGATGCACGTGGGTTAGGAAAGTGATTGTAGCATTCCTTGCGGGAGGCTTATGTTCAGCAGTGGACTTGTGAAGGGCTGTAAAGATTATGATGACGATTTGTTTTGAAATTAAAAATGATGCGTGAACGATCATAAAACAACGCAATCAAATTTTTAAGGGTTAAAAAATTTGAAGTTTTGTATTTTATTTTATTCCTACTATATTATAATCATTTGCTGTGAACTTTTAGAGGCTGTTCATAAAGGTTATAGATAATTACACAAATATTATTATCATTTAGTGCACCGGAGCAGTTGGCGGAACAATTGCCTTCTCATAAACGAGAAGTGGAACTTTACTTTTACTTGATGTACATACATATACAAAAAGTTATCATATTTTTATTTTCTAAAGTCTAAAAACGGTAAAATGTAATATCCTTCATCAGCCCAGAAGAGCCTACCGTTACAGCCTATAAAAGTCCACTACTGAACATAAGCCCCCCCCCCATAGACTCGGGGACATATTTGCCATAGTTGCCACGCTTAGCAAGCAGGTTGGCAACCGCAGTTTTTTAATTTTAGTCTCCTGATTTGTTTCCCCCTGTCACCTCTTACGACACCCAGGGATGATATGGGATACTGGATATTCTTACACCGCCACTACACGGTTAGAGTCCACAACTGGACATATTTAAGGTAGTATTCATTAATTTAGGTAGCCACATATTATAATTTAAATTAATACAAAAATGTTTGATTTTGTTTCGGAAATCACTTGATGATCATTCCTATCGTATTTGATATAGCTTTATTTTAAACAAATACAACGAGGAAATGAAGTAAGTTTATATCAGAGAACTACATAACACACGTTTGCATAATACAGAACTAATGACGCTGGACAAATGGCTTGATTGTGCAATTATTCATTTTAGTGTCAGTCATATAACAATTATCTAAATTGTTCTTTCTTATTTATATTATAAATATAAAGCTTTTTTTTTAAATCATAATAAAAATTTGGATGTGAGGTTAATGTATATTTCGTTGTGAAATGACACTGTCTAGCGTGACGATATCCTCCTCAAAGATTTTCGAACACGGCGAATTCAGTGTCTGACAGTGAACTTTAACAGCCTAATAAAGAAAAAGAAGTTGCATGCTGGGACATTCTTAGAAAGACCACATAAAAGACTAAAAAAAAAATGTTGTGAACAAGATCGTTAAAATCAAAAGGCATTCAAATATTGCATATCTGTCAACTACTTTAAATATCTTTAAAAATGCAGTGTTCATTTCCAAATATAACATTAAACAAGTTCAACTGCAGAAAATTATATAGATGACAAGGTGTCTTTCTATTTATGAGGAATCCATCTTGCCATTTGTATGTTTTAAAAGTCATTAGTCACGGATATGTTTAAGACGCAATTACTTTCAATACAACACGTGGGAAAAATCACGCGAATGACTTAGAAAAACAGAACTTGGAAGATCTGCGTCAAATGTAAACATGTCACGTTGCCCTTCTATGCGTGTCAATAACCTATTTCCTGACAAACCAAGGTCGATCTGACGTCAGCTTGCGATAAACGATAAATCGTGTTTATCTAATTTCTTTCTGTCATTGTAATGATTTCATAATCGGAGATTTCCCCCGGGCAGTTTCCTTTGACCGCTTTTATTGCTTTTTTTACGTCACAATATCTCGTATTTTTTTAGTATCGCTTTAAAATTTTACGATTTCATTAGTGATATTTGTAGTTTTGCTATATTATTAGTATATATAGTTGTAGCACGAATGGGTCGGCTCGACCGGGGAAGGACCACGCTCTCACAGAATACCAGCGTAAAATAACAGCTTAATGCTGCTGTGTTTCGTATGGTGAGTGTAGAGAACCGGAGACCCTTTTTACTGGAAAAGAGGCATTCCATCTTAGTCCTCACGGGTGACAACGCATCTGCATTTTGATTTTTATTGAGGATAGATGTAGATGTCTATGGGTCACAGCAACCACTTACCATCAGGTGGACTGTGTGCTCGTTTGTCACCCTATCCTTTAAAAAAAAAGTTAAGATTCAGTATTATTTGTTTCATTTTATTTACTATTATTATTTAATACTTGCCGAGTGGTGGCGGCACAAAATAATCCATCACCCTTATTCGTCCCGTAGGAATCGTAAAAGGCGACGTTGGTTAATGCCAGAAAGACCTCGTGACTTTAGATAGACGTAAATATCTTATAATGCCAGATGTAAAACATCCAGACCAACGACGAAGTGCAACATTAAAGGTCTAATCAAACAAAATAAAGAGATTATTATACAATACTAATGTTGATTGAATAATGCCATAAGGCATTAATTTCCTTTATACTCTTAATATATGCCGTTTCTTAAAGGTTAAATAAATACATAAATGAAATACATAATTATATTATAATATTATATAAAAAGAGCTAGTTTTTTTTCGAGACTGTTTTAAAGTTATTATTGTGTTGCGCATGGAAAAACATTTTAACCCGAAGCAATTATTTGTAACAAATACAAAACCTTTTACCTGTGGAATCCGAATCCGTAGTCCAACTGAGACGCAGGCAAACGCTCAGCTACTGAGAAAAATAAATAAATAATTATTCATGGATACTTGTGCATATTTCATTTATCATGACGATTGATTTTTATTTATACCTTATATCCTGATAAAAGTGCGACCGACATCAAAATCTATCTATTTCTACATCGCGGTTTTAAATCACTGTTTTTCTACTCAGTCCAATAGGCCTCAAATACTGGACCAGTTACGAACTATTACTTTTGAGAAGTAAAGCGTAATACCAATCATCAGACAAAATAAATTATCTACTGCTTAGTGTCACCTTATTACCTTAAAGTATCATATAAAACATCGAAAATAACGGTAAATATAACGACAGCTCATACTTTAAATTCTGAAACTTTTTTAAGGCAATACAAGGTCACAAATGAACAGGCAAACATACATACATCATACATACATACATACATACAAAACATTACCTATATAACGTCAGTCCAGTAACAAAGGAAATATATAATCTCAGCTGTTACTAGTGGGAGATCAACAAAAGCCTCATAAGTTATATCATCATCATTATCATCACCCTGACAAAACTTCACTGCTGGACATTAGTTACTATTGAATTGAAAGGATTTCCTTGACGACAAACGCTTATTGTCTAAAGTCGGGATTTTTTGGCATTTCCAGAAACCGATGTAATGAAGCTCATCGAAATAATATCAAGTAATACGTCGAATATCGAAATGTTTTCTTTGCCATGTCGTTATGTATAAATTTAAGATGACAGACGACCTTACAGCCACCTGATAGTAAGTAGCTGTGTATGTAGCCCTTAAACAACTGCAACAAACTTCAAGTTTTGTAAATAATAGATGCGTTCTCACCTGTGAGGACTAAGATGTAAGATGCTTCACAGCCTGTGTACCTTCAGATACTAAACACTAGCTCTGTATACCCTGCAGACAGGAACAAGGCAGTATACACACTGCTGCTTGGCGGCAGAAATAAGTAAGAGGGAGGTAACTTCCCTAATGGACTCCTCAGTAGAAAAGGAGTCAACCTAGATAAAGATGTTTATGATCAATTTAAGAAATATATCACTTTTTCTCTGACGAGCGCAGAGCTGACACCCTCGCACTAATAAATATTGTTCTCCATCACCAGTTTATGAAATTTAGATTCAGCATTTTTGTTTGGATAAACATCATCATTATAGCCCATTTAAGTTCACAGCTGAACATCATATTTGCAATAGGGTGTAATTGGAAACCAGCTAGCTGAGTTTCTACAAGAATCGTCATCAAACAGTGAACTTTTTTATAAAATAAGGGTGAAAAGCGAGCATAGAGTCCACCTGATGATAAGTGGATGCTGTGGCCCATAGACATCTACGTTTATACAGATGCGTTTTTACCCCTGTGAAATAAAATGG
Source organism: Parnassius orleans (assembly GCA_029286625.1). Classification (NCBI taxonomy): domain Eukaryota; kingdom Metazoa; phylum Arthropoda; class Insecta; order Lepidoptera; family Papilionidae; genus Parnassius; species Parnassius orleans. The sequence goes on from JAGSMP010000087.1 coordinate 1,898,941, forward strand.
AATGCCTCGAAACCAGTAAAATGGGTTTCCGGTTCTTTACACTTCAACATATGAAACATAGCGTTATTCTGCTGTTTCACGCTTGTATTCTATGAGAGCGTGGTCCTACCCAGGTCCAGGCGACCTATACGTGCAGCAGCTATAATTTAGCCGCAGTGTGGCTCTACCGCGTCAATAACTCTCTAAGATATTAAGTAATGCATCAATAAAGCGGATGAATGTATCAGCACCAATCAACACGTGTTCCGTCCGTCGACGAAGAATCTCTATGAGACGTAAACATTCACATTGCTTCTGAACATGTTTTAGACATAAAATAATGCAACCACATGCTTTGCTATTAGAACGTGTATTTTAAGTTACTAACGATAAATCCTACTAAGCTACATTTAACTACAGCCCAGTTAGTGAATTTACTGTTGACCTCAAACCATAAGATAAATATTAATTACCATGGACGATTTTTAATGATATATTTTGGACGTCTATGTTCAGCAGTGGGCTTGTGAGGGCCTGTAATTATTTAATGATGATGATGATGATGATGATGATATTTTTGAAAAGATAAAAACCTATTGATGCCATTAACATTGCTAAAATTCCCGATAATCATTACAAGTGAGTCTAAAATGCTTGTGCTAGTGTCGTTCACGACAGTAGTCGAATGGCGGATTCGAACTCAAAACTTAGAAGAAAGAAACGTCGGGAATATAAAATAAGTTAATATGGGCAATAAAATTCGTAAAAACTAGTTCTATTTAAATGTGGAGTGTTCGCGTAAACATTAGAAATCATTCGAAGAAAGAGTTCGCAAAACATCGTGACAACACTGCGAGGATTCTGGGGGTCACAATTACTGCCTCCCGAACGTGCTATTAGCAGAGAAGTTTTCTATTGCTGAAGTAGCTACTTACCATGAGGTGAAATAAAATTTGGTTGGTCTCTTGAATTAAAAAATAACATAATAGACAGCCTTCATAAATTTTTAATTTATCAAATCTTAAAATTAATTTAAATAAAACTTTTATTATCGTAATAATAAAAAAATATATTAAATTAAACATCTAATAAAAATTAAAACGCAATTTAAAAAACAAAACAAACGTAATAGCTTCTAAAGTTGGTGCTAAGACAGTGTATCGACGAACAATGGTTAATAATGCAAGGAACCTTAAATAACGCTCATTTAACACGGTGGAATACAGGGCATGTGGTGTAGCAAATTCAAGATTAAGCTTTAACGTTTATACTTATATTGGCGTAGCATCTAAAAATAACAGTGATACGAGTACCACGCTTTCCTCTGCTAATCTTATCACAGCGACAGATTGTCTGCTATACGACACTCGATTAACGCTGGAATGAAGTGTTTCGTCGACTGATAAGCTCGATACGCTGTTATGTTAGGTGGGGTTGATAGCATGTGTAGGGTATACTTACTTTTTATGACCGCTGATAGATACGCTAAAAGACGTTATACTTGCAAACAAATTACTATATTGGAGCCTAAATTTATTTAAATAGACGCTGTTCACACGAGTTTTTAGAGTTCCGTGCTAAATTCTTCGAAAAACACAACACTTCTGCAACAAACGCTTTTAAAGTGAAGTCTGGTCACAATACATAATTTTATTACATTACTTAGCTAATTAGTTTTTACATCTTTAATTTACCATATTGTTTTGGCTATGCGTGAACTGAGTAGCTCACGACTCGCACCTTTGGGATCACATGTATGAAACTACACATGGTAAACATCTAACATAAAAATCTTACTCGCATCCGTTGAATCAATAACAAATAATTTGCAACGAAAATGATGATTATTCACAGACAAATATTGTATGTGAACGCATAAAGCAGCCAGATCAATGTATCAAGAGTGCGATGCACCGGCATAAAAATACACGGACCTTTATTTGTCGATTCGGACGTAATGACGTGTGAGACGTGTCAGTGACGGTCCGTACGCGGTTTTAAATATATCCGAGGATTTATGCTGCGATTCTCTTTCTTTCACGTTTGACGGGGATATAAAATTTTCGTTCGATTTGTTTCAGGTGGCACGGCCAGGAGATAGAAAATCCATTTAAATCCATCATTTCGCTCCCATTCTAGTTCTTTTACATAATACGTTCCAATGTGGGAGAGCCACACTGCGGCACATTATCCTGCTGTGTTTCGTTCTGTGAGTGATGAAAATCGGAGACCGTTTTTACTGAAGCCAATCCATCTTAGTCCACTAAATGACTACTGCATTTTGATTCTTAATGGAGGATATATGAAGGTGTCTATGGGCCACAACATATCATTACCATCTAGTGAACTTTGTGCACATTTGTCACAATTAATTTTATAACAAGCTTAAACATAACAGTAATTTAAAAAAATCTGACTGCGTAAAAAATTTACTGAAAACAGAAAAGTATACCCTATGTCACTCACACAATTAAGACGACTCTAACAACACCTAAAATATTAAAATCCATCAAGCCGTTTAGGCTACAGAGCGTGCCAAAGAAATAGACATACATACATACTCTCGAAAAACATTACCCTCCTTCAGGGGCAGTTGGGTAAAAATATGGTATTGGAGGAACAAACCAACTGAGAATCCACCTGATTGTAAATGGCTCTGGGTGAGCATGGTTCTTTCAAGGTCATTTGTTAACCTAACTTCTGTAAAACATTCGCTCAGACAAATTACTTACAACTTGTTGTTGATATACGGTTTTTAGTATTTTTCCGGAGCCCGGAGTCAGGAATTTGAAGATGTCCTGCGCCTGATCTCTCTCTGTTCTTGTCGGATTTCCGTCCCATCGGTCTATGGGAGTAAGGGAAATGCACCTGTGTGTGCACTCGTGTATTTTATTATTGTACTGCGCAGATGTCTATTTGCCGTTAGTACTGGCCGCCGTAATTGAAACTCAGTCTGGAGAACCTTATAGTATTTTATGACTTACAAATTGATTATTGTTACGGATCTGGATGTTATTGCACGTGTTATTTATATATGTAAACGCCACGATACAGGAGAAAAGCGTTAAACTCTAACTTTTGTATTAAATTAAAAAAAACAATTAATTAATTATTTTTACCACAATGTTTACGCCCTGCGTTTACAATACTTACGATATTTGACGGCTCCCTGGCGTAGTGGCTTATCGTTGGGTTACGGTGCTGGGGACCGCGATTCGAATCCCACACGGAACAATTAAGTAAAGTAACAAGTATGGCCTACAAGTAATCGTTCCGGGTCTGGATGTTTGCCCTTGTCCTGATTATGTGTGTAAACTGCCTCCACTATACAGGAGAAAATCCTAGTTTTGGGGTAACGTTTTATAAAATGAAAAAAAAAATTCAGCGCTACTAAAATCGGTGTGGTTATATAATATTTTATAACCGTCACGTCGTAGTCAAAACTATCTACGAAAACTCTTTATAATGGTACCGAGGCAATTCAAGTTAGTCCTCAAGGGTGACAAGGCATCTGCATTTTTATTTATAATCTAGGATTATATCTATAGGTCATAGTAACCACTTACCACCAGAAGAACTGTATGCGCGTTTGATATCAAAATAAAAATAGACTCCTTCAATTAAAAGCTACTTCCACTGTCGTTTAGATAAATTGGAGATAAAAATAAACAAATAAACCACGTCCTGCAAGTATTTTATTCATTTAATGATCCAAAGACGTTTCGGTACATCTACGGACTAAACTTGACATACCCCTTATAAAACCTCCCCTAACACGGGCAGGGCAAATTAATTTAGCCTTAGCTATTTGACATTCATTTTCGACCAGCAGCGGCACCCTTGTATCAGTTGCCTTAATATATGCCTATTGAATTAATCAACAGACGTATCAGATAGTTCTTGTATAAATAACCGCAAATGTAAAAGGGTGCATAGTAAAAGTACATTTACTGTGATTTGAGTTTTGGACAAACACACAAATGCATTAGAAATTAGAGACCATTTCTATGTACTTATCTATCGTGTTATTTAATGCATGAACATACCGAATGTGTACGGTCAGGGAATCTGCTTGTTGAAATCGCTGGTCTTAGATTCGACTTTATATCTGACGAAAATTATCCACTATCTAATTAGTGATTTTATAGAGAATAAAGTATATTTCAAACGTTACCCCACACTAAGATTTTCTCTTGTATCGTGGGGTTAGTTTACATACAGACATGCAGACCCGGAACAATTATCTGTAGGCCATACAAATATTGCTCCGTGAGCCCGCGGCTCTCAGCGCTGCAACTCTTCTCTCCCTGCATGCTAAGCCATAAAATTCTGCGTTATCTACTTACATGGTTTTTCTTCTAATAATTATCAAGATCATTTTCCCTATGTTGCCTGCATGTTGGATACACAAAACTATCTCTTCGATTTTTTACCAGTGTTTATCTCAAGAGAACTGATTTTTGAACCGTCGTAAGATGTTTACATTCAAGCTTTTGCGGCTTCAGATAGACGAACAGGTATAACTATAATATTATTTATTGCTTTTTTATTAGCTTGACCTTTACGTATGTATGTATGTACGAGTGCAACGGACTTTTTAATTCAGTTTTCACTTTCTTTCGGATATCTTGAAAATCTGAAATTATGCAGGTTAAGAACCGATAAAATACAATGATTTCATGATTCGTCCTTATCATCGTCATCATTATTGCAGTCTTCCGAAGTTCTCTCCTGGCGAACTATGGCAAATATTGACCATAATTCATATGGACCAGGATATTGCCATAGTTGTCACACTTGGCAGGCGGGTTGGCAACCAAGTTTTTTATATTATTTAGTGTTATTATCAGGAAGATTATGCTGCCCATTGCCTATCTCACTTTTTTGTCCATAGTAGTCTTAGTAAAAAAGTGATATACATTCTGTAAACACTAGGAACAAACACAAGCTAGTGATACCAGTTTATCGACTCACAGAGTCAGTAATTCATTCTTAGGGCAATGTATACGCTATTACAACAAGGTCCCGCAAAGTGTACAGGCTCTCTATTACCAAGTTTAAATGTTTTGTTAAGCTGAAACTGTATAAAAAAGTGACTACCGCCGCCCATGAACATCTGCAACGCCATAGATACTGCGGACGCGTTGTCGGCCTTTTATGAAAAAGTAGATATTAAAAATAATTAAAGATGACTTTTACGTCACCCAGAGGACGACATGGGTAGTGGATATTCTTACACCGTCCCTACACGGCTCCATTCAAAACTAATTTCATGACTGTAACCTAGTATTCTAATTAGGACCATCACAGCTCATGAGCAATGGGTGTTGTTAAAGTATTTTAATCTCTATTAGCTTGATAAAATATTGAATTACGGTCCGTTGGTCCGTTGGGATTTTTACTCTTAAAAAGTTTAAGTTACGTCCTGCTGGGCGCAGGCCTCTTCTCATTTCTGAGAGGGTTTTATGGCAAGGAAATGTCCGCTGCGCTTCCCTAATGCATGTCGGAAAACGTCACATGTCTTTGAAAAATTTTTTTTCTTATTTCTCAGATATGCAGATTTCGTCACGCTGTTTTCCTTCACCGCCGAACACGTAGTAAATCAGCATTTAAAATTGCAATTAACAATTTCAATGGTGCCGGCGGGGATCGAACTCAGATTGCTCGCGTACTGTGAAACTTACAGCGAGCGCTAAGCTAAGCGAGGAGCTAAGCGCTCAGGCTTTTTACTCTTAATTTTCGTGAAATCAAAAGTTTTCCTATATTCGTATAAAATGTTAATTACCAAAACTTGTGACAGGGGACAGTCTCGAAAATACAAAACATCTAGTACTACAATCATGAAGCGAAAAAAACTTTATTATCGTAATAATAAAAAAATATATTAAATTAAACATCTAATAAAAATTAAAACGCAATTTAAAAAACAAAACAAACGTAATAGCTTCTAAAGTTGGTGCTAAGACAGTGTATCGACGAACAATGGTTAATAATGCAAGGAACCTTAAATAACGCTCATTTAACACGGTGGAATACAGGGCATGTGGTGTAGCAAATTCAAGATTAAGCTTTAACGTTTATACTTATATTGGCGTAGCATCTAAAAATAACAGTGATACGAGTACCACGCTTTCCTCTGCTAATCTTATCACAGCGACAGATTGTCTGCTATACACGACACTCGATTAACGCTGGAATGAAGTGTTTCGTCGACTGATAAGCTCGATACGCTGTTATGTTAGGTGGGGTTGATAGCATGTGTAGGGTATACTTACTTTTTATGACCGCTGATAGATACGCTAAAAGACGTTATACTTGCAAACAAATTACTATATTGGAGCCTAAATTTATTTAAATAGACGCTGTTCACACGAGTTTTTAGAGTTCCGTGCTAAATTCTTCGAAAAACACAACACTTCTGCAACAAACGCTATTAAAGTGAAGTCTGGTCACAGTACATCATTTTATTACATTACTTAGCTAATCTTAGCTAATTAGTTTTTACATCTTTAATTTACCATATTGTTTTAGCTATGCGTGAACTGAGTAGCTCACGACTCGCACCTTTGAAATCACATGTATGAAGCTACACATGGTAAACATCTAACATTAAAATCTTACTCGTATCCGTTGAATCAATAACAAATAATTTGCAACGAAAATGATGATTATTCACAGACAAATATTGTATGTGAACGCATAAAGCAGCCAGATCAATGTATCAAGAGTGCGATGCACCGGCATAAAAATACACGGACCTTTATTTGTCGATTCGGACGTAATGACGTGTGAGACGTGTCAGTGACGGTCCGTACGCGGTTTTAAATATATCCGGGGATTTATGCTGCGATTCTCTTTCTTTCACGTTTGACGGGGGATATAAAAATTTTCGTTCGATTTGTTTCAGGTGGCACGTGGCCAGGAGATAGAAAATCCATTTAAAGCCATCATTTCGCTCTCATTCTAGTTATTTTACATAATACGTTCCAATGTGGGAGAGCCACACTGCGGCACATTATCCTGCTGTGTTTCTATCGGTGAGTGATGAAAATCGGAGACCGTTTTTACTGAAGCCAATCCATCTTAGTCCACTAAATGACTACTGCATTTTGATTCTTAATGGAGGATATATGAAGGTGTCTATGGGCCACAACATATCATTACCATCTAGTGAACTTTGTACACATTTGTCACAATTAATTTTATAACAAGCTTAAAGCTTATAACAGTAATTTAAAAAAATCTGACTGCGTAAAAAATTTACTGAAAACAGAAAAGTATACCCTATGTCACTCACACAATTAAGACGACTCTAACGACACCTAAATATTAAAATCCATCAAGCCGTTTAGGCTACAGAGCGTGCCAAAGAAATAGACATACATACATACTCTCGAAAAACATTACCCTCCTTCAGGGGCAGTTGGGTAAAAATATAGTATTGGAGGAACAAACCAACTGAGAATCCACCTGATTGTAAATGGCTCTGGGTGAGCATGGTTCTTTCAAGGTCATTTGTTAACCTAACTTCTGTAAAACATTCGCTCAGACAAATTACTTACAACTGTTTAGGTTTTAAAAGTTTGTTTTAAAGATTATTCACATTAGTTACGTTGATATACGGTTTTTAGTATTTTTCCGGAGCCCGGAGTCAGGAATTTGAAGATGTCCTGCGCCTGATCTCTCTGTTCTTGTCGGATTACCGTCCCATCGGTCTATGGGAGTAAAATGCACCTGTGTGTGCACTCGTGTACTTTATTAAGTTACTGCGCAGATGTCTATTGCCGTTAGGACTGGCGCCGTAATTGAAACTCAGTCTGGAGAACCTTATAGTATTTTATGACTTACAAATTGATTATTGTTACGGATCTGGATGTTGTGCGTGTTATTTATATATAAAAGGCCACGATACAGGAGAAGAGCGTTAAACTCTAACTTTTGTATTAAATTAAAAAAAACAATTAATTAATTATTTTTACCACAATGTTTACGCCCTGCGTTTACAATACTTACGATATTTGACGGCTCCCTGGCGTAGTGGCTTATCATTGGGTTACGGTGCTGGGAACCGCGATTCGAATCCCACACGGAACAATTAAGTAAAGTAACAAGTATGGCCTACAAGTAATCGTTCCGGGTCTGGATGTTTGCCCTTGTCCTGATTATGTGTGTAAACTGCCTCCACTATACAGGAGAAAATCCTAGTTTTGGGGTAACGTTTTATAAAATGAAAAAAAAATTCAGCGCTACTAAAATCGGTGTGGTTATATAATATTTTATAACCGTCACGTCGTAGTCAAAACTATCTACGAAAACTCTTTATAATGGTACCGAGGCAATTCAAGTTAGTCCTCAAGGGTGACAAGGCATCTGCATTTTTATTTATAATCTAGGATTATATCTATAGGTCATAGTAACCACTTACCACCAGAAGAACTGTATGCGCGTTTGATATCAAAATTAAAATAGACTCCTTCAATTAAAGAAAGCTACTTCCACTATCGTTTAGATAAATTGGAGATAAAAATAAACAAATAAACCACGTCCTGCAAGTATTTTATTCATTTAATGATCCAAAGACGTTTCGGTACATCTACGGACTAAACTTGACATACCCCTTATAAAACCTCCCCTAACACGGGCAGGGCAAATTAATTTAGCCTTAGCTATTTGACATTCATTTTCGACCAGCAGCGGCACCCTTGTATCAGTTGCCTTAATATATGCCTATTGAATTAATCAACAGACGTATCAGATAGTTCTTGTATAAATAACCGCAAATGTAAAAGGTGCATAGTAAAAGTACATTTACTGTGATTTGAGTTTGGACAAACACACAAATGCATTAGAAATTAGAGACCATTTCTATGTACTTATCTATCGTGTTATTTAATGTATGAACATACCGAATGTGTACGGTCAGGGAATCTGCTTGTTGAAATCGCTGGTCTTAGATTCGACTTTATATCTGACGAAAATTATCCACTATCTAATTAGTGATTTTATAGAGAATAAAGTATATTTCAAACGTTACCCCACACTAAGATTTTCTCTTGTATCGTGGGGTTAGTTTACATACAGACATGCAGACCCGGAACAATTATCTGTAGGCCATACAAATATTGCTCCGTGAGCCCGCGGCTCTCAGCGCTGCAACTCTTCTCTCCCTGCATGCTAAGCCATAAAATTCTGCGTTATCTACTTACATGGTTTTCTTCATGGTTGCCCGCATGTTGGATACACAAAACTATCTTTCGATTTTCTACCATTTTATCTCAAGAGATCTGATTTTGAACCGTCGAAAGATGTTTACATTCAAGCTTTTGCGGCTTCAGATAGACGAACAGGTATAACTATAATATTATTTATTGCTTTTTTATTAGCTTGACCTTTACGTATGTATGTATGTACGAGTGCAACGGACTTTTTAATTCAGTTTTCACTTTCTTTCGGATATCTTGAAAATCTGAAATTATGCAGGTTAAGAACCGATAAAATACAATGATTTCATGATTCGTCCTTATCATCGTCATCATTATTGCAGTCTTCCGAAGTTCTCTCCTGGCGAACTATGGCAAATATTGACCATAATTCATATGGACCAGGATATTGCCATAGTTGTCACACTTGGCAGGTGGGTTGGCAACCGAAGTTTTTATATTATTTAGTGTTATTATCAGGAAGATTATGCTGCCCATTGCCTATCTCAGTTTTCTTTTGTCCATAGTAGTTTTAGTAAAAAAAAGTGATATACATTCTGTAAACACTAGGAACAAACACAAGTTAGTGATACCAGTTTCTCGACTCCACAGAGTCAGTAATTCATTCTTAGGGTAATGTATACGCTATTACAACAAGGTCCTGCAAAGTGTACAGGCTCTCTCTATTACCAAGTTTAAATGTTTTGTTAAGCTGAAACTGTATAAAAAAGTGACTACCGCCGCCCATGAACATCTGCAACGCCATAGATACTGCGGACGCGTTGTCGGCCTTTTATGAAAAAGTAGATATTAAAAATAATAAAAGATGACTTTTACGTCACCCAGAGGACGACATGGGTAGTGGATATTCTTACACCGTCCCTACACGGCTCCATTCAAAACTAATTTCATGACTGTGACCTAGTATTCTAATTAGGACCATCACAGCTCATGAGCAATGGGTGTTGTTAAAGTATTTTAATCTCTATTAGCTTGATATAATATTGAATTACGGTCCGTTGGTCTATATACGTCCACTGCTGGGCGCAGGCCTCTTCTCATTTCTGAGGGGTTTCATGGCAGGAAGTGTCACTGCGCTTCCTAATGCATGTTGGCAAACGTCACGTCTTCGAAATATTTGTTTTCTTATTTCTCAGATATAGATTTCGTCACGATGTTTTCCTTCACCGCCGAACACGTAGTAAATCAGCATTTAAAATTGCAATTAACAATTTCAATGGTGCCGGCGGGGATCGAACTCAGATTGCTCGCGTACTGTGAAACTTACAGCGAGCGCTAAGCTAAGCGAGGAGCTAAGCGCTCAGGCTTTTTACTCTTAATTTTCGTGAAATCAAAAGTTTTCCTATATTCGTATAAAATGTTAATTACCAAAACTTGTGACAGGGGACAGTCTCGAAAATACAAAACATCTAGTACTACAATCGCGAAGCGGTCAGTCAAGCGTGATGATTAAATGAATCCTCCCTTTTATGGATGGGGCCCATGTCGAACAGAACTCTGACAACTGAAACTTAACTTAACAACAGATTAGATGATATGGATGAAAGATCTAATTTGGATGAGTTGTTGTTGTATATATATATATATATATATATATATATATATATATATATAAGCTTCATATAAATCTAATCTATAAAAATTTATGTTTGTTGGTTCGTATTTTATGCGCTGCCATACCGTTCATCATATTGCGCCAAAACTTTGTCAACTTAATGATGGCATTTTCGCGAAGGTTATAGACATATCGTACCAACAAATTTATTTGATAGTTAGATTAGATATCATACAATTTCAATGAATGTATTATCATCAACTCTTCCAAATTTAAAACGATATTTCCATAATTATTTCTTTTGTGGCAGCAACGCGCCAGGTACCAGCTAGTAAGCTATAAATATCATATTCCTAAACACTGGTTAATGATGAAAAGCAGATTTGCGAAACTCGTACAAGAGTTGCAAACAATATTATTAATCCAGAAACAGATCTACTTAAGTTAAACAATCGGAGTGCAATCAAACATTTTCCGACGGATAACCACGAAATCATTGATAAGGCTGTCACAGAACTAACATCCAATTAGATATGTACGCTAAGGTCTCTAATGTCAAAGCTGAGGACGTTGCGCCGGCTGTTGAATAACAAATCGACGATTAGCATTCAGCTGGCGACGTTGCTGTTATGGGACGTGATAAAAAACGAGACCAGGAAGCCAGTTGGGCTTTGATGGGATCAAATCGTTTTCAATTTATACCTTTTTATTGTGATTAATATAAATGTTATATATTCTGATGAGCGGCTTATTTAATATTTTTTAATATAAAATCAGTGTGACAAATGCCCGCACAATCTACTTAATAATAGATGGATGCTAAGACCCATAGACATCTACATCTATCCTCGATTAAGAATCAAAATACACATGCGTTGCCCCTCCTGAGGACTAAGATGGAATCCCTCCTTACCTCCAAAAAAGGTCTCCGGTTCTCTACACTCATATACGAAACATAGCAAGATAAAGCTGCTATTAGAAGCTGGTATGCTGTGAGCATGTTCCTACCCCGGTCGAGCCGACACTTTTATGCTACAACCATAATATAGCTATAGCATGGCTCTACCACGTATAAAATAACACGACTTTTGTATGTTTTTCTGATGACTATTCTGTTACGCATGACGAATATCTTTTAAATATCATTGGCCCGAGTGCCTGTTTACCTAACTCTTTATAACTCATTACTTTCCATTATCAGCTAATAACAATCGATAATAATAATAATGACGTCAGAGACTAAATGACCTTCGTTCAAGCAGTGACTACCACCAGACTTCAAACTTAGGCTCAACGACTCTCGGGACGCTTACGCCACTTTATTTATTTTAGCTTCTTTGCCAATCTCGATATTTAAGGAAATGATATTGTTGTTATTAATTATTAATCCACAATATATTTCTTAAAATATCACTTGTATTATGTGTGCCGGAACGCAATATTATATAACCAGTGATGACACGGATCAGGACGTGGTCCTTAACTTTTTGAATAAGCTCAAGTTCGCTAAGAGAGCAATGAAGAGGGCTATGCTCGAAGTTTCTCTACGTGATATACTTCAAAATGAGAATTGAAAAACTGCGCTTGCTAACCCACTTGCCAAGCGTAACAACTTTGGTACATGTCCCCTCTGTGAAAGGTCTTGCGAAACAAGCCTAAAACGACAACATAATACTGCTATATTTCGTTCGTTGAGAGACTAGGCCCGAAGACCCTTGACTAATAACAAGGCATTATATTTTAGTTTTTAGGAATTATGACGTTGAATAAAACTATTTGATGTTTTATTGATTTTTGATTGTTGTGATGACGTGTTGCAGACACATTTTGATTCTTAATCTAGAACTGGGATAGATGTAAGTATAGACCCTTGCATCCGCTTAACATCAGGCGAATTGTGTGCTCATATCGCCCTTACTTGTATGAAAAAATCAGCACTGGTCAATAATCCGTCAGGAAAGTATGAAGGCAGGTCTTCTCTATTTGTACGAGTAAGTAACGGTGTGGTGGCTTAAGAGAATACAGCACCCCGTTTCGTTTCGTAGGTGTCGTAAGAGCCGATTATGGAAAATTCTAGAATCACTTAATGGCTTTTGATAGATATCTGTGTAATATTCCGTATTAGTGTTACAGATGTAAAATACCAAACTGACGATCAACAAAATGAAGAATGCAAGATGCTTGGTACTGCGGGCACTATTCTGCCTCCCTTGGTTGGTATTATGGTTTTACACACGCCCTATGTGGCAGTGGTATTTTCGTATAAAAATTATGAATGACATTTAATGTAAAATACGATGCATTTGTCACAAATAAAAGCAGAACATAAAAATAATTGAAATATTTATTTTATAATTTTTTACGTTCGAATGTGCGAGTGTTTCGACAAGTATTGAATGTGAAGCTACTGGATCAACATCAATTAAGAAAATGTCAATTTTAAAAGTTTTTTTAGTCATTGACAGGTTCTTGACCCGTACCGACCCTTCGTTACTTCAACATATCATATACCCACTGGGTCAACGACAGCACTTTTGACGGCACCTGCGTTTGGACTGTTCCTTAATGTGGATTATTACGCTCGGATATAAATAATAAATTTAATAATGAGCAAATATCGTGTTAAAATAAACATGGGCAGGAAACATAGTCAGTTGGTACATTCACACGAGCTTTGATAACAAAAATTATATTTAGGAAGATGAAATTTTTAATAAGTAAGACCTTGAGCCGAATGTTCAATAGAGAAATGTATCATAAGGTAGGTCAGATGCACATCATCATCATCATCATCATCATCATCATCATCATTACAGCCCATCATATGTCCTTTGCTGGGGTAAAGGCTCTCTCGAGGAACGCCAGAAAGTACGGTCATGAGCCTTCTCTTATATTTCTAAATGTCATAACAGAAATATCATCTAACATTAATAAAAATAAAACAATGGAGCAGTGGAGAAAAACACAATTGTCGTTACTCTAAAATATGAAAACATTTTACGAGTATATAAAAGGAGGATGCCCAAAAATTATTTCGTGTGTCCTTCAACTGTTTTAGACCCTTTAAATTCTAAATCCGACTCGTAATACCTATGGCGACCTTCTAAAGACCGTATAATTAAGCAAATTCACAAATAAGATTTGAAAGTGCCAGAGGGCGGACCCACCCGGACTATTATTCAAATTTATCGTTTTAATTTTATATACCCTTCGTTATATTAGGCGTTTCATTACTCAGTTCTGATGATAGCATCATATTTTGGCTCTCATAATTTCTACTGCCGTCGAATTTTACGATGGTCTTAAATTTTATATGTTCTAAATCTTTCCATAATTGGAGTCTTTGCAAATTTTAATAGTTACATACTTAAATCAGATGCTCTGTTCTTGTACTTTTACTTTTCCTTTGTTAGAATATGATAATAGTTTTTGACGGTTCTCTTACCATACGAAATACAGCAGCTGTCATTTTACGCTGGTATTATGTGAGAGCGTGGTCCTTCCCCGGTCGAGCCAAGCCATTCATGCTACAACCATAATATAGCTGCAGCCAAATTAACCGTTTAATTACACTCATAAGTTTGAGTTAAGTAATTTTTCAATTTGGTAGCAATAATAAATAAGTAGATAGTATCATCTGCAATAATGTTCGGCGTACTATTTTATCTTCGAAAGCTATGTTTCAATTTAATATTTAGTAGGAGAAAAATAAGGGTTGTACAAAAATATAAATATTCTTAAAGTTGGAGTAATTTACTTTGCCAACATCCGCTCAATACAATAAAATGATATGTCTTACCTAGTTTGAAGAGCAGCTCCTTCTCTCCCTCAATTGGGTGCACTATCCCCGTCACCGCTAATCCCAGCACCACTACACTAGGAAAGACACACGACCGACGATAATACGACACGTGTTTCGTCTCTACACGAGGCATCCTCAGTTGTAGACTCTGCGATGGCCACGCAATTGAGGAAGGGCGGGAGGTGCTCTTCAAACTAGGTAAGACACATCATATTTTTATTATATTGAGCGGATATTCGCAAAGTAAATTTCTCCAACTTTAATATAATGAATTCCCGCAATGTAACGCCTGATTCTAGTAATTATAAATATTCTTATTACAGGTACAGTATTCCTGTTCCATAATTCAATATCATCATTATCATTACATCCCAACAAGTATAATACTGAACAAAGGCCTTCCCCAATGAATGCAACAAAGCACTGTCCTGAGCCACCCGCATCTATCGACTACCTGCATGTCTTACCAGCTCACTCCATCTAGTGGCGGCGATTCTTATAATCATTATTAGTAATATATTTCATAGTTATTGTTATGAGTTATATATAGTTTAGTTATATATTTTATTCATACTGTTTTCGACTTATCATTATAAATCATTACTCGCCATAAGTTCTCTGCTGAATGGATGAATGACTTCCTACATAGATTTCCAATAAGTACGGGCCTGAGCCATCATTCTTACCCAGCATATTTAGACAGGTCGTTCATTATAGTGACGCATACTTACGCTTCTTTATATAACTGCTCACTGAAGCTCGGCAATTGGTCGGGAACTCGATGATGTCGAAAAATATTGTCAGAGTTTTAGTTTAGCTTTACGCAGCTTATTGTGTGATTTTGAACATTATAAGTATTACATTAATCAAGTGATTTTAAATGGTTTATATTTTTTTACATTAAACACAAAACAAGTGGAGGTATTTTATTAACTCCCGACGCAAAAAGAGGGGTGTTATAAGTTTGACCGCTGTGTGTCTGTCTGTCCGTCTGTGGCACCGTAGCTCTTCAACGGGTGAACCTATTTGGGTGCGGTTTTTTTTAAATTTAATAGCAGGTTTTCTAGCAGTGGTTCTTAGACATGTTTTATCAAAATCAGTTCAGTCGTTTGAAGATCATCAGCTCTTTTTGTTTTGGTTTTTTTTTAATTTTCAATTAAAGTTAGTAGTGACTGAAATAAATAGTTTTTTCATAGGCAATCAAATTTTATTTTATTAATAAGAATGGAAACTAGATTTCTTGCTGCTCATTTGCTTGTACCTAAAATATATTAAAAATTTTCGGCATAAAGCTTACATAATATTTAAGTCTAAAAATTTCGTCTGTTAGCATCAAAATAATGCATCCAATATATTCTTCAATTTTTTACTAAAATTCCGAAGTTTTTCGATTAGCAACATTGCATAACAACTTCGAAAGGAGTATGAGAACAGTTTCGGTTTCTTGCCTAAGGTTGTATCTCTTTTGTCTTACATAGTTTTTCTAAACCGTTTGATTATTACAGTCAGGTTTGATCGTTCTGATCAAATTTGTTCTGGCTATTTCCAGAGTATCAAATCCTAAGTAAAATTATAAGTGCAAGACCGTTTTTTGATCTTTAGGTCCAATTTTGTGTGGCACTTTATAACAAGCGATCACTCAAATTATGTCACATAAGCGCTAAAATCAGAAACTGATAGGTTAGGACGAGAATGCATTTGTGTTTCTGCGTTCAACTGGCATTATAATATCTCTTGTCAGCTTCCGATTATTCGAAACTGGGCACTGTGGTCAAAATTCAGCCAAATGGCCTTTATATTTCTTAAATTATATTGGGTTAAAGTTTTTTTGGACAGGGTTGTGGATCGTAAGAAAAAAATCTGGTTATTTTTTAAAAACTGGATGATTTATTTTACCATATAATAATATATATTCATTATTGAAACAAATTACGATACAAAATGTACACGTTTGTCTTAAATCCATAACTACAGTATCGTTATTTCATACTTAACAGTTTAAAAGACTACGTACATTATATGCAATTACTGTACCTTAAAAGGTAAGTTAATAATTTATACAACGGACGAGGAAAGACAGCGCCGGGTTAACCACACTATCCTCGAAAGATTATAACTTATCAATAGAAATAAAACCCTTAAACTATTGCGGGACAATAGACTTTAATAAAATAAACCCATTAAAGGGTAACATTTTTTTTTCATTCGTTCAAAAGAACCGTGCGTTGTATTTCATTTCACTTAAATCAAATCCGCTCACCTAATAATATGTACAATATTTTAGAACCAATCGCGAGAGTTGGCAGCACAACAGTGCTCCCTCTATTTGGTAAGCCGAAATTCCGAAAACAACTGTTTAGAGCTACTTAAAAGAGATCCATCGGTAACGGTGTCTAAGAGCTTCATTATTTTTTGGTATAAATTGAAAAAAAAAACACTAATAAAAATCAGGTATCAATGATGCAAAAGGCCACTACGATTTGTAAAGACATACGAAGTACAACAGCTCTATTCAAAATAGACGGAGAAAGGAGTACGACAACTGAATTGTCTAAATTCGGCTCAAAAATGTTACAAAAGACTAGAATTGCTTAGAACACACGGTTATTGTGTGCAACATCGAATTAAGAATAACACAAAAATGTGGCCTTAAGAAGTTTATCACCAAGTTATTTACAAAGAAGGAAATGAACGATAGTCCGATGATGATCACTAAAGCAATGACATCAGTCCAATTCCTTGTATACTTTTTAAAGCCTTATTTTTTAGCTTCGAAAGTAGGAATTCGTTTGGTATGTTACACGAAATATATAAGCACAAACAATCTCAAAGTATACATATGTGCCACTACTCATTACATCCTTAAAATTACTCGATACTTTTAATGGACCTTTATTATTCTTTTGTTCCTAGTAAACTTGATCAAATAAAGCATATTTACAATAAACGTAACTGGATTAACTCGAAAAATCAAACTTCAACAAACTCCGATATAATGTAAATGGTTACGAAACTTGAAACTCGACAATTTTACATCCAACCATTAAAATATTTAACGTACAAAAAAATTTACATTACCAATTTTTTTAAATGGTTTAAATTTCGGAACAAAAATCATTAACTTAATACTATTTCGAGGCAACGTACATTATTTCAAATGTTACTGAGGAGGTACCAACGTTAGCTGATAATTTTAAGTGGAACGTAATTTCACATAAAGTTTAACATATTATTGTTTGTTATAATTAATATTATTATTAATAACTAATATTATTACACCTATGTTAGTTCCTTGAATCAGTTTGTGCGAAGTTTTCGTTTATTTAATCATTATCATTAATTTTATTATTATACCAATTATCATTAACGACACAGCTACTTCAACAAAGAGTTTATAATACCGCATCGCTATATATCCACTACAGGTTGATTTCGACATACAATAAATTGTTTAATTACTGTTTACTTTAACCTTATAGACACCAATTAGACACAGTATTAATTATTAATTACACGTAATTTAAATGTGCCATAGCCAATAGCGGGGAACACAAACACTTGTATTTTGAGATGTGAAGAGAAAAAATTATAATAAACCCTACTATAAACGGCGCTTAACTATTAAATCAACAATGCCAGTACATACATATGATACACATATAATTATATTCAAAAACTTTTTAAACAACATAACGAGAATATTTTTAACTTTTCAGTTCTGTGAATAAATCACTAACATTTTTTTTTCAATCGAATCGTATTTATGACTTACAATACGAACATATATTTTTAAACATATAATATCGTTAATTTTATTCTACCTGTTGCTTTGTCTTTGTGAGAAAATTTTGATCTATTTGAAGAACAAGCGATATTGTAAGCATAGAATCATGCAAGTATGTCCTGTGATCTCTAACTTATTTCATATAATATTACATGATCTTATAGTAGGTCGTTTAAGACATTTTACAGAGCACTAAACGTCAAAGACTACAGGATCACAATTGAGTATATCCACAAAATTGATTCGTCTTCTTTAACTAATTGTCAATTTAACGAATCAATTGTTATAGAGAAAAGTTTGAAGAGCTGATTACAATATACACAACAGTTTTCTTCACAATATATATCTAAATACATACATCCTACAAAAACTATCTACGTCATCTATGATATTTACTTTCTTTGAGACGTTTATTTTACCCTCTAATTTTTTGTCACAGTATCGCTTTATTTTGACTTTCATTATTATTAACAGTTTTCAATACTTATTTACATTTAAAAATAACTCGACATTTTTAATGAAAATTTATAAGACGGCTACGAAGGAACAAAGCCTATGATTCAAAGCACAAATAACATCTCCGAAGGACATGAGGTTACACCAGAGAAGGCATTAATAACATTTTAATTTCGAAAGGGACATTATACAATCTAATCTTTAACAGAAAATATCGAAACCCTGATAATTCCAAATATTATTGATGAACCACAACAAGAAGCGCTAAATTACAACATTAAATTCGATGGTGTGCTAATATTATTTTTCGGGGTTTATCGTCTTTCCTCCCCACCAATACATATTGAACACTATTTACTACAGTATTCGTATTCAATATCATGAAATAAATTGTTAATGCACATGAAAATTAATTGGTGCCTTTTCAGACAGCAGTACTGTGTCATCCATTTTCACCGGTAGAGAAGATATAAAAACTATAAAATTTGAGCGATCGTGTAACTATAATTATATTGCTTTAACTCGATGAATCGATTCAGTAAAAGCTCTATTAAAACTTCTAAATATAGATGCGTACGCAAAAAAAGCAGCGAAGGCCTTATACAAAGTTCTTACTCGCACGAAAGCAAAATATGACGTTTTTATTGTCGAAGTTTGAAAACATGAAGATATACACAATGAAGGAGAAGCGATGAAATATTTTCTATTGATGCCAGAATAAAAAGATCTCTTCATGGAACCAACATAGCTAATTGTGACCCAACATATGATACCATCTACCGATACATATGAAACGTGAGTATGGGCGTTTAATGAAAAAGGTATACATATAATTTTTTAGTTTAAGCGATGGGAATAAGATGGATAATTGTGTGCACTGTAATGTGGAAACAGGACTCATGGTTCTATATGAGGGCTTTGGTGAAGCAATTACCTTACAGCGTACACATAAGTGACGTCGTTAGCCGATACGACTACACATGTTAAGCTACAAACGAAGAGAAATCAAAATGAAATGCATGTCTGGCATCCGAAAAGACCTTAAATATAACATTACAAGTTTCAACAGCATCTAAATAACCACTACTCGCTTATAAAGATATCTTGAGCATCGCTAAAATATACATATTATGAAGAGTTTCAAGTAATTTATTAGGCACAATTTTTTTTATTTGATTATAATATATTATGTATGTATACGAGTCATATCGCCCTACGACACAAAAGACAATATTTACTTACATTTGCAGTATAGTAATGTATAGATAATGCGCACTTTCTGTGCCTTTAAAAATAATTAGATTTCCATAGACAATTACTAAGAATTACATGAAGTTTTTACATAATATATTTATAAGAATATAATAATATAAGTAAAGCATTTTCTTTTTTATCGATTAGAGCACAACGGATCCCATATATTAAATGTACTATAATTTCAGGGACACAGATTTTATACAAATATTTTATTCTTCGTTATTTGAAACAGTATATTATTGAGAAGGTTTCTTACTTTATCTTAAACTGACTGAGGCAACATTATTTTAAATATTGCCCCTCTAACTGACACCATTTCACTGAATTGACAGATTTCGCAATTTTATTTATACAATTTTTAGTCTGTGCTGTACTGTGGAACTCGGTACGTAAAATGGCAATAATTTAAGTACAATTTTCGCTAACGATTTCATTACAGAGAAGGTAATATACGTTTTTATGAGACTAAGTTTATTTAATTTAAAGTAATTAACATTTTTTTAAAGTACAGATTCGTCGCATAGAAACCCGAATTCCACAGTAAAGCAAATTATCAAAAATAGCTTCGATATTGTTTTTACCTTATTAAAATTATGCCCAGTTCTAAAAATTAAAAAGTTAGAGAAGCTAGCGCTGCTAAAACTAATCTATGCGATATCAGTCTCCACTAGAACCTTACAATTTAGAAATCCATAAAGTAAATCACAGAGTTTGAAATAGCAAAACATTTGAGTGAAATAGAACTAGTGTTTTGTTCATACGTTATATTCATTACCACCGTTCCGCGATACATTACATCGCTTTCTGATATGTATCATCCTATAGACGTTGTTTGAAGTAAGCTTGAAGGAAAAAAACAAGAAAATTGAACAGTGTCCCTTCGCATCGATACTTGGGTGCCGTCATTAGATACAATTCCAAAATTTCACACCTTATCATTGTTCAAAGACAACCTTACCTTAAACGACCTATCGTACAAAATAGCAAGACGTATCAACTCGAATTACCTACAAAACCACCCTTACCGTGCATGCAAATATACTTGCAGGGAGCCACGCGTGCAAACTAAAAATGTCAAAAGCGGCAGTCTAAGACCACGTGTTGCAAACATGGCTCCCATTCGAATATTACCACATGGAAAGGGTTTTCACTCGCTCCAATAATGCCAACTTCGAAACTTCCGCACTCCGAAATTCTTTCAATGACATACCGATTAGCTTCCATTAGGGAAATTATAAATGTCGTATTATCTACTATGTGTGCATCAAAATATAAAGTGAACTTACGTACAGTAATAGAACGCAAGGCAAACTTGACTATAACCTAGTTTTATTTTTCTATTTCTCGATTAATACACGTTTCATCTATGACATCTGAACATAAAATGACAATCTTCCTTAAAGTACGAACGTTAAAATAAAATAATAGAGCGTCGTAGAAGTTGCAATCTAACTATTTAGAAGCCAAGTCGAGTAATGTACACGCATAGAATACGGATACGCCAACGCGGTACGAGCGGTGCGGCGAGACCCGACTGGACCGTGGTTTTCTACCAACCAGGCGACGGAGAGTATAAGACGGATTATTTACTGAGATGCGTCTGAGACGTGCCGTTTGGAAATCACACCGATTATGTTTGTGTCGAACGTAAATTCAACGAAAACAACTCGGTAAAAGAATCAACTCACAGCCTGTGTTAAAAAAGAATAGTCAACGCTTCGTGTATGCGACGAATTTACGTCACAGTATTCTAAAAACACTAATCGAAAAAACAAGGAAACTGAGGAAGAATACGGTCATAGGCGACCTGTTATCGAAATAAAACCATTTCACCCTCGAACCTTATTAAATAACTTTGTACATTGAATCCAAAAGTCGACACGTCATTTTGGATGTAGGCACTCTCTAGGCGGGCGGCGAGCGGTCGCCGCGTCGTCGGCCTCCGTGTGGCGGCTCTATAATGAGATCAGTGGAACTGGCCAGCGGCCGTGGCGACCCTAGCACCGCTCTAAGATTACGTGAGGTACGAGGAAAACGTATGGTCAACCCAGTCGCCCGCCACGCCTATCTCGCTGAGCATGTCGGAAACATCCGGCGTACACGAGAACTCAAAGTGCGAGCCAGAGGAGGAAGACGCGGTCTCGAACGACTCCATGTCAGTTGTCAACGCGTCCAAATCGACCTCGCAGTCCGTTGGTAACGGAAGCAAGTCAGTAATAGAGTACAGATCCGTAAGGTCTGATTGCTCGCGACGTGTGCTATCATCGTAGAAGCAGGCAGACTCAGGGGAGTCTGGCGATCCAGCGGGAGAAGCCGGCAGTGGTGGTGGAGCGGGTGTTTCAACAGGTACGCTCGGAATGCTGGGAACACTTGGCGCGGGTCGCGTTCGCCGTCTGGACACGCCTCTGTTATTATTCGAATCTGCCCGCTGTTTGCGCTTCTGTTTCGTAACTGCTCCGGTTCTCTGCGCCGGTTTGCTCGTCTTCTTACGAGGCCTGTACTTGTAGTCAGGGTACTCGCGCATATGAAGCTGTCTGAGACGTTCCGCTTCATCAATGAATGGCTGCCGCTCTTCATCGTTTAAAGTTTTCCAGACGCGTCCCAAGTTTTTCGAAATCTCGGCATTATGCATGTCGGGTGTTTGCTCACATATTTTTCTGCGCTCGATTTGCGACCAGACCATGAACGCATTCATTGGCCTCTTGATGTGATTAGGGTTGTTCTTCTTCGTCTGTGAACAAAAGAAAAAAAAACATTAGTTACGGTCACTACTTTTAATCTGAAATTTGCTTTACGGGTCGTCAATTTAGGCTTATCTATAAACCAGATCAATATTGGAAGCCGAGAATTAGGGTTATCTGTTTAATTGTGGTGAGGGTAATTATTATTTCAGGCATGTCCGATTTGCCGAGCACATCCAGAGAGCTGGTTGTATCAAATTAGTATGCATGATGTTGTACCATTAAGTCTGCGTCCTTACTATTAATGATATTGTTATCATAGGAATAATTATTATTACAAACAAATCGAAATCATAATATATTCTGATAGTTCGACAGCGGAAGTTTTTAAAATCATCTACTTTACTATCTTTCTATAGAATTTTTACTATCTTTCTATAGAATATATCCTTATTGTAATAAAGTGATTGATAGTTATAGTTGTGCGCCTTCGTTTCAAGAGGTGCGTGACCTTATTTTATTTCTATTTTAAATGATCTAGTGCAATGTGCAACCGCAAAGCTCTTGACTTGAGTACTCTTACCTAACGTATCAAGCGCTTCCGTATCGGACGTACGCCATAAAACATTGACGAACAAGGATATTAAAGGACGGAGGAAGTTATTATCAAATCATTTAGGAAGTGCTAAGTACGTGTTTCGATGCAAGGGTAATGAAGTTTATCTTACGTTTCTAACGTCGAAAAGAAATGTTTCTATATTTTGGCAAATGTACAGCATATTTTCAGACTTCATTGCGGGAAAAGTTTACAACTTACTATCTTAGAGTCCGTGCTCTACGGAGACATAAAAACAACACCACACTATAAGAACATAAGCGAGTATATCTTTTATTATTCAAATCTTACTTTCGCTAAACTCCATTCCGCTGGTCCCGCTGGTAACAGCAAGAGGGGTAAAAAAACTCCCACTCGACATTTTATGTTCGTCTTATTTATATTCAGTACAAAAAAAGGGTTTGTCAGACGGCGACTAAATCAAATTCGAAACGCCTACTCTGACTCTCAAGGTGAACCGAATAGAGGTAGAGTGTTTTTTCGTTCGATCACTTAAAGCGTAGCCAGCAACTGATGCAAACAATTTTATTATTAATGAGCTCTATACGGTGCTATAAGTGCAGCTCCAAAATTATTAATAAGACCAAGATTTTACTTTTAGAGATTACATACATTGTAATCAATTTCTATCTTCTATATTTAAAATTTATTTAATACATTTTGGTTAGCTATATAATGATAATATTTACATAGACGTCTTTAACATAAAACATTTCTTTAAATGAGTTAGCACAACTTATTTAATTAGAGGAAATTAAGCAAGACAACGATGTAATTGCCTCATCAGAAGTTTGTTCTGGAGAAACGTATGGCACTTTAGACAAATGTGCTGATCTCTTTCCGTAACTATTGTATATGTTAGAGCCACACCCACAAACAAGGATAAGATGAAAATAACTTTAGTAAGCATTCGTCACCGAATAGATTCAGAAAGTTTTTTTTTTGTAATCCCAAATTGGTAAATAACCTAATAGTCCCTGATGGTAAGTGGGACTTAAAGACACCTGGACCAAATTAAAACCAACTCTCAGACAGAGTGAAGGCTTTGCAAAGTTATATTATACTTAATAATATTTAACAATGAAAGTTTATTTTCTTTTAATTTAAAATTTTGCAATCACCAATATTAATTACCTTATATCTTCTACTGGTTGCTTTTTTTTGAAAAAAATCCTCAAAATGGTTTGATTTTGAACGTGATTTTATTTTTGTTGTCATTGAAATATTGTACATGATTGCATTAATAGTGAACGCAGGAAATAGAGTAAATGGAGCTCTACACTCTATTGTGGAAAGTCAGAATGTGTCCCAAAAGGCACGTATGGCAATTCACAATGCTGTGTTAGTCCCTACTTTAATGTATGGTAGTGGAAGTTGGGTGTGGCAGAAGAAGCACGAGAGTAGAATAAATGCTGTAGAAATGCGGTCATTAAGGAGTATGTTAGGGCTGAATCTAAATGACAGAGTGAGAAATTGTGTGATAAGAGAAGAGTGTGGTCTGCAAGATGATGTGACCAGGATTAAGAAAGGAATGCTTCGGCGGTTTGGTCATGTAGAAAGAATGAATGAGGAAAGAGTGACAAAGCAAACCCCTACCCCTAGGCGAAAATTTATCGCCCAAATTGGCGATATATTGAAAATGGGCCAAATTAAGAGTACCCCTAACCGATGAGCGTGTATGCGTAGGTATATGGAAGTCCATAGTCTCTGCCTGCCCCTCTGGGTGACAGGCGTGAGTGTTTAAGTATTATTATGTAATATACAGCATGCTATTTAGACATATGGAACTCTAATAACGCCCTCGCCAGTATCTTCGAATATTTAGTACAGCAGATTTTTAAGGACAATTGTAGGTTATATATTTACACAACTCACGTCACAAATAATAGATTTATTACATTTAGCTGAGTAAGGTCTGTTCGCCCAAGAGCCGCACCCCGTGACGGAAAGGAACATTGTTAATGTTATTTTTAATCTATGTATCTTCGTATTTGTTATTCTAATTGCTTTTTTGTTTATTGCCAGTTTTAATAGTAATGCTACCTATTATTTATGTCATGATATTTCGTACGTTTTGTGTAATAATATTGATTTTTTCTTTCTTATCTATTTTGATTCCAAAATAAAACATAATGTTTGTTTCCATAAATCACCATTCTATATAATCACGATTTCCATGAATTTTGTACCCATTATACGATTACTAATAATTGCGTCAGTCCAGATCCAGAATCCAGATTATAAAAGGTTGTGTGTGAATACTGCAACTGTTTCTGACGTTGGCACCATTGCCTTTTGCTCAGATAAAATATCTTTATGAGTACGTGATCTATGGCAAAAATTGAAAAATGGATGAATTAATAGGGTTCTAAGGTACCATTAAACCTCTTAACTTTAATGATTCTGCTGGTAAATAATTAATGTTATAAAGTAAATATTAAAAACTTAGGAAAAATATTTTTTTGCAATGAAAATATAAATACTGAAATATGAAAACCTAATAGGTATATGATGGTTATGTTTCTAATATCTTATATTTACGCGAATAGTCAGTTTGAATGAAACTAATTTTACAGATTTCGCTTTTAGTTATTTTTTTTTATTTACAACGTTACGGGGCACTTAAAAAAAACTTTAAAAATAAACGTGGTAGAGCCATGCTGCAGCTATATTATGATTGTAGCATAAATGGGTCGTTTCGAACGAGGTAGGACCACGCTCTCACAGAACAGCAGCGTAAATAGCAGCTTAATGCTGCTTGTGTTTCGTATGGTGAGTGTAGAGAATCGGAGACCCTTTTGCTGGAAACGAGGCATTCCATCTTAGTCCTCAGGGGTGACAACGCATCTGCATTTTGATTCTTTATCGAGGATAAATGTAGATGTCTATGGGCCACAGCATCCACCACAGCATCCACTTACCATCAGGTGGAATGTGTGCTCGTTTGTTACCCTTAGTCTATAAAAAAAACATAAAAAAGTTAAAATTAAACGCAAGTCCTTACGGACCTGTACTATATTATAAAATTAAAGGCAATCCAAATAAATAGAGTATACTGGTTTTTTATATTATTTTTTTCTGTAAGCAGTGTGTACTTTAAGTATTATTTTAAACAAAATAAAATGGTGCGTCTTAAAGGAGTGGCGTCGACTTACAGCACGATTGGTTCAATAGTTATCTGTCATGTTCAGGAAACGAAGTGGACGCCCTTGCAGCAACTGGCACCGAACACGCATCGGGCGACGCGACCGTCATACTAAGTAGATCCAACTCTAAATAGAAGGTTGCTAAACCATATCTAGTCCGGGCATCACGGGTAGTTTGATTTTTTACCGACGTCAGCTCTGTAATCTTAAGTGTATCGCTTTTTCCATCGCTGTTTTTATGTCAGGAAGACGTATGTATGTGATTGATGTGGGCCCGAGGTTCGTACTACATATGGACATAAAAACATTTTGTTCCGTCATAGAACAAATAGATATTTATATTTAATTAAGGACTATGTACAAATTGGAAGGTTTTATTATGACATGAACATTATTCAAAGACTATTAATATTTATTGCGTAGGTACTTATATAGATATTATTAGAAATAATTTCTATTCCTTAAGATATCTTATTGAAATAAAATATCTGCAGCAGAGTATAGGCTGACAGGGTGACGTTTTTAAATTGCAGTTTCAGAAAACACATGAAATATATATTCATTCGTATAACCTGACAGCGTTCAACCTTTTAACAATCGGAAGTAACGTTGCATTTCTTCCTTCCTGTAACATATTTATTCTTACAACCATATCCTTTAAAAAGTCAAAAACACACCATTAATTTTCAAGCTCATTAAATCACAGCCGTGGATTATCCGTAAACGTTTGCGTTGATTGTACGCACAATACGAAAAGGCCAACATCGTACAAATTAATAAACGAATTTACGATTATAAAGTTCGCAAATACGTAGTTGAAGTTTCCGCGTATTTAAATAGCACGTTTATACAATTCCGGAGTTTTCGCAAGCCGAATGGAGGTCAGAGACGCGATAAGGCTCTTAAAAGATGATTAATAACGACTTCCTTCGGTGGAACTGGTTTTTAGCGTATGCAGACAACCGGTCGCATGAAATCGATTCACTCGGAGTTATATTTGACACATCAGGACGTCGAGGCCTACTTATTTGTTTATTAATAATCGACTCTCGATTGTGGTTTATGTTAATTAATGAAAACCAGATCGCAGTATGTTTTCGCAGTGTTTTGTAACCTACATAACCGAATTTATCACTGTTTTTAGTAAAAATGCTAAATTTCCGCCCACGCACCTGCATATCCTCTGTTGTAGCATATGTTCATGGGCGACGGTGTTCACTTACCATCAGGTAAGCCGTATGCTCGTTTGCCTTCTCTCCCATAAAAAATAAGTATCACATTTATAAATTTTTACATAATGATCTATCAAAACCTTTTCTCTTTCTACCTTAAATCACTATCCTTACTCAAATCGATGATCGCATGTAATAATACGTAAGAAAAGCGACAATAATCCATGCACCTTTGCAGTTATCTGTCTACGGTTAATAAGTTTAGTATCTTCTTATCAATCAATCAATCAACCAAAAAATTCTTTATTGTACACCAATACACATTAAAACGAAACAAAATGAAATATATATATAGAAGGTACAATAGGCTCTGGAAGCAATTTCTTCCAGACAAACTTTCTGCGCAAAGAACTGTTGTTTACAACGAATTACGGATAGGCAAGGTGTACATAAATAAGACAATTAAATAAAAGAAAAAAATATAAAAACACAAGATGATGACAGTTGGTGATAGGTAGGATAGATAGAATTAAGGACGGCAAATAAGACGGGAAATATTAGAGCTCCAAGTATTAAGCTTTGAGTAGATTTTTAAAGGAAAAAGGAATTTATAAAAGCCAAGAGCTCCACAAGCGTACATCTGTAACCTAGAATAATTTAGTGAAGGAGGATGAATGTGCTGGAATACGAAGCGAAAGATTGTTGGTGGAACGTAGATGACGGTCGTGACAGGAGGAGATGAATCCGTTTTTCAGGTAATGTGGAGTCGAGGGATTGAACAGTATGCCTTATAAAGCAGAAAGGTTGTGAGTATTCCTACGAAGGCGAATCAGCTGCCATTTACGAAATTCTGAAATGTGTTCATATTTATGGAGTCCAAATATGAATCGTAAGCAAAAATTGTCTCTAACGATATCCATGTGGCGAAATGAGATACATCACCGATTCTCTAACGCTGCTAAACACATAGCAAATATTTAATGCTAAGGTACAAACACAACTATATATATTTTAATATAAATAAATCATTTATTTAGTACATTGCACATTCTATTCCTAGTTGACAAACAATACACGATGGATTTCGTAACAAATGAAGGTATCCGAAGAGATAGAAATGCAAAATCTGGTACTCTCCATCAAGGGCTTAAGCACTTAAGATGGGGGTTTTAACACATTATGCGATCTCCGTTAAAGGGCACGAGAAAATATTAATGAAGATGTAGGCAATCCCCAGTCCTCTACCGCTGAACAATGGCCCCCGGGGACGGTGATTAGGCCGGGCTTCATTGTAATAAGGCCCAGGCAGATGATTCCTTTTGTGTTTGCTGATAATGAGTTGTAATAGTCGAAATGAAACTTTTTGAAGTTACGCATGACGGCTAAATGAAACGAATTATGTGACTACTATAAATCTACTAAAACCCAACCGAGTTTTTATTTCTATCACTGGAATTGCAATTACAATTGTCATTCCAGTGTTCTATTGTTTTAGATCGATAGTTTAATACACCTAATCACTAAGCTTCGTTAAGTTAGCTTACGTATTGAAAGTGAGTTATTTTGGTCAAGAAATATAGAATTTGTTAATAACTTGATTAGTAGCCTATCGGATCAAAACATTGCTATGGACCATCGTGTCAAAAATTCAATATGAATTCAAATATGACCTCAATCGGTCAATTTTTTGTCAGAAGTTACACGATCACTAACAAACAATACTACACTACAACACTAAAATACTAGCTGCTCGAGCTTTCGCTCGTGTGTTACTTATTACGATTGGATTTCATGTGTTTTAATTTATTTTTGCGCGGAATGCTAATTCTTTTTGTTAAATAAAAGTAGCCTAAGTTACTCCTTTAAGGAGACTAACTCTATAGAGAGATAACATAATATATTATCTGCCAGTGAAAGTCAGCCATTTCCAGGTCCAGCCCTTTTGGAGATTACCCGGATCAAACGGACAGCAGACTGATAGACAGACAAAAATTTTAAAAATTGTTTTTTTATATGAGTACCGTATACAATGTTATTTTGTCATTACAAACAGACACTTAAATTTTCTTTATTTGTATAAATACAAAAACGCTTAAAATAATTTTAAAACCAATAATAATTTCAACCCATATAATAATTATTACTAATAAATATTATACTATAATAATCATTACTGAATTCTACTTACTATAGCGCCCCATTCCCACTTCTCGCAAACTTTTATTAAGCCTGACCCTTATTACTGAAGCAATTGGTTCTTTCAATTGAGAATAAAGAATAGACGACATCTTGCGCTTTATTAACTCGAAATCGTGAAGTTTGCTCGAATTATTGCAGTGTTAAATACAATTGGCTTCAGCACGGACGGTATTGCGGACTTTTAAAGATATGAAAACACTGAATATTTTAAACAGACGTTTCAGTCTAGCTATGTTTATTCAAAACTCACAATGAATACGTAAATTAAGTTGCAAAGTTCGAATTGTCTTTGAATAAATTTTCATTTGTAGACCACTAAATATTTACTACTTTGATATGAAAAGCAACGTTCATGCAAAAATTATTAATAATAGTATAGCCAATGATGACTTTTGCAACCAACACGTGATCCTTCACTGTTGGCCTCAAGTTTGAATTCACCCAGCAAGCTATGGTAAGGGTAAAGGCTTGGAATTCTACTTGATACAATCTATAACGAGGATATCGACAGTAGAACCAAAGTAACATACATCTAGCTATACACTTAACTATGTTGGAGTGACAGTCATATAAGAATGCAAAAAGCTAATAGATGCAAGTGGTGCAGAAACGTGATTAGAAGCAAATTTGAGCGATGATTAGTTCTCAGAGAATACCAGAATAAAATTACAGCTCATTACTGCTCTGTTTCATATCGTGAGTTTAGCGAACCAGAATTTCTTTTAGTAGATTAAAAGGCATACGTGGTAGAGCCATGCTGCAGCTATATTAATAGTATAGTTGTAGCACGAATGGGTCGGCTCGACCGGGGAAGGACCACGCTCTCACAGAATACCAGCGTAAAATAGCAGCTTAATGCTGCTGTTTTTCGTATGGTGAGTGTAGAAAACCGGAGACCCTTTTTACTGGAAAAGAGGCGTTGCATCTCAAAGATGATTCTTTATTGAGGATAGATGTAGATGTCTATGGGTCACAGCAACCACTTACCATCAGGTGGACTGTGTGCTCGTTTGTCACCCTATCCTATAAAAAAAAATCTTAGTCTTCAAGGGTAACAACGCTTATGCATTTTGATTCTTATTAGTCGATGATACACGTTGATGATTAGAAGCCAAAGCATCCACTAACTGTAGTGTGTGCCGTTTGTTACTCATACGTTTGTGAAAAAAGAAGCTATACGATCATAAATATAGTATATTGCTATATCTTAACACTTTCTTGAATAAAAATAAAAATAGCTCAATGTATGTGCAAAGAAAACTTTCTAAATAGAAAAGAAGATATCAAGTAGTATTGGATTATTTTTAATTTAAATGTCTCAGCTCTTCAGGCTCGAAAACCTAGTGTTAACGGTGTATGTTAAGTAGGACGTCTAGAGAAAGACTGCGGGATATCGCTGTACAAGGAAGAGAATATAAATTGCTTATAAGTCAAGGATCCTTGTGCGACGCAGTAGGGACGTATCAAGTTGAAACGCAATAATCGCAACCTTACAGAGAACTCTAGAAGCAGTGTTGTTTTGTTTTAAATTAATTTATATTTTATTAAATAAAACTAACTCAATATATCATTGCAAATCTTTTTTGACGACACAGATTATGTAGTTCTGTCTGAGACATTTTATTAAATAAAATACAGTCTTAATTTTGTATAGGTTTACAATTGTCGATCTTATTGTGTTGTTCTGACGGTTCAAGTTTAATTCTAAATCAATGTATGAATAACATACAACTAATGTTTTCGGGGTTATCTATGGACCTATTCCTTTTCATTTTTGATTAAGAATATTATATCATTAGCTTTCAAAAAAAATTACAAAAAAGACAATACCTTCGGAGTTTCTTCCGCCTTTTCTTCTCCGGACAGAGGAAACTCATTTTGTAATGGTAGAAGATTAAAAAACATGTCGTTTGACAAACGAAATTTAATTTCTTGCGCCGAAATACAAAGTAAATTTTATTTCAGTTCATGTTTAAAATTTTAACTTTGTAATTTTATTGCTTTTGTTTTTATTATTTTGTAGGACTCTTATTTGTACCTAATTATGCCGCCAAGAAGCTGTTTCTTTACCGGTTTGAAGGGTGAGAGATCCAGTATAATTAGATACCTTAAATCATTCCATCTCAGTCTTCAGAGGTGACCGCGTATCTGTGCCTTTTTTATTTGAAGTTGTTTATTGTACGTAACTCTAAAATAAAACGTGTGTAACTATATTTAGCTACGTTCTATCGTATGGCATTAATAAAGATTTGAGAGTGAGATAATTGATTTCTCCTATGTTTTACTTTTTTTGGATTGCCGTAAAATTTACATTTGTTTAAATCTCAGAACAATAACTGAAGCATAAGTGTCCTTAAGCTGTAGTAGCCACTTACCAACTGTCGGATTGTTTCCTTTTGTCACTCAAATATAAGTAAATAAAATATGAATGTTCGATCACTCGGCTTGTAGTACAAGGCTTTTTGTCAGTCTGTAAGTCAGAAATGACAGCCATCCAATATGAATTTGAATACGTTACCGATGCAATTATTAGACGTGAACGCCTAGTATTCAATGTGGTAGGCGGCGCGGCCATCCATCAAGTTTCAAAACACTCAGGGTTACGTATAATATGTACTCAATAATCGCACCTAAGTAGTTTACATAATTATTTCTTATATTTACCGGAACGCAATTTTATTCAAAAAGTAGATTTAATTTAGTCTCAATTTCTCGAGAAGTCTGTGACGCAGTGCTGTAGGGCTTCTTTTGCGAGTTATAAATAGTTCAAATGTTTCACTTATGTAATCAGGTTATAATTTATTTGATGGATGACTTTCATGTGACGATTTGTTTTTATATAATTAATACTTGTGATTATTGTCACTTAATTTTTGTAATTTGAATAAACAATTGTACTTGTTTCACAATATTTATGTAAAATTATTAATATACTAATTATAAAAAGCGACCGGTTTCCCGTCACGGTATCATTCACTACTCTGATGTTTTTATTTATTTTATTTTGTAGCATTTCAGTTAGTACAATTTTTTTATTTATTTCAACTTTCATACACAAAGTATATCCATATGGCGAACTTAACGCCATAGGGAATTCTCTTCCAGTCGACCATCAAACCTATATTTTTTTATAGTATGGGAGTGACAAACGGGCACACAATCCACCTATTGGTAAGTGGATGCTGTGGCCCATAAATATCAACATTTATCTTCGATTAAGAATCGTAAATGCAGATGCGTTGCCACCCCAGAGGAATACGATGGAATGCCTCGTTTCCAGTAAAAAGGGTCTCCGGTTCTCTACACTCACCATACGAAAAACAGCAGCATTAAGCTGTTATTTTACGCTGGTATTCTTTGAGAGCGTGGTCCTTCTCCGGTCGACGCGACCCATTCGTGCTTCATCCATAATATAGCTGCAGTGTGGCTCTACCACGTAAAAGAATTAAAATAATTAAATATAATTCGACCGCAGCGAACGTGCCCACCACGATTTAGAGCAACATAATTTTTTTCGTACAATGAAAATTTCTAAGTTCGCCTTTGAAATCACAGAGCGTTACATATAGGCCAAGGATTGTTACAATGTAACGTGTGGCATCACGTACCTTTTCTTGCTTAGAGCCTTTTTATACGTAATAAATCACACGACGGTTTCGCTCGGATACATTGAAATTCTAAAACGGTTCATTTTCAATAAAGTATGCCGATTGAATTTTCCGTTGTTGAACGAAAAAAGAGAGGCTCTGATTTTATAAATTTCTCGACTTCAATCGCTCCTTACTAATAAAATAAGGGAAACATTGATTTTGCGGTTGATTTTAAATTAGGTTAAACTAATAAGTCTACAGCCTGGAGACGTTACCACGTACCCCAGCACTTTTTTTGAAACACAGCTAAATATATTTAATGGCTCTAAAAAGATAATATACTTGTTTGGGTTAATAGGAGTCTGTTGCCTCAATTCGTGCTAGCAAACTTCACAGGCCCAATTTAAAACTAACAAAAAAAACTACTCAGAAAAAGTTTTCACTTAAGGCCGTCTTATAGTATGGTGTGTGGGGATGAAAATGTTACCTCACTCCCCGCAAATGTGAAACGAACATACAAACGTACACCAGCTGATATTAATATTAATACCCTTTTGGGCTCTGCTGAAGTCGGGAAATAAGCGTATACATGCTCCTAATGAAAACAATATTAAAAAAAGTCGTCCATTGCTACATAATATGTATTAGAGTAATGATCGATTACCAAAGTATCTATACATAACTAATTGTTTAATGAATTATTTACATTTTATGACAGCTGAATTGACAATTCGTCTGTTTTATCGTTTCATTGCCATTATTGTAGAGTTCAATGTAACGATATCTATACTGAAAAAGGAATGTACACTAAACCGCAGACGCCGGCGCAATACGTATATATTAACACATTGGTACTACCTATCATAATAATATTAAAACCACAAAATGTTATAAATCATTGCAGCACACAAGCAAATGTAATCTTTAACACAAACGCTTAAAAGCGAAAGTCCTATAACATATCCATGTTACAAATCTGTGGCTATGTATACAAAGAAACAATAATAATGCCAGCCTATGTACGGTCACACCAAAAAGGTAAACCCAACTATGGATATCAACATACATTTTAAAATAATTAGCGACTCGCGTCGGATTTACTTGTGTTTTATATTGTACATTGAATCCGTTATTCATGAAATATTAAAATGTTTGTGACACAAAAACAATATATTCTCAGAAAAACCTCAGAGCCTCCGATGGCGATATATCGTACTTATGATATACATTACTCAATAATCTGGCATCATGGCTAGTCCTTCGTACTATAGGAAAGGTCCAAGTACATCGATGGACTCTTAAATGCTAATAAATTCGAAAAAAAAGTGTACTAGGTAAGACTCCTTTTGTGCCTAGAACTCCGTCTTGGTAGGCGTTCACTGCTGTGTTCCAGCGTGAAGGATATAGAGAGCCAGTATAATACAGGATGTGAGGCATTCCATCTTAGTCCTTAGTGGTGATAACTCATCTGTAGTCTGTGGTGTAGCTTCTTTATTTGAAGTTGGTTACAGGTATACGTGAGATGCAGTAGCAATTTACCATTAGGTGGACTGTAAAATCGTTAGTCACTTTAATAATTTAATAGAAAAAAGTAAGAAGAAATATCATAATTGTGTCCTCCCTTATTTAGGTAATAACTAAATTCGTGTCTCCGATCCACAGATAATATTTTATAAATGTGCTTCATCCTACAGAGTTTATTAATAATGACATTAATATAGGCAAAGTTTCGGGTTGCAAGCGCCTAGTCCAATTTCGATTTGAGGTCGAACACTAATGTAACTCGACTGTCGTACTTCTAATGTTTCCGTAGCAACAGTGATAGATTAGGATAAATATGTCACTGCGTATCAATTTAGCAAATCTAAATTATATATAGTAAGTTGCATTAAAACTAGACGAGGCCCTGGCAACGTTGACTGCGGTAAAACAATCAATCAAATATAAAGGAATGAAGACTTTATTTTTTGTTGTAAGAAATAAGTATTTAATTTGTCAACTTGTTTTTTAATCTATCACCGTTGCTAAATAAACTCGGCAGGTAAGCTTTTTTGTCATTTTCAAGATTCTTAATCGAAAATGAAAATGAAAACAAATAGCTCCATAGGTAATCGAAGCATATTCTATAATCAAATTACCAGGCTAAAATAAGTTATTGGTTGTTTCTGTAAATAAATTCTCAGTAGCAGCCCGAAGTCAGGAAGTTGGCGGGGTTTCACCCCCGTTCTTATATAAAGACGTAAAACCGTTGGTCCTACGCCTGATCACTTCCCGGTCGTGTCGGATTACCGTCCCATCGGACTATGAGAGTAAAATAATAGAGAGCGCACCTGTGCTTGCGCAAACACTCGGGCACTATAATCCTATCTTGCGCACATGGCTAGTCTCCGTTGAGACTGGTCGCCGTGATCAAAGTTCTTGTACGGAATTAGTCTGGAGGACATTATTATTGCGAGCGCCAAGTCGATTAAAGATACTTCCTTAAGGAAGAGACGCCCTAGCCTAGATGTGAACTGATGAAATAAGCATTTAAAGAAGAATAAAAGCAGTAAATATTGAGAATAGAAACATTATTTTATTTTGAGCATTATCTCAATGATATTACTTTAAAGCGTATAACATCTAGACTTTCGAACAAAGGAACGGATCATTCTAACTCAGAGTCAGACAGACATAACGTTGCCTAAACATATGAAAATTGAACTGTCACATGCAGAATTGAACGCACTCAGTTTCTGAGAACCTAAATGCAGCCCCGTTAAAGTTATAAGAAATGTAAGATTAGACGCGGGATGTATTCGTGCAAAGAACACGTACCTGCGGTATTTAAACTTTTGTTACTTTTTTTCTTTTAATGTGCCAGCCTAGCAGTCTACGTATAAGTAATAATTGTCATTGGGTCTCGCAAATAATAATTAGCTACAAAACATAGTGAACGTGGACACTTTATGTTCCATGTGCGTACGAAGTAGAGCCACGCAGCAACATAATTATGACCACACTAATAGGACCGCACTTATAGAATACCACATTATGCTGCTGTTTTTCCAATAGTTCTTTTATTCACTAATTACAGCCTATCAAAGTTCACTGCTGAACATAGGCCCCATAAACTGCCTCATAATGGTTATTTGCCATAGTTTCCACGCTTGGCAGAGGAGTTAGCAACAGCGGGTTTTTTATTTTCCAGTTGTTATTAGGAAGACGCTGATGCTTGTTTTCTGGTTTGTTGCCCTCTGTCGCCTCTTGCGACACCCAAGGGACGATATAGGGTAGTGAATATTTTCTTTTCTTTCGAGGTAACGAAACGTGGCATTACGTTTAATTCGTCAAAGGGTGACAATGCGCGTGTATTTTGTAGGTGTTTCTGGGCAACAGCGTCCTCTTAATATCACAAAAAAGTGTGATTTTTATCACCATTAGTTTAACACATAAAATTCATAGCTTTTTCAGTAATTAAACGAGGCCTTAGACTTTTATGTGCTGTATGCGGAGCATTAGAAAGTGTGTAAATTATTTGTCAAATATATCAAACATCATCCCATAGTTTTGGCTGATTCTGTCATGTATTTTAACGTTTAAATGTGTTTTTGGAGCATAACCTATAAATAATATCATATCACTTTATGTTTGAAAGTTAACCGTATACCCAACATTAACGAACGTGCATAGATAATCTAAGATCGGACCACGCGTGATGTAGGTCGCAGCTAGTTTAGATTCATAGCGCGTGTTCATATGAATAGACGATTACGGAGGAAAGGGGTCAAATTGACGTGTCTAAAGAAGAGGTCCCCGTGTGTGCCCGCGCTCGTGACAGCCCACGAGACACGTGTCGAATTGGCAAGTAAATGTTTTGTTAGATACGTTTTGTTCGTTGCATCAATGTCAAAGGTTAGGTTAGAAATTGGAAAATGGAAAGAGTAGGATGTTTTTCGAATATAAGTAAGATCAGTTTAACTTTTAATTTTTATTACAGTAATAGCATCATAATACGAGTCGAATGAGATAGATGTATGAGAAAATAAAAATAATATTTCGCAAATAATGTTGGGGTTGTCGACAGAGTATTCCGTGCTCCAAAACCAGTTGCATTTATATATGGGGTAAATAAATTGGAAAGTGATGATGGCAAATCGAATATAGTCCTTTAGACCGATTGCACAAATGAACCTGTCGTGTGAGACCAGGTTGTGCGTGGACAGGCTTTTGTTCCTGAGAGGAAGCAGGAGCAAGTCCGCTGCGCTGCTTTTTTTATACAACTGAAGAGACAAACAAACTACAGGCTACGTTTCAAACAAAGATGATATATACATAGATAGAATGTCTCATTGTTTGTAACGGAACACAGCAGTGCAAGCTGTGCAAGCACTACCACTTAACGGCAGATATAGGTAAGAGTGGTACCTACGTAGACAGTAGGTAGACAGAAAAGGAGTCCGAGCATCTATTAACCTGTTCCAGTACGTATTGGTAGATTCACATGTAGTTGTACTCTGATCATAGACTAAGTTTTACCCACAGAAAGTACCATAATACTGGTTCTCTTACATATTAAAATGAAGTTCAAAGTTAGTAAAATGTACACTATTACGATATAGTTAGTGAGGGTTTTGTTAATCAGCCTCTTACAGTCTATATATCACATGAGCCTCTCCTACTGTGGAAAGGACTTGCAATTATAATGCCAAATGTCTCGTACGAAATGAAGTGGCTCTTTTTCGTCGGTTTGTCTATATATTTATACAGCCAACAACTGGAGGCCTCGTGTTTACATCAATTATATATATATATGTGTGTGTACATACAATTTGGTAGGAATCACGTCCGGGCAGCTGTAGTGAAACATCTGTTAATTTGCAGAAACTGTATTTAAAGTAGGTCAATGACGTTTAACAAATAAACCAATTGAAACCTAATGATCAAAATACATAATTAATATTGAATAAAACTTTTTAATCGTTTCACAAAGTGTATGGTACTCGGAATTAGATAATTTGGATTGATCATGGAATGCTCCCATAGTAGGGTGATATTTTTGTAAACTTTTAAAACGTAATCACCAAATTTTTAAACTTTATTTAAATTCTACTACGTCACCGTAGGCTTAAATCTAAATATTTTATTTTTATTTAGTCAGACGAACAAGCTTAAACAAAATACACAAAAAAGAACAGATTTTGACAAACATCATTACGCCTTTATCTAAATAAGACGTAATGGAAAAATGTAATACAACTGGAGAGAAGCCAACCAACTCGCAAAAACTTCGACTAACCTTAATAATACTGGTTGATTTTCTTTTAAGTCACTTCGGAAAAAAAAGTTCACACCAGCTAGCTAATATCTGCCAACATCGTAACTGTGCTCGCGCCTTGCGGTAATAATAAGTTAGAATTTGTACACAATGCGCGTAATTTACTTGTGCTTTTTGTTATGCACAAACGATTGAGTTTTTCAAATGTACCTACGGGACCTTCATTTCACCTTCTGTTGCGGTGTTACGTTACCAGCAGCCTATTATTTGTGGCCTGAAGTAAATAAAAAAATAAAATAAAACGCGAGTTATTATATCTCGTACGTGATTAGGCCATTGATAACGACAGCAAAACAAGAAAAGTTTCTAATTTTAAAAACGTAAGTTTATTAAACTTGATATCAAAATCTAGGAGTGTTACATAGTATATTTAAATTATTTAAAGGTGGTGATACTGCCAAAAGATAAGCCGAAATATGTTAAGTAGGATCTTTTTGTGCCAAAAACAATATTATAGTTGTTAACTAGACTGCTAAGCATGGTAAAATATAAAAAAAAATCCCAGGAGTTTAATCCATGGGTCTACTTTTGCAGTGGTCTGTAATGGAATACAATGCTTATGAGAATTGTAACTTTGCTTAGCTACCACATTGATTTCATTTTGGCATAGATGAGTTTATGACAATTCAAATGTTTTGACGTTGGCTTATGATTAAAGAAAATCTTTTGGAATGTGTTCGAGAAAAAGATCATCAAAAACGTCTTTAGTGATCTTCAGTAAAAAGAAATAAAGAATTATCTATTTGATACACACACAAAACCAAAAATTATACAAACGCTAGGGATAAGAATGTGCACGCATCATTCTTTGAGTGCTTCATCATTATCATCATTACAGCCCCTCACAAGTCCACTGCTGAACATAGGCCTCCCCAAGGAATGCCACAAAGCTCGGTCCTGAGCCACCTGAATCCATCGACTTCCAGCATGTCTTATCAGGTAGTCACTCCATCTAATGGGGGGACACCCTACACTTCGCCTGCTGGTGCGAGGCTGCCACTCGAGAACTTTTCTTCCCCATCGGTTGTCGGTTCTTCGAGCTATATGGCCAGCCCATTGCCCAGTTACTCTGGTTCTACTGCGGATATCCTCCAGCCTGAGAATGCTTGTGCACTAATAAATCAAAATCAATACATTCAAGCGTAATGAATTATAAATTAAATTAAGAAAAAAACTAAATTAAAATGTGTTATCAAATAGGTGTGTCTAGCTCAGCATGTGCTGTAAAAGCAGCGCTGGTTTTCAGTGCGAGCCTTGTGACTTCACTGAACTTTTGTATTTTTTTACAGGCATCAATTATTTCTAATCATTTTCACACATTGATTTGAGCCTCCGAGCAGAACTTAGGAAAGATGGCAGTTGAAATTTGGCAGTTTTTTTGCAAACCATACTTAAAGACTATGGTAAGTATCGAGAGCAGACCGGTTATTCTTACAAGTATGATATTCATAATATTTATCCGCTATTATATTTGGCCTGAGGCGTATGTGTGACCTTGGCTACAAATGTAGTCTGTGATGTCTGTTGTTGCACTAATTAATGTCAGGCTTTTATAACTAAATAAAAAGGGCGTTATTTACCGACTAGCTGTGCCCGCGACTTCTTTCGCATAGAATAATTTTTAGTTATTTATTATTATACTTACCTATTTGAATCGGATTTTGTTCATAATTTCATGGGTTTTAATTTTTGCGCGGAACCCTAATTCTTTTCTAAGATAATAGTCCAAGTTGCTCCTTAAAACATCAGCTATCATCAGATGTCTATGAAAGTATATACTTTCATAGGCATTTAGTTAAAAGCTGTTGTTTTGAAATTACAAACGGACACTATTTAAATTATTTAATTATATTTATTTGTATAGGTGTATAGACGAATAATCATTCTTAGAATCCATGAGTGTCTAGCCTAGACAATAATGCTTGTTCCAACATAGGCTTCTTTCTTGACTGGCGAATTATCGATCGCAGAGCCAGACGTCTCACACCTTTAAGTTTATTCCCCAACACCAGTCTGGCAATTATTGTCACCTATACAGTTATTATTTGTCGCGCCGTCGTTGCTCAGTAGTTAAGTTACCCTAAGTTACACTATTACCATCGATCGGCCTGTGTGCCGGTTATCACTTTTATTATATAAAAATATATAAACAAGTTATTGAGATATTGATAGGTGATTTACACAGATTACACAATATTTAAAGTTATCAATGGATTAGATATTCCTTAAAATTTAAAATAATTCTTAAAACGAAACAAATAAAGTCCCAAATCTTATTCTCTGACCTTTCAAAATTAATTTGTAAATTGAAAAAAAAAACTGTTTTTAATATTGGATTAGCTGCAGCCATTGTTCGTAGCTGACGTATACAAAATTAAAAGTAAAAGGCTTTTGAATTTTGAATTTCCATACTACAATTCGATTCGGGTTAATGACATGAAACACGTCTTTTCTAACGAATGATTATTATATCAATTGTGAAAGCAATTTTAGTGTTGGGCAATTTTATTAAAACGTAGTCGCCATTAAGAAATTCGACTTAATTTATTTTATAAAGGGACCGCCTGCAGCCAGCGGGGATCATTTTGTTGTGCTTACGAAGTTGGGTCCGTGATATCTCAGGGGCCGGCCGCCCGTCTTTATTTTATAGCTAGCTGGGTTTCATGTTCGTAAATAATAAAATT
Source organism: Parnassius orleans (assembly GCA_029286625.1). Classification (NCBI taxonomy): domain Eukaryota; kingdom Metazoa; phylum Arthropoda; class Insecta; order Lepidoptera; family Papilionidae; genus Parnassius; species Parnassius orleans. Next base: position 1,940,400 of record JAGSMP010000087.1, read on the forward strand.
AATGCTAATTTACCATGTGCTTACTGTTAAAGAAGAATATGGTAAGAAAAAAATCAGTCCTATTTTACGAAACCCACGGGCACATAGGGGCGATGAACTCTTACGCCACCATCACCCATCACACTGCAATACACAAACACACCTTACCTTTATTGAATTAAATTAATTTACGGAATTTTGAGCAGACAGACAGCATCCAGGGTTCCTGGAGGACTTAGGAGTTTATTGTCTCCATTTAATTAAACGTCTGGGAAAAAAAATCTATATTCACATACTACCTGCGTTAACACATGCATTCTTTATACCTGTTAAATCATTTTAGGACTCGCTTATCAATCAACATAATTAAAAAAATATTATTCGAATTAAACGTGGATTTATTTCGAACGAACTTATTTTACTATTTTTAAATGTACAAGGCATTTCGTCACATCGTACTTGATATCATAGCTGTCTTCAAATCGTTTCCTTTTTGTGCGGCGTTTTAAGTTTGAAAAAGAGCCAAGAGTTGCGAATACGGAGCGCCTAGGGAGTGGGCCACTGAGGTTGCTCGGTGTCATGTCTTTGCCAAAATGGCAAAGAAAAAAGACGCCCAGTGCAAAATTGCAGTGCATTTGATTCAAAGCGGAGATTCTCTCCAATTTCTTTAAAAGCTTCTAATTTGAATAGAAGTAGTAAGGTAACCATTTTGTTTTCTTTTTTAAATATACATTGGTCTTTAAATATGGTCCGCACACTCACTATAAATATATTTAGTAATATTGATGACGATGATGATTATGGTCAATCATCTTCATCATCATCATTACAGCCCTTCACAAGTCCACTGCTAACCATAGGCCTCCCCCAAGGAATGCCACAAAGCACGGTCCTAACAGCATTATAACGTATTATGATCAATAATACGTTATAATGCTGTAAGACCCTATATTTTTATAACTAGTCCTCAGTGGTGATAAGGTATCTGTATTTTAATTCTAAATCTTCTTAGATGTAGGTGAATATGGCCCACAGTATTCACTTACAATTAGGAGGACTGCGTGCTGGTTTGCCATCTTTGCTTCGATCAAAAAAAATTTTTTTTCGACATTCACCGGTATTTATGGTTAGAATTTTACCTAAGGTCCACCAGAAGGTATTTGATTACTTTATCACGCGATAATAAAGTGTCAAAAAATTTACAAATGCAAATAATTAATTTGTATTTATTTCATCTAAACTGATAGCTATAAGTATTTAATATAATTCTTTGATGATCCGCGAACATTTCACATAACCAACATACAACGCGTTGCTTAGTTGAGTAGACACACCGTATGCAGTATTGACGTTAGTTCCTGATAAGCCCGGAGGCTGTACGCGATAGTGCTGAATTTAGGGTTGAATTAATTCGATAGGCAGTTATAGACAGCTCTGACTGAGGGAATGAAACCCCCACTAGGATAACGTTAGTAAATATGGAGAATTTTCTCTTCGTTATACGTATTTAACCGACAGATAGAGCTTATTTTCGACGTAAAATGTTTCATCCATAACAGCCTATAAAAGTCCTGAACATAGGCCTCATCCTTAGATTTCCTCATAGGGGGGATTAAAAAAATAAAAATGTATACAGACGTTAAAAATTTATTTAAAGTTGCAGCCACTTAACACTCACACTGACACAACACTTGCAGTAAATAAGTTTCGTATGATACCCGTTTAGGTAAACTTGGAGAGATTATCACTTCATCTCAGCCTCAAACGTATTTCCTTTTATTTCTTATTATTCAGTTTCAAACATTACAAAAAAATCTTCACCTTACTTTTTTTGATAATATATTTTTATATTTCTGTGTATTTAGTTAATGGCATTATCTGTAACCAGTTACCGTTACAGCCTATCAAAGTCCATTGATAAACATAGGCCTCCCCCATAGATTGCTTCATAGGGGTAATATTGGCCATAGTTGCTTGGCAGGCGGGTTGGCAACCGCAGTTTTATTGTTTAAGTTGTTCTCAGCAGATGCTGCTGCTCATCTACTGGTTTTTTCCTTCTGTCGCCTCTACACGGTAACTGATTGTAAATGACTAATCGCAATATTTGACTATCTCCAATAATAAAAAAGAGACGTCTTGTTCAGTATAATATAAGTCGTCCGAAAATCGAATGAATAAATATACCTATTCGTATTTTTTAAATAATAATTCAAAATTTTTTAAATCGTTAAATTATAAATAATTTACTGTTGTATAGAACCCGCCGTATAATTTTTATTTAATAAATTGTTTCGCTGGAGAGAATGAACTTGGAAGACCTTAAATTCTCAAAGTGAGTGTAAGGGAATTATATAAATAAGTCCGCGGCTTTGGGGTGTCCCTTAGGACATCCGAGCCGCACCTTAACCTACTTTCGCTGATATTACTTGATATGTGCTTTTGTACTTTTGAATAAATAAAACTTATTTATTCATTCGATTGTTGTACGAACAGACACTTACATAAAATCATGAATGTATTCAAACTTTTGACAACTGTGCTTTGTGGCATACCTTGCAGGAGGCCTATGTTTGATAGTGAACTTCTAAACATTAAAAAAAAAACATTCTCAAAACATTTAATTGTTCGCCAATATGTACTGTAAATGAAGCCGGTATAATGTTCAAACGAGAATAGAAATAGATATAACATCAAATATGCCTCCACCTACTCTAGTACAAATTGTATTGATACAATTAAATGGGACCGCTGTACTGTACTCGCATAATCCAGTTCCCTGCCACTAGGTCAAGTTAGAAACGTGCTCGGAACAGGAACCAAACTCGAAACATGACAATTATCGATTATTAACCACTTAGCTCGAGGTGAAACTTAATATTGACCAGATCTCAATGAACGCCTTTCGCCGTAACTATAACGTTAGGTAAAATTACGCCCTGCGTTTTGAAGCGAGAGCTAAATAGGGGAAACTGATTTGTTTAGAATATACCGTATAGTAGCGGTGTAAGAATATCCGCTACCCCATATGGTATGGTATAACACCCCTCTTTTTGCGTCGGGGGTTAAAAACAAGCCTTCCGTGGAACGGAATAAAATAACCTATCGCCCTATTCTGTCCAGTGAGTGTGGTAATAGGTGTTTATGGGTAATACCAGAATGATCTCATGGCTTTCGGTAGGTAGGATAACTATGTCGTTTGGGCTAGATATAAAATACTGACAGACTGTATAGTCTGTTCACTAAAATAGTGTCGGTACACCAGGAGGCACACTTATTATTTTGCTTTTATTTTATAATTTTTTATTGTGTTTGTTAAATAAATGTTTTTCTATTCTAAGAATAAAATGGAATATTATTTTATTCTTATACTATTTTATTCTTATGGTTATTGTAATAAAATACGAATAGAAATAATAAACACAAGTTCGGTAGCAAAGGACCTTTCACTACGGCGCTTCGTTTTAAAATGCCCAATTCTCCTGCGGGTGTACGCCGCACGCGGCGACCTATGATGTCGCGGCGGCGCCTTAGACGAGTTGCGGCACGTTCCAAGGTGGCGCGATACAAAGGCGACCGTATCTAGGCGAGCAGACTATAATACTTCTAGTACTGTGATCCTATGAGTGAGTACTCTCCCAACAATGGAAGGAGGCCCATATCTATCAGAACTTTCAGGTGCTGGAGAAGAGGAAGAAACAGATCAAATATATGTTTGTTAAATTTTTGTTTTTGATTACGTACATATTAACAATTTCACTGTCCGATTTTAAGACACAATAGTAAGACAATAGCAATGAACTATATGTAGTACACGGGACAGCGAATGGGTTAAAATTCCACTGGTGTGGACTCTCGGCACCTGCGAAAAGCAGCTGGTGAGATCGAGCAGGTGTACTTTATGTAAATAAAGGAATAGATTCATCGGTTTATCATAGCCGACTTCGAAAAAAGAAGGAAGTTTACAATTTGACTCGTATCGTATGTTATTTTTGTATTTATGTTAAGCAGTAAATTCGTCAATTGTTATCCGGGCTTCAGGAGTGGTTCCATATAAATTTGATGGAGAATTTCTACCCCTTAAGATGAAATAAAAAAACTTACCGTGTAGTGGCAGTGTAAGAATATTCACTACCCCATATAATTCCATGGGTATCGTAAGACGTTACAGAGGGAAACAAATCATGTGACGGACAGCAACGACATTCTAGTTACTACATTAGAATTGATCTTCTTTAGTGCATTCAAAAGAGTCAAAATTTTTATAAAAAATATAAACCGACTTAAAATAAATATTTAAAAAAAACATATAATAGCTTCTAAAGTCAGGGCTATAAGTCTTCATAACACTATATCTTAGAACCGAATGAAATATTATATAAAGAATAATCAGTTTGTTTTCTAAATACAACTATGTAAATTTTAGTAAATATTAAGATTCTGCCAATATAACGATGTGTATGAATAAAGGTAGATAATATATTTATATTAGTAAAATAAACGAGTGCGCTTCGCAAAAAACAAATCGAGTTATCATGAATAATTCCAAATGAGACGGATGCAAAGTATCATTACAGTGAAATTTATGTTTTTGGAAGATAAATTGAATGCTAGACCTGCTCGTGGTTTCCTGCGTCATAATATATTCGAGTAGAGCGGTCGACTTTAGCTCGGCTTCGAAGGTTGTCAAAGAACAACAACCCAGACGCAACACGACTTACCTGATTTTACTTAACTGTATTTACTTTAATGTTCACCGTGTCTTGAACGATAATACTAGATTGCTAAGTTCTATAACATACTTGGCTGAAAGTGCTTACATTCTTTTCGATTTCGAACTCCGTCCTTCCAGCCGTCCTGCTCAACCTTCAGCAATATCAGTTAATACTTTTTTTACATTAAATTTATTTGGAAAATTACCAACTCCGAGATTTGTACTGAGCACTATATTCTAAATATATATAATTCTAATTAAAAAAACATACTCCAATATCCATTAATACGTTTTTCATTAAATATTAATTCGTGCATTTCGAATTCAAAAGCAAAATTGTTCAATTACTAAGTTTCATAAGTCTTTTAAATTAAGTAGTTATAATATACTTAATAGTTACACTAACTTGTTTTAATTTTTTTTGTAGAATAAAGGTGACAAACGAGCACACAGTTCACCTGATGGTAAGTGGTTGCTGTGACCCATAGACATTTACATCTATCCTCGATTACGAATCAAAATGCAGATGCGTTGTCACCCGTGAGGACTAAGATGGAATGCCTTGTTTCCAGTTAAAAGGGTCTTCGGTTCTCTACACTCAACATACGAAACACAGCAGCGTTAAGCTGCTATTTTACGCTAGTATTCTGTGAGAGCGTGGTCCTTCCCCGGTCGAACCGACCCATTTGTGCTACAACTATACCAGTAATATAGCTGTAGCATGGCTTTATCACGTAAAATGTAGCTTAATATAGCTTATAAATAAGATAAAAATATAAAACAATTTCATTGTACTAGCTGTGGTTGATAATTGTCTCTGCGAGTCAATAAGAATTTAGGCATAATAGTCATTCATGTTTGTGTGCAATCAGTTTAGTGCACAGATCACGTAGCAATATCGATGTGTGCAGACTACCGATAGGCCGTTTTTTATGCCCCCCCACACAATGTATATTGAATCTTGTATCACGATGTGTAGATCAATCCCTTGCGACTTTACTTGCACTAATGATATACCTCAAACAAAAGAAAACATACAACACTTCGTATTTTAGGTAAAAATAGCGTGATAATGATAATCTTGATTTTTCTAGTTGCCTTTTTCACCTAAGGATGCTACAGGAGTTCACAAACGTATACGTCCAATCAGCTTAAACTTAAAAAATCAAACTATAGTGGGAAATCCAGAATATCTTTTTTTTTTTTGGTAACGAGGCAATTTATCTTAGTCTTCAGGGGTGACAGCGCATCTGCATTTTGATTCTTAATAGAGGATAGATGTAGGTGTCCTAGGGCCACAGCATACGCTACCATCAGGTGGATTGTGTGTTCATTTGTCACTCTTATTATTTTAAAAATAGTAGGTAGCGTAATTAATAACTTGCGCTATTGCACAAACATTGCCTTCAGACTCGAACCTCAGACTTGAATCTATGCACCTACCTAGAGAGGCGACCACTTTACTAAGTCCCACACTGTAGTAATAAAATTGAGTGCAAATTCCAAGTTTGATCTAAAAGATCTCTCAAGTTCGAAATACTAGAATTGACTAGTCTTATTTCTATAATATAAAAATCAATAAAATAATTTGTCCTAATTTAATGTTTATGATGTATAATATAGAACACAATATATTGCTTTTAGAATTGGAAAATGTATCTACACTTACATAATATGTTCCTTTATAACTCAATAGAACTTTATTCCTAAAGTTGGAAAAAGTTTAATAATAAAAATATTGCTTTTGTTATGTACCTCGATCATTTCGAAATACGCTCCTTTACAATTGACTCCGTGGACGTTCAAAAGATTTCAGCTCAACAACGGACGATTTGAATCCAAATGCAATTGGTATTAAGGATGTATTGATATAACTCTTTCAGTTTCAATTTATGACCATGTACAAGCATAATGCCGTCCGTCTGGGTACTCATTTTTATGGGGACGTCCACCTACTTCAAGTCAAGTCGTTTAGTGCGCTTGATATATTTCATTTTGAAACATGTCTATTAAACAATAGTAAAATTATTTTCATATATATATTTCATGTACTTGAGCACGATAAATTGAAAATAAATTATGACTATTAAAACGTTATTTCCACGACAAAATGAAAATTAATTTTAAGTAGGTATTCCTCTCAAAATGTCTTTGAAATTTGCTATTTAAATATATCAAATAACTACCCAAATGATAAAAATTCAATACACTAAATATTGCTATACTAAGATTAGTCGAAAGTAAATTACTGAAGATATTCCAAATATTGGTAAACATGTCTAGACATTCTTTTATTATCAAATTAAATATGTGAAGAAACAAAATCTACTAGGTCTGAGGCTTTTGCGAGGATTGCTAAGTACTCTGAAAATCTAAAATAATTTTATTTATCGTTTATAAGTAATGTATAAGTTGGTTGTTGTATTTTCTTTTATAGAATAAGGGTGACAAAGACACATAAAGTCCACCTAGATTAGGAATCAAAATGCAGACACACTGCCATCCCTGAGGACTAAGATATTCAATCTTGCTGGCTTTGCTACCAGTAAAAAGGGTCTCCGCTTCTCTAAAGTCACTATACAAAAAACAGCCGCATTAACCCTTTCGCTGTCCCGTGCACTACACATAGGTCATTGCTATATTGTCTTACTATAGTGTCTGAAAACCGGACAGTGAAACTGTTAAGCTGCTATTTTACGCTGGTTTCTGTGAGAGCATGGTCCTAATCCATTTGAGCCGACCCATTCGTGCTTCAGCCACAACATAGCAGCAGCATGGCACTACCACGCAAATAAAAGTGGAAGTTATATAATTGTATAGCTTTAAATCACAGACAGATTTGTTTGACAAAGTAAACGTAAACTAAATTAATTGTAAGTACCAGTATAGCTTAGAACACTTCCCAAATAATCAAGATATTCACGAATATATAACAAATGTTTGTTAGATGTCTTCTAAACGGTAAACATAGATTCAAAGTTCTAACGTAAGATGAGAGATGAAACGTTAACGAAACTCGCATCATCGTTTATGCAAGGGGGCTGGAAGATTAACGCCCCTAGCAAACAAACAACCAAATGTTGGCTATGTGCAGGTATATTAAAGTTAGTTACCAGCTTTAACAATATATGTAAATCCGCGTCTGCATCTAAATGTAAATGCGCGGTGTACTTCTGCAAACACTATCAAGACGTGACCATGTTGGTATATTCCATGTTAAACGACTTTAAGTTTGGGTGACATCTGTTATACGTTTTGGTGATGCAGTTTAATGTTTAATAAGTATAACGTTGGTTATACGAAGCTTAACCAAATTGTAGGCATTTTATGTTTAAGTAACAGAAACGTTATAATTATTATGAAAAACATTTACAACTAATGTGATTCTTGGGTTAGATATTTAGATCTCTCTCTCCTCTCTTACTCTCTTTCTATCTATCTCTCTTTCTTCATATCTTATTATATATATATATATATATATATATAAAGGTAAATAATTACGAGGTTTTACTTCTGTCACAAGTTAAACTTAATTTTCAAAGTATCTAGCTTCGAATGTGTCTACATCTAGACTTTTTATATTAACTACAATATTGAAAGACACCTCATAATGAATAATGTGTAATAAAACTATAACGAGCAGCATATATGTTGCAAAATATTTTTGACAAAATCTAGATCTGGTACCCTGTATTTGTACTAATGCGGAGCTGAAGGTGGTATCCAGGTGGACTCAGATGTACAAAAGAAGCTCCACCACCTAATTAAATAATGCTTAGTTAATTTTTCATAGGAGCTTAAGAAATGAAAATATCATTTGCAATAACAGTAAGACTTCGCAAACTTTATCGCAGCGTACAAAATTACTAGTCTCAAAACTCTCAAAGTTTCACGTGCTGTACAATTGGTTCTATTATCATAGAGCAAAGTACTGAACGGAGTTAAAATTTTCTACCTCATAAAACACACTAAGACTTTGTTGATCCTACCGTCTGGATTCTCTTTGTAAACACGCTCGCTTTACTTCGAGTACACGAAACTCTAACGCTGACTATTAAAATAAATTAAAACTATTTAAATAACCCTTCTTTCATAACATTTTGGTAGACAGAGAAATGTTTATTTAAAAAATAAAAACTTTTAATAATGAGTAAAAGTCGACTTGAAATTAAAAAGAAAACACATATTGGCTTTTGAAGTCGATGCTAATTAATGTAACGAAAAATTTAAGCACTGACTTCAGAAGATATAATGTGGATATTATTTTAGTCTTAGATTTCTTTTTATTTTTGTACCGTTTTGAGTGGATTAAGGAATGTCACAAGTTTAAGATAACAATTAGGATGTCATCTAAATAGTAACATTAAATCTTTATTTACACCCTTAGGGTTGGAACGTTTTCTTCAAATTTACATGGGACCGTCCCTGAAGTATAACCTCTTCAAGAAAAGAAGTACCATTAAAATCAGTTGATAAACAAAAGAGTTACGCCCTAACATACATAGAAACGTAAATAACAGACAAATTGGGAATATCCTTATTTCCTCCACCTATTTTTAATTAAGATAAAATCTCCATTAAACTTAGTTTAAATTAGCCGTTACCGGGTTATATCGTAACCAGGCATCCGTAGGCATTATTTAAACAAAATACCAAAGTAATATCTTTAAGAGCCAAATTCGAAAAGTTTCACGAATTTATAGCAAGTTACTGTCGCGTTACAAGAAAGAAAATAAGGCGATCGCTCGGCGATGACTATAAAACTCAGCGGAAAAAGCTAAAGGCTAAAAAAAGTTTCGAACAACACGACCGTAAGGAACTTCGCAACCCGAATTGAAAGTAAACTTCACGTACGAAATGTTTATTTTTATGTTAAAGGCAACAAACTTAATGGTTAAAAAGTAATTTGAAAAAAAGATCATATTAACCGCTAAACAGTAAACGCCATTGCGGCTATCTGCTACTGTCCGGGTTTAAAAAAGTTTCTATATTTTACTTAATTCGTGTTTTCATATATCATATGGAAACAATGACATGGTTTATACAAAAAATATAATAAAAACGTTTTTTTCACCTAAGTTTATATTATAATATAACATTAGTGATATAAGCGAAGTAAATAGTTTACTAAAAAAAACTTCTCCTTTTTTGTACGAGGAGATGCAATGTATAAATATTATACATAATATATAATCTATGTCACTTCCACATTTGAGACGAATCTAACGACACCTCATATATTAAAATCCATCAATCTGTATATGCTACAGAGCGTGCCAAAGAAATATATAAGATGCATACTCTCGAAAATAATTACCCTCCTTCTGATGCAGTCGGGTAAAAACGAACACTCAGCTCAAGTGATGGTAAGTGGATGCTGTGGCCCATGTACACCTACATCTGTCCCCATCAAGTTGCAGATGCCTTGTCACCCCTGAGAAAATACTGCTTTGTACACCATGATGGGATATCTATTAGGTGCTAATGCTGAAGGTATTTTAAGCGATTGGTGGTTCAGTAGACGGTATTTTAAATGAACGTCATGATTAATCAATTGTCACTTATCCCGAGTATGAAACTCAGGAACACAAAATTAGTGTCAAAGGTCAAAAGTGCAAGATGTTATGGATGGATGTACCGCGAACGTCAAACCGTCTACCAAGTGTGGCGATTAAGACAAATCGAACATTCAGCGTAAGAAATCCATATCCAAGAGTGGATTTTGGCGGACTGATGATGAAGAAGACTACTCCATGTTTAATACCACCAATAAAACTGTTAATTGAAATTTGATATGATTATTTACCACATGATCAGGGTAGACGGCAAACATCGTGAGGAAACCTGCATTTCTAAGTATTAAAAAAAGGATATGTGAAGACCGCTATCAAGCAATGTGCCCGTGGTAGACACATCCCTGCGCCAAAAACCTTCTTAGATATAAGATGAGGCCTACACTCAGCAACAGAGCATATAATATAGGTTTTTCATTCATTCATTACTTTCATTAATTGATAATTTGAATAAACTAATTAAATTTTTTACTTGCTTGGTCAGTTTTCCTATCTAAGTTGAATTATATTTCTTATTAGTTAAATTTTAAACAAAAATCAAGTATTATATTTTTTATAATCTTGTTATCAAATAAGTATATCTAACTACAAAAAAAAATCCGTCATTATTGATGTAGAAAAAATGATTTTGACAGCTCACAAAGCGTACCTACTTAATTTCAAACCCTGTAACATAAAACTGTAAAAGAATTCAAGGGATTTCATGTACGTGTTACAGAAACCAAATCCCAAACATTCTGTAGAGAGGACCTTATGCCAAGTTCTACTTTTTGCAGGATTAGTTACAAGGCTATTAATTAAATGAACAAAGAATAGATAAAAAATAATGTGTATGTAGACCGATTTAAAAATAGGTGCCTTAAAAAACATGTTTAAGTAACAAATTCTTCCATTCCAACTTCACCATCTTTACAGCTGTATCAATAAGTTAGTCCATATCCGGCGTATGAAATATAAAATTTTCATTTAAAATTTTCAGCTCATTTCAACATACAGAACGGGGAACTCTCGTAAATTCACTCCCTGTCGATGTCGCGAGTGGGAAAGTTCCCACTTGGTGTGAGACATTTTTTTTACTTTACTCGAAACTTGTAGAAATACTTTCGAGACCGCAAGGACGCTACCACTTGACGCCAGGTAGTCTTAATATAAAACTTTTAAAAAGGTGCTCCCGGAAAGTCTAAGTTACGAGTTATTAAATTTGCGAAGTGAAGCATGTTTACTAAAAATATTTTTCTTATTTTCAATAAGAGTTATGTGTTATTTTGAATTTAAGTGCTATGTTAGTAGTAATGTTCGTCACATTTAGCCGATTATGAAATTGAAAAAGAAGAGTTACGATATAAGTTACTTATAACCAATTTTGACTTACATGCGTATATGTCTGGGTGAATATACAAAAATTCGGCAACTTTCAGAGATATTTTGATAATGTAACGAATATATCGGGTCAGTCTTTTTTTTAAGTAGGTTTTGAGATATTTCTATTTTTGTGAATTTGACTGCCAGGGGACTGACGAGCGTTACATAGTACTGATTAAATACGCAATGTCATAAGAAGTTTAGGAAATTATTAACACTGAGCATATTAATCTAATAACGTCAGGTAATAACGGCAAAATCTTTTAAATATTCGGTTAAACTCTCCATAGTTTGTATTTGTCTAATACATTTCCAGATATGCTTGTTTAAAATCTTTTTTCTTCATGACTTTTATTTAGTCTCGTTCATATCTATCATCGACAGAAATGAACTACCATTAAATTTATCTTTATATAACTCTATGTCGTAACAAGTTTTAGTTCCCATACTAAACTTACTATTTAATCATTATAGTATATTTTCTAATTAATAATTATAGTAAGTAAATAAAATACAAAAGAAAGTAATTACTAGTTTAAGTTACTAGTTTTAGTTTTTTTTTAATTATAGTTTTTAATATTGTATATACTTAATAAAATATTGTATATTATGTTATGTAAATAAATGTATAACATACAAAGCAAGTCAAAATTGTAATTACTGGTTGGTGTAAAATTTGAAAGAAGAGATATTATAAAATTCACTTGTAAAGAAAAAAGAGGATTGCAAACAGGTCAAGTTAGCATTCATAAGAGACAGGATTCAAAAGATAATATACATTTCAGATCTACAATTAAATATTACGATTTCACATTGCTTTAATTACAGACTCAAGGCTATTAAAATTATGTAATAAAGGTTGCGAGGTGAAAACCAAAGAAATATTTACATTACGGGAACATGCTATATTATAAAGATTGAATCTCCTAATAATACGAGCTTATTAAGAAGTGTGTAAAAAATCACTATAACCATTGCGAACATGCGAAAGAGTATATTAATAACAAGTTAGCAAATTTACTTATGCAAAAAATATTAAATACAGCCTTGAACTTATTACGTATGCCAACGGATTATTTCAGGTATAGGCATAATTTATTATACGGGGTGCACCAAATCTAAATTTAAGCCTTACCTGCACATGGACGTTGTTGACTAACTAACAAGACTTTGGACCGATAGAAGAAAATTAATCAAAGAAAGCTTAACCTAAACATGATAGACTGGTGATGTGATGAAGTATGACCAGTGTTCCTAAATAAGTAACACGTTATTAGTATTTGAACCGTTTCTTTAAAATACAGTCATAGTGCAGACTGAGTAGTAACTTAAATTCAGATCAGTTTTTGTTTGCCAGTTTTAAGGAACAAACATGAGTCGAAATCCTCTCAGATAATGAGGCATATGTTATTTATAAAATTATATTTTTTCATAGTACACATCATATACCCAAGATAAGCTAATGCTAGCTAGCTTTAATGATATTTCAAGAAAAAATGGGATTACTCGTGAAAAATAAACCAGCGGTATATTTAAATTGAAGGCACCTACAGTTACTTTTATATCGTCAATTTTACCTTTCACCGTATGCATTAACTTAGTTGATACAGTGGCCTTAATCATGTTAGGAACAAAGAAGGTAATCTACATAAATCACAAACGTAGAAGCCGGAAAGCTGTTGCCATTCGATTTATTACCGCGAGAGAAAATGTCATTATCACCTCATTATTAATGTTTATTACACGAAGCACCGTTAGAATGTACGGAATTAAGTAACGTGTCGCGAGGCGATATGGCACCGCTAAAGAGTCAGAGAGCAGCTCACTGAGACATCTTAAGAAGTTATAATCGTACTTAAGCCAAGACTAATTCAACTCTTAATTAAGTTAGCTTTAACTTTCTCAAATGTCCCAATTCGGAACTCAGCTGACGCGAGGAAAGTTATCGGGGGGTTTCAATGAAAATTTATTATTCCGACAACTATTTGTCAAAATTGCCCCAAAGGGGTCCGAGCGGTGGAATTTTAGCAAATATCAAGTTAAACGGACCAATTTGTTTAAAAGGGCCTCCGAATGGCTCCATTTTGCAGACATATTTCACCAAGCGTGAAAAGGTTGGTAATTTCTAGGTTTCTCCGTTTTATAATATTTGTTAAGTTTCTTTAAGCAATAAGCCTAACGAAACAGTGTTCTCCAGGACATCTGCTCAGTATACGAGAAAAAGCTGATGATTTAATAAAATTATAAACCTTGAATATGTAAGTTTTGCTTAAGTATATCCACTTGACTTCAAGCAAAAGTAGAACTAGTATCGTGTCACAGAATGCACACGCACAATCAAAAATATTTGAAAACAAATAATTATTATGTTCTTTTTACCAATTTCTACCACGGCGATAACTTCCTACTTTCAAAACCTATCCGAACCTGAACAGATAGTAAAATGCCAGAAGTATTCTCGCTATCCAAACTCATTCTAACTTATTCCTGCTTGATACTTGTAATATTTAAGGGATAATAAAGAAGATTGGCTAAGATACAATTGCCGACAGCATCAAAAACCACACAAGATAACCAATAATTTGTGGTTTTAACTAACGCGTGCTCCAATTAGAAATCGAGTCTAGGTCACCACGTAACCATTGTTCATAAACACCAATTAATTCAACAGCTTGCTTATTCTTTAAATTGCTTAGTACTTTTTTATTTAAATAATGTTCTCCAGACCGAATTTCGGTCGCAGCGGCCAGTCTCAATGGGCTAGCCATCTGCGCAGGACAGAATTATAGTGCCCGAGTGTATGAGCACAATTGCACTCTCTATTCCCTCACTCTCATAGTGCGATGTGACGATAATCCGACAGGATCGGAGAGAGATCAGGCGCAGAAACAACGGCTTTACGTGCTTTCCGCCAACTTCCTAACTCCGGGCTGCTACTGAAAATTTCTTGAATTAAAAACCCGACCCAGGATTTGAACCCTCATAATCAGACGGCGAGGTTACGACTACTAGATAAACAAGGCAGTCAAAACGGCTCATATCAATTTAACACGGGAATTCTTAGACACAAATCTACCATAGCAGTACTGAATATCATATTTGTAAAATCTACCTAGAATATTTCAAAATGATAACTTCGATGCTGCAATGTCTAAAGAGGTTTTCTAAGCCATAACACTAATGTTAATGCATTTCCTTCTTTAAATATATTCAATATGATACCTTTCAGCTGTACATGCATGTACGACTTGACGCAACAAACTGTTGCCTGCATTTTATTGTTCCAATAGTCGCCCCTTGCCAAGTGTACCAAGTTGTGGCCGTTTCGCGGTCGACCAACTCCGCCGCATCGACAGCAGGACTTTAAAAACTCAGATGCATTTAATGCGGTGCCCGCTGCAGGCTCAACTTAAATAATGTATATAGGGAACTTGTTTCAAAGTTGAAGGGAACACGGTCGGAGCCAACTTTCTTTACTTTTCGCTATTGTATTTTCTTCCTCTTTTTAAACGGAAGTCTTTGCATGTCGGTTACAATCGAGGCGAGCTGTTTTGAGAGCAAACCGTTTGGGACGTTTTCAAATAGAAGCTTATTGCCTCCAAACGTTGGTTGTTCTTTTAAAGTGGGGACCGCGGTATGTTATTCTTCGAACCGTTTGTTTTGAATTCTAAATACGTGATAATTGTGGTAGCGTTGTAATAAAGCCAACCTCAAAAGCAACGAGCGTAAACAAAAATCAAGTAAAGTTTGTTTGTGCCGAGGTTTACAGTATTCAAAACAGGGGGCGGCTTAATGATATTCATGAATGTTAAAGCGAAGCGTTGTTTTGAAATGTCGCTAAGGCTTGTAAGTTACAAAACAATGACACTAACTTAAGCCCGGGATGTAAAGCTCCCGCTATCTTTATTTGATAGCAAACATAAACAATGGAATCTTTATTAACATAGCCGCGATATCACATTATATTACAAAACTTCAAGCTAAAACTTTAAACATTGAAAAGAAAAAAACATTTCTTTTCCATCACGACCACACTCCTAGACGATCCCCGTCTAGAAGCGTGGTCGCAATAGGCATAAGATTTGATAAACCATTCCTCGCGAAGAAAATCGATACCTATCAAGATCAAGGATGATGATTAATAAATCTTGTATTTAAAAAAAACCAAGCATACCACTGCAAGACTAAGATACAGTTAACTCATTCTGCATACAAAATCAATAATTAAAAGCTAAAGATACGGAAACGTCAAGGGTTAAAAATAAATTTAATTAAATTCAATAACATCCATAAAAGTAGTTTTATTAAATGTGTCGTTTTCGCATAAACATAAGATATCATTATAAAATCAAATTTTGTTGAAGTGAGAAGAAGGTTACAATGTTTTTCAATTCCATTTTATTATTAGCTGTAAACTTTGTCAAAAAATTTAATAAATTATATTAAAATCAAAAAATTTAATAAATTATATTAAAATCAAAACATTTTATAAATTATATTAAAAAGATTATGATGAAACGGCAATGTTTGAATAAAATCTTTACAATTTGTTATCGATGGATGGAGAAGGCCTATGTTCATCAGTGGTCTTGTGAAGGGATATAACGATGATGACGATGAAGTAGAATTTGTTATTACTTAAAATTTAAACTTATCCAGATTAAATGTGTGACTGTCTAAAAGTCTTGTGAGTTTGTTGATTGAGTCAAAACCACATTTGAATTATACAAATATTATTCATATATTGTAAAACGGTCGGTTTTTCGTCAAGAATTTTGACGTAAAATTCGCAAATGTTTGGAGGTTTGGAGAATAAAATAATTACGTTCTATTTTTACTTCAGGGATTTAACACAATATGGTCTTGATTAAATATTCCAAATCAACCTAATTTTTTAAATGTTGAAATTTAATTTTGTTGTTGTAAAACATACCTTAAACTTTATTCCCGATTTATATAATCGTTCCATTTTGCTCCTCAATTCCCTTAAAAAATAGGTTATGTGATACATTTATCTGGCCTTCAAAATAATGACACTATAATCCCCATCCCATATTTCACAATTTCCAGCTAACGCCCGCTTTTTTAACTGGGATAGTATATCCACATCGTTATCTTGCCGCGCTCCCTGAAAATGTTCCTCCCGACCTTTTAAAAGTAACGCATTAATAACGAGTCTAGACTATCTGCGTTATATTTTCGTCGTATTTTCGTTTCTCATTCATATCATTTATGCAAAATTCTTTCTGGTGAATTCATAAAATTATAATGGTATATTACATTTGATAGCGGTAAGTGTTTTGTTGAATAATAAAGAGAGGCGTAGCTTATGGGCTCAAAGCTCGCTGAGAGCTAACATGAGTTCGATCCCCACTGGCTCTACTGTTTTTTTTACAATATTTATTATAAACGAGCACACAGTCCACCTGATTATAAGTGAATGCTGTGGCCTATAGACATCAACATATATCCTTGATTAAGAATCAAAATGCAGATGCGTTGTCACGCCCTGAGCACTAAGATGAAATGCCTAGTTTCCAGTATAAAGCGACACCGTACGAAAACATAGCAGCATTAAGCTGCTATTTGACGATGTTATTATGTGACAGCGGGGTCCATACTCGGTCATTTGTGCTGCAAGTGTAATATATCTGCAGTATGGCTCTACAACGCTTAGTTTAGTTATTATTGCAATTTATAATTTTCCACGTCCTCCGTGAACCTTTTAAGAACCCACAAGTCCAACAAGCACTGTTGCAACGTCGCGTGCTACATCTATAGAACTAGTTCTATAACCTTCTTAGAAATAAGAGGCATTTTTATATATGATACGTACTTTGGGAATTTCCTTCACACAAACATACTTCTTCGTTAAAGCATATTCTGTTGCAAAATTTAAAAAAAAAAACACAGTTGTCTGCGGAGAGTCCATTTCGCCATTATGCGAGGAAGTAATAATAATGCATGATTAATGCAAAGACCGCATGTGCTCTTCCATTTGCCAGCCTCCGCTGGTCCGGTGCATTAAAACTGCCGGCAAACGGAATTTTAAAACAGAGACTTATTGAAAATAAACCTATAGCGTTGCACTGCGGACGGTCTAACAAAACGTGCAACTGTATACAATTTTCCATTTCGAAATGCTTCACTTGGGCCACTATAATTTAATATTACACGAACGGGACGGGTGCGGTGTTGGAAGGGGCTTTGCTCGGATCGCGAGAGTGAATAATTTGACTATGGAGATTTAGTCAGTAGCGAGCGGCAGTTACGGAGGGCGCTTCTAGTGCAATTTATTTGTAACTAATGTATAATAGACATTACCATGATTTAGTTTTTTTTTTTCATAGCCACCACGCTCTCACAGAATACCAGCGTAAAATAGCAGCTTAATGCTGCTGTGTTTCGTATGGTGAGTGTAGAGAACCGGAGACCCTTTTTACTGGAAAAGAGGCATTCGATCTTAGTCCTCACAGCTGACAACGCGTCTGCATTTAAATTCGCAAACGAAGATAGATGTAGATGTCTATGGGTCACAGCAACCACTTACCATCAGGTGGACTGTGTGCTCGTTTGTCACCCTTATTCTATAAAAAAAAAGAATAAGTGCGACAAACGAGCACTCAATCCACCTGACAGTAAATGGATTATGTGGCCCATAGACATCTATATCTATGGTCGATTAAGAATGCAGATGTATTGCCACACTTAAAGACTAATATAGAATGCCGCGTTTCCAATATAAAGGGTTTCCGCTTCTCTACACTCACCATACGAAACAGCAGCATTGAGCTGCTATTTACGCTGGTATTCTGTAAAATCGTTATCCTTCCCCGGTCGAGCCAGCCCATCCGTGCTCAACCATAATATAGCTGCAGCGTGGCTCTACCACGTAGAGATAAGACGAAGCAAATATAATTTGAGGTAAGGAGTTAAGTATCTCTCTACCGGTGTACTATTTCACGTAATTTATTGCGTTTAAAATTAAATAGCAGACGTGAGTTCTCTAAAGGTAATTTGGTATGTATTAGAGCCATGTTGCACCTGTATTAAGCCTGCAGCACGAATATATGGGCTGGGCCGACAAATTTTAGAAGCATAATGCTCCTGTACGGTGAATGATGAGAACCGAATACCCTTTTACTGTTAACGCGGGTATATCCTTTTAGTCCTCAGTGTTGACAACGCATCTTTATTTTAACTCTTGATCGTGTATGGATATGTCTGTGGGCCAAAGCATCTATTTATCATCAGGTAATCTCGTTTTTCGCTTCAATAAACCATTCTAACTGACATAAATGCTCACTAGGTAACCGTTATATAAACAACAATGCTTAATCCAATCAAGCTAACATTTCAATTATTTCTGCGGTTGCGGGTTCGGTTTTACAATTTACATTATCCTCAGTACGTAACATTAGATTATATAAAGATGTCCAAGACTAAATAATCAGTATCAGTTTAACATTTTATCGCCTTAATAAGTAGATTTAAAAACAAATACTCCGAGTAAAACATCCTACTAATATTATAAATGTAAAAGTTTGTGAGGATGTATGGATGTTTGTTACTCTTTCACGCAAAAACTGCTGAATGGATTTTAATGAAATTTTACAATAATATAGCTCATACATCAGAATAACACATAAGCTATAATTCATAAAGATATTGTGTAAATTGGCCAAAATATAACGATAAATGTTAAGTAAGTCTGAAAAAAATCCGTCATCTGCGAGCTAAAACCTGTGAATCGATTTGGATGGGACTTTCACCGGCAAATAGCTGATGTTATAAAGAGTAACTTAGGCTACTTTCATTTTAGGGTGCCGCGCAAAAAAAATCCACGCGGGCGAAGTCGCGGGGAACAGCTAGTAAATAATACTTGGATAATATATAAAGACAAACTTGTAATAAGTGGCACTAACATTTATTTTAGTCTGTCATACATTCGTTGTCTATAGTGTAGCTGCAGTGTGTCTATTATTATCTATGCCTCTAAGAAAAGACTTCCGTTTGAATGTATCTTGTAATTTTCATGAATATTCCTGTCATGTATATATTTTTGAAATAGGGCTTAAAAGTCATTTCTTTAAGTATTATTAGAGCAACAAAAGATCTAAGAGTCTACCAAATAGCATGTGGCTATCGCAGTCTATGGACACCTGGAGCTAATTTCAATCAAGCTTTCATGCTTCAGAGCTTGCAATGCGTATAGCAAAGGAGTAAAATAAATTGCCAGCGACTGTCTTTCCTTTCGATTACAATGTGTGTGTCTTCAAGGAAATAGTGAATAGCCTTTTTACCTATTAGTAGTAAGACCTATTAGTATTTTTGTAAAATTTATTTGCTTGTCTTTTGTGGTATCAATATCTGCTTCACTTGAAAAGGGTATAAGTCCAGGACTCGTGCCATTTTCAAAATGACGGGTTCAATTATATAAACTTGTAGCAAACAATTGATATAAACTAAGGGTAAATTTTTGAAGTATTAAAATTAAGAAGTTTAGTACATAAATAATTAAAAAAACTTAATTAACTCACCCAAACAATTGTACGAATCATATTTAGTCTAATTAATCGCCTTTATACGTCCTACTCCTGGGTTCTAGTTGTAGTAGTACTACTAGTAGACTAGACCAGTAGGTTACAGTAAGATGATATCTGTGTATGAACAAAAGACAGTAAGTGAGTAACAATACAACCTAGATACTTGTAAATCCTGTATCAAAAGCTAGCGCAATAGAAGACAATGTTGCTAAAGCGATTATCATGTACCCACAGCTGTCATATCACCAGGCATCAGTCAATGTAATGCAACGAGAGCGTTGTAAGGGCAAGTTATATTCGCAGGTAGGGTTGCCATTTCCTAAAATGAAAAAGCCAGACTCGGCGCTCCAAAAAGCCGGACTTTTGGCCCTAAAAGCCGGACAGTAATTTTTAGAAAGCCAAACATAGCCAAACAAGCGCGGCGGGGCGGGGCGGGGGCCCCACTCCCTCGTCGCGCGCACCGCACCGCTCTTCGCCGCCCGCGCCGTAGCCATGTTTAATATAGTATTGGCTGGTAATAATGTTCATTCTGCAAGCGATGTGCACTAACAAAAAGCCTAACAAAAGCCGGACAGGCCGAACACATAAAAATTTGGCCGGACACAACCCGAAAAAGCCAAACATGTCCGGCTAAAGCCGGACAGATGGCAACCCTATTCGCAGGACATATGACTGATAAATCATGAGAGTAACTTGACACCGGCGATAATGCCCTGCGAACTTATCTCGCCATTCCGAGCGTGTCGACATACGTTGCTAAATGCGATTAAATACTGGAAGATACATCGTGACTGCTGATCGTATTACGTCGCACGAACCTTTTTATGATTGCCGTGCTGATCATGAATTTCGTATCATTAAATCCTGCCGTGTTGTGGTGGTGTAAGGTAATCTATATTATATACCAACACCCCAATATACCCAATTATATTATTTTATACCCCAATTTCTCCGTGTGTTGTGTCGTAAAAGGCGATGATGGAAAATGCCAGAAAGACCTTATGGCTTTTGATAGATGGAGATATAACCATCTCTTTACGCCAGGCGTAAAATACTTAAATTGACGATAGAGAGCAGCGTCAAAGGTGCAAAAGTTGTGTATTGTGATCGTCAATCTGCCTTGAAGATTAACACAAATCTTCTGTGTAAGGGAGGGCCATATTAAGTAGTGAACTATCAGGAACTATTGTTACTTTTTAATAACAAAACACTTGCCGATATAATCGGTATCTATTTTTAAGGAACACCTGATAAATGTGAAAGTTAAAGTGAACATCATTTAATACATTTTAAATAAAGAAAAAAAAACTAATTTCAACAAAATCGAAAAATATTTTACTGTGTATTTCAAATTTTTCGTGTTAATTAAGACGCTAACAATAACTTTAATTTAATTTATTTGCTGAAAACTAATGAGCGATAAATGTGTTATTGTCTGACAATAGATTAATGTGTTTATTATGGAATTCATTATGCATGTTACATGCTCATTTGAGGCATCTGTGAATTGATTGAAATTTTGCATAAGCAAAGGTTAAATACATTACGTGTAAGACAATGTTGACATTTAAATAATTTTGCGATTATTATTTGGGTTACGCGAAATAATAAATGAACGGTCATTAGTTTCACTTCATAAATAAGCGAATGTTCATCGAGTCGAGTTATAGTCGGGTTCCCTGAACTCATACACGAACAAGACACAAGTTCATTATGTTGGATACTATTTGTGTGTGTGCATACATTGTCTACACACAAAGGTCGTTCAACCGGCAACCTTGTTGTTATCATTTTTCTGTTTTAACTAATTTTTTTTAAAAGAAAATTGCAGTAAGAAGAATCGATGCTTAGCGATCAGACTTGGATCGAATCGATTCATAATGTCATCCTTTGATCGATTAACAAAACTTTGGCCAGCATTTAAGTGGGTGACGACTTTTTGTTGTTGTGTGACATTGTTCACGGTAGTTCTTTTTAGTTCGTTTCCAGCTGTATTATCATTAAGTTTCTTAGAATCGTTAGTGTTTTGATTAAATTGATAGTGAGGAAATTCAGTCTTAGTAGTTGTTTTCTGAAATGATTTTATAAACGTCGCCTCTAAACAGGAAAGCAATCTTGTTAAAATTTAATAAAGCATAGTGTCCACGGAGTATCAACATGAGTTAGGTTAACATTTATACTCGAAAGCGACAGGCGCCTCACGTCTTTACAAAGTTACTTTGAAAAATGAAAACGCCCCTGCAGCGTCGTCGTCAAAAAGGCTTCCGCCCAATCATTTTAGGTGGTTTCAGAAATATTACTACGTTTAAAATTGAAATAGGTTCTATGTGAAAATGGAAAGAAAAAATATACGTCTGTTGCACACAAGTAAATTTAAAGATGGAATAAACACAAAAATTATGTTTACCTTGCCCATTAATGTTTGGTCCATCTATTACAACCTCACCTATAGTTTGCCTTATAGGGAGGATATTGCCATAGTCGCCACGCTCGTCAGGAGGGTTAGCAACCTCAGTTTTTATTATTTTGAGATATTACCATGAAAAAGCTGATGTCCATCTTCTGTATCCCTCTGTCCTTACACGACACCCGTGGGACTGTATGGGGTAGTAGATATTTTCACACCGTCACTACACGGCGTTTGATACAAGTCTAAAATATATAACTTTTAAAGACGAGTATAAAATAAACGACTACATTACATAATGACAAACTGCTGGAGAAATCAAAATTAATTCAAAACCATCAACTTCACCACTGAACAATATACAAGACAATTTTGCCGAGACATCAAAATTTATGCAAATAAATATATATATATAAATTGTTAGTTTGGTTGTGTTAAGTTTGTTCCCATGTTTCTGACAATAATCCTAATCTCAATTACGACCAGCAAGTGTAATTTTGTTTGCGTTTATACTCGCTACATTTTATCATTACCTGCTTAATTGATAGATTCGATTATACAGTTGTTATAGTGGTCGAAAATCGTGGACATCATCATAATATGCCCAAATTAGGACCGGTAAGTACATTTTATCATTACCTGCTTAATTGATATATATGTACACCATCATGCAAACTATAAAGCTTTTCTTTTTGATGCCTCTAAGAGAACACATATATGAATAGGACAGTAGGCAGAAAGCAGCCTCGAAGAATAAATTGACACTGCAAAAAATATTATAGTCCTACATAAATATCAATCTAAGGATTAATATACCACATAACATTTTTAAAGGGCATGTCTACTAACGCCAGTCGTTCAGTAAATAAACTACCATGAACTCTATTCGAAATAATTGGCGAATGCATACAGTTCGGCTCTAATTTGCTCGTGGCGTCGAATTTCAAACAAACCACACATCCGAGTGCGAAATTTAATTTACCGCAGCTGAACACGGCTGCGTTAATAAATAAAATAACTGAAAAAAAAACGTATACACATACGACCCGGGCACCAGCGATTTGGTTTGCAGTCATAACAGGGCAATAAAAGCCGCTAGCGGGCAACCTGCACCAGATGCGCAGCCTCCAATTTCACAGAAATAATATAAAACTCACACATAAAAACTTCGCTCGCTGTTACGTTACCTGCGGACGTAAATAGGGGTTTGGGAGATTGCCGTACCAACGTACCGGCGAAATATCGCGTCATTGCCGCGTCTACTACCGATATACACTAGCGAACTGAATTTTCAACGAACCGCGTGTTACATGATACCTGTGGATGAAATTGCTGGTATATCTATTCATCGTACTATTTTACATGATGATGCGCACAAAGTCAAGGTACATAATCCAACCTTTTTATAGTATATTCCACACGTAAAAAATATCACTAACACTATTTCGAGAACATGTAAAGTTCGCCTACACATACTGGAGAAACATGGCCGACAATTTGCTGCATTACCCTCTTAGAAATAAAAAGAGACATGTGGCTTGCAGTGGGACGTATATAGGCTGTAACCTTACCTTACTACAAATTTAAAGAATCTAGTAATATTCGTTAGAAAAGTTTGTAAGTATATCTTTAAAAAGTATAGTTTTAAAGCTCAATATTACAGTTTTGTTCGTTTTTTTTCCTTGTAGTTTCTATTTAAATTTGTCATGATACAACTTTTAAGGGCAAACACAATCGATTGAAGATGCTCCAGTCGCTTTAAAATTCTCTTTCACGGATTGTGTGAGCGTAACAAGGGCAGTTATAATATGCGCAAAAGAAAACAAATTTTAATACGGTACTAAATAATTTTATTCTTTTTCGTTAACCAAGTATTTCTTTAAAGTTAACAGATTATTAAAATTAGATTCATGACCTTATTCTCAAACTGTATTAAAAGGAAAAAATTAATTTACCCGATAGCTGCATAAAAGTTATTAAGTTGTACCCTTTACCTAAATTTATAATCGCTTAATTTTGAACTTTAAGAGCAGAGATAGAAGGAACGCAGCATAGCAAGCAATGCCTTTGAATTATAATTTGCTCAGCTCTGACGTATCTTTCATTGCTTTCATCTAATGTCAATAATTTTAAGTGCCCTCTTGAAATATTGCCAGCAGAGGGAATCACTTTTGAGACTCGACCTCGGCCCCCGCGAGTTAAATCGAATGTGGCCAAAGCATTAGTCGCTTCCACACTCTTCTCGATTATTTACACTTCATTAACGGTAACTTGTTATTTTTTCCATCGTCGAAAACTCGCAAATGGATCGTGTCTCGGTGAAAACAATTTAGTCGTGCATTACTACGGAAGATAAATGATTCCAGTTGGAGTGTTAAACTTATAATAAATCTCTTTTAAACATCAAACTACGTAAAACAGGTAAGTCAACAAGTATTGATTGAGAATAAATTCTCACATCGTGTCTGAGAAGTCACGAGACGTGTCACTTACATAATGTAGATTTCTTTTAAACATTCGTGTATATTTATTACAATTATTAGTTAATTTTTAATCTGGCATTGCGATCGTCAACTTGTGACGAATAACGCATATCGTCCTTAACAGGAGAGGCCCGTATCCAGAAAAAGACTTTGATGAGCTGCTAAAGAAGAAGAAGAAGACATAGCATAAAAGCCAATGTCTAAAGCAATTTAATGAAATAAATGTTACATAAATTTAACTAAAGCAAAATCAAAGTCTGTAGTTGTGACTTTAAAAACAAAGTCTTAGGTCCTTTGAGTCTGGTACTGTGATTGCCGGTCCACCATTATGCCAAGTTTATTCATAGAAGTAATGTAACAAACAGTTTTTTTTAATAGAATAAGGGTGACAAACGAGCACACATTCTACCTAATGGTAAGTGGATGCTGTGACCCATAGACATCTATCCTCGATTAAGAATCAAAATGCAGATGCGTTGTCACCCCAGAGGACTAAGATGGAACGCCCCGTTTCCAGAAAAAAAGGGTCACGGTACTCTACACTCACACTGGTATTCTGTGAGAGCATAGTCCTACCCCGGTCGAGCCGATCCATTCGTGCTACAACTAATATAGCTGCAGCTATATTAGCGTATAATCATCTGATGGTAAGTGGACGCTGCGGCCCATATAGACCTTAATCCATCCTCAATTAAGAATTCAGGTGCATTATAACTCCTGGGGAATAAGATGGGACACCTAATTACTAGAAAAGGGGGTTATGGTTTACGATATTACGTGGATGTACCACTAACAATTAATCTCCCAACTTAATAATGGCCAGTGTCCAGAATTAACAAAAAAAAAGAGAAAGAAATGACTTTGCTGTGCAAAAGTGTGTAAAACGTTTTCACAGAATAAAAGAAAATTATTCCACTGTTTGAAAAATCAACAATAATACAAATAATGTAAACACACGGAAAAAGCATTTAAATGTCAACACGGATTATTTTTATTATGAAATAAGAACCACACTCGAACGGATCAAAAATCAACCTAAATGTGTCGCCAATAACCAAATAAAAATGCTTTAAGTTAAATAATGAACCTTATATGGTAGATAATAAAGAAAATATGCTCAAATCCACTGGCACGTTATCTTGGCCGGGTTATACATTTATCGAGCCGAATGCGTCTAGCGATAACGCAGGATTTAGCGACGTAGGATTTAATATCTAGAGCAAAATTTAAGTGTGAGCTATAAGTTATGACTATAATATTGTTAATATTAAGGGAATCTTAAAAGATCCAAGTAGCTAAGAGATGGAAGTATTTCAGTGATTTAGTCTCAGCTGGAGTCGACATTTAGATATTATATAATCAGTAATCACTGTGATTGCTTTTGTATGACACAACTAAAACTGTGTGTCATCTAAAAGGAGTAACAAGAGAGTGGCACATACACTTAGAAAAATTGACCAGGAGGTTTCTACAACATCTTTACATGGACCAAATTATAGGTAAAAGATATGTTTAAATTACTTTTAAAGATTTTTAAGGACTATACATAACAAAAATAATTTGTACATGCATTATTTAGGTAGATTTAAAAAAGTATAAGCGAGACAAGACACGACGCTTATAAATAAATATCAGCGAAAAAAGCCCGTAACCGAGATTAACAATATCATCCTGGGCATTTAGGGTATGCGGCGGTGGAAAAATTCGCGGAATTTCGTTATTGAGCGAAATATCGAGTGGGACACGGATTAAAATGTCCGCCCGTCCAGGCTAGTATTGACTATGCCCGGCTGTTATGCGACGATAAACGTAGATTAATCCCGGAGCGACATGCCGGTAATCCCGCGTCGAAGTTGATCGGTTATTTTTAATACGACGCTGCATTAATTTTGTACTTTGGACTTTTGTTTAATCGGGCACTACCGGCCTTTTTTAAGTAACGCCGTTATTTGCCTTAAAAACTGTAGTTGCGTTTGGAGTATGCTTATAATTATCTAGAATTAGGTTTTAATTGAAGATATATTTTAATAAAATCACGGATTATAAGAGTACAATAAACACAATTTAAAGTAAGGGAATTAACACTTTTCGTAAGTTGGCAGAGTGTTGAGGGTGAGGTGTTGTCTTTACTTTATAAATAAAAAAAATTGTAACATTATAATGTTTAACTTCAGCCTATCAAATATATTTTTTTAAATAAAATTAAACTTTAGTTTACTTTCATGTATGGATGTTAGTAATGTCTAAAATTCCGTACGTTACGACAAGTAATTCGTAAGTTGACAGAGTAGACGTTGTTGTCTTTGCTTAAAAGAAAAAAAAACATTGTAACATTATAAAGTGTTACTCTAGCATATCAAACGTATTTTGTCAAATAAAAATAAAACTAAACTTAAGTCTAAAATTCCGTAAGTTACGACTTCTAACTCATCTACTCAACAGATTACAGCCATTTACAATATTGATAAACGACGAAATATTCAATTACGCAATTTTCGTCTGGAATCATATTACATTGAGTCAATCAATGTAATAAATCTCTGAACTATATACTCTGAAGTATGTTACAAAACTTCTGAATACCAATCGGATTTATTACTGGCAACACAAGACATTTTCTTTTTTACGACTTTCATCTATTGGATAAGTTGCATATGGAACGGACTAAGCACAAATATCTTAGCGGCTTAGTGATTACGTTAAAAGATTGTGTTAGGCAAAATACGTAATTGTTATTTCTAATAAGATTTAATGATCGTCAATAATTTAATTATTGACAACTGACGCCATCTAGCGTTACAAGCATATAATATGATATTAAGTCGAATACGTTAACCGACATGTTGAATATTATTATTTTTTAATCTTACTTATATTTAATTAATAAAAATGAAAGCATATGAAATTTACCTATATTTAATTCACAAGATTTTTATCATATTTTTACAAAAAAGCATTTAACTTATTACACAGTAATTACGAAATGCAATTTAATGTTTCAATCCATTTCACAGATAAGTGAAGTGTGTCCGTGGAAAGTGATAGACAAGTGCTATCAAGATAAATGGTAGGTCCGCGTTGGGTTATCGTTCTTGGCACTAACGGCACTATAACATAACTAGGTCGACGCTAATATACTAATATAATTGTTTAATTACGTTATAACTGAGTCGTGCGATTTCTTCTTAGGTCCGCTAACTGTTGTAATCAAATCAGAAAACAACAGTACCCACTTATCTTGTTAAGTTCGTTGATATAAATAGAAAGAATTCTCAACTATACATGACCTACCCCTGTAAATAGCAATTAGTCGCAGTTAAATTATAAACAAAAACTAAAACCGATATAAAGATAAAGATTAAAACTGTTTTATATCGAACCACGATAACATTTCGAAAAGTTCATAAAATTAATGATTTTCCACTCAACGTTTTTAAAATTTTTAACAAAAGTAAGAAAAACATAAAGCGACAACTATTAGGTACCTATTATCATAAATTCCAACTTTTTACGGTTGTGGGGTGGGCTACTGCATATCGGACTGATAATTGAAAAATTTACAAAATCATTATCCAATATTCCCCTGTTTCCTCCCTGAAAACTGTAACGATTTAATTTCTTTTTCAATAATGAAATAAGGCTTTATCTGTAGGTTTTTTTAATTTTATGTTCGTTAAATTTGTACGCTGGAGATCTAATAACAACTGTGCAACTGAGCAATTTTAGCTAATTTTGAAGGTTCCATCTTTTAGAAATCATAGATCTTAAGAAAAAAATTAAACATAAGAACATGACAGTGTATCGTAAAAAATATTTCCTCTAACGTAATTATTCAGTGAGAAAACAGAGGAATACGTTTGTATGGACTAGACACAGGGTCTAGTCCATACAAACGTATTCCTCTGTTTCCCGATGATATATTTATTAAGCTTTCTAATATAGAGAATAGACGCTGGGACATCTAGCTTTGGATCATAATCCAATAACTATTACTAGTTATTAAGATTAATTGGAGATGTTATCTAAATACAAGAAATTCGTGTAAAATTTAATAATTGAGATATTAATGATATCTTACATTGACCTGTAGCAATTAAAAATCACGCAAGAAATTTAACGAACTCTTAACAGCTGCGTACACTCGCCACAAGTTCTGCGACATAATACAAGAGGTCAACGAACCCAATTCGTGTCTACGCAATTGTTGAAAATAATCGTGTTGCGACTAAACACACGGAAATAGCAATAAAAAAATATTGCACGAGACGAACGATAAAATGTTCTCCCATACTCGTATAGGGCAAACCATATCTGATTTTTGTGAAAAATAACAAATTTCTTATCTCTTGGATGCTTAAGTTTCTATTTATTTTACAGTAATTTTCATTTAACTATGAACATAGAAATGTAAGCTTACTTCATTTTCACTGAGCAATTAACAAAATGCTGCTAAATTACTCTTTTCATTTGCCCTTCTAAAGTTTTGCTTTTAGGAAAGTTCTGTCATCTGTTTGGTGCAGATTTATTTGCTTTGCCTTTACGCTACATCGAATATTTCGAATAAATTATATATGAAAAAATTTATGTCAACTGAGGTTAAGCCCAAGTTTTATTATTCAAAGATCTAAATATGTTTAAACATTAAAATCGTTAAATCAATATCGAATCTGTCCTACGAGATTCGGAGGTTCGAATTTTAAATCGTCTAGCCAGCAACAAGATACATAATTATGTTAAAACGGACCGTGATTGTTTTAAATGTAAAAATCTAAAGTCACTGAACGTCCTCCCGCGCAGGTTATTAACCTTTAACCTTACGCTGTCGGCTCATCAAATGAATCACAACAGTGGAGACTATGAAAATCGGAATCAGAATTTCGATCCAGTCAACGCGTCGTGTGACGAAATATGTTGAATCGCTCGCGAAAACTGTCCTATATATTATTCGCGAGAGCTCGATAATGAGGCCGTTCAACTCTGTGTTTTAGTTACAATCGTATACGTTATCGAGGATAAATCAACGGAGCGGACGCGTTACAAAGATTTTTAGAGGTGACAAAAAGATTTTTCGTTTATTGTCCTAATCAAGCGTAAATAAGTCGTTTATTGGACATACTAATTTTATGTTTTGTGCTCACACGTCTCAGGAATTGTGGTATTCAGGGGATGAGTGCATTAAAACTTAATGATTCGCGAGCAAACCAAATTCCCGTCTGCACTAATGAAATAGTTAATTGCAATTTCGTGTTGATTTACCATAATATACTCATCAGAAAGGGCCATGATAAGTCTGCTAATAAGCATTAGAGCAGCGCAGCGGATTTTTCCTATCTTCAACCCTCGCAGAAAAGAAAGTAGGCCTGTTTCCAGTTACTTCAGTTTTTTACTTACTACCGACTGCTTCTTTTCCATATTGATTCTTACCTGTAACATAAAAAGAAATATTAGTCAAAAAAAAGTTAAGCTATTAAAATCGTCTGATAGCTAAACTCATAAATAAATTCTAGATATTGTGTTATGACGATTTCATATCTGAAAATTTTACGAATCAAAAGTTGAACGACCGGCCAAATTTTTATAAAATCTCCACCCAGATTTCAAAAAGGAAAAAAATGGTAATTGTATGTATCGGCATGCATAATTCAAAGTTTACCGTCCATATGTGTGGTTTGTCTCTATTTTTCACGTGAACACCATTCATGTATTCCGACATTTCCGATCTAGATATTTAAATTTTGATTATCTCAGCCTGCGTCGAATAAAGAATGTGTATTATTAAAGTTTATGGTAAACTGCTGGCTTCATACATAACGTGGTCATATAACTCTGTACCGTGCCTGCATAGAGCTTCGCCCTTATATCCATTCCATGCTTGGCTGCTCGCACCCTCTTCACCACCCCCCGTTACATTACCCCCCATGGCCACTTCTGACCCCTGTTCCTCTAAATTACAGCGATTCTCGACGAAAGCGGAATCGTAGGAAGTTTACATGTATTTCGCTTCGCACAGTTTACCTTTGTAAGTTTACTTGTATTTTTGGTATGCTTGAGTAGATATTAATGAAAAATTTTCTGACATATTACTTCCATTTAAACAAATATATTTGGAGAGGAAAAAAATGTTTGACAAGTTTATCTGCGAAGACTTCGTACTGAACTGTACATTAGGATCTTTTTCTTTTTTTATAAATATTTAATTATTCTCATCGGGTGATATATGCTAAGAAAAGAACATATTGTAAATAATAAGATATCTTAAGCAAATTAATTAACTAAGAAGTAAATTTCTATTTTAAACTCAACGCAATTAATTGTATAATTATAATATACTAGCGATCCCCGGCTTCGCTCCGGGTCCGGGTCTCAACAACAGCTCCACCTACCGGGTCCAATTGTGAAACTAAACCATCCAGGGACCCACTCAAACACACATAAAAACTTTCATCGGAATCGGTCGAGCCAGTTTCGAGTTTTAGCGAGTCTAACGGACAGCAATTGATTTTAATATTTAGAGATAATTATTCTTTGTCATTATTTGTAAACAACAGTGCTTAGCGTTAAAAGACCTAGTTCAAAAAGACCACCTATGGTATCTTCTTGTACCATTACCATAACAGCCTATCAAAAGTCTATTGCAGAATATAGGCCATTTTTTATATTATTCTTAGCCAGCGCTTAACTACAACCCCTATGGAACCTTCACATAGATTGCCTTATAAGTGAGATATTTTCCGTAGTTGCCTCGCTTGGCAAGCGAGCTGACAACTGTAATTTTCTATTATTTTGCGTTGTTATCAGGAAGATGCTGCTACTCATCTCTTGTTTCATTTCCCTATGTAGCCTCTTACGACAAAAAGCTGAAGTGACAACCTGATGGTAAGTAACTAATGCAGTCTGTGTACACCTGCAGCCAACTTTAAACTAAGAAGGAAACAGATGCGTTGTCACCCCTGAGGACTTTTCAAACGTGGTAGAGCCATGCTACAGCTATATTAGTAGTATAGTTGTAGTACGAATGGGTAGGCTCGACCTGGGAAGGACCACGCTCTCACAGAATACCAGCGTAAAATAGCAGCTTAACACTGTTGTGTTTCGTATGGTGAGTGTAGAGAACCGGAGACCCTTTTTACTGGAAAAGAGGCATTCCATCTTAGTCCTCACGGGTGACAACGCATCTGCATTTTGATTCTTTATTGAAGATAGATGTAGATGTCTATGGGTCACAGCAACCACTTACCATCAGGTGGACTGTGTGCTCGTTTGTCACCCTATCCTATAAAAAAAAACTAAGATGGAATGCCTCACAGCCTGTCATTGTACAGGCTCCTTAATTCCTTCAGACAGGAATACAGCATGCAAGCACTGCTATTTGGCGCCAGAAATAAGTAAGAAGGCGGTACCTACCCTGATAGACTTCAAGGGAGAAAAGGAGTCCCAATACCTAGTAAAAGTAAAGTAACCTTGAATATAAGCAGTAATGAAGATAATACTGAAATATAGTGTAAACACTGAGTCAAAAGAGAAAGTTGACGTCCCATAACTGATACGGCACTGCGTAAGGATGCGTTTTAGGAAGGTACGAGAATCCCCGTTAAAGCTTACCAACATAAAGGCGAAGTAGAAAAACATTGACGGCTTGTAAGATTATCATAAGTGCTTAAAATATTTTTGACATTTCCTTGTACAAAGTCTGAAAAAAAAGATAAGAAGCCAATGGAGTTACGAATTGTTATTCATGAATCTGCAATAAATCAAGAAGGCTTACTACATATACGATAATGTTGGAGATATTTTTTACTGCCATTGCATCATATACACACAGTCATTTATTATAATAGGTATATAAAACTTGCTTGGGAACAAAGTTAACCTTCATTAAAATAAAAATAAAAACCTGAACGATATGAAACACAGAGCTAAGAAGAATCGCAATAGCGCAACTCTGTGAACGCCCTCTGCGTCAACAAGGGGAATGGGAATATAATAAATCTTAAAATTGCATTTTTTACGAGTTTCGGTACTAGATTTAACTTATTTACAAAAAAGGAAGTTACGTCCCTTATTCAGATGACGGCATATTAATGTAACTTATATTTTTTTATATTAAACTAAGTAACAAACGAACTTACAGTGCGCCTGATAGTAAGTGGTTACTGCAGCTCGTGGATACCTCAACAAACTACAAACAAAGAAGGTTACAGATGCCTTGTCACCTCTGAGGAAAGATGTAACACTGGCTCTGTATAATTTTCAGACTGGAACACAGCAGTGCAAGTAGGAAAAGGGTGGTACCTAAACAGTCGAACTTCTAGACAGACACGGAGTCCTACTATCTAGTAATATTACTCCTATATACTACTCATTTTTAATTTTCTTTTGATTAAAGAAAGAAATAACTGACACTTGTTATTTATTTCTTTAATCAACTTGACCCACTCTACTACATTGCCATAACTACTGAATTTGATATGATAACGATTTTGCAAGATACTTAATATTTGTGAATCGAGGTTTGATTGTCTCGAAGACTAATTTTTTTTATAGGATTAGGGTGACAAACAAGCACACATTCCACCTGATGGTAAGTGGTTACTGTGGCTCATAGACATCTACATCTATCCTGGATTACGAATTAAAATGCAGATGCGTTGTCACCCGTAAGGAATAAGATGGAATGCCTCGTTTCCAGTAAAATGGGTCTCCGGTTCTCTACACTAACCATATAAAACACAGCAGCGGTGAGCTGTTATCTTACGCTGGTATTCTGTGTGCTGTCCCTCGCCAGTCGAGCTACAACTAATATAGCTGCAGCATGGCTCTACCACGTACACTGTTAACAACAAATTTAGCTTACTTTACAATTACTTGATAATATACTAAATGCATTAATATAATATATAAATCATAGCTGGTTTTCGTTTGCATCTACCTTTTCACAAATAAATTACAATATCACAAAAAACTTTTACCGAAGTCGTTCCGAGCAAATTGACTCTAGCCTTACAGATTTATTGCTTTTTAACTGAATATAAGTTTCTTTTTTCATAATGGACGAGTGGTTTTATTACCATCGTTTTAAGCTCATTTTCTAAGCGACATTAAATTTGTAGTCTATTAGACTAAATGAAGAAATGTCTGATTTAAAATACGAATCTCATTAAAACTTGATTTCGGAAGTGTGCAAAATTTTGCTAGTGGTAATGGAAATGCACAATATCTGATCTAAGATGGAATACTGAAAGTATTAACATTTGGAAATATTTTATATATAAAAATTAATATATGTTTGTTCGTATTTTATGCGCTGCTATACCGTTCATCAGATTGCCGTAAAACTTTATCAATTTATTGCTTGCACTTGCGTGAAGGTTATAGGCATAGTAAAATTAACTTACAGTAGGTGGCGTGCGTATCGTACCTTTATTTGAAAATCATATATAATTCAATTTCAATGAATGTATTATCACTCATAATTAAACAATATAACTCTTTGAAATTTAAAACGATATTTAAACAAATATTTCTTTCGAGGCAACAACGCGCCGGGTACCAGCTCGTATGTTATATTAAAGATTTTTTTTCCAAGAGTACACAACTAGTGTATGTTGCCAGTAATGACATTATGGATCCGCGACGTGGTCCTTCACTACTGGCCGTATGAAGAAGCTCAAGGTCGCTCAGCGAGCTACGGAGAGAGATATGCTCGGATTTTCTCTGTATGATAGCCTTCGTAAGAGAATATCCGCAGTGGAACCAGAGTAACCGACATAGCCCAGCGGATCAGTAAGCTGTAGTGGCAATTATTGAATGATTAATTAAAACCCAATCTTCATCCCACTGTAATAATTCTCTACTCTGTGACTGTTTGACTACAGACTATTATGTGTTTGACAATGGTAGTATGAAATTAAACAATGAATGTTTTCTTTAATTTTATTTATTGTATTTGTAAAGCATATTATAAATACATTTTCACATTCTGCACTCAGTCTCTTTACCTATGCCAAATGTAAAATACTCCTACGTGCGCGCAATATGATTTTAAAAGGGTACAATGTGTTTTGTTCACGTATTAATAAATAGATGTACAGCAATTCTTCAAGTGCATAAGAGTCAAAATAAAAATCAAGAATTGTATTAAACTATACTTAAAAGAGTGATTTTTAAGTATAATTAATGTTTTTAATATGCGAGGATGTTTAAAACAAGCGGTTCGCTTCAAATTGAACCGTCCTCGTTTAAAGGCTGTCCATATAAGGCAGGCTGTACACTCGTGGGTGTTAAAGTAGTATATTAATCCACACACACCGGAGTGAACGTTGCGATGTAAATGTGCCCGTTGAGGCAATCTAATCTTGACCTTAATAGGAAAATTCTTGATTACAATTTATGATTATTTTCCATTTTCATCGGTTATTAAGAGCTAACTGCTTCTGGTTAGTTTATTTTTCGGTATAATAGTTTATGAATAGAAAGTTTTAACAATGTTACTTTGGAGTGACGTTTAGTTTTTTTTTATAAACCTAACAGCGTTTCAACTTTATAAATATTTTATTTATTTATTTATTTGTTTTTGAAGGAAAACATACAGTACAATAAAAAATTGCATTATTAAACATATAAAACTAATCTTAAAACCAAAGAAGTTCCCACAGATATATAAGACATAGTAAAAGCTTGCCACCACAATATATTGTATAAAAATTTAAAAAAATATAAAAGAGGAAAAATAACTGAATGTTATTTATGATTAAATATTAATTACTTAAGCAGTTAAGTACTTTTATATATACAAAGTAATATTATACATACAACCTATAGCGAAACTACCAATTGTAAATAAAGTTTCACAATATTATTTTGTAACTATTATATTTAAGGTGAAAGATATCTAATTCACAATATATAGATGTGATCAATATTTAGATGTGAAAGATATAACATACTCTACTGCTTCAGAGCAAAAAAAAAAAAAGAATTATCAATTTTACGAGATACGGCATACCTTGGCATAGAGGCTACTATACCCGAGATATTTCAAATTTATCTCGTTTCCCCGAGACCTCTCTAGTACGTATTCTCTATTTAAGAAGTAGATCGTCCGACGCCAATAAAATGTAAAATCGATGTATCTCTAGTCGCAGCGTCTATCGCTTACCAAGTGATACGTGAAACTCGGTGCGCTGGTGTGGAAGAAACGATTAGTAAACGGTTCAGGGATCATATTTCGAAGACCTTGGCTTGTTAGATCGCTCGAGTGATAACGTCGGTATTGTATTGGGCTTTCACGGAAGAGATTAATAGTGATCGG
This sequence comes from Parnassius orleans, assembly GCA_029286625.1. Lineage (NCBI taxonomy): Eukaryota > Metazoa > Arthropoda > Insecta > Lepidoptera > Papilionidae > Parnassius > Parnassius orleans. Next base: position 1,976,772 of record JAGSMP010000087.1, read on the forward strand.
TTGGTTACCGAGGTTTTTTGCTCTTTACGTTCGGTTAGAGCAACTCGTTAGAGCAAAGTTTTTATTAGGACTTCGTTAGGAATACATGTTTTGGGTTATAATTTTTTTTTGGAACGAAGTTCTTTTATGTGGCATAGTAAAGTGAACTGGCAGAAATCATCACGTAAGGAAAAAGCGTTTTACACCCTCCAGGTGACCTTTCCCTCTCTTTGTTTCTCTTTCCCTTTCTCTCTGTCTCTTTCTATTATACACGGTTGTATTTTTTTTTTTTTTTTTTATAGAAATAGGGTGACAAACGAGCACACAGTCCACCTGATGGTAAGTGGTTGCTGTGGCCCATAGACATCTACATCTATCCTCGTTTGCGAATCAAAATGCAGATGCGTTGTCAGCCTTGAGGACTAAGATGGAATGCCTCTTTTCCAGTAAAAAGGGTCTCCAGTTCTCTACACTCACCATACGAAACACAGCAGCATTAAACTGCTATTTTACGCTGGTATTCTGTGAGAGCGTGGTCCTTCCCCGGTCGAGCCGACCCATTCGTGCTACAACTATATTATAAATATAGCTGCAGCTTGGCTCTACCACGTGTGTGTGTTCGTGCAAGTATCTAGATTCTAGATAAATATATAATTATTTAAGTAATTTAATTAATTTTTATTATTAATAAATATTCAATAAAAAATAAAAAAATATTATTTTGAATTAATAGGAATATACATATTAAACAACGTTTAGCGTTGAAAAAATAACGTAAAGAACGTTCCTAAAGGGAGTCCCTCGGCCGCACATTTTTTTTTAATCTTCACTGTAATACACCTTAATGTAAGGGTTAGAATGGGCGGATTTAATGTCTTATAGCATCCTCTACCAGTCAACCCGGGGAGAAATAGATAAATCAAAGTTGATTATTTATCTATTTCTCCTTATTTATCTATTTCTCTTATTATGTGGTAATCTAGCTAAATAATTTATCAAATAATTATAATAATTAGATAAATATATCCGATATTTATTTCTATATATATGTATTATTCATGATATTTTTTCAGAATTTTCCGAATACAAAGTGTGATAAACTATGGACGGTATCCCCCTATCGGTCTATGGTGGGAGCCTAGGTTTAGCAGTAGAATTTTGATAGGCTTAATTTTTTATAATTCTAATTTATGGTTCTAATCTATTAGAATACGTCTATTTTGATTGTTAATTACTCTTTTATTCTACAATCTTCTCTAATAGTAGTTCTCTGTTTCTAGTATAGGGTAATATGGTCATGCAATAATATTGTCGTGAGGGTAATATGGTCATGTGGTTAATATGGTCACTTTCTTATAACTCCAAAACAACAGCCTTGTTAGCATAGATGGATCTGTAATACGATAACTCTTCATCAGTCAATCAAATAATAAAGGGTCAATAGGGCGCTGCTTTATCGACGCCATTTTGACAGGTGAAATTATTGTAAATATTTTATTCGATTTTAGTATTGTGTAGTATAGTAATTTTTTTTAAGTTGATTTTTCAAAGTGTTCCTGATTATTGCCAAAGCTTGTTTGCTATTTTTTCTTAATATATTAATTAGTCTTAGTATAGTATACGACTTTGTGTTTTTGTCTCTGTCCTCCTTGTAGTTTTGGTGTTATAGGGCGGCAAAGCTTAAAGTGACCATATTACCCTCACCTACGTTAGTAATTATTTATCTTCTCTTATCCAACTACTAGTCTCCCAAATACTTTGTATTAGCGACCCGTTCCGGCTTTACCTGAATTGGATAAATTAATGTAGTGTTATTTAGATTTAAGATAATCATAGAAAATTTATTTTATAAATTTTAGTTTTAAAAAAAATCTTTAAGTTTTTCATATAAAATATTGTCTGTTCGTGAAGTTTCATCACAATCGGTTCAGCTATTCCAAAGATTAGACCGGACAGACAGACAGACAAAAATTTCAAAATGGTAATTTCTTAATGGCGAACAAATAACCCTGTCATGACAGACACTACAGTTTTATTTATATGTATAGATAACAACCTATTTATAATAATTTATATATAATAATTTATATATTATAATAATTTATATCTGTTACTTTGTTACGGAAGAGCGAGTTCTCCCAACACAGATATTTCGTACATAAAAGGAGGCCGCAAGCACCTTCATACTCGTATTGATTAAGTTAAAAAAAAATATTTGTACGTATATTTGTCTATAATTCCTTATCGAGCTATTTAAAAAATTGAGGCTCATTAATTTTGCACGGGCACATCGAAACAAGTCTCACAGGAAAGCGATACCTCACGAAGTGGCCGACATTTTTTCTCTTTTTTGTTTCCCGGCAGATGGTATACGATCAAGCCTTTTTTTCTACTCCCGCTCTTCAGAGCCCGACTTGAACGCCTAATTGTGACTTAACTTGTTCAATAATAACTGAGAGTAATTCGAAGGCCGGTTAGATCGTGAGCAGTAGCTATGAACTGGTAAATATACCGATATTAAAACATTAATCCGCGCTCACCAATATAGCCGGAAATGCTTGGAGTTACCGCTGAAAATTGCTTAAACACGCCCGACGACGTAATCGGTTCTGACTGAACGTTTCTTCCTAGCAACATAAATTATTGCACGAGTATAAATTAGTCCTTAACAAACTGTTTACTATAGCGCACGATAAAATCTTGGGATATTAAACGTAAAAAAAGTAAAAACCGACGTCAAAGAATTAAAAAGAATATAATCATTGTAATCGGTTGACGTGGTAAATAATTATTCGCACTTATGTCGTGCAGATGCCTTGATAAATTGAAGAGTTTGATGATTTTCCCATTGATCATCAGATTTTGACAAAGTTTCGGGCTCACCCCTGAGTGCCATCTAACAAAAAAAATCAGACAACGTAGTAAAGAATTGTCGCTGAACATACAAAAAAATATACCGTAGAGAACCTCCTCCAGACCCGTGACGGGTCAAAGGTGCGAGACATTTCTTGCACTACAATCGTCCATCGTGATGCCAAGCGTGACGATTAGGGCAAATCCTCTAAAACGTGAGGTCCTTGTCAGCAGTAGACTGTCATTACAGCTATTCAAAAGTCCACTGCTGAACATAGGCCTCAACCAAAGAATGCCACAAAGCATGGTCCTGAGCCACCTGCATCAATCGACTTTCTGCATGTCTTACCAGGTCGTCACTTCATCCAGAGGGGGGCAGCCCCACACCTCGCCTACCGGTACGAGGTTGCCAGTTGCCACTTTTCCATGTTTCCCCATCGGTTGTCGGTTTTCGAGCTATATGGCCGGCCCTTTGCCACTTCAGCTTATCCGTTACTAGTCCTATATTCTAATTTCTAAATTTATCGTGCAGAGAAACCCCAAGCAAAGCCCGCTCCATAGCCCGCTGAGTGACCTTGAGCTTCCTAATACGGCCAGCAGTGAAGAACCATGTCTCAGTAAAAGAAGAATTTTGTATTATTTTCTTAAAAATATCACATCATCATCGAAACACTTATCCAATACGGAACGAATAGGAACACAACAGTGTACATATTGGCTGCATGGGGGCAGAAATAGGTAGGTAAAAGGGTGGTACAAAGTCTGATGGACTCCTAGGAGGAAAGATCTATAGTGGGGAAATCCTCGTGGATACCTCTCGCTGCCGGGGCAACGAGAAAGTTATGCCAGACTTCTACCGGCTTAAACCCCACGTTGGTCACCATCGCCACATCACGTCATCTCCGATCGGGAACGGAATCCACCTTCTCCCGATTCCGCTCAGCAGCCTCCTTCTGTCGCATTATTGAATAATGCTCGTGTTGGATGTAACCAAGATTACAATACATAAATTGATATGTTAGTGTAGCATGTAATTCGTCCAAGTTTATTATTCACGGCGACGTAGTTAGTTATCTAAATAATGCTTTATTTACTACTAAAGGAGTGAACGTTGTGGTTAAACTAAAAGGCGGAGAGCGTGGTTAAAGTTTCTGTGAATAATTAATAAGTGGAGTTACCAAGAGAGCACAGTAAAGGTTATTTCAACATTAGAATATTGTTTTTGTTTTTAAAGAAAATCTACCTTCACACTAGGAATATATCTTGTATCGTAGATGCATGTTACATACATAAATAGTACGTGGAGAAACAGGCAAACCCTGATAATTAAAATAAAGATAGAAGTAAGGGCACCCATAACGACAACCGAGCACACATTCTCACAGAGCGGATGCCTTAGACACCAACTTACATGATCTTTTTAAACGAAGCAATTGTCACAATATCGAACAATTTAACAGTCCACCTGATTTTAAGTTGCTTCTGCAGCCCATAGATATCTGCAACTAATTTTAAATAAAGAAGGCGACAGATACGATGTCACCTCTGAGGACTAAGATGGAATGCCTCGTTTCCAGTAAAAATGATTTCCAGTTCTCTACACTCACCATACGAAATACAGCAGCAATATGCTGCAATAGTATTCCATGAAAGAACGATAAAAAGTTAAAAGACCAAATTAATATTATTAAAAAAAAAACTTAAATATTTTTTAGTAAATCGCCCCGCTTTTGTTAAGCTCTCGATCTCACCAAACAACCTTCAGCAGTTCGTGTTTTTTAACTCATTCTGTAACTATATTACCATCCATTGAACAGATAAAATCTTAGATGGAATTACTTCGCGTGTTACCACTTCCACGTTCCAAATTTAGAGGGGAGTTTATTAAACGTCGAATGATAACGACCGGCCGCCATTAAGCGTTCGCTTTGAGAAAATGGTGATTTTTAAATTGACCGCATTTTAATTTTGTTATAGAACAATGAAATTGTGTGTAACAACTGCATCAGTAATTTTGTAGTCGAGATTGTTTCCGAGATTTTTAAATAAATAATAGATTATAGTATTATTTTGTTGAGCTAAGTATGCTTTACCATCTACGGCTGCATCACCACTTATCATCTGTTGAGATAGTAGTTAAGCACTGGTTTATAATAGTTTAAAACGGAAAGAAGTGGCCGTTAGTGCTTTAAATATTTGGTCTAGAAATATTCGAGCTTGTTTCCCCATCTGTGAGATCGAAAGACTTTTTTGGTACTTCCTTTCCTCAATTTTGATGACAGAGAGAACGAAATGGTAGATAGATCCTTTACATCACCGTCTCACTGCAATAATAACTTCTACATAATTGCTATAATTATAGCAATTACTTTCGTGTTATCGCTCCTGTGATACCCGTTAATTCTTGTTGTAGCATGTCCGTTTTGATGCATGTTGGAACATGTTTCCACTCTGACACCTCTTGTGACTCATGGACTAATACACGAATGGAATATAAATTTCCGTTTATTTTTTTATTTTAAAATATACCTTATTATAGTTGTAAATGGCTTTTTGTGGTCAAATTTAAATATTATTGCATATTTGTCACGGTATAAAATTATTGGTTATTTTGGGTTGAAGAGACTTACTAATCATAAGCTCGTGTTGGATGTAAATCTAGCTATAGATCAAGGAAATAGTTTGTAATTTGGATACAGTGTCAAAATTACGGAGATGATCACAATCAAACCACATCCAGAGCTGAAAATGTGTTTGTACAAAGCCTGAAGTGAAGTGACTATGATAAATGAAAGGTAATAACGTAAATTAGATTATTTTAAATGATATGCTTAAGAAACCACAAAACTTTATACATTAAATAAAAATAAAGTAGAAAGAAGTTTAGAAGCAAGATACTATTTAACTTTAATGTTTCAAAGCTATTCTTTAATAATTTATTCAAAGTTACTTACGACAAATCTATATACAATTTTTATGACTATCATTCTTGACTTTTATAATCAGTTATGCGGATAATATAAAGACAGGATGCTGTGAAAAGTGAGGTTAACTGTTTGACTTTTTATGACAACAGTTTATTTCACGTAATTAATTGATTATAGCCTATCTACCTGCACACGATTAGTTACGGGTCGTCTTCAAGGTTCTATTTTTGGTGGTACACCTAATGATAAAATAGCAGTAGGTAAAAGAATAAGCAAGTTACCTTTGATAAGCTCAATAACACTAGACCTATCAAAAATAACTAATTTGACTTGAGGCGTGATCGCAAAATCATGTAATAAAAAAAAGTGTAATAAAATTATCAATTCAATAATGATTTCTCCGCAAGCACTTAAAAATAAATTTTTAATTCGTTGATCGAATTACATTAAGCTATTATATATTCCTGCAAAGAATCTGGAATAAAATTCTGCCTAACATCATCTATCGTCTTTTTGGCACTGAATCCTTGAATTTGATTTAAGCCGTGTGACACAATGTTGAGATTAACTTTAACGATAAGTACAAGTACAAACTCAACAACGTGTGCCAGGGTTTATTTGAAATTTCTACTAATGTTATTTCTGAAGCAGTAAGTGAATATTTATTATTATAAGTTAACAAAAATAATAAAGTTTATTATTAAAGAAACTGGATCCGTGGTAGCTCAGATGGTTAGCGCTCGCTGTAAGTTTCACAGTACGCGAGCAACCCGGGTTCGATCCCGCCGGCACCAATGAAATTGTTAATTGCAATTTTAAGTGCTGATTTACCACGTGCTCGGCGGTGAAGGAAAACATCGTGAGGAAACCTGCATGTCTGAGAAATCAAAAAAAAAGTATTTCGAAGACTTGTGAAGTTCGCCAACACGCATTGGGGCAGCGCGGCGGACATTTCCTTGCCCTAAAACCCTCCCAGAAATGAGAGGAGGCCTGTGCCCAGCAGTGGGACGTATATAGGCTGTAACTTTACTTTACTTTTTTTTATTAAAGAAACCATTGAATAACAAATATGTTAATTACATACAAGGTGATAGGACTTTCTGCCTAAGGTTTCGTCTGTACAAAGCTAACACCTATTTCTACCGCCAAATAGCAGTGCTTGAAGTTTTCTGTTCCGACCTGAAGGGTACAGAGCAAGTATAGCCACAGGCTGTGAAGAATTCCATTTTAGTTCTCTGAAATGACAACACATCTGTATCCTTGTTTGTTTGAAGTTGTCCACAGGTGTATTTGGACTGAAGTAGTCACTTACGATGAGGTAGGCTGTAAGTTTGTTTGTCACTTTAATTTTATAAATAATAGCTTTAGAATATTACTTAATGTGCAGTTTCGCGCCTCCTGTAGAAAAAATAGTTGGAAAATTCGCTTTCGCTATTTATCGATATAAATTGTCATCTATTTCCATATTTATCGCGGCTCTAACGAGCGATATTTAAAATGTTTTAACCGCCGCTTCTAAAATATATATATTTCTCCCTCTTATTGTTCAACTTTAACGCAAATTGTCCTCTCGAGTTTAAAATTTAAAACCTCATTTTAGATAGACTGGAAACAACTGTAGAAAGGAACAATGGTATTTAAATTTCAAGGTTTTATTCGCTTCGTTTAAATATATCATCATTGGAGGTAGACAACGCGTTCGTATTTGAATTCAATTTGTTGTGTGTTCTTGAAAATTGAGTTTATTGTAATTTTATACATATTCAAACTATCATTACCGTTTTAATGTTCATCATATAATGTTAAGATTTTTTTTCTTTATCAGCGTAATAGTCTATCTACCGTTAGAATGGACCTCTGCAATAGTAGGAAGGATTTATCTTGATCGTCACATTGACAGAAGGATTGCCAATTGGAGCAGTAAGTTTCGTACCTTAGACGCTACTCCCCGTTGCTGATCTGAGATAATTTGCATCTAGCATATAACAAAATGGTATACAGTCATCTTTTATTGGTCATCAGGTATTTCTGGTCTTTTCCATTGTCACATCTAAGGACACATAAACAGGAAATGGGTTAATGAAAATTCTTACACTCTCTTCACACGGTAAAATGAAAGGGTACTCAAAATTAAATAATATTTTCAAATGACACGCTATATATTGTATGAGGTATATACACATTAAAATGCACCTCGAACTTACTGTTAAATTAATTATCTTTAAAAATTAACAATAATTAATTAAAACGTTTTGCTTAACCCTGGATTTCGAAATGCCTTCGCTAATAAAAAAAGAACAAAACATTAATGAATGCATTACCGTATAATTAAAATTCAATTAAGTTTATTTTAAATGTAAAATTATTTTCTATTTTAATTTTAATGGAAATAATACATAACGATCTTACATACTGACAGTAGTGTATATATTATTTATTTACGATAATTTTAAAATAAATTTATTAGTCCCGTACTTCAAAACTTATTCTTTATTGGATACGTTGAGATATCGCTGAATTTTTTTGAAATCAAAACTAAAATAGCACTAAGTTTGGTATTATTCAACACACAATTTTGCGTGCTCGTTCCGAGGTTGTAGGTAATATAAATTAACTTAAATTAAAAGTACGTCATTAGCGTTTAACTTGTTCGCATTTTACAACATTCAGACGGTTGTAGGTCACCACGATAGTTCTAGTAGGCATAAACTAAGTTCTTCATTTTTCTCTTGTAGCATTCTTAAAATAGCTCAAAGAAATATACCTAACACGGGTTTTAATGGGCTGTTAGAAAGATTTTAATTTAATAACTTCTTAATAAACAAACTACTTTACTGCCTCGTTGGTCTAGTGGTTGAAGTAGTACGACTGCTGATCATGGGGTCCCGGGTTCGAATCCCAGGTCGGGCCAAAAACAGTTATCGAGTTTTTCCATCAAGAAATTCTCAGTAGATGCCCGGAGTCAGGAAGTTGGCGGTGTCTCACCCCCGTGCCTCGGAAAGCACGTAAAGCACGGTCGTGTCGGCTTACCGTCCCATCGGACTGTGAGAGTGAGGAATAGAGAGTGCACCTGTGATTGCGCATACACTTGGGCACTATAATCCTGTCCCGTTCCGATGGCTAGTCTCCGTTGAGACTGGCCGCCGTGACTGAAATTCGGTCTGGAGGACATTATTACTATTAATAAACAAACATCTGTTGTTTTTTTATTTGAATACTCTCATGTTTCTATTATAAATAATAATATAAGAGGGTCAGGAGTCAGCACGATTGTGCCAATGGGTCAGTAAGCTGAAGTGCTAATACCTTATTATTAGAAACCCAACAATTGAAGAAAGGTTTTCGAGTAGAAGCCTCGTTCTAGCTCGAGCGAAAAATTAGAGTGACCTTTCACTAGATGGAGTGAACATCGCAAGAAGCAGGGAGTCAATACGTTCAGGTGATTTAGCAGCATGCCCTAATTTAGTTAAACTGTACATAAATTATATTTTTAATACTATTTCTAAACTGTTCAGTTGGCGTGTGCATCATGAACTATGCTCATTAATCCAGGTAATATGGTAATCAGTATAACTTGGGGCATCGTAATAGACCTGTATAATGTTTATGTTTTATGGGCGTTATTTTTAATAACCACTTTACGCTAAAAAGGACTTATAATATTTAGGTACTTGTGTAAACTTAAGCCATTACGATTTCAAGATAGTTATATCGCCATAAAATCACTCCTCTAACAATGAGGTACATGTCCCACAATAAGCTATTAGAGCTAATAAAGAAGGAAACCGAATTTAAACGTGGCATTTACTTTCGTCCATACCTATCCCTATACCAACATAGTGATAATGTCGAAGCTAAGCTTGGATACAGTATTAAGTACAGATTATTATTATCAACATCATCATCGGCATCATCTTTAAAACCACAACAAGTCCACAGATGTTCCATAGGCCAGTCCCGCACAAAGCACGGTTCTGAGCCACCTACGTCCATCGGCTTCCTGCATATCATACCAGATCGTAACTCTATCTAGTGGGGGAGTGCTTTAAACTTCGCTTACTGGTATAAGTACATCCCCCATGTGCAACGAGCACGTATGCAAACAAGCTTCCTTGCTTTGACACAATACTCACAAAAAAAATGTGTTTTACAAAAATATTTGTCAGTTCCAATGGGATTTCATTCTGGGACACGCGGCTCAGTGGTTACCTGACCGTTTCTGGTAGCTTATTCTGTACCTTTACCGTATACCGCTCTGTGTGGCTCTGATACCACCACAAATTAGTGAACAGTTTTGTATTTTTAGTTTTAGTTTATTTATTTATTGTTAGTTTTATTTTAAGATATGTGTGTTTCATCACTTGTCAAGACTCGGGTTTCCCGTTACAGCTGAGTCACAGACGGTTTTTTCACAACTAATTATTAAGCTGTCTATTTAAATTTTAACGTTGTGTTTTATTTGTAGCAAATAAATAAATACTTTTATTCATTTATTTATTATAAGCTGTCAGAAACGACATAATTTAAAAATAGTATTAAATTCATGTAGGGAACCAAGTAAGCCGAAATTCGTTCGCCCTGCGTCATTTTTTATCGCGTACAACCTCGAGCAAGTTACGAAAGCCGGCGGGTATCAGGGTTCGAGTTACGTGACTGTAGAACGTTCTAACGCCTCATTATCAGGGCCAAACAAATTGTCGAGCTAGTTTGACCTTCTTACTGCTTTTTTTAGTTAGTCAACGATTAAAAACTTAATGCATTTAGAAAATGGTACGATTTATATTATCCAATCAAACAAATTATTAATTTGTTTTTGTTTTCTTATGATTTTTTTGGTCACTGTCGATTTAGTATTTTGGTAAGTTTCATTTTAGTTTTATTTTTGTTGTTCTGAAACTAGTTTCGGTATTTATTGCGTCAATATATATTTTTAATAGAAATTAAATGTTTATTAAAAATAAGTCAACTTTAATAGTTACGTAGTATCGATAACTTTATATCGATATTTTGTAGTAATAAACGCTAAACACCCAACGAACCGATCTAATAGAACCAATGCCGGTCTTATTATACAAGAAGATATAATTTCCATTAATATTTTAAATAAAAACAATTAAATATTACATGTAATGAACCTAGCGCCCGCAGCTAATTTTTTCAAGATCTTTATCTTAATTACATTATTAAGATACACAAGACGAATACTCTTAATAACCAAAAGGTGCGCCCTATCGCATCTATTGGTGGTTACCGACCTCAACAGAGTACATCGCAGCGTTATTTATGATTGCCCAGATTTCGACTCGCTACCGCTCTAATGGGACCGGTGGCGCCTATAACCAGTTTCATAAACAAATCACCGTTGCCAACCTTATAAAAATTGAACGCATTTAAATTTTGAATTTTAATGTTTGATCGACGTAGGGCGGTTTGTTGCAAATCGATTCACGCATAAATATAAATATATTAATAAACCTTGGATTCTGTTGTTGCATAATACCACGATTAATATGCCGATTAATGTCATATTTTATGATTATAATGCGCATAAAGTAACATATCAGTCGCCGATATATCCTACGCTTTGTTTTCCGTACAAATACAATCAAGCGGTATTTTATTTAACAACAAAATTCCCTAACATATAAAGCTTGGTTGGCGAACATTTATTATTAAATAATATGTTTTTATTTTCAATTTTATACACCGTAAACTTCATGTATTGCAAATGTTTATCTCTGGAAGCACAATATTAACATGTAATGGTTTAACTCGTGTATCCAAGGAAATTTTATTTTACGATTACAAGAACGAAATTAACCTTTGCGGGAGCTACGGTACTCCTCTTATACAATACAAAGGGCTGTTCGTAGTAGATGTTTTATCCTTCAGTAGAGTTAAGGACACTTAGTCCTAACGTGATCTTTGTTGTACAAAACATTTTATTAAAAACCATTCGGCTAGAAAAGTTGTTTAAGAAATATGCTACTTACTACTAGTCAAAATAAACAAAACAAACGCAAAAATATTACCTATCTATCTGTGCCAGTTCGAATAGCTGGATGTCAATCTTTACGTACTTAGTCCACCAAACCCCTAGCCTAGTTAAAAATTAAAAAAAAAAGTTAAAAATGTTTATTTCCAGCACTGGTGTTGGTTTAATACGGAATCCGTAAATTTTCAAGATTATTCCACCATCTGTCTTTTACCAAAGTATTTGTTCCGAATATCTCGATTGGTTGACTTTTTTGTAAAGCTTCCTTTAAAAAACAGATCATTTAATGCCATTAACACTGGACACGGACAAATTATCTCCATCGTATTCAGGAGATATCACTCGATTTAAACATCAAATTTCATCATGTCCAAGCCGCGTTAGATCTGATGAGAAAACTTTGAACAAATCCGTCTGTACTAAGAGAAGCTTTCTCGTTAATGCTTCGAACTTCAAATTAGATCATTTTGGTTAGTCGATTTACTTCGAGAAAGTTATACTTGAATACGAAGTTCTAGTGACATTACAGAAGATTCTCACAAGTTTTTAAATATTAATAGTGAAACGAAAGTTTAAATAAAAAGCTAATTACCTTTTAACGCAATGAAAATGAAAGAAACATATAACGTTTATAATGACACTTTTGCAAGGCTTGGTCATGTACCCGATTACTTAGAAGTTGTTAACATCTTGGTCATTGCATCGTAAACTTACCTCACCGTCATGATTACAGCAAAAGTATAAACTTATTAATAAAATTATCTTTAATACTATAACTATACGTATTGATGAGTATTTGAAGGCTCTATATATCTATCACACAGTGGCTTAGCAATGAGTTCCAGCGCTGAGGTTCGCGGGTTCGAATCCCACATGGAGCAAGTATTTGCATGGCTTGGATGTTTGTCCTTGTGAAATTTATGTATGTAAACTGCCTCTACGATACAGAAGAAAATGCTAGTGAGGGGTAAAGTTTTTTTTTAAAGAAAAAATTTGATCGAATTGCTCCTGCAAAATCTGCATGCTAACATTGACGAAATCAAAACGTAATATCAACCTTCAAGCTGTAATCTCACAATGAAGTTATAAATTACAAACAACGAATCAAGCATCGCCGAGAAGGTACTCTATACTCTGCGTGGGTGTTCACTAGCCGAGTGTTATACTCAGTGACATATTTCGCAAGCGTTTGCGCAAACGGCTCAAATAACGGCCATGTTAACCAATTACACGGATTGGAGTAAAATTAAACTTGGCTCGAGTTGAGATGACTTTATACGAAATTGAATAACGCAAACCTAATAACTTAATTAAAGAGAAAGTAACTGAGATATAGTAAGTTAGAGACACTAGAATGACTTTGAGACTTCAAAATACGAGTATTATTATTGATTTATTATTTTAAACGCGTATTCGCGGTGTAAAAATATTCACTAAGACGACAGTAGTACTAAAAAACTGTGGTTGCCAACCCGCCTGCAAAGCGTGGCAATTATGGCAGTAAGCCCTCTATTAGACAATCTATGGGGGATGGAATCAGTGGACTGTTTATAGGCTATAACTGTAACGGTATGAAATTAAATGTATCGATGAAATTTTTTAAGAAAAAAAAGCTAATCTAAAGATATCATATCGGAAACTATTTCAATCCAGAAAAAATGATAAAGCATTTTCACTAATTGCACAGCTTGTTACTGTTTGAATAATATATTTTACTACCATCGCAAGACATTGTTAATCTTACGACTTACAAGAAAGCGTAATCTCATATCCAAATACTTAATCAGAAAGTATTAAAACAAGTGATAAAACCAAACACGAAGCAGTAAAACCTCCGGACATAAAATTGAACGAAAAAAAAGAGAAGACATAATGCGCAACGCGCGAAACTTCCCAGTTCTAAAGCCTTGAAAGTTAATAAAAATCGCTCCCAAATGACTCCGACAAACTTTACCGTAAACAAACCGATACTGTACCGATATTGAGTATATATCTCTTCCTGCCTATAAACAAGGAAAGCGAAAAAGTAATTTGTCAAGTAAATCCTCCTGGTCCATCACTTAGTTGAGAATGTTAACGTGAGTTGGAAAGGGACGACGTAACAGGGATGTCTTGATTTATGATTAATGTTCCATTAATGATTAATGAAGCTCCTCTTATGCCAGAGATTTAATTTACTAAAAGACAATAATATCCTTTCAAATAATAAGGAGGCTTGGGATTAACAGACGTAGACACAAAAAGATCTGATTTCGGAGCATTTCATTTGTCAATTTACTCTTAATCCCGTCTCAGTTTAAGATCCCTAAAGTTTCGTTTTTGTCTACAGACACTTACAAAACGACTTATTGAAAATTCTTTTCAGTTCCAGCTCTTTTAATGATGCTTGGTTCTTAATTCAAAGCTAATATGTTACTGTTACATTATTATTATTCGTTTATTTTTTTCTTGTATTTTTACTAATTATACAGAACAAAAATTTTCAACGGGAATCGTTATCCGAATGCCACACTTAGTCAATTTAGTTAATTTTTTCATTTATTATAACCTTTCAAAAGTCAACTATCGAAAAGAAACCTCTAATATCGATTTCGAATAAATATAAAAGATGATTATGCTCCCCTACAGAGTATAGATTGCCTCAAAGAGGAGATTTTTGCAATAGTTGTCACGCTTGGCAGGCGGCGTGACAACTGCATTTTATTATAATTTTGAGTTATTAGGAAGATACAGCTGCCCATCTTCTGTTTCATTTTCCTCTGTTAGCTCTTGCGACACCCAAGCATTGATATGGGATAGTGGATTGTAACCAAACTTAGTGGTTAGAGTAACTTCTCTATCATGGAAGAGGTCCAGCAGTGTAACTGTATATGATCCCGATAAATTTATTTATATATTTATATTCAAATTGCAGCCATTAGCTTTTTTCTATTTAAATTACTAATAATTTAACAAATAAAGCAAAAAAATAATACTACTAATTTGTGCAGTTTAGACCATACTAAATCATTCCGGCTTCATCCTCGGCACTAATGAATTAAAACCCGAAAGAACGAAATCTAACAAATAAAAAACTTTGCATCATTAGCAAATATTTTTACTTTGGCTAACGATACTCTAAAACAATATCTTTTCTAAAGATTTCTCCTATACGATACAGACATCTTGTAAAAAAATCTTTACTTAATAATTATCTTGTCTATTTTAATACGGATTAAATTTCTTGGTTTCTAAGGGATTAAAGGTCTCAGACACTATTATACATTTCGTTTAATCCGTCATAAGATATACCTTTTCGTAAAGCAAAATGTGATACAAAAATCGAAATTCGAATACAATAAATTTCCTCACACATAAATGCTTTTTTAAAATCTTGTAATAACTAATGACATAAGTCAATTTTGAGTAAGAAAAGAAAATCGCCATTAGCACATTAGCATGACAATATTCGCACCGTCAGTGAATAAAAAAAGAAAAAACGAAGAGCTGCCCATACAGAAGTAGTGGCTATCAGACGAAGGCGTCCCCTCCCTGTCAATTACCGTGATTAATGAAGCCACTGAATATTGAAACGTTTATTCGACCGACGCAAAAGTATTATATTACTTCGTGAAGTGGCGTGCCCAATGCTGCCTCCTCTGTATCGAGTTTTATTAAAGTCGGTACGATATTGACTCTTACTGATAAAGAAGATACTAATACCGTTTGGTACGATCATTTTGTTGTATCTAAGACACCTGCAGCTATATTATGATTGCAGCAAGAATCGGTTCGACCGGGGAAGGAACAAAATACTAACGTAAAATAGTTGCTTAGCGCTGCTGTTTTGTATGGTGAGTGTAAAGAACAGGAGACCCTTTTACTGGCAGCGAGGCATTCTACCTTAGTCCTAAAGGGTGGCAGCGCATCTGTGTTATGATTTTTAATCTAGGATAGATGTGGGTGTCTATAGGCCACAGAATTCCCATACCATTAGTTGGACTATTTTTTTTTTTCAAACTTGTTCCATAAAAAGAAGCTTTTGTTTTCCGACCATCATATCATACATATATACTTAGATAGATTGCATTTATAAAACTTATCCAAGTACCATCATCATCACCCCTGTGTCACTCTTTCTATGATTTGTTTCTGTTATTCTATATTTATTCAATTCTATAATGTAGACAACTAGATGATATCTTTTCTGTCAATTTAAAAAGATAACGATTGCATAAGCAAGGAATTCTTAGAAAATTCTGCTTATCAATGACTGTGTGAAAAAAAATTGTTTTACGTTGAATTCGTAATGTCTCAAAGGAAATGAAAAGTTAAATTAACAGCGGGATGGTGTATTCCCGCTGTAGCGGATGGCGATATTAAATATTTTCAAAGTAACCGTAGCTGATTAATTAAATTATAAATTCAGAACTGATGCCTCTGCGATGCTAATAAAATCTTTCTCCGGGAAAATGGATTTAAATACTTCTATTACAGATGGTTACTAATTTGAACGTATATTTTTTCTTCTTTTTTAACCTCATTTTTATATAAAATGAAGTGACAAACGAATTGTCAGTCCACCCGATGTCAAGTGTCTACTGCAGTCCATGGACATCTGAAGCCAACTTCAACTAAAATATCTACAAACGCGTCGTTACCTTTGAGGGCTAAGGTGGAATGCTTCACAGACTATAATTATACTGGCTCTCTAAAACATTCAGACGGAAACTGCTATTGCTATCTTGCGGCACAAATAGGTTAGAGGGTGTTAACTACCCAGACAGACTCCTAGCACTAAACTCCTAGCTCATTCCTAGCAGAAGAAGTTCTACCTATATACCTATAGTCTTTAATATTCTACTGCTAGACAGGTATTTTAATATATATTTTATAATAAATAAATGTAATAATAACATATTTTTATAATTCTGAGTTACTTCTTTAGTATATTATGTGTTTAAAAACTGAGAAGAGTTACTTACTACAGTAGAACACTTATACGCTGTTACTGTAACTGACTTTAGTTTTTTATTAGTTATTAATTAATAAGAATTTAGGAAGTATCTTGAAACCTGATTTTTTGTTTCGAATATTACTTTATAATAAAAAGTGAGAACGTGTAAAGTTTACACGCGATTGAAGTGAAGTGAAGTGTATAAATAACACGTAGTGCAAAAACACTTTCCCTGTATACTATATTTATGAATATCTCACATTATAATGTTAAGGTTCTAGATATTTGATATTTTTATTCTAAATTGATATATGTCCTTGGATTGCAAAAGTAGGATGTCACTACAAATACTATAGTCAGTCGCTGCCTTAATTAATACGGGCAAAGTGTAAACGGACCTTAAATTTTACCAAATGTTATTTCCATCCGAAAAAAGATCTGAGTAATCCCTAAATCGGACTTTAATAGAGTTTAATTCGATAAATGAAATTTTTTTTTTTTTTAAATAATGTGAATGAATCAGTGAATTGGTAAAGTATCAAATAGTTTTTTCCAGTTTTACACCGACCTTGACAATAATAAATATTTTAAAAATTGTAAGCATTCTTCAATAGAATCGACATATGCAAACGTTCAAATAGAATAAAACTTTTCCCATCAGCAAATTCAATTTCATCTGACTGAAGTTTGTTGTTGTTATTGTAAAGAATAGCAGCATCAATTTTCAACCACTTTAACCCTTCTTGAAGGCAATTGTCTTACAGTATCGAGAGCCTGCCAGGAAAATAGTCATTTACAGTAGCAGCTGTTTTTTTTTTCAAGTTGGCAACATCTAGACGCTTTATAGCGACACTTTACCGCAATCAAGAGGATCATTAGGCTGTAGATGTCTGCCAAATATCTTTACTCCGCTCTTAGTGTTTTCTCACCCTTTCGCACTAAAGACGATGTAACACACACCTTTTCTAGACAAATCTTTGTTTTCCTTGCCAAGTTTTATACAGTATTTGATAGATATTACAGCAATTTTTTTTTATTTGATTCTGCACTACGATTTTACACAAGAATAAAATTTTAATAGATAAATATATTTAGTATTATTATTTCAGTAAAACAAATTAAACAATTACGTTAACATGGAAAGGGGACACCTAACCTTGGGGGGGAAAAGTCAAATGCAAAAGCAAAGAAATCACTCACAGGGCGGCGACGTCGAAAAAAAAAAAACAAAACATCAATTTTAATGAGTCGAAAACCGAGAATTTTCTCTTCCATTTAGAGAGCAATATTTTTTCTACAACATTTAATCAGAGTAAGATGTGAAATGGTAATTTGTATGGACCGCTCGATGTAAATTTTATGCAAGAATTCGCTCGCTGCTCCCTTCTCCCTGAAAAGGGGAAGATTTTTGCAGCGGACAGAAAATTTTGCTTAGCCAAGTGAAATTTTAACTGCCTTGACAGAGACAGCTCTGGAAATGCGAATACTTAATGCTAACTTACTACCCTCTGGTTCATTATACTATATAATTTTAGACGGGAAAAATTGAATTCTAAAGGGTTGACTTGGTCTCTGTAATTCTTTTCTCCCTGCGTCATTACGATCGACCACAATTCCTTTCCTATATTAAATTTTTATAATGGCTATGTCTGATTAAAATTAATACTCCAACTGACTTTGTTTTTAACTTTTTAAACAAAAAAACATCTTTGAAATAGCCCAAGTGTTCACGGAGATAAAGCTTCGACTGAATTAATTCAAATTCTTACTGTATTAATGGATCCATGTCCCCCATTCAAACGTCGCTGGCAACAACTTTCAAACTCAAATTTCCAGTTTGTTTCAATTTGTCAAGACTGATGGAAATTCAATGGCTACAACAGCGGGGTTCTATGTTTCAGCACAAACAAACCGTGACCCCTTTTACATAACTAACTTTCTTATTACAGTTATTCAGCTTGTTATGATTTTGATTATCATGGCGATACAACTTAAAAATGATATATGGAAATGCTTTACGACTTGCATGTACGTATATATTTAATTGTAGTAATAGCAAAATGGTGGTGAAAATTTTAAATTGTGAATATTTAATAACATCTGTTCTAAGGGATAATATTCGAAGCTTTATTTCATTAACGAATTCTTCAGCAGTAGACTTACAAAAATGCTGATGAGAGAGAGAACTATTGTATATAGGTTAATTAAATATATAGATCATATATTTAATTACCGTTACAACCTATTAAAGTCCATTACTGAACATAGACCTTCCCATAGATTGCCTATATTTCATTAACCATTACATAAAAAATCCTTCACATTTCATTGGAGACATAAAATCTCCAATTAAATGTTAAGGTAAATTCAAAAACAGAGTTAAGTGGTGGCGACAGAATAAAAATAAAAACACGGTTAATGAGGATGTGGCTACTTAAGAGTCGACGAACAAATTAAAATGTCACTTAAAAGCATAGAGCAGGAAACGAATGATGTTTTAACGCTAAACCTAGATTAGCACTTGTTAGTGCCGGTCGGGAGTAAATGTAATCTCCAGTCGACTAGGTAATTGGTAATGAAGATTAATAGCTTCGTGCTAGAAAGCATTTGATCATTTTAATATATAAAACAAAAAACAACGATGTAAAAAACGGGAGAGTGCAAAGTAGCGAACATAAGAACGAATAGAAAAGTACTTTGATAATAAATGATAACTTTTAAATGATAAAAGAATCACTTAAGAAAATAGTCAATAAGGAAGTCCATAAACAAAAGTTATGTAGACTCAGTTGGACAGGAGAAATATTAATCGAAACTTTTGTTGTTCTTTTACAAAAACGAACGGCTGTTAAACGCTTACATAGTGTAGGAGAACTTCCTGTAAATTTATTGTTATAGTTTACTTAAGAAAGGCAATATCTTTTACAGGTAACGCCGAGGCAGTCGTAGAGGACTCGATATAAAATACGACAAGGAAGGTTAATATACGAGCGTCTCACCGTAATGTTCGCTGTATACCGGAACGACGTTATTTACCTGCAAAACGAAAAAAAAATTATTATTAACATATAATAATATGTTTAATAAATTATATCATCAAATACATCTCACATATTTAAACACCACCGTGTTTTGGCGGTGTAAGAATATCCACTACCCCATATCATCCCGTGGGTGTCGTAAGAGGCGACAGAGGGAAACAAATCAGGAGATGGGCAGCAGCGTCTGCCTAGTAACGACTAAAATAAAAAATAAACTGCGGTTGCCAACCCGCTTGCCAATCGTAGAAACTATGGTAAATATGGCAATCTATGAGGGAGGCATATGTTCATCAGTGGACTTTGATAGTCTGTAACTCCGTCATTTTACTAGACAGGACTTCTTTTCTGCTTAGGGTTCCGTGTGGGTAGGTATCATACGAGTACCCTTACATATTCCTGCAGCAAAATAGCAGCGCTTGCACTACTTCGTTCCGATCAGAAGGATATAGAGAGCAAATAATTACGGTCTGTGAGCCACTCTATATTAGTCCTCAGAAGTGATGACATATTTGTCCCTTCTTTGCTCGAAGTTGTCAGTTGGTTTCCATGGACTACAGTAACCCTTACCATCAGGTTGACTCTTAATTCGTATGTCACTGTAGTTTTATAAAAAAAATCCTCTTACAATCATCGTCAGTTTTTTTATAATCAATCTTTCAATAGTAGTAGGAGCGGTGGCAGCTCAGATGGTTAGCGCTCGCTGTAAATTTCACAGTACGCGAGCAACCCGGGTTCGATCCCCGCGGCACCAATGAAATTGTTAATTGCTATTTTAAGTGCTGATTTACCACGTGCTCGGCGGTGAAGGAAAACTTCGTGAGGAAACCTGCATGTCTGAGAAATAAGAAAAAAAAATTCAAAGACATGATGTGAAGTTCGCCAACACGCATTGGGGCAGCGCAGCGGACATTTCCTTGAGCTAAAACCCTCTTAGAAATGAGGGTAGGCCTGTGCAGAGCAGTGGGACGTATATAGGCTGTAACTTTATCTAAACTTTTTTTTTAATAGGAAGAATACTAATAAGCATTTTTAAATAATCGTCAAGATTGATAAACACAGTACCGACCTATTCCCTTTAAACGCTAGTTCTCGTCATTGGTATAGTAATATTCGCCATTTATCGAAGATTCATGACATGAAGTGAAGCAATAGATTAAATACATTATATTATTATTAATATACGTTACGACATTACGTCGTCACCTTATGGCAAAATTTTAAGCTCAGTTTGTTCAAATATTTGAAAGAATTTTGTGTCAATATCTTAAAGATGTTCAATTATTTATAAAATCAAAATTTATTAAGAATAATTTCAAAGAAATATGCTATCAAGTCATTTGTCTTATTGCCAACAGTATCGTCTCATAATACTGTCTACGCAACTAATATTCAAGCAAAATGCAGGTTGAGTAATTTAGTGTTTGAACAAACGTGTGTGATTTATAAAAGTGAACGGGTAGTTAGACGTTTCCTTGGATTGGAGTAATCTAAGATATGATGAACATTCGCGGTTCGCTTATTGAAATATCATTATTATAACTTTGTAAATCAAAACTCATTAAAAATATTATTCGGCTGGGCAGTGCAGTCATCAAGCCCTTGGATGTGCCCAAATTAGTAAGCTAAAGGCATGGATATTTTATACAACAATGTTTTTTTTTCCTTGTTTTAATCAATACAAGTATGAATTTGTTTTAATCCTAAAAAGTTTTATAACATATACATATATTATATGTATTCTTTTTATTCAGTGAAGTAAATTTTTTTAGAAAGGTAAACCTATAATTTTAATACATACGTTCACCGTAACTTACGACATTTTAAGTTTTATTCAAAATTATAAAATCTTTGTTTTTAAACTAATTATTTCATAAGGATTTGCAAGAAAGTCTAATAAAACAACGATATTTAAGTATAAAAGTTTAAGTTACAGCCTATATATGTCCCACTGCTGGGCACAGGCCTCCCCTCATTTCTGAGAGGGTTTTAGGACAAGGAAATGTCCGCCGCGCTGCCCCACTGCATGTTGGCGAACTTGACATGTCTTCGAATTGTTTTTTCTTATTTCTCAGACATTCAGGTTTCCTCACGATGTTTTCCTTCACCACCGAGCACCTGATAAATCAGCACTTAAAATTGCAATTAACAATTTCATTGGTGCCGGCGGGGATCGAATTCGGGTTGCTCGCGTACTGTGAAATTTACAGCGAGCGCTAACCATCTGTATAATAACCATTCATTTTTAATAATATTCCTAACTGATTTATTGTAAGACCGTACAAATGTAGTGTAGAAACATTACATAATAAATATGTTTATGTAATTGCAGTTGTCAAGGAACGCTACTTCAATTATATCGATCTATGTGCAACTCTGTGATATTTTCCATATTCATGAATCATTAAACATCATTGATTACCAGTTCTCATGTTACCCGTTGATTTACGGCGAGATTTAGACACCACATAACACTAATAGCTTTGACAGCAGTTTACGAGTCTGACGTATATCTGATATTTATTTTATGATTATATATATATATAAAAATTAGCGATCCGCCAACGCTTCGTGTGAGTGAAGATCTCGACAACAGCGACACCTACCGGGTCCAATTGTGAATCTAAACCATTCTCGATTCAACTTAATCACACACTAAAATTTCATCAAAATCGGTCCAGCCGTTTAAGAGGGGTTCAGTCATACACAATGACAGAAGAATTTTAATAAAGATATAGTAGAAGAACTATATTATCATCCATCCATTACAGCCTAAAAATTGCCTCATAGTGGGGGAGTTAGGCAGTTTTTTTTTCATTTTCCTCCTGTCGCCTCTTACAGCACCCACGGGATGATATTGAGAAGTGGATATTCTTACATCGCCGTTAGACGCTCCCTGTAACATTTTTTACGAAAGTTGCATAATATGTATATAACAATATTGAAGCTACACGACTGTAGCTTAATGGCAGGGCGCGGACCGCAAACTCTAAAGGTCGTGGGTTCCAATCCGCCATTCGACGAATCACTCCTAACACAAGCATTTTAAGCTTACCAGGAGTGGTTAAAGGAATATTAGTAATAGCATTGCTAGTATTAAAAAAATCATTACGTTTAGTTTTTATTTTTTTAAATGCAGCTG
Organism: Parnassius orleans; assembly: GCA_029286625.1. Taxonomy (NCBI): domain Eukaryota; kingdom Metazoa; phylum Arthropoda; class Insecta; order Lepidoptera; family Papilionidae; genus Parnassius; species Parnassius orleans. Next base: position 1,999,642 of record JAGSMP010000087.1, read on the forward strand.
ACTGGATTAGACACTAATAATAAACATTTGATTTAACTTTAGCTTTAACTTAAAATTAGTATGAGTCAAGCAGACAACTTTACTGACGAGAACAACGCTGATAACGCTCTAAAAGAGTCTATAAACTCAAAATAAGCACGCATTAACATGAACGAGGCAAATACACACCAGCGCGTTTAAGCATTTTAGCTAAGTTATGCGTTGGCACGTACCGAACCAGACGGGAAGAAACGAACGGACAAAATAAAATGAGAACACCCGAAAATTTCCTTTGAAGAGGTTTATACAATAAATCTTTTAATCCTCTTATACAATTTTATCGAGATAGCCCGGTCGAGAGTGTGGTTCCTTTATTTTTTTACGTATTGTCCGTAGCTCGATTCAGGTTTTTTTTTCTGTATCCTTAATTTTAATGGATTCATTTTGAATTCACATACCTAGCAGCATTAGGAAATTATTTTAGAGATTATAAGTAAATATCTGTTTGTAATATAATTTAGCAGCTTATTAGAATTCTCAGTACATTAACAATACAATTAAGGTACCTACTAGTATTCTTAACATACCCGAAGAATAACTTTAATATGGACGTTTCATAAAACAAATTTCAATTCTGACTGTTAAAGAGCCAATAATGGAAGATCAAGACAAGTCCTCCGAATTCCCAAGTGTTCGAACATATCAATCAAAAGTGACAGCCGTTAGACAATGTTAGACAGGGACTTGCCCCGAAAAAAATATTATTGATGAAAGCAGGTAAACTGTCCATGCGTTAGATATACAGGACGTTTTATGTATTATATTGGGTTCATAATACAATAAAAAGTAACCCTTGAGAAATTGGTGAACTAAGTTAATTTTATTTTAATAAAGTAGAGTAAAGGCACAGGCCTCCTCTCACTTCTGAGAGGGTTTCAAGAGAAGGAAGTGTCCACCGCGCTGCCCTATGCGTGTTGGCGGAAATCACATGTCTTCGAAATATTTATTTTATTTCTCAGACATGCAGGTTTCCTCACGATGTTTTCTTCCACCGCTAAGCACGTGGTAAATCAGCACTTAAAATTGCAATTAACAATTTCATTGGTGCCGATGGGGTTCGAACCCGGGTTGCTCGCGTACTATGAAATTTACAGCGAACGCTAAGCTCCTGAGCCGTGGCTTTCGCACTTCTAGTAATCGCTAGGAGTTTTACTAATATTACACATAATACAGTTTACTTAACTTCTTGTTTTCGTGAGACAGCTTTTAATTATATCCTCTTCTAGAGCATACTATCTAGTGTATATGTGTATTTTACGATATTAAGTGCTACATGGGCTTACCTTTAACTATAAAAATACAGACGTTACATTTTATTTTATAAAATGTAAGTGGATAAAAGAGAATCAAAAATAGTGAAAGAGCTCTTATGCCTATTACGTGTAAGGGGAAACACGTATGTTGAAATCATAAAGTTTCCACTCCTTTATTCCACATTTCTGGCTGCACACTAAAAGAAATTTTCGAGTAACGCGATATGAGAGAGCAGCCTGTATTGAGCAGTTTTTTCATATGTTTTGTCGCGCGCCCCCATGTTGTGGCATAATAAAACGTGGCCTTATCTTCTCTACTATGTTTTCGTTTAAAAATATTTTTCGTTCTTTTATTTTTTATTCTACATCACCGCACTTACACTGCCCTCATCGTACCTTAAAAATAGCATACGATTTTATGCTTTATAATAAAACATTAAAAAGTATATTCGTTCATTTATTTTATGCAATCGCTTTAAATAAAAGATGAGACTTTTGTCTTTTATTATTGGTTCTTTTGTTCATATAAAGGATGTGTCTTTTAACTACAAGAAATATTATTTTGTTTAGATCGCCTTGCCTTTCTCGAATCCTGTCATGTCCTATCTCTAACTTGAACTTTGCCTCTTATTACGAGAAAAATTGTTACATTTATTTTGAGGAACCAAACGGAACGAACGATATATTATAAGAGTTAACTGAAACATTATTATTTATTAAAGCATTCGATAGCATATTGACAACTGTTCCAAATTTTCGCATGGAAACCTAACAGATGTTCTGCGTTCCGTTACTCAAGTGTGCTATCCGAATCATGTCAGGTGGTCGGAATCGCAACCTACAATTTTGAGTCCTTTTCTTCAGTGACTAATACTTAAGGCATCTGCTGTTAAATTAAATTTGGCAGAAATTTTAACATATTTACCTATAGGTATTCGTTTACTTTTGAATACGTTGTAATTAGTTGTTTTCTTATTTATTTAATAGGACGTTTACGATCTAATCTAAATGTTAGCGATAAGTAAGATCTAATAAGTAGACAACAATTAAAAATAATCAAGATATTTTACAACAATCAGTTTTACATAATCCCTTTAGTACATGCAAGTACACCGAAAAGTCAGTTAATATCAAAAAAAAAATCTGTACACTGCTCCCTACCTATATGTCTTCCGTAGGCAACGAGGTATTTCATTCTAGTCCACAGAGGTAACATCTTATTTGAGGTCTTATTTCTTTGAAGTTGGTTGCAGGTTACTATGAACTGCAGTAATCACCTACCAGGAATGTCACACGGTTATTCTTCCAAAATATTATTTTTGACAAAGACAATGGTTTTACCTAATATGATGAACTTAGTTATATTGTCGAATCTTTTTAAATAGTGAATGCCAAAAGAATATAATCACAACGTTTAAGTAATTTGTGTTTTTTCATTTCAAAATCGTAATTGTATATCGTTATTGTAAAATGAAATCGTTGCATTTATCATTATCTATAGGACTATAAACTTTATCGCAATAATTCTGTAAGCGGTTTCTTGATATAAAGCGTTATTTAATTTGATGTCGACATCAAGTGGGGGCTCGTAAGAAAATATTGTTTGAGCAAACATTTGTGTTGAGCCTTACAGCCTTGTGAGTGCTACGGTTATCTATGTGCAAATAATGCCAAGTAGCTGGCGCAAATGTTTGATAGAAGCGGCGTAAGTAAAGCAACAGTCACAGATGAAGTGTAAAGTGTTATTAAATCAATCTCTCATTTTAAACTTTTAGAGTAATATTTAAGACCTAAAATAGTGCAATATCATACTTAAAGTATGTTAAATAATAAGTAAGTATTCATTTTATTTTTATTTAATAGAATAAGTGTGACAAACGATCCCACAGTCCACCTGATGGTAAGTGGATTCTTTGGCCCATAGACATCTACATCTATCCTCAGTTAAGAATTAAAATGCAGATGCGTTGTCACCACTGAGATAAGATGCCCCGTTTCCAGTAAAAGGGGTCTCCGGTTCTCTACACTCACCATACGAAACATGGCAGCATTAAGCTGCTATTTTACGCTGGTATTTTATGAGAGCGTAGTCCTTCCCCGGTCAAGCCGACCCATTCATGCTACGACTATAATATAGCTGCAGCGTTGCTCTACCATGTATAAATATAGTAAATATTCCATATTAAAATTTAACAATAACTAAAAGACTTAAATTACGAAGATTCATTGACTGAAGAAGATTGTCCATCAATGAATTTTTACGAAGTGATTATGAAGAAGAAAGCGATAATTTATTCTAATATAAGAATATATTTTTTTTTTAAATTCGCAAAAAATCTTTGTGATTTAATGTAATCATCCAAAAAAATGTTGACTGTTTCTGAAGTTTATAACAAAAAATTAAAAAACCTAACCGATACTACGGCCAACAGAATCGCTGTCCGTTTATGAATTAAAATAAACAATACACGTCGGTTAGTTAACAATCGATCGATATGGAGCGGCTCTTGATTTAATCTTCTCATATAAAGCTAATGTCGAGATAGTACTTGTACTCATAGATCTATTAATAATTCCTCAAGGATAATTCTATTTCATATGGTTGAACGCGGTCTTCATGATAATAAAAATAGGTTCGCAATTAGGAATGAGCCTTAGCGTATACCAATTAAGTATATATTAATAGAATCGCTTTTAAGGAGTAATAAGAACAAAATAGAAGATTACACTTAGAAAAAATTCAAAGAAAAAAATATTAACTTGGCGTCTCAGTATATTTACGAAAATTTAATGCATGTACACAAAAACAAAAATAGTTTTATTAAAACAAATTATGTACATTCTGTAAATACTAGGAACATGCACATGTTAGTATACCAGTTACTAGACTCCAAAGAGTCAGTAATTCCTTATGTTGGCAATCTATACGCTTATACAACAAAGTTATAGAAAATATGCAGGCCTTATCTATCAAAAAGTTTAAAATTTTTAATATACAAAAATTATTTAGTAAGGGTTATTATACTACTAAAGAGTATATGATTGATAATAACCCCTGGGAATGCGGTGATCGCTACCATGCTGTTTCTAAATGTTTTCGTACAAATTGTATAAAACAATATATTATAAATTAATTTTATTTAAAATATCGAAATATAAATTATTCCTGTAATCTATATTGAATAAAAATGATTATATTCTATTCTAATCAGTTTTATTACAGTTTATTACAGGCTGTTAATGCCTTGGTCCTCAAAGGTGACAACTCATCTATACTTTTTTTGTTTGAGTTTAGTTAAAGTTGCAGTCGCCAGTTACCAACATTCTTAGACTCTTAAGTTCGTTTGTTCACTTCAGATTTATAAAAAAAGATCCTTGAATAAATCTGTATAGCGAAATGCAATTGACTATATTACAATGCTTACCACATCAATGGCGGAGATCGGCTCACGTTTAGTTATTTCAACCACGCTTCATTAGACTTTAGCTTCTAAGGTAACGACTAACGAGATATTAAATTACTTGTCACTTTCCGCCAGATTAGCCGTGCTTTAGTGCTCATTATTGCTTGCAACCAAATCCTTGGCGAATGAATATTACTTTTCTTCATAGAGCTTGAGCTCTTAGCAAATATCTTAGGTTAATGTTTATTTATTATACTTCGGTTATTGACAGCCTTATTACTCTGATCATGAGCTCCCAGGTTTGATTCCCAGGTTGAGCCGAAATCATTTATTGGGTTTTTCTGTCAAGACATTAACAGTAGCAATCCGGAGTCAGAAAGTATGGCGGTCTTTCACCTCCGTGCCTCGAAAAGCATTTAAAACCGTTGGTCCCGCGCCTGATCTCTCTTTGGCCTCATCGAACTATAAGAGTGAGGGAATAGAGAATACACACTCTTGGGCACTATAATTTTGTCCTGCACAGATGGCTAGACTCCGTGGAGACTGGTCGTTGTAACCGAAATTCGGTCTGGAAGACATTATTACTTATTATTACAGTAAATTGAAATTTTATTTAAACTAAACACTCAATAGTTTGAACTAAAAAATTGAAAATAATGAAATAAGTTTTTGAAGAAAAAACGGTTTTTCTTTACAAAAAAGAAGTATCAAGCACATTTTTAATAAATCAACTTGGAAAATTCCAGTTCCATAAGAATATTAAATCGCGTCTTAAAATTAAGAAACTTAAAAGTTCTTGGGCGGGAAACTTTTTAATCTTTTCAAGTCGCGGGACAAGATATTTTACTTATGCTAAGATAAGTAATCGCGAAATGGAAATGAACTCCTTAGATTCAGTCTAATTGTAAGTTTTGAACGTGGATAGTTATTTTAGTTTTGCATGCAAATGTATAAACCCCTCGCATTTATCTAAATTTGCGATCAAAATGAAATATTAGGAAGATAGGCAATGTTCCAAAAATATTAAGTTGTACTAAAATCTTTTGAAAGACCATTCCACTGGATTCAACATAATATAAAAACAGTATAATAGGCTTTTGATACGCTAAAATAGTGCGATTTACTATATGAAGCTTCATCACCACTCACCACCACGTGGTATTGTAGAGAAGTACCGACTTATAATGATTAAAAATATTTAATTAAACATTGTTAATCATAGCAAGTTTTGTTATTTTATATTATTTCTGTAGCTTTTAGGCGTCTTACATTGATAAACATAACAAGGAATAACTAATCGCACATATAATTTGTATGGACTAAACGCCTTCCGGATAGCCCCTAATTAAGAATAATTAAAATTTAATAAATGACAATCGTGAAGTTGCGGTGCTCTTGCGAGACACTATCATATGCCATCTCGTGGGTGTCGTAATAAGCGATAGAGTTATAAAACAGGAGATGGGCTGGAGCATAATCCTGATAACAAGTCAACATTATAAAACACTGCGGTTGCCAACCAGACCAACCAATCTATCTATGATGAGGCCTATGTTCAGCAAAACAGAACGTTAATGGATTCAATAAGCACTATTTTTCAGACGTCACTGCCACAGAAAAAAAACTTAAAACGCCATAAATGAAACACGAACGCCACCATCAAAAAAATTACACGTGCAAATCTTTGAAATACGAAAGAAACAGTGTTTTCGCATCAGCGGTTATCATGGCACGAGCAAACGTCTCATATCTATACCAATAATAGCCGTATTTGTGTCCGACAGTCGCTCTGAGTCAGTCGAGTGTTCCCTCAGCGCATACAGAGCAGCAACGTCGTAATAACATCAATACCAAGCTATATGTTATGTTTCTATTTTATTATAATTGCATAAAGATGTTTGAATCGTTTGTTTAGATTTCCTTATTACAAAATTGTAAATGCACAGAGTATTTACATATGCAAGTACAGATACTAATGCTAAAGATAACATCATGAATTGTGCCATTACTGTTTGAAGTAAACATTGCAAAATTAACATGTTTTCCTATATAAAAATAAACTATTTGTGTTCCTTATGAATTATTATGAGCAATGTTTGACAAAAAAATATATTATAATTAGTTAATTTATTCATTACACAGCCTTCCAAAAGTATTTCTGCCGCAATGTAGCAGTGCTTGCACTGTTATGTTCTCGGAGGCATTGGTTGCAGGTGTCCATGGGCTGCAGTAGCCACTTACTATTTGACAGAAAGTTCGTTACTCACTCACGTTTAAAAAATATACATATCATAACTGCGTTTTCACTACACTATGACGGAATAGGTATCTTTAAAAATATATCATCAACAACTACTCTGCCACGCTACGGTGTAAATACATACGACTGTGATACCAATATTTAGTTTGTAATTTACAAATAGAGAAAGAAGGTACTCAATCATGCATTAAAAATATTTTATGATACTCATTACATGATAAAACACAATTCCATCTACAAACCATAATTCTACCGATATTTAAATGTGCCTAAAATCTATAGAAATATCTTTCAATTACGACGTTGGTAGCTACGCTTAGCTAGAAAGCTTAGCATTGAATTGCGGCGCTGAGTGGTGATGCGGGTTCGAATCCCGCACGTAACAAGTATTTATGGCCTACAAATAATTGTTCCGGGTCTGGATGCCCTTGTGCAATTTATGTTTGTATTGTCTCCATGATACAGGAGGAGATACTAGTACGAGAGTAAAGCCTTTAAAAAAATATGTAATAAAAATTAACATGCAAAACTTCATCATCCCGTAAAAGTCCATGGCCGGACGTGGGCCTCCCGGGTAACTACGCTCGACAAGGGTTGAGGATCTCAACACCAGACATCTCACACACGGTGCTCTCTGTTAAGAGTATTTAAATGGAATGCGAAATCCTTCATCTATGCGCATTTTTCGTAGTCCCCCGTTAACGTCACCTAAGGGACGGGGATTGTCTTACGCTGCCAATACAAGGCAAAAGGCACTGTCAAATAAATCATTAAAAGTAGTCTCTCTTATAGATCTACTATCACAAGCGCATAAACAAGCTCCGATTATTATTGTTGAGGATACTGCACGTATCAAACGCTTCCATTAAATCGCTAAATAATGTTTTGACTTAAATTTGTCTTTATGAATATGTTTGTCACTACTCCCTTATTTTTTGTAATTGTATTCATAACAATATTTATTGTGATATTATTTGAAACGAAAGAAATAACGATCATTCGCGAATAAAATAACAAAGTAAATAATTAAACCATCTACGAATTGAAACTAAGGTTGCTAAATATTAAATTAGGTTTTAGTCTAGAAAATAATGTAATGTAATTGTTAATGTTTAGTTTCTTTTGCTGTTTCTTTTCTGATCACAGAAACTTGATCATAACACTAATAAAAAGAAAGAAGTTTGACAAATGAAATGTCATCTTAGTTAATTATATCATTATCAGGGTGTGAAATTGCAACCAAACATTGTCATTATCGGGGTGTGGTCAGGGGTCATTGCGCCCAAATATTTATTTTTCACCATTACTTGTTCAACGTACCATAAAATGACATGAAATTCGATAAAAGTTAACTATAAAAATCTGTAGTTTCACAGAAAGAACATCCATAGTTAATAAACATATTTCCATATTGCAAGATGCGTTTATAATCAAGTGGTCAATCAAACATCAAGTGGTCCTTGCTATATCCAAGAACTTTGTACTTTACTGTTATAATCACTTCAATGCAATAGGTAAATGTCATTTATATCAACATAAACTAAATACTCTCGATATCGTATAACACTCAGTCCGTAGCGTGCTATCAAACACATGCGGACGAGATACGAATGGAAATCGTTACATTGGACTCACTTCAGAGTAAGAGGACGCGGTAGCGAATTGTATTATTAACTAGCTTCTGCCCGCGGTTCCCTCCATATGAAAAAGAAAATCCTTCGTTTCTATTCTTCTACGCTAACCTTTATATGTCTCGAGGTAAAAGTATCATGATTTAATCCAAAACTTGGTCTGTCTATGAGGAAAATTTCATGAGATGTAACATCATACATGATGCAGTCACCAATTTGACCATCAAATGTATACCGCGCTGTTATATCTAACAGTTGGCTGCTTATGGACTGACGAAAAGAGTACAAGTATGGTCATGACACTTAAAGTTATTGTTATAAAACTGTGTAAATTGCAAACGAATTGCCCATGGACACCAGTAACAAATTTCAAATTAAGTAGGCTAAAGATGCATTTCACCTCTGTTAACTAACATGGAATGCCTCACAGTCTTTAATTATACAGGTTTTCTACAAAAACCCTTCAGACCTAAACACAGCAACGCATGTACTGCTTCTTGGCGGCAAAAATAGGTAAGAAGGTAATGAGACGGGCGCCTAGCATGAAAAAGACTTCTAGTAGCTTTGGTAATATGAACTTATTACACAGTTAATCATAGCTATTGTAAAACATCAAGAATGCATATAGTACCGCAAATATTTATCTATGACTGCCTCTCCCATAGACACAAATAATTTGCTGTAATCGACGGCGCTTACGTCACTTTAGTAGTTATCATCGCTTTTGCGCAGGTCTTTTCCTATCTATACCATATGGCTTTATATATTGTTACCATTTGTACCACTAATATAGATCCTTTTTAAAGAATAAGGGTGACAAACGAGCACACAGTCCACCTGATGGTCAGTGAACGCTTTGGCCTTTAGACAGCTACATCTATTCCCCATTAAGATTCAAAATTTAGATGCGTTGTTACCCCCGAGGACTAAGATAGAATGCCTCGTTACTAGTAAGTTTCCTGTTCTATACACTCACCATACGAAACAAGGCAGCATTAAGTTGCTATTTCACGCTGTAATTCTGTGAGAGCTTGGTCCTTCCTTGGTCGAGCCAATCCATTTTTACTACAACCATTATATTATAACTGCAGCGTGGGTCTTCCACGTACAAAGCGTCCGTCGACGAATATAATATTTAACTTGCCTTTTTTGTACAGGGCGTTATGTTCAAACCCAAATTAGTTTCGCTGTTGCCCGTTAATCAACGCCAATGTGTCCACACCTTTACGTGTGCACGCGCACTGCTATCACACACGTGGATGTTTATTAATAAACCCACTGCAGCGCGTGTAGTGATGTAACGATACGCTGGTTATTATGTATTTTGTTCTGAACTTTGTTGTGTTAGGCGTAGTTTCGGTGTTTATACTGTTACTTGAAGGCGTAGCACGTTTAAATTTATTCCATCTGTAATCTATAAATCAATAAACGCAAGCAGCGCTAATTCATCTTTGGATTTCGGCGTAATTCAAGGCGCAAAAACGAATCAATCTTAATTTACGTCTTATGAAAACAAAGTTTGATTATCATCGTCTCCCATTAGAAGTTCGTTCAAATTGAAATTTGAAAAAGTTTTTCACTCAGCTCTTTCTCGCTGAATAATTTACAAAGTTAATTATATACACAAACCGTCTTTTATCACACAAAAACTTTACAGATTGTATTTAAGAAATTATATTAAAAATATGAAACTGAATCTGGATAAAATAAAACTTCATAATTACCTTCACAGATTGAAAATCAGATAAAGCAATTCCTTAAAATCACAGCCGTAACACGTGCGAGTTCAAATAACCCGAATCTCCGAAAAGGTACTTTACTGTATAATCACCTCATACCTTTTTGCCAGTCGAAAATGCATTGGCGACTTTTTGGTTTCCAATTTTAGCATAATAAATCCAACTTTTGGCACGGTCTAGCCAGCCTTATCGACACAGTGGATCGTGCTATTTCATTGTAACATATTGACCAATCTTTTACCGAGATAGCGAGAAATCGGACTGAGACCGTTCTAGACTTATATGGTTTAAGTTGTTGCCTCTAATCTCGTATCTTGGACACTTTAACGCCATGCCAGTGATGCTTAAAACTTGAAATGCAATTGTATTAGTGCCGTCACGATTCTATCGTTTTCATTGTCGATATAAATTGGCAAAAGAAAGTACGACTAATATATCGATTAGTGTTCGCTGTTTTAAAACGCACGTTTACTGTTTCAAGTTATTATTAATTGATTAAAGTGACTCATGAGGAGTTTCTGGAATTATTTCTACGTATTCCTTTGTCATTGAATGCAAATTTATGAAAAACATAGCTGGCTTATTTAGTTCAATGGATCATTAAAAACGATATTATGGAATAAACCAAGATTGTTTGTTATTAGTTAATTAGTTTGTTAATAAATATTTTATCGATTAACTTATAATTTTAATTATTAAAAATTAACAATAGGTTCTAAATCTATCTTTTGTTAAAAACGGAAATTTCATAGCATTTAATTTTATCATCATTATAATCACCATCCTTACAACCCTTCACAAGTCCATGCTGAACATAGGCCTTCCCCGGGAAATGCTATATTTGTTGTTCTGTTATTTTGCGGTGCGTCTATTTTTACACTTGAACATATTATGTTGATTTTAATTAAAATTGTCGCCCCTGGCACCATTGATTATATTAGATTAAATATGCAATTTATATTTGAATAGTGGTGTTCTTGTTTTCCGTTTATACCTAGTTATTTAGTAGCTTATGTCTGGTTACATTGAAATTAATAATATATAATATATATTCAAGCTATTACAAAAAATATTTTGATATAAATAACATATCTCATTTAGACATATTAAAAAAATACCCCAAAGTCTAGCCTGGAGTTAAATTATGTATTAAGCGCAATTACCAAGCAACTTGAGATTAGTGATGAAAAATGAGACATAATAAACGCAGAATTAGAAGTATTTTATAGAATGGGGGCGACAAACGAGCACACAGTCCACCTGTTGGTAAGTGGATGTTGTGACCCGTAGTTGTAATCAAAACGCAGATGCGTTGTTCCCACCTGATGACTTAGATGGAATGCCTCATATCCAGTAATAAGGGTCTCTGGTTTTCTACACACACCATACGAAACACTGCACTTATTTAACGCTGGTATTTTGTGAAAGCGTGGTCTTACCCTAGTCGAGCCGACCCATTTGTGCTACAACCATAATATAGCTGCAGCGTGGATCTACCACGTAAAAAAATAGAAATAGAAATCGAATAGACTAGCAATCAATGTGCGTAATTGTGGCCGATTTCTGCGTAGTAAATGCCGAACCACACGAGGCCAGTTTACACGTGGTCGCTTTCGCTACGAAATGTTCTATTTTCGTGGGCGTGAGTACGTTGCGGGATCTATTGAGAGCTTTGACTACTCATGCACTTTCCATTAGATAGTGTTTGTTCTAGGTAATAGAAACCATGATATTGTATAGTTACAGTAACAGAAACTAAACTAGGTACGTTCATAATTCAGAATATCAAAAATGTTAATCAAAAATATATAATTGGTTACTACTTTGTAGTACGCACACATACGCAAGCATTTCAAGGAGAAACGTTATCATCCTCATGATTACAGTCCTGCACAAATCCATTGCTGAATATATGCCTCCCCCAAAAATGCCACACAATACTGTCCTCAGCAACCTAAATCCATCAACTTCCCTCATTTCTTACCAAGTCGCCATACACTTTGCTCATCGGTATGAGGCTATCACTCAAATACCTTTCTTCCCCATCGTTTTTGCACTTTATTTGAGCTCTATGGAACTTCAGTTTACTGATCCGATCGGCCATGTCCATTACTCTTATTCTATGTTTGAAATGGGCATATTAGGTTATTATTAAGACGCTAATCCTTATAATAACAACTTAGTAGTTAAAAAACTACGGTTTCCAACTCGCCTGCCAATCGTGGCAACTATATCACTGCCCCTATATATAAAAGGAACGTTTTAAATAGAATATAACACGAAAAAAAAAACCACATCACAAAACTTTTATTTGCCAAAGACAAAACGAAAACAACATTTACAGATAATACGGAGGAGCACTTTTGTCTTCCGTCTGATAAATTCGATGTTTCCAAGACAACAAGCGACTCCCGTGGGACCACCTCAGCTATCCGGCACGAGGTAAATTTGTGATCGCCTCTATCGATTCTGATGTTATTAAGGAATAGCCTAACCCGTCTATTTTGCGGGTGGACTAGGAATTAAAAGAAATATAATTCTGCGAAAATGGAAAATCAAGTGGAGCAGCAAGTAGCACGTAAAAGAGTACAATCGAGACATAATTTACATGTGCTAAAATATTATAGTCTATGATACTGTTGCTGTAATATTCCGCTGGTCATTATTATAGCACTATTTCTTAACTGTAATCAAAAATCAATACCATTAGCGAATGATAACAGTTCTTTTTATTTTTTGATTGTTAACACAATTTTGTTTCAGTTGTTTAACTTTTTTGTAACACAACGCATGCTATGATTGCTTATAATTACAAGAGCAGTTAATTATTTAAAATTTATAATATATATTGTTATGTATATCCAAATAAATAAATAAAAAAAACTACATATTATTTCACAATTTTATTCGTCGCACGACTGTATGGGAATGAAAAAATTACGGTCCGTACACACAACAGTAATTTTCCGTGTATTACTCGGATAATTCCAGTGCGTCCCACTATATTTGTACTAACGGGGCTAAATGTGGAATCGAGCTGCATCTCCAATGTGCATGGGAACGCGCACCGCTGTTTATTGCATGCCTGGTCGTGGACGGCAGTTTAATACTCACAAGGGATTTAATTACATAGATAATGGCCATTACGTATTATAGAGAATTTGCATTCCTACTCACTCAGCTGTTTCGACGTCGACAGCGTGGAACGCAATTCGATTCTCGTTTAGGTTCACGGTCAGGCTCCTATTATTGTAATCACGAGGGAATGGGTGCGCATGAATCTCTCGAGGCCTAGCTGTACTCTTTACCTTGTCACGACTCGCGAAACCCCGCACCCAGTATGTAATTATAAACGCATTACCGTAAGAGCACCGCGGTACACTGGAAGTCGTCTGGAACGAGTTTCTTTTCTGAATAAAATACTGCTTATGTTTCCGCGCGTGCTCTAAAATATTCCAACGCGATCCTTTTTAATCTCTAAACGAATTTCCTGCGAAATATAAGAGGAGCAACCTTAAACAACAATTTACGAAATAGCCTACTTATCTTAAACTGCTTTGCATTCAAAAAATGTAGACGTCATGGTTGGAAATAGAAAATTTTTATACTCAAAACTCAATATCTATACGTATCTTGAGAATGATACAACTGGAAGCAAAAAGAAATATCTTGAAGCGATCGACAACGGACTAAAGTATAAAGAAATCATAGATGTCTCACAAATAAATTGTTTGATATGCTGACTCGGGCGACGCAACAAAAGGGGAATAAAATCGAATCCAAGCAAAGAAATTGTTGCCATCAATGGGAATCGTTCCACTGCAAAACAATTACTTTAATGACGGCATTACATGAAAGGGCGGGGGTCGGTATTATTGCCGACAATTCATCACTTACCTCCATTCATTCTTTAGACGATTGACAACTGAATTGTAGCGGCTAGGTAAAGAGAAATTTAATTTATTGTTAATTACAGACTAAAAGATTAGACCGGGTGATCAAATTAACAAGTGTTCACAATGGAATTATTCCCTTGTAAAGAGTTTCTCATTAAAGTTGGAAATTAGTTGTTTGATTCTTTAGGGTTCCAAACAGATGGCCGCGCCTGTCTTTGAATTCAAGTTAATTCAAACTTTCGGCTGCTAGATCAAAGGTATTAAGTTTGGGTTCGCACTCGCGCAAAAGGCCTCTTTCTTTCATTTCCTTAGCAAAGAGGATGTCGGAACTTTTCTTATTCTGAAACCGGTATGTTCGGGAAATGAGTTGTATTACAGAGTCAATAGGCTCGCGTGAACGGAACAGTCCATGAGATACTTGTAGAGTCGATCTCGTTAAGACTTCGATTTGGCGCGAGGGGAATTTCAAACTAGGTAATCACATTTTGTTTCTTTTAATTCAACACGAGAAAATACTTCAAAAACTTGAATTACAATAAAATTTATGCATAATTATGATTACTAAATTAAATTAAAAAAAATTACAAGTATGTAAACACAGATTTTATAATTAATCATAGCAAATCATTAATATCGATTACAGTCAATGGCGTGACTGGAGTCAGGAAACGTGAAGGTGAAACCCCGATATATTTTACTATTTAAGAAGCACATAGAATTGTTATACTATGTATACACTTGAAAACTTTTGCTAGAATCCGATTTAAATTCTTTATGCTTGAATGCACGCTATGCCCTAGGGATGTTGGTGTCCAAATTTCTACTTGGAATATCAAGTATCAATGTTGGACGGTGTGGCGTGTTGTCAGATGCATCCAATCAATATGTTAGAAACGTATACAGATGCGAAATGGGCGAATGTAAGCCCGTAACAACACTTTGCTGCGAATATTTTTATGCGGGAATGGACAGTGGTAATGTTTTGTACCTTGTAAATGTTAAATTTATAGCTCATATGCACTTAATAAAAAACTACGTACGGACTCATTATAACAAGTCGAGTGTCTGAAATGCGAGTGTGTTTTACGTGCATTTTATTAGCGGATTCATTTTTTAATTGCTCGTTATTTCATGGATCATTACGTATATTGTTAATGTATCCTTTTTTACTAGTAATGCAACAGTAATTGGCGATAATACAATACTAAATTATTAGTAAAATCCGTGAGTGGGCACTACCTATTAGTATATCATACTGGCTAGTACATTTTATTGATTAGTAGCAACAATTAATAGAATTAATTAATAGTTAGATACTAAGTTACTTAGCGGTCAGCCAACGCAGTCTACTTCACCTAAGGTGGTGTGTATCCTAGTGTAGTGGTGTTGGGAGTATTGATACTATGATTAGTGGTGACTGAGAAAGTGTGCGTGCACTATCCTCGTCATCATTGAGAGAGAGTGGGAGGTGAGAAATAATATTATTTTATTTTATAACGCGAATCTTTTTAGTAGCTATAAATCAATCAAACGACAATGTTGCTTACCAATTTGATGACACGATATTATTACCTAGTGTAACTTCCCATCTGATCTTAAGTGGTGACGTCGGCATATATGGTAAAGAGTTAAGATAAGAAGTTTAACAAAATCCCATTTATTCTAAACTTGAAGACAAATGCTGGCGAATCATTCCACTTTTAGCTGTATGCATTACCATATCCGCCATCAAAACGCTGAAGACTTGTCGGAGGTCTAGTTGTCCAATGGTAGAAAGGAGGAATTAATTCACGTTATTTCTGTGTACACTTCCATAGAATCCGAGATGTTGACTATTATGCGATTTTTCATGAGACAGACAAGAGAGGTTTTAACCACGTTTAAGGTAATAAGGTTTAAATAAGTTACTTAGCATGCTCCTGTACTGAATCCAATGCTACAAGGTCAAAATGCCAAACTTCTTAAATATTTAATAAATTTTGTGATAATCGTATATTGAAAACATATTACTGAAGCAAATTTTTCCTTAATTAGTTACTGCCATCTAGTTACTAATATATATATAATACACTTAGACTAATATATCGTCCAAGTTCAAGTGCTACCGATTCTCACATGTCGTTTATAATACGGTTAAATTCGAGTTAGTACATCTCTTAATTATAAAATGAATATCGATCGATCACAATAATATGTTTGTGTTGTAAATATCTTCAACTGGTGGTCATTTAAGTTGCATTTTGTGATAGCATTGCTTAATTTGATTGAAATAACAATTGTAATCTATTATAGGTTAAATTGGTTTATTCACAACGATTGTTTAGTCGAGCCATATTTATACTTTCAGCTATAAAACCATATATTTATTCAAAACAATACAATAGAAATTATCGATCGTACTTACTGAATAGACGATCATAAAAATCCCGCAAAATAAAGGCTATATCTAGACATGAAACAACTTAAGCACGAAATAATGTTTGTCGGGATGCTTGAACACATATCACACGCTTTGCGAATTCCATATCGATAGCCAACAAACACGAATACAAAAGCATGTATTCTTAACACTATTAGTGCAAATTCCCCAGAGACAACTCAGAGCGGAATGCATTCAAAGACTGGAGGACAATGTTTGTGCAACGAAACGTCCCGGCCAATCCCTGCGGAGTCGGCGACAGAGCAAATATTGGCACTGTATTACCGGGTACAACTGTAACGAGTCACTTTTGAGCTGGCACCGAACTTACATTGCGTTTAGCCTTTCCTTTTTTCCCCATTTCCTCATTCCCATTTACTGGAACGCCATCTGTAATTGTTTACGCTGCCGCAAACTCCGCTTTTTGATTTAGTATCTCGTATTTGGAGCTTTTAAAACAGTTAATGCTGTACTTTCTTTTTAATTTGTAGTAAAGTGTTTTATCTCTTACCTTTTGCTGATGAATAGATTAAAAAGATATTTCTCAACGAGTTACATTTTTACTATAAATAATGAATTCGTTATTTAGATTTATTTCTCACACCGATTAATGGCACTAATTATTTAATGTTAGAGGTTTTATTTAAAGACACAAAATGCACATACATTATAATATAAATTGACTGATATCAGCCAGGTTTCACACTTGGCAAAGAATTCCAAAATTAATTTTAAATCAGCCGAAAGCCCGATAGATATTAATGATTTCGAAGAGATGTAGATCCGATAAAAGAATCGATAAAATACAATTATCTACTTCACAGGTAAAATTTCACCGCAGTTGTTAGTATAATTTAATAATAATTTACCAGGTATTTCCGTTTCTTGTCTGGGAAAAACAATTTTACGACGAAATATTTACATTTCAATACAGTCTGATATAAATTCTGCTGTCGGGTGGTCTTCCGTGCTCTATTTGCAAATTTATCTTTCATCGAAAGGGGCACTAAAAAAAGTTTTTGTCGCGACGACGCCATATTTCTCCCGGCTTTCTTCATAAATCGTCAGCATGAACTGATCTACATAACTCGGAGCGCAGTATTCAGGAATTTCGCATTATCTTTTTTAAGCCTTATCCCGGTTTAAAATCGTTTCGAGGTCGAGATATACACACGTGAGTTATTTCCTTTAAAGGAGCAAAGATTAATTTTGTCAACTTTAGTCAGTTTTTCAAGTAAGTATAATTTTTTTTAAATTGTGCAAGCATCTATGCAGGTCTAGAAAGACCAGTATCACTGCGACCTGTAAGATCTATTGTGATCGCTGCTATAGCTATAGTTCACTGCTAAGCCTATTATTCATTATATCTTCAATTAATTGAGGGAGTTGCTTAGCTGTAAACAATTTCACTTCTTCTTGGCTAAGTATCTAGTTTCCCAGATGAGTGTTACGTTTGCGCATTAAGCATCCACAATCAGTTAGGATATGCAGTGGTGTTTCATCTGTTAATGAAATCTTTGACATGTGCGTTTTACACAACAGTGTCCAGCCAGGGCTAAAATTATCATAGTAATTGTAAAGTTAAGTCAATATACAAGCCAGTGCTAAGGAAGCAGAAAGTATAACATTCACTAGCGGAAATTTTATAAAATTCTTATTCAGACAAATAAAACCCACAATGAAAAGCAATTAAGCAAGTCAAAATAGTAAGCACTACTTCAACGGTGCCATCAAGTGTTCAAGACTTTCAAACACGCTTTATTGAAGCAAGGAAGATATCAAGCAACTTTAAGGATATTTAAAGACGCCTTAATACCCTTTTGTCATTAGCCTACGTTTATGAACCGGGTCTCACTCAAACATTTTCTTAATTAAGTGGGAACAATCCGGTGTTTCTAATCAAAAAGGTTGTTTGAATTAATTGTAAATATTTAATAGTAGCTCGCTCGTTAAAGCTATCATAAAACAGGAGTCCCAGACATCAATTAAGAGGAGAATTTGAATGTTCTCAGCTCGTGAATATGTAATTATAACCGAAAAGCTAAGGATCGTTTGCGTTATTGAAAATCGAGTTTCACATCTAAATCGGGCTTCGTTTAGGTATACAGCTTTGATTGCGGCGATATACATAGTAGTACATTGTGTTGTACCTATTCATTAGTACAGAAATTTAATTTCCAGATAAGTTCAAAAGTAAAATGCGTATTGCCAATGTAAAATTACAATATAGGCCTGTTTAATTTTGAGTATCGTTTTGAAATAAATGTGTCATAAAATACTACTGTTACAGCTTATAACTGCAAATACATTTTTTAACTCTGTACTGTATAAACATACTGGCCGAGAAGAAACTATACGCTAAAAAATACGTAAAAAAAAAGAAGAAAACAAAAAAGGAACGACGGACGCTATTCGATTGCCTGCATACCTACTTCATCATATCGTTTTTAAATAACACAAACAAAACACTAAACGTAAAATCTTATAAATACGATGTCATTAGATATTATAACACCATCGATTCGATTTTTAAGTTTTATTGAAGTCCTAAAAACTATAATAACATCCAACTCTTACTAGATCTTTAATAATTTGCGTGACCATCGCTCATGTTATGTCAGTCTGACATCACTATAATTTACCCGTAACTTGAAAAACACTAAAATTGGATTTAACAAAAACTATAGTCGTATTCTCCAGACTGATACGTAACGTGGGAACTAGTCTACGTTGGATATCCGAAAAGGATTGCCGATTTTACTGATCCAACTACCAGATTTATAGAATATTATTACTTTGTGATATGTTGGCAACACGAACTTGCCGCATTAAAAGGAGTAGTCCATAGTCTAATTTGAAACGCCCCAGGCATGATCTTGAAAGCCGATCGAGTGTTATTCGTGTGAGAAGTTCAAGGTCGAACAATTGTTTTAAACTAATGCACATATCAGCTTCCTTCTACCGGGAGCTGATGTCATTGTTGAAACAGAATTGTTCGATTTTTTTTGTTTTATGCAATTTTTGTAAACGTTCATTGTTTACCAATGGAATTTCAAACGGCTATTTTGTTTAACGACAGCTGCAAGCTACAGTTGCCTGATACTGGCTGTAAACGACAAATAGCTTCAAGTAGTCGAGCACTGGTTAATAATAAGTAAAAAAAAATGGAGAAAGTTCTTACTCTTTATGTATCTATATAGTATATTGTGGCAGGAGCATTTAACGTGGTGGAGCCACTTTGCTGAATATTATGACTTCAGAATGAATGAGTCTGCTCGACCAGAAAAAGACCACGCTCTCACAGAATAGCAGCGTAAATTAGCAGGATAATGCTGCTGTTGTTTGTTGAAATTGAGACATCTTAATCTTTAGGGGTAATAATGCTTCTGCACTTTGATTCTTCATCGAAGATAGAGATATCTTTGGGCCACAGCATCAGATTGGCTATATGCTCGTTTGTCACTCTTATTTCGATTAAAAGAAAGCATTATGGTGTTAATTATAGTGTAGTTATAACTCTATCATAAATATGAAAATGGGGTTCAACCATTTAATCCAACTCCATTTATTTGGATTATATATTATAAAGACTTAAATAGCCCTACGGACTAGTAAGCTGAAGTAACATTAAGTCAACTATATAGCTCGAAGAACCAACCACGGATCGGGGCAGAACGGTTTTCGAGTAGAAGTCGCGGACCGGAAAACCAAGTATAGGTGGGGTGGCCCCCGCAATATCTAGAGATGAACTGGTAAGAGATACAGGAATTCGATAGATGCAGGTGGATCTGTATCGTTTTGTGGCATACCTTTGGGAGTTCTTAATTCAACTAAAGACTTGTGATGGGCTTAAGATGCAATTATCTACCTTTATATATTTTACTTTTCCATCTTGCGATAACACTACAATAAAATTGTATCAATGTAAATAAAAACTGTAGTTTAACAAAAAAAATAGAGAATGCTTACGTTCACGTACCTCGTTAAGAACGAAATCGTACGTCGTTCTTATCTCAAGGCAATATCGTCCGCGATGTACTTTTAAGCGGCGCGAAATCAATTTTTATTACCCGACTTCCTAAAAGGATGCTCTCAATTTTGTTTTTATGCCTGCTCGATCATAACTTTTAAATAGCGCCCGTTTTCGATGAGCATTTTATATCTTTCGGAGGAAGTTCCCATAGCTTCACCGTTATTTTGCAAACGAGCATCGATGTGTACTAACAAATATTAATGAAGACATTAAAAAATTATTCAACTTTGAAACTCGATACAGGAAAGCAAATATGTGTTCGCAAAACGAGCTGTCTGGATTATTTAATTAATATCTTGCATTAAAGTTTGGGGCACACTAAATGCGTGCGCTTGACGCGTGCAGTATGTGCAGCATCCACACGGCCGGGGTGTGGGTTAGTTTGTCCCTTTAGCTTTTAAAAAGTTGGAAAGGTTTTAGGACAAAAAAGGTTAAAAGCAATTTTAATATTCAAGTATTTTTCAAGTAATTCGTTAAGGTTTCCAATGATGACAAATTTTATTTACATAATTCCTAAACGTTAGTTTGTGTTATTATTTCTTAAACATAACGTTCTTGGTAAAAAGTAGAAGATAAAATTGCATATACAAATATCGTTAGGTGTTTATCTATCTATAATGATTATTAAATCACTCGCCCTCATTAGTTTAACTAGGTAATAAAATGGTTGTTAATACTATGACAGCGTTAGGCGTCGTATGTAAAGACGACTTTAATGGTAGATTTCCGGTCACCGATATCAATATAGTAAATATCTCAATTTTCTAACCTCCGGATACAGTTATCTGAGTTGAAAACGGCAGGTACTAGTACTGCTTGCATGCTTAAATAAAGCAAAGCGAGAGAGGGGCGGTTGCGTTTCGAACGGGGATCCCGGGACCCCTTATATACGCTGATATGTACCACCGTCGAGTTTTAGCCGGGAGGAGGCCGGCGTTTCTGCCTTGCAGCCGAAGGTAATCCATGAGGATTTCCTCACGATGAAAATAGTATTAGTATTCTTATTCTCATTATGAAAAAGAAACGCTAAAAAGCAACTAGAAGTAAAAATGACACGTTTCTAAATAAAAATATGTTAGAAATAAGCATATCTTATGCAAATAAAAAATTCTAACGCTTATATGTATAAAGGACAAATTATAAATGTAAGAAAGACAAATTAATGATAGTTATATAATGAGAAAAGGACGGTACAAGAATTTCTTATGCTTCAAGATGTCGCCTATATTATTCTTAATACGCTAAAAGGAGATGCCAAGAATTAATTGCGATATGATATAGGCAATTTCGTCTCATCAGGATTCGATGTTTCATTATTAAATCTTTTTATATTATTTCAAAATTGACGACTTTCTGTTTCCTGATTCCCACTTGGAACAATAGTTTGTATGTCCTACAAATAATTGTTCCGGGTATATGTATTTCCATGATGTAAAGCGCCTCCACGATACAAGAGAAAAACCTAGTATGGAGGTTACGATTTTTTGTTTTAAGAAAGATTAATGGTCTTGAAACATAAAGGAACAGAAAAAATATTGAGGATAATAATGTTTATAAAATTCATAATCGCATACTAACCCAGCACGGCGGGCATGGTAATCGCTCCAGTCTCCTTTGATAAATTGGGATTTTTATTCAAAGTGAAATTACGCTCGACCTAATCCTCCCAACAAAAACTCTGTAGAGTTGCTCTTCCATTACGAAATTTCAGTAATCCTCTCGTTCCAACAGGTAGGTTAATCTCTTAGAAACAATATTGTCTCTAGGTTACTTTATTTATTTTTCTTTCTCAATTGAATCAATTAGGGACATGTATGTCGATGGTTTATTTTGGGCCGTGCCGTGTGGGTCGTGGAAAATAGAGAACCTTTTGATGTGACGCCATTTGCTGCTAATTGGTACGTCGAGATTCGAACAGCTTCGTTTTTTTTTAATTGGTCTCTATTTGAGTCTCAGAAGAATAAATAAATAGATTACGTTTTTACTTTTCTAATTAATATTTATTTGCAAAAAAAAAGTGTTTACAAAAACAATATAGTTTTGGTATAAACAAAAACTCATTTAAATTTTTACGTACACCATTGATTTGAAATTAAAAAAAAGTCATGCGAAAAAACGTAATAAGCACTTCATCGTGATATAGATATCACCCATATCGATTGCCAAAAAAAACTAAAGAAGCCTAACTTACTTCAATTATAAGACTGAATACTTTCAGACGCAATCTCGAGTTTAAACTTAAACTTCTCAATGATAAAATTTTGTGTAGACTCAAATTTAGACATTGTGGAGTTTGAGATAAAACTACAGATTGTTTATGAATACCAGTCTTAGGAGTTTTAAGATATTATTACTCGCAGATAGTAGTTTAATTAATTCAACGTATTAACAATCATAATATATATAACAAAAACGTAATTATATTCCATGCTCTTTTAAAATAGAATTTCGACAAAACCTTCGTGAAGGGGAAATTCAAGGCGAGTGATTAATTTTACTGGCATCCAAGTTGACGTTCGTTCCTGGAGTCACGCTACTCGCGATGTAAAAATCATCCAAATGCCTCGGCTGATGTTGTAATGTTTTTTTTAAATAAAAAAATACTAACAAATTAAAAATTAAAAAAAAACGAAACAAATGAGAGTTAATGATCTTAAAAGGCTGATTCTCAAGTGACATTGAAACCAAAAAGACTAAATCAAAATCGGTTTATTCCTCTGCGCGCTACGATGCTACAGTCAGATACACAATTACACAGATATACACGTTTAACTTATAATACTTACCCCTCTGTTTGCGTCGGGAGTTAAAATAATGACTGCACGGCAGTAAGATAATTCACAACCTCATATTATACAGAGGGAAATGAATCAATAGAAGGACAGCAGAATTTTTCTGACAACAGCTGAAAATATTTTTATATAATAAGTTGACAAATTAGCACATAGTCCATCTGATGGTAAGTGGATGCTGTGGTCCATAGATACCTACATCTATCCTCAATAAATAATCAAAAGTGATGATGAATCAGATGCGTCGTTACCCCTGATGACAAAGATGTAATGCCTCGTTTTCATTAAATAGGGTCTCTGGTTCTCTACACTCACCATACGAAACACAGTAGCATTAAGCTGCTACTTTACGCTGGTATTCTGCGAGGGCGCGATCCTTCCCCAGTCGGCTCTACCATATATAATAAACTGCGGTTGCCAACCCGCCTGCCAAGCGTGACAACTATGGCAAAATCTCCCTATGAGTCAATTTATGGGGGAGGCAAGCGGACTTTTGATAGGCTGTAATGATTTATTGATTGATATAAAATCTGAAATTAGGCTAACAATGTAAAGATCTTAAACTGAGATTGTTTAAACAAGTACGCGCTTAATGCACCGCGGTAGCTTAGTAGCTGAGTTCCCGCTGTAAATCCAAAGTATGCAAGCAACCCGGGTTCGATCCCCGCCGACACCGATAAAATTGTTAATAGCAATTTTTTAAGTGCTGTTTTACCACGTGGTCGGTGGTTAAATAACACGCAGTGAGAAAACCCGCATGTAAAAGGAATCAAATATCTCGAATACTACATAAACTTAGGAATTAGAGAAGGCCCAGTAGTTGAACGTAGACTGTACCTTACTTCAATTTATATTAAGGTTTAAATATTAATATAAAATCATAACTTGTTTTAAGTTAATTTGAAAGTAGATCCAAATCTTAGTTTACTAAAACGTGGAGCACGTGCTAACCTCATTTTCTTAATCACTTACAACTGTATTATAATCTGTTTATTTAAATTTAAACTTGTTTCAGTATAAATTTTAAGAGCCTATTTAATTTATCCACGCTAGTGTTTCTGACAAGTCAAGGATTTCGAGTGCGGTACCTAGGACTCAAGTGCTGTCTGGTCTCTCGTCTGAGCTCTAAAGGTTTGCAATATCCCCTATCTATTGCTGCAAAAGGGCATTAAATTGGAGCCAACGAGTTTATTACACAAATGTTTACACCTACATACATATTTCTTATAAACTTAGGTTTTACGAAACTAGCATTTATATATGCACTCATATACATATTATACGTTTTAAATATTATAAGTTATAATTGTAACAGAAGGACATATAGACATATTTTTCTATTCACGTCTATGCTATTTACGTGGTAGAGCCATGCTGCAGCTATATTAATAGTATAGTTGTAGCACGAATGGGTCGGCTCGACCGGGGAAGGACCACGCTCTCACAGAATACCAGCGTAAAATAGCAGCTTAACGCTGCTGTGTTTCGTATGGTGAGTGTAGAGAACCGGAGACGTTTTTTTACTGGAACCGAGGCATTCCATCTTAGTCCTAACGGCTGACAACGCATCTGCATTTAAATTCGCAAACGAAGATAGATGTAGATGTCTATGGGCCACAGCAACCACTTACCATCAGGTGGACTGTGTGCTCGTTTGTCACCCTTATTTTATAAAAAAAGCCACCTTCTGAAGTTATTAAATTTGTTCCTCTCCTTTTATAATAAATATACAAGAGATTTAAAAAAACGATGTCCACGTTATAATATTTAGATGAAACTATTTAAGGACAAAAATAATGAGTAACACCACGTCATCTAAGTTAAACTTAAATGAGTAGACCTACGTACGCCGCACGCGTAATTTTGTATTACCCCCATTCTGTTGAGCACTACTGTTTCCTTTAAAACATCTTGTAAACGTCAGTATGGGGAATCAATATAATTATTAAGGGCTTAATGAAAACGAGCCGTGTAGTGGCGACGTGGCGACGTTAAATAATCTACTACCCAATATCATCTCGTGAGTGTCGTAAGAAACAACATAGGTAAATGAAACAGGCGATAGGCAGCAGCATGTTCCTGATAACAACCCACCTGCCAAGTCTTGAAACTATGACAAATACCCTTAGGGGTGTTGAGGGTAATAAAAAGATATAACCAAACTGTTTATTAAGTTAAATTATATTTAAACTCTACAGCAAGCTCGAATAATTAAAAATTAAAAATTTTGTACAACCGACTTCAATGTAAATTATTAAGAATAACTCAAAAACTATTGGTCAGACCTTGATCAAATTTATACGGGACCACATGTGAGGCATCAGCTTTCAAACAAAAAAAGAATTATCGAAATCGGTTCACCCAGTAAAAAGTTAAGAGGTAACACACATAAAAAAAAACATACAGTCGAATTGAATACCTCCTCCTGTTGAAGTCGGTAGAAAATAACTCGCACCTAGAAAATTTGTTTAGCCCTGCCCGAGGATAACTAATAAGAGGCTTGGTTTATTTTATTTTCGATGATACTATTTACTCTGAGTCTTTAGTGATAACATTCTTTAGAGGGTTTTTTTTTTAAAGAGATACTCGTAAAAATGTTTAAGTTGACGTTATCTTACGAAAATAAACTATTTTCTAACGATCGATATGCAAACTAATAATACTGTCTGTATATTAGTATCCGAATGTCTCACTGACAAGTGGAATCGAGAAACAAATGCCGATCCCTCGCCTAATTTCCCGCCGAAAATTTCTAGCCCTCGAGGGAGCAAAATTAGATGTTTGCTTCTACCCCGCATTGCAATGGCTTTTAGAGGGAGAGATGGTATACATTAGAGAATTATGTTTACTTTTGTTATTGATTACGCTAAATTGTTACATTATGTGATTCGTGTAAACACTTTTAGATTAGAACTTAATCATTCTAAGGTTTTTACGACATTAATAAACTAACGTTAGTCCACGATTCTATCTAATTTAAAGTGATAAATCTATGTGAATGTTATCTAGAAACTGTATAATATACGTTCTTTCTCTGTGGAGTGTCAAAACATATTATTTTATATTTATTTTACATTATAAATAAACTACTGCGATACATAATTCTTATAATTTTCTTAATAACATCAATTATAAATATACAGCCAGCCATATTTTTATAAAACCGTAATAGTTCAGCGGTTAAGCAGTCACCGTAAATTTCGGAGTACGTGAGCAACCGGGGTTCGATCACCGCTGGCTTCACAAGAATTTTAAGTATTGATGGTGAAGAAACACGTGGTGAAGAAATCTACATGTCTGAGAAATCAAATATTTCAAGGAATTTCAAGTCTACCAACACCGCACTGAAGCGACGGACTGATTGTTTCATAACTCTCTCAAAAACGACTTGTCCTCTCAGTGGGTCGCATATATGCTGTCTTTTTTATTATTTTCATTTATTCATCATCTTAAATCTTAATTTTAATATATTCCAAATGTACGAAATAAAAAACTTCCACCGCCTTTCAGAGTTTCCCTTTTACATCGCTATCGTCTAATAACTTTCCCGGACTAACTTCATTAAATACATAAAAAGTCAAGTTGGAAAGAGTTTTTTTCAACGACTCAATAAGCGGCTAATTGCATGACAGAAGCTGTCTACGCGTTAACCTTGAAAATGGACTATTGAAGTCGCAAGTGAGTATCGAAGCTTCTTAGAGAAGGAAAACTTAGAACACCGAAAGTTTCCTACGGATACGATAAAGAACGAAACTACTATATTTATTAAAGGTTGATATGTCGTACGGCAGTTAATAAAGTCTCAAAGAAGAAAAAATATTCTGTTAAACTATAATACAATTTGAAACATACTATATTATGACGTTTTTTTTGCCATATTACACTACATTTTATAGTCAATTGTTTAAAAATAATATACTTATCATAATATTCTTTATGTATTTCTCATTTTATATTTGCATTACTAATAGTTTCCGCACGTGAACATTATCTAATATAAGTGCCGTTTGTATTTTAAAGTAGTAACTTTGCCCTTGTATCTACATCAGTCTTAAACTTGTAAAAAGAAGTAACCTTAAAGGACATCACGGGAATGGCTCATCGCCAAATTCTAGATTTTGGTAGTAATAAAAACAAGAAAACACAAGTTGTAACAAGTTTTTGCAATAAACATAACAAGTGAAGCCATCTAAAATGGTGCTCAAGCCTTAAGATATCTAGATCCCAGCATTGAACTTGATATTGAATAACTATCGTCAAGAATTATTTCGCATGTATCAGAATGTGTAACGCACAACAAGTTCTAAGGCAGAGAAGTTGCGACAGCTAGCAACTTTACTCGCTTTATATACAGTGGGTGTGCTACAGCGTACAGAACCGGGTCTCAGCTCGCAGGCGGAACCGGTTTCAATTGAACGAAATAAAAGTAAGCTCTAAAGGTCATTGCCGATAGAGTACACCGATCGACTTCGCTTGGCTTCGGTTTCGAACGGAGAAAAGAATTAATCTAACGAGTCTAAATAGATTGAATTAAGATTAACATCATAAGTTATTAAAACTATAAGGTTTTTTTTATTTCACACAGGTATAGGTACATGAATATTTAAACCCATACAGAAACTATAAATATATTTTTAATAACGTGAAACTTCACGATCCAAAAATTTCAGGACTACAGAATAAGAATAACGATTGAGATATGTAGACATAAATTAGAATTACAGAGACACTTGACATTAAATCTGTGCTTAATAATTTTGAAAACAGATTTCAAAGCAGTACTTCAAGCTATTTTACATTTATGTTTTAACTCTAGTATATTCAAGGTAAAGGCGATTGGACCTTCTCTAGCCTAGCTCGCTCACCGTTCCAATTCCCACTGCCACTTACCATCAAGTACGGTAGTCGTCGGACCTTGGAAATTACATGAAAAATCTAATTTAGTTGCTGCGACGACAAAACAGATTGAAACAATGAAGTTCTATAATATGTAAAATTGAAGTGTCAATATTTTAAATCTAAACCTAAGGATGGTTAAGCTATCGCAATTTTAAAGAATATAATATATTGTTTATATTGTTACACAATTTAACAATATTAGAATATATATACATAAGTACGTCACAAATAGCCATTTACAGCATAAAGACTACATGAACCTTTTCTTGGCAGATATCCAAATTCAAGTTTATTTTAATAGAAAAAGGATAAATGTTCGCAAATTTACTAAACTTGGAAGCGTGAATGCAAATGATTGCACGATTTTTATAACTGTAAATGTTAAGACATAGTTATTCACATAACATCTTTATTCCTCATAAAGAAAAATTGCGAGCTCTTGCAATGGCTCGCACAAGCAAATTAATTACGCTGTAAACCCAAGGAGATGATAACGAAGGGAGCCATAAAGAGAAATAAGTTGAAGTCGAGATAAATTCTGGATTCAAGTGAGAAGAAATTTCTTATTTGAAAGTGCCGTGAAGCGAGCGTCCTGCAGTTGGAGAGCCAGTCGTAAAGTTTATCGTTTTTGGTGTTCCGTGATGCTGAATTAAACAAAGAGGGACAATTTATTGGTCCGACACGGCCTCGTGTCACTAAATTTCCCGGAAAAACGGGAAGTACGAGACTACTTAAAGAGAGAGCACTGTTAAATTGAAGAATTCTAACTGGATAAAAACGTTTAAGGCACTTCAAAATTATATTTTAACAAAAATAAAGCTAAAATAAAACAAATTTCGGAATATAAAAAATTCCAAAAGATTATATCAGTAAAAAGTTGTACAAAACATCTCAAAATTCAACGGATTTTGTTCTGACCTCGAGTTATGATGAGCAATTCTACTTTAAATTCAAAACAACTCAATTTCATTGCTAAAGCGTGCAGTTTTTCAATCTTTAATAAAGTTACATAGAATTTCGAAAATAGACTTCGTTGTTTTAGAATTAATAAAATATCAAATACGATACAAATTCCACACAAGGTCTTTTTATATCATGGAAGTGATTATTGTATAAAATAATTTAATTTTAGCTAGTAATTTTAAATACTAATTACGCTTTGGAATTATAAACATCCCCCTAACTTTGAAATAAATTAAAGAGGTCATTCAAAAGAGAGTTACTTATAACAACGACGTGCTCCAATAATCAGAAAAACATTTCCATCGATTGAAGAAAAAACTATTCTTAACCAACTCAACATAAACATCGACAGTGTAAGTTTTATGCTCCTACGGCCTTTCATTACTTTCCAATCAAACTTGTACAATAAAGTTGCCACTTCTAGAAACACCAGCCAAGGCAACGTGTGGATCAAGGACGAAACAGTTTAGAAATGATTACCGGTAAACCTATCAGTTTTAAGAACTACAAAAAGTTACAAGATATATAGTTTAATATAACAGTGTGTCGGATATATGTACATATAGATTATTTTCTACATACTGACTACGTGGGGTCTTCGCTACAAATTAGTGGACATAAGTTTTTTATTTAAGTCGCAGCAAATATTTGCGAAACATAATTTGTAGGTTTTCATATTTGGATGTACTCGTATTATAATTGTTTTGTTCTATACAGAAATACATCTGTGCTTATGTCCTTTCTTAGCGATAAGCTTTGGGAAGGTTTGGACCATTGCATTGAGGCCCTCTGTGTTTGAACTTAAAATTGGATTATAATAGATCCTATCATCAAGCGTTATTGTACAGTGGACACATACGTCACTATATGACAATTCCTCAGTTAAAACCACTCCCCAAGTGTATGTTGTACATTAGGTTAATTTACGTAAGATACGTAAAAGTGGAAACGGGTACGACGAGTGTCGCAGTGTTTACCTAGAAACTTACGACGGCATAATATATTCTACGCAATTGATAACTTACTGCCAACTCAAAATAGATAAACAGCTATAGACTATAGATTAAAACAGACCGATAGTAATGATGATGATGATGATGAGTTGAAAAGTAATGCTAGATTTGACGTAATACATCTAAAGTGCATGTTCCTTAAAATAAACAATTACAAATCTTAATTAAACTTTAATATTTCTTCTATTAATGACAATATTGGGACATATTATCGTGTAGTGATAGTGTAAGAATATCCACAAACCTATATCATCCCGTGGTTGTCGTACCAGGCGACAGAGAGGAAAATCAGGAGATGGGCAGCAGTGACTTCCTACAACTAAAACTAAAAAACTGCGGTTGCCAACACGCTTGACAAAACAAAGTATGGCTAATATCCTCCCTACGAGGCAATCTATGGGGGAGGACCATGTTTAGCAGTGTACTTTTTAATGGGTTGTAACGGTAACGGTATTGACACATCGTAGTATTTTAAAATTAGTTGATTGTGTTAGTTGATATTTTATTTATATGGACAATATCACATATTTCATAAAACGAAAGCTCAGAGGCAAAATGCAAGCAAGCGATTCTTAGAGCTTAAGTATGAATTGAAGGATAATATATTAAGCGTTTATTTCTGTTGTTTTCGTTTGGAAGTTGCCCGTTCCGATTTTGCAGTACGCGTCAACGTAGCTCGAGCGAATTTATTGCTATTTGCAGTGCGGACTTTCTGTTTTCACATGTCACTGGTTGAATTTCGCAAGTTCAGACTTCGGTACAACGCTGTGAACGAGTTTGTGTTAAAGCTCCGTTGAAAGAGAAAATATATTTTTCTTTTAGCTGTTCCAACATGTCAAATAAAAGAGAATATCGCACGACCGTTTTCTATTCTTAAAACAAGAATTTTAGACAAATGATCGACCATTGAAACAAAAATTGTAAACGTTCAGGTAACATTTGTATATACAGAGAGGTAATTCTCTTGAGCAACAGTCGCCGTTCTCCAGCATAATGGTGCCATTAAAACGCCACCCACAAGTGTAGAGCAAATTGCATTTGCCGACATGGCCACGTATTTTACAATCAAACCTTGATTTGCGCCGAACTGCCAAGAGTGCATTAGGGTACATAAATTTGCTTACTTTAAACGATAAACCTGAACACGGAAAGGTTTTACAAGAAATTGATTTGATTGTGAAAGCACGTTAAGTAGTTGATATATTTTCTTTGTAAAGTCTACTCTTTATATTTAAAAATATCAAAAAGAGAAGTAGAAGAAAATGTGGTTACAGCTCATGAAAGAATGGCTACTAATATTTATTGCAATTATAAAAATAATACATAAATTATTTAACTATATTTTTAACTGAAATTCTGGATAATATTTCCTTAATTTGTATCGCAAGGAGCCTTTCGTGATTGGAAGTTGTAAGAGAATCAACCTAATAGTAGATAAGCACGAATAAAAAGCTAGCACTAGTTTTGCACAAAGCGCCTTTTTATTTCTAGGAAGTGCTTAAAGTAAATTAAAAAAAACGGGTGAAGCGAGTTTTTCAGTCCCAATCGTATAATCTAACAATCGGTTTGGAGAACGGACAATCACAATTTCAGTAATAAAACGAAACGGAGGCTCGGTGCAACCTTGGTAGAGTCAGTTGCCATACTCGCCATTTGGGTGCATGAAAAAACAACAAAAACTCGGGTCGACACAAGTTTACAGCTCGCTCACATTACGGATTATAATGATCCGTAAATTCCACCCTTCTTTTTTAACAAACGCAGTTTTTTTATCTATCTTTGTAACAACTTAGAACGCGAAACGGGAAATATTTCACAATCGCTATTGAATTGCAATTACATACAATCATAATTTTTTGTAGACTATCATCTCGTGACTTGGCAATAGTCTTAATTGTTGGGCCCATTGTGGTATAAACTGTTCTGGTATGCAATGATACAATACTAATTAATCACTTCCTAGTGTTGCAGGACCTCGTTTTAAAATTCCAAGCGATTGCAACGAGGAAAAGTTGAGAGTGATGTGGCGAAAATTCGGTTCGCTACCCTTAAAACAATATTACTGAATAATCCGCGTCAAAATCGGCGACGCGAATGACCCAAGATTATAATTTCCTAGTAGTGAAGGCGCATCACAAGAGCACGGAGTACGTATTAACGTAGCGAATACGAGAAAGGCCACTCACACACGCCAAGAGGATGACTAAAAATATTACGAGTTGACATTGAAATGTTAATGCACTCTCGGGGTACGCTGGCGCATTTTACGGATATTTTGCTCGATTCTCTGCACCGCAAATAAAATCGCATTTCGCTTTTTTATTTTATCGATTGTTTTGACTGCTATAGCTTCATTTGCGAGCGCTATCGCGTGATAGTGTATTTTATGCGATAATGCGAAAAAAAATTATATCGGGTGTCGTTGCTCCCATTGCGTTATGCTTCGACGTCATTTGTTGTCAGATTCTGTAGTTATTTATATTTCCTTCTTTTAGTTTTTTTTATTATAAAACTCACGGATAATTGCAGATTCTTTTCATTTTTATGGCCACTAAATTTGTTCCACTTCCGAGTTAACTTCTCTCAATAAATGCCGCTTCAAAGAATACACGTGTAATATAATTTTTGATTTTTACGTAGAATTATTGACGACGTGAGTTATTTTACATATTTTTAATACTTCAAAAGATTGTTGAAAGTCCTATCGGTTCATTGAAGTGACTTTGGATAGTTGTAGTGCGTGACCACTTTATCTAAACATCGTTTTGTCAAAAAGTGTTTATTCGATTATTTTAGGGTCTTCGAAATATTTTTAAATTATAATTTATTTTGTGTTTCAAAGTCATGATTCGGTTACAAGTTTAAAAAATATTTATAATATGATTCTCAACTTTTTTCGTTAAATTTATTTGTAATTTTTTCATACGATAATCTTGCAATATCCTCGTGGGATTTTCGTGTTACCCCAGGGCTTCAGTCCAGTCGATCGCATGCTACAACATCATTATTCCTCGTTAGTAACCCGTTTAGCGAATTGAATTTCTGACTTTGTAATAGCCACGTTGGCCAATAGATGTTTATTAAGATTATCTCAACGATAATGGGCCAACCCTTTTTAACAGTCTGCAATTATCAGTGTACCTACAGATTGAGGTTTTAATGAATTTAAATGTTTGAATACTTTGACGAATATTTGTAATTTTTTTTATTATTATCAAAGGAAAGGGAACTGTATATTTCGACTGTGTGTGTGCACTGTCGACACTGTTTAATTGCATTTTAAAAAGCATATTTTGCTACTTAAAAAAATATTTTTATAATAAATATTATTTTAAAAATGGGAATATAAATTAGGGAATATTCTTGCGTATTTTCAAATTTACTTTTACCTATTTATCTTTATCATTTAGGTATTAGATATACCTAACGCCATCGCTAAAAACTTGTTTACGAAACAACTCTAAAAATATTTTAAAGTGCGTCGTTTTCCCGATAAATCGTAGTACGGCGGAAAAATACTTTGGATTTGATATTGTGAAAACATTTTTCAACTAAATTTAAGCTTAAGTTTTAAAAAAGTTTTTGGCATTTGTTTTTTAACTTCTGGCGAAATTTTATAGGAATGTTGTATTTTTGACTAAGTTGCGAAATTCAAAGCAAGTTCTGGAGTTAATTCAATGAGGGCATGTCTTTACCGAACTTTTGAAAGAATACCACTTTTTCTCACTGTATCCTTCAGAGTTAATTATTAAAAGTTTGGGTCATATTTTGACATTTAATTAAATATTTAAAAAAACAGAAGAAAACTTTTAAAAGTTGTAACTGACTGACGATATTTACTCCTGACAGGTATTAAGTAAGTTCCTATTTTTTATTATTTAATTCTTGTATTTTGAAACTTTATTTACGGTTTATTATTTTTAAACGGTTATTAGTTATCAATTAAATTAAAATGCATTTATTTATTTTTTTAATTTTTACGAAGTATATTTACGTTTGATTATTTTTACTGTTTTTATTTTTATATTTTTTTTTATTATGGTCGATAAATGTCTAATTATTTAAATATCTACAAAGTCATTTTTTATTGTTTTATTTGGGTTTGATTAGATTTTTATTAGATTACATGGGATTGATTTTTCACACTTTTCAACTTACCTGAGTTGCGTCAGTGTACGGTGTGGAAGAGTTCTTGTCGACCAGTTGCGAACCAAACACCGGGACGCCGCTCGACGTAGGCGTCAAAGACCGCACTTCTGATACTTGCTGGGGCACCATTTTGCGTTAATCCAAATAAAAAATAAAAACCCCAGAAACTAAACACAAAACACAGTTCACGTATTGCACTTAACACTAGCGACTGACGTTCGCAAAAATTTTTAAGTTTTTTTTTTCAAGTTTATAAAAGTCCGAATGGGGAGATAAGCAGTAGCTTCTTGGAGCACCGAAGCCTCTCGGCGGGCGCGAAGCCGTCGACCTCCCAGTACCTGGACACTATCCTCAATGCCCGCTCTAGAACAAGTGATCTGTCGCTGTCTTCTTCGCCTGCGATCGGTCCAAAAGTCATAATTTCAGCGGGACGGGACCGCACGGTAAGCACAGCGGCGGTTGCATTAAAGGCGGCTACGTGCGCACTCCGCGATGACAGTTAATGTACTAACGCGGCGGCAACGTGCGGAGTGCTGTCAATATACCCGCTCAGCTGTTCGCCCCGCCCCCCGCACCGCGCACGCGCCCCTCGCTCCCCCCGCGTCTCACTTCACTCGCGCGCGTTCAGAAGACTTGAGCGCACGCCTGTAGCTGATCGTACGTCGTGATGGTTCGCACGCGCTCAACGTCTTGACGTTGACGACGCGACGACGTCTCGCATGATAAGTGCAGTGTAGACTTCCCGATGCCAAATGATCTTGTGCCACACATTATACTATGTTTTAATTTGCGTCAATAAATAAGTATTCTCCAATGATATACACAATATTATACAAGATATATGAATAAACTCAATTTATATCAATATTACTTATAAGTAAATATAACGCCATTTACATTAGTAATGAGAGAGGATACTAAGGTCCGAACGAATTTCGTTTTCGTTTTCGGCCATTATTTTGTATTTCTTTAGCCGTGCGCCGAAAACTAAAATACATAATCGTCTATTATTATAATGATTCAGTTTAGCGGGTCAAATTTATGCAGACAGGCGTAGTAATTTATTAGGAGACACGTTTTTATTTTTTTAAACTTTTATTAATTAAAAAGAATACAATTAAATTACATTAAGTTACAATTTTTTTTTGTACTTTATGTACTTAATCGCTATGAATTGTTACTTGTTTCAAAACACAAGTTGTTTCGTAGTTGATAAACTATACAATTGAACTACATACGAATAAGCGATTTAGATTTTATTTTTAAACAATAAATAATAATATTCATTAATATAATTAAAGTTATATAAGGTACGTGAGGATAATATGGTCACCTCAAGCTTTGTCGCCCTATAAAACCAGAACTAGCAGGAGGACAGAGACAAATAAACAATGTTGTGAACTGTAACTAATATGTTAAGAAAAAAAAATAGCAAACAAGCCTTGGTAATAATTAGGAACACTTGGAAAAAAAAACTAAAAAAAAACTAACTACTCTACTCAAATCTATACTAAAATCTATACTAAAATCGACTAAAATATTTACTTATATCAACTGTCAAAATGGCGTCGATAAAGCGGCGCCCTTTTGACCCTTTATTATTTGAATGACTGATGAAGAGCTATCGTATCACAAAGCCATCTATGCAAATAAGGCTGTAGTTTTTTAGTTATAAGAAAGTGACCATATTAACTGGATGACCATATTACCCTCACGTAGTATACTAATTTTTTAATACATTTGCTTTTAATTTTTTTTGGTTTTGGTTGACGGCCGAAATTGCAGATCATCGTACCGAATTTCGTATTTCTTTGGCCGCTAGAGATAATTCATTTTAATCGGACTCATAGAGGTTGCCTCAACATATCCGAAAAGTATCTTAATTAAAATGTGTACATAATTATTGTAGCTAATTGTTAAAGAACAATTTTTACTTAAGTTTTTAATTTGCGTTAAAATTAAAACAATTTTAACTATTGCGTAATATATTATGTATAATTTTTCTAAAGAAAAAACACCTATGCCAATCTTACGAATATGATTATCTAATTCTTTTGTTATATAAAAAAAACTTTATGGGAGTAAAGTTTTTTTTGTATAACAAAATTTCACTTTTCACTAGGAATTCTTCTGGTATTGTAGAGGCATTTTACATACATAAATTGCACATAGACAACATATTATTATTACGGTATTCAAACCTTCCGAACTATTCCAATAACAGAATTTAAAGTAGGTAAAACTGTCTTTTAATTGCCTATATTCAAAACTATTAAATTGCAACTAAAAAAAATAAAAATTTTTACGGCGCCAGGTGTTAAAATACCAATATCGTCGACGAACAGTAGCGTCGAAGGCAATCTTCCCTAAATAGGAAGGTAATTTAGGGTTTTAATTTTGTTGCGCGGAACCCTAATTATTTTTCTAAAATATAAGTAGCCTAAGTTACTCCTTATAATATGAGCTATTTACCAGTGAAAGTCCCGTCAAAATCGGTCCAGCCGTTTCGGAGATTAGCCGGAAATAACAGACAGACAGACAAAAATTTTAAAAATTGTGTTTTTGTTATAAGTACCGTATATACTTTCATATGCAATTAGTAAAAAGCTGTTATTTGGACATTACAAACAGACACTTCAATTTTATTTATTTGTATAGAGTATAGATGTTAAAAATTAATTAGCTAAGATGCGCGTATTAAAATAAAATGATGTGTCTTACCTAGTATGAAAAGCACCTCCTGCCCTCCCTCAATTGCGTGCACTAACCCCGTCATCACTTATCCCAGAACCACTACTCTCTACGCCACTACACTAGAAAAGACACACCACTGCCGCTAGTTATTACGACACGTGTTTCACCTCTAAACGAGACATGCTCAGGTCAAGTAGACTCTCCGGCGGCTGACCACTAAGACTTAGGTACCTCACTTAATTTTTAACATCTTTTATTTACACCTCAGGAACGGGAGGCATAATGCTATTTATTTATAAGAGTCGCTATTGCGATTTCACTGTTGTAAATAGAAGCGGTAAGTTGGTCTTGTTTCCGCTCCGGCGTTGCATTACGTCAATCGCAACGTAATAAGTCTAACAGTGTCACGCATATCAGCTGATGCTGATTTTTGTTTTCCACTCAATTTGGCATAGATGGATATGCATATCGTTATGGCTGTGGGTTCGATACATACCAAGATGACCACGCCTTATTTAACATATTTCCATGAACGCTTAACAATACTAGAAGTTGCCGAATGTGACGAAAAGGGTCAAACTCAGCATTTGGCGTGGCGAACCACAGTCGTTGTTTTTCAGTGTTGCTAGTTCCGACTAATTCGAAAAGAACAACTATCATAATAAGAGTCCTAATATCTTGTAGTCCATTGAGATTATAAAGTAAACAATAAAAGTAAGTAATTTTTAAATATAGAATTAGGGTAACAAACATGCACACAGTCCACCTGATGGTAAGTAGGTTATGTCATAGGCATCTAGATCTATCCTCGATTAAGAATGAAAATGCAGACGCGTTGTCACCCCTGAGGACTATGATGGAATGCCTTCGGTGCTCTACACTCACCATACGAAACACAGCAGCATTGAGCTGCTATTTTACGCTGGTATTCTGTGAGAGCGTGGTCCTTCCCCGGTTGAGCCGACCCATTCTGTTGCAACTGTGATATAGCCGCAGCGTGGCTCTAGCACGTGTAAAGAAACTTGCAGCATGGCTGTACCACGTGCCGCAAACTTTAAATAAATTGCAATAAACGCCTGACCTGACTGTCCTTTGACTACAGGTGATATAGTAGCACGTTTGCATGCGGGCCAGGCAGATGGCGCTCGATTGCGCTACAAAGCTAACTTATTTTAATTATTTATGTGATACGTGTTTGGAATGTCACACACGCTGAGTTAACTTTGAATAAAATTAAGTATTAAATAGTGGGGACGTTCTCACAGCTGGTTTCAAGCAAAGCAACTTTAATTTTCATATTTTTTTCGACTGCTTTACGATTTGTGGCTTTTGAATCTTTGCATGAATCGATCGACATGACAAAACATAGTTCCAGTTAAGTCCGCTAGAGGCGCTATTAATATTTCCATGCAGCATTAGTCTATGATGATACGAAAATGTTAGTGTAAAAACTTGTGATAAAACGACACTCGCGGGATGAAATTGGATGATGGTTTCTCTTACACAGGCACCACACAGCGACTAATGAAGACTAATAATCTTCCGCTCACAAGATGTCGCTCGTTGAAACTGAGGTGAAGTTCTCTGATATTACATTTAATTGAAAAGTTAGTTTTAAATAAAAGTTTATGAGTTTTTTGAATATCACATTAATACACAATACAATGGCTTTTTAATTTTTCCACTTTTATGAATAGGTATCTGTAGTTTGGTTTATTTATTTTTAATCTATTTAATATAAAATATATCAAACAGGGCAGAAAGAAACATTAACCTTTACATTTTTCGAACAAATTGACTTCACCGCTATGAAATCTGTCACACGTTAATATTACACCTCATATTTAAGTAGCGCTTTCCTGGTGGCAAAAAAAGTCATGGATGACCATGATGATTATTCATTAGCCGTCTAACATGTCCATGTACTGTTGGACATGTTAGACGGCTAGGACAATAGATAGAGACAGTACAGAGAATAGATAAAGACA
The DNA here is from genome assembly GCA_029286625.1 of Parnassius orleans. Lineage (NCBI taxonomy): Eukaryota > Metazoa > Arthropoda > Insecta > Lepidoptera > Papilionidae > Parnassius > Parnassius orleans. The sequence goes on from JAGSMP010000087.1 coordinate 2,038,814, forward strand.
GTAGTAATTATAGAGATAAAGCTGATACAGATAGAGCCATGCTGCAGCTATATTACTGGTATAGTTGTAGCACGAATGGGTCGGCTCGACCGGGGAAGGACCGCGCTCTCACAGAATACCAGCGTAAAATAGCAGCTTAACGCTGCTGTGTTTCGTATGGTGAGTGTAGAGAACCGGAGACCCTTTTTACTGGAAACGAGGCATTCCATCTTAGTCCTCACGGGTGTCAACGCATCTGCATTTTGATTCGTAATCGAGGATAGATGTAGATGTTTATGGGCCACAGCAACCACTTACCATCAGGTGGACTGTGTGCTCGTTTGTCACCCTTATCCTATGAAAAAAAAAGTTAAGATTCCTAGTGTAGGGGTAACGATTTTTTTTAAAGTTAGTAGACTTTTTGGGGTTAGATAAAGTCACTTTCTACAATCGTAAACGCTAATAGAAAACTATAAAAAAGGAATGGGAAGACATAATATCTCAACATTAACTGAGTTGGCTGGCACGTGACTTTAATTGATTTCATTTATACAAATAGTATTCTATTAACTTTAACGTTTGTGGAATATAAAATTGGATAACCCCGCAGAAGTTGAAGCAGATTATAGCGAAAATTAGAAAAGCTTAGGAAAACTTATTAAACTCGAAATTTTACTCGTTCGGTAAGAAGTATTTTCGTTAAGTAACAATCCACGTTTAAATAAAGAAAACTCTATTTAGTTAGTTAGTTCGTTTACATTTTGACAAACTTCAAAAAGAATAGGTTTTCAGTTCATTTTTTATATATTTAGAATGACAAACAAGCATACAGACCTGATGTAAAGTTAATTCGATGGCTCATAACATCTATCCTCGATTAAGAATCAAAATGCAGAGGCGTTGTCACCCCTGAGGACTGATTCCAGTAAAATGGTCTCCAGATCTCTACACTTATCATACAAAACACAGCAGCATTAAGCTGCAATTTTACACTGGTATTCTGTGACAGCGTTATCCTTTACCAGTCGAGCTGACCCATTAGCGCTACAATCATAATATACGAGTAGCTACAGCATGGCTCTCTACCGCGAAAAATAACAAAAAGATTAATTGTGTAACATATTACATATAAAATGTATTTTATATGTAATATGTTACATAATATTGTCGCGGAATGTGAACCGATTTTAATTACTTTTTTTATACTGAATATACTCTAGACCTCGGGTGTTGTGCTATTTAAATTTGATGAAAAAATCCACACGTTAAAATAAGGAATGAAATTTTCAATGTTTCTGTTTAGACGACATTGTAGTGGTTACATTAAGCGTTTGAATATTCCTTAGTCCACTCATAAGGGTCAAATAATTTAATTTAAAATATAATATAAAAATGACTTAAAATACTTAGAATAATATAAATTTCCAGATTTTAAGTAATATATTAGCGTCTTTGTTGGCGTAATTCTTCGTTTTATCTTGTCTTAGCACCGAATTCAGAAGCTATTTAAATTAATATAATTTATTTTTTAGTTTTTAAAGTCAATTTTTACTTTGTTTACAGTTTATTTATTACTTACTAATCTCGCCTGAAAACTTGTAGACATGTAACTACCGCCATCTAGCGACAAAAAACTTTACTAAACTACGAATATTTGCAACTTTGTTTTCACGGGTTTGTTAGTTTAAAAATAGTAAGAGTTCCTATATGACAGCCTTTAAAGCTCCCTCTGCTGGGCACGGGCCTCCTCTCATTTCAGTGAAGGACGCCTTGGGCCTTCACTGATGCACGTGAAAAGCAAGGTAAATCTGCATTTTGTAATTTTTTTTATTACAAAATATGGATTTTGTTTATTTCACCATCTATATCTTGTAATATTTTCAAATAAACAATATGGATTTATATTTATGTTAATCTATATCTAATTATAGAAAAATATTACAAAATATTTTCCATACCAAAATATAGTTAAATAAATAAATTATTCAAACAGAAATTAACTCAATTGTTCTAAGCTTTTTTAAAAATAACATGGAAAAGGAATATCATCATCATCATTATCGTCATCATTGTAGCCTATCAAATGTCCACTGCGGGCTTCTTCATAGATCGCCTCATGGGGATAATTGCCATAGTTGCCACGCTTTACAAGCTGGTTGGCAATTACTTTTATTATTTGGAGCAGTTATTAGGAAGATGCTGCTGCCCATCTGTTTCATCATTTGTTTCCCTCTGTCGCCTCTTACGACACCCACGGTATGATATGGGGTAGTGGATATTTTTACACCGCCACTACATAGTAAGATCGTTTTTATCTTAAATTTTGTAAAAGTAAAGTAAAGTAAAGTAAAGTTACAGCCTATATACGTCCCACTGCTGGGCACAGGCCTCCTCTCATTTCTAAGAGGGTTTTAGGGCAAGGAAATGTCCGCCGCGCTGCCCCAATGCGTGTTGGCGAACTTCACATATCTTCGAAATATTTTTTTTTGATTTCTCAGACATGCAGGTTTTCTCACGATGTTTTCCTTCACCGCCGAGCACGTGGTAAATCAGCACTTAAAATTGCAATTAACAATTTCATTGGTGCCGGCGGGGATCGAACCCGGGTTGCTCGCGTACTGTGTAACTTACAGCGAGCGCTAACCATCTGAGCTACCACGGCTTTTGTAAAAAAAAAGAATTCCTATTCAATAATAAATACTAATATCTATTTTTTAATTCCATTAAGTTCAAAGCAAGGTAGTATATTAAATCGCTGCAAAAGATCAACACTGTAAAACACAAACGCGTACATTAATAGCGCAGATGCTTTCACATTGACGTATGGATAGTTTGGTTTTTTTAATATTTCATACATATTTTTATTACGTTCCCAATAAAGCTCGACTGTAAAGAGGAACGCTTTATTCGAAATTCCCTTTGATTTTCAACGTGAAATGTTTTTGAAACCGCACACGTATTTTATGTGCGATCGAATCGAATATATTTATACTTTGTGTTCTCTTGTAGTTTATGCGAATGGCTTATAACGATCCGACGAAGTATGAAATGGAATATTAAAAAAAACTGAAGTAACAAACCAACACAGTTGTATTTTGATTCTTTATTGAGGATAGATGTAGATGTCTATGGGCTGTGGCCCAATCTGCCTATCTACATCTATCCTCAAGTTATCCGCATTCATTTACCCGCAAAAATTTGTTCTCTTTTATCGTTTTTTTTTATTATAGAATAAGGGTTAACTCATTACAATTTAACCTGTATAGATTGAAATCTTTACAAGGTCTAAACTCCACGCGAACTGAAACGCGAGCGTAGCTTGTTAACAAATAATTAAATCATCAAAACATGACACAAATCGAGAACCGATCGTGCTACCCTTCGACCTTACAATTGACACCTGAATTAATCATAGCTATATCTTTGTTACCGCCATGCGTCATATTTGCGACTCGATTATAAACGGAAGCGTTTGAATCATCGATAGTTTTTGCTTGTTCTGCATTATTACTCCAATGCAAATATCGCGTCATCGTTATGATAATTGCTATTTATATAACGAAATATTATTTTTCTTTCTATTTAATTTTTATTAAGGCTTTAGGAGTTATCTTATATTTTGCCATAATATAATCCATCCACCCACTTCGTCCCGTGGGACATCGTTGAGGCGACTATGTGATTTACCAGAAAAGATATACCGTTACCGTTACCGTTACAGTCTATTAAAATTCACTGCTAAACATAGGCCTCGCCCATAGATTGCCTCATAGGGGAAATATTTGCCATAGTTGCCACGCTTGGCAAGCGGGTTGGCAACTGCAGTTTTTATTAAAACCCTGCTACCCATCTTATGATTTGTTTCCCTCTGCCGCCTTTTATCGACACCCATGGGATAATATGGGTTGGTGGATATTCTTACAAAAAATATATATAAAAATATTTAAGAGAAAATATGGCTTTCCATAAATGGCAGTATAACCACCTCATTAACGCTAGGCGTAACCTAACTAGACCGAAAACGAGCAGCAGTTTCAAAAGTTTTCGCGTCTAGTACAACGATCGTCAATTCACTTGTCAATAGTGAGTAGAAACGGTCCATGTCCAGGAAGGGACTTTAACAGGCTCATGAAGAAGAAAGATATTGAAAAGTCAAGTCTTTTTATGGAAAATTGGCATTTAGAGGTAAAGTTAATTCACAATTAGATCATTATTCTCCCAATAGCTACAATTTAACCCTACAAACTTAAACACAAATCAAGGATTTTCTTGATAACTAGATCAAAAACGAGTAAACACAAATCAAGGATTTTCTTGATTGATTTCTTGATTGATTGTTCTGGATTGTGTTGAAGAAAGCTTATTATGTCCAAGTATTCTTATCTTTTATGTAATCATGTAATTTATTGAAACCTTTTTTCATTAGAATGCTATTTACATGTGACTTAAATTTAAGCGAGGGCAAATCAGTAATATTACAGGAACTTTTATTATAAATAGTAAAACGTCTAACCAAAAATGAGCCGCTAGTTTCATAGAGTCGGTACTTTGAAACAGCAAGTTTAGATTTATTACGCCTATTAAAGTTATGGACATCGCTCATTTTAACTAAAGCATTAAAATAGTTTTAACGTACATACAGTTCATACCGTATAATATACCACTAATATTATGCAGAAGAATAACCAAAGGCTGACGGAGATACTGGGGCTTGCGAGTGGTCATGAAAGATAAAAACTTTATATAAATATAAAAAGTAAATTATTTAACACATGCATACTGTACTGCCTGTCCTTTTGTATGGCAGCCAAACATGGCTTTAACACATAACGTGACAAAAAAACTCGCGACCTGCCAGCACGCAATGGAAAAGAGTATGTTGAATGTAAAGAAGTCAGACAGATTGAAAACCGTGTCATCAGAAACAAGACAGAGATCTTAGACATAACATGTAAAATAAGAAGGCTCAAATGTCGATGGGCAGGGCACATGATAAGAGGACAAGACAAATGGAATAAAATTGTGACACGATGGTACCCTAGAGAAGGAAAAAAATAATAGGTAGATCACAGAAAAGGTGGGATGACGATATCAGACAAGTGGCAGGAGTGATGTGGAACAGAGTGGCTCAAGAAAGAGATGAATGGAAAACGTTGGAGGAGGCCTGTGCCGACTGGCAAACAGGTCTGCAGACATAAGCAAGAACCAAAATACTAGACTAGACTAAGTTATAATCTTTTATGTGTAATAGAGTACTAGTTTGATCTAAATAAAAGGATATATTATTATTATAATAATATTATGCAGTGAGTTGGGAGTTGGGTTCTTGCCTCTTCTCACTACGCCACATGTCCTTGCAACTAGTTGAAGCGAAGACGTAGCTTTTTGAATTTTAAAAACCACACGGAATTATATTTATTAGTTTAAATAAGCTATTTAGGTTTCACCCAAAAAATAAGAATATTTTAATGTCAAGCGAACCTCGGTCGCCTAGGTACTATATCAAAGATTTTGTAAAGCGGTGTACCATTGAGTATGGTAAGAGAAACATAGAGAAATGAAACGGGGAATCAGCATCTTTTTAATAACACAACGTAATAAAACTTGTGGTTGACCACCCGCATGTCAAGTATGACAACTATCACAAATATAAGAAAATATCCCCTCCTATTAGAAAATCTATGACAGATATGCCCAGCAATGAAATTTTAATTTTAAAATTTTGATGAAATAATGAATAAAAATTATGTGGAATAACTGAATGTACAGACACCTAGTTATATTTTTTTACCTAATATCATAACGGAATTGTGATGAACTGTAATGATGATTTTTTATAGGGTAAAGGTGACAAGCGAACGCACTGTCCACCTGATGGTAAGTGGTTGCTGCAAACAACCACAGCAAACAAAATACAGATTCATTGTCAGCCGTGAGGACTAAGACGGAATGCCTCTTTTCCAGTAAAAAGGGTCTTCGGTTCTTTATACTCACCATACGAAACACAGCAGCATTAAGCTGCTATTTTACGCTGGTATTCTGTGAGATCGTGGTCCTTCCCCGGTCGAGCCGACCGATTCGTGCTACAACTATACTACTACTATAGCTGCAGCATGGCTCTACCACGTTTAGTATGATGATGGTAAATAAAATAATAACTACGTAGTAGACTTCTTTTCTACGCAAGAGTCTGTTTTAATAGAAACCACTCTTTAGCCTACTTCTGCCGCCAAAGTAGTTCTTGAACTGCTGTGTTCCAGTCTGAATGTTATAGAGAGCCAGTGTAATAACAGGCTGTGAGGCATTATCTTAGTCCTCAGAGGTGACAACACTTCTGTAGCCTTATTTGTTTCAAACCAGCTACAGGTGTCCATGAACTGCAGTAGTTACTCGTACAAACCAGATAAGTACCATACGGTAGAACGTAATTATGTTTGGTAATATCAGTTTTATTTAAAAAAAATATAGCTGATATTAAAGCCTGACGGTTTTTAATTAGATAATTAATACACCGTAGAGTCTACTACACCTGAAGATGCCTCGTGTAGAGGCGAAACACGTGTCGTATTGTCGTCGGTGGTGTGTCTTTCCTAGTGTAGTGGTGTTGGGAGTAGTGGTGCTGGGATTAGTGGTGACGGGGATAGTGCAGGCAATTGAGGGAGGGCGGGAGGTGCTCTTCAAACTAGGTAAGACACATTATTTTATTTTATTGAGCGGATATTGGCAAAGTAAATTTTTCCAACTTGAATAGGTTTTTTAATTTGTTTTTTCGATTCAAAATAAAGTAAATATGATTAATAATGTGAAACAATGACCATAACCTCTTGCCTTTAAATATTATAGTACGAAAAGCGAAACAACTTGAAGAACCCTGCATATCTGGGAAATTTTAAATATTTGGGGGACATGTTTACCTTCATAAGTTAAAAAAAAAAATTTTGTAAAGCCACGCTGCAGCTGTGTTAAAGCCGTAGTTGTAATTAGGAACACGCTGCTGACCATCTCATTGGGACTACCGAATGAGATGGGCAGCAGCATCACTAGGATATTCTCACACCAATACATGTTATTTAAGAACCATTATACAATTATTTATTAAATACAGATTGATAGTAGAAACAAACCTCAGAAATAAACCAATCACGGTGTCACTATCAAAGGTTATCCACTCTGAACTTCCTAGAGAAAGTTTCGATGAATTAAAGTCAAGGCAATGTCACTTTCACGAAGTCACAACCACAAACCCATCATAACTATTAAGATGTACTCGTATTTTATAGCAATCGAGTAACCACAAGCGAAACCGCGTTCAATTAGTTCTCGATAAACGCATCGCGGGCAAAACGAAAGGTGGTGTCGGGTGGCATTGTGATGTCATCTGCCTTGACCTGGTCATGACACTGACTAAATGAGTCATACGTGTGTTTTGATTCGTTAATCTAGATTTAATGATTATTAGGCTTCGTCTGACTAATTAATTATTGATTTCGTGTTAGTACATCTAAATTTATGAAGAAAAGCTTCTTTAGGCACGACTTGAGAGTAATTCTGATTTGTTTCAGTAAAATCTATAGTCCGTTTACATTGTTTCCGCATTTATAAAGGCAGCGACTTACTATAGTATTTTGTGAGTATAATATGTAGCATAGGCCTCCAAGGAATGTCACAAGGCACGGTCCTGAGCCACCTGTATTCCTTGAGGGAAGCTTATGTTCAGCAGTGGACTTGTGAATGGCTATAATGTTGATGACGATGAATATGTGCCTTAATATACCCATATTATAAACAATTTAGACGTTGTCTATATTCTATTTCTAAAATTTTTAATAATAATAATATTATTGCTGTATTTTAAAAATGTTACCCCCTCATGTGTCATAGAGGCAGTTTACATACATAAATTGCACAAGAACAAACATCCAGACCCGGAACAATTACTTTTAGGCCATACAAATACTTGTGATGAACTAATAGAAGTAAATTAAAGTAAAATTTACGTCTTAATGCTGGAGACAGGCCTTCTCCTGAAAAGGTTCTAGGGCAACAAAGAACTCACTTAACATCTAGGGCTCCATCACAACTTACAACGCATCTTTAGGTGGGACTGTGGGATGTGTTCCATATGGCATTCGAAACCGCGCCCTCATCGCGAAGTAACTCAATGTTTTTTGTAGAATAAGTGTAATAAACGAGCACACAGTCCACCTGATTGTAAGTGGATACTGTAGCCTATAGACATCTACATCTATCCTTCCTTATGAGTCAAAATACAGATGCTTTGCCACCTTTGAGGACTAAGACGGAATGCCTTGTTTCCAGTAAAAAGAATCTCCGGTTCCCTACACTCACCATACGAAACATAGCAGCATTAAGCTGCTATTTATGCTGGTATTCTCTGAGTGCGTGGTCCTTATCTACTTTTTTCTTTTCTTCTTTCTTCCTGCGCCAATTAAAAATATTTTATGGTATTTATCGCGTTTAATTTTTACTTTTGTAAAGTAAGTTAACGCGATAAAATCCGTAAAATTTGTTAGTATTTTCCGCGTATATATAAGAAATTATTATATTATTTTATTGATAAAATTTTAATTGAAAAAAATAAAGCAAATTATTAACAAATCAAAACATAATCAAATAATAAATATAAAGACATACTAACACAAGTAAATATTACTATTAATTTATACATTACACATTAATATTAATAAGTCTTCATTCACCGAGCGTGAAGGTTACAATCGTTATTTTTTTTCTTATGTAAAGTGAGATAGTTGTGTTTATGGTTCGCTTATTCTAATAGTTAAATCTAAAACTTTGGCCTAAATACGTCCCATAACTGGACACAGACCCCGTCTCCTTTCTGAGAGGATTGTGGAGCAGTTAGTCCGCCGCGCTGCTCTTGTTCGTGGTTGCAGACTTTACATTCCCTTATTACGAGTATATTCCTTAGACAAGCAGTTTTTCTCACAATGTTTTTCTTCACCACCAAGCACGTGGTTATAATTAGCAATTTCATTGGTAAAACAATTTTTGCGGATTTTACCACGTTTAATTTTAATTATTTTTAATATTGCTTGAGATTCTGGAATTAATAAAATTAAACTAAACCCATGCATATCTCTGCAAGACTACAAGACACAGTAAGCTAATTCTGCGTAGATGCGGACCAAAAGTAATAATTGAAAAGCTGAATGTGCTCCGGGTTAACTTTAACATCGGGGGACGTCAATCACCTCAGTCCCCCGTGACCATGGGTGGTGCAAAGCACACGAAACGTCAGGAGTTAAAAATAAGTAAAATCAAACGCGATAAAATCCTAAAAATAAAATGGTTTTATTCAATGTGTAGTGTTCGCGTAAATAGAAAAAATCATAATTTAATTGGTGCCATCAGAGAGACGTTTTACTTCATCACCAATAGTATGTTTTATTAGTACTACGGTCTGTGACGGGACGTGCCTTTGATATAGTCGAGGAGGACGATGTCTGCCACACACGCCATATTTGCGAATATGTGCTGCTAGTTGGGTCTTGTCTGGCCGGGTTTCCTATGCACTGATAGGATCCAAATTTTAACGTCCTTTTTTTAGTTTGTTTTAGAACATGCTTCAGTTGCCGATGGGTCTATACTATTGTATATGGGATACTATTGTTATATTAATCTTAAAAAATCACAAAAAAGAGGATACCTGCGAAATATCTTTGACCATTTCTTTTGAAGTCAGATGAACCTCATTTCGAAACGGTAGTACATTTTAAAAGAAATAACATTTGATAAACGAAATTGCACCTTTTACGTTGTAAAAACAAATACGTAGGTATATTTCGTTTCATTTTATTTCATTACATTTCCATTCATGAAAAATAGTAAATAAAAGTAAAGTAAAAGTAAATAAATATTAAATAAAATACACCATTTTTTCACATTCTTAGTTCTTACACTGTAATCCGATTCCCAGCTGTGTTCAAAATTTTGAATCTAACTCATCGAGAATTTTGTTCGAAATCGATTACTAAATTCGACCCGAACCAAACATAACGAAAGCCAGTTAATAATAACGTGGTATAATCAGTGGTGATCGAAGTCATTTTTTATATATAATACAGAAATGATGAACGAACTTACGGTCCATTTGATGGTAAGTAGCTTGCACTAGACAGATGCGTTGTCGCCTCTGGAAAAAAATTAAATGACTCACAGCCTGTGATAATATCGGCTCTCTGTTCCATTCGAAACGAAACACAGCTATGCAAGCACTGCTATTTGGTTAAACCTGCCTAAACAGACTCCAAGACAGAAAATGAGTTCTACCGCCTAGTAAATGGTATTTTATTTTTTAATTGCAGTAATTTTTTTATATAAATAAGAGTGACAAGGTATTAACAATCCACCTGACGGTAAGTAAGTGATGTGGCCCATAGACACCTCGATTAATAATCGAAATGCAGATGCATTTTTCTTTACACTTAGATGGAATGTCTGGTTCCCAGTAACAAGTGTCTCTGGTTCTTGTGACTCGCAATACAAAACACAGCAGTATTATGCTGCTGTTTTACGCTGGTATTCTGTGAGAGCGTGGTCCTTCCTCGGTCGAGCTGACCCTTTCGTTTTACAACCATGATATTATAGCTGCAGCGAAGTTTTACCATGTATATAATACTTGCAAAATGCCTTTACGATACAAGAGAAAATCCTAGTATAGACGTATTTTTTTTTAATTCGGTTGTATAACACCTATTACGTATTTTATTTTATAAACTAAAACAAAATTGGTTCGTTAATTTATAGGAAGAAACCTGCTGTATTATAAAAGTAATTACAAAAACAGATGAAGTATGAACTTTTGTATACTTAACATGCTATATCAAAGCTTATTAGTGTAATATACTCCTATTGCAGTGTCGCTACCATTGTGCTAAGATATTCCTCCTTCTAAACCAGAAATATACAAAGACAAAGATCAAACTACGAAAAAAAAAACAAAAGAATCGACACTGAAAGAATATGTTATTCCAACTACGAAAACACTGATAGAATCGAATTGGCCATTTTTATGTCAGCACGGCCAGCTGAAGCCGTTACAGTATTAAAAAGAAGCCATAAATACAATTTTCTACATCCGAATATCAACTTTATGGTGTTCTGTTTAAAGTTAAAATTGAAAGTAAAATGAAAATTGCAAAATCTAAAAAGCAATGTTAGATAGGATACAGCGCTTGTTGCGAGTGTTTTGTGTTGTGTTCCTAGTAGAGCATATTGACCTTCTCTGTCCTACTTTTGAATGTAGTACGTGCTATCTCACTCAAGCTTAAAGTAACCGGTCTACTTGTGTATTTTTGTGTTATATAGGAAAGGTGTTTAGCAATAATGATAATAATATATAAGATCATATATTCACTTATTTCTCTGGTTCAGCATACAGCAACATGCCTTAATAGCAGACCCAATCCTTGTCAATTCTCAATATCAGCTAATCACAACTCTAGATAATAAAAAACTGCGGCTGCCAACCTGCCTGCGAACCGTGGCAACTATGGTTATTAATCGTTTATGAGGGAGGCCTGTGTTTAGCAGTGGACATGAATTTTGATTTGAAGAAATGAAAAATCATTCACATTGAAAGTAAATTATTTTGAAAGGTGTTGTACATATACAGGGCTATTTTGCAATAACCGATCAAATTCACAGAGTAGGTTCAGAATAAATAATATAGGTAAATGGTGAAGAAAAATCAATAAAAAAAAACTCAAACATTCTGTCCTTTTTATCTTTTCAATTCAAAATGCATGGCAATGCATTATTTTAACTGATTTTAAAGCGCATGCACACATTTGTAAGGGTCGATCGGTAGGCAAAAACGTTGTTGCTCATAAATCACATTCAATTTGGGATAATTTCAAATAAAAGTAGAAGCCTTATTTACTCGTATTTTCAAAAACTGCAATAACATTATATCATTTTTATATATTTGAACTTAAGTTTAAAATTTGGCTATTCTTTGAAAAATAACCCTGTATAAATTAATTATTACAACAATGTACCGCCATGCGGTGACGGCACAAGAAACCATTACCCCATACGATCCCGTCCTCGTAAGAGGTGATTTAGGGTGAATACTTTAAAAAAAAACAGACAGCTCCGTGGCGCAGTAGCTCAGCTATGAGTTGTAGCGCTGAGGGCAGCGGGTTCGAACCCCGCACGGAAGCAGTATTTGTATGGATTACAAATAATTGTTCCGGTTCTGGATGTTTGTTCTTGTGAAATTTATGTATGTAAATTGCCCTCACGATACAGGAGAAAAGTGTGGAGGTAACGTTTTAGTAATAATAAAAAAATGTGTCTTCTAGATAGTGGTATGACCATCTCGTCGTTATACCAGAATCTTCTGGCATGCACCGGGTAGCAGGATCAGGGTGCGAGGCGTCAGGTACTGCAATCTCAGATTGCAGATGCAACGCAGATGCAATCTTTACTGCCTCGTTGGTCTAGTAATTGTAAACGCGATTGCTGATCATGAGGCCCCGAGTTCGAAAGCCGGTTTGGGCCCAAAATTAGTTATTAGCTTAGATTGAAACGAGGCATTCGATTTTTGTCCACAGGGGTAATAACGCATTCTTCATTTTGATTTTTAATTGAGGATAGATGTTTATACTATGGGCCAGAGCACAGGTGGACTGCCTACTCGTTTATAGGAGTACCCCTTATTCTATTGAAAAATACTAATAAAATATATTATTATTATTATTAGAATTTTATCAACCTCACATCTTTCATGTGATATTATACACGGTTTATTATTATTTTTCAGACATGACATTATTTATTCTATATTAGTAACTCACGCAATTAAACAAATCGATTGAGATATAACTTGTCAAAATCCTACGAATAGTTTATGAGTTACGGGCGAAAATAAAAACGGACATATACGTTTACACCAGGCAAAAATATACCCGCCTTTTGGGCTCGATCGTACGGATCTCTAAACAGCATCGTCATGTGTGGTAATTTCTATTGTGGCCGTATGGTACAAATGATTCTATTGACCTCAAGGTAATTCTTTCGTTGGACCAACGATTTTACCAGATAACTTGAGAGGTAATAAACTTAAGTACACTTAATTTTGGGATAGTCACGACATAGATTGTTGCTGTAGATAGGTGCTTGAAAAAATGTAGTTGGACTTTATTTGAATATTTATGATCAGTAGACCTTGACCTATAGTTTAAAACTTTTTAACTATGTTGCAAATTGTTTGTTTCATTGAAGAAAACTATTATTATGGATTTTATCGCGTTTAAGATTAAAAATAAGAGAAAATAAACATGATAAAATCCGTAAAAATATTTTATCCAATGAGTAGTGATCGCGTAAATATATTATGAAATCATAATTTAAATGGTGCCAGCAGAGATGTTTTGCTTCATTACCAAGAATGTGTTTCATCAGCTCTATGGTCTATAGCAGTTCAGGTAAGTTTGTTACAGTTAAAATAAATGCTGGATGACAAAGACGTGTATTTAATAATAATAATGTCCTCCAGACCGAATTTCGGTCACGGCGGCTAGTCTAAAAGTCAGTAATAAAATCATTTCTACATAATTTAATAGCTCCTAAATGTTTTTTTTATAGAACAGACGAACACACCACCTGATCGTAAGAGGATAATGTGGCCCATAGACATCTTCATCTATCCTCGATTAAGAAAAAAAGTCCAGATGCGGACTAAGATGGAATGCCTTGTTTCCAGTAAAAAGGGTCTCCGGTTCTCTGCACTCACCATACGAAACACTGCAGCATTGAGCTGCAGTGTTACGATTGTATTCTGTGAGAGCGTTGTCCTTCCTGGTCGAACCGACCCATTAAGCTGGTGTTAAGACAAAGTGTAACTAGATGAAATGCTCGGTTTTTAATTATTTTTTCTTAGTTTAACTGTTGTACAATTTTAATGCTTATTGCCCAAACCGATGGTAAAAAAATCTTCTTCTTTTTCATCAACTTATACTAAGAGCTGATAACACAGACCTTAGTATAATTTTAATGTCGTCCAGTTCTAGACGCATCCAGATAATATTCTCCAGACCAAATTACCGATATGCCCGACACGGGATTCAAACCCGGGACCTCATGGTCACTGAACCAACAAGTCAATAGACTTTAATAGAGAAGATTGATGATGAAGATATTATGTTTTATGTCCGTTCCAGTACTTTTATAAAAGTAAGTGGATGTTGTGGCCCATAAGCATCAACAAGTATCATCCATTAAGAAGCACAATGCAGATGCTGTATCGTCCCTGAGTACTATGGTAAAATGTATTATTACCAGTAAACTCACGTCTACGGTTCTTTACGACACGACATAGGGACCTTTAAGAAAACTCTTTTAAACGGCCGGCCCTGGTGTTGCAGTTGTTCATGGGCAGCGGTGGTTACTTACCATCATGTATATGACCACCGCATGCTCGTTTGTCCTATCTTATATTAAAAAAAACCTACTCTCGCCTTTCAAAACACAGCAGCAATGTGTTGCTCTTTTACTCTGTTGGTGTAGATCCAGTATTGCACCAATAATATAGATGCATGTTGGCTTTACGACGTACCATAAATTGTGTTAACTTCATTGAAAAGGTAAAACTAATTTTACGAATTTTATCGCGTTTAGTTTAACTAATTTTACTTATTTTTGATTCCCGTAGTTTCGGGTAATTTACAACACCCATGGTCACGAGCGGGACTGAGGTGTTTGACGTCCTGATTTCATAGTTAGCCCGAGCTACCTTCAGCTTTTGAATGTTAATTTTTGGTCCGATCTACGCAAACGAGCTTGCAGTAAATTGAAGTCTTGCAGGGATATGCTTGGGCTTTGATTTAATTTAATTAATTATATGATTTTTATTTATAGAGCCACTCTACAGCAATATTATGGTTGTAGAACGAATGGGTCGGCTCGTCCTGGGTAGGACCACGGTCTCACAGATTACCAGCGTAAAATAGCAGCTTAATGTTGCTGTGTTTCGTATGGTGAGTGTAGAGAACGGCAGACCGTTTTTTCTGGAAACAAGTGGTGGCAACGCATTTGCATTTTGATTCTTAATCGAGGATAGATGTAGATATTTAGAGGTCACAGTATCCTCTTACCACCAGGTGAAATGTGTGCCCGTTTGTCACCCTAATTCTATGAAATTTAAAAATATCCTTAAATCCAAATTTCAATTGAGAAGATGGCTGGGTGCTACCATCAAGTCATCTGATTAATTCTCTATAGTAGCACCTAGCCATCTTCTATATTAAAATTTGACGAATTTACAAATTCTGATGTAATGGCGGGAACGATCTTGATCATGTTCACAGTCTGCAAGTCTTCACGGAGCGTCAGTGCTTCACGTCAGCTATATGTTCCTTTATGCGAGTTTTTATCGATCTTTTTGTTTGTTCTATGTTATTATTAAAAATCAGTAAATAAAGTTAAAAAAAACTCGATAAAATCCACTAAATTAGTTTTATTCAGTGTCTAGTTTTCATTTTTATTTTATAGGATAACGGTGATAAACCAGCACATAGTCCACCTTATGGTAAGTGGATGATGTGGTCTATAGACATCTACATCGATCCTCAGTAAGGAATCAAAATGCAGATGCTTTGTCACCTCTGAGGACTGAGATGGAATGCCTCGTTGCCAGTATAAAGGGTCTCCTATTCTCTACATACACTTTACATATGAGTGAAGCTGCTATTTTATGCTGGTATTTTGTGGGAGCGTGGTCCTTCCTTGGTCGAACCGACCCATTGGTGAAACATCAAAAATATTCGTGTCAATATAAGAAATCATTAAGTGTTTACGTTAATTTAGTCAAATGTTGCCAAGTGGATAACTTAGTCCCCGCGATCTAATTATGAGCGACCTATTTTTATTAAACTTGTAGGTGACACGCGCAATCTAAGTCACATATTAACAGAGCCCACTTAGTGTCGTTATCTACAGCAAATAATTAATATTTGTCTGTCCGTGCACTGTGGGAACGACAGCGGCCAATTTTGACCAATCGGGTCACTTAATGAGGTTGGTCGATGATAACAGGCACCTCTATCGTAGCAGCGTCTAAAATATATATTATATGTGTATTGTTAAGGTCACCTTTTCTGCATATTATATAGGTATAATAAACTATGGATTTCTATATATTTGACGAGTAAATTAAAAAATAACTTGCAAAATAAATGGATTCAGAATAGAATGGATTATGTATTTATACGATATATATAATAAAAATATTGAAAATCATATTTAAGCCAATTTTAACGGTGTAGTGGCGGTGTAAGAATATTCACTACCCCATATTGTCCCAAAAGTGTCGTAAGAGGCGACAGAGGGTAAATGAAATGGGAGATGGGCAGAGCTGGATGATATACATCTTCTATAACAAGCACAAATTCAGATTTTTGAACTTTATCGGAAAGATGAAAGATTAAGTCTAGAGTGTTCTTGCTACTGTTTAAGAGTGTATTGTATTGAGAAAGGCCTATGAAAGAACAACAAGATATAAGGTCAGATGCTGAAGTTTGAACTTCGACTGATCCTTTCCTACGTACAACTGGGTCTCCAGAAGTCCAGTCAATACATGGTAAATTAAAATCTCCTGAAACAATTATATAGTCATTTGGGTATTTATCACGAACAACTAACAGTGTGTTAATGAGATCCTTATGCGCGAAGATATTTGCTGATTAGGTGGTATATAAACTACCGAAATGTGTATGTCATATGAAGAGCCTATGTTACTTCCTGGAATGGTAATCCAAATGCATTCCAGATCGGTATTATTCCATTCTGGTCTCATGCGCGCCTGTAGCTTTGATTTACAAAGTAACATTACACCACCTCCTAATGATCCTCGATCTCTACGAAAATTTTATAATTATCGTCACTTAGTTCTGCGTCCAAAATACCATCACATAACCATGTTTCAGAAATCATAACTATATCGATCTCAGACAGTAACAGATTATTATAAAACGTATTAGTCTTTGTTCGTAGCCCTCAACGTTTTGATAAAGCAATGTAAGGTTGTTACTATTTTTACTGTTTTCATCCATTTCTGACAGGGTAGTAGTGGTGAAATCGATAAACGTACACTCTATAAAATGTTAAATATTTAAAGGAAAAATAAACTATTATTTTTAAGCCAAAGTTATTAATTAATATAGATAAATATTCGCAAACCTTAATGGTCAATGTATAACCATAAGTTAGGCCGTAGTATTTAATAGCATTTAAATGTGGCACTACGAGAAATTGCTTCGGTTTAAAATAGGAGTGTAGTTCACATGGAAAGGATATACTTGTGAGGTACTCTTGCACTGCATAATAAATAAGTGTGTAAATAGAGTTGAGTGTAGAGAAGTGTAAAAATATTTTATGTAAGTGTAAGGGAGGATTATTGCATACATTGAAAGGTGAGTAATTATTAAATATCAAACAGTGTTTTACATTATTTTGATATATCGTTGATGAGGATATTGAATAGGGTGAGGCCTCGTCCTTTCGAACGAAGATACGGCAGTTTTGTCTAACTATAACTTTTAACAAAAAGTAAAAACCGACTTCAAATTGCTAAAAAAGAAGTTAATAATTTGCAACCCTTAGGATGGAATATTTTCTCCAATTTATATGGGACCACCCTTGAAGTGTAACCTATTTATCAAAAAAGAATTATTAAAATCGGTTCTTAATTTGCGAAGATATCATATGAAATTTCTTAAACAATAGTCCAATATGAAAATTTTCCCTAGCTTCCACCCTCGGGGACGGAAGTTTTTGTCAAAATTTAATGGCCACCCTTGAGATAAAGCCTATTTAATAAAAAAAAATCTTTAAAATCGGTTTACAATCTGCGAAGATATCGCGTAACATACATACGAAAAACATACATTCGAATTGAAATTTTGAAGTCGTTTTAAAACACAAAAATCGACTTCAAAAAACTAAAAAGATTAAAACATTTTTTACAAAATTAAACAGCTTCTAAAATCGCTGGTAATACATATAAAAGTTATGTATAATGTATCGATCAATTAAGGTATTAAATTATGTAGGAAATAATTTTTTATTATTGTTTGTTCTTTTAACTCGATTTTTTGTTTTTTCTTTTAATGTTTAATTAATATTTATTCCACTGCTTAATCAATCATAACTCATAATCAACATAAAATCAGCAAGCAACACATACAACTGTCATCGGGACAATCACTATCAAACAAACAACCCAATAATTTTTTAAAACGTTACATCCACACTAAGATTTTTTCCTGCATCGTGGGGATCATTTAAATAAATAAATTTCACATAAACATACATCCAAACCCAGAACAATTATTTAGAGGCCATACAAATGTTTGTTCCGTGCTGGATTCGAACCCGCGGCTCTCAGCGCTGCAACTCATTGATAAGTCACAGCATCAAGGAGCCGTGTGAATTGTGTTTTTACGCAAATGTTTGTCCTTCCGTGGATTCGAAACATAGCCCACGAATTGGCAGTCGGTGACGCTGACAACTATGTCAAGCTATTTGTCAGAGGTAATAAATTAATCGATAATAGTTGAATAATATACAAGAACTTATTTAGCTTAAAGGTTTCATACCAACAGTCCTGTATTTTGTTACGTCACTTAGGCGCCGATCTCACAGCGGGCGGTCTAGAGTTACCTAAGTTCAGAGTTCTACCGTAATCTATGCGACGGCTTAGATCTTTACACAGTCAATAGCAGTCAGACCGTGACGGTCAAACATCAATAGTGACCGCCTAATGAAGAACTCTGAACTCAGAACTGCAGACCGCTGGCTGTGGGATCGATGCATTAATAAACGTTTGGCGTAGGTGTTGAAACCTCAAATGCAGACAAAATGTATATACTTTGAACGAGCAATTATTGTATGTACGTTATAAAAATATACATATAATAACTGTAAATATATGCTAATAAAATATATACAAATATAAACTTTTCCTTTAGTGGGGATCATTTGCTTTAATAGAACTTTTCGGCAAGAGGATTGATTGGTGATTGCAATACCAGAAATATCTCAACTGTGACGTTGCTTCCCTTCGCCAGTGTTGCTATTTAAAGAGAGATACCTTGCCTACTTTAGCGTTCTTGTTACGCCCATGCCTATGTACAGTGCTTCAGAATAAATATTGTGCATTAGGCATATTTTGTATTTCTGAATATCAGCGACACAGCTGCTCTTACCTAATTATTATAACGCTAATTAATATAATCGGGCGTGGTGGTGATGGGATTGGTGGTGGCGGGGATAGTGTACGCAATTAAGGGAAGGTGGGAGGTGATTTTCAATCTCGGTAGCATACATCATTTTATTTCAATACGAGGAAATAAGCAAATTAAGTTCTAACAACTTCGTATAACGCTGCTTTACATCACCGGTCTGGATTATACGTCTGGCCCAAAAAACGAGATGATTATGTTACCGGAAGCCATAAGACCTTTTAGCATTTCCCATAGTCGCCTTTAACGATACCCACGGGACGAAATGGAGTGACAGATTCTTAACACCACCATACGACAAACTGCAGTCTTACTACAAAAAAATATATTTTTGAGATTACAGTAATAATAATAATGTTCTCAAGACTGAGATTCAGTCACGGTGGCCAGTCTCAGCGGAGACTAGCTATCTGCGCAGGACAGGAATATGGTGCACAAGTGTGTGCGCTAGCACACGTATACACTCCTCCAGGAAGATGTTTTATTTCTCGCACAACTTCCTTGTGGAACCGATTGCCACCTGCGATTTTTCCGGACCGATACGACTTAGGGACCTTCAAGAAAAGAGCCTACTCCTTTTTAAAAGGCCGGCAACGCATCTGCAATTCCCCTGGTGTTGCAGTTGTTCATGGGCGGCGGTAGTCGCTTAACATCAGGTGAACCGCATGCTCGTT
The DNA here is from genome assembly GCA_029286625.1 of Parnassius orleans. Taxonomy (NCBI): domain Eukaryota; kingdom Metazoa; phylum Arthropoda; class Insecta; order Lepidoptera; family Papilionidae; genus Parnassius; species Parnassius orleans. Next base: position 2,058,753 of record JAGSMP010000087.1, read on the forward strand.
TACCCCCTCTCCTATAAAAAAAAACACTGTATTTTTCACTCTCATAGTCCAATATGGGATGGCAATTCGACACGACCGGATAAAGATCTGGGGCAGAACCAACGCCTTTACATGCTTTCCGAGGCACGGGGATGAAAAACCGCTAAGTAAGACTTCGGGCTGCAGCTGAGAGTTTCAAGACGGAAAAACGCAATAACTGATTTTGACCCGACACGGGATTCGAACCAGGGACACCTTTATCAGCAGTTGCGCTTACAACCACTAAACCAACGGGGCAGTCAGATGAAAAAATGTATGTACTCGTATGTATATAAGCATCATTATCATCGATAGTTTTAGTCGGAGACTCTTGGTACTAATTATGATTTGATTGATCGAGTTAGTTTGAGTAATGCGTGTTTGTAATATTTCATTTTTACCCCCCAAGTAACAACCATCATATATCATTATAAACGAAAACTGCCGGGCACAGGCTTCTCCATATTCCAAAGGTTTAGAGCAAGAAAGAGTGCACTGCATACCAAAAAGATAGGAGAAAAAATCTGTCGCTTTTTGTTGCATACCAAGACTTTTGTCTTCAAAAATGTCACCTTTTTCGAAAACACTTCAAATAAGCGTAGGTCAGAGCGACAGCCTCTGATCCCGTTCAACTTGTGCACTATAGCATGTTGCGCAGTTGTTACAGTGGTCTAAATCTTAAATTAATTTTTACTTACTATTTTTTTTAAATTTATTTATAAACCGAAGTGACAAACGAACTTACTGTCCACTTTGGTACGTGGCTACTATAATCCATGGACACCTGCAGCCCAGCGCAAACAAGGAAGGCTAGAGATATGAAGTCACCTCTGAGGACTAAGATGGAATGCTGCATAGCCTGTAATTATGCTGACTCTCTATACCATTCAGACCATGCACTTGGCGGCAGAAATAAGTAAGAGGTTAGAGTTAGTTCTACCGTCTAGAAAATTAACGACCTAGCTAAATTCATGCCACCTTAAAACTGTCTGGCGACGAACGGACGTTTCTTATGTGACCCATATTAAGTTCCACGTTGACCTACGCAAGGTTTCATTTTACCTCCCTCCAACTTATGAATTACAGTGCATTACGCATCTTCCGGAGAACCAGAGACCCTTTTTATCGGAAACGAGGCATTCCATCGTAGTTCTCAGGGGTGATAACGCATCTGCATTTTGATTCTCAATCGAAGATAAATGTAGATGTCTGTGGGCCACAGCATCCACTTACCATCAGGTGGACTGTGTACTGGTTTGTCACCCCCATTTTATAAAACAAATCTTCATAATGGATCTTCAAAAATCTACTAGGAGTACATAACTATTAGCATGTAGATAGGACCCATAGTATTCTTAATCTAAAATAACTAATATTATTACGTCCAATAACTTCACATTATAGAAATAAGCATTATCATCTATATACGCATTCTCTGACTTACTTAGTGTTCTGGTAATCGTAGTCCTATCAGTGACATGAAGTACTTTACAACATACGTTTGTATTACGACTATGAGCGTGAGCTCGTAAGGTCTAAAATTCCTCAACATGCGTAATTAGAACTAGGTAAATGTTACCGGGCGTGTGAAGATCAAACGTATCTTAAGAAGTTGTTTGTTTTATCAGTTAGATTTCATTTATAACGACTTGATAATCAAGTTAGTTTCCATTTTCGAATTATTATTTACATACGGAAACCATAAAGCTGACTTACCTTACGTAAATATCGTGTACGTATTACGTAAAAGTCATGGTTGATCAGAGGCTTAGCAGTCGCCGAAAAGTTTTTGAAGTTATACTTCTTATGGGGCGTTTGGGAAAAATGATGAGAGTGAATTTTTACGATGCGCGCGCACACCGATACCTAAAAACGACACCATGAAGTTGTTACGATGCGCGCGCACACTGACACCTAAAAGCGACAACTCAGTGGGTGATTGTCTCTCAAGTTTTTTTGTTTTGTTACGCAAAAGAAGTATAACTTCCTACGTGTGTACATAAGTACACACAGACACTTTTTTTTATAGAATAAGTTTGACAAACGAGCACACAGTCCACCTGACGGTAAGTAGAGGCTGTGGCCCATATACATCTATATTTTATTCTTGATTAGGAATCAAAATGCAGATGCGTTGTCACCTATGAGGGCTAAGATGGAATGCCTCGTTTCCAGTAAAACGAGTCTCCGGGTCTCTACAGTCACCATACGAAACACAGCTGCATTAAGCCGCTATTTAACGCTGGTGTTCTGTGAGAGCGTGGTTCTACCCCGGTCGAGCCGACCCATTCGTGCTATAACTATAATTTAGCAACACCGTGGCTCTACCATGTACACACGTGAGCAACCCAAGTTCGATTCCCGCCGGTATCACTGTAATTATTTATTGCAAACTTTATTACTGTTTTTTATTCTCTTTATTTGGGATAACAAACAATTGTACAATATAATCCAATGATTACACAGAATACTATATTTAAGCTTAATAATCATACAATCAACACCGTTATCCACATATTACTATTGGGTCAGTGTACTAAACAATTAATGTTCTATTAAAACGAATCATTCACTAGTAAATATAGAGAAAAACAAACTGATATATACACTCGTATATATGCATGTACATGCGCACGCATATACATATACATACACACACACATACACACACAGACGGGAAGATTTGCCCGTCTGATAACCCGGTCTTTTTTAAGAAGATGTCGGGCTTGTATTGCAGCTGAAGGAAAGCAATTTGAACACCTTTTGTAAAAAAATCTCAGCATTAAAATAATTGTTGTTTAATTTTAACCTTAAGGAAAATTTGTCCTAAATTTAAGAAAAAGTGTGACTTGAATGCGTCACTATCTGTCTCACTCACACTTCATGAAATGATACTTCCTCTCGCTAAAACTGGAATCTTAGTTACGCTCAAGGCAAGTTTTGGTTACACTAAAATCATTTTTAGTAGATAAAAAATTTTTTTTTAAACTGGGATTCTTAAAGAAATTTTTTTCCCCTGTAGTCTAAGAAATAATGTAGCAAGTGCTATACTATTTTAGAATCCTTGTTAAATGTGTCAACTTTTAAGCTTACTTGCTAAGCTGGCGTAGTACATTTTTTTTTCAGTACAGTCAGTTAAAGTTGCTGAAGTTATACTTCTTATGGGGCGTTTGGGAAAAATGATGAGTGAATTTTACGTTGCGCGCGCACACCGATACCTAAAACGACACCATGAAGTTGTTACGATGCGCGCGCACACTGACACCTAAAAGCGACAACTCAGTGGGTGATTGTCTCTCAAGTTTTTGTTTTGTTACGCTAAAGAAGTATAACTTCCTACGTGCGTACATAAGTACACACACACTTTTTATAGAATAAGTTTGACAAACTAGCACACAGTCCACCTGACGGTAAGTAGAGGCTGTGGCCCATAGAGATCTATATTTTATTCTTGATTAGGAATCAAAATGCAGATGCGTTGTCACCTATGAGGACTAAGATGGAATGTCTCGTTTCCAGTAAAACGAGTCTCCGGGTCTCTACACTCACCATACGAAACACAGCAACATTAAGCCGCTATTTAACGCTGGTGTTCTGTGAGAGCGTGGTCCTACCCGGTCGAGCTGACCCATTCGTTCTATAACCATAATTTATGTGTGAGCAACCCAAGTTCGATTCCCGCCGGTATCACTGTAATTATTTATTGCAAACTTTATTACTGTTTTTTTCTCTTTATTTGGGATAAGAAACAATTGTACAATATAATCCTATTATTACACAGAATACTATATTTAAGCTTAATAATCATACAATCAACACCGTTATCCACATATTACTATTGGGTCAGTGTACTAAACAATTAATGTTCTATTAAAACGACTCATTCACTAGTAAATATAGAGAAAACAAACTAATATATATATACTCGTATATATGCATGTACATGCGCACGCATATACATATACATACACACACACACACACACACACACACACACACACACACGAACGTATATATATATATATATATATACGTTTGTGTATATATATATATATATATATATATATATATATATATATATATATATATATACATATATGTATATATACACAAAAATATACATAGTTAATACGTAGATGTAAATAATTAAATTAAACATAAATAAACAATTACATTAAGTTGCATCTGATCCAGATAAGGTGTGTGATTTATGTCATACTCGACGGTGAAGGGCAACATTGTGAGGAAACGTGCTTAACTAAAAAATTTAAAAGTCTTTCGTTGACTTATGAAGTCCGATAACACATATTGGGGCAGTTATACAATTGCTCAGTTCACTGCTAAACATAGGCCTCATCCACAGATTGCCTTATAGGGGCGATATTTACCATAGTTGCGACGCTTGGCAGTTTTATTTTTTATTTTAAGTCGTTATTAGGAAGACGCTGCTGCCCATCTCCTGATTTGTTTCCCGCTGTCGCCTCTTATTTCTCTTCTCGTAGTGGCGGTGTAAGAATATACTGTGGGCAATAGCCAGTGGCGGTGTGTGGTTATCCCGAATATTCTTACACCGCCACTACACTGTACTATAAACATAATAACAAAATAATCAAAATTGGTTTACACTCGACGAAGATATAGCGTAATATACATGCAACAAAAATACGGTCGAGTTGAGAAGCTCCTCCATTTTTGCAGTCGGCTAATGAAAACCTTTTACAAATTCGTTCATACATTCGCTACAGTCTACCAAAGTTCACTACATTGGCCTCCCCCATATTTCTTCAGCCTCATACTTATAAGAGATATTTTCCATAGTTGTAACGCTTGGCAGGTGGGTTGGTAACCGCAGTTTTTTTTATCTCTTAAAAGGATGATGCTGCTGCCCATCATCGCCTCCTACTAGGATAGCATGGAGTAATGGATTATCTTACGCCGTCACTTTCACAAATAATAAAGCCCAATGCTGAACACTGGCCTCCCCCGAGAAATGCTACAAATCACGGTCCTGTGTTACCTGCATCCATCGACTTCCTGCATGTTTTACCAGGTCTTCACTCTATCTAGTGGGGGACGACGTACACTTCGTCTGCCGGTACGAGGGTGCCACTCGAGGACCTTTCTTCCCCATCGGTTGTCGGTTCTTCGAGCTATATGGCCGGCCCATTGCCACTTCAGCTAACTTATCCGTTGGGCTATGTCGGTTACTCACAAATAATATACCAAGATAAAAAATTATGGATAGGTAATAAGAAACGGACAATTAGTAATCAATTTAACATAAATTTTGATTAGCATCGCCCCGTAAAACTCCATTGCTGGACGATACCCTCTCCCGTTGCAGGGAGGCATAATTATATTATATTATTATGTTATTAACCTTCTTCTTCTTTATCAGCCTATGATATTGTAGGTACTGCTGGACATTGACCTCTTGATGGTTAGTGACTTAGATGGGATCGAACCTGCGCTGCTCTCGTACTGTGGAGTTTAATCTAGGGCTAATTTTATATCTAATTTTAACGCATGTCGGGCATAGCTAGTTAATCATAGAAGAAATAATCGAACCGTAGCCAATATAATATTTTTTAATTTTTTATACTGTAAGCAGTTTACTTAAATTGCACAAGGATAAACATCCAGACCTGAAATAATTATTTGTAAGCCATAAAAAAACTTGTTTCGTGCGAGATTCGAACCCGCGGCCTCAATTCATTGCTAAGGCACTGCGCCATAAATCCGTCAAAATAGAAGTTTAAGAAGCTAATATTGTTATTGAGGCCATAATAAAACAAGGTTTCATTCAATAATTATGCAACAGTATATTTTGTAAAGTTATTTCTGTATCAGAAGCTTTACAACTGGCTCTATGAACCGAATGATTGTTAAACTTACAATGTAACTTGAACTCAAACTGCTCAAGAGCCGGCAGCCCGGGAGCCCGTAACAAAGTCACTTTATTGTAAACAATACACAGTTTTATTCGGCCATAACCATTGTGAAATCTAGTATGGTGCTTTGCTTTTAAATTATTATTGTTTATGTAACAAGCGTGATGAGTTTTAATAAATATTAATTATGAATCAAATGAGATCGGCATGTTTGATTAATTTTTTTTATAGAATAAGGGTCACAAACAAGCACACAGTCACATCTCATAGTAAGTGGATGTTTTGGCACATAGACATCTACATCTATCTTCATTTAAAAATCGAAGACGTTATCACCCCTGCAGACTGAGATAGAATGCCACGTTTCCAGTAAAATGGGTCTCCGGTTCTCTACACTCACCATATAAAACCAAGCAGTATTAAGCTGATATTTCATGCTAGTATTCTGTAAGAGCGGGGTCCTTCCCTTGTCGAGCCGACACATTCGTGCTTCTACCATAATGACCACAGCATAGCTCTATCACGTAAGAAAAGGTTAGGTACTTCACAAAGGTTTTGTTCACGAAAATGTTTAAAATTGGTTCAATAATAAGTATTTTCCAATCAGATTTTTAACATTTTCCGCACCAAACTTCACTCATCCATCCTTTGAAACCTATGAAAAGTAGGTACACCGCACAGCTGAATATAGGCAACCCCGTTGATAGCCTCATAGAGGGATTTCGCTATAGTTAGCTTGGCATTCGCAGTTTTCTCTACATAGTATAAAACTAAGTCGCTTCCTGCCGTCTGTACGCTTGGAACTTTTAAACAACGCAAACGAATTTTGATGCGGTTTTCAACAATAGACAGAATGATTTAAGAGAAAGGTTCATATGTATAACACATGCATATTATATATTATATAATTCCTCTGTCCGTGTGTATGTGACTGAACTCCTCTTAAACGGCTGAACTGATTATGATGAAATTTTGTGTGTGTGTGATTAAGTTGATTAGAGAATGGTTTAGATTCACAATTGGACCTGGTAGGTTGCGTTATTGTCGAGAGCCAGAAATCAACCGTGCGAAGCTGGGGCGGATCGCTAGTTTTTTTATAAAACTGAAGTGACAAACGAACTTACAGTACAAAATTACAATTTAAATACTTCTTACTGCTGGGCCCAGGTATCCTCTAATTTCTGAGGAGATAATGGAACAATTTATCCGCCACTCTGCTCCAGTGCGTTTTGGACTTCACATGTCCTCAAATTTTTCTTTATTGATATAAAATAACAGACAGTCCACCTGACTATGATACTAATTGTAAGTAGCTACTTCAGTCCACGCACAACTGCAGCCAACTTCAAAGAAAGAAGACTACAGATGCGTTGTCACCTCTGGGGACTTAGGTGGAATACCTCACAGTCGGTAATCATACCGGCTCTCTGTTTCCTTCAGAGCAAATCACAGCAGTGGAATTAAAAAGGATTATCTAACTTTGCCCCCAAACAACAGTCGTCACTAAAATAAAATGTTAGTAAAATTACATAGTTAAATATTATTGTGGTAGTAGTTCAAGGGCTTAATAGACCACACATCCTCGCAAAAGAACACCAATTCCTACCAAAGATGATTCGCGAGATTATTGAAATTAAAAAAGAACATCCTAATTTCAATAGAGAAGAAGGATGGGTGCTAATCTGCTTGGGATCCTAAAATTAATTCCAAACTCAAGCATACCACTGCAAAACTTCAATATACGGTAAGTTCGTTTTGCATGGATAGGACCAAAAATTAATACTCAAAAGCTAAAGGTAGCCGGGCTAACTATGACAACTGGACGTCATACACCTCAGCCCCCCTCGTGACCATGGGTGCTGTAAAGCACTCGAAACGTCGGGAATTAAAAATTAAACGCATTAAAACCCATTAAATTAATTTTACTCAATTTTTAGTTTTTATTATTTTATTTATTATCAGGAAGATGTTGCTGCCCGTTTCCTGTTTCATTTCCCTCTGTCATCTCTTAAGACACGTACGGCATTTCCTAGCTCTATTAAAATTAAAATGAAGTGGTATACAGCGAAACCGGCTAGGTGAAACATTGCTACTTAAATTTCTAATTAATTCTTAACAATATAAATGAATTCGCAATCTGATTCTAATTTAACTTAACCTAATCAAGATGTTGCTGTGGTTTTGTGTATTTCACTGGAAATTTGTTTTGACAGCAAAGTGAAGTGTAGGGCGATCACCCTCTAGATGGAATGATGAAGAATGGGAAGAGTGGGGTGATAGATTGACTTGGCGATAATTGACAACGAGTCTCTGAGAGGTGAATACATATTTGTGTCATTTGTATCGGTTCGTGGAGGCCAAGTGCGGTGAAGATCTTAAAGGAACTGTATCCGCGACTGGTCATCGCTGCTGGTGACAAGAGGGCTGGTTATTTTCTCGCTCAAAGGCTAAGTATAGCTATTCAGCGAGGAAACGCAACCAGTATTTTTGGCACGATACCAAGGGAAGTAAGACTGTATGATAATTAATTTAAGTTTTTAGTTTTAGTTTTTATCTAAGTTTTTTTATATTTTATATATTTTAATGTTTTGTTAATAAATAATTGAATGTTAATTGACAATTCAATGTTTTAATTTGAAATTTGTGTCGGGTAATGCATAAGGGGCTAGTTTTCACCCCTGAGGACTAAGATAGAATGCCTCGATACTAGTAAGAATAAGGGGTCTCCGGTTTTCGACACTCACCGTACGAAGTTAAATTTGAATGTCCAATACTACAGGAACTTTCCATTACGTGACCTTTGCACGTTCCATCAATGACTAAATCGAAGAGAGTTTAAAAGTGGGTTTTTTCCTCAAGCTATTATTTATTCAACGAAAACCATGATACCTGGTACTTGATAAATTGCGTTCCGCTTACGAAGAATTTCTACAATTTTATTTACACAGATTACAAAGTGTCTGAAATCAGCTTCTATTACTATAACAGGTCATAACTACAGTATTCTCCGATGATCTCATTTGTTGTAGGCACTTTGAGAAATTGGTTCTTTTATAAAAGCGCATAATTAATAGTCATTATATGATCGCGTGACATGGTTCAATTTACAGTTTTTTTTTTAAATTAAAATGAACAACAATCTATTAGTCTTCCTCATGGTAAATGGCCACTGCGTTTTATTTTAGCTTTCAGAACAATTCAAAATGCAACATAACATAGGATACACGTCAGAAATAGAGGGTAGTACGTAACTCATTTAAAAACAAAAAAAAACACCCATAGACATACGTACGTGGCAGAGCCATGCTGCAGCTATATTAGTAGTATAGTTGTAGCACGAATGGGTCGGCTCAACCGGGGAAGGACCACGCTCTCACAGAATACCAGCGTAAAATAGCAGCTTAACACTGCTGTGTTTGGTATGGTGAGTGTAGAGAACCGGAGACCCTTTTTGCTGGAAAAGAGGCATTCTATCTTAGTCCTCACGGGTGACAACGCATCTGCATTTTCATTCTTTATTGAGGATAGATGTAGATGTCTTTGGCTCACAGCAACCACTTACCATCAGGTGGACTGTGTGCTCGTTTGTCACCCTATCCTATAAAAAAAACACAAAAGGTTATCTTAATTATCTTTATAACGAGCTTAAGATATTGAATTTTGCTGTGAAAAAATAATAATTGAGATCATACGCTCACTTGCGCTACCATATTACCGTCAAATCCTATGTTCTGAGTGTCTGCTAATATGATACCGCGAATTTCTATAGCTAGATTGATGGTGAAACCATTATCTTGAGTAAAATATTCTTCTTTCTTTATCAGTCTTATAAGTCCACTACTGGATATAATATTAATAAGAATACGTTGAACGACCACAACGTTTGCTATAATTGTTAAATACATATGTGGGAATTATTTTTTGTAATATTTTAATCATTTATTTATTTGCTTTTTAAGGGAAACAACTAGTGCAATAAATTATTACATTATAAAACATATAAAAGTAATCCTAATCCAATAGAGTTTCCACAAATATCTAATACATAGTAAAAGCTTGCCACTACAATATATAAAAATTTAGGATGTAAAAATAAAGAAAAACAAACAAAATGGTATTTTAAGTATATATGCAGTTTGAAGTAATATTCTACATTACAACCTATAGTGAAGCTACCAATTGTATAAATTTAATTATACAATATTTTTTAACTATTGTATTTAAGGTGAAAGATATCTAATTCACAATATTTTAAATATTTTTTTTTACATTTAGGTACGACATATAAAATTTATTGAAGCATACTTAGTTTTAACTTTACGTATTGCAAAAAGAAGTTTACTTAAATAATTTATATTGGAAGTATTTAAATAAAACTAGTTTTACGGATTTTATCGCGTATACTAACTTATTTTATATTCCCGACGTTTCGGGTGCCTTACAGCACCCATGGTCACGGGGGACCATGGGTGCTGTAAGGCACGGGGGGTTTGCGTAAATATAAGAAATCATTATATATTGGAAGTAATCATATATCACTCTTATGACAAATTATTCATCATCATCATCGTCATTAGCAACATTAGCAGCCCTTGTCAAGTCCACTGCTAAACATAGACCTCCCCCAAGGAATGTCACAAATCTATCAACTTTCTGCATGTCTTACCAGGTCGTCACACCATCTTCTCGAGTCACTGGGTCGGACCAAAATTAGTTGGGTTTTTCTGTCGAGAAATTCTCAGTAGTACCTAGAGTCAGGAAATTGGCGGGTGTCACTCCCATGCAGCGGGAAGCACGTAAAGTCATATGTCTGCGCCTGATCTCTGTTCGGTCGTGTCGAATTGCTACCCCATTGGACTATGATCATCTTTGCTTGTAAATAATCTTAATAATACATAATCCTCTCCTGCGCAGATTGCTATTCGAATTTGAGACTGACCACCATGACCAACACACACACGTGACTTCCAGTTACTATGGTGATCAACATGTAGACCTAAATATTTTGTTTCTAAGACCTCTTCCAAATTTTCATTAATATATGAAATATTTAGTTTTTCAGTTGGTGTATTGTAAATTCGAAAACGTAATGAATTTTGTTTTTGAGACATTCGCACGCAGATTATTGGTTTCTAGCCAGGTCATTATGGATGCTACAGAAGAGTTAAAAATTATTTCGAAGTCACTTAAGGTAAGCTCTTTATTTAGTTTTTGTTTGACGGCAGAAATGTCGTCGGCAAAAAGTATAGACTGATGAGGTGTCGTAGTCGGTAAGTCATTTACGTATAATAGAAATAACAGTGGATCCAGTACACTACCCTAGGGCACGCCACTTCTATTGTCGGTAATAGAAGATCTAAATGACGACAAAAAAGTATTTTTATTATTCCTAATACTCCGGAAAGTTAGACAGCCCTGATATCACCAGCGCTGTCGCTTTCATAGTTCATAGTACGCCATATGTCGATTACATATTAGGCACTATTAGCACTTACCAATAGGTGGAATTGTAGTTAAGTACTGGCTTAGAATAGTAGACAAAAACGTGAGAAGCCCCGTTGTTACCACTTATTTCATATACGAGGTGAGGTGATTTCGTGAACCATCGAACGAATTAATAGAATTCTAGTTCTGATGAGATATAATTTGAAATGCCTTTATTTCGAAACTTCCCACAACACAACCATAGTGTCAGTATATATTTTTAGTTACATAAATATTTGTGTGTTCGTATTTGCATATGAAATATTAAAGATATGAGATTCTCCTAACGCGTTATCGGGCTGAATGCCTCGGATGCCAGTGCGCGGACGAATCGGTACACAACTCGATCATATTTATTATTATCTATGTGATGCATTGGACTCTTATCTAAGGCCGCCTAGTGATTAATTGACTGGTCGTACAACTTGTTACGTGATTTTAATGTTTTTTTTTTCGTTAATACAAGGAAATTTTGCCAACGTGATGTGAACAGTGTTACCTTATTTTAACGTAACGAACTTTATAATATATCTATAAGAACGAATTCTGCGTTGCTGTTATCACTACTAATATTCCTCTTAACCACTCCAGCTAAGGTCAAAATGGTTATTCACTCCCTCCCCTCCCAACGTCAACAAACCACGGCTTGGTCACGCTCCGAAATTAGTCTATGGAACATTTTGGTTACACCCTGCTCTTCACAGCCGAGGTGGAGTCGGGGGAGAAATGGAGCATTTACATGGCAAGGGGCCTCTCGCCTTATTCTCCGCGACTTTCGCGGAGCCGTACCGCTGATGTATTGGTGTAGCGACTTAAGTAGGGAAGAAGTATTGGTATTATAAAGCCACTCTCTCCCTTCTCTCAGTGGCCGGAATGCTTATCCGCCGGGAAGACTGGTGCTTTTTTGGCACCTTAATGCCGGTCCTATAGCATCCGCGCAATGGGCTCTGTTAGTCCTGAGTTAAGGTTGTGTGTCAGGAAGAAACTTTCTTTGCTATTGAAATTCTCAAAAAATATTAAAATCCTCATTTTATGCCCACAACATGGAATAAGAACTTTATTAGGTTTGACCTTTAGATCTTGAAGGCGAAAGATAATGGACAACTATTAATATTTTTACCGTTACAGTTACAGCCTACTAAAGTTCACTGCTGAACAGACCTCCTCCATAGATTGCCTCATAGGGGGGATATTTGCTATAATGAAGAAAAACCATGAGGAAGAAAAAATACAGTTATAGTTAAATTTAACTTATTAAAAATTCACAGTATTAGATAATTAATGCAACGTATGACTTTTTAATGTTATCCATGGCAAACCGTGTGGTGACGATGTAAAAGAATCCATCACCCTATCTCGTCCCGTGGCTGTCGTAACAGGCGATTATAGAAAATGGCAGAAAAAATTTATGGCGTCTCAAGTATTTAAGACGTAAATACGTAGACTTGCGAAGGGATGAAGAGTCAAATGAAATAAAAATGAAATTAAAAATCGCAGAAACGATTTTTTTTTAATCCGCCTGGCAAGTGTGACGGTTATGGCAAATCTTCCTTACAATAAAATAGAATAGGATTATTTTTATTCAATATAGATGACATGTAATGCTTATTGAAAGTAATTTTTTACTTTTACCACTAGTTCGGAAAAAAACCTCTGTCCTGGGTAGGTTTGCCAGATCGGAAAAAATTAGGGGTTGTTGTCGGGAGAAATAAATATTAAAAATAAAAAGTTATTTTTTTTTAAATTAAGAGGCAAAAAAAAGTACTGTGGCGGCGCTGTCGTCGCGTCACAAGCGAAACACATCGAAGCCTAAATCGCGCTATCAAAGTTCCGAAGTAAAGCAGTATATATAGAATAGCTCCGGACTACCACTCGTATTGGACACTGCCCGGGCTGAACACCTTGCCCGGCGGGAGATCTTCCCTTTTCCTTTCACGGCCACAGCACTTTAAACAAAACTAATTCAAGTACACTTAACTTTTAGGTTGCCATATGTATTTGGCATTGGACTTTACTAAAGTCCACGAATTTGGATCCTTTAATAGTATTCAGAAAGTATTTAAAATTCCAACGATTTACTTCAAAGTTTATGCAAATTATTAACTCAGCTTTTATGAAATACATGCTCACATGCTCGAGCATGTATGCGTAGATATATGGATGTAAAGGAGGCGAGAGAAGTGTGTCAGGATCGTGCCAAATGGAAGTCCGTAGTCTCTGCCTACCCCTCTGGGTGACAGGCGTGAGTGTTTATGTTTTTTTATGTTTATGCTTTTATGAAATCAAAGGCTATACATTAACTTTCCGAGAAGCTGTTTGTCTGGAGATTTTGGGTTTTGTCGGAAGTCTGGAGATCATTTAAAATATCGGGAGAATCCAGACGAATCCCGACCTTCTGGCATCCCTAATCCTTGAAAGAACCAGCAAGAAACCCAGCGGCACTTTTTTTTAAAAGCATAATTTACAATATAATAATATAATATAACAAGAGAGGCTTATATCCAGCAGTGGACTTTTACGGTACTTTTAAGAGCTGATGATAAAGAAAATGTATGTCAAATGTCGCATTCTTGAACATACTAAATCAAATAATAGAACTTCAAAATAATCTTAAAGCATTTGCCTTATGATGAAAAAACTATTTTATTAAAATTTCGTTCAAGATTTACTGAAGCACTATTCCACGTACGGTGAAATTCTTAAAGGAACTCAATCCGCGACTGGTCGTCGCTGCTGGTGATAGGAGGGCTGGTTCTTTTCTCGCTCAAAGGCTAAGTATAGCCATTCAGCGAGGAAACGCAGCCAGCGTTCTTGGCACGATACCACGGGGAGTAGGACTGTATGATAATTACTGTTATTAGTTTTAGATTTTTTATTACAGTTTTTTTAATATTGTGTATATTTGAATGTTATGTAAACAATAAAATTAGATTAACTTGCATATGAATAAAACAATAATTATCTATCTACTAATTCTGGTGCCAAGCAATACTGCTTCCACTGCTGTGTCCCGGCTTGAAAGGTATGAAAACCAGTAAACTAATATTCTGTGGACCATGCCAGCTTAGTCTTCAGAAGTGAAAACACACGCAATGTTTCAACGGGTATTCTATACTAAAATAAAATTCCATACTTCCATATTAAAATTGAAAAAAATTGTAAAGCACTCGTGTAGTCGCGCTTAGTAGGAAGTGACACGCTGTGGTGCCGTACGTCCTCCCAATGATTAAAATTAAGATTTCGCTGACTTACATCACGTAGCGTAAATCTGAGAAATCGAATGGAAATATGTCGTTGAGTGTTCTGATCTCTTTAGGATTCCTTATCTGCTTCTAGGAACTGTAAAACGTAGTTGTCATTGTGAATTATGCGTTTTTGTTGAATCGTCAGACCTGACAGGTAGGTATTTCAGGGAATTTTAAGGGACTTTCGCGCATAGGATTTCGACTAAGTTATCTCTCATTGTAACCATGTATTGGCGGTGTAATTATATACACTACCCCATATCGTCCAGTAGGTGTCGTATCAGGCGACAGAGGGACACATACCAGGAGATATAACATCTGCGGTTGCCAACCCGCCTGCCCAGCGTGGCAACTCTGGCGAAATGAGGCTATCTATGTGGTGGGCCTATGTTCAGCAGTGTAATTTTATATGCTGTAAAGTTAAAAGTTCAAGTTACAGCCTATACACGTCACACTGCTTTCTGAGAGAGAGAGAGAGAGAGAGTTTTAGGGCAAGTATATATAGGATAAGGCTGTAATAGATAATGAATTTGACGGCTTCGTGGTGCAGTGGCTTAGCAATGAGTTGCAGTGCTGAGGGCCGCGACCCCAGTTTTTTGTTATTGCAGGCCTCATAACGAACGCGAAGCATTATTAGGTAGTGCTTTACTCTCTACACGTCAAGTATTTACGTTTTATACTTGGTAGAGCCATGCTGCAGCTATATTAGTAGTATAGTTGTAGCACGAATGGGTCGGTTCGACCGGGGAAGGACCACGCTCTCACAGAATATCAGCGTTAATAGCAGCTCAATACTGCTGTGTTTCGTATGGTGAGTGTAGAGAACCGGAGACCCTTTTTACTGGAAAAGAGGCATTCCATCTTACTCCTCACGGGTGACAACGCATCTGCATTTTGATTCGCAAACGAGGATAGATGTAGATGTCTATGGTCCACAGTAACCACTTACTATCAGGCGGACTATGTGCTCGTTTGTCACCCTATCCTATAAAATAAAAAAACAAATAAAAAAAATAAGTTCAAGCAGTTTTGTGTTCTTAAAATATCTCTATCATAACCATACTGCACTTATAAGATAATATATATAGTAGCCGTATGTCAAGAAAACACTCTAATTAATCCATCTTATATTTTCAGTTGTTATCAGTAAGATGCTGCTGCCCATCTATTGTTTCGGTTTCGTTATGTCACTTCTTACGATACCCACGGGACGATAGGAGTAGTAGATATTCTTGCATCGCCATTACACGATTAATATATTTATTTACCATGTATAAACTTATATTTTATTGTCTATTATCCGCAATAAAGATTTGTTTTTCTTGTCTTTCACATGCATTTTTTAAGTCGCCTCAACGGCATTTATGGAATGACATGAGTTTTTTTTAAAGAATATGGTAATTGGACATTATCACCCTCGAATACTAAGATGGAATGCCTAGTTTCCAGTAAAATGCGTCTCCGGATCTCTACACTCACCATACGAAACACAGAAGCATTAAGCTGCTACTTCACGCTGGTATTTTGTGAGAGCGTGGTCATTCCCCGGTCGACTCATGGTTGTACCATAATATAGCTGCAGCATGGTTCTACGACGTATAGGTGATGTTTTTTTTAATATTGCCCCCCACTCAGCTTTACATCTCAACATCAAGAGAGACTTTAAGCAATAATGATTTCGAAGCTTCGAGTATCTTTCAATTGATAAACTTCAATCTAAGCTGTTGAGACTTCTTTGATAAGTTTGTCCTTAAAGAGGTCAAGTTCAAACAAGTAAGAGTCCTCTCGAGCGGAATCAAAGTTTAATCGAGTGTTTCGCTTTAAAACAATTAAGGTGGAGTGGTCTTCATAAATCCAGGGCCCCTTTAGAGATTTCACCCAGAGTTATTTATATCGGAAGTTTTTGCGGAGGGAAAATTTAATTCGTGCATTAAATGCCTATTGTAATAACGCCTTAGTATGGATTGTTGTTTTTATGCGGTTCTCTAGCTTAGCGAATTGTTCCAGCTCCGGCTCGGGAAGTTAATTATTCATCGTTTTGTTTTACTTTTTATTCTTTGTACTGTTAGGGTATTTAAATGACAAAGAGTTTTTCTCGATGTTTACCTGGAGTCGACTCTCGTTGATCTTGTAGTCGTAAGTGCGACTGCTGATCATTTATCCCGGATTCGAGTCCCGGGTCACGCCAAAATCATTTATATTATATTAAGTATTTCTGTCAAAGAACTCACAGTAGTAGCCTGGAATCAGTACATTGGCGGTGTTTCATCCCCGTGCTTTGGAAACTTATAAAGTAGTTGGTCCTGCGCCTGATCTCTCTCCGGTGGTGTCGGTTTGCTGTCTCATCGGTCACAGCTGTTTGCGCACACACTCGTGCAATCTTGTCCAGTCCAGATAGCTGGTCTCCGTTGAGACTGGCCACCGTGACAAAATTCCGTCTGGAGAACATTATTATTATTATTATCTTGAGTTATTTTTTTGCTTTTAATGAAACTAGTATTACAGATTTTGTGGTGTAAATTTTATTAAAATTTTAAATATCGAGACTTTGAGGCACACATAGTCATAAGTAGACTGAGGTGTTTCATGTTCTGATATCAGTAGTTAGTTATCTGATATCATAGAACTAACAATAAAGAAGACAGTTGGTTGCTGCCCAGTCATGTCACTGCAAGACTAAGATTCGATCAACTTAATTTCTATGATCAGGATAAAATAATTTATTAAAAGCAGAGTCTACTTCACCTGAAAATGCCTCGTGTAGAGGCGAAACACGTGTTGTATTATCGAGAGTGGTGTGTCGTTTCTAGTATGGTGGTGCTGGGATTGGTGGTGATGGGTATAGTGCACGCAATTGAGGGAGTTTGGGTGGTCCCCTGCAAACTGGGCAGAACACATCATTTTCTTTCTTTACGCGGAATTAAGCAAATGAAGTTATAACAACTTCATTAATTTATTAAAAGCTAAAGATCAAAAGACCGTGCTTAGGAAAACGCCAGGTGGGAAGCATTCTAGCTAGATAGAGCGAGGATCAATTCAATTCAATATATTTGATATTCTTGTTTGTATACATTTGGTCTTAATTATAAAAATAATAGTTTATAACAAGTACCCTGCACGGATTCTGCAAATTTATACAAATATATCATTATAGTACATTATAGTATTATTTTTAAAATTATTATCATTAATATTATTTAGAGACTGACAGACATCTCTAGATTTTTTCGGTTTTATATAGTCGGCCATTTCATCATCGACTACATGTTGCATTGGGTCGTCACTCCATCTCGCAGTGGCAGAGGAGGTCACAAAAAGTTACATGTTACTAGCCAGTAGAACTAGGCTACTCCTCGGAAACTTTCTACCTCATCAATTGTCGGTTCTTCGAGCTATATAGCCAGATATTTCAGGAAAATGCCAAATCTTATGACCTTCAATTGATAGCAGTATAATCATCTCGTTGACGCCAGCTGTAAAATATTCAGACCGGCGATGGAAAGTAGCGTCAAAGATGCGAGAGGTCTGGTTACCGTTACCGTTACGGCCTATTTAAGTCCACTGCTGAACATAAGCCTCCCCATATATTTAATCATAGGGGGATATTTGCCATAGTTGTTTCGCTTGGTAAGCGGGTTGGCAATCACAGTTTTTAATTTTTAGTCGTTATTCCCAAATTCATTCCTAAGCCACTGCGCCACGGAGCTGTTAATTCGTCTGCATAGCGTGGCTCTATATGGAAGAGATCTACGTCCAGCTGTGAAATTTTACAGGCTGATAAAGAAAAAAAAAGCATAACAACAACCTTGTTACTCTAGAACAGGCAATTGGGTTCTTTGAAATTGAATCTGCTGTTATATATTATATCATAAATAAGGATCAAAAGTAATAAACGTGGTAACGAAAAAAGGATTCAACCCACGCGCTGGTTGAATTAAATCTGTTTAAATTAAATTTTATTTGACAAAACAATCCTTTGGTCTTTACTTTCAAAGTGAAATAATTTAACTAAGAGTCCCAGTCGATTAAAAGAAAAGCTTATAACGCAAGCCTTATTATATACCGATTCAAAGCTCATACAATATACAAAATTATTTTTTCTATATAAAAGTAAAAGCCGACGTCAAAGAAATTAAAAAAACACATAAAATCTTTTGAATTCCATGGTAAGACAGATCATAGAAGAATAGATACCCAGACTTCAGTAGCTTTAGATTTCATTGATTTTGTCCTTTACTTTTTATCAAAATTTAACTTTGACCCTTTTAAATTTGCTAAGTATTTTTTAGTTATTTACAAGGTCAAGCTCAAATTTCTCCTAATTAGTTATACTACCCTTCTCTTAGGGGTACAATATTTTCTCCAAATTTATGTGGAATTGCCGCTGATGTGAATAAAATCGGATCACAATTCCCGTAACATACATGCAAAAAAAAAAAGAACATACAATTGAGAACCTCCTTGTTTTATAAAGTCGGCTTAGAAAAAGCATTTTGTGCGTTGCATTCTTTTCACATAACTGCTAGTACTACTATCTAAATAGAAATTCATTCTTCTCTTTTACTTCTACAGCCTGTGAAAGTTCATTGTTGGAATTGTACATTGTAGCTCTCCCATTGTAGCGAAAAATTACCATAACCGCAAAGCTTTTGGCGGTCGCCATACCAGACATCTCAGACATACAGGCAGACAGACAGATGCCAATGTAATCCCCAAGTGTTCCGTTTTGTCCAATTTAGCACTGAGAATTGGAATAAAATATAGTGTAGTGGCGGTGTAAGAATATTCACTACATATCATCCTGATGGTATCGTGAGAGGCGGCAGAGGGAGACAAATCAGGAGATGGGTAGCAGCGTCTTTCTTATAATGACTAAAAATAAAAAATAAACTGCGGTTGCTAACCCGCTTGCCAAGCGTGGCAAGTATGGAAAATATCCCCCCTATGAGGCAATCTATGGGGAGGCCTATATTCAGTAGTGGACTTTACTAGTAACGGTAACGTTAACTACTACAAAGGGCAATTTAAAGAACTGGCAGCACATTTCAAAATCTTATATTTAAATTTGAACATCTCTTACAAATTTATCATCAAAGATCACAGTAACCCTAATTGAAAAACCTATCCTAAACGGCTACATAATTTGCGGAGCCTTTTGTGAACAAACTACTAAGCGAAAAGGGTCGTTTAATTAAAACTAAAGCGTTCTCGCGTTAGAGCCTTAATATAGCTTTCAATTTTAACATTTTTAGTGCTAAATTTGACTTTTAGTAAATTTTTCTTAATTTTTAACATTTTTTCTTAATCCACGTATAGCCTTTGCTAGAATACGCCGACCTAGCTTGCATACATTTTTATAAAACTGAAATGACAAAGGAACTTACCTACAGTCCACCTGATGGTAAGTGGCATCGCCGTTTCATGGACATCTGCAACCAAAACTTGATAGATTTCCCTTATTCTCTACTGGACTCTATACGGGACACGCAACAATCTGCGAAAAGAGAGTACGAAGATACCTTTTTCTATTGAAGCAAGGATGTGTCAAACGAGCACATAGTCCAACTGATGTTAAATGAATACTCTGTTTCATATAAACCTATCTCCACAATGGATTATTGAATCAAAATGTAGATCCGTTGCCACCCCAGAGTTTATTATAATATAAGCCATTTTACTCTGGTATTCTGAGAGACCAATTATGTCGGTCTTGAACTTATAGGTCGCAACATTTATGTGGGACTTAAAACCAAAAAAGAATATGCCATCTGTGTTACTTGCCTCACTCATGGTAAAAAGCAACTAATAGGATATGAGGTTTATAATTATGTAGGCGATGTGCTAGCTACTTGGGCTTCTACGATTCCTACGGAGCCACGATTTGAAGGCGGATTCACATAGATCTCGACGAGATACGCCGAAAAGTAAGAATAAAATTTCGGAATCTCGGAAACTAAGCGATATATCGATACTCAAAAATCGAATACTAAAAGCCCCGACTCCACGTAGTCGTGTCTGCCCTACCCCTAGTGTGTTTTTGTAAAGCCGTAGGCGCGGAGAGAGCAGCCCCTGCCTGCTGTAGCAAAATACCGTCGGTTTCTCGATATACCCTCAATTCCACCTCGCCAATATCGATATGACGTTCCGCTAGAGACGCAACCTCTCACTTTACCGGTATTTTAATAAATTATATTGGTGACAGTTTCATCTTAAATATGTTAAACTTCATCTTAAAAAAATCAGTGTGAAAAATAAAAATGGTGTGTCTTATTAAGATTAAGCCCAAAAATTTAAATCGTACAGGGTATGGAGAGTATCGTAAAAGGTGATTAGGGCTTCCAATAGATGGCGGTATAACCATTCCGCTATCGGCAGAAGTGTTATACCTAGAGCGGTAGCGTCAAAGGTGTGAGACGTCTGGTACTACTGTAGCCGATCCGACTGCCTTGTAGACGACTAAGGCAATTTTTTTTATAACGGGAAAGCTCAATGTGCGGCAGTGGGATATTTCTAGCGAATTAAGAAGTAAAAAGATAACCAAGCTCACAATCCTCCTGATAATAAGTAGACTTACTACCCGATAGATACTCACTGGTGCTAGGAAGAGATGTTTCATTCCTTTGGATATTCTATCGCATCTATTACAGGGAGTGCTCAGAGTTTGGACTAATTTCAGCCACAAAAAATCACCATCGCACATCGCGACAAAATTCGCGATACCATTGATACCATCCGGAAGCTTGATCTACCACTCACTGTGATGATGACGATATACCATGAGTTTTCTTCCTCGCATGAATTCTTTGTAAACTACCGCCAGCGATTTTTCAAACCTTTTTAAAAGGCCGACAATGCACTTTCATTTACCCTGGTATTGCAGTTGTTTATGAGAGACGGTAGTGACTTACGGTCAGGCGAGCTGCATGCTCGTTTACCCCCTCTTCTATATTAAAAACGCGTCTGTCAATCCAATGTTATAAAAATAAAAGAACTTAAATATGTGATTGTGTTCAAACACTGCCTTTAAAAGAAGTGAAATGAAATTAGCACAACAGACAATAAATTAATTTATGTTTATAAATATAAATGAAACGGTAACAAAGACACAACTCAACAATATACTGCACTGTACACGTATTTGAGAGGGAAAAACAAAAAGTTTCGTAATCAAGTCATTAGATTGTAGAATTCAGGTGCGTCGATTTGCCCTCACTGATATAGATGGTTGGCGAGCTACTCGTATTATCAGCTTTGTTACCTACTACAGAATTCCGGAGTGTGTTACAGACACAGGATTTTTTCCACCGAAACGAATCTCACTGCCCTGCCGCAATTACAAGGGAGCTGAGGATTTCATTGCCAAATATTTTCCTTTATCCGCAGCATCGTGTCTAAGGCACAAGCATTAGTGGAAATGAATGTGTAGTATGTACGAATGGTAACCAAATTTGTAGAAATACATATTACAAAAACCATGTGGTTCGTCAGGTGCGTTATCAGAATCGGAAAATGTGACCATAAAAAATCAAATTAAATTCAAATTTTTTTTTTGCAATGTTGTGAGTTTATCACCTCTGCATTGGCCGGGAGTAAGAGTATTGTCAAAGACCCCGCTTTACCGATGTCAGTTAGTTCAGATCTGAGTAACATTTTTACACAAGATTCAATTTAGAAAGTTACCTATTGTGAACATTAAAATCAATTTCATAACGACCAAAAAAAATTTACTGTCATAAATGCCATACCTATATATACATCTATACGTCCCTAAAGTGATCACCGGGTTGTTTGTTACATACTGTATATTAAGGAAATGCTTCAGTTATTATTGTAAATATTAGGAAATTTGTTTTATATCGTTCTTTATACTAAAAAAGTTAGTAAACATTAAAACACCTGAAAATTTTATTATTTTATTTACTTGGGAAGGTAAAATTAATTACCTTGGAGATTGTAACGGATTCGATATTTGAAAGTCCGATAGACCTATTTTTAAGAAAATATTTTCAATTACAAAATTAAATTTCTACTTCGAAATGGTAACTAAATCTACAATACTTTTTACTTAATTGTTATTGTTCTTTTAGTTTAAATAGTTTATGTAAGTGTAACCCAGTTTAAGAAATTTGTATCCTTATAATAGACAATGGTACATTTATGCAGGTTGCAGAAAACAAGGTGTATGAAAACATTTTTTTTCGTAAGTGATTCATATACATTATTATGCTCGAAATAATTTAATTTAATAAATATTTCACCGGTTTTAAAATATCAATCCACATTTTTCATCTGGTGAAAATTACAATTAGTCATTCATTACAGTCTAGCAGAACGTAGGCCTGAACATAGGTGTTCGCCATAGATTACCTTACCTCATCATCATTATCATCATCATTACAGCCTTTCACAATCTACTGTTGAATATAGGCCTTCCCGAAGAATGCCAAAAAATTAGCTTACCACATACGGAGTATATTTTCCATAGTTGATTGTTTGGTACGCGGGTTGGCAACCGTGTTTTTTAATAATTTTGAGTTATCAGGAAGATTCTACTGCCCTTTTGTTTCAGTTTCCCTCTGCTGTTTTTTATGATACCTACCGGATGACTTTGGGGAAGTGAATTGTCTTACGCCTCTGATAAGTGTAGCGATTATATAATCCCCTGTATTGTGGTAATTTTTTTTATAGGTTAAGGGTGACAAACGAGCCCACAGTCCATCTAATGGTAAGTGGTTGCTGTGACCCATAGACATCTACATCTATCCTCGATTACGAATCAAAATGCAGATGCGTTGTCACCCGTGAAGACTAAGAAGGAATGCCTCGTTTCCAGTAAAATTGATCTCCGGTTCTCTACACTCCACCATAAGAAACATAGCAGCGTTAAGCTGCTATTTTACGCTGGTATTCTGTGAGAGCGTGGTCTTTTCCCGGTCGAGCCGACCCATTCGTGCTACAACTATACCACTAATATAGATGCAGCGTGGCTCTACCACGTAAATATGACTCTCAGTTGAGGTTTCCTTTTTAAATATTACAGATTTTGTATAAAGAGTCATCACAAGCGATGTTACCATGTAGTGGCGGTGTAAAATATCCACTACCCCTTATCATCCCTTGGGTTTCGTAAGGGGTGACAGAGGGAAACAAATCAGGAAATGGGCAGCAGCGTCTTCTTGATAACCACTGAAAACAAAAATAAACTGCGGTTGCTAACCCACCTGCTAAGCGTGGCAACTATGGCAAACAACGACAACAAGAAAACTCCTACGAAACAATCTACAGGGAGGTCTGTGTTCGTCATCCAGTCGTTCTCGAGTTGTTTTGGAAACATACTCAGTTTTACTACAGATTAATGAATTTCATTGGTTTTTTATAATAATACCTATTGTAAAACTTAAACAATAGCATTATTTAATAGTCTTTCCTTTTTATCTTACTAGTCTTTAAAGACCAGTATCACTGCGACCTGCAAGATCTATTGTGATTGCTGCTATGGCTATAGTTCACTGCTAAGTCCTGCGTCTTCAATGAATTGAAGGAGTTGCTTATCTGTGAGCAATTTCACTTCTTCTGGGCTAAGTACGTAGTTTTCTGACGAGTGTTACGTTTGCGCATTAATGGTCCACACTCAGTCAGGATGTGTAGAAGCGTTTCTTCCGTTAAGAAACAGAATCGGCATATCCTTGAGTTGTTTAGTACCAGGATGGACATGTGCTTTTTTAGACAATGTTGTCCAGTCCTCCTTGCCAGAATACGCATTTTATTCTTACCCGGACTTAGCACGGACTCACTTGTGACTTACACTGCTGCCTTAAGCTTTTCCCCCAGTCTTCATTATTGAAAGGTCGCAATATAGCCACCCCGCCCGTGTCGCGTCCCCTTAATTAGGACATCCGCTTGGATGTTACGCCGAAAAGGTGTGCGCGCAACGACTCGGGATAAAATGCTACCAACAAGAGGCCGAAATATTGCTGTATGCCGCTAATTGATTAATTAGCAATTAAGTCTGAATCTACTAAATGAATAAATCATAACTTTTATTTCAGATTTGTCATCATCGAGAGTTTAGTTTCATCGCAAACCTTGTAACTATGTTAGTAACTGCTGTCACATCATCATCATCTTCGTCATCATCACCATCATCATCATTATTATTATTATCATCACTACAGCCCTTAACACGGCCGTAATGGAGGAGAATCTTGATGGCACAACTCCGTGGGCGTGGAGCAGAAGAGTGGTGGTCGCGTTCATTAAGAAATGTGCCAACGCTATATTGCATAATTCGCTTCTGCGTATCTAATGGGTTTAACTGTGTAATGTGGTGTACACAGTCCATCTGTTGGTGAGTGGATGTTGTGGCTCATAAACATCAAAATACAGATGCGTTGTCACCCTTGAGGACTGAGATGGAATGCCTCATTTCCAGTCAAAACGGTCTTAGGTGCTCTACACTCACCATACAAAACACCAGCATTAAGTTGCTATTTTACGCTGGTATTCTTTGTGAGAGTGTGGCAACTCCGGTTGAGCCAACCCATTCGTGCTACAACCATAACATAGCTGCAACGTGGCAACGTGTAAAGGTGTAAACCATGCCTGGTCTGGGTCGGTGTGGAATAAACGAGATGATTATAACCCCATCTATCGGCATCTATGAGTTCTTCCTGGGATTTCCCAACGTCTTGGGTGATAGATACACTTACTCAGCCATCGGCTAAGGCAATAGTATGTTATTTGTGATGATGTCACAATAAATAACGTTTATTTTATTCGTATGTCCATAGTTCCTGTAGTCTAACCATTCTCGATATTGTTCCCTGCTAAGCTGTTTAATGAAATATCTGTTAATTTCGGTACATTTTTTCGCAAAATCCGATACAAGCGTCCACTGATTGCAGCGTGCTGATTAAGACGCGTTCTATTTCTGACAAACAAAGACTTTTTTAATTGAATTGGCGAAATCAACTGTTCTTGTTTGCAGTATTAAAGGTGGTAATTGGATTTGTATTTTAAAATACTGTTAGGAGTTTTCTAATTTTTTTAAATTTTCAGTATATTTTTTAGAAAACGGTACCTTATATCAGGATTTTCTCTTTTGCCGTGGAGATGTTTGATTTACATTTGTTACACAATGACAAACATTCAGAGCTAGAACAATTTTTGTTTGCTATACTAATACTTGCTACGGGACATTTTTTTAAGCATTTTGTCCTTTTTATCTTATAAATTCAAAATGCGTGGTAATGCATTATTTTAACTGGTTGTCATTCATAAATATCTATTTTACTACCCAGTCACACATTCGTAAGGGTCGATTGGTCGGCAAAAACGTTCTGAATTTAATCGCACACAGAGGAGCGCGCGTACGCGTAATTGTTGCCCATAAATCACATTCAATTTGGGATAATTTTAAATAAAAGTAGAAGCCTTATTTATTCGTATTTTGAAAAACTGCAATAACGGTATATCATTATTTATATATTTGAACTTAGGTTTAGAATTTGGCTACTCTTTGAATTAACCCTGTTATGTTATAAGTGAAATACCACTGACTCACCCACTCATCACGAGATCTCCAAAACTATACGCCCGATTGACTTGAGATTTGGCGTACATGCTCCATTCTCGACGTAGACACCCAGTAAGAATTTTGGAATAGTCAACCTCTGAGAGGTGAAATCGGATTTACAGCTTATTGTGTTTATAATATATAGGACCTTTTCGCAAAATGTCATAATCAAATACCTAAGTACGGTTTATTATTTAATCGACTGTCCATTTCAATTTATATTTGTGATAATGTTAAAATTTCATAACCAAAAGCAAATAAATCATAACTAGTAGTTCATTGATCTATCAATTTTAGTAAAGTTACGTTAATCGCCCGGCTTTCAAAGATTCATTCATACATATTAATGCCGGTTCGGAGTTCTCGTGTACCAATTAACCTTGGTGTCAATTCACTAGCTGTATTTTGTTACTCTAAAAGCTTAGGCTAATATTGAGCGTAAAATATGTTTACTTAAAGATGTTGAAAACTAATCAGCTAAGATCCACGTAAAAAATAAAAATGATATGTTTTACCTAGCTTGAAGAGCGCTTACCTGGTAACGACGGTATCGCAGAGTCTATTTCTTCTGATTATGCCTTGTTTAGACACGTGTCGTATTATATCGACGGTGGTGTGTCTTTCCTAATGCAGTGGTGTTTGGAGTAGTGATGTTGGGATAAGTGGTGACGGTGATAGTGCAAGCAATTGGTATCGGGCGGGAATTGCTCTTATGTAGGTTTTAGTTATGTTAGATTAAAACTAGGTAAGACACATAACTTTTTTTTTTTACGCGGATCTTAACTAATTAATTTTAGCATGTTTTATAATACATGCTTAAAGAAGAAAAAAAATTAAAAAATATATTTTCACAAAGTAACGCCTATTTATATTTTTATAAATATGTTTTTGTATAAACTTAGTCACAATACCTACTTACGAGTACTAAGACCATAAGACTGTGTCAGTTTTTCGAATCTCAAGTCTCTTATTTTCGAACGTGACATTAATGGATATTGAGTTTTAAAGGAAAATAATTTTATTTTATGATGATTATTAATGAGACTTGGTTTTTAATGTTTACATTTTAAGTGGTTAATTGCTTTTAAAAAGGTCTAAAGTGATCTGACTGATTTGATGTATTGGCTCTCGTGTTTTGTCTGGACGGGGGCAACAAAAATGAGGAGATATTTAAAGGTTGCTTCTCATCAAATCTTTTTTAATATTTCATGCTTTTATTGATAACGGTAGCATACATTTCACTTAAAGTAAGTGGATACTGTGATCGATTTAACCCACATCTATCCTTGATTAATAATCAACGCGTGAATCATATTCCGCTATCATTGAACATAAAAAAGTAATAACGTTAATATTAAACCCATTTTAGTGAAGTGGAAAAAGAACTTAAAGTCCACGTAATGATAAAATGCTACTGCAGTCCATGGACACCTGCAGTCAAATTCAAACAAAGAAGGCTACATGTTTTTTTGTCTTGTTGTTACCTCTGACGACTAAGATGGAATGCCTCACAACCTGTAATTATACAGTTTTTATATACCCGTCAGACTGGAACACACGGTACAACACTGTTATTTGGAAACTGAAATAGGTAAGAAGGTGCTACCTACCCAGACGAATAGGACGGTGGTAGGACTTGCTCTCTATCCAGGAGAGGCAGAAAAGAAGTCCTACCAAAAAACTTAAACATATTTCAACATCATCATTACAGACCGTCACATGTCCACTGCTGAACATAGGTTACTCGTAAGGAATGCCACAAAGCACGGTCCTGAACCATCTGCTTCCAAAGATCTCCACATCACTTACCAGGTCGTCACTCCATATAGAAGGGGCTGCCCTGCACTTCGATTACCAGTACGAGGCTGCTATTCGAGAACCTATTTTTGCCATCAGTCGTCGGATCTTCAAGCTATATTACCAGGGATATAAACATATTTATAAAACTAGCTGTTCCTCGTGACTTCGTCCGCGTGGAATTTATTACGATTGAGTTTCATAGGTTTTAATTTTTTTGCGCGGTAACCTATTTTTTTATTTTTTTCCAATAAAAGTAGCTTAAGTTACTACTTATAACATCAGCTATCTGCCAATGAAAGTCCCGTTAAAATCGGTCCAGCCATTCACAAGATTAGCCGGAACAAACAGACATACAGACAAAAAATTTAAAAAATTTTTTTTTTGTTATAAGTGCCGTACCGTATATAATACATGCAAGTAGTAAAAGCTATTATTTTGTTGTTGGTATAGATAATAAGCTACATAAATGAGCAATGGAGTAGCGAACAGGAAATTCGAGTTCGTATAGAACAAGCGCGTAGTGCTTTTACGAAGCAAAAAAAGTTTTTGTGTTTTAAACGCTTTTACCTAAAACTCCGCATCAGACTGGTGCGCTGTTATGTATTCAGTGACCTACTTCATGGGGTCGAAATTTGGACCTTAACCTCGACATTATGTTCAAAACTTGAAGCATTTGAAATGTGGGACGTATGCTCCGAATACCCTGGACTATGAGAATAACAAATGTTGAGGTTCTCCGTCCAATGAATAAGAAGTTAGAGATAATGAGGACCGTGAAGGAGAGGAAGCCGCAGTATTTTGGACACATAATGAGAGGACACAAATATCGTATTCTTCAGCTTGTGATTCAAGGAAAAATCGAGGGAAAACGCCGACCCGGCAGAAGAAAAACATATTGACTGAAGAACCTTCGTGAATGGTTTAACCTCAGCACTCGCTCTCTCTTCCGTACTACAGCTTCAAAGATTAAGATAGCCATGATGGTTGCCAACCTTTGCAGAGAAGTGGCACCCTAAGAAGAAGAATAGATAATAAAGACAAGACAAACATAAGCCCTCTGAGATATGAGGGGAGTATATAAGATATATAGGATTTAATTATACTTTGTCGTCATTAAATTAAAGCATCATAAAATTTAATTCCGCTTTAAGAGTTGATTCTATTTTAAACTGAAAGCGAAGTTAATTAAAATCTGATTTCATTTTACGTCTTACTAGTGTAATAAATTGAAGTTTCATATTTTAAGTACTAATTGCCAATTTTCGTTTTACTTCGTTTGTGTTAGCTTTTTGATTTCAATTGAACGTTATAACTTCAATATTTTGCGTTTCAGAGTTTTCCTTTTAAAAATTAGGGTATTAAATGAGCTTACGGACGAAATGTTTATAAATGGGTACTTATCAACAGCACCAGCTTCAGACTTCACCAGCTCCCTGTCATTCGGAATCACCCCCGGAAGAATAAAATAGAATAAAAATTTAATAAAGAATTTTACGTAATAATTGTTGATAGTCAATTTTGTATTTATCACTGGTTCGGAAAATACCTCTTCTCTGAAAAGAAGTAATGTTGGGAAATAAATTTTACAATAATGTTGTACAATTACTCATCCGAATTATAATAGAACAAGCTTGTTAGCGATCACCTTATTTCAAGGGTTTATTTTCATTAATGGTTACCTTAATATTATAATAATATAGAATTTTTTACAGCATATGCCGCATAATTAAGTCTGCTTGCTAATATGGGGGCCTCATTGGAGCAACACGTCAATAGTAATTTAAAAAAAAATGGAATCCACATACCATTATTATATTCTTTTTCATATTCTTCAAACCAAACATGCAAATGGGTGGGCTGCATTCAATGAGGCTCCCGATCAGAAATACAGCCCTGCCACCTAGTATGTTTTATATTCAATGTTTTAATTTCAAAATCAAGTAGTAGTCATTCGTGCAACCATCACAACAAGCTTATTACGTTTGGTTACGCTAAGATTGTGCGATTTACCATTAAATTATTGTTTTTTGTGGTTTCTCGAAAGAATTGGGGTTAAAAATACAATACAATTACTTCAGGCATCAAGGACTTTAAAATTAAGAACATTGGTCCATAGCAATATATAACTTAACCTAAAAATATATATAAAATATAAACATAACTCAACATTATTTAGGGAACTAGCTATAGAACTAGGAAAAAGCCATGCTGCAGTTATATGGCTGTAGCACTAATGGGTGGGCTCGACCGAGGAAGGACCACGCTCTCACAGAATATCAGCGTAAAATAGCAGCTTAATGCTGCTGTGATTCGTATGATGAGTGCAGAGAAACAGAGAACCTTTTTACTGGAAACGAGGCATTCCGTCTTAGTCCTCAGGGGTGACAACGCATCTGCATTTTGATTCTTTATCTCGATAAAGATCATCATATCCTCGGATAGATGTAGATGTCTTTGGGCAACCACTTACCATTAGGTGGACTATGTGCTCGTTTGTCACCCTTATTCTATATAAAAAAAGATGCGTACACAAATGAGAAAAAAAAAATTCCTTTTGACAATAACATTATAAAGGAATTTCAACTGTAATTAAAATCTTAGTCGGTATAAATCTAACAATTTATGATACTTGTTAAGCGTAAACATTTGAACGGAATTTATATTTTGTACACAGCTGATGATAAGGCAGCAAATGTAGTGTACGTGTTGAGCGAAGAATGCTTGAAATTTCTGTTATTCATTTCATACAGTAGCCGTGCATTTTACAAAAAGTTGTACAGAGGCTTCGGGCAATAATTAAAAGGGTACATGCGTATGAAAAGGTCACGCAAATATGTTTCTATGAAGCCTTAACTGTAAGTCTAAAACTGAGTGAAGGTCATTATTCATCGTGTGTAATGCCTTTGAAATGAAACATAAAGGGCTTTTCAACACAATAAATAATTTGCATACGCTTCAAGTCTGTTTCGTATGCACATTATTACAACTACAATAAAGTTGCAAATCGCTTAGTTGATTTTAAAAGTCGGAATATAGTTAATAATAATATTTCTCGTGGCTTCAACTTAATGCCACCTTCAGAAGCGTTTTACCAACATTTGCATTAAAGTTGAGATTCCGTCGTCGCAGATGTAAAATGTTATAATCCACAAATTTGTAGGATCGTTCTATTTTTGCACCGATATCGATAATTATTATTGTGATTCATACTATATGGACAATTACTTTTTTTGTAACTATCAACAAAATCGAAATATATTTTATGTATCTCATATCCAAAAGCATATTTTACAAATATAATATAAAGATATTAAAATATTTACATAAATTATTAATTTATAAATAAAATATTTTTAAATCACTCAAAAATTATATTTAATTTAATATTAAGACAATCAGTATACAAAGACGATTATTAATAGTATTTTACCCTCATATTACATTAAACAATCCTTATATCGACATCCCCGGACAATTATGCATCCCTAACTGTAGGGAATGAGGTGAGCTTTACAAATATTGACTTAAGACTTAGAGTAGACGACACAGAAATGTGTCCAAACACGAAGGTGTCGTATTTATTTGCGAAGCAATAGAAATTGCAATAATATGTTGAGGATCTATGACACTGTGCTCAGTGCTGGAAACAAAACACTTGGGATTTAAAAGTTTGTAGTCTATAATTACAGTGTGAGACACTAGACGGATGATTCAACAAAGTTGGGGTTACATAATGATTTTTTATAATAGGTCGGAACATCAAGGTCGTATTAGACGGTGCATGCTCCAATTACAAGCCTATTAATGCTGGTGTTCCACAAGGCTGCGTGCTATCACCAACGCCGTTTCTTCTGCATATCAATGAAATGTTGAAAACCGGTATCATTCATTGCTATGCGGATGACAGCACTGGTGATGCTCTACATACCGGCCGTGCCAATATTTCTCGGGATCACGTAACCGAGTACCGGAACAAACTTGTGTCTGAAGTCGAGTCTTTGCTGAACAAAATCTCAGATTGGGAGCGACTAAATCTAGTCCAGTTTAATCTCCAGAAGACACAAGTCTTCGCGTTTATCTCTAAAAAGAACCCCTTTGTCGTATCTCCTCAATTTCAAGGCAATCCCCCTGTTGCCTCAGCTATCGGCGTCGACATATCGATTGATGTGCAGTTTCGTGATCACTTGGAAGAGAAGGCTAAATTGGGGGCCAGTATTTCATGCCGGCACACCGCCTGCAACTTCACAAGACGCAGGTTCGGCCTCACATGTAATACTGTTCCCATCTCGGGGATGGGGCTACCCAGTGCCAGCTCCATCCATTTGACCGCATCCAGCGCACAGCGGCTCGAATCGTCGACGACCGAGTCCTCTCCGATCGGCTCGATTCGCTGGCACTGAGAAAAGATGTCGCATCCCTTTGCATTTTCTTTCGCATCTTCCATGAGAAGTGCTCTGAGGAATTGTTTGGATTAATCCTAGCCACCAAATTTCACGAACACACATCACATCTAAACTCTCGATACCTGTAAAACGTACAGTGGTGGATACCAGTCCACCACTGTACGTTTTACTAGGAGTTTTCTTCCAGACGCCTGGCGCCTTTAACACTGCTACTCGATGCCGGTCTGGGTCAAGGTCTGCCGCAAAGATTTCAAGGCTCCCGATAGAGGGCGGTGTAAATATCTAGTTTGTTTAGGCCAGACAAAATTTTTTCATAATATTTCCAAGTAAATATGTTGATATTTGATTTAATTATTTCCAATTAACCCAATAACACGAGATGGGCAGCAGTATCTTCCTGATAACAAATCAAATTAATAAAAATAACTGCGGTTGCTAATCTGCCTGCCAAGCGAAGCAACTACGGCGTTATCACCCCTAAGAGGCAATCTATGGGGTAGTCTATTTTCAGCAGTGTACTTTTTGAGACTGTAATGGACAGATGGATGAACTATCACAATTTCCCATTGTCCAAAACGCAAATACATTAATATTTATCCAAAATCCAACCGTCCCCTACACAAGTCCATCAAGAAATTTCAATTTGCCCTTTCGCATCAAAAGGTTTTCATTTAAGCGTCTTTCATTTTCAATAGCCCCTAAATTGTACATCAAAACTAATTTCGTTTTATTCAAAAGGTACGCTCCTTGATGGACGAAATAATTAGCGTGGGCAGAACATTAAAGCGAATTGTTAACGACTTGGATTTCAGTAATTTCAAGCTATCGTTGTGTTTCGTTCACGTGATTCGTGAAGACGGTTGGAGGGTAGATATGATTATCTGATTCATCTCCTCATTTCCGACTTCTTTTGCGACAGTTTGGGAATTTCAAAGGATTTATAATAATGAACGTAGAATAACGTTACTTCAAAAATGTAAAAATATATTTTTATCTTTATAAAAAAATAATATATGTTTGTTCGTCTTCTATGAACTCCTATATCATCCGATTGCGATAAAATTTTGTAAGTTATTATGCAATACATGACACTAATAGGCATTGTAATATACGCTTGTAACACTGATTTTATTTGGAAAAATTATACTCGGTGGAAGATACTAGGATGACAATACGTATAAGTGTTTTAAAATTAACCAATGTAACAATGTCAATGAAATAAGATTCTTTTATTTATTTATTTTATTTTATTTTATTTAACTCAAGTGACAAACGAACTTACAGTCCTACTGATGCCTGATGACTTGCGTTGTCACCTCTGAGGACTAAGATGGAATGCCTCACAGCCTGTAATTATACTGGATCTCTATGAACTTCAGAACACAGCAGCAGTGTAGGTACTGCTAATTGGTGGCAGGAATAGGTAAGACGTTTCGACGTGAGAAATTCAAACTTTATTTTATTTAAGTTGCAGAAGAAATGACGTAAGAAATTCTGTAGGAATCCTCTTTTTGACAATATATGAAAAGGTATTTGCAATAATGAGTGCTTTATAAAAAAATAATCATTCTATTTTTAAAAGATTCTGTTAATTTCTTAAAACAAATAGATAGTATCATAGATAGATAAGTACCATATACAGGGTTATTTTTCAAAGAGTAGCCAAAATTTCAACTTAGTTCAAATATATAAATAATGATATACCGTTATTGCAGTTATTGAAAATACGAGTAAATAAGGCTTCTACTTTTATTTGAAATTATTCCAAATTGAATGTGATTTATGAGCAACAACGTTTTTGCCTACCGATCGACCGTTACGAATGTGTGCGTGCGCTGTAAAATCAGTTAAAATAATACATAACCACGCATTTTGAATTTAAAAGATAAAAAGGACAGAATGTATGAGATTTTTTTAAATTATAATTTCTTCACCATTTGCTTATATTACTTATACTAAACCTTCTCTGCAGATTTGGCCGGTTATTGCAAAATAACCCTGTATAATCTATTTGTTTTAAAATAAAAATTTTACGTAAAAAATTAACGACATGTGAAATCAATATAAAAATAGTTATGTATTCATATTAAGTAATATAATATTAGGTTTCTTTTAATATCATATAACTTAATAATGATTTATCATGATTGTATTTATTAATCAGAATTACTAATTATTCAACTGATTTTTACATATCGTGACGGAACTCAGCCTCACGTGGGACTGGACTCAAATGAAGGGTATTAAAAATCACTAATATACTAATAATATACTACTAATCACCCATAGGCAATCTTTATATATAAAATTCTTCTGTCCGTGTATATGTGGCTGAACTCCTAAACCGCGGATCAGTTGATTCGAGAATGGTTCAGATTCACAATTAGACCCGGTAGGTGGCGCTGTTATCGATATACAAAAATCACCATTGCGAAGCCGGGGTGGATCGCTAGTATAGGTATAATATAAGTAAATTCATTCATTACAGCCCTTCACAAGTCTACTGCTGAGCAAAGGCCTCCCATAAGGAATGCCACAGGGCGCGGTCCTAAGCCACCTGCATCCATCAACTTCCTGCATACCAATCAACTTAACAGGTCATCACTCCATCTAGTGGAGATCCACCATACACTTCGCCTACTGGTACGAGGCTGCCAATCGAGAACCTATCTGCCCCATCGGTTGTCGGTTCTTTGAGTTATATGGCCGGCCCATTGCCATTTCAGCTTACTAATCCATTGGGCTATGTTGGTTACTCTGGTTCCACTGCGGATATGCTTATTTCTAAGAGAAAGTTTCGCGAGAAAGTCCGAGCACAGCCTTCTCCATAGCTCGCTTAACGACGTTGCGGCTTGCTCATACGGCCAGCAGTGAAGGACCACGTCTCAGATCCATAAGTCAGTGGTGACTTATAAGTAAATTGGACGCGATAAAATCCGTAACAATAATCTATCATGTGTATATTGCGCTGAGCACGTGAGGCTAACTTCACATCTAACATATGAAAGTTGCACAACAAATCATCACAAGAGAAACACCTGTTACTTTAATCACTTGTTAAGCCTAGCCCCGATCGCCTCGGGGTGCCATCGGCCCATCGTTTTTCTTTAACTGCGTCTCAAGCTTGGTACTCGAATCTAGATACGTCAGTTAATTGGAAATAATCGAAATTATTGCTTATTAGGTATATACATTGCGTGTTTTATAGCACAGTTGGCAGTAGTTTTGTGCTGGAAATGAATTATACTGTTATTACAAAGTTACTCCCAACCTTTGAATAGTACTCACTGTATTAAAGACGTCAATTTATATACCATAACTTGATACATGATTATCTGTATTGATAACAAGCAATGGATGTGTAACAAGATGTAATTCACGCGACAGTACTGAGCTTAAAATCCCCGTAATTAAAGGCCTGTACACTTTATCTTTTTTCCCTTTAAAATGAGATTTGATTAGGTACGGTTCGAAGGCACCCTTTTGTGTTTTAGTCACGTTTGAAATTAAGCCCACAAAGGGTTCCAAAGCCTTTAGTATAAATAATTTATTGGCCATTGAATTTATTGGATGCTTTTATTTTGTATTGATGACCAAAAGAAAAATTTAAAGCAATGTTTTGTCTAAGGAAATTGATTTAAGTTTTTATAGGAAGCTGGCTAATTTACGAAACGGTTTCCTAACTTGAAGTAAAATAAGAAGTACGCGCTTGAGGCTACTTGCGTCGATACAATATTTATTTTATTTTCTTAAACAAAAGCTTCCTATACAAGTTTCGTAACATTTTTTATTAATTTACATAAGGATCTTAGCTAATTAATTTGATTTTTATGATTTTTATTTTTGATGAGTCTTGTTTACATAAATATAAAAAATGTTTGTATATTATACAACAATTCTTTTCTTAAACAAAAGCTTTCTATACAAGTTTCGTAACATTTTTTATTAATTTACATAAGGATCTTAGCTAATTAATTTGATTTTTATGATTTTTATTTTTGATGAGTCTTGTTTACATAAATATAATAAATGTTTGTATATTATACAAGAATTCTTTTCTTAAACAAAAGCTTTCCTATACAAGTTTCGTACCATTTTTTATTAATTTACATAAGGATCTTAGCTAATTAATTTGATTTTTATGATTTTTATTTTTGATGAGTCTTGTTTACATAAATATAATAAATGTTTGTATATTATACGAAGTATAATATTTTGTCCTACCGACATCAGCATTCGCCAAACGTCTGCTACTGAACAAAGGTCTCCCCTATAGATTGCTTCATAGGGGATATTTTTCTTTACCACGTTTGGCAAGTGGGTTGGCAATCACAATTTTTTTTAGTTGTTATTTGGACTACGCTGTTGCTCATCTCCTAGTTTGTTTCTGTCACCTCTTACCACACCCACGGGAAGATATGGGGTAGTGGATATTCTTACACGGTCACTACACGACATCGGTATACAAACTATTAATACTTAATTCTCATTTTTCTTTTTATACCATGTTAAAATAGCTATAAATTCGTTAATTAATAGTAGAAGTAAAACCATGTTCAAATAAAATAAAATAATAAACATAATTTAATAAGCAATTAGATAAATATTTTACACAATAATTGTTTCTTTCGTGCGTAATCAATTTACTTTTAAATTTTTCACATACGCTTTTACGTCTTTATCTTCTCATTCAAGAGAAAATTCATGATAAATTATACAAGGGTTAGCTTTCTTGATAAATTTTCTTAAATATATCCCGTACATGACGATACACGACGTAGCTTAGTCAGAGTCATTATGATATAATTGCTTTAATATTTTTATACATGGTAGAGCCATGCTGCAGCTATATTATGGATGTAGCACGAATGGGTCGGCTCGACCGGAGTAGGACCACGCTCTCACAGAATACCAGCGTAATATAGCAGTTTAATGCTGCTGTGTTTCGTATTGTGAGTGTAGAGAACCAGATACCCTTTTTACTGGTAATGAGACAATTTATCTTAGTCCTCAAGGGTGACAACGCATCTGCATTTTGATTCTTAATTGGGGAGAAATGTAGATGTCTATGGGCGACAGCATCTACTTACAATCAGGTGGACTGTGTGCTCGTTTGTCACACAAATCTATAAAAAATATATACATTAGAATACTAATTAATTTAGTGATAATTATAACGAAATATTTCTTATTTTATTTGTTTATAAATTTTTTTAAAATAAAAAATGTATAATAAAACACATAGCCTTTTATTTTCTTGATGTGATAATTTCAAATTCAGTAAGCATTTGATTTCATGCTTACTGAATTTGAAATAATCACATCAAATATTTATAAAGTTTAATCATCCATAAATGCTTTCGTTTATTAATTTGGTTTGACCGTGTAGTGGCGGTGTAAGAATGTCCACTACCCCATATCATCCAGTGGGTGTCGTAGGAGGCGACAGAGGGAACCAAATCAGGAAATGGGCAGCAGCGTCTTCCTAATAGTGATTAAAAATAAAAATAAACTGCGCTTGCCAACCCGCTTGCCAAGCGTGGCAACTATTGCAAATATCCCCCTATGAGGCAACCTATGGGGGAGGTCTATGTTCAACAGTGGATTTTAATAGGCTGCAACGGTAACTAATTTGGCTGTGGTCCATTACAATTTAGTCCACAAGGTCCACAAAATATCTGTGATACTCTTCAGTTGAAGTTGTTTGCCGATGTCCTTGGGGAATACACTTACCATCAAGTAGCCTACTAGGTGGACTTCTATTCTGCCTAAGAGTCCGTCTGGGTCGCTAACACCCTCTTATCTATTTCTGTCGTCAAATAGCAGTGCTTGAAATGTTGTGTTCCGGTCTAAAGGGTACAGAAAACCATTATAATTACAGATTGGGAGGTATTCCATTTTAATCCCCAGAGGTGACAACGTATCTGTAGCTTTGTTAGTTTGAAGTTGGCGGCAGATGTCCATAGACTGTAATAGACACTTATCATTAGGTGAACTGTAAGTTCGTTTGACACTTCAGTTATATAAAATATATGTATAATATCTTACTTCTATACACTGAAGCTTCAGTTTGGAAATTTATGTATATTTGCATATCTTCGTTATTCTTAGTTTATTCTCTTGTTTCTATTTATGTGTCTGTGTCTGTTTCTGTTTCTGTTTCTTATACCCCGATGATGCCTTGAGTCAAAACCGGTCGGTTTTTTTGTAATTAGTAATTTAATAATTTAAAATAAACATTGTAAAAGAAGTACAAGTGTTTATCCAAATAACAAAAAATATTATGGCTACTTTTATTTATTTGAAGGCGGCTTTTACTTTTTATTAAAAATCCTCCATTACTTTTTAATTTTTCATCCGATGCGACCTTTGAAAGTACAATGGCAGACTTTCATACATAAAATTAGTTGAGAAGAAATGGTCGCGTCTATATATCAAAAATATCTTAAAATGTTAAGCGTCAGTCCCTGAGTAACTTTGTCAAAGAATTTTGTCCTAAGAAGGCGTCAAAAAAAAGATATTTAGATTTGAACCTTTTTAGGTTATGTCTTATCTCACTTGGAAAAAGTCATGCGTCTTGTGTTTGTTTGATAGCTTAATACATTCTTAACATAATGTACCTACCTACATAATTGAGAGTTTTTAGATTATTGTATCACTATTATATATTTACATACTATAAATATTTTTTAATAATGTTTCTGGCATGGCTTCTGCGCCTTTGTGCCATACAGTGACATTTTGTTTTAGCTAGTGTTGCCATAACATTAAATGGAATTGTTACTTATTACTATGATTGAGATAATGTATTATTGCAGGAAGTTCTTTGTAAGAGCCTAATTTTAACCATATCACTTTTATTTTTATTATTACTGATAGTATAGTTATTACTAACAATAACTTCCTATAAAAATATTTTATGTTAGTGTTTTGTGTTGGTAATCTTACAAAGTGTATACGAAAATGTATGAATATAGTAAACAGCAACACTTGAATAGTTTAGAATGATTAAAGTCATTTGATATTCCCAAAAGTGTATGTTTTTTTCTGTGACTTTAATTAAAATACATTTTTTTAAAACAGAAAAATAATTAAACTCATTTTATATATAAGTTATTTCTAGACGCAATCATTTTTGTCAACTATTTTTGTGCCCTTGTTATTTACTGTTAAACGCTAACATTTAAAATTTAACATTTAACAACTAAATTTGAGGAACTGCTATTGTGAACAACGTGTGTGGTCAAAATTTAAAGACGTGAGAACTTATAGCTTTGTCTTCTCGTTATCACGTCGACAGCTTTTTGTTTGCGTTCATTTTAATTGTTTCAATGTGCCAACATAATAGCCTCCTGCTGTCGACGTTCACTGGTTCCCGTTACTTTACAATGATATTGGTTAATTTGTGAACCGTTAGTTACACTGTCGTAATATTACGTGTCTTAACTAGTTTTATTAAAACCCTAATGGTTGAATTTAGACTGTTGTTTTGTCAAACGTGCACCAATTTGTTTTAAAATATTTTAACGTTATAGAGCTACGTTGCAGCTTTATTATGGTTGCAGTGCGAATGGGTTTGCTTGACCGCAAAAGGACCATGCTTTTAATATAGTAGCCTAATGTTGCTGTGTTTCGTATGCTACACAGTAGAGAACCGGCGACCCTTTTTACTAGAATCGACGCATTCTATCTTTCTTTTTTATAGAATAAGGGTGACAAACGAGCACACAGTCCACCTGTTGGTAAGTGGTTGCTGTGGCCCATAGACATCTACATCTATCTTCGTTTGCGAATTTAAATGCAGATGCGTTGTCAGCTGTGAGGACTAAGATAGAATGCCTCTTTTTCAGTAAAAAGGGTCTCCGGTTCTCTACACTCACCATACGAAACACAGCAGCATTAAGCTGCTATTTTACCCAGGTATTCTGTGAGAGCGTGGTCCTTCCCCGGTTTAGCCGACCCTAATATAGCTGCAGTATGGCTCTACCACGTAAAAAAATCTCAGTCCTCAGGGGTGACAAAGCATCTGTAGCATCGTAGATGTAGAAGTCTATGGGCCACAATATCCACTTAACATCAGGTGGACTTTGTACCCGTTTGTCAGATTTATTTCATAAGAAAAAAAATTCTAAATTTTGTGCACAGTTATTGAAAAAATGCTTTTGCGGTCAGCCATCGTAGAGTCTACTCGCCTGATGATACCGCGTGTAGAGGCGAAACACGTGCCGTATTATCGAGAGTGGTGTGTCTTTCCTAATGCAGTGGTATTGGGATTAGTGGTGCTGTGTTTATTGGTGACGGGAGTAGTGCACGCAATCGAGGGATAGCGGTAGGTGCTCTTCAAACTTGGTAAGACCCATCATTTTATTTTATTACGCAGGTTTTGGCTATTTAATATTTTAACACCGTTAAGAAAAGTTGTAAACTAAATATGGCACAACCTTGAAAGCACACGTTTACATAAAACTGTACTGTACAATAAAATTAAAATAAAGCTTTTGAAATGTATATTTCTAGCGGAAATTTAGTTAGTAACGGATATGTTAATGGGAAGCACAAAATGGTCTATGTAAACTAGAATATAACATGTGGCTTATTCGCGTGGTTAACTATCACGGGTGACAGAACTTCTTATTATTGATATAGCGGTGTTAATGGTTGACCTCCCGAAAGTCAGTTGTAGAAATCAAGGGGTGATATTTGTCTTTGATAATTAATTTTCGGACTTTTTAACATATGGTAAATAGATTTAAATGAAGCTAGTTTTTAGGATTATATAGCGTATATTAACTTTCTTTATATTCCCGACATTATAACTGATGTGAAGAACCGACGCTCCGGGAAGTCTGCAGTCTGTGAATATAGGATCGCCCCCGTCACTACATGAGATTTGATAGACCACAAATCCTCGCTAAAGGACACCGATTCCTTCCAAGCATGATTCACGAGGTTATTGAAATCAAAAAATATAAATGATGGCTGGGTGCTACTATCTACTTGGAATCTTATTATTAACAATTCAATCCCTACCCAAGCATACACTGCAAGACTTCGAGATACTAGAAGCTCATTCTGCATAGATCGGACCAAAAATTTATAATTTTAAATTAAAGGTAGCCTTGACATTAGAGCGTCGAACACCTCAGTCCTCACGTGACCATGGGTGTTGTAAAGTACTCGAAACGTCTGGAATATATTATAAAATAAGTTATTATACGTGATATAATCCGAAAAAAAAATCATTCATTTAAATGTGTAGTGTTCACGTTAACATTAGAAATTATTATAAGGTAAAAGAGGTAATTTTTTTTCTATAATTAATTCTGTAATATGCTGAACTGTTAAATTCATCTTTATCCACAACGATAAACTCCTTCTTTTATTGCTTCCTTAGTATTAAACAAATTGTATAAAGTGGACATTTAAACAATGGCATAAGAACGAATTAACCCAAAAATCAAGAGAAGGCCTCGCGTGATCCAGGCAATTAATTCCCGAACACCTATATCAACCGGGCAACCTCCTATCTAAATTGTAAATAAGGTTCCCCACATTACAACGATGTATTAATAAGCGGCCAATGTGAAAAGTATCAAACGATCGTAATTATTTCAGTTTGTTTGCTTGTTTGTTTTACGGTTATGTAGCTTTTTGTTATTTTATAGAGTAAGGATTTTAAACATTGTGAGAATAAATTTGAGTACAGAGTACAGTAGAGAGATTGTTTTATTAACTAATTTGCCTTTGCATAAATTCAAAACGCATGTAAAACACTCTTATGAAAAAAGGATATAATAAATTAGAATACTATTTAAAAGTTAAATCTACGTGATTGTAATGAGCTTCCTTAACTATGATAATGGCGTGCAATATCTGTACAAAAAATATTATTATTATTCAAATTTAATGAAGTAAATTTTTAACTATTTAAAAATATTTTAGCGTCAAGCTTTTAAATTACAATAAATACATGTCAAAATCTAACTAACTACATATGTGAATGTTTATATATAAATGTCAAATATCTAAAAAATTAAAAAAATCAAAAAAGTTTTTTCATATTTCACTATTACTGTAGATTTCTTCTTAAGTTATTTATTCGTCTAAACTATAAAAACATTATGTTGCCAGCCATTTTGTGAGTTTTCGTTTAAAAATAACGAAAGGGAGGCCTTTAAAAGTGTTAGGCAATTTATTTTAAACTCTGATAGCATTTATAAATACATTTCATTTATATATATCAACCCTCCATTGAGGCAGATAGACCTTAAATTTATTTCTTGGCATGGCACTATAGTACACTATACACTAAGTGTAGGCACCTACACTTAGATATGCAAGTTTTTTCTGAAATCTCTTGAAATTAATTTTGGATTAACCTCTGTAGTATCCTATTTAAAAACACAAACAAAACAAGAACAAAAAAGAACATTCAGTCGTATTGAAATTTACGTCCTTTTCAAGTTACCAGTATACGAGGTGTCCATTTCTCTTTACCTTATAAAACACAGAAGCATTCAGCTGCTATTTTACGCTGGTAATCTGTGAGAGCGTGGAGAAGCTCAGTCACAGCGCTACAAAGCCGCCATATTGCTACAATGTATATCAATTTTAATAACCTAACAAAGGTAAAAGTTGCCAAACCAGCTGGGCGTTTCTTGATTAATTATAAAGAAGAATGAGAAGGAGAAGAAGTTATTCATATTTCCTAGAATGAAGAAGAAGAATCAAAGTAGATGCTTCACATAAAGGTGTTTGATAGTACGCTACGTGATTTTTATAAGATTGAAATAAAAAACGAACTTACAGTCTACATGAAATTAAGTGGCTTCTGCAGTCCATAGGCACCTGGAACCAACTTCAAAAGAAAAAGGCTTCAGATGCGTTGTCACCTCTGAAGAATAAGATATACTAAGATATAATATCTCACATCCTGTAATTATTCTGGCTCTGTAAACTCTTCAGACCGGAACACAGGTAGTGCACACACTGCTGTTTGGCGGGAGGAACGGGACTACTAACTCAGATTAACTTTTAGGCTGAAAAGGAGTACCATCACCTGTTAATGCTCTCCTTGTGAGTACTGACAAATACCAGTAGCTTGCCAGGACAACATCGTGAGGAAACCTGCATGTTTGAGTAATTAAAAAAAAAATTATTTTTTTATTTTATACAATAAGGGTGACAAACAAGCACACAGTTCACCTGATGGTAAGTTGATAGTGTGGCCCATAGACATTTACATTTATCATTCATTAAACATCAAAGTGCAGACGCTTTGTCTCGCCTGAGGACCTTGGCCACCCACCTTTTCCAGTAAACTTACTGGATACGAGGCACGTTTTTACTGGCAATGTGGCATTCCATTTTCGTCCTCAGTGGTGACCACGCATTTTGATTCTTAGCTTAGGAAAGATGTAGATGTCTATGGGCCACTGAAATCACTTATCATCAGGTGGACTGTGTGCTCATTTGTCACCCTTATTCTATAAAAAAAGTAAAAAGGGTCTCCGGTTTTCTATACTCACCATACGAAACACTGTGAGAGCGTGGTCCTTCCCTGGTCGAGCCGACCCATTCGTGCTACAGCCATGATATACCTGCAGCATGGCTCTACCACGTTAAAATGACTTGTGAAGTCCGCAAACACACGGCGCGATGGATACTTCCTTGGCCTAAGACCCTCTCACCAACGAGATCAGGCCTATGCCCTGCTTTGGGACGTATATAGGATGTAAAATGACCTTACTTTATTAACATTCTCCGCTATTGCTAATAAAGTCACTGACTTCCATCATGTACAGACAGAAAAATAGAAAAATGACGATTCTTCTTTGTGTGAATCTTCTGTGTCCTGAAGGAATCTAACATACATAAAATACACATGGACAAACACCTCGAACAATAATTTGTAGGCCACACCAAGAATACAGTAACTATTGGTATGGCCTAGTGTAAAATCGTAGACAAATACTTTATTTTATAGAATAAGGGGCTATAAGCGAGCACACAGTCCGCATGATGGTAAGTCTATGCTGTGACCTAAAAAACCTAATCAATTCCTCGATTAAGAATCAAAATGTAAATGCTTTGTCACCACTGAGAAATATCATAGTGTCTCATTATGATAATCATATGAAACACAGCGCCATTAAGCTACTGTTTTACGCTAGTAATCTCTGAGGGCCTGGAGGAGCTTAGTCACAGCGCTACAAAGCCCTTATATTGCTACTATGTACATAATTTTTTATTATAGAATAGGGTGACAAACGAGAACACAGTCCACCTGATAGTAAGTGCATGCTGAGGCCCATAGACATCTACATTTATCCCGGTATGTGGTTGCTGTG
The DNA here is from genome assembly GCA_029286625.1 of Parnassius orleans. Classification (NCBI taxonomy): domain Eukaryota; kingdom Metazoa; phylum Arthropoda; class Insecta; order Lepidoptera; family Papilionidae; genus Parnassius; species Parnassius orleans. Next base: position 2,103,519 of record JAGSMP010000087.1, read on the forward strand.
ACCCATATACATCTACATCTATCCTCAATAAAGACTCAAAATGCAGATGATATCACCCGTGAGGACATGAAATGCCTCTTTTCCAGTAAAAAGGGTGTCCGGTTCCCCACACTCACCATACGAAACACAGCAGTGTTAAGCTGCTATTTGACGCTGGTATTCTGTGAGAGCGTGGTTCTCCCCGGTCGAGCCGACCCATTCGTGCTACAACTATACTACTAATATAGCTGCAGCATGGCTATACCACGTAGAAAATCCCAAAAAAAAAATGCATCCCAGACAATAATTTTAAACAGTAAAATATGTAATGTATGTAATATTATAAACTGTTGTCCTGTTTTGTTACTTAGTACGTGATTGTCTTTTTTCTTAATATTTTTTTTCTTTCTTTAGCTAAAATATAGGGTGTAAAGTAAAGTAAAGTTACAGCCTATACGTCCACTGCTGGACACAGGCCTCCTCTTATTTCTGAAAGGGTTTTAGGGCAAGGAAATGTTCGCCGCGCTGCCCCAATGCGTGTTGGCGAACTTCATATGTCTTCGAAATATTTTTTTTCTGATTTCTCAGACATGCAGGTTTCCTCACAATGTTTTCCTCCACCGTCGATCATGTGGTAAATCAGCACTTAAAATTGCAATTAACAAAACCGGGGTCGCTGTGAAATTTACAGCGAGCGCTTAACCCCCGAGCTACCACGGAATATAAGGTGTATCTTGTTTTATTGTACTAATTACGAAGGAAATCATTTATCATACGAGTAGCTACGTCTATCTATTTCATTCACGGAAATGCACAGGTGACATGAGGTAAAGGCTTTACCTAGTTTAGGCACCAATTTTTCGTTTATCATGAATATTATTTCAAATGTAAGCATTTCTGCAATTCATTGTTGCTCTCTATAAAGAATATTGCTGGTGGAAATAAAAAAAAATATCACAGCTACGTCTATCTAATATATTTTGTCCGCGGAAATCTACAGGTGACCTAAGGTAAAGGCTTTACCTAGTTAAGGCACCAATTTTTCACCTATCAATAGTATTGTTTCAAATGTAAGCGTTTCAGCAATTCATTGTATATTGTGGTTAAGAAAAAAACATAGCATGATCTTAAATTAAGTCATCATATTGTGCGTGTCTTTACACCATTATGTGATATCTTTATCAAATTACCTGCATACGATTGTTTTTGTTATAGTCATCGTCGTGGGATTTCCCAACCATAACCAGATGGTTTCATTTTTAAAATTCATTTGTTTCGACCATTCCGAAGATTAAACGATAAACTATTACCCGCAACCCTTCCATTTCTATCTAATTAATTGTCTAGTCATATTACGCTCACACATAGAACAACTCATGAATATTATTAAGATTATCGGGTTCCGTATATTTTTTTAAATATTTCATAATTTTTTTTTATAGAATAAGCGTGACAAACGAGCACACAGTCCACCTGATAGTAAGTGGTTGCTGTGGCCCATAGACATCTACATCTATCTTCGTTTGCGAATTTAAATGCAGATGCGTTGTCAGCCGTGAGGACTAAGATGGAATGCCTCTTTTCCAGTAAAAAGGGTCTCCGGTTCTCTACACTCACCATACGAAACACAGCAGCATTAAGCTGCTATTTTACGCTGGTATTCTGTGAGAGCGTGGTCCTTCCCCGGTCGAGCCGACCCATTCGTGCTACAACTATACTATTAATATAGCTGCAGCATGGCTCTACCACGTATAATTTCTTTATTTAAGTGTTAAAAGTAAATTAACTTATCATTATCACTACTCTTAACCGTGTACTGGCGGTGAAGGAATATCCACTACCCCATACCGTCCCGTGGGTGTTGTAAGAAGCAACAGAGGGAAATAAACCAGGAGATAGATAGCAACGACTCCCTAATAACGACGAAAAAAACTATGGTTGCCAACCCACCAGCTAAGCGTGGCAACTATGGCAAGTATCCCTCATATGAGGCGATCTATGGGGGAAGCCTATGTTTAGGAGTGGAATTTTGATACGCTGTAACGGTAACGGTAATCGCTACTCCAATCTAACGCAAACTCGTTGCAAGCATAATATTATGTAAGTCGTCACAAACTACTGTCATTTACATCATTCGTCTATTTTTCCTTATATCATATCTACAAGTAATTGTTTTATCCAGATGTTGGTTTTACCGCATTGCACATGGTAGATCAGTATTTAAAATTGAATTTAACAAGTTCCGGTGAGGATCAAACCCGTGTTGCTCGCCTTTTGAAATTTACAGCGAGCGCACTAGAATTGGTGACTTGATTGGCGGCCACTTGTAATAAAAGAGCTTTTGATTATCACGAATGCCGACACGGCAAAACACCCTGCACTGAATCTTTTCACTGGTTATTTATTTAATTATTATTGATTCAGCTAAACTTATCACTAACATAACATTATAGGATCTAATGACCTAATGCACTAGTGTAAATATTTTAATTATTATAACGTATTATAAATAATGCTGTCTTTTGAATTCACTCTGAGAACATATGAATATGTCTCCTTCCTAATGTCTACTTCGTTAATCATTCCAATTTAGTCCTCAGGGTAACGACGTATCTGAATTTTGATTCCTTATTGGATAAGATTGATATGGATGTCTATGACTTACAGCATCCAATTACCATCAGGTGGACTGTGTAATCATAAAAGAGTACTACTAAGGATTACTCAAAAATCCCTACACATTAAAGCTAATTAAACCACAGAGGTTTCTTAGAATTTAAACAGAACCCTAAAACTTCCACTTTCAATGTAAGTCGACGGTATAAAAATATGCAAACCAACTTTCAAATTACGCAGGTGGTTCGTATTGCGACGTCTCCTAATGTGTTTTTTTCCAACGTAATTAATTTTCAACCGTACGTAATGGGTTTTTAACGCCGCCGTTATATTTTGAGGGTGTAATTTACCCGACACGGAGTCGTGTTCGACTCCCGGGTGAGACATTTTTTGCATGTTTATTGTTATTATGACGTAGCTCCGTTCGCTACATTATTCTGTACGATTGCGGCACTCTGGGAGTGTTACTGTTTTACATTAAGTGCAATAAATTTAGAGAATTGCTTGGCAGAGTTTTCGTGAATTCTTCTCTAAGAAAATTCTACAAAAGATACGTTCAAACGTAAAACAATAGTATGCTTATAAGATATAATCTAATAAGGTGAATTGTAGTTGACCTTTTTTACTTTACACTTTTTGATATTGAAGTATTTTTTTTATATAGCAAAAATATGTTACAAGTGAGTACACAGTCCACCTGATGGTAGGTGGATGCTGCGGCCGATAGACATCTACGTCTATCATCGATTAAGAATCAACATGCAGATGCGTTGTCACCCCTGAGGACTAAGAATGCCTCGTTACCAGTAAAAAAGTTCCTTCGCAGTAACAGCCTATATTATAGTGTAATTCCCACTCCAGAGCACTGGCCTCTTCTAACTCTTCTTCTATTTCTTCATCAACCCATAAAAGTCCACTGCTGGAAATGGGCCTTTCCCATTTTTGAGAGGCTCTTGGGACAGAGGAGAGGGTTTTCGGGCAGGGAAGAAAGCCAACGCTGCCTTAATGCATGTTACCGGGTATACGTGGTAGAGCCATGCTGCAGCCATATTAATAGTATAGTTGTAGCACGAATGGGTCGGCTCGACCGGGGAAGGACCACGCTCTCACAGAATACCAGCGTAAAATAGCAACTTAAAGCTATTTCGTATAGTGAGTGTAGAGAACCGGAGACCTTTTTACTAGAAACGAGGCATTCCATCTTAGTCCTCACGGGTGACAACGCATCTGCATTTTGATACGCAAACGTGGATAGATGTAGATGTCTATGGGCCACAGCAACCACTTACCATTAGGTGGACTTTGTGCTTGTTTGTTACCCGTATACTATAAAAAAATGTTAGCAGGTTCAAATATTGTTTTTAAATTCTTATGTTCATGTTTCTTCACGATGTTTTCAACTCACCAGAATACCAGAAGTAGTAAATTAGCACAAAAATTGTGCCCAGCTATTAAGTTGGTACTGACAGGATTAAACTCAGTTTGGTCGCAATGTTCTATGAAATAATAAACAGCCCTTAACACCCCCTACTGTATCCAAATAAAATTCCCTTAAAATTCTCTTAAAATTAATTATCTTAAATTAAAATTGTCTTAAATATTTTATTTAAGGAAATTTGTTAAAAATATGATTCTAATTGAAAAAATGCATTTGCCATGCCGGAACTCCTGTGATGACTAAACAATAGTGTGACAAAAAAGTGTTGAGAGTTTACATAACTTTTTGTAGCGCGTAATTTGAAACGTATCGTTGTATCAGCAAATGAATATCATTCATGACAATATTTTTTTAAAGAATAAGGGTGACCAATGAACACACAGCAGAGCGTGTCAATATTTCATGCTTGCAACTTTACAAGGCGTAAATTCGTCCTTAAATGGAATATTGTACTCATCTCTGGGCCGGGGCATGGGGTGCCAGCTCCTTCCACTTGACCGCATCGAGCACAGAGCGACTCGAATTGTCTACGACCGAGTTCTCTATCTGATCGGCTCAATTCATTGGCGCTGCGAAGGGATGTTGCATTCCTTTGCATTCTCAGTGCTCTGAGGAATAGTTCGGATTAATTCCAGCCGCCAAATTTCACGAACGCACATCGCGACAAAACTCACGATACCATCCACACCATTTGGATGCTTGGCGGTCCACTACTGTGCGTTTCACTGGGAGTTTTCTTTTTCGTACGATCTCTTTGTGGAATCGTTAACCAGCGGCGATTTACCGTACCGATATGACTTAGGAACCTTCAATAAAAGACTGAAAACTGATTCTTAAAAAACTGACTCCTTTTCTTTGCAACGCAACTGCATTTCTCCTGGTGTTGCAGTTGTTCATGGGCAGCGGTAGTCATTTACCATTAGGTGAGCCGCATGCTCGTTTGCCCCCTCTTCAAAATACACAGCAAGTGGATACTGCAGCCCATAGACATCTACATCTATCCTCGATTAAGAAATGTAGTCAATGCAGCTGCATTTTTTCTGAATACAAAGATGGAATGCCTCGTTCCCAGTAAAAAGGGTCTCCGGTTCACTACGATTACCATACGAAATACAACAGCATTAAGCTACTATTTCACGCTGGTATTTCGTGAGAGCGTTATCCTTCTCCGGTCAATCATCAATCAGGCCACAGCATCCACTTACCATCAAGTGGACTGTGTGCTCGTTTGTCGACGTTGTTCTATAAAAAATTGTCAGATTTTATGACCAAGACGATAATATCTGAGTTCTATTACTCTATCAATTTTGTAGAATTTTATAGTGCCTAAAGTATATACGCAAAGGCAAACGTAATAAGAATACAAATATGGCTTGTGTATTACTACAAACATTAAGTCAAGCAGAGATTTGAACCTAGATTCGTTACGTCATTGAAATTCTATAAATGTATACACTGGTTTACACGGCTACGTGGCGCAGTGGCTTAGCAAAGAAATGCAGCGCCAAGGGCCGCGGGTTCGAATCCCACACGGAACAAGTATTTGTATGGCCTAAAAATAATTGTTCAAGGTCTGGATGATTGAAATTTATGTATATAAACTGCCACGATACTGGAGAAAATCCTAGTGTGGAGGTAACGTTTTAAAAACAAAAAAGAATAAAAAAAGAGAAATAACGAGTTACAACTTACAATCAAACACTGATGTAATAGTTAATATTTAAGCTCGTACAGTGAACTACTAGTTACAGAGTAAACAATAAAAAACACTCAACGGTGCCCGTTACATTGTTCATTTAGTATTACACATGCACCTACTAAAATCCAACTGTACTTGGAGCCAAATTACAGTCGTAACATCTCGGTTATAGAGGTCATAATTGCTCATGACGGGTTCGATGAGCATCGAACGTAGTAACTTTCAAATAAAATAGGTTAATAGACTTTTTAACGCCGAAACTTAAAGTCTTATAGTTTGTTTTAAACATATACCTTTTAGTTCAAAGATTAAGGAGCACTTATACAAAAGAAAGGAATGGAAGGAATATCACTAATGTTACCTGTATACATTTATAATATGAGAAGAAAGAAAGAAAGCTTATACCTAGCTACACAACAAAACGAGGACATGAAATGTATTAAAAAAAATATTTAATTGAATTGCAGCAACAGAAATGCCAGCAATCTAGCAATATACCGCAGCGCTGTTATTCTGTTGGCACTACTGGCTAGACCTAGTGTAGACCTAGAGTACTATAAGTCATAACCGTACAACTGCGGACAATTCCAAAACTATAAATTATTATTGTTGTTATTACAACCATACACAAGTCCACTGCTGAACATAGGCCTCCCCCAAGGAACGCCACAAAACACGGTGCTAAGCCACCTGAATCCACCGAGTTCCTGCATCTCTCACCAAAACTATGAATCATTGTTGTCATCATCATCATCATTACAGCACTTCACAAGTCCACTGCTGAACATAGGCCTCCCCAAAAGAATGTCACAAAGCACGGTCTTGAGCTACCGACATCTATCGTCTTCCTGCATGTCTTACCAGGTCGTCACTCCATCTAGTGGGGGACCATCCCACACTTCGCCTACTGGTACGAGGTTGCCACTCGAGAACCATGCTTTCCCATCGAATAGAATAGAATAATTTTTTATTCAATATAGATTACATGTGTAATTCTTATTGAAAGTTATTTTTTACTTTACAACTGGTTCGAAAAAAAACCTCTGTCCTGGGAAGAACCAGCAAGAAACCCAGCGGGACTTTTTTTTAAAAGTAAATTTTACATTAATAGTTGTACAAACTATTTAAGTACAAAATTTATTTTAGAAACTGCTTGGAAGCGACCACCTCATTCCCAGGGGTTATTATCAAACATGTATTCATTTATACTATAATAACCCTTTTTATACAGTTTCAGCTTAACAAAACATTTAAACTTGATAATAGAGAGAGCCTGTACACTTTCCGGGACCTTGTTGTAATAGCGTATACATTGCCCCAAGAATGAATTACTGACTCTGTGGAGTCGAGAAACTGGTATCACTAGCTTGTGTTTGTTCCTAGTGTTTACAGAATGTATATCACTTTTCTTACTAAAACTACCTTTGTTTTTGTGAATGTTGTCGGTTGTCGGTTATTCGAGTTCTTCAAACTATGAATACACCTATGAAATATAATTCTCTCAAAGTTTGACTTAAGGGAAAATATGTGTCTAAAGCATGAAGCAACCACTTCTAACTGCTATTTCATAAAGCGAATATGGAGAAACGGTGGCTCAGTTATAGGCTAGTCATTCCATCTTGGTACTTCGAGATGACTTCGCACCTGAGCTTACATCTAAACCGAGAATTTTGAAAACTCATCGTCATGTGCGTTCTGCCGTTACTTATATGGACATACCAGACTCAGAGCACAGAATCCTAGGAGTTCGATGGATTGACCGAATTCGGATCAAAGAGCTGAGAAAAAATAGATGACATGTTAGGAATGGCACCTAAGGTATGTAATGGAGCTTTGCCAGACAAGTGCATTGTATGGAATCCAAGACAGATGGGTCGTAGTTGGTAAGTTCAACAGAGAAAATAACTCTACAGCGATTACAATTACCACCACTTTATTGGCGCATAGATTAATATAGCTGAAGGCTGTGGAAGTAGAATGGGGAGACTTTTGTCTTGTAGTGGGCGCATTAAAAGCCCGCTTAAAATGGATATGAGTTACTGAGGGTTACAGTGATCACAATCATCAGATAAGGTGATAGATATAGAGAGTTTAATTACAGGCTGGGAGGAATTTCATCTTAGGCCTCAAGACGACAACGCAACTGTACATATAGTCTTATTTAGGATAATTAATAGAATCGGGCATTACTTTGCGGAAATCTATTACATTAAAGCTGTCAAAAATTAATTTGTTCAATATCATTGTAATGAATGAATGAATGAATATACTTTATTGTACTCCACAAACAAATATACAAATTACATAACAAAAGACAGATTAAATGTACAATTTGGCGTCCTTATTGCTACATAGCGATCTCTTCCAGGCAACCAAAGGTGTAAAGGAATAAAACAATGAATACTAGGTAGGTGGTGCAATATAAATATACAAAATATAATATCAATACATGCAATATATAGACAATAAATGCAATAAAATAACATATAATATAAATTACTAATACATAATAAAAGATAAAGTAAAGCATATAATATATACATATACATACATATATATGAATATATAAACAAACTTACATATCTACCCAAAAATACATAAATAAATTACAAAATTCCTCAAACAAATAAAGCTGATAAATACAATAAATACATAATCACATAATTTATCCCAACGGTTTCCTAACGATTGAGACATGTAATGCTGTTTAAGTAGTCGCATAAAGATCACAATAGATTCACGTATATGCAAAGGTACTTTGCATATACGTGAATCTATTGTGATCTTAGGGCATTCCAGAGCTTAATAGACTGGACAGTAAAAGATTTATTAAAAAATGATGTTTTGTGAGTTAGTACCCTTAAAATAAATTTTCTAGAAGAGCGTACAGGTTCCCCCGGAAGCCCCACAAAATTAAACTTCTTCTTTAGATAGGGAGGAGCAGAAGGATGAAATAATACACAGTACAGAATAGAAAGAATATTCATGTTCCGGCGTAGTCGGATAGGTAACCACTTGAGACGTGAGCGAAATTGGGAAATATGGTCTTTGCGCAATCCAAATATGAACCGAATACTAGTATTTTGAAGTCTCTCAAGTTTATTTAGCTGGTCCTCAGTAGTCTATAGAGCTAGTAGCCATGTAGACATACTACATAGCTACTAGCTCTATAGACTATGCGTTAGCATAGTCGAGAATTGGAAGAAGAAGAGACTGTGCGAGCATAATTTTGAACAATGATCGAAGAAATGATCGAAGGCGACGCAGTGATCAAACACCCACAAAGGTTTTCTTACTTACCTCATTCAGTGTGCGTATCCAATTTAAGGAATTATCAATATAAATACCAAGATTTTTGACATTGTCAAAGTAAGGGATTACAACTCCATCGAATACGATAGGTGGTACGGTGAACCAGTCAATTCTTGAGATAAAGCTCTGGCTACCAATAATGATAGCCTGTGACTTTTTAGGATTGACATTTAGGCCATATGATTTACTCCAATCATGAATAACATTTAGATCGTTATTTAATGTAGCGATTGCATTCGGCAAATTCTCAAGAGTTGACTGGGTGTAAATCTGGACAGCATCCGCATACATGTGGTAGAGAGAAGATATTTTATGAGTAATTGAATTAATGAAAATGGAAAAGAGTAAAGGTGACAACACGCCGCCCTGCGGCACGCCTGCAGTAATATCACACCAAGATATTATATTGTAAGTGAATTAGTGGTCAGTCACCGCAGAGTCTATTTCACCTGACGTTGTCTCGTGTAGAGGCGAAACACGTGTCGTATTATCGAGGGTGATATGTCTTTCCTAGTGTAGTGGTGCTGGGATTAACGGTGACGGGGATAGTGCACGTAACTGAAGGAGGGGGGGAGTTGCTCTTAAAAGTAGGTGAGACACGTCCTTTTATTTTATTGCGCGGAACTGAGCAAATTAATTTTTGACACCTTTAATAGTCTTCTTTGTTTGAAGTTACACTAGATGGTTGGGTTTTTTGATACCTATAAGTCCGTCTGGGCAGGTATTACCCTCTTACCTCTTTCTGCCACCAATAGCATCTGCACTGACTGAAAGGCATAGATAATTACAGGCTATGAGGCATTCCATCTTAGTCCTCAGAGGTGACAACGCATCTGAGTTTTCTTTGTTTAGTTGGCTGCAAGTGTCCATGTGCCATAGTAATGCCATAGTAACCACTTACCATCAGGTGACTGTATCCACTGTTATTTATACTGTTTGTTTTTGATTTCAATTCTATATAATATAAAAATATACATCCCCGTTTGTAGCCCTTACAAAATAAGGAACATAGTATAAACGTTTTATTCTTTGACACAAAAATTAAGAAGCCAAACAACGCGACAACATCACGAACGTTTTATTGCAGCTTATCTCTACAGAAGCTTGTAGCTCTCCCATTTTAAACTTTCGGATGACAAATTGTTACTCGATATCTGCGTCTCCATCGAAAATGAAAAATACCCGTGACTTTTTAACGTTAAGATAACGCGACCATAGCTTTTGTCCGAGCATTATTTTACGTTAGATTTCATTTTAAGTTTGAATTGCCGTTTAACGATGTGTCGTTGGGTTTTGTAATACATTGGTATTTTGAGTATCATTATAAAAGTCATTATAAAAGATTTCTTTATGGAAAACTTACGTTGGGTTCATTTTTTTTTATTGAAGAGGGGGCAAAGAGCATCTGGAGGAATGACCGTCCACCACTGTGCAATTTACAAGAAGTTTTCTTCCTCGCACAACTTCCTTGTGGAATCGACTACCACTAGAGATTTTTCCGGACCGATGCGAATTAAAGACCTTCAAGAGAAGAGCCTACTCTTTGTTAAAAGGCCGTCAACGCATCTGCAATTCCTATTATGTTACAGTTGTTCATAGGCGGCGGTAGTCACTTACAATCAGGTGAGCCGCATGCTTGTTTACCCCCTCTTTTATAAAAAAACGCAGCTCTACTATAAGTAAGTGTCGACCGCCGCCCAGTATATTTATATTGAAAATGTATGAATGAATGAATGAATGAATGAATTACACTTTATTGTACACCAGAAATACATATGAGAGAAAAAAAAAACACAAATTATTTAAGGGTACAATTGACGGCCTTATCGCTTAGAAGCGATCTCTACCAGGCAACCATTGCAGAGGATAAAGTGACCTGTGAGAAACGGTAAGGGTGTAAGTAGGTTTTTGACACCTTTAAAGAATCAGGCTTACGCTTACTGCTCGAAATTTCTGATGGATTACAATATTGTATGAGATACACACATAAAAGTAGTCTAGAATAGATATTACATTTCCCGTCAGCACAAGCTTGTTATACCGTTACTCGACTCCAAAACGTCAGTAATTCCTTCATGAGGCTATGTTTACGCTTTTACAACTAAGTCCCAGTTCTTTTTTTTAATATGTGTTATTAAACTACTAAAGGTTACATGATTGATAATGACTCTCCTTAAACTGATCCGTTTATCTATCCAACGAATCAGTAAGCAGCAGCAAATTCTTTATTCCTTCTGTATTTTTTTATTTTTAGAACAAAAAAGAATTGAATATAACATTTTTTCTATTCTATTTTATTTTTTAATTTCTCCAAGTAAGCTGAAAATGCTCAGGAATGGTTTCTCATAGCAGTCGAATGTAGATTTAAACCAACGACTTTCTGAGTTTGTAGTCCGCAGCCTGCCATTTGGCTACTGTCGCTTAGTGCTTGTTACTCTATTGAAATTGATTTTTTATTTTAAAATAAGTAAAGAATTAGATGTTAAAAATAAATAGCTAAGATTTGCGTTGGAAATAAAAATAATGTCTGTAAATTAAATAAAAATATATTTCACTGGATAGTAGGATTTCTTTTAGGTGACGGCTCCGTGGCGCAGTGGCTTAGCTGCTGCGCTAAGGGCCGCGGGTTTGAATCCCGCACGGAACAAGTATTTGTATGGCCTGCAAATAATTGTTCCGGGTCTGGATGTTTGTCCTTGTGCAATTTATGTTTGTAAACTGCCTCCACGATACTGGAGAAAATCCTAGTGTGGGGGTAGGTAACGTTTTTTTTTAAACAAAAAAAAATAGAATAGGACTCCTTTCTAGTCGTCAGTCTAGGTAGGTATCACCTCCTTTCCTATTTTTGCCACCAAATTGCAGTGCTTGCACTGCTGTGTTCCGATCTAAAGGGTATAGGAACCAATACAATTACAGACTTTGAGGAATTCTATCTTGGTCCTTGGAGGTGACAACACATCTGTAGCCATTTTTCTTTGCAGGTGTTCATGGGCTGCTTAAGCTACATACTCTGCACTATAAGTTCGGTTGTCACTTCAGTTTTAGAAAAAACCTAGTTTTATGAGCACCCTCCCTCCCTCCATTGCGTATACTATCAATGTCACGAAACAAATAGGTGATAAGCGCAATTTTTATTTTGTTTTATTTACGCGGATTTATTTTAACATCTTTATTTTTTACTTTAACCCTACACCAGAAATTTTTTCTGTATCGTGGAGTCAATTAACATTCATAAATTGCGCAAGGACAGACATCCAGACCCGGAAAGATTATTTATAGGCCATACAAACACTTGTTCTGTTCGGGATTCGAACCCGCAGCCCTCAGCGCCGCAATTCAATGCTGAGACACTGCGTCACGGGGCCGTCAAGTTTTTTTAAAGTTATTATACAATATTTGTTAACATAAACAAACATTTACCACAATAAACAAACATTTTTACGTGGTAGAGCCATGCTGCAGCTATATTGATAGTATAGTTGTAGCACGAATGGGTCGACTCGACCGGGGAAGGACCACGCTCTCACAGAATACCATCGTAAAATGGCAGCTTAATGCTGCTGTGTTTCGTATGGTGAGTGTAGAGAACCGGAGACCCTTTTTACTGGAAAAGAGGCATTCTACGAATATCTTAGTCCTCACGGCTAACAACGCATCTGCATTTAAATTCGCAAACGAAGATAGATGTAGATGTCTATGTGCCACAGCAACCATTTACCATCAGGTGGACTGTGTGCTCGTTTGTCACCCTTATTCTATAAAAAAAAGAAACTAAAAATCATCAACATTCTACTTCCGGCCGTATGGGGCCAAGAACGCTGTATGCTTTTCCTCGCTGAATGCCCTTTAGGCGAGAAAAGAACCAGCCCCTTGTCTCCAGCGGCAACGACCTGTCCTGGATACAGCTCCCTAAGAAACTTTTACCGCGCTGGACCCTTCACAACGATGGTTTCTACAGGAAATAACAAAAATATATAGGCATCTCTAAGACTCACATTTGCGCCATTTACTCAGTTCAGCTACCCCTGTTGCCACCTCGGCTCTAAAAGATGTACTCCGGAGGGAAGAGGCCGCCAAAGTGTCTATGCAAGTAGTATCTTTAAATTATGCTGTGTAGTAGAGACACGCTGCAGCTATATTATGGTTGTAGCACGAATGGGTCGGCTCAACCGGGGAAGGACCACGCTCTCACAGAATACCAGCGTAAAATAGCAGCTTAATGCTGCTGTGTTTCGTATGGTGAGTGTAGAGAACCGGGGACCCTTTTTACTGGAAACGATGCATTCCATCTTAGTCCTCACGGGTGACAAAGCATCTGCATTTTGATTCTTAATCGAGAATAGATGTAGATGTCTATGGACACAGCATTCACTTACCATCAGGTGGACTGTGTGCTCATTAATCACCCTTAATCTATAAAAAAATTAATATGCTGCTTTGAGTCTGCAATTGTTATAAATTATTTTTTGTTAAAACATTAAGTATTAAAACATATATTAATATCATGTAACATGCAAATTTAGCTGTAATCGTAACAATGACAAATGCAAATATTGTTGAATAGGCAATTTTAGAATGGCTTCGTTAGTTATTGTTATATTAACAAAAACTTATATATTTATATCTAGTGATCCACCCCGGCCTCGCACGGGTGATTTCTGGATCTCGACAACAGTGTCACCTACAGGGTCGAATTGTGAATCTAAACGATCCAGGGGATCTCTGACACAAACACACACAAATAAGTTCATCCAAATCTGTCCAGCCCTTTAGGAGGAGTTCAGAGGCAAACACAAGTACAGAGGAATTATAAATAGACATAAAAACAATCTATATATCTATACAAATAAATAAAATTGAAGTGTCTGTTTGTAATGTCAAAATAACAGCTTTTAGAACGAAGTTCCTTATCGCACGGTACGAATTTGGCGGATGGGGGCTAGTCGAAAAAAAGTGTAAGATTTTTCCGTCACGACCCCTTCTGACATAGTATAGACGGCCTTGGCGGCTTTAAGGAAGCAAGATGGAATAACATCCATCTCCCTCGCACTTTTTCTTATCTTGCCATGAAAGAAATATTATTTTATTTTAAATGACGCTTCATTTTAATAAACGCTAGTAATTCATTTATTTGTATTTGTTAATCAATATTATAATACGTTTATCAATAATAATATACTACGAAAGGAACTTCGTTCCAACCGAGTGTTCCACGACACTCACGCATGTTTTTTTAAAATAAATGCTTATTAAAGTATATACGGTACTTATAATAAAAAAAAAACAAATTTAAACATTTTTCTAACTGCCTGTCTGTCTGTCTGTCTGTTTGTTCCGACTAATCATAAAAATATAAACAATATTTTTTTATAATATTCAAGTGACGAAGGAACCCATCGACACCACTAACTAACTTCACCTATGAGGAATAAGATGTGCTGTCTCACATCCTTTCATCATCATCAATACAGCCCTTCACAAGTCCACTGCTGAACATAGGCCTCCCCCACGGAATGCCACAAAGCACGGTCCCGAGCCACCTGCATCCATTGACTTCCTGCATGTCTTACCAGGTCGTCACTCCATCTAGTGGCGGGACGCCTTACACTTCGCCTGCCGGTACGAGGCTGCCACTCGAGAACCTTTCTTCCCCATCGGTTGTCGGTTCTTCGATATATACCCCCCATGAGCGACGACACATCCTTTAATTATGTAAAATTTTAATTAAAGTTTCTATAGATACCCTTCAGATCTGAACACAGCAGTGTACGCACTTCTGTTTGGCAGCAGAATAGTGTGTGATATCTACCCAGATGAAGTTCTAGGCAGGAAAGGAGTTACCATCTAGGTTTAGTAGCCCTATGGCCACCTAGTAAGTGATGTTTTGAAGGACTGGTCTGCTCAAGGATACGATAAACTTATAAGCGTTATGCTTTCGTTATTTGTTAGTGACAGTAGCCTGATGGTTGATGGTATGGACTTCAAACTAAATAAAGCCGTGGGATCGAATCCACCATTCGACTACTGTCTTAAACTATTTCTAATACAACCGTTATATGCTTATTTCGAGTTATTAACTGGAATCATATTTATTTTAACACCGCAACTAGTTTACTTTAAAAATATGGGTGTTATTGTCGTCACGCAAAGAAACGTAATTTTTTTATACAATAACGGTGACAAACGTGCACACAGTTCACCTGGTGGTAAAAGGACGCTGTGGCCCAAAGACATTTTATTATACATTATTTTAAAAGTACACCTATGTAAAAATGTGACGGCCTCGTTGGTCTAGTGGTTGTAAACTGCTTAGAAACCCAGGACCTCTTGATCACGACATCCGGGTTCGAATCCCGGGTCAGGCCATAAAATATCAGTTCTTGAGTTTTTCCGTCAAGAAATTCTCAGTATCTGTCCGGAGACAGGCAGTTGGCGGTGTCTCACCCCCGTGCCTTGAAACCACGTAAATCCGGTGGTCCTGCGCCCTATCTCTCTCCGTTCGTGTCGGTATACCATCCCATCGCACTATGATAATGAGGGAATACGAGTAGAGAGTGCACCTGTGCTTACTTGGGCACTATAATCTTGTCCTGCGCCGATGGCTAGTCTCCGTTGAGGCTGGCCGACGTGACCGAAATTCGGTCTGGAGGACATTTATTAAATATTATTATGCAAATGCGTTGTCATCCCTGAGGACTAATGTGGAATACCTCGACTCCACTTTAATCCTCAGGGGTGACACTATATAGCCCGTTATAAGCTATTTATTATTCTATTAATTGCAATATTTTTTGTGATAAAGACTATTGCTAGAGTTACTGGCCCGAAAAATCTAAGCAGATTATAAGCAAATTATAAAAAAAGTTTGACAAAGAAATATTTTTCTTTGCTTACGTCAAAAAAACAATAATTTATTTTACATCAACAAAATTCACCACCTCCCTCCCCCGCTTCCGGAGAGTGTCCTTGCATTGGGCGCAAAAAAAGGCACCCCGGTTCGATTTCGTCAGCAGTAATGAAATTGTAGTTCCAATTTCAACTGTTGATTTAACTTGGTAAATTAGTCAAGCGCTTGGCGGTGAAGGAAAACGTCGTGAGGTATCTTATCTGAGGAATAAAATATATCGAGGACACGATAAGTCCGGAGGAAATGGCTGCTCTGTACCCATTTCGGATAAAAGAGGAAGTGTGCCGAACAGTGCCCAACAATCCTTCCTAAATTTATATGAAAATAGCAATAATTAACAGCACTAGCTTATTTAAAAATATTCATAATTTTGAAACGAAAAACTACATATATTAATTAATAATTAATAATTATTTGTATTGAAATTATGCTCAATTTTTTATTTTCAATTAAATTTTTTATATTAATTTCAATGTTAAAAGTAAATTGGTAAAATCCCGCGACGCGAATGGAATATCAGTCTCGCAATAAATCTATTTAAAAAGTAATATCGCTTGGAACTCATAAATAATACGCTAATTATAAGACAGGCCACGCAGAAGTTTCTGCAAAAAAAGTTTATTTTTGTATAAATTATACTGACCAGTTATAAATTATTTTAAAAATATGATTATTTACGATTAAAAATACGAATGATCCAATTTCAAATTTTGATATATATTATGTAAACGGAGATTTCCTTGAAAAGATTTAATTATAATAACTTTAACTTTAACTTGTATGAATTTTATTGATACATCAAAGCTGAAGCTCGAAGAACCTCGTACCGGTAAGTGAAGTAGGGCGGCCTCTTATTAGATGGAGTGACGATTTAGTAAGTCGATGGATGGAAGTGGCTCAGGACCATACTTTGCGGCATTACTTGGGGGAAGCCTATTTTCAGCAGTGGACTTGTGAAGGGCTGTAATGATGATGATGATGCATTTTAAGCATAGAACTTTTTTAGTTTCACAAAACTTTCTGAGTGGCCTATCGTGTTTGTGTTATCGTGTAACATTTGATAGACGGATCGTAATCATCTATTAAGGGCGTGAATCATCCATCTTATATGAATTGCTATACTCTCATATATATTTATAACTATTTGTATGTACTAAGTTTTATATATGTATCTATATAATATAGCCTACTAGTTGCCCGGCGCGTTGCAGCCGCAGAAGAAATAATTGTGTAAATATCGTTTTAAATTTGGAAGAGTTATATTATTTAATTAGGAATGATATTACATTCATTGAAATTGAATGATATACTGGGTGTCATAAAACTACCAGTAAAGCCGAAAGGAGGTTAAATGGGTCTTTATAACGAGTCCATTCACAATATTTAATAACCGTAGTAACGCTGTATAACATACCCCGAAAAAATAAAAAATATTATTATTTTCACTGATGTGCAAACCCTATTTCAGTAAAATTAAAGAGTAAACTACGCAGAATGTACCTACATTTCTACCTAATTCGCGGAATGACAAAAATTTTAAAAGACCTAACCTAACGAAACAACCTAAACGAACACTTACTTTTTCATAATAAACGTCAAATTTACAGAAACGGCACAAAGTGTGCTCCGACTTGCTCAATACACAACCTCGCTCGTCGGGATATGGCTTGTGTGGCATTTCGCACCATCGTCGGTGTTATTGATGTGAAAACCGATCTAACACGCTGTTCCATCTCAGCAACCGTTGGGCAATCGGAGAAATACACTCTGTCCTTCACATAACCCCACAAAAAGAAGTCCAAGGGTGTGAGGTCCGGAGAACGAGCAGGCAATAGCACCGGTCCCCCGCGGCCGATCCATCCTTGCGGAAAGCGAACGTTAAGATGTTCTCGTACGTTGCGAGCAAAATGTGCCGGAGCTCCATCATGCTGAAACACCATATTGTATATGTTTCTTTGGTTCTCAAAGTAATCCCAGTCAGCCACAGGAAAGTCGTCAATCGCCTCTTCGAATTCCGTTTGTAAAACGTTAGATAATTGCTACCGTTCAGACGTGATGGCATAATGACGGGACCGATGACATGCCCGTTATAAAGGCCAGCCCACACATTCAGTCGCGACTGGTGTTGGAATCTGCCCTGCCGTGAAGCCTGTGGATTCATGCGAGCCCAAACGTGATCGTTATGCATATTTGAAAGTCCTGACCTCGTGAATGTTGCCTCGTCCGTCCAAAGAACATAGTTTACGTAATTAGGGTTTTCCTCTAACTGCCTGAGGTACCACTCACAGAAGTTCCTCCTGGGTGCAAAATCGGAGGGTATCAGCTCCTGTGTACGGCGATAGTGATAAGGGTGACGATTGTCGTCACGAAGAATTCGCCAAACTGTAACATGGCTTATACCGAATCTTGTTCCGGCTCGCCTCGTACTTGTGGTCGGCTCTTCTTCAAAATGCTCTAACACTAATTCAGCCTGCCTGGCGTCGACTGTGCTTGGACGTCCACTTCCAGTAGACCGATGAAAAGAGCCGGTGGAATGTTGTCTTCTTGACATGTTCAGAAAATACTGGTACGAAGGCAGCCGTCGCTGTTCAGTGGGGGGGTCTACCATCGATAAATCGTTGCCGATAGAGTTCGCGAGCACGATTTAAATTGCTATCTTCATGGCTTACGCATAACATTATATCGTAATATTCCGAGTTAGAAAGCATCGTTATTTTGCAAAAAATGTTGGAAAAAAACAGTTGTAGGCTATCGATTAGGAGATTTGAAATTGACAACATTTTTTTTTCCAACTTGATATTTTTTGAAGCCAGTACTTGAGTATAATGACATCCTTGTATTGAGGTAGCAAACATTAATGAATGAAAAATAGAAAAACTGTTAAAGTAGATAATTATTAGGTAAAATAAGTACGTAGGCCTTTCTGTTAAATAATCTGGTTCCCTGATATGACAGCTTACTAGGGTTGACAAAATTCTTGGCTTTGATAATTAATTATATTTTTTACGGAGTATTTTGTAACACGTTGTATAACTTTTAAATAAATTTGTCGATACGATATGCGCGCCACCTAACGTAAGTTAATTGTACTATGCCTATGACCTTCGCGCAAGTGCAAGCAATAAGTTGGCAAAGTTTTACCGCAATCTGATTAACGGTATGGCAGCGCATAAAATACGAACAAAAAAATAATAATTTGTATATATTAGATATTTTCTATTGTCATAAGGAATGCAATAAAGAATAAATAAATAAATGAAAAATAAATCTATACAAATAAATAAAATTGAAGTGTCTGTTTGTAATGTCAAAATAGCAGCTTTTTACTAAATGCATTTGAAAATATATACGGTACTTATAACAAAAAATAATTTATTAAATTTTTGTCTGTCTGTCTGTTTGTTCCGGCTAATCTGCGAAATGGCTGGCTCGATTTTGACGGGACTTTCACTCGCAAATATTTGATGTTATAAATAGTAACTTTAGCTACTTTTATTTTCGAAAAAGAATTAGGGTTCAGCGCAAAAAAGTTATTCCATTAAATCCAATCGTAATAAATTCCACGCGGACTTATTCGCTTGGTACATCTTGTACATAATACGCCTGCGTTTTCGAAAGTCAATGCCTTTATTTTTTGATACAGAATGTTCCACGAGTGGGTTAGCATTCTCCATATCCCCAATTATAAAATTGCTCATAAACGGTGGGGTTATTAACTCATAATAATTCACTACTTACGCCATTGTTAACCATAAAGATAACTTACAATTGCTTGTAATGTTCATGTTGAGCTGTATCCGTGCTGCAACTATTTAGTAATTATTACCCGTCTTTGTTTTGAGCTATAAAATCGAGTACTGTTATAGTTTAAGTGTTTTATTTGGAAAGCCCATAAAATATCAAGGTTATAATTTTTGTAAAAGCTTCTTGAACATTTTCTGTGTGCTTATAATAGAGTCGCTGTATTTTTAAAATATATTTTGAAACCTAAAAAGTCATAGATGCAATTTAATCCTTCTTACATTACAGACTTTCAGAAGTGCAGAGGCCAACCCTATTCATTATCTTACATAATTGGTTAAAAGCGCAGATTTTTTTATTATTTAAAGTAGATATCAAGAAGCTGCTGCCAATGTATGCATGTATATATGCTGTAATATGAAAATCGATCCAAAAGTATCACCACCATCATCATACAACCATTCGCAACTCCACTGCCGAACACGGGCCTCAACCAAGGAATGTCACAAAGCACTGTCCTGAGTCACCTGCATCCAACGACTTCCTGCAAGTCTTAGAAGGTCGAGAACCTTTCTTCCCCATCGGTTGCCGATTCTCCAAGTTTTAAAGCCGGCCTATTGCCACTTCAGCTTACTTATCCGGGCTATGTTGCTTACTCTAGTTCTATTGCGGATATCCTTATTTCAAATTCTATAACGCAGAGAAACTTTAAGCATAATCCTCTCCACAGCTCGCTGATCGACCGTATCTCATTACTGGCAACATGCACTGTACAACCGTACACTCTTATTGTCAAGGTGTGATATATACGTGACGTACAGACATATCGTTATCACCCGAACGCTGCCCAGCGAGTAAGATTAATCGTTTAAACTTCTCGATCGAATTTGGACGTAACTAGATCAAAAAATATGAAGAAAATTATTGAAAATCGCTATATAAAAAACCGATAACAGCAGCAATGGGTTGTAGCATTGAGTGCCGCGGGTTCGAATCCAGTACGGAACAAGTATTTGTATAGCCTACAAATAATTGTTCCGGGTCTGGATGTTTGTCCTTATGCAATTTATGTTTATAAACTGATAAAAACTGATGGATACAGGAGAAAATCCTAGCGTATTCTATTTGATTGAAACACCAATACACCCTTTATTAAACAAAACTAGGGATCTCCGACCAAAAAAACTGAACTCAGAAAATATACGCTCCATTCGACAACACTCAATAGATTTCAACGCAAACACGTATCGACAGCAAAATTGAAATTCCCCGTAGCTCGCGAATATACTCGAATTTGCACTTTTACCGGCGCAGAACGTGGACACTCGACGGCTACGTTTTAAAGAGTTGGAGGGCCGAGGCTGTCCGCCCTACGGCTAGAGTTGTATACATGTGTTTCCAATTATTGCTGGTGCTATGCGCTTGTAAGCGGATATGCATTATTATAGCGAGCCTCGAGGCGGGAGTACAAAGGACTTGTCTGTTTTGATGAGCGATATCGTACCCACTTTCGGCTTTACACGTATCGGCGCCTTCGAAACCAGACGTTCGGGGATTAAATTATTACGCGACTGCTTTGCCGCATTATTTAAAAATCATTTATGGATTTGAAAGCTCCGCTTGAGTGTGCGATGAATACAAATTTATGGTAGAGCTACACGTACGTTGTTGATAATATGGTGAAATTTATCTATATTAATAAAAATCAATTACCAATGTATGAAAAATCATCACTTGAGAATGACTGGACTGATTTTGATGAATTTTTTTGTGTGTGTCGTTGACGCTGTTGCCGTGATCCGTGCGAAACCGGGGTGTATCGCTAGTTTGATATAATGATCAAACTTAAGCAATTGTTTTGTCTTATATAAATTGGAATGATTTGCCAGCATAAGCTGTCTGTCCATTGCAGTTGCAGATTATAATATCGGTCTCGATGGCAAGAGTGAATAGGCTTTCTTCATGTGGTAGCCACGCTGCAGCTATATTACGGTTGTAGCACATATGCGTTGGCTCGACCGGGGAAGGACCATGATTTCATAGAATACCAGCTTAAAATAGCAGCTTAATGCTGCTGTGTTTCGTACGCTTTTTACTTTAATGCCCCATCATTCCATCTTAGTCCTCAGGGGTAACCACGCATCTACCCTAAAAAAAAGTAAAGTTACAGCCTATATACGTCCCACTGCTGGGCACAGGCCTCCTCTCATCTCTGAGAGGGTTTTAGAGCAAGTAAATGTCCGCCGCGCTGCCCCAATGCGTGTTGGCGAACTTCACATGTCTTCGAAATATATTTTTTTTGATTTCTCAGACATGCAGGTTTCCTCACGATGTTTTCCTTCACCGCCGATCACGTGGTAAATCAGCACTTAAAATTGCAATTAACAATTTCATTGGTGCCGGCGGGGATCGAACCCAGGTTGCTCGCGTACTGTGAAACTTACAGCGAGCGCTAACCATCTGATCTACCACGGCTCTAGCATCTACCCTACGATTTACTAACTAGAACTAAGAGATACAATGCCCCGTTTCCAATAAAAGGGGTTTCCGGTTCTCCACACTCACCATACGAAACACAGCAGCCCTAAGCTGGTATTTTACGCTGGTATTCTGTGAAAATGTGGTCCTTTCCCGTTCGAGCTACAACTAATATAGCTGCAGCGCGGCTCTACCACTTCTTCTAATATAGTTTTTTACTAAAAGTATACACGGTTTTTAAAATTAAAATAAAAAACATTTTTTTTAATTTTTGTCTGTATTACTGTCTGTTTGTTCCGACTAATCTCCAAAAAGGCTGGACCGATTTTGACGAAATTTTCACTAGCAGATAGCTGATGTTATAAGAAGTGACTAAGACTACTTTTATGTTAGAAACAGAATTAGGGTTAGGCGCAAAAATATTAAAACGCATGAAATTAAATCGTAATACATTCCTACCAGGGAAACAGAGAAACATCTGGTATACAATAAAACTTTAATGTGCTATAACTAAATAGCTATAGTACTAAACACTACTACTACACAGTGTAATATAAACGTAACAGTAAACTTCAACGCACAGTAGCATGATCACATTTACAATAGTGCAATTAGCATAGGAACTAGCACGATCATTAGAAATTGTTTAAACTTTTGAATCGGCATGCAAACTAACCGTCCAGCTTTGAGTGTTATTACTGCTTCGGTTCTATAAAGGTTAAACCGATTCATGTCGGAATAACTTTGTGTTTACATTAACAGGTTATTATAGGTTTATTTTAACCGACTTCAAGAAAGATGGAGGTTTTAAATTCGACTGCATGTATTTTTTCTTCTTCTATTTTTAAAAAACGTTACCTCCACACTAGGATTTTCTCCTGTATCGTGGGGGCAGTTTACATTTATACATTTCCCAAGGACAAACATCCAGACCCGGAACAATTATTTGTAGGCCATGCAAACACTTGTTCCGTGCGGGATTCGAACCCGCGGCCCTCAGCGCCGCAATTCAATGCTAAGCCACTGCGTCACGGAGCCGTCAAACGGAGCCGTTTTGTATATCAGTTACGCGATGTCTTTGTGAATTAAAAACCGATTTTAATAGTTATTATTGTTAAATAGGTTATGTTTTAAATGAGTAATTTATTTACTTTAGAGACATTATAGAGCTATATATTAGTTACTAGTTTTTGCCCGCGACTTCGTCCGCGTAGATATTATACTTTAAACCAATTATACTTTACAATTTTGCACCGCACGCTAAAATAGCTCGCAGATGACAGATTTTTTCCGACTTACTTAACACTTATCGTTATATTTGGACCAATTTACACAATATCTTTATAATAATAATAATAATATTTATTTGCATAAAACATAGCACATTTTTAGATCTTATAACATAGTGTGAACATGCATGTTTTACCGATTTATCGGTATGCAAATATTACGTCGACATGCAACTGAATAATTAAAATTAGGAAATTAGAAAATTATAAAACTACAATAACATTTCATATCAAAATTTTAATAAAACGGTATAATGTCAATAAATTTAGGGTGTAAAAAAGAGAAAAAAATAAAAAATATACAGGCATGGTCATGTCATAATGCATAATGTCAAACTAGTATAATGTCAACCTTACAAATTCTAATTCTTTTGTCAATTTAAAATTTCAAACATCAACAACAATTCGCTTGAGGTGACCGTCACTTACTTTATTAACTATAGCCTATGTGTTACTCACTTTATTAACTATAGCCTATGTGTTACTCACTTTATTAACTATAGCCTATGTGTTACTCACTTTATTAACTATAGCCTATGTGTTACTCACTTTATTAATTATAGCCTATGTGTTGTTCTGATGTATGAGCTATATTATTGTAAATTTTCATTAAAATACATTCAGTAGTTTTTGCGTAGAAGAGTAAGAAACATCCATATATCCTCACAAACTTTCACGTTTATAATATTATATAATATAGTAGGAAGGATTTGTTTTAACGTGATAGACCCACATTGTAGCTATATATTACAGCGGTACGAATGGGTCGACTCGACCGCTCAAACAGAATACCAGTGTGAAACAGCAGAATAACGCTGTTTCTTTTGGTGATTGTAGAAAACCGGAGACCCTTTTACTAGTAACGACATGTTCCATCTTAATCCTCAGGGGTGACAACGCATCTGCGTTTTGATTCTGAAACGAGGATAGATGATCTCTAAGGGCCACAGCATCTAGTTACCATCAGTTGGACTGTGTGCTCGCTTGTCTCCATTATGCTGTAAAAAACTAATCAGCCATCAGCCAGCACACATTGAAGCACAGCAGGAGGTCTTTAAGTAGATGGTTATTTTATTTTCTTTATTAAATAAAGTTTTTTTAATTTGGAACTAGGTCGTAGGACTCTTTTTCTGCCTAGTATTCCATGTGGGTAGGTACCACTTTCTTACCTATTTCTGATGCCAAACAGCAGTGCCTACACTGCTGCTGTGTTCTGAAGGGTATGGAGAGCCAGTGTAATGAGGGCATCCACGACTTTTTCTGCCACCAGGGCGGCGCCACTAGAAAGTGAGGTGTAATATTTGACAGATTTCATAGCGGGGAAGTTAATTTGTTCGAAAAATGTAAAGGTGAATGTTTCTTTCTGTACTATTAGCTATATTTTATATTAATAACATTAAAAATAAGTAAACCAAACCATAGATATTCATAAAAGTAAAAATTAAAAAGTTAAAAATGTGCAAAACATTAAAGAGCAAACCACTGACGCATTGTTTTGTGTATTAATATAATACTCTAGAAACTGATAAACTTTTATTAAAAAATAACTTCTCAATTAAATTACATTGTGTAACAAAAAACTTTACCTCAGTGTCAACTAGCGACATCTGGTGAGTAGAAAATTATTAGCCCTCATTACAGGCTGTGAGGCATTCCATCTTGGTCCTCACAGGTGACAACGCATCTCTAGCCTCCTTTGTTTTTTTATGTTGATCGCATGTGTCCATAGGCTACATCAGCCGATTACCATTAGATTAAGTTCGTTTGTCACTTCAGTTTTATAAAAGAAAAGCAGATCCATCTGCCTTTTCAGGTAGATTTCTATATTCAGCGTATAACAGTATATGAACAAATGATTAACATTTCTATGTGAATGCTTGCACCGCTGTGTTTCGGTATTAATATAATTAAGGGTATAAAGATGCAGTATAATACAGTTGTTCGTGGGCGGCGGTAGTCACTTACTATTAGGTGAGACACATGCTCGTTTGCCCCATCTTCTATAAAAAAAGCTATGAGGCGGTATTCAATCTTAGTTCTTAGAGGTGACAACTCGTCTGTAGCCTTCTTTATCTTTGATTGTTTGCAGGTTTCCATGGGCTGCAGCAGTCACAATTAGGTAGACTGTAGTTCATCTATTCATCTCTTTTATAAAAATGTCATTACCGGGCTTCGCTATTAGGTTAGTGATCGTAATACTAGTTTTCTTAGTTTTGTGCGTCTGGCATTTTACCTAGCCGACTTCTATGATACCCTGGGTGTAATATGGTAAATGGATCCTCTACGAATCAAATTGCAGTGGTGTTTTCACCCGTGAGGAC
Organism: Parnassius orleans; assembly: GCA_029286625.1. Taxonomy (NCBI): domain Eukaryota; kingdom Metazoa; phylum Arthropoda; class Insecta; order Lepidoptera; family Papilionidae; genus Parnassius; species Parnassius orleans. Next base: position 2,129,299 of record JAGSMP010000087.1, read on the forward strand.
TAAGATAGAATGCCTCGTTTCCAGTAAAAGGGGTCTTCGGTTCTCTACACTCACCATACGAAACACAGCAGCGTTAAGCTGCTATTTTACGCTGGTATTCTGTGAAAGTGTAGTCCTACCCCGGTCGAGCCGACCAATTCGTGCTACAACTATACTACTAATACAGCTGCAGCGTGGCTCTACCACGTAAAAAGTACCGTAAGTAAGTATAACCGTCAGTAGTCGATAATGAAGATACAAAAAAGAATAACATAATATAACGACGTTAACAATATCCTGTGCTGTTTCTTGGGACGCTCTTGTTACCGGACTTGAAGTGTACTTGATCGAAGTTTTTCAAGTGGACGCCGTCACTTTTGTCAAGATTTTTTTTTACTTATAATTAAACAACTTTAAATTCCTGTATTATTTTAATAGTGGCAGTTTTAAATGTAAGCGTTTTAAATATATTGAGGTTTTAATTTTATATGTGGTAGAGACCCGCCGCAGATACATTATAGTTGTCGCACGAATGGGTCGACTCGACCGGGGAAGGACCACGCTGTCACGTAATACCAGCGCAAAATAGCAGCTTAGACCTAAGACCCTTTTTAGTAGAAACGGTCATTCTGTCTTAGTACTTAATACTAAGGGGTGACAACTGACAACGCATCTGCATTTTGATTCTAATTCGAGGAAAGATGAAGGTAGATGTCTAAGAGCTAAGGCATTCACTGACAATTAGGTGGACTGCGTGCCTGTTTGTCACCCTTAATCTATTTATCTTTTATACAGTATTTGTAGCTCATTGATTTTTCTAATAATTTTATTCGTTTAGAAAGGGGTGGGAAACGAAAAGGCTTTTTGCTAATCAATGAGACATAATATAGAATCACTTTTGTAAAATAGTTACTATAAGTTTATACATAAACAGGGTTAGTTTGCTATAACCGGCCAAATTTTTAGAGAAGGTTCAGAATAAGTAATATAGGAAATGGTGAAGAAAAATTAATTAAAAAATTCAATGATTCTGTCCTTTTTATCTTTTAAATTCAAAATGCGTGGTAATGCATTATTTTTACTGATTTTACTGCGCACGCACATATTCGTAAGGGTCGATCGGTAGGCAAAAACGATGTTGCCCATAAATCACATTCAATTTGGGATAATTTAAAAAATGTAAAAGCCTTATTTACTCGTATTTTCAAAAACTGCAATAACGGTATATGGTTATTTATATATTTGAACTTAAGTTAAAAATTTGGCTACTCTTTGAAACATAACCCTGTATAATTTAAAAATCAAAAAATACTATGAAATGAGGGAGGCCTGTGCCCAGCAGTGGGACGTATATAGGCTGTAAATTTAACTTTAACTATGAAATATCCCGTCTAGCTATAGCTTATACCTGACAGCTCGGCATAATTCTGCGTTTGTTTTTGCGTTTGGGACCCATGTTTAATCCATCTCTCTATTACATTTTTATAGGATAGTAAGTAATGATGGTAAGTGGTTGCTGTGACCCATAGACATCTACATCTATCCTCAATAAAGAATCAAAATGCAGATGCGTTGTCACCCGTGAGGACTACGATTAAATGCCTCTTTTTCAGTAAAAGGTCTCCGGTTCTCTACACTCACTATATGAAACACAGCAGTGTTAAGCTGGTATTTTACGCCGGTATTCTGTGAGAGCGTGGTCCTTCCCCGGTCAAGTCGACCCATTCGAGCTACAACTATACTACTAATATAGCGGCAGCATGGTTCTACCACGTATAATGACAATCCAAAGTGCACTGCTGAACATAGAAACTCCCCTATAGATTGCCACGCTTGAGAGGTAAGTTGGCAACTTTATTTTATTATTAGCTTGAGTTCTTATCAGGCCAGGCAAAATGTTCCTGATTAACAAACATGAAGTGACATGTTTAATACAGGAAAGTGCGGACTACTTTCCATCAATTTATGTCTACTCGCTTGCTTATAGCTCGGTATAAAGTGAAAAGCACTCAACATTAAGCCATCGGTTGCATCGCGCCAATATCCGCCGCGTGGCGTCCATGACAGATTGCTTCCTACCTCGCGAGCAACAACTAATTTCTTTCCAACGTTACACGTCATAACATAAACGATATCAGTTGAAATGTTAGGAAATTAATTAAAGTGGCATTTTCAGATTTTATATAGACAAGCGACCCGCCCCGGCTTCGTCTGGATAGGGTCTGTTAATGTAGCGTTATTTAGATCTATACTAATATAATAAAGCGGAAGTTTTTTTTTAAACACGCTCTGGATATACCAGTCCGATTTGAAAAACTCTTTTTCTATATGATAGCCAGATTCATGAGGAATAATAAAGGCTATCTAGCATCAGGCTAAACCTCTCAGCTAGCCTAAAATAATGTGTGTAAACGTGAAATGAAAGAGTTTAGAAATAAATTTTACCTCTTTTTAAAGAAAATATTCTATTCTTTACCTTAGTCATACATATCTTGGCGGTAAAGTGGGAAATTTTTGAGATAATTAAACTTTGAGCAAAAAAAAATCGATAAATGATAAAAAATTTACATATTTCGTGGCAGATTGCACGAAAACTATAAATGATATCGTTTTTGTATGTATAAGAGGTTGATAGAAAATTTATCAAGGATCATTTTGTACCCACACACTTATTTTCACACGCTTTCTGGGGTCGGGGGGGGGGGGGATCGACGCCCACTCGTGAGGTGGAGGAAGAGTGGATAAAATTTAACTTCGCTCTATAATGTACATATGTCGATAGATAAAAGTACTCCATTAATTTTGCCAATTTTTGCATACATTGCTATCAAAAATGCTTGAACTAGGTGTCGTCATGTCGTGCGGCTCAGACACGTGATATACGCGGGTTAAACCTCGGGGCACAGCTATTTTAAGATAATCAAAGATTATAACAATGTTTCGTTTAAAAAAAACTGGAGGTATCTCGTGGCATTGCTCTCTATCTGTTTGTTAAGTTTTATTACAATCGGTTCAGCCATTTCAAATATTAGCCCGGACAGACAGACAAAGTGACAGACAATAATTTATAAAATGGTTATTTATGTCTTAATAGCATGCAAATAACCCTTTAATAGAAGGCGGTTATTTCAATATTACCGACAGATTCATCAGATCATACATACATAAACACTCACGCCTGTCACCCAGAGGGGTAGGCAGAGACTATGGACTTCCATTTGGCACGATCCTGACACACCTCTATCGCCTCCTCCACATCCATATACCTACGCATATACGCTCTTCGGTTAAGGGTACTCTTAATTTGGCCCATTTTAATATATCGCCAATTTGGTCGATAAATTTTCGCCTAGGGCATCCCTTCCAGACTCTGCCGTTCACCTCTGCCAAAAAATAAATTTGCTTTGTCACTCTTTCCTCATTCATTTTTTCTACATGACCAAACCACCGAAGCATTCCTTTCTTAATCCTGGTCACAACATTATCTTGCAAACCACACTCTTCTCTTATCACACAATTTCTCACTCTGTCATTTAGATTCAGCCCTAACATACTCCTTAATGACCGCATTTCTACAGCATTTATTCTACTCTCGTGCTTCAGATCAGATCAGATCATCAGCTACAATATACATCATCAGCTCAAAAACGTCTACTGTTAGACGTGTGCGTTGATCGTTAGGTACACTTGGTAGATGAATTGACGATCGCAATTCCAGACGCCTCGTACCGTTCAACAAAGAACTGCCATGGTGGTAGTGTGAAAGGAAACATAACCCTGTTTTATTTTGTGGGCGCCGTAAGACAAGGAGGAAAGCAAACAAGATCTCAAGGCTTCTGATAAATGTTGGTACAACCTTAGCGTCTCACACGCTACGATGCGTCCAATTGTAAGATAACAGAGAGTATCTCGCACCTTCGACTCTGCTACCCATCTCCTGGTTTGTTTCCCTCTGTCGCCTCTTACGGCACCCACGGGATGATATGGGGTAGTGGATATTCTTACACTGCCACTACACGGTCACATGGTCCATCAACCATTTGTATTTAAATTAATAAAATCTTTTTTAACTTCCCGCTATAAAAATTTTCAAAAAATCGGAAAGTTATTGGTTTCACCCCAGTTTTCGAAAATTTAGGTTACATCAGATCTCGACGTTTTGAGGTCCTATGAAGCTATTCTGACTTTTCCAACGAGGATGTCACTATGTCTCTCTCTGTGCGTGCGTGTGCGTGTGTGTGTGTGTGTGTGTGTGTGTGTGTGTGTGTATGTGTGTGTGCGCGTGTGTGCGTGCGAGCGAGCGTGCGTACATGCGTGCGTGAATGCGTGCGTGCGTGCGTGCGTGCGGGCGTGCGTGCGTGCGTGCGTGCGTTTGTGCGTGCGTGTGTGATTGCGTGCGCGCGTGCGTGCGTGCGTGCGTGCGTGCGTGCGTGCGTGCGTGTGCGTGCGTCCGTGCGTGCGTGCGTGCGTGGGTGTGTGTGTGTGTGTGTGTGCCTGTGTAGATGTATGTAACCCTCTCATAACTTTTGAATGGCTTTGAACGAACTTGGCGGCGTTCAAAAGGGCTTTACCAAACTTAGATTTTCTATACCATTTGAACCGATTCGGACCGGTAGATTTTGATATATCTCAAAAATAAAATTTTCAATAACATGTTTTTTTAAAAACTTTTTAACAGATGTAACGATCAATTACAATCTAATCAGCTCTTAAACTCGAAAAATGCCGTCGATTGCTGCAAACCGCATCAAAATCGGTTGATGCGTTGAAAAGAAGTCGTTAACGAAGAAAATAAAAAAACGTGGTTTTTCAAAATTGACGTTTTTGAGCTCGAAGAGTCATAATAGGTGGAATTCAGAGCGCTTTGCATCTGAAATTAGCGGGAAGTTCCAGGGATGGCCTGTGGGGTCATCCGTATTTATTTTTCATTTCTTTCCGAGGGTCTTATGGCTTTCTTTACATGGCGTTATAACTATTTCATTTACAGTATACGTAAGATATCCGAGCCAGCGACGGGCGGCGTCAAAAGTGCAATACAGCACCCCTGCTGTCCTCAATCTCTCTGCCAAGCGTTTCACTGAAGGCTAATCTTAATTATAACGGGAGAGGCACATGTTTAGTAGTGAGTTTTATGAGCTGATGAAGAAGAAGTGATATATTCTTAAAAGTGATACATTCTGCTTAGCCTAACGATTGACTGGGTGAGATTTCCTTATGGTATTAAGTCCGCCATAAGTACGATTTTATTTTTGTGCATAAAAGTTTAAAAAATAAATAAATAAAATATTCATATCTGAAAATATTATTTAATATAAAGGTACTACTGCCCTAGACGGAAGTTTATCGACCCAATTGGCGATATATTAAAGATGGACCAAATTAGGAATACTCTTTACCAACGAGCATTTATGCTGAGGTATATAGATGTGAAGGAGGCAAGAGAGGCGTGTTAGGATCGTGCCAAATGAAATGCAAAAAAGTTGTAAGTGGTAGAGCCATGCTGCAGCTATATTTATTGTATAATTGAAGCACGAAAGGGTCGGCTCGACCAGGGAAGGACCACGCTCTTACAGAATACTAGCGTAAAATAGCAGATTAATGCTGCTGTGTTTAGTATGGTGAGTGTAGAGAACCGGAGTCCCTTTTTAATGAAAAAGAGTCATTCCATCTTAGTCCTCACGGCTGACAACGCATCTGTTTTTGATTCGCAAACGAGGATAGATGTAGATGTATATGGGCCACAGCAACCACTTACCATCAGGTGGACTGTGTGCTCGTTTGTCACCCTTATCCTGTAAAAAAAAATGGAAGTCCGTAGTCTTTGCCTATTGCCTACCCGTCGGGTGACAGGCGTAAGTGTTTATGTTATGTAGGTATGTTAAGTAAAAAGTCCGGATTGAATTCGGAGTGAAACTTATAACACCACCTCGTTTATCTATAATTAGCATCATAATAACAGTCTACTGACACGTTTTACAATAAAGATAATAATATCGCTTCAAATGAAGAACCTTAGTAACAATACGACATTTTTAAAGTTCAAAACACGACACCTAAATAAATCAACGAAACTTACCTACGTCCTCTTGCCCTTTAGAGATGTGTTGCCAGCGTAAATTGCACCGTAACTTTCTAAATTGAGCTTTAACTGCGTTGAATTTAAGCTGGAAGTGGCTGCAAGAACGCTAAGTAAACGTGGTAACAGGTTTGTAAGAGTTGACCCACTACCGGAATACGCTCTGGTGTTATATCTGTGTTGTGTATGAATAAAGAAATAGAGCTATACTCAAGCTGTACTGTTGCATAATTCAAGATAAATACAATTGTATTTAAAATATAGAAGGCAATACGTTTTTTTTGAAATATAACTCATTTAGAATATCTTAAAAGTTGTATACTTTATATTTTATAGGTTTGAAACTTCCCGTAATTATTAAGATTACCCTAGTAAAAAAAATAGTTGTAATTTATGACTATATACGAAGAAAACAGAGAATTTTCTTTTTTGTTGGTTAAAACAAATCTTATTTTTGAGATATAATAAATTCTAGACAGGGGATATTGCCAGTGGTTGTAATAAAGGATTACGTCTTAGCTTCTATCATGTACATCAATGCAAGATGCAACCCTCCTTTCTTGCTGTGCGTATGAGGAGGTTTAACGGCAATGATCTATGAAACTATGCTTTTCTTTTCTTTTTTTCTTTTTAAAACGTTACCTCCACACTAGGATTTTCTCCTGTATCACGGGGGCAGTTTAGACACATAGATTTCACAAGGACAAAGATCCAGACCCAGAACAATTATTTGTAGGCCATACAAATACTTGTTCCATGCGGGATTCGAACCTTCGCCCTTAGCGCTGCAACTCATTGCTAAGCCACTGCGCCACGGAGCCGTCATCCATAACGCAAATACTAACGTTCGTTTGCGTTATGGATTTCAAAACGGAGACTTAACTTAAGAAATGAAGTATAAGTAATTTATTTATCCATTTATCTATCATTTATCCACCATTTATCAATTTCAGCCTATATAATTCCACTGCTGAACATAGGCATCGTCCGTAGATTTCCTCATAGGCGGATTTGGCCATAGCACACTTGGCAGGCGGGTTGGCAACCGCAGTTTTTTTTTATTTTGAGTTGTTGTCAGGAAGATGCTGCTTCCTATTCTCTTATTTCCGTATCTCTCTGTCTCCTCTTACGCCACCCAAGGGACCATATGCGGTAGTATATTCTTATACCGCCACTTCACGGTTTGTTGACCAAATGATATTTTTTTATATATATATATTAGTATATACAGTAAGCAGGCTTGATCTAGGTACTGATGTGTGCACCCTTATAGATGACAACAGCATTACAATGTATTGTTAAATTAAGATAAAGCAAAGCAAAAATCTAGTAAGTAAGTAAACATTTCCCCCCGCCACCTATCTTCGGATTTAGAGAAGATTTTTTAATTTATTACTCTTATTAAAGATATTAAAAATTTATTAGCTAAGATCCGTGAAATAAAATAAAATGTGTGTCTTCCCTAGTTTAAAGAGCACCTACTGCGACCGCTTAGCGGTCAGCCACCGTTGATTCTATATCTCCTGAGATTGCCTTATTTAGAGGCGAAACACGGTGTCGTATTATCGATGCTGGTGTCTTTCCTAGTGTAGTGGTGTTAGGATTAATGGTGACGGGGATAGTGCACGCAATTGAGGGGAGCGGGAGGTGCTGTTCTAACTAGGTAAGACATATCATTTTATTTTATTACAAATTCTGTTAAATATGGTTTCGTATAAACCTAGTTACAATACTTACTAGGAATCTGTATCAGTTTTTCGAATATCGAATTTCTTATTTTCCAACGCAATATCAATGGCGGTTGGGTTCTAAAGAAAAGTAATTTTATTTTGTGAACTTAATAATCTTTAAAAAAAATATAGTTCTTATTTTCTTACACGGATCTTAGCTTATTAGCTATTAACAACTTTAATATAACTATTAATAATATTACTTCTATATTGAAATTAATTGTACAAGAAAGTGAAATTGTAAACACAACTAGACGCTATTCATTTGTCATACTATACTCGTATATCATCCGGAGAAACTGTTCCAAGCTCGGCTATATTGTGAGCTGGCGCCGCAGTCGTCGGGCCACTGCCGTGCGCCAATAAAAACCGGTCTTGGATCTCTAGAGTTCACGACTGAAGCAGAACGCTATCGCATATAATATAGTCTTGCGTTTAAACTTCATATCAAATTTCAAAATGCAAAGTATGATATAAACTGCTTAGCGTAAGAGAAAGAAATTATATTTTTTGGAATGACCTCGATAAACTTTTTTTATAGAATAAGGGATTATAGAAGGGAACTTTTTTGAATAATCGTATATCTATTCTCAATTAAAAATCAAAATGCAGATGCGTTGTCACCCCTGACAACTAAGATGGATTACCTCGTTACGCGTAAAAGGTCTCCGGTTCCCTGCACTCACACCATACAAAACACAACAGCATTATTCTGCTGTTTTACGCTGGTATTCTGTGAGAGCGTGGTCCGCCCCGGTGGAGCCGACCCATTTGTGTTGCAGTTATAACTGCAGCGTCTCTACCCATTAAGAAAACTTAAGGAACAAAAAAAAACTTGAAAAGTAAAATAATATACACAAGTGGTAGAATTAAAAATTTTGTTCAACCGACTTCAATATAAATAAAATGAGAACATCATCAATGTAGTCGAAGTAAATTAAATACGCATTATTAAGGATAACGCAAAAATCTTTTGGTCAGATCTTAATTAAATGTATATTGTTACATGGGACCACATGAGAAGCACCAGCTTTCAAATAAAAAAAGAATCATCAAAATCGGTTCACCTAGAAAAAAGGTAACACACATAAAAAATACAGTCGAATTGAGAACCTCCTCCTATTTTTAAAGTCGATTGAAAAGAAACAAACATATACATAGGATTTAGCCTGCGAGTAGCCAAATATTTATTTATATCTTGATAAACCCTACAATTATCAAACTCCTGGTACTCTGCATTCGTCTCACTCTCTCGCTGTTTAGTTTTCTGAAGGTTTCGCTTCTAACGCGTGTGAACTGCACTCATGTTTTTTTTTATAGATTGAGGGTGACGAACGAGCACGTAATACGTATTATTAACAATAACACAAAAACTACTGGTCAGACCTTGATCAAAATATATATAATAAAAACTTCTGAGGTAACACACAAAAAAAAAATACAGTCGAATTGAGTACCTCCGCCTTTTTTGAAGCCGGTTAAAAATTTGTATTCAGTTGCCATTCGACACCAATTACAAAGGGTATTATGTATATGTTCTCTTTATACAAGGAGTTCTTAAGGCTTAAGAACTCCTTGTATAAAGAAAACATATACATATCATTATGTTTAATGAGGTAGAGTAGAGCCCCAGCCGTATTTATAGCTGTGGCTATAATGGATCGGCTCGACCAAGGAGGAGCACGTTGTCACACAAACATTTTCTTCTTCAGCATAGCGACCGCTACTTGCAATGCCACATGGGCTAAGTAACCTCCTGGATACAGCGTCACTGAAGCGTACACTGCAAACACCCAAAGTAATTATTATTAATCATCATTATAGAGTATTAATGATCGAAGTCCACTGCTGAAGATGTGCTTTCGCCATAGATTGACTCATAGTTGCCACGCTTAGCAGGCGGGTTGTCAACCGTAGTATTTTATAATTTAGATTTGTTATCAGGAAGATCTGATGCCAATTTCCTATCTGCCAATCTCCTATTTTAGTTTCCCTTTGTCGCCTCTTACGAAACCCACGAGAAGATATGGGGTAATATATTCTTTTACCCAAAATAGGACAGACATTTTTAGTTATAGGCTGAATAAATTCCAAACGGTTGCTTTATAATATGGTATGGCAAGTATGATTATTGATATAACTGAAGCCTCAACGGCGCAACCGCGGGTTCGATTCCGCACGGAACATGCATTTGTATGACCTACAAATAATTGTTTCGGTTCTGGATGGTGTCATATTGCAATTTATGTATGCAAACTGCCTCTACGATTCAGGAGAAAATCCTAGTGTGTTATCGTTTAAAAACAATTTAAAAAAAAGAGAAATGTGTCAATACTAAATATGTATGTGTATTATTAAAATTATTATATTATACTGTAGAAATGCTGTCATTAAGGAGTATGCTAAGGCTGAATCTGAATGACAGGGTGAGAAATAGTGTGATAAGAGAAAAGTGTGGTTTGCAAGATGACGTTGTGACCAGGATTAAGAATGGAATGCTTCGGTGGTTTGGTCATATAGAAAGAATGAACGAGGAAAGAGTGACAAAGAAAATTTATGTTGCAGAAGTGAACGGTAGAGTCCGGAAGAGACGCCCTACTAAGGTTTATCGACCAAATTAGCGATATATTAAAAATGGGCCAGATTAGGAGTACCCTTAACCAACGAGCGTGTATGCGTAGATATATGGATGTAAAGGAGACAAGAGAGGTGTGTCAGGATCGTGCCAAATGGAAGTCCGTAGTATCTGCCTACCCCTCTGGGTGACAGGCGTGAGTGTTTATGTTATGTTATATGTTATTATAATTACTTATTATTTACAACACTACTGTGATGAATAATACACGAAGTGCAATACGGAGGACTTTACATGACATATAAATATTTTATTCCTTAGAAATGCAATTTTCTCACCACAGTTTCATTCAACGCAGAGGACGTAGTAAATCGTCACTAAAAATTGCATTATATAATTTCATCGGAGAATTGGTGGTGACGTATTTTGAATTTTACGAGGAACGTTTATCTCCTAAGCTGCAATAGATCATATACATACTATAAATGTTCTGCGTAGTTTATGAACCTTTAAGAAGTTTCTCTGGTACTAAATCCGGGGCTGGGTCTGGTAGATTCATATTACTGAGTTGTATTTTTGTGTTATGCGCACAGGTGGCATTATTGTTGTGTCCTTAGTTCATATATATCAGTTATTATCAGATTTTTTTTTACCAAAGAGATAGAGGAAGCAAATTTCAAACGTGGTAGAGCCATCCTGCAGCTATATTAATTGTATAGTTGTAGCACGAATGGGTCGGCTCGACCGGGGAAGGACCACGCTCTCACAGAATACCAGCTTAATGCTGATGTTTTTAGTATGGTGAGTGTAGAGAACCGGAGACCCTTTTTACTAATCAGACAGATTGCATTTGAACTATATAAAATGAATATCCAGACCGGGAATCATTGTCACATGTGGAAACCGAATCTGCTACCCTCGGCGCCTAACATCTTTTAGCCACACTCGTCCGAGCACAAACATCGCAATAAACAATTCGGTATTGAACAGTAAACAGGAAATTGTCATTTTTTAATATTCATTATAAAGCTACTGCCCTATACTTATGCAGGAAAAAAATCATGTGTGTGTAAACATATCCTTAGCCAATAAATACTATACATAATATAATATGTTGTTGATTATGATTTTCTATTTCATTTTATCTCTGCCGCCTCTTACAACCATGGAATTATATACGGTAGGGAATATTCTAGCTCTGTCACTACACTACGACGTAGGATAATAAAATTTGGTTTGTCAAATCTAATTTTTATTCCTACTAGCGTTTCAAAATGAGTTTTCTCTGACCGGAGAAGAAACGGCGAAATAAGCTCCCGAATCCAATAACCAAAACCAATTGGATCAAAGTTGTTCTTTTTTGTCATTTTAACATACACCATATCAACTTTAGAAAATGCTACATAACTGCAAGCTTACTCTCGAAAATAATTCCGATTAATCGAGATGAGAATTGTGAAGTTTCATTCTCTTGAAAGCAACTCTAGCGCCTAATTAGTTTAAAACTGTGAGGACATTGTGTGAACTAGTGTGGAGTATAGTAATTTGTCATCATTGAAATTACTTACGATTAAAATTGACATTGAATATTTACAATATTTATTAGCTTAGTGAAATTACTAAAACTAAAAACTTAAATTATCATACAGTCCTACTTCCCGCGGTATATTTCAAAGAACGCTGGCTATGATCCTCGTTGACTGGCTATACTTAGCCTTTGAGCGATAAAATACTAGCCCTCTCATCATCAGCAGTGACGACCAGTCACGGATACAGTTTCTTTATGAACTTCCCCGCACTTGGATCCCACGGACCGATAGTCTCTACAGCAAATGGCACAAATATAATTTCATCTCTCAGAGACTCATATTTGCGCCACTTAGTACAGCCGCGTCTGAAGCCAATTCAGCTCTAAACGAGGTACCCCTGAGATGAGAGACAGCCAAATTGTCTATCCAAGTAGCATCCCACACTAGGGTTTTACCTCTTTCCAAAGGGACCAAAGTCATACCGTTGGGTCTTCTGCCGTCGTCTCTAAATATTCAGCCAGGCTCTAAAATATTAAAATGCAGATGCGTTGTCAGCCGTGAGGACTAAGATAGAATGCCTCTTTTCCAGTAAAAAGGGTCTCCGGTTCTCTACACTCACCATACGAAACACAGCAGTATTAAGCTGCTATTTTACGCTGGTATTCTGTGAGAGCGTGGTCCTTCCCCGGTCGAGCCGACCCATTCGTGCTACAACTATTAATATAGCTGTAGCATGGCTCTACTTATGATTAATCTTAACCACATTTACCCAGGTCACTAACCTAAGCCAAAGGCTTAGAAGTAGGCCACTCTGCTGGACTAAAGTTACTTGGTGGTATCTACATAAATATATTTGAATGTTTCCTTGTTTGACCCATTGCGTTTCTTTACCATTCATCCGATTACGATGAAATATTGGTGAGTTATTGTGCGCGCATCGGAAATGTTTCTGATAAAATATGTTTCGCAACGCATACCGAGCACAACTGAATTTTTTTATTATATTATCTTTATTATATATAAAAATTACGCGTCACATCATTTTTGTTCGCGATGAACTCCGAATCCACTCAGCCGATTTTAATGAAATTTTGTTAATGTCTATTGCTTGCTCCAACTTGACAGATAGGATAGTTTTTATTCCGATAAGTGACCCTCAATATATTTTATTCGGAATTTAAAGATTTTTTTAAGGATAAAGGTTCGTCGGAAAGTGCAGAACAAAGTCTGCCTGGCCAGCTAGTATTATATATATTGTACTGTTCACCTGAAATAGGTAAACAATGGAGCACAAATGCAGATAATAATATTTTTAAGATCTTATTCAATTTTTGCTGAATAATTTTCATGTATAATAAATATTTATTTGATTTTATTTGATTTTATATACGCTCCACACTTGGGTACGGGCCCCCTCTCAATACTGAGAGAGTTTTAGGACTAGGAATTGTCCACCGCTCTGCCCAAATGTGTGTTGATAGACTTCACATCTCTTAGAAATATTTTATTTACTTTCTTAGACATGTAGGTTTTTTCTTTATTTAAAGAAACGTTACCTCGACACTAGGATTTTCTCCTGAATCGTAGAGGCAGTTTGCATACAGAAATTGCAATATGACACCATCCCGAACCGAAACAATTATTTGTAGGTCATACAAACACATGTTCCGTGCGGGATTCGAACCCGCGGCAGTTAGCGCCGAAACTCTAACTCTAACTCTGCAAAGCCATTGCGCCACGGAGCCGTCACTCCTAAACTACTGAACGTTTTCATTCACTGATGTACACGTGGTAAATCAGAACTTAAATTGCAATTAATAGTTTCATCGGTGTCGGCGGGAATCGAACCAGGGTTGCTCTTGTACTGCGAAATTTACAGCAAGTGCAAACCTAGTAATTTCGTAAAATGTGCAAATATTGAGTGTATGTTTTATTTTGTTTCATATTCATTATTTACTTTATTTTACATGTCTATCTTTTATCAACTAATACACCTACTTCATTTTACTTCTGTATTACCCAAAAGTTGACTGGTAGATAATACCTCAGGCATTACAGGCTGCATTAACATAAGTTAACTTGTATGAAGTTAAATAAATAATTAAAATAAAATACTATCATAAATTCAGTCATAATCAGTCATAATCGTTAAGTCGTCACTTATTTTGGAGATTAATTATTTTAAGCCGTTTCGAAAACATTATTTTAAACATTTAAGTAATATGTACTGCGTAGTAGTAGTGCTAGAACAGACACCGCGAACAAAATCTGTACGTTAGTGCAGGGCGCGTGGAAGGAAGCACAAAGTACCTTTTTATGGCACAAAGTAAGTTTGAGCCCATGGGCTCTAACGCATGTTGCAATAGATCAAGACTCGTCACCTCTTCTATGGAACAGACACCGCGAACAAAATCTGTGCGGCAATGCGAAGCTCGTGGAATGAGGCACAGAGTACCTTATTATGGGACAGACTAAGCAAGTTTGAGCCCATGGGCTATAACGCGTGTTGCAAAAGACCAAGACTCGTCACCTCTTCTATGGAACCGACATCGCGATCAAAATCTGTGCAACAGTGTGGGGCTCGTGTAATGAGGCACAGAGTACCTTATTATGGCACAGACTAAGCAAGTTTGAGCCCATGGGCTATAACGCGTGTTGCAAAAGACCAAGACCCGTCGTCTCTTCTAGCACGTTGTATGTATATCTAATATATTACTTCAAAGTTTTTAAAGTTTTTAGTTCGTCACACTTTAATGACGTTTAACACACAAATTTTATGCTAGTTGTTCATAGTGCGAGGCAAATATTACCGTCCGTTTTACGTTCAGTGCCGAATGACTCACTGATGGTATTGGATTGTTACTTTCACTGAGGCAACTGCGATAATCGATTGATTGGTATTGCATTCCGTCGATTTTAAAGACTGTTTATTTTTACATACACATCTCGTATACTTCACGCCGTAGTCCCTGTAGGCAGAGTTTTTCTCTTTTGAGCGGGAAGCCAATCGAACCACGTTTAGCCAAAAACAAAATGAGTACAGAAGAAAATATTGAAATAAGTGGATAGATGGCCTATCGTTTACACAATCACAAACCCAATATACCATGATCTATACTTGCAAATAAATAAAATTGAAGTGTTTGTATGTAATATGGAAATAAGATATAAATAAACATTTTTAAAATTTTTGTCTGTCTGTCTGTCCAGGCTAATCTTCGCAATGCTTGAACCGATTGTGATGAAACTTAACGAACAGATAGAAAACAATGCCAGGAAGGCTCTAAGCTATGTTTTAGCTAAAAAACTAAAAGATTTTTTTGAAAAAATTAAAAATTGCTAAAATAAAATGTTTTTGATTATAATAAATCTAAATAACGCCACATTAATACATCCTATCTAGACGAAGCCAGGGCGGTTGCTAGTAATATAATATAATATATAGACAAGTAACAGTTGGCACAAACAATCTTTTATATAAACTCCATTTAAACATTGGACCAAAAAGTCCCAGACGAAAATGAGACATGTTATGACATTTCAAGATGGATTTACCATTAAGTCGTACAAATGTTTGTTTCTCTTAAATATAGGCTGTATAAAAGACATGTAGATTCTATTATTACATTAAGATGCAAAACTACATATTATAGCTTTTTATTTAATTTATGGTTTCGCTTTTTATATCTTATATTATCGCGGAAATTACAGCGTTGAAAAAACTATTATGTACGGATTTTATCGCATACAAGGTAATTTAACGCGATTAGCTCCGTAAAACATAGTTTGATTCAATGTTTAGTGCCCGCGAAAATAATAGGAAATCATTATAATTAGAGTATATCAAAACCCACTGTCGAACGTAGGCCTCCTCCATACCAAGTAGGGGGATACCTGCCATAGTTGCCACGCTTAGCTGGTGCATTGTCATCCGAGTTTTTTTTTAAATTTTGAGTAATCATCAGGAAGATGGTGCCGCCTTTCTCCTGTTTCATTTCCCTCTACAACCTCTAACAACACTGTAGTTATAGTCACTGTAGTCAGTCTCCCTTTGGAACAGAATGGGTGCACTGCGACTTGGCGGCAACAGAAAGGTCGGTACCAATCTAGACGGAGTCCTAACCAGGAAAGGAGTGCTACTGCCTAGTAGTACGATTGTAGTACTGCACTTAAGGCGACACATCGAAAACCGTTGAAGCGGGCTATCGCCGGACTGACCCGAGTGAAACGTAATTTCTATAAAAACTTCAAAAACGCCGTCATAAGGTCTAAAATTGCGTAGCGCCCGCGACGATAATGACCGCTTAGAAATCGCTTAGATCTTAAAATATTTAAAAAAATTATTTATTTAAGTAATCAAAATAATGAGCAAGTAAATTGCGAATATTGATGTTATGAATATATGAGTGATTCCCAAGCATATAGATTAAATAATTTCGTTGTAATTTCAACTATAGTGATTTTTTAGAGATGTTTTCGCAAATAATTATGATCGAGTGAAAATTATACAATCGTGTTTTTGAACAAGCAAATTCAAGATAAAACATAAATTTACCTATATAAAAATTCCAGTTTCGTTAGTCGTGTCATACTCCTATACTATTCGATGAAAGGAGGTGCATTTTTTCGCGGTGTCGCCTTAATTAAAATTACCCCGTTTATAGGCTGTATCTTCACTTTAATTTAACCAATATTTCTATATCATTATTGTCATTATATCAGTATATCAGTGCTCTTCACAAATCCACTGTTGAACATAGCCCTCCTCCAAAGCACGGACCCATGCACTTCTTGCATCTCTCACAAGGTTGTCACTCCATTTAGAGGGGCTGCCCTACAATTTGCTTACCAGTAACGAGACAGCCACTCGAGAACCTTTTTTCCCCGTCGGTTGTCGGTTTTTGAGTTATATGGCCGGCCTGTTGCCACTTCTGTTTACTGATCCGTTAGGCTATATAGGTTACTTTTGTTCTACTGCGAATATCCATTACGAAAATAAATAGAAGAACAAACTGTATTCCAATGTCTAAGAGATGTGATGTAATTGGTTGCTGCGGCTCATGGACTCCTGAACCAATCCTCGATTAAGAATCAATATGCTGCTATTTTATACTGGTATGCCGTGAGAGAGGCCCTTCCCCGGTCAAGCCGACAAATTCGTACTTTAGCTATAATTCAACTGCAGCGTGGCTCTACCACGTAAACCATCACATATAAAAGAACTTAGAATGGCATTCCAATATAAAGAATTGCGGAATTCGTGTCAGATATTGGGCAGTCTACTTGCAGTGACTTTCGTGGAGTCCGTATCCGCGACTGGTCATCGCGGTGGGTGGGTGATAAGAGGGCTGGTTCTTTTGTCGCTCAAATGCTATAAGTAGAGCCATTCAGCGAAGAAATGCAGTAAGCGTTCTCGGTACGATACTGCAGAGAATAGGACTGTATAATTATGTAGTATTTAAATTATTTCTCTATTATAGTTTTAAAATTGTATATACCTCATAAATAAAACTGTTACATTGAAATAAATTGAAATAATATTTAAGATATTTATTAATTAATACAACCAAAACTTGCGTAAAGCTCGGAATTTAAACAAAAGAAAAAATAGATAAGTCAATGGAATTTATCATTTTCTACCTGTCCATCGACCAAATTGAACTTTAAATTTTAATAGCTCTTAATGATGGGCCCTTAAAAACGAGTGAATGTAAAGGAACCTAAATCAGGTCATCACTAGGATGACTCACCGATAGCGACGCGTACGCGCACCGATGAATAACTACCAACATTTCTATGGCCCGTGACTCACAGTTTGTTGTTGTGCCTTTTTATTGTACGTACGATCTCTTGTTACGGTCCCGCTCGGATTACGTTTGACTAACACCAAAACAATCGTATACGATTTTAACGATGTTTCCACTAACGCTGTTACTAATTGTGAATTAGGTTCACGTTTCAAAATATTATTCATACAATATCCCATCCTATGAATGTGAAATTTGACTTATGATAAGCTTGTGGCATCCTTTGGTAGGTTTAAGCAGCTCTTAGCCTTATGGTGGTGGCTTAAAGTTACAGCCTATATACGTCCCTAATTCTAAGTCTAATTTTTGAGAGGGTTTTGGGGCAAAGAAATGTCCGCCGCGCTGCAAAAATGCGTGTTATTTTTGCGAAATATTTTTTTTTATTATTTCTCCTCACCTTCACTTCACCGCCGAGCACGTGGTAAATCAGCACTTAAAATTGCAATTAATAATTTCATTGGTGCCGGTGGGGATCAAACCAGGGTTGCAAATCGGTTGAAATTTACAGCAAGTGCTTAGCCCCTGAGCTACCACGGCTTGCCTCTTAGCTTCTGAGCGCTTAGCCTCTTATGGCGGTGGCTTAAAAGGCTGGGAATGGTCCGTACCTTTTTCCTACTTTTTCTACCATTAATAGGCAGTGAGCTTTAAAGAGCACCTCACTAAAAGGTATAGCTTGGATCTTTTTTGTTGACGCAATGGTGACAAGCAAGCACACAGTCCATCTGATGGTAAATAGATACTGTGGCACATAAACACTTAAGCTTAACCTCGATTACGAATCAAAATGCATATGCATTTTCAAGGGTCACCAGTTCTCATAACTCACCTTACGAAACACAGCAGAAGTATGCTGCTATTTTATGGAAGAGGAGGCAATGATTATACGGCTCACTTGATGGTAAGTGATCACCGTCACTGATGGACATCTGCAACACTAGGGGAATAGCAGGTGCACTGCTGGCTTTTAGAAAGGAGTAGGCTTTTTTGAAGGTTCCTAAGTCATTATATGGCGCAAGTACTCTGTGAAGGTGCGGTCCTTTGTGCTGCAGTATATCTCTGGTAGATTTTAATTTTTTTTTTTTTAATTAACCTTGGTTGTCGTTCGGTGATAATCGAGCACACAGTTCAGCTGATGGTAAGTGGATGCTGTAGCCCATAGATCTAAATTGTAGTTTCCCAAAGTGGAGACCACACGGGGGTCCACGTAGACGTGAAAAAAATCAGGGGTACACAAGTTGTAAGTGGGGGTCCACGAAAAATAGCTGACCGAGCACCCGTCCCAGTACGGGAAATCCTCTGTCAGTTCAGTCGAGGAATTGAACGTCAGTCCCGTCCCGTCCCGCTTCAGCTAGCGCCACCGCCCCCGTGCGGTTGTGTTAGCTGTCCACACTCACCGTCCCCGTACGGTGAGTGCCCTCCCGCCCCAGCTAGCGCCGCCGCCCCCGTACGGTTGTGCTAGCTGTCGCGCTCACCGTCCCCGTACGGTAAGTGCCTTCCCGTCTCCGCAAGCGCCGCCGCCCCCGTGCGGTTGCGTTAGCCGTCCGCGCTCACCGTCCCCGTACGGTGAGTGTCTTCCCTTCCCGCCTCCGCTAGCACCGCCGCCCCCATGTGGATGTGTTAGCAGACCGTGCTCGCCGTCCCCGTACGGTGTGCGCATTCTCGCTCATTAGACTCCCACATCATCACTCCAGCACCGCTGCCCCTTGCGTCTGTATTGGTTGACCCGCGCTCTCGTCCCCGGACGGTTGACAGTGTGCTAGCTGTCGCGATCACCGTCCCCGTACGGTGAGTGCCTTCCCGTCTCCGCTAGCGCTGCCACCCCCGTGCGGTTGCGTTAGGTGCTGTGTAGGTAGTTATGTAGTAAAAATTAAACACTAGAGATTATTCAAAACTTCTAGAAAAGAACAAAAAGCCAGAAAAGATTAAACTTTAGGTACCTATGTACTTTTTTGTTTACAAATATTTATTTACGCGACGTCGGCGATTCATTAAAAGAGCGGAGTTTCCGCGGGTATTTTGTTTTTTTTTTATTGCAGTAATTCTATTCTGTTGTGTTATAATAGCAATATTCTGGTAAAATCGCCTCAATAATTTTTTTACAGGTCACAACTGATACGGAAAATAGCTGAATTTAAGAAGAAATGTCGACAGTACAGTGTTGATTATTTGAAATTTGGTTTTCTTCCATCAACGGCAGACAAACGATTGCCTATGTGTCTTTCATGCAACAAAGTTCTGACCAATGACTCTATGAAACCATCGAAGCTCGAAGACCATCTAAGAAGGTGTCATCCTGAAAAAATAGGTAAAGATCTGAAATACTTTGAAACATTGAAGGAAAAATATGAAGAGAGACTTACCGTAAATAGTATGTTTGCTTCAACGTCTCAAAGTAACGATGATTTCTTGCGGGCATCTTACAATATTTCGTTGCTTATAGCGTAATCTGGAAAACCGCACACCATCGGAGAAGAGTTAATTTTACCCGCTATTGAAGAGGTTTTAAAAACTGTTCTGCACATACCTCCATTTGACGTACTCAAAAGAAATCCTTTAAGTAACAACACTGTACAAAGACGTATTGATGAAATGAGCTCTGATATAGAAAGCTTCTTGTGTAATTATCTGCAAACCACTCATTTTTCTATTCAATTGGAGGAGTCTACTTTGCCTGGTAATGAAGCATTATTATTGGCATATGTTCGATTTGTTATGGACGAAGAAATCCATGAAGAGCTGCTATTCGCAAAAACTTTGAAGTCGGACACTAAAGGCGAATCGATATTTAATGTCCTGAGTGATTTTTTTTACAGAAAAATCTATTCTATTTACAAACATTATTTCGGTGGCTGCAGATGGAACTCCTGCCATGTTCGGGTGATAGCTTATAAGAGTGTGAGGCTTATAAACCCACGATGGGTTTATAAGCCATCTTAAAAGAATAATACCAGGACTAATTGTAATTCACTGTGTCATCCACCGACAACACCTTGTAGCGAAAAATTGGAGTGATAGATTGCACCAATCGCTTCAATTTGTGATTAACGCAGTTAATAAAATAAGAAGCAATGCTTTGAATACCCGTTTATTTGCACTATTGTGCGATGAAAATGATGAAGATTTCCAACGACTGCTCTTACATACTGAAGTACGCTGGTTGTCGAAAGGCGCATGCTTATCGAGATTTTACTCACTTTTCGAATCAGTGATAGAGTTTCTGGAAACTAAAGCACCAGATTTGAAAGAAAATCTGATAAAATATAAAGCGGACATTGCGTACTTAACATATTTGTTCAAAAAATTCAATGACGTTAACTTGCAGTTACAAGGAGACAGCCTTAATTTAATAAAAACAAAGGGTGTAATTTCGGCTTTTATTGGTAAATTGAAATTAATGAAGCAAAATATTAGTCGGCGCGAATTCTCCCAGTTTCCGCACTTGTCACAGATAGAATGTCTTGATGAGGATATTCAGACATACGCTCAACATTTAAATACCCTGCATGATGACTTCAAAAATAGATTTGAAGATATTCTGACGATGGAAATACCACCATGGACCATAACCCATTTAATGAACCGGAAGAGGCGAATGTGGTATTACAAGAGGAGCTACTTGAGCTCGGCACAAACGAGGAACTGAAGGTGAAATTTAAAAAAGGCTATCAAACATTTTGGCTGCAGGCAGAAATCCCTGAAACATATCCTGGGCTGTGGGAAATTGCGAGAAAATTTTTGATAGCGTTTCCCTCGTCACATATTGTCGAAGGAAGTTTTAGTGCCGTTACCAACCTGTTAAAACATCACAGAACGGGGAGATTTGAGATTACTTCTTACAAAATTTGATAATTTGCTGTCAATTCATCAAGTACATTAAAAGTATGAGTATTTTTTATTGTTGATTTACATTTCAGAGTTCATTGTTGATTTTTTGTCAATTGTTGATTGTTTGTAATAATAAATGCTTATAATTTTGTATAACCACAAGTATAAATAGAACTCAAGAAAATGTGCTACATTTTTTTCTTCTTAACACCCCCAATTTAGGGTGATATTTTTTAGGAGTTTTGGGAATACAGTAGAAATGTAGCAGCAGGGGGTCTACCGTTCAGTTAAGAATCAAAATGTAGATGCGTTGTCACCCTTGAGGACTAAGATGCACCATTGAGGATGAAGATAATTTCCAGCAATAAAGGTCTTATGTCTTGTAGAGTGTGTTTAGTACTATTATCTGTGTAGAGACACTCACCATACGTAACACATCAGTATTAAGTGGCTATTTTACGCTGGTATTCTATGAGAGCGTGGTCTTTCCCAGGTTGAGCCGAACCATTCGTGCTACAACCATAACATAGCTGCAGCGCGACCCTATCACGTATATAATATTCTTCTATAAAATGGAAAATAAAAAATGTATTACCACCTTCCAATACCACGAAAACCAGCGGGAACGTGTACCACAGATATTTAATTTAGATAAAAATTTATCACGATCCAAGTAGCGTGAAGGGTTCCTTTGAAAGTCGTTTTGTCAGTTTAACTAAACATTTGTTTAGGTAATTGAGTTACATATTTAATTAGGATAGAACCTTAACGACTTAGCAAATAATTGAAAAAGGTTGACGATATCTGTGATAAGCGATATAATATAAAATTTAAATATGAGATTTGTTGGCCATTTTGAATTATGATCGTCGTCTGTTTTAATAAAATTGAAGTGAAACAATCTACTGCAGTCCATTCTTTGCTTGAGAACTCAAACACCTGCAAACAACTTCAAAAAAATCCTTGTGTAGTGGTGTTGGGATTAGTGGTAACGAGGATAGGGAGGGCGGTAGTTGCTCTTCAAGCTAGGAAAGACACATCATTTTTATTTATTTATTTTAAGCGGATATTTGCTAATTTTTGACATCCTTGATATAATGGATTTAAGCAAAGTAGGTAATTCCTGATTCTGTTTTTTTATTAAAGTGATAAAATCTTCCGAAAATTTCAAGGAGGCACGTTTAGTTTTAAATCAGAAGATCTCTAAATACTCGTATGCATTGAAATATGATTTTTGCTTATTATGGCAGAACTTTGGCAACAAATTTTAATATTTTTACAGTTAAATAATTTTTATTTACTTTATTTATTTAGAATATAATGTTAAAATCTAATTTATTTAGAATCAAATAACCCTAATAATACGACTACAAATGCCGAGTGCGTCACCATACACGCGTGCCGAATCTCCGACCGGAGATTCCCTGGATAAGCGCACAGTAAACTTCTCTACAAGGTTCCGGACTGGAATGAGAAAACTTATGATTGTCTA
Source organism: Parnassius orleans (assembly GCA_029286625.1). Classification (NCBI taxonomy): domain Eukaryota; kingdom Metazoa; phylum Arthropoda; class Insecta; order Lepidoptera; family Papilionidae; genus Parnassius; species Parnassius orleans. Next base: position 2,152,312 of record JAGSMP010000087.1, read on the forward strand.
AACATATTCTGTATTCACATTCGTTTTGCCTACGTTATTTTAACGTGAAAATCGCACGATTTTCATTCCAAAACTTAGTCGGGTTGAAACGTATAAAATATTAAATTGTAGCATATGGATGAGATCAGAGATTTATTAAAAAAATCATTACATATGACTGAACTAACCGAACACCGTGACCGAAATAATGTCCTCCAGACCAGCATTCGGTCACAGTGACAACCTCAACGGAGACTAGCCATCAGCGCAGGACAGGATTATAGTGCCCGAGTGTATACGCAAGCACAGGTGCACTCTCTATTCCCTCACACTCATAGTCCGATGGGACGGTAAACCGACACGACCGGAGAAAGTTTCAAGATCAACAGCTTTACGTGCTTTCCGAGGCACGGCGGTGAGACACCTCCAATTTCCTGACTCCGGGCAGCTACTGAGAATTTCTTGACGGAAAAACTCAATAACTATTTTTTTTGGCCCGACCCGGTTTCGAACCCGGCACCTCATGATCAGCAATCACGATTACAACCACTGGACCACCGAGGCAGCATTCCTTATATAGTCAATTAAAAACGTTTGAGAGCCATGTAGTGGTGGGGTAAGAGAATATACTATCCCCATATCAACCCGTAGGTGTCGTAAGATGCGACAGAAGAAACCTGAAATAGGAGATGACAGCAGTATACCCTGATAAGAGCTCAATAGTAATAAAAATCTTCGGTTGCCAATTCGTCTGCCAAACGTGGCAGCTATGGCAAATTTGAGCTATTGCCTCATATGGAAGTTATCGGGGAAGATTTATGTTCAGCATTGGATCTGTGATGGACTGTAATGAATCAATGAATGAGATGTTGAAGAAATATTGCTCTGTACTAGTAGCTACCTAAGAACAGTAATAGTATAGAGTTTTGGCGGGAACTTGAACGCTGGCGGATTGATTTATCTTTTTATAATGCTTTGATATCTAATATATAAAAATAATATTTGTTTTGTTCGTTTTTATGTACTGCCATACTGTTCATCAGATTGTGGTAAAACTTTGTCAACTTATTATAGGCATAGTACAATCAACTTCAGGTGACGCGCGTATCATACCGACAAATTTATTTGAAAGTTTATATATCATTCAAATTCAATAACTGCATTATCATTGGTAATCTATGTATATCTATACAAATAAATAAAATTGAAGTGTCTGTTTGTAATGTCAAATTTACAGCTTTTTACTAAATGCATATGAAATTATATATGATGCTTATAACAAAAATATATATTTTTTTTAATTTTTGTCTGTCACTCTGTCTGTATGTCTGTTTGTTCCGGCTAATCTCCGACACGGTGGACCGATTTTGACGGCACTTTCACTGGCAGGTAGCTGGTGTCATAAGGAGTAACTTAGGCTTTTATTTAAGAAAAAGAATTAGGGCCGCGCATAAAAATTAAAACCCCAAATAACACGCGGGCGAAGTCGCGGGGAACAGCTAGTTAGACAATATAACCCTTCCAAATTTAAAACGATATTTCCGTAATTATTTCTTCTGCGGCTGCAACGCGCCGCGTATCAGCTAGTGGATTAAATTAAGTAAAAGTTATGCGATTTTGTGTAATAACTGCGCATGAGAACTGTTAGTGGAAACAACATCCTCTTCCCCGGACCACCGAAAGGTTTAAACGTGCTTTGTGCTCTGTTATTATTTTAAAATCAAAAATAAATTAAAATCTGTGAAATTTAATTCGTCTGCAATAATAGGAGCGCATAAAAACTGAGGAGCTACTGCGCCCTGTCATTCCGGTTCCTAGTCACGCCCCACCTGCGCGTGATTTGTCACACGTAACACCGGACGCCGCGCCTACTGCGTGACGCACAATCCTGGCCGCTAATCGGTGAGTCGCGCGCAGTCTCCGCCCAAACGTATTACGCACGCATTAGTCACTCTATTACCTGCACACTTCTGCTGCCCTGGTACTTCATTATGGCTTCGAAACACAACACCAATGTTGATGTAGACAGCGACATGTCAATCTGCATAGCGGAGGAAGAAAATACGCCGCCAAACTTTGTAACTCAACGTTTACAGAGGCGCGAAAATAGAGATCCGTCTAATGAAACAACGAGTGAACATTTCAACGATTTAAGGAGGAAATGAGGAAATTAGTCACATTCTTTATAACATCACAAAAAAGAACTTTCAGATATTAATTTAACTCTCAAAGAAATAAAAGAATCGAATCAAAGCATACAAAATTCAATCGCTTATTTAACAGATCAAATGAGGATTTAAAGAAAATTGCCTTAATGGAGAACCACATTAAGGAAGACAGGCAGTATATTGGGTTCCTCGAGGAAAAACTGGAAGATCTGCAAATCGGGAGCCGAAAATCTAACTTTGAGTTGAAAAATGTGCCCAGAAAGGATAATGAGAATAAACAGGACTTGATAGATATGGTGCTTTGCCTATCGGAGACTATAGACTGCAAAATTAATAGAAGTGATATTAAAGATATCTACAGACTAAAAGAAAAAACCGGAACAGAAAAATACACCTATTATAGTGGAGATTGCGTCTGCTCTGCTGAAGGCAGATTTTCTAAGAATGACTAAGTCCTTTAATATAAGAAACAAGACGAAATTATGCGCCAAACACCTTGGGTTTAAGACTAGTGAGGACACGCCCGTATTCCTGTCGGAGCACCTGACCCCCAAAGGTTCTCGCCTTCATTTCCTAGCAAGAGACTTGGTCAAGTCCAGGAGTTACAGATTTTGCTGGACGTCGTATGGAAAAATATATGTACGGAAGACTGAAGAGTCGGCGGTTATTCTAATAAAAAGTGAAGAACAGATACATAAACTGCTCTCACAAGGCTGACTATCTGTGAGTTATATGTTATTTACATTTAAGTATCTTTTGTCTATTACAGTGTATTCTTCGTCTGATAGATATTAAGTTTCTGATATTAACTATCACTTTTATGTTTCACTGTATCTATTGTTTTCCTTATAAAGCTAACAGTGTAACGTTTTCAAGTTGTGTCCTAATGTTTATAACTTCACAAAATGAAACATATTTATTGCCAAGGTGTCTGACCAACTGTCACATAATATGTAATTCACTAAGATATTGTTTGAATATAATTTTAAATTCTATGGATCGTGCGCACAAACAATCACACACATACACATATACATATACATACATATTACACACACATAATTACACATATCAAATATTATTGTCTCATGACAAATTGTCTCATCTAACCCCTTCTCCACCCAAACTACCACATATAGATGCACATATCATATTTCTGATATGCTTATTTTATATTGCAAAACACGTCCTCTTTCTGATACTATGACTAGCTTAGATATTTCTTATCGATTAAATGGGTGACGCAATAACTGCAAATAAAGAATTGACGCGATCGAGATTGCACGTTCTGTTTGAATGTGAGGTCTCGAAGCTTAAGAACTACATTAGCGTTAAAAAAACCGACTTTACTATAATCTCCCAAAACATACGAAGCATCTACAAAAATTTTGACGACTTTCTATTAACGTTATCTAACTTCGAATTTGAAATAGACTTATTGATTTTTACAGAATGTAGAATCGATCATAACAAACCTATACCTCAAATTTTAAACTATCAATCATATTTTACGAAGTCGCAACTTAACCAGAATGATGGTGTGGTTGTTTATATAAATAATAACTTGAAGCATAAAGTAACTGAGATACAACTAGTTCAGGCGTCTTGTCTACAGCTTGAAATATTAAATCAGACTATATTGTGCATTTATCGATCTCCTTCTAATGTTAATGGAGATGGTTTTATAAACTCTTAGTGCTCACCTAGAGACTATCAATTCTAACAAATGTATCATTATTGGGAGACATTAATATTAACATTGCTTCTAAGTCTATTGAACCACCACATGAACAAAAAACCGCATAAGTTACATGAACATGCTGTCTGTCTACGGTATATTAGCTGGTCACAATACCTACACGAGAAAAAATTGCTTAGACCACTTTATGATAAAATCGATAGAACCAAATTCCGTGCAACTATAGCTGTATTACAGACTAGTATTACTGATCATTACACGACCTTTCACAATAGGCAAAATTAAAAATCATCAATCTGCTATTAAAACTACCTCAATTATAAATTATGAGGCTGCCATAAAGGACCTTAAATCTAAAATCTTACAGAACTGCTTTACTGCACTGATCCAAATTTAGTGATTGACGGCCTAATATTTAAATTAACAGAGACAATAATGGACAATACAATTATTAAAAAGATACCTAAACAACATCGTAATATTAAGCCATGGATCACACCTGGAATTCTTCGCTGTATACGTAATCGAAACAAGCTGCAAAAGAAAACAAAAGACGAACCACACAACGACATACATAAAATAACATACATTAGATACAGAAATTATTGTAACAACCTTATCAAAAAACTTAAAAGACAATATGAACGAGAATTACTTAGTAAATCTATAAACAATAACAAGCAACTTTGAAGAACATAAAAATATCACGTACACTAGCAAATGTAACAGTAATAATTCGGAACTAATTAATGTCAAATCATCTCCAACTGCATCTGCAGATTTTGTTAACGACTTTTTGCGGGTATAGGTGAGCAGTTGGCTAAACGCGCAGACGTCTGATGAGGAACGGAACGCTTATTTACGCGATTTACCAAGTCAGCCTAACTCTTTTGTCCTATTGGACACAGACCAAGACGAGGTTGGTAGTATTCTGATGTCGCTTAAGTCAAACAGTGCTCCTGGCTGGGACAATATTCCTACTAACTTTCTTAAACACATAAGATCTCATATTGTACCAATTATAACCCATTTTGCTAACCTCTGTTTTAACAAGGAATTTTCCTGTCTTCACTTAAAAGTCAATTATAACCCCAGTTTACAAGGCTGGGAATAGAGACAGTGTAACTAACTATAGACCTATATCCGTCTTGCCAGCTATTTCAAAGATTATAGAAAAATTACTTAATTCTAGACTGCTTAACTACCTTAACAAATACAACATCCTATCCTCTTGTCAGTACGGCTTTAGACCGGGAAAATCCACTGAAGATGCAGTTACTGCAATGAGTTCGCTAGTGGTAGAGCAACTAGATAATAATAAGAAATGCATAACAGTATTCCTTGATTTACAAAAAGCTTTTGACACTGTCTCTGTTCCCATTCTTGTACGTAAGTTGGAAGCTATTGGCCTAAAGGGAACATCACTTGAACTGTTTAGGACTATCTGTCTGACAGGCGTCAGAGAGTTAAACTGACACTTATACTAGCGGAGATGTTGTGGTGTCGTACGGTGTACCACAAGGAAGTGTACTTGGGCCAACACTCTTTCTCGTTTATATTAACGATCTCTGCACCATGGATATAAAACACGCCAACATTTTCTCATACGCCGATGACACTGCCGTGGTTTTTAGTGCTGATTCCTGGGATGCTGTTAGGTCTTTTGCTGAGAGTGGACTTGAACTAATAAGTAGGTGGTTACGTAATAATCTTCTAACATTAAACACCACAAAAACCAACTATATCTGTTATAGCATCTACAGCAACAAACAGCCTTCTGACGATCTTAGCATAAAAATTCACAACTGCGGTGCTGTTGGTGCTGATAGGCTAAACTGCAGCTGCCCCAAAATTCAAAGGGTCGAGCAGATGAAATACCTAGGTGTTTATGTGGATCAGCGACTGTCTTGGTATCCGCATCTGGAACATGTCATCTCAAGAGTCAGGAAACTGACATGGATATTTAAGACTTTGAGGTATGTGGTGCCTGGAACAGCTGTTGATCTACTGAACTCTAAACAGAGATCTCTTCACAGAGATCTATATTTTGGTTCAGTCTGTTCTAACATATTGTGTACCGATATGGGGTGGTGCAGCTAAACCCGCTTCATTGATTTAGAACGCCCAACGTAGCCTAATTAAGGTTATGTATTTTAAAAGATAACATTTTCAACACAAAGTCTTTACCAAATTAGTGGCCTTCTTTCAGTTAGGAAGTTGTATATACTCACACAGTTTTGAGAAAGCACAAATCCATGCCTTATAACCCTGACTTTATCAATAGGAGGAGGAAAGATATTGTTGCACATGCCCTAGGTTTAAAACCTTCTTTGCTAAAAAGCAATATGATAGGCGTTCAGTTTATCTCTATAATTTACTCAATAAGGAGATTAATATTTTTGACAAAATTATTTCGAATGCAAAAACTTTAATGAAATGGCTGAAACCAAACCTTATGACACCATCGAGACAATTTTAAGCTAAATTCCAAAAATACTACACATAAACATACACACACTCACACTTACACTCACTCACTCACACCTACACTCACTCACTCACATACACTCACACATACACACCACACACACACACACACTCACACACACACACTCACATACACACACACACTCACATACACTCACTCACTCACACATATGTACACTCACCACTTAGACATACACCTATTGACTCACACATACATTCACTCACTCACGCGTGCATCACTACTTAGTTACTACAGATGTGAAAACAAAGAGTATAATATAGCTTAATAAAGTTGGTATTTATTAGTATTAGTGCTTGTTTTTGTTTTTGTAGTATTGTATTTAGCACAGATTTATACTATTCCAAGGAAGAGCGATGTCTCCTGGCACAGGCTTCTATGTTTAAAAGGAGGCATCGATCACTATTAATTATAAGGTTGCCTTTGGTAATGAATAAAGATTATTATTATTATTATTATTATTATAAGATACAGGTGATATATACTTCAAGTTATTAGATCTTTTTTTTATAGAAGAGGGGGCAAACGAGCATGCGGCTCACCTGATGGTAAGTGACTACCGCCGCCCATGAACAACTGCAACACCAGGGGAATTGCGGGTGAGTTGCCGGCCTTTTAGAAAGGAGTAAGCTCTTTTCTTGGAGGTCCCTAAATCGTATCGGTTCGGAAAATCTTGCTTAGACGCCTTGAAGTACTATCGTCATCGACTGTCAGCTGGCTTAAGCTACCGTCAAAATCTTCCAAAATCATCGCAGTGTGACGCTTCATCCTTGAAAAAAAAATGTTATTATATTGTGTATATTTTGTTTAATATTTTATAGCGTTCCCTGTTTTTGGCTGTATACCTTGTAGGCAATGCCGCAATAAATAAATAAAAAACACTATTCATCAACAGATGGGGACAGCTCTATCACAAAATTTATGTTTTATTTGTCTTAACTTGTCCGCTTGGCAAAGGTCAAATGCTGTTAGGATCAAATGTCTAAGACTTTGTCTCTCGTCGCCTTTTTCTTGAAGTGTTCTAGTTATGTTTATTATATGAGCAGTAGTTCGTATATTGGACGTGTGGTATTGATATTAGAATATCCATCCCTTATCTTATACTGTGGGTCCATCAGTCATCAACCATCAGAGGCAACTTAGGACAATCCTTGGTCTCCATGTTATGATAGTATAACCACACTGTATTTATCATCATCATCACCGTCTATCAAAGTCCACTGCTGAATAAAGGCTATAAATTGCCTTGTAATGGGGACATTTGCCATGGCATACGATAGGCATGCGGGTTGTTTTTTTTACATGAATTGAGGAAGGAAAGCAGAATCAAACGAGCAGGACGGCTGACACTGCGATCGACAATCTGCCTATCAAGCAAATATGAATGTACATTAACGTACGGTATTTTCGAACTGTTTCCAGCAGAGGAGTGCCTAAGGGGTGAGGTAGAGGTATATTCGAATAATCGCTCAGATACGTTACACTGACTAACTGTGGGTGAGACGTCCACGAGTCAAGTGTTTGTATGCTAAATATGAGGACGACATTTTTTAAACAGATAGACATAAAGGTGATGTTAAGACGCTGTGGCCTATAGACACCTAAATATATCTTCGATTATGAATCAAAATATAAAAACGATGTAGACTACTACTTTTTTTAATTAAATATGTGTATTATGTAATCAAACAAGCACACTTTCCACCTAATTGTAAGTGGATGCTGTGGCCATAGACGTCTACATTTATTCTCGATCAAGTATCAAAAAGCACATGCGTCGCCACCGTGAGGACTAAGACGGAATGCATCGTTACCAAAAAAGGGTATCCGGTTCTTTACACTCACCATACGAAACACAGTATTCAGTTTCTATTTTACGCTAGTATTCTGTGAGAGCGTGGTCCTTCCCCGGTCGAGCCGACCAGCGCTGTAGCCATAACATACCGTAGCGTGACTTTACCAAGTTTAAAAATAAAAATGCAGCGCTAAAAATTCTGTATTAACTCAAAATAAACACGCAGTCGATTTGGTGTTATTCACGTTCGCTTGCAATACACACAACGATTCGGATAATAAAAAGTTCAGTCGCATAGATGGTTATAAAAAAGTCAGAAGCGGCACATAATTTATTCAGTAGCGAGCTGTGCGACTGCCACGTTTCTTATGCAAATCGCGTGGATATTTACGAGTAAGGGCTTGGTCAAAGAGTAAGTGTAAAGAGACTCGACAAACATTTTGATTCAATATTTTGTAATTACTGTGTGACTGAACTGTGACTGTACTATGTGACTGAACTTTATTCTTGATGCTAATATTAAAAACTATTTTTAGTCGACTTTAAATAAAGAAGGAGGATCTCAATTCCACTGTATGTTATTTTTTTGTATGTATGTCTTCTTATATCTTCGTCAATTTTGAACCAATTTTGATAATTCCTTTTGTAATATAATACGGTTTCTAATAAGTTATATTTCAGGGCTGATCTCATAAGAATTTGAAGAAAAAATTCAACCCCTAAAGGTAGCAAAATAGAGTATGAAATTTTTAATGTAACTGTTTAGACAATATTTGATTTTGTGATATTTCTTAGTCCACTCAAAAGGGTCAAAATTAGACATTTAATAAACAGTGAATCGGGATTCAAAGAACTAAAAAGAATAAAATCATTTCAAGATTTCACTAAATTAAGAACTTGGTTGGGGTCAAATTCAATCTTGAGAATTTTCTCAGTGCGCAGTGGCTAAGCGTTTGGTTAGTTTAAGATGTATGTAAAACGTTTTCACGATACGGGAAAACTTTCTTGCTTTTTTTTAAATAACTCTTGCCTTAAAAAAATACTTAAAATTTTTGTTCAATATTTACTCGAAGTTGACAATTAATGTTGTTTCCAATATTTTTACTATTTATAGTATTATAATTAATCAATAATTTTATTTTATACCTAAATTAATTCGAAATAGCATATCTATATTTATCTCAATGCCAGGAATTTCAGTATAATGTTTTCGACCAGTGGTGTTAGCTGTGTTTGTGTTAAATAATCGGAGGGAACCCTTGAAACCCTCTTTACCCTCTACAGTTCTCTTTGTAAACTCCTTGTAATTGAATTAGGAAATTGTTGCTTTTAAATTTAGTATAATAGGTGTACGTACACATACGCTACGAGAATTGGACTAAGTGTGGGATTAGATTGCTTAAATGTGTTTCGATGCATTAATTTTATTAATACACTATCTATGTACGTGTGAACTTAACTTTTTTAACTTATATAATCTATATAAATAAACATTATTAAAATGCCTGCCTTTAATATCGAAATAACAGCCTTTTATTGAGCTGAAGGGTGTTATTTGCATGCCAATAAGACATGCAAAAACATTTTTGAAATTTTTGAAATTGTAATATAAGACTTCACGGAAAGCTAGAGAGCAATTCCAGGAGTGATTTAGGCTAAATTTTGTCCGAAAATCTTTAAGATTTTTTAAAATAACTTATAAAAAATAAATATTCTTTGATGATTACCTTTAATCTTAATAACGCAACATTAATATATATCTATATCTTATACTTACATTATAGATAGGGTCGCTAGTATATTACAATAATCATTGGGATGGACAGTAGCGTTTTCCCTATAAAAACTATATAAAAATAAAAATAATTTTGTAATTCCAAATGTGCATGCCTTAAGCACTCATGTTATAATTAGTTTAAATACACACAAGTTTTCACTAATAACCTTATTACTACTTCCAATTTTTCGATAATTTTATGTCAAACGTTAATAAAAAAAGTTTGAAAAATTCAAAAGTGCACGACTCGTAATGCTCATACGATCGTGAAAAAATATTTAAAAAAAATACAAATTGTAGATCGTCAAAGAATTCCAGAAGCAGTCACCTAAGTAAACATTCAAGTCACTCCATCGAGTTCGTGGGTAAGGTCTTATCATAACTAACAAACCGAGCCCAAACTCGGCACACCTAGTTCTATTGGTCGAGGAGTTCCTGTAGTATTCATCGAAGTACACCTTCAGGTCACTTCGCAAGTCCAGGTCTTATCATAACTAACATAACGAGCCCAAACTCGGCACACCTATTACTATTACTACTCTTTGAGGAGTTCCAGTAGCAGATACCCAAATACACTTTCGAGGTCACTCCATAAAGTCCAAGACGTATTTAAGTATATTTATATATAAATCCTACTTACTTTTAGCGAAACAAAATATTGTAATAAAAATCTGTAATTAAAAAAAATACTAGTTTATTTGTCAAGTATGTATGGAATTTGGTTTTTCGAATATATATTTTGTATTTCCACAGCGATATTTTTCGCTACCAACAAGCGATACAGTGTCCACTTACGACGGCGGCTTAGCCCGGAGTGAGACAAAGTGTATATATTTAGTAAAATAGATTATGACAAGGCTGCTCAAAACACCGAAAATTTGGGTATTTCTCAGCCGAAAAAATTAATTATTTCCAAAGTCCCGAAACCTTTCAGCTCGAGTTACAAAACGGTTTTCAGTGCCTAGAAGACTGCAATGAAGTGGACGATATAAATGATAAATATTGGAAGACGTTTTCAAGTTACTGGACTGGAAAGGATACGGTATTAACATCAACGGCGAGTACATCACTCACCTTCGATTTGCCGACGATATAGTCCTTATGGCAGAATCACTGGAGGACCTAAGCACTATGCTCAATGACCTTAATAGTGTCTACCAACGGATTGGTCTTAAGATGAAAATGGACAAAACAAAGATCATGTTCATCTTAAGACCAACGTCCATGTCACACCTATGCCGGTAGTTGTTTACCTGGGACAAATAGTCAGACTAGGTAAGTCCAACTTCGACCGAGAGGTCAATCGACGGATTCAACTCGGCTGGGCAGCGTTCGGGAAATTACGACACATCTTCTCGTCAGGTATACCTCAAAACCTGAAAACTAGATTGTACAACCAGTGCGTGTTGCCAGTGATGACTTATGGATCTGAGATGTGGTCCTTCACTTATGGCCGTATGAGGACGCTCAAGGTCGCTCAGCGAGCTAAGGAGAGGACTATGCTCGGAGTTTCTCTGCGTGATAAACTTAGAAATGAGGATATCCGCAGTAGAACCAGAGTAACCGACATAGCCCAAAGGATTAGTAAGCTGAAGTGGCAGTGGGCCAGCCATATAGCTCGAAGAACCGACAACCGATGGCGAAAAAGGTTCTCGAGTGGCAGCCTCGTACCGGTAGGCGAAGTGTAGGGCGACCCCCCACTAGATGGAGTGACGACCTGGTAAGACATGCAGGAAGTCGGTGGATGCAGGTGGCTCAGGACCGTGCTTTGTGGCATTCCTTGGGGGAGGCCTATGTTCAGCAGTGGACTTGTGAAGGGCTGTAATGATGATGATGATAATGATTTTTTTTTATAAAACTAGTTTTTACGGATTTTATCGCTTATATTAACTTATTTCATATTCCCGACGTAAGTCTGGTCGGGTCCATTTGATGGTTAATGGGTGCTGTGGCCCATAGACATCTACAACTACCCTCGATTAAAAATCAAAATTCAGATGTGTTGTTACACCTGAGGACTAAATTGAAATATCTCGCTTTTACGCTAGTATTCTTTGAGAGCGCTGTCCTTCCTCGGTCTAGCCAACCCATTCGTCCTACAACCATAACATAGGTGCAGTGTAGTTCTATCAGGTATAATAGTTGACAAATGAAAGTTATCACTTTGGTCAATAACAGTCAATAAGAGAATAAATATACAAAAATATTGTAGTTTAGTGTTGTGATTTTCTCATCGTTTATACTCTCTTCAAAGCCGACCATAACAATCGATAAATCATATTCCTCTCCCCCTAAATCTGTTTCATCGAACAACCCTTTGTCGTGACCCATTAAAAGAAATAAACAGCCCTGAACCTGATTCCATTCTATATAACGATACCATTAAAATAAAACCACGTACGTTCACAGATAAAAAAAAACAACAATGGACGCATCTGAGCATTAACTTATTCTTTATTTTATTTCACAACACTTTTTCACAATAGTGTTGGTCGACAGTCGATAGTTTTAATGGATTTAAAAAGTTTAAAAACAATATGCTTAATTTAAAAAAAAAACATGCGTGAGTGTTGTGGAACACTCGGTTGGAACGAAGATCCTTTCGTAGTATATTATTATTAATAAACGTGTTATATTATTGATTATAAATACAAATATATGAATTACTAGCGTCTATTAAAATGAAGCGTCATTTAAAATAATATTTTTTTCATGGCAAGATAAGAAAAAGTGCGAGGGAGATGGATATTATTCCATCTCGCTTCCTTATAGCCGCCAGGACCGTCTACACTACGTCAGAAGGGGTCGTGACAGAAAAATCTTACACTTTTTTTCGCCTAGCTCCCATCCGGCAAATTGTACCGTCCGATAAGGAACTTCGTTCCAAAAAAAAACAAGTCTTTATTTTAAAACAACAAATTTTTTAATTTTCTTAATTGGTCAGAAACCAAGCATTTTGCTTATTGGGCCTATTTTTAATTACCTTATTTGTAATCTTAAAGTGATAAATGAGTAAAAGAGATAGAAGTGCATTTGAAATAGCCACATGTACGTGGTTAATTTAAAGGAGAGACTATTGCCTAAATACTCAAACGCTGCTCAATTTTAAATTATCGTTAAGTCTCATGCTGTTTCTATCACTTTAAGCCAAAGTGACTGTGACACCACGACACTTAACGACATCTTACACTTGAGTATCGTTTGAGTATTTGGCCATATAAGTGATAACACAGCATTTTTTATTGCTATATTTGCTTTTATTGACACATTCTGAAACGATATGATTATAGCAAAATCCTGTTGCCTAGCCCACTCCGGATGCGCGTTGGTGGACTGTGGTGGGAGGGGTGTCCTCTCCCCCTTCCTGTCATAGCCAAGTTGGAGTGGCGGGGGAAGAGGAGTGTTGGTATGGCGATGCGTCAATCGCCCTATCCTTCGTGACTCTAGCGGGGCAGCACCGCTGATGCGGTGGTGGACGGGCCACGGAGAGAGAGAGGATATCCACGCCGAAACTTGGTTGGCGCCGGAGCCAGAGACCAAATCCGCTGCTTAGGTCGGGAAGGCTGATACTTATGAGTACTCAACTTTCCTGGCCCCATGGCCTCTGCGCATTGGGCTCGGAGGGCCCACTCCGCCAGTGAATTTAGAGGCTGCGGAGGAAGCGCGTCTTTTTTTCCGGTGCGCCTTACCTAAGAAGGAGAAGGGAGAGTAGTAGTCCTCTCCCTAGGAGGGGTTGCCATTGAGCGGCCAGCGCCAGTGTGGTCGCGGATCTGTGCGAAAGCGTTCCCGTGACCCTGCCAATATGCGGCGAAGGTGGAACACCATGAGATTTTAGTCGGTGCGAGTCCAACACAACCGCCCCCATGTTACCCTACAGCGCTACGCTGAGTCATAATCATTTCACTTTACTCGCCCTGTAATTTGTAGTCTTAAACCGCCCTAAGTTTTACTGTCTTATACCTATAATATAGTCTTATCTTATACCTGTAGTATAGTGGCAGTAAATAAATGTCTTTCTTTCTTTTTTTCTATATTGTAGCTGAAAATTTTAAAAATAATTTGGACAGTCATCGCCTTTTGATTTTGTAATCACTTTTAATTAAATTTTTCAACTATAACACATCACTAGTCATTACACAACTAGACATCAAGTGTATACTCACGGGCACCCACGTGGTTTGAATATCAAATATGACCACCCCATTTTTTGTTGCAGCTGCACGGTTAATAGTTCCACGCATAAAGGTTTTTAAAGAAAAATATACCTTACATCAACAGAATACGGGACGTTCAAGTATTTGGTGATGTTAAAAGAGTGTAAATCAACTTGAAAAACGTGTTTGTTTCCAGATTTTCTATATTTCGAGATATTTCTATATCAAATGAAGAGCTTACTGGCATTATGATTTAACTACAGGAGCAGTAGCAGTTACTGTTCTGTATATCAGTGGACAGGTCACGTAATTGTTAAGACTTTAATTGTGCGTTGAAATCCTATCGGAAGAAAATATTGTTATAAAAACCAAATGATCACTATTCGGGTTCTTCAGGATGCTAACCCTTAATATGAAAATACAGGTTTTATTTATTGAATAAGGGTGACAGACCAGCACACTATCCACCCGATGGTAAGTGGATGATGTCCAATAGACATATAGGTACTTTCTCGATTAAGAATAAAATGATTAGTACATAACCCCGTTTATCTGCTTTTACGTAACAATGTATTGCCACAGCAGCATGGTTTTGTTAAAAATCGATCCACTGTGACTAATCTAATTATTTACTCGACCTTCCTATTTGAAGCTCTCGATGTAAAAATTGCCTATAATGGAATAAGAGGAAATCTATGGCGGTGGTTTAAGCCTTACATATCAAACAGAATGCAAAAAGTGGTTATTAGGGGTCTCGAATCAGAATGTGTACCGATTACTTCAGGCGTGGCACAAGGATCTATTATTGGTCCTTTTTTATTTATAATATTTATAAATGACATTAATGTGTGCTTCCGCTCAAGTAGGTTCTTTTATATGCTGATGACTTAAAGGTATACAAAATTATCAACAACACTAATGAACATTTAGAATTCCAGGATGACTGTTTCACATCGTACTGTAACAGAAATAAGTTAGAACTCAGTCTTAACAAATGTAAACCTATAACTTTTACGACAAAAAAAAAACAGCTCTTGCATTAATCATTTATGTGATATCCCCCTATCTAAGGAAGTAGCAATCAGGGATCTTGGAGTAACTTTAGACACTAAACAGAAACAGAAACAGAAACTTTTTTATTCAATATAGATTATAAATAATACTTATTGAAAGTCACTCTTTTGTCTAATTACCACTGGTTCGAAAAAAAACCTCTGCCCTGGGAAGAACCAGCAAGAAACCCAGCGGGACTTTTTTTAAATAACAGCTTACAATCATGTATATTACACAATTAACCACACAAAACAAATTAGAAACAGCCTGGCAGCGAACACCTCATTCCTAGGGTTATTATCATCCATAAATTCCTTAACATTATAATAACCCTTTTATACAAACTATGTTTAATAAAGTTTTGAATTTTGAGCAGGTCGAATTTTGTATATTTTCTGGGATTTTGTTGTAAAAGCGTATACATCGCCCTAAGAATGAATTACTGACTCGGTGGAGTCGAGTAACTGGTACTACTAGCTTGTGTTTGTTCCTAGTATTTACAGAATGAATATCACTTATTTTTGTATAACTACTTTTATTTTTGTGTACGTACATTACATTTTCATAAATGTATTGAGAGGCCAAAGTTAATATATTAATTTCTTAAATTTTTGTCTGAGCGACTCTTTAGGTTTTAAATCATAGATTGCTCTAATGGCCCGCTTCTGTAAAACAAATATAATTTCAGTGTCAGTTGCGTGTCCCCATAGCAAAATACCATAGGACATTATGCTATGGAAATAGCTAAAGTAAACAAGTCTAGCTGTTTCCACACTGGTAAGATTTCTAATCTTTTTTACAGCATATGCTGCAGAACTAAGTCTGCTTGCTAACTTTGATATATGGGGCTCCATTGAAGCTTCGCGTCTAGTGTTATTCCAAGAAAATGGTGGTATCGACAAGACTCAGTTCCTCCCATTTAAAATTACATTAGTATTTAATTGTCTGACATTTGGAGTCATGAACTTCATACATTTCGTTTTAGTGCTATTTAAATGCAAGTTATTAACATTAAACCAATTTACTAATTTAGATATAGCATTATTTACTTCGTCATATTTTAATAATTGTCGTTTTAATTTGAAAATTAATGAAGTGTCATCAGCAAATAATACTATATTATGGTTATCCCCTACTATGTAAGTAAGTCATTCATATATACAAGAAACAGAAAGGGCCGAGAATTGAGCCTTGAGGCACGCCCATTTGTACTATCGACCCGGAAGAGCTCATACTATTAATGACAACTTTTGAGTTCTGTTACTTAAATATGAAACAATTAATTTAAGAGCATTACTTCTTACACCGTAGTGTTGTAGTTTCCTGATTAATGTTTCATGGTGAACACAATCGAAGGCTTTGGATAGGTCACAGAATATACCCAAAGCATCCTGTGAATTCTCCCATGCATTGAAAATATATTTAATCAGCTCAACACCAGCATCAGTTGTCGAGCGACCCTTGTGAAACCGAATTGATTTTATGAAGTAAATTATTAACATTAAAAAATTAACATTTGATCAAGAATAATTTTTCAAAAATTTTACTTAGTGTTGGCAGTACAGAAATGGGTCTAAAATTGGCGGGGTCTAATGTACTACCAGATTTAAATAAAGGTATTACTTTACTATGCTTCATCAAATCAGGAAACACACCATATTCGATACTAGTATTAAAAATAATAGCTAGTTGAGGCGCGATTATATCGATTATAGACGCAATAACTTTAACGGAAATGCCCCACAGATCCGCAGTTTTCTTAACATCAATAGTTTTAAAATATTTTACAATATCTTTTGATGATATTTTATGAAATGTAAAATTCTTTGTACACGCATTTACATTTTGTTTAAGCAATGATTCGGCGACGGCAGGAGAAGAATTCAGTGACATAGTGGTTAAGATCGGAATATCCGTAAAATACTTCTCAAAACCATTGCAACATCCTGATCTGATTCCGTTAATTTGTTGTTAAAACTCAACCGGTAGTTTGAATTGCGAGTTGACCTTACCAGTTTCACTATTAATTATACTCCACGTCATTTTAATTTTATTAGAAGCCGTCTTAATTTTGTTGCTCAAATGCAAAGACTTGGCTTTGGAGCACACTCCTTTAAATATTTTTGAATATTTTTAACATATTCCTAAATTCGACGCTAGGGTTATATGACCTTTCATGGTAAAGTTCATATAACCTTTGTCTCTCTTATGGACTCCTACTGTCGCCCATTCATTGAAAGCCTTCCGACTGTTCAAGGAGAACGTTTTAGAAGTGAAAATATTATCAAATTCATTGCAAATAAGTTTAAACACTGTTCCATACAAAAAATTAGGATCATTTTGGTATGAAAGTGATGGAAGTTTCTTCACTATGTTACTTCTAAACTTCTCCAAGCGACGTGCATTTACGGGAACAAACACAATTTTCTCATCTACTTGCTTTTTGTGAACATAAGGTAACGAAACTAACTGTCCACAGTGATCAGAACTCAATTTTTGAATTATACATTTATGCAACGGCTTAGCATTTGTAAAAATGTTATATTATACATGTTGCACTACATTCAGTAATACGCGTTGGCTCTAAAAATAAATTAAAAAGACCATATGATTTAAACAATGATCTAAATTTAATATTGGTGGAGGAAGCTTCTAGGAGATTGATATTAAAGTCTCCACATATTACAACAGATTTATTCTGTTTATTAAGCTTAACAAAAACTTCCTCCATAATTTTTTCAAAAGTATTGTATATAGAACATGGGGGTCTGTAGACGCACACAACAATGAGGTGCTCAAACTCAACACAAGCCATTTCTGCAGTTCGCTCAACAGAGAGGCTCACAATATCTTTACGTTCCTTACATGATAATAATTTACTAGCTAATATTAACGAGCCACCTCTTAAAACCGTTTCTCTATTGAACGAACTGACCACCTGGTGATTACTGAAATTAAACATTATGTTATAAGCTTTTAACCAATGTTCAGTAATACATAAAATATGAATATTATTGCTATTTAAGAACAATTCAATTTCTAGCTCTTTGCCTATCATGCCTTGTATATTCTGATGCACCAGGTGTAAACAATTTTATTATCACTCTGTGGAGTCATACAATGAAGGTTTTGTAAGCTACATTCTAAATTATTTAAATTATTATAACTGCTAGAGATTACCTCTATTGTCTCATTTTCTAATTTAAATTACTTGGAACTGATTCCAAATTACATATTAAGTCATTACACTGCTCAAAAGAAGCAGATGTCGGTGTAGCCAAGTCCTTGGCTGAGTTAATATATAAACAATAAGATAGCACATTTGCTATCTGTCTTAAATTATATTTGGATAGGTAATACCTATCTCTAGTCAAAAATTTCTTAATTAAATTATTTATGTCTATTAAATTAATTATATTATTATAATTATAACAATTAGATGTCAAGTTTATATTGTTATTAAATGAAAAGTTATTCATTAATAAATTTAAATTGTATCTTATTTTATTTTCCTGTGGCCAACCCTGTATGTAAGGCAATGTAAACAAGATAATTTTATGTACATTTAAAGTATTTAGATGATCAATATATTTTAATAATTGAGTTTTGTTTACATTGCCTCTCCTCCCAACAAGAATTATTAATGTGCTATTAGGGCAAAGCTTACTATATAGTTAAAACTTTATTCATTATATGACTAAAGGATGCTCCAGGCATACAACAATTACTAACCTGATGTCCTTTTAAACAGTTATTTAACATTGTGCCCAAATTTTTGCCTATGTCATCACAATACATAATAACTTTATTTTTATTAATATTTAAATTACTTTTTAAGTCAATATTCTTTGTTATGGTACTGTCATAGAGTGTAGGTGAAAATAATGAGTCCTTACTGTTATCATTATTTTTTACACATATTGTCCCCGATGAACCTGGTATGGAGCGCTGACACTCACTCTGATGTTTAATTAAGGAGTCAAAGCGCTCCTCATTAAACTTACATGACTTTACCAGATCATTCATGGCCAATATGTGTTCTTTTATCTCATCCTGAGCCGATTCATATTTATTTGATATACTTTGTAAGGAGTTTTTAAGTGATATAATTGTTAAATTTAGACACTCTATATCAGTCTCATAACAGTTATTCATATTTTCCACCTCAATTGAATATAATTTAAGTTTATTAATTAATTCTTGCTTTTCTTTACATACATTTATATAATTTTGACATTAATTTTAGTTTTAATTAACTTTTGTACTTTCCTAATATATTTATTAATTTTTATGTATTTCTTTAATTTTCTTCTACTGCAGGTAATCCTTGCTGCTGTTCTTGAAGTGACATAATCATCACCAGTCAAATCGATTGTTGTGGAGGTTGCAATGATTTAGAAGATTCACATTCTATGAGCTCATTGAACAGACTTTGAGCTTGGGACGCTTTCAAGTTATCTATGTACTGTTTTAATTGCACAATCTGCTCATTAGCCTCACTTAACTGTAACTGCAATGCAGCAATTAATCTGAGGATTCTCATATTCCTTGCTGCATTGGTCAAACTCATCGACTGTTCTCTGAAGTTCATCCTTTTCTTTTAAAACAAAAGTATATTCTTTATGCAACTTAACCATATCACTTTTAGCTGAGTATTTTAGCAATTATATTTATTATTTCCTTTTCGTTGTCATCCCTTTCTTTACACAACAGCTCACACTGCTCCTTTGACGCCTTAAGTTCTTGAAGCGCCATTTGAAGTTGGTTCTCCAATTGGCGCGTTTTGGCGTTGCGTGTATTCATTTTACTATTAAGTGTAAATAGCAAAAGAAAACAAAGAAAGAAAACCGAAGAAGCAGAGTAAGCAAATGTCCAGATCTATGGGTTTATTTACAGATCTCAAATTAAATTATCATGTAAATAATTCAAAATGAAATCCAGAACAACACTTACTTAAAAGGTAAATCTTAAAATGTTAAAGGGATAACAAGAATAACACTTACAGTAAGTTTAAACGATGTTCGTTACAGCTGTCACTTTTGGTTAGAACACTAAACACAATTTAATTAAAATACTTATGACTTTTACTTATTTTACAAATAAAAATAAGTCGTATTTAACAACTGTAACTCAAAATTGAGGTGGATATTATCAATTTACAATTTTTAATTTTTTTAAATAGTTGGGAGCAAGTATTTTACAACTAGTCACCGGGGTTGCCACAGCAAAAAAACTACATCTAGATATAAATATTGAAAATATTATTAACAAAGCTTATAAGATGTATAGTTTCATCATCCGATCTGGTAATATGTTTAAAAATCCTTGACTTACACCTTTATAAATCCTTAATAAGATGTCATTTAGAGTATGCAGTAAATATTTGGAATTCTCTATATAAAAAAATATATTGATAAACTAGAAATTGTGCAGAAGAAATTTCTTAGATGTGTCCATTATAAATATGCCAGACAACCGTGTAATGAACTCATGGCGAAATATAATCTTACCACTCTTAAATAAAGGCGTATAATTCTCGACGCAATGTTGTTTTATGATCTGTGTCATAATAGACACGACTGTATGGATATAACTGAGAATATAAATTATAGAGTACCTACCAGAGCACATCAACGCGTGACCCATTCTCATAAACTTTTTTTACCAATTTATGCCGAACAAACGCGGGACGAAGGTCTTCTTTATTACGTACTAGTAACCCGCCCCGGCTTTGCCCGGGTTGAACAATTATCTATATAGGTATAACATATTTCAGATTTAGCATATTAGATATGACTTATTTAAAAAAAAAATCATTTAACACATTTTTTTTTCAAACATTTAAACAGTAATACGTGGTAGAGCCATACTGCCGCTATATTAATAGTATAGTTGTAGCACGAATCGGTCGGCTCGACCGGGGAAGGACCACGCTCTCACAGAATACCAACGTAAAATAGCAGCTTAATGCTGCTGTGTTTCGTGTGGTGAGTGTAGAGAACCGGAGACCCTTTTTACTGGAAAAGAGGCATTCTATCTTAGTCCTCACGTCTGACAACGCATTTGCATTTTAATTCGCAAACGAAGATAGATGTAGATGTCTATGGGCCACAGCAACCACTTACCATCAGGTGGACTGTGTGCTCGTTTGTCATCCTTATTCAATAAAAAAAATCATAACTCTTATTATATTAACTTTATCGTAAAAAGTCATAGAACCTTTTTTATTTGTATTTCATCAAAAAAATATAAAAAATTGTCCCGTTTGAAAATAACAATTACTTGCAATTGAAAAATAAAATCTGTTTAAACAATATGGTGTTGTCCCAATGCAACATGCATTTATATCATCAGTAGGACAATTTGAACAAAATCGCATAAAAAAATTGAGGTAGAATAATTTTCGGTACTCATGCGCTGATTCCTCTTGGACTAAGTGGCCGATTTATTAATCACATGTCTGCCCGTTCGGGTTGCTCGGGCTCCTTCCGTCATTGCCGCGCCGACCGCCGTCATAATTAAATTATCGTGCGAGAGTTTTTATATGTATAAAAAAGTTATTGTGAGTTATCCTTAGAAGATAGACATATGCTGCCGCGGACTTTTTTTTAAAACTTTTCAAGAGGAATAATTCAGCTATACATTATTTTTGTGCAACTTTAACCATTGGTGCAACGCACGCTGTGAAAGCTCACAAGAGGCACTACTTTTTCCGACTTAGTTGACAAATATCATCAATTTTTTTGCCATAATATAAATATATACACATAATATATAGTCTATGTCCATCTGGAATAATGTACCTTCCAAATGTTGAAAGAAATTTTCAAATAGGTGCAGTGGTTCCGGAGATTACCCTCCACGTATATACAAACTCTTGAAATTCGCGCTCTCTCTTTATAATATTAGTATAGATTGTGAGTTATCCTTAGCAGGTAGACATGTTGTTGGAGACTTTTTTTTAGAACTTTTTAAGAGGAACAATTCAGCTATACATTATTTTCGTGCAACTTTAACCATTTATGCAGCGCACGCTGTGGAAGCTCTCATGAGGCAAGACTTTTTCCGACTTAGTTGACAAATATGATCAAGACTTTTAGCTATAATATAAATATATACACATAATATATAGCCTATGTTGAAAGAAAATTTCAAATAGGTGCAGTGGTTCCGGAGATTGCCCTCCACATATATACAAATTCACAAAATTCGCACTCTCACACATGTACAATAAATAATTTTAATGATATCGATATCAATGTCACTGGACGAGGTAATTATAAGAAGATTGTCACTGAAAAACTTAAGCAAGTAGTGATTGAGTAGATGGTGGAAAATATGACACGACTATTTAAAAAAAAACTAATGAGCAGTGGTGTCATATATCCTACCATAACCCTACAATGTTTGTTAGTCGATACTGTATGTAAACTTTAATTCTTAATTAAAAATAACAAGATATTGTTAATGTGTAGGCATACTTTGTAACAAGTTTCATCCATCTTTGAAAAACTGTAATACTTAAGTTAGTGACCACCGTTGCTGAGTTCACAATAATAAAAAATGTGCAGTAATTACATTAGATAAGTTGATAATTGTGAACTTGTTTGTGGTCCGAAGTTTAATAAATAAAAATAATATCTTAAAAATTATACTTGTACTGTGTATGGACTCCTTAAATAACTAGAATCTCAAATTATTATAAAAATATATTATAGTTGTTGAGTCACTCACTGACTCACGGATTACAACAGGTCACTTCTAGTATACAAAAACTTTAAATTTAGCATGAAAATACATCATTAAGCGTATACAACAAAAAATCGAAAAACTGAGATTTATCAGTATTCGGTGTCGATTTCAATTGTCACCGTTACTAATGAATTTCACAATTGCAATTTTAAATCATCTAAAATTTTTTTCAAAAAGTTTCTTTATTTAACTTATAACTAAAATATACAATATTAAAAAACTTTACTAAAAAAACTAAAACTAATAAATTTCATACAGTTCTACTCCCCGTGGTATCGTGCCAAGAACACTGGCCGCGTTTCCTCGTTGAATGGCTATACTTAGCCCTTGAGCGTGAAAAGAACCAGCCTTCTTATCACCAGCAGCGACGACCAGTCGCGGATAGAGTTTCTTTAGGAACTTCACCGCACGTGGACCCCACGGGCCGATAGTCTCTACAGCAAATGGCACAAATATGTTATCAACAGTAAATGAAAACCTCGTGAAACCTGCATGACTGAGAAAAAAAAATAGTGCAGTATATAGTTGTGAAAATCTATATATTCCTTAATATTATTATTACCTTTTTAAAACAATTTTATATCATTTTTTTGGACTTTGCGGCAGTAGACACACTGTAAATTTTCTAGGATTTTGTTGTAGAAATGAAAAGCAAAGAACTTTATTTTGCTAAAATATCAGTATCCGTATGTTGACCCTGTCACAACAAGATGTTCATATAACTTGTGTCTAAGCTGGCCGCATACAAGTGCACGAGATATTTTAAGCTGGTACCTATTATAGGAGAGCAGCAATTAATTTAATTGGTCAGCGATAAAGGACTGTGTACACTGTACAATGAGCGCGGGCGACTGGTTACGCATCCAGTGCTGATTTAATTAGGACATTGATAATTCAATGCAATGTGTTGGTTCCGGTATTCTTTCTGGTGGATAATATGTTAGTGTTATTTGTTTTAAAATAAAATGAGTTGAATAAAACTACTTTAACGAATTTATTCGCACTTAATTTACGGCTTTTTAGCCGACTTCCAAAAAGGAGGCGGTTCCTTATTCGATTTCATATTTCTTGTATGTAAGTTACAAGTTATCTATGTCAATTATGGACCGATTTTGATTATTCTTTTTTTTTGAAGTGAAAATTTCGTTAGCCGCTTTGAGCGATTTTTGGTAGGGGAAAAACTTATGGGTTCGCGTCTCCGATGACCTCGTCATGTATTGCGCGCGTCGTAAAGCGACCTGTGAACATGTATACGCATATATCAGTCAGTTTTCACTTTTGTCGGCTGTCCTTATGACTGCCTCGGTTTTCTTTGTAAATAGGTACTTCGCAATTAGTCCCATATAAATTAGGAGAAAATATTCCTCCCCTAAGGGTGGTAATAGGACGAAAATATTTATATGCAACTATTTAGACGACTTTGACATTGTATTATGTTGAGATAGTCCAAAAGTGTAAAAAATTACCTTAAATAAATAGTAAAAGCCGACTTCAAGCAATTAAAAAGAATAACATAATATCACATTCTGAAGCTCTTCACATTCAACACCTGCCGACACTGGATGTTGATAACTTATTGTTTTCAAAATTTTACCCAAGGGTTAAGATTTGAAAACAATAAAATTTGAAAACAATATTTGATATGCAAAATTACTAGTGCGTAGTTTTATTAACATTTGAGTTATTCGGAGCTTAATAGTGGCTCGAAATGGGAATATAAATGCTGCCGGTGCAACCCCCCTTCCATTTCGGAACTTGGTTGATACAGTGCCGTGTCTAGATTGCTTAGGAATGAATAATGATAACAAATCTTTAATATTTTTTGTAATGTAACTCATCCCAACACTGCTAAACTTGGTCATAGATAAAACACGGTATTCAAGTTTTAAAATATCACGGATTCGTTACCGTTCTACAATCAGTGTCTCTGAGCATATCTGGGTATTTGCCAGCTAAGCAGTTGATCTGAGCGTAAGTACATTGAGATAAATTTCGCTAATCCTTCATGGCCGCTGCGAATACGACGTTCGATGCAGTATTTTATTGCTTTCACACTACCGTTTGCGATTTCTATCTTATGGATTGTCGGTAATATTTCTCCTCGGTGGAATCTGCACTGAAAGTTGTTTGTGCTCCATTTTGGACAAAAGGATGTAAAGTTACCCGATTTGCTCGTTTGATACTCGTTTTTATATACTTCGTTATCATTACAATTTACGTGTTAGAGCCATCTTGCAGCTACATTAGTTTTTGCGACTAGATCGGCTTTACCGCGGAAGGACCACGCACTCACAGCAAAATACAGCTCAACGCTGTTGTGTTTCGTATGGTGAGTGTAGAGAACCGGAGACCCTTTTTACTGGAACGAAGTATTCCATCTTAGTCCTCAAGGCTGACATCGCACCTGCAATTTGATTCTTAATTGAGGATAGATGTAGATATCTATGGGCCACAGCATCCATTTACCATAAGGTGGACTGTGTGCTCGTTTGTCATCCTTAATATTCAAAAAGGAAAGAAAAAAAAACAATTAATTACAGCCAAGTCTACAGAACATAGGCCTCACCTATAGATTACCACAAGGCCCGGCCCCAAACCTCCTGTATCCATCGATTGCGTTGTTTCATCAGGACCTTTCTCCCGAGTGGTTCTTGATTCTCTTAATCTGCTGGGCTATATAGGTTACGGATTTTATCACTTATTCAAATTATATAACGTTTTATACTTATATAATTATTTACCGTCAAAGAAAACCTTTGTGGGATTTCGTTTGAAGGCTTTTGTTCTTTGTCTAACAGTAAAATCGTGTATTTTGGGATATTAATTACTTAGACCTAAGTTTACGTGTTTGCTAATGTTACAGATGATCCAGTGAATGGGGGTAGATAAAAGTTACTAATCTTAAAGTAATTGTTTATATTTAAATTTATATTTAACAGAACCAGGCATAACCTTGCGAAACTTTATTATATTGATGACATGAAAAATGGCTCAATAGTATTAATGCCGTTGTTTTATTAGAGCAGACATTAATTCGTTCGATTTCTAAGCACCAAAACGTTTTAAATGTGGAAAACTTGTTTTCCTCTGAATTCTGAGTTCATATTAAGATATTATTTTTATATCCTTTTAAAAATTGTTGTCCCATTTGATAACTCGAATGATGATTCTATCGCTGATGATGACTGTTTATACAAAATCTGTAATATTTTATACAAAAGAAACCTCAAATGAGATTAATTTACCAATTTTAATGGCTCATAATTACACTCTTTGTACAATTGGGATCTTCTACATAATCGTTTAATGTGCTTTTAATCAGATAAAACAAGTCGGTACACCCCTTTATCGCCTCCACCATTGAAGACGGCTTAAAACTGATGGCGTTCATTTAAAGACCATTAATTAAACTTTACAAATGATCGTAGCTATTAACAATAGAATAATAGGTTATTGGCAGCGCACTCCAATTATTTAGATTGATTTTGTATGCTCTTGGAAGCCGAACGATTTGGTTACAGAGAATCGCTGAATCGGAGAAAATTTTCTTTTGCTCGTCCTTTGCATCGGAAATTTAATTTGTTTCTTTTGTATTTTAAGTTTTCTTTATTTATTTATTTTATTTATTTGTGCAATACAAAATATATAATATTTTTATGTGTTAGGGCCACGCTGCAACTATATATTATGGATGCGGTACGAATGGGTCGGCTCGACAGAGTAGGACCAAACTTCGCGGAACTCCAGCGTGAAACAACAGCTTAATGCTGTTGTTTCGTATGGTTGGTGCAGAAAACTGGAGACCCTTTTTACTGGAAACGAAACATTTCATTTTAGTCCCCAGAGGTGACAACGCATATGCATTTTGTTTCTAAATCTATGAGCACGGCATCCACTTATTTATCTGGTGGAGTGTAATAATCAAAATAATCAAAATATAGTAATCGTCACGCTTAGCACGATTATCCACAAGGACAAACATCCAGACCCACAACAATTATGTGTAGGCCTTACAAATACTTGTTCCGTGCGGGATTCGAACCCGCATCTATCATCGCCGCAAATCAAAGCTTGCGCTGCGGAGCCGCCGTCGTCATTAAATTAAATGGTAGCTTAAAAAATCACTCCACAGGGTTAATTAATGGAAAGGAGTGTCTATATGTTTATTTATTTTTATCCGTCCGATATATTTGAAATATTTCAAATTTGAAAAATTAATATATGTATTAATAAAATATTTTAATAATTAATAAAAAATATATATATATATATAGTCAGATTATTCGTATGATTTGGCTACTTGCGTGTAATAAAACATTACCCAATGCTAATCTTGCAATATCAGTGACAGTGGGCTAAGGTTTTTAAACATGTTTTTCTTCAATTTTTTTGTACTAAATAAAAAGGTTTTTATAATACAAAATGATTATATGGTTGATTATAACCCCTGGTAAAGAGGTGATCGCTTCCAAGCTGTTTCTTAAAAACGTTCCGTAAGTAGGTTGCAAAACCTGTTTTATTATAAAAATTTCCTTTGAAAAAAAAGTCTCACTGGGTTTCTTGTTGGTTTTTTTTAAAACGTAAGAGGCGACAGAGGTACCTAAACAAATCAGAAGATGGGCAGTAGCATCTTCCTAATAACGACAAAATAAAAAAAGAAACATGCGTGAGTGTCGTGGAACACTCTGTGGGAACGAAGTTCCTTTCGTAGTATATTATTATTGATAAACGTATTATAATATTGATTAACAAATACAAACAAATTAATTTCTAGCATCTATTAAAATGAAGCGTCATTTAAAATAATATTTCTTTCATGGCAAGATAAGAAAAAGTGCGAGGGAAATGGATATTATTCCATCTCGCTCGCACGTTTTCTCGCCTAGCCCCCATCCGTCAAATTCGTACCATGCGATAAGGAACGTCGTTCCAAAACTGCAGTTGCCAACCCCCTTGCCAAGCGTGGCAACTAAGGCAAATATTCTCTCTTTGAGGCAATCTATGTCGGATACCTATTTTCAGCAGTGGACTTTAACACTTTCACTGTCAGATTTTCTGACACAATAGTAAGACGATAGAAGTATCGAAGTCTCAATCGCGCTATCAAAGTTCCGAAGTAAAGCAGTATAATTATATAGAATAGCTCCGAACTACCACTAGGAGCGTTGGCCGCTCCCGTGCTTAACACCTTGCCCGGCGGGAGATCTCCCCTTTTCCTTCCACAACCTACAAAACCATGAGCCGTAAAATATCCAGACCGGTGAAAGATGGCTACGTCAAAGGTGCAAAGTTGCGGTTGCCGATCCGTCTGTCAGCATCACTGTTAAGGCAAATAGTCTCTACAGTTGCATAACGTAAAGAAGGAAATGAACTCTACCAATAGCCATAAGATCGTTTTGGTATTTCCCAAAATAATCGCTTACTATCCATCGCTAACTAGCTATCGCACCAACATAAACACTCATCTAAATAATCGTCATCCGCATCATCATTAAAACCACATCATAAGTCCACTGTCAGATATAAACATCCCCAAATGAATGTCATAAAGCACGGTCCTGAGCCACCTGCGTCCATCGACTTCCTGTATCTCTCACCAAGTCGTCATTCTATCTAAGGGTCCACACTGCTTTTCGCTTACCATTTCGAAGCTGCTATATCTATGCTATCTTAAACCTTTCTTCCTTATTGGTTGTCGCTACTTCGAGTTATATAACAGGCCGATTACCACTTCAGCATACTGACCTAACTTTTATTCGTGGTAGAGTCACGGTGCAGCTATATGATGGTTGTAGCACAAATAGGTCGGCTCGACCGGGGTAGGACCACGCTCGCATAAAATGCCATCGTAAAAAAGCAGCTTAATGCAACTGTGTTTCGTATAGTGAGTAGAGAATCAGAGACCCTTTTCGCCGAAAACGAGGCATTTCATCTTAGTTCACAGGCGTGAAAACGCATCTGCATTTTGACTATTAAAGGAGGTTATGGTGTCTATGGGCTACAGCATTCACTTATCATCAAGTAGACTGCGTACACGTTCGTCATCCTTACACTATTAAAAAAAATGCAAAAATTTCGATATTAATTTATTTATCGATATTACTTCAAAATTTAGTGAACACCGAAAATTAAAATACAATTTAAAATTTTATGAGTATTTATAACGTGTAAGTGTCATTCGATTTCAATGTAGATGATATATTCATTCCATCTTGTACATCTGCCTTCAAAAAACCTGTCATGAAAAAAGCCGTATTATGATAGATTGTGTTTACTGGCTTGTTTCATTGCCAGTTAAAATGCTAGGACAAATTAGAGAGTATTCAGCGTACTCGTATATATGAAATAATTAAACGCCTGTACTTTCTTTAGTGAGATAAGAAGCAGCTGCTCCTGTCACGCTACGGCTCGCTCAATTGGATATTAAAAAAAAAAAAACGGCATTTTTTACGCTATTCTTAAAACGAATTTATTTTTCATTTTGAATATATGTTTTAATTAATTTACTTTATACAAGCCATTTTGTTCGTTTAATTATGTAAAAGAATGAATTCAGTTTGCTTTTTTTACTTATAAATATGGTAAATAAAGATAATTTCGTCATTTATTACAAGCTTACGTATTAATTTTGAAATGTTATAGCACTTTCTAAAGTTAAAGGTTAAATTGCATTAGGTTTAATACGTACTAAAACACAACAACATGTTCGTTAGAGCAATGCACGAATCTCGGCTTACATAAATATCTTTGTCAAGTAACTACATAAATTATTATTATTATACTTTAAGAAACATGAAGAAGAAGGTTACTGAGTGGAAAACTCTTTTATTGCCTAGAAAATTGTCTGGTTTCTTTACCTACGGGTCAAAATAATTTTCAAACTATATTAGTATTTTCGACAGTTCGCGAAGTGGCATGCGTAACTTGTAAGAAAGGATGTGTAAAATCCCGCGACCCGAATGGCATGCCGCTTTGATAATAAATCTATTTAAATAATTTTGCTTTGAATTCATAAATAATACGCTTATTATAAGTGCAGTGTTAGTATTATCGTGTAAATAAAGTAAGAAAACTCTCCCGCGGCGAGATACAGAGAAATTGCAAGAAAAATCTACCATCCCACCATGATATGTGGGTCTTTATAATATATATAGTTATATATTAAACCCGAATTTCTTTCAAATCTTTATTGAATGCCTTAATAGAAGTTTAATTCTGCTATGTTTCGTATGGTGAATGTAGGGAACCAGAGACTCTATTAACTTAACGTAGTAAAGCCACGTTGCACCTACATACATACATTATGGTTGCAGTAAGAGTTAGTCGCCTCGACCCGGGAAGGACTACGCTCTCACAGAATACCAAAGAAAAATAGCGGCTTATTGCTGCTGTGTTTCGTATAATGAGTGTAAGGGATCGAGGACTCTTTTAATTTAACTTTTTATTTTTTATTTTTTTATAGGATAGGGTGACAAACGAGCACACAGTCCACCTGATGGTAAGTGGTTGCTGTGACCCATAGACATTTACATCTATCTTCAATAAAGAATCAAAATGCAGATGCGTTGTCACCCGTGAGGACTAAGATGGAATGCCTCTTTTCCAGTAAAAAGGGTCTCCGGTTCTCTACACTGACCATACGAAACACAGCAGTGTTAAGCTGCTATTTTACGCTGGTATTCTGTGAGAGCGTTGTCCTTCCCCGGTCGATCCGACCCATTCGTACTACAACTATACTACTAATTTAGCTGCAGCATGGCTCTACCACGTATAAAATAGAGCAACTGCAACCATAATAATAGAGCCATGTTGTAGCTATATTATTATGGTTGCAGTACGAATTTGTCGGCTCAACCCGAAAAAACCACGCTCTTACATAAAAGTTAAAAAAAGTAAAGTTACAGCCTATATACGTCCCACTGCTGGGCACAGGCCTCCCCTCATTTCTGAGAGGGTTTTAGGGCAAGGAAGTGTCCACCGCGCTGCCCCAATGCGTGTTGGCGAACTTCACATGTCTTCGAAATATTTTTTTTTTGATTTCTCAGTTTTCCTTCACCGCCGAGCACGTGGTAAATCAGCACTTAAAATTGCAATTAACAATTTCATTCGTGCCGGCGGGGATCGAACCCGGGTTGCTCGCGTACTGTGAAACTTACAGCGAGCGCTAACCATCTGAGCTACCACGCTCTTACATAATACCAGCAAAAAATAATAGCTTAATGCTGTTTTAATTCGTATAACGAGTGTAGGGAATCGAGGTCTCTTTTAATTAAACTTGGTAGAGTCATGTTGGCTATATTAGGCTGTAGCACAAACGACTTGGCTTGACCTGGGAAGGACCATGCTTTTACAGAATCCTAGCGTAAAATAACAGTTAAATGCTGCTGTGTTATGTATGGTGAGTGTAGGGAACCGGAGATCCTTTTTACTTGTAACAGGCATTCTACGAGTACCTTAGTCCTCAGGGGTGTGTCAACGCACCTACATTTTTATTCTTAATCGATGAATTTGTGCACGTTTACCAACCTAATTCTATTTAAACAAGTGTTTTTTTTAAATTATGCATTGATTTTTTTAAATACCACGTTTTTTCCATATTTTTACATTTTTATCCGATTTTGAGCTGTGTTCAATATTTCAAGTCTCTATCTCATCAAGAAGTTAGTTTAAAATAAAATCAAATACTAGTTTACACCCGAATAGACATACCTACATGAAAGCGAGTTAATTAAACATAGTAAATTAAAAAAAACTTACACACCAATAATTAAAAATAAAGTGACTTTCTTGATGTCTGTGATGATTTCTTGATTCAATTACTTTCTAGATGTAACTAGGAATAAACGATCGCTCATGTTTCATAATTGCGCAGTATTATGTGCTAGACTGAAGCCGTATCTCTAAAGTGCGCCTAGAAATTGAGCTGAGCTATCCCATGCCTAAGGTAAATCTAAGTCGAGTGAAATAAACCCGTACCACTTTGTCTACGGAGCAGGGTTAAACTCCGCTAAGATACGTTTCATGGTCTAAGGTACAAGCTGAAGATATAAGATATAAAAAACATAAGCATACGTTAAAAAAGTCGATTAGGCTCGTTACCAGAAAATCTTTATGTCCTGTGATATATGGTGGAATAAATAAAGAAAAAAAATTAGAACTCTTATACTTCCCACTGCTGGGATGTATAAAGCCCCTAATTTCTAAGTGGGTTATGGAGCAATATTCTTATCCAGTGCTTGTTGCTGGATTTCACGTGTTCTTGAAAATATTTTATTCCTTACTGAACGCAAATATTCTATTACCTCACAATAAGTGACAATCGAGCTGACAATCCACCTGATGGTAAGAAGTTACTGCAGTTAGAGGGTTTCCTTTAAGGACTAAGATATAATGCCTCATAGACTATAACTACACTGGCTCTCTTTACCCTTCAGACGAGAACACAGCAGTGCATGGACTGTTGTTTGGCGGCAGAAATTTGTTTGGAAAATCCAAAAGTGCACGCCTCAGGAGCGTTTGTATTTTTTTTCACCAAATTTCATTTAATTTTGATGAAAAAAATAAATATCTTTCAAACCTCTATGATAACAACCAGCAATATGGATCATTCTGAGGATAAATGGAAACTTATTCACAAAGATTTATTTCATTTCGTTGCGTATATTTTTCAGAAACCTGAAGACAAATAAGTGCACAGACTAACTGACAGCCGTACTAATAATTTTATAACTACATTTTTTGTAAATATAACTAAAGAAATGAATAAAAAATACGCTGACTTAATAATTTAATATATCTAGTTTTCAAAACATCCCATTTTTATTGATTTAGTGTCTAAATTGAGACATACATGTCGAGAGTAGAGCACTCCCACACGCTCGCGCGTAGTGAGGCGTGCAATAATCTCTTCTCTTTTTTATGAAATATAGGTTACAAACGAGCACAGTCATCTGACAGTAAGTGGATACTATGGTCTATGGACATCTACATCTATCATAGAAATAAATCTTTATAGCACAAAACATGTGTGCTATAAAGAGGACAAACTTTATTACATAACACAACAAACTTAAATTTATAAATTTATGGACAATTAGGTGGCCTTATCGCTAAACAGCAAACTCTTCCAGGCAAACCTTGGTGAAGAAAATCATTTTCATTTAACATATAAAAGGGTACATAAATTGTAGATAAATAAGTATATATTTATACATATAAGCTATATATAGTATACGAGACAATTCAATAATCAAAAAAGTACAGATTATAGTACTTTTATAAAATAATTATTAAAAGTAAAAACCGACTTCAAAAATTAAAAATAATAAAACAATTTTCATAAAACAATAGGTTATAGTTGTTATATTAGCTAGAATGAATAGGGAAAGAGTTACAAAGCAAATTTTTGTTGTAGAAGTGAATGGCAGAGTAAGCACTCTTGCTTGAAAATAAAATTCCGTCTAGACGGAATTTTGTCGACCAAATTGGCGATACGATATATTGAAGATGGGCCATATTAAGAATATCCTTAAATGACGAGCATGTATACGTAGGTAAATGTACGTAAAGGAGACGAAAGAGGTGTGTCACGACCGTGCTAAACGGAAGTCTGTATCTAGGAGGCAGGCATGAGTGTTTATATGTGTATATATAACAGGTTTAGTAGGCGGTGCTAAGTTACAGATATTGAACACTATCGTCTTAAGGTACTGAAAAATGTCGGACAAGAAGTTTTGTCTTCCATTCGTCTGGTGTAAACAAGATGATTAAAGCACCATCTATCGAAATTCATAGGTTCATTGCCTCCACACGACAAACCGAGCAAATAAGATGTTCATGCCACGCATTCGAAAAAAATGGTTTGCTTAGTTGTTCATAATGCGTATAGCATAGAAGTGAAATATGTTCGAAACATTTGTCTTTTCATCCGATTACAACTATACAAATATTGTTTCGGGTCTGAATGTTTGTCCTTAAGCAATTTATCTATGTAAACTCCCTCCACGATACAGGAAAAAATAATTGTGTGGGGTACCATAGTGTACAAAAAAAAACCAGAAGTGGTATCATTCCACATTAACCCACATTATAATAACTGAATAGGTTTTTTTAAACTAAGTCAGTGCGCTTTACCACCTTTGGCTGCGTCACCACTTACCATGATTAATAGAATCAGCTGTTACTTTGCGGAAACCCATTATATTAAAGTTTACAAAGATCTTAATTTGCTTATTTCCACGTAATTAAATAAAAATTATGTGTCCTGCCCAGAATGAAGGTAATTACGCCCTTCCTCAATTGCGTACACTGTCCCCGTCACCACCGATCCCAGCACCACCACACATAAGCCAATTAAGTTTTAACAACTTTAACTTACCATCAGTCGGGATAGTAAAGCAGTAGCTAAAACAAAAATAAAAAACCATGCGTGAGTGTCGTGGAACAATCGGTTGGAACGAAGTTCCTTTCGTAGTATTTTTTTTAATACCAGTAATGCTATTAAACTAATATTCCCTTAAACCACTTCTGGTAAGCTTAAAATGCTTGTGTTAGAAGTGGTTCACGACAGTAGTCGAATGGCAGATTCGAACCCACGACCTTTCGAGTTCGCGGTCTGCGCCCTGCCATTAGGCTACTGACGCTTCTAATATATTATTATTAATAAACGTATTATATTATTGATTAACAAATACAAATAAATGAATTACTAGCGTCTATTTTAATGAAGCGTCATTTAAAATAAAATAATATTTCTTTCATGGCAAGATAAGAAAAAGTGCGAGGGAGATGGATATTATTCCATCTCGCTTCCTTATAGCCGCCAAGGCCGTCTACACTACGTCAGAAGGGGTCGTGACGGAAAAATCTTATACTTTTTCTCGTCTAGCTCCCCTCCGCCAAATTCGTACCGTCTGGTAAAGAACTTCGTTCCAAAACATATGTACGTACGAGGTAGAATGAGTTCCCGCGTCTCTTGTGACACGAGCCATTACCAAAGAGCGGTCTGTGTAGAGAACGCACGTCTGAATCGCCGGGGGCCAATTCAGACTGCACATGCACCTGTTATTATAATGAACTGTTGCTATAACACGACCCATATGGTGGGTGTATGTAAAACAATACGCGAAATGTTGTGTGTAATATTAAAACTCCAATTAATTGTGGCGCATTTCTAGGTGTTTCGATGTGGGATACATGTTGTATATAAGGGGAAATATGGAAAATTTTCGAAATAAGGTCACAATATTTTTATAAAATATGGATGACAAACGAGCACACAGTCTACCTGATATTAAATAGATGCCATCCTCGGTTGATAATCAAAATGCGTTGTCACCCCAGAAGGCTAAACTAGAATGCCTCGTTTTCAGTAAAAAGGGTCTTCGGATCTTTTCTCTCACCTTACTAAATACAGCAGCATGAAGCTGTTATTTCACGATGGTATCTGTGAGAGCGTGGTCCTTCCCCCGTCGAGGCGACTTATTCGTGCTACAACTATACAATTAATATAGCTGCAGCATGGCTCTACCATGTATAATAAAAATTGTATTTATGCTACGCGATATCTCCGTCAATTGTGAACTGATTATTATGATTACTATTTTTTTTAATTTAACAGTATTTCAAGGGTGGTACATGGCAGATAAAATTTTAGACGACATTGAGATTGTGATGTTCCTAAGTTCACTCAGAGGGAAAAAATTAACTTTCAATAAAAAGTATAAGCCCACTACAAAGAACTAAAAAATAATGAAATAATTTCACTTTTACGTGGTAGAGCCATGCTGCAGCTATATTAGTAGTATAGTTATAGGACGAATGGTTCGGCTCGACCGGGGAAGGACTACGCTGTCACAGAATACCAGCTTAAAATAGCAGTAAAAATCCACTCATAGGGGCTAGAACAATAGGAGATTAATTTTTTAATGTAGTTCCACTTGATCTCCTCCAGCGCAGAGCGGTTCGAATCGTCGGCGACCGAGTTCTTTTTGACGGGCATGTCTCATTGGCGCTGCGAAGAGGTTTTGCATCTATTTGCGTATGCTATCGCATCTACCGCGGGGAGTGCTTAGAAGAATTGTTCGGACTAATTCCAGCCGCTCATTTTCACCATCGTACATTCAGCACCGACAAAACTCGTGATACCATCCATACCATCTAGATGATTGGCGGTCCACCACTGTGCGATTTACTAGAAGTTTTATTCCTCGCACAACTTCCTTGTGGCATCTACTATAATCGAACGTAAATATACAGACGACGTTAAAGTTTTTACCTGGAGGTTTTTCGCTTATAAGGGTCAAATAAACGAGAAAAAGGTAAAACCAACTTTAAATTAATAAAATCAAGTCTCGTTTAATGTCGCAGAACACTAATTATGCAAGTAAAAGTAACACTTATAAAAAATATTTCAAATTATAATAATTATGAAGTTTAACAAAAAGTAAAAACCAACTTCAAATTGCTAAAAAAAAGTTATTTAGTTGCTACACTAAGGGGTGAAATTTTTCTCCAAATTTATAGGGGACTATCCTTGAAGTATATTAATAAAAATATTATTAATTATTATCCCTACTTATTAAAAAAAGAATCATCAAAATTGGTTCACAATCTGCGAAGATATCGCGTAACATACATACAAAAAAAACATACACTCGAATTGAGAACCTACTTTTTGAAGTCGGATAATCCATAGCCGCTCATAGGAAATTATGGGTTAAATGAACTTTGTTTTCCTAGGCCTATAAGTTAAGTACGGTTCAAGTGCTGAATATCAAAGCATCGGTAGAGCAACGCTTCAGGCGTTATTACAAAGCTGTGACCACACAAAACATAACCGCAATGTGCGAACGAACAGCTAAATTTATCCATTGTTAAACGATGAACATTTATGGCTGGAGCTTTATAATTTGTGATCAATAATTTAAAAACGGTTTTTTATATATTTAAGATCATTATACACTATTTTATACAGAGTTGACTGGGTTGATTTTTATTTTAATCGTGATTCTATAATCGGTTAAACTAAAAAAACATAAATGGAAAGACTGATTTAGTAAATAATTACAGTTAATGGGTAACGTACATAAACACTGCATAGCCTGTATAATCACAAACCCAATATCATATTAGTCACCTTTTATAACAAGGTAGGCAAGAAATACAGTTGACACATTATTTTTGGTTATATATCCCACATAATGGGATCTATAAGTCCAAGACCAACATGGGACATACATAGTATGCGAGCAAACCCAGCAGGCTCTTATTATTCTCGAAAGCAATTTCGATCGATTGAGATGGGAATTCTGACGTTTCATTCTCTTGAAAGCGACATTAGCGCCAAATTAGTTCAATATTGTGTGAACTAGTTTGTCAACATTGCGATTACTTCGAATTGAAATTGACATTGGAATAATTAATTTTTCCGTTTGTAACTCCTCCCTCTCCTTTCCACCATCGGACAACCAGGCGGTCGACGGGTCTTCACCCCTTTGCTAACGATATTCCACGCATTAGAACCAAACGGTTAGCATCGTCTTTTGTAATGCGTACAGCAGACGAGTGGAATAATTTGCCGGCATCTGTTAAATGTTAAAAATTTATGACCTAAGATTCGCGTAAAAAATATAATAATGTGTCTTACCCAGGTGCTCTTAAAACTAGGTAAGACACTTCATTTTATTTTATTACGCGGATCTTAGCTAATCAATTTTTAATGTCTTTAATTGGAATCATTAATGGATTAAAGAATAAGCTTGCAGTTCTGTCCCCAGTTTCATCCAATGTAATTGTTATTTGCATATGCGCACGACTAGAATTTAAAGAAAAACATCGTAAGGAAAGATGCATGTCTGTGAAATTATTAAATATTTCGAAATAATGTAATGTAAATGAAATAAGTACGTAGCTATACGTTTTGGGGCAGCGTGGTGGACGCTTCCTTGCCATAAACCCCGTCAAGAATGATTAGAGGCCTGTATCCATATGTGGGACTTTCATAGGCTGTTCCTTTGGTACTGCTTTTTATATCCCTATAATTTAAGCAGATCAATTAATAACTTCAATCTAAATTGAAAACATTGACTTTGATTTTCAGAATGTTGCCACGAAATATAAGAAAAATAAAATTATTTTAATAATCGGAAAGCGTTGTTAGCTATTTATAGTCACTAGCCTAAATTTGTCTTGCACTAAAATCAAATAAGGGGAGCGGCACAATACACGTTATGTAACGAGTAGACGTCATTTCAATTCCTCCTTGTATACTGTACCTGAAATATAAGCCTACGGAGCATGTAAGCCATTTTAGATAACAATGGGGGCTCCGACGGGAGCATGTTCGGACCTTTGTTCTATGTATTGCTTGCGTTCGGTAAATACTGAATAGATGAAGGCTATGATTTTATATGTCGAGATATTGTGTAAAAGCGCTTTTACTTAAAATTTCTAAAAAGTTTTTTAACAGCACCGCGATGGTTTTAAAAAAATAAAAATATTCCCAGATTATAGCTTTAATATATTCAAAATTTATCAAAATTATAAAGTATTGTATATTTAAATTAAGTGCACTGCTGAGTGTAGATCTCCCCTATAGATTACCAAAAATTAATGTGCCGCGTTACCTCCATCGCTACCTTTCATGCATCATTAGGTCGTCACTCCATTTGAGGGGTCGACCTAAATCGCTTGTGAGTACGGGAGTGCCATTCTAAAACTTAAGTATAAAACAAAATGTAAACTCAATAACATAAGATGCAGATCTGAATCAAAGCTTAAAGATACTTAAAGTTACTTACTTGCCTTATTAATATTATGTAAAGTTAATACCTACTACATCGACTTCAAAGCGCGTACCATGCTTTCCCAACGGTCAATTTCTGCAACCAAGCGTTTCCTGCAACAACCGGTTCAAAGTTCAAGTATCAATATTGTTTGACTATACACTCCCTGAAATACTCCTCTCAGACATGCAAACAACCGCAATAAATTCGAGCTCCGTGTAGATCAGAGTGAAGTGTACTCTATACATTTTCAAATTACAAAGTGTTGTGTGTTGTGCGGATTTGGTTTCCATATTTAGGCACTTCACAGCTGCTAATCTCGGGTGTTACTTTCGAATTCATGCATTGAAATCACGAGCACTGAACATTAAAAGGCAAAGGTTTATAAGGTTTGATTTTGTCACAATCACAATCACTGGAAGAAAGTCGAACAAGCTAAATTAAATATTTGTTAGTTTTTTATATTAGCTTTTTTTTACTTATACTAAATTATTACTAAAGCTGGACCGGATCCTCTCCAAGAAAGGTAGTAGCGATCCGCTCCAACTTTGTACGCGTGATTTCTGGGTCTCGACAACAGCGCCAACTACCGGGTTCAATTGTGAAGCTTTAGCGACGTGTATTTAAAAGAAAATATAAAGACTTACTATTACCTACCTAGCCC
Organism: Parnassius orleans; assembly: GCA_029286625.1. NCBI lineage: Eukaryota > Metazoa > Arthropoda > Insecta > Lepidoptera > Papilionidae > Parnassius > Parnassius orleans. The sequence goes on from JAGSMP010000087.1 coordinate 2,191,644, forward strand.
GATTAATGATTCTAAACTATTATTTATTGTAATTTTTACTGGATGTGGTGCATTTACTTTAATTAGTTTGATTTCTGTTTGTTTTAAAGTATAATATCTATGTTGTTTAGTTTTTTCTTATTATGATGTATACACCTGTAAATACATAATATGTCCTGTTTGGATATTGATATTGTCGATGGTGTATCTATCTAAATAAAGATATAAATAAACCATTTAGGGACCCACTCGAACACACAATTTTTTTTTATCAAAAACGAATCCAGCCGTTTAGAAGAAGTTCCGTGACATTACACGTACAGAAAAGTTATATAAATAAAAATAAGCCAGTTCATTCATCCCATCCATTCATTACAGCCTATAAAAGTGCACTGCTGAACATAGGCTTCCACCATAGATTGCCTCATAGGGAATTTCCCCGTAGTTGCTGCGCTTTGCAGGCAGTTTGGTAACTGCAATGTTTTTATAATTTTCAGCTGTTATCAGAAAGAACCTGCTACCCATCTCCAGTTTCAGTTTCCTATGTCACCTCCTACGACACCCACAGTACGGTATGGGGTAGTGGATATTCTTAGACCGCCACTACACTGTTAACAATCCCACCTGGTGGTGATTGGTGATGAGTCCTACATGATAAATCGCAATGCCTTAGCGTAAGAAAAGCTTATTCATTCTTGCCTTGAAGACAACCAGATTGTAATCGGATGAAAATACCGACATCGGTAGAATATTCCACTCCTTTGCAGGTGAAGACCTGCTGACCGCTGGGCTGTTCGATAGTGGAAAGGAGTGGGAGGAATTAAGGCATGTAATTTCTGCACACACTGCTCGAGGCTGACAATATCGGTTTCAACCAAAACAAGGTTAAAAATGAAACTCTTAGCACGTCTTTCCACTGAGTCCAATGCTGTTCATATACGGATGTAAAGATTTTTGCCCCTAAAATTCTTAATTCTAATCAAAGAGGAAAGAAAACACATCAGTAGGAATTTGTCCCGTTTCAATGAGTAGCTTACACGAATAAAGTGACGTCGTCACACTCCGATTATCTGGATTATTTCACCTTGCAAGGTATTCCTCAAGGACTGCGCTGCGGTAAACTGTAAAACATAAATAAACATTTATATATTCTTCAATCGTCAAATAGAAAATATTCATAGAATAAAATACAACATAAACAAATAAAAAATTACAGTTGTAATAACAAAATAATTGAATTTTTATATTCAGTCAGGTTATAATTTACTTGATCGATAAGTTTCATCTTACGATTGAAAAATCGGCCATAAGTAACATAGTTGTTTAATTTAAATGTGGTGACACAAATTATTGTCTGCTAAACTGTTGTCGAAAGAAACTACTCTTGTTTACAATATTTACCTTTAATAGTACCTTTTTAATTGTTGTTATTTATTTATTTTAAAATTAAAACAAAACCTAAATATCTACATGAATAATTTTGAGTAAATACATTTTAATTTAATGGAAATTCTAAGTAATTAGTTTTTACCCATTTCTTATAAACACACATCTACAAATTCTCTTTCTCTTTATATTATATAAAATACATTCTGTTTAATATTTGGAATACTGTTTCGTTATTCAACTATTTCAATTGAAATTTCACTCGCAGTACACGGTGAATATACGATACACAAGATTGTATTACTAAGATATCCATTGCATTGTCTTAGATATGAAATTGCACAGCAAAACATCGTATGTACGTATGTTGAATACGTACTAACCTTACCGTTGTTTTAAGATATAACTTGTATTAGAAAATGGAATTTTACTTTACATTTTTGAAATTATATTGAATTCAAAGGGAAACTTCTAATAGCTGAAAACCTTTATTGATGAAGTATAAAAATATATTTCATACTTATTTTACAATCATTATGATCGTTACATCCCTTCAGAAATCCACTGTTGAACATATCTTCCACTCCCCCTCACATAGGAATGCAACAACTTCTTGCATGTCTTAACATGTCGTACGCGTCGACTTTCGTATGGTGAGTGTATAGAAGCGGAGACCCTTTTTACTGTAAACGATGCATTCTATCTTCTTAGTCCTCAAGGGTGACAATGAATCCGCATTTTGATTTTCCAACGAGGATAGATATAGATGTCTATGGGCCTCAGCATCCACTTATCATCAGGTGGACTGTGCGCTCGTTTGTCACCTTATTTTATAAAAAAATTAGGTAGGGTGCGCCCTAACACTTCTTTTATCGATGCGATTATTAGGTCTCATTTTTTTAGTGGTAGTAAAAGGATGTTTCTCATTTTAATTACGTTAATCATGTTAACGTGGGAAACCAGAGTCAATACCCTATCTAAAGTTACGATTATTTAATTCAAAAATTCAATAAGATTAGTCAGGTTTCCTAGGTTTTTAGTTTCAAATATTAAAGTGGGCACGCAAATTGCTAAAATTAATATTTCAAAAACAAAGCCGGTTTATAAAACTTCATAACTATTTTCTAAGAACTGTTGAAATTTATCGCCCTCTATATAAAAAAAAAACTCCACCCCTTTTTATGTATAAACATAGCCAAAGTATATAAAAGCAGTCATAAAAAATATGTGAAACTTTCCTGTTGAGACCTACACCGAAATATTCGATTATCTAGATTCTAAAATCTTTGTTACGATTCCGTAAGACATTAACAAAGGCATTAGAAGGGTTTCTTGAATGAAGCGGAACCCTAAAATGTTCTCGAATTTACTTGATAAAATTATTTACACTACAATAACTTTCATGAACGATCTATATTTATATAGAAAGTCGTTAGCACTCCATTTACATAGCAAGTACAAGGCGCAGATTGAACGATCATCGGGCGGTAATCGAATGGAAATTACATCTGTTTCCCGACGCAAATTATTGAGGAAAATAGCATTGGGGCTGTCGAATTATTTTCCATTAAAATCTCATTAATAATAAATTCATCTAGTGCTCTATTACTGTAGTTTCTTTTTTCGTTATTTCAAGATGGCAACCTACTCTATTTTATAAAGTAGTTCACTATGTAGTAACTTCTTTGTCAAGGAATGTAATGTGGATGTTGATTTCACTCACAATTGGCAATTTTGCATTTTTATCGCATTTATCACGGGAAATGCTCAGAGGAATTGTTCGAAAAAATTCCAGCCCCTAAATTTCATCATCGCACATCGCTATAAGATTTGTGATCACAGCCACACCATCTGGACGTTTGGCAATCCACCACTGTGCGATTTACCAGATGTTTATTTCCTCGTGCGACTTTTCTGTGGAATCGGCTAAAAGAGATGAATCGGAAAAGGTCGGCTTATCGGAAAGAGATTCGGTTTTTTAAAATCTGATAACGCAACTGCGATTTCCCTATTGTTGCGGTTGTTCATGGACGGCGGTTGTTATATGCTCGTTTACCCAGCTTCTATTAAAAAAACTAATTTTCTTAAAGTAAGGTATTATTTTAAGCTATGTGAATCCATCACCTCTTTTGTCACGTAGTTGTTTTTTTTAATATTTAGTGTTTATAAGAAGACGCTACCGCTCATCTCCTGGTTTGTTTCCCTTTGTCACCTATTACGACACCCAAAGGACGGTATGAGATAGTTACGCTATTCTTACACCACCACTTTATGGTCAAAAATAATAAGAGAACAGTGTCATACTAAGATTTGAGTGAATCATTAACAATATAAGCCATGCAATGTATCACTACATAAGGTCATATCCACTTTAATTTAGAAACTATTTTACTTACATTAGGGGCGACCCTCTTATAACGAAATAATGATCGATATGCAAAAACCGTAATGGAATCACTCAATCGAACTAATGTATCGATGAATAGAATGGTGATTTATTACTTTAAGAATAAGAAAAATGACTACAAAATAAAACAACCATTTAGAAACTGACGACACGACTCTTATTCGACGACTGGGTATCGAATAAGAGTCGTTCGTCGTAATATAGTCGTCGTCGTCGACTATATTAATATGAATTAGAGAGTCGTATCCGTAAAGTGATCTAAAATATTCGAATCACTAATGCAATTTTTTGGCAAAGGCTCCTAATGGTTTTGTACGGTGTGGTGTTCATAACAGTATACAAAATCTATGCGCAACGGAAATAGTTAATTTTTACAGACGTGTGATTAAAGATACGTGGTAGAGCCATGCTGCAGCTATATTATGGTTTTAGTACGAATGGGTCGGCTCAACTCGAATTCTAGCATAGATGGCTTCAAGAACAAGCAACTAAGACGTAAGTAAGCTAAAAGCTGATATTTATTTATTTATTTATTTAAACTTTAATGCACAAAAGAAAAATCGTACATATGGCGGACTTAATGCCTTAAGGCATTCTCTCCCAGTCAACCATTATGATATGATTTGAGCCGAATCGAATGATTATGTGAATGATAGAAACGTAGTCATAATGTGTTTCTACCATTAAATGATTGGCGCTCGCTTTAAAGTTACCGTAATCGTTACAGCCTGTCAAAAGTCCACTGCTGAAAATAGGCCTCCCCCATAAATTGCCTCATATTTATAGCATATTTGTCATAATTATAGCGCTTGGCAGGCGGGTTGTCACACAGTTTATTTTTTATTTTTTAGTTATTATTAGGAAGACGCTGCTTTCCATCTCCTGGTTTCATTCCCTCTGCCTGTAGTGGATATTCTTACACCGCCACTATACGATCAAAATAACATTTATCGTACATTTTAATTACGTCAGCAAAATGATTTCGAAGCCACGGAATCGTTAAACGCAATGTGTTTGATTCTCGCTAGGTGCAGTCAAATTTGTAAGGAAATATGTATGTCTAAGAATAAAAAAATAACATTACCAGGACATTTGAAAACCGCCAACACACATTGATATGTGAACTGTGAAGTGCAACAGCAACTGTGAAGTTTGACTGGAGTAGCGTGGGTGACAGTTTCCTATAACATTACCTTCTCAAAAACAGAACTTGTGCACAGCAGTATTTAATAGCATTTTCTATCACAATGCAATTTTCGAGAAGTTTTCTTTTTGGTACGAATTCTTTGTGGAATCTGTTACCTCTAGATTTTTCGTAATGACTAAGAGAGTTTTAAAGGTGTTGCAAGTGTTTAAGCACTATAGTTGTGACTTACAATCAACAATACAATCAAAATTGATAAAACGTATGAAAACTTTTCGATACTTTTCATTATTCACAATTGTATATATTTAATAATAGTATATTTTAATAGAATGCTTGAAATTAAAATATTTCATATCCACTAAATAGTTCTAACTATAGATTTTAAACTAACAGTTTTGCAGTGCAGTAAACGATATTGCCAAAGAGTATATAATCACTACGTTGGGTATTGCTTTCATATACGGGTTTTGTTGTTGCCTGAAAGATCGATATTATATTTTATTCAAAAACTAAAAGCAGAAATTTTAGGCCTTTCTACAAAAAAAAAAAAACAATAAATTCGACAGATAATCCGAATTTTGAAAGATAATTAAATGTTAATATCAGAATCTCAAAAAATCGAATGGTGTAAACAACCTCATTGGTAAAAAACGTAAGCTTTTTGCCAGATTATCGTACAACATAACTTCTTACTCGATTTAGAATCATGCTTTTAGGGGTAACGAATTATCCATAAGGTACTCTTATGATGCAAAATTAGAATCGATATTGACAAATGATTCATATCAGTCAATTTGATGTCGACTGGACTATACTAAGATAAATAGAGGCTAAGGATATATTAGTGAATGAAAAAATTTTAATGGTTTTCCATATAACTAAATTTGGATGTAAAGTTGACTGAAAATTTTAATTAAAATTTTTGTGATGATTTTTTCGGCGATGAAGGAAAATATTAAGAATGTTTTAAAAATACAAATATATCTCGAAGTGCGGCGACTTAATTGCTTAATTGAGTAGAGAGAGAAGGCCTTTGCTCAGATGTATAACAATGCTACATACCGGCATATAACACACCCTGCAGTTGTTACGAAAATCGCAGCTCCGAAGCGGTTATGGAATATTCCAGACCGGTGACTAAAAACAGTATCAAAGGTGCGAGACGTCTGATAATTCGATTATCATTGCCTATCAAGCGTGACAATTAAGACAAATGCACAAGTGAACACAAGGGAGAAACGAATCAGCCCACACAAGCCTGTAAATTTGCTGTAAATACTGTCCACTGCTGGATATAGGCGTAAGTCTACAGAGAGGAACCTCATTCCTCAGAGGGTTTTAGGAGTTAGCGCGTCGCTTTCCACTGTGTGTTGCTAACTTCATATGCCCTCAAAATATTTTATGCCTCAGATATACAGGTTTCTTAATAATGTTTCTGTACCACCGAGTACGCGGTAAATCAGTAATTATTACTGATTTACTACCATTACAGCCTATCAAAGCCTGCTGAACATGGGCTTCCCCAATAGATTGCCTTATAGGAAAATACTTGCCATAGTTGCCATAGTTGCCTCAGTTTTTTATTTAAAGTTATTATAAGTTAAAAAAAACATACGTGAGTGTCGTGGAACACTCGGTTGGAACGAAGTTCCTTTCGTAATATATTATTGATAAACGTATTATATTATTGATTAACAAATACAAATAAATTAATTACTAGCGTCTATTAAAATAAGAGAAAGGCAAGATAAGAAAAAGTGCGAGGGAGATGGATGTTATTCCATCTCGCTCGCACTATAGAAAGGGGGTCGTGACGGAATAATCTTACACTTATTCTCGCCTAGCCCCCATCCGTATAATTCGTACCACGCGATAAGGAACTTCGTTCCAATAAAAAACTGCTGCCTATCTCCTGGTTTGTTGCCCTCTGTCGCCTCTTACGACAACCTTGGTACGAAATGGGAAAGTGGATATTCTTACATTATATTATAATCATTGCCTAACTTAAGCAAATTCAGTGGCCCCGGTGGTGATCGAACTCGGGTTTGCCATTGTACTCCAAATATCAATAAAGCACAGCACAAACACCGCCAAACACAAAATCCTTAGCATTACTGCCCATTTTTTTTTGTTCCCGAATATTCACAACTTTATTGAAAATACACGCCGTACTCAAACAAGTTTCGGAGATCCTATTACTTGGGATTACTAAGGAACATATAGAAATAGATAAAGTGTGTTTTATACATACGTGAACATATTTTATTATTTGTTTATTTAAACTTAATATCCACATTATAATAATAATGTACTCCAGATCGAATCGCAGTCACAGCGCCTGGTCTCAATGGAGAGTAGCCATTTGTGCAGAACAAGATTATAGTGCCCAAGTGTGTTCGCTAACACAGGTGTACTTGCTAATCCCTCACTCTCATAGTCCGTCCGACCCTACTACTGAAAATTTTGTAACAGAAAACCTCAATAATGATACACAGAGAGAATGAAGTAGGACAGATGTAGAATGAACAAGGTGAAAATTTTACAGTTATCTCTCTGAGTTCTTCTAGAATAGATGCAATGTTGTAATAGAATGCTTAAATAAAACCGCAACAAAACATGTTCAATTTAAATGTATAGTGACCGGGATACAATATGATAGATTAACTGATAATAAGTTGGGTGTGACTACGTAAACTTAGAACTTAATCATTTTCCTTACAAGTACAGTGTAAACGCCTAAACCGTTTAAACAAACTCCTATTTAAAGAAAAACTGCCTAACGTGAAGAAATTAATAGACTTTAATTAATTTACTACATTTCTCATACATTATAACACTCTTCGTAGCGTAACAATCACTCGCAATAGCGAAAAACTACGTCATTATTTAGAAAGCAATAAACATTTATTAGGTTTAAAAACGCTGTCTAAGATGCCGAAACAGATAATAAAGGCAATAAAAAATAATATACCCCCATATCCCTAGATATGTAAGGCATAGTAGAGCATATTATGTTATTTGTACATTAAACTTTGTAACATTATACTTACTTTATTTGTACTTATAAAACTATGTTGTTTATTTTTATTTTCATTTAACGAAAACTCTCAATAACACATTAAAATACTCCTTGTGAGTCCCTTGAGTTTCGCTATTTAGAGTTAACACTGTACCTATTTAATGTAATTTGCTTTATCCTTCCTTTTCAATTGGACATAGTCGCCTGCATTAGAAGAGTAGATTTTTTGTAATACACTTGCTTGGCAGACTGTTGAACGTAGTGCTAGGCGTCGTGGGGCAGTATACCCATTAATAATATGCATTAAATAATAAAACACAAATAGTTTTCATCTTTTGGTTTGTGTGTAGTATTTTTGTTTTATTTTATTCTGTTTATTTTTTTATGAAAATGGGCCAGATTAGGAGTACCCTTAACCGACGAGCGTGTATGCGTAGATATATGGATGTAAAGGAGGCGAGAGAGGTGTGCCAGGATCGTGCCAAATGGAAGTCCGTAGTCTCTGCCTACCCCTCTGGGTGACAGGCGTGAGTGTTTATGTATTATGTTATGTATTATTTTTTTATTAAGGATAATCAACAAGACATACATTATTTATTATGTTTTCTTAGTTATAGGTTACCACGTGGGCGAGCTAATTTTATCTATTTATAAACAATTTATAATCGAATATGCTGATGAAATAAAAATTACATAATTTACAATTACACAAAAACAATTGTACAACTTTAACTTGATATGATAATAATTGAATGATGACTTCTTAAAATTGAACATACTAATGCTATATATACTTATATCTATTTCTTTGGACAGAGAGTTATATTGACGTGTATTATATTCATGGTTCAGTTATTGCCTACATTGCTCTTGGCTGATTTTGTCACGAAAGGTGAATATTTTGAAGATCTAGGTGTTCTAGTTGGTGCATTTAATCTAATTATTTGTAATAATTCTGGGCAATCGATTTCCCTATTGACTAGTTTGAACGGAAAAACGAGATTGATTACCTGTGTTCTTTTAGGCTATGTAATTTAAAGTGATTTAGTAATGACATAAATTCCTACTTTGAGCCATCTCGTCTTATCCTCAGGGTGACAAAACCTATGCGGTCTATCTGTGTTTGACGTTGGTTTTAAATAGCCATGGCATGCAGTAACCACTAGTAAAATCATATAACCGTGGGCTAGTTTTTTTGTATATTTTATTTTATTTTAAATCGATTATAGTATTTTATTTTTTATTTACTAAAATATGCAGTTAGTAATCAAGTACTATAAAATGACAACTTTTATTTTAGAAACAGAAATTGTCTATAACAAAATAAAAGTTCGCAGTCTTTGTATTCTAACCACCTACGTACTCAAACTAACCCTATCTATCTTGCAGGTCATTCATCATACTGAGAGCACAGCGTAGGATCTGCGAGTTAGTCAAGCCTGGGGTGTTTCGTTACCACACTATTTACTTTGCGCTTAGCTTAGAGAAAGGTGGCCCCTTTAATGGCTTATCATGACTTCGTCTTTTCCTGTACAGTAGGCTATTAGATAAAAATGTTTTATTTACTGCGGATACTCTGCTGTTTACTGCAGATGCTTTTAAAGTATTATATTATTATTTAATTGTTTACGAGTAGGAATAAAAAAAAAAATAAAAAAAAACTAATTAATGAAAATTGAAAACCAACTTCAAAGAGCTAAAAACACTAAAATAATTTCTACCTAATAGCATCAGAAGTCGGTGCTAAGACAACGAGTATAAAATAATTAATGCATTGACTTCAGAAATCGGAGTTTTTCTGCGTGATAGACTTAGAAATGAGGATATACGCAGTAGAACCAGAGTAATCGACATAGCTCAATGGATAACTAAGCTGAAGTGGCAATGGGTCGGACTTTTTACATTCTTGAGGGTGAAATTCTTCTTTCAAATTTATGATAAGAGATCAGCCCTGAAATAGTTCATTTAAAAATCTGAATCGTTTCACGGTTGAAAATCAAGAGCTTCCTCCTTTTGAAGGTGGGCTAAAATTTACACATTAAGGTTCAATATTGTATCGTCTACAGATAATTGTTCTGAGCCTAGGCACAGCCCACCTAATGGTAAAAGGATGATATTATATAGATATTTAGTAGTATTTTTATTTTAAATAGAATAAGAGTGACAAACGAACACACAGTCCACCTGATGGTAAGTGGTTGCTGTGGCCCATAAACATCTACATCTATCCTCGGTTAAGAATCAAAATGCAGATCTGTCGTCACCCCTGAGGACTAAGTTGGAATGCCTCGTTTGGAGTAAAAATAGTCTCCGGTTCTCTATATATATCGTACGAAACACAGCAACATTAAGCTGCTATTTTACATTGGTATCCTGTGAGAGCGTGGTACCCAGTCAAGCCAAACCATTCGTGCTACAACTATAATATAGCTGCAGTGTGGCTCTACCACGTAAGAATTGTCTAAAAATATTTTTTTTAAAGTATTTTTAAAGAAGCAAGTGTGAAAAACTAGCACACAGTCCACGTAATGGTAAAGGGATGATAATATATAGATATTTAGCAGTAGTTATGTACGATAATCGTATAAGAATAAAAAGGCAGCTGTTTTGTCACCCGTGAAGACTGACATGGATAGTTCGACTAGAAAAATGGACTGCCACAATATATGTTGATGGTCTTCGAAAAGAAATTTTTAATTTCTTAGACATGTCTATCACACAGTCCACCTAATGGTAAGGGGATGATATATTATATATTTATCAGTAGTTATGTACGATACGCGCTTATGAATCTAAATGCAGCTGCTTTGTCACCCATGAAGACTAACATGGACAGTTCGAATAGAAAAATGGGCTGCCACAATATGCGTTAGTGGTCTTCAAAAAGAAAATTTTAATTTCTTAGATATGTCTAGCACACAGTCCACCTAATGGTAAGGGGATGATATATTATATATTTATCAGTAGTTATGTACGATACGCGCTTATGAATCAAAATGCAGCTGCTTTGTCACCCCTGAAGACTAACATGGACAGTTCGACTAGCAAAATGGGCTGCCACAATATGCGTTGGTGGTCTTCGAAAAGAAAATTTTAATTTCTTAGATATGTCTAGCACACAGTCCACCTAATGGTAAGGGGATGATATATTATATATTTATCAGTAGTTATGTACGATACCCGCTTATGAATCAAAATGCAGCTGCTTTGTCACCCCTGAAGACTAACATGGATAGTTCGACTACAAAAATGGGCTGCCACAATATGTGTTGGTGGTCTTCGAAAAATAATTTTTAATTTCTTAGACATGTCGATTTCCTCGCGATGTTTTCCTTCACCGCCAAGCACGTGGTTAATTAGCACTTAAAATAGCTATTATCAATATTATTAGTGCTGGCAGTGCTCAAACCCGGGTTGTTCGCGTACTGTGAAATCTACAGCGAGCGCTTAGCCCCTGAGCTACCACGGTTTCAAATCGGTTAAAAATATAAGAAATATATTACATTTTTGACCGATTTGACACCTCATAATAATCTTAATATGTGCATATTAATCAACAATACATAAATTTCTTACTAACGTGAACATACGTTCGCATGATATATGAATGAAAACAAACTCAAAAGACTGCATTGTGTTGAATCAATAGGCCCGTCCAATGTTAAGGTTACGTTGTAGCTTCGTTATAAGATACGAGAGCTCCAACTTTGCTTTACAAAAATGGACGCTGTCGCGTTTTATATGTAAACCTGCAGTTTGATTGTGTAACTCTGGTCGGAATCGTTGATGACTTCGTTTTTTTTACCACGTTTTTGTTAACTTGCTTTCTTGTATGTCTGTTTGGGTTGAATTTTGTAATTTATTTCAAACCTTGAGACTTGAAATCTATACAAATATTTTAATATACTCGTAATAAATCGGAAGAGTATTTTTTTGTTTGTTTACACGCTAATCTCTGGAACTACAAGTCCGATTTGAAAAACTATTTTCGTATATTATAGCCAGATTCATGAGGAATAGTTTAAGTTACACCTCACAGCTAGCTTTAAATATTGATTTTTGTTAAGCAAGTCGGAAGAAAAAGCCCTGGCGTAATGGTTAGTGATACGTAAATACAATGTTCTACTAAAATATTGATCTTTACTCCATCTAAAAAAAATCTACGATACCATATGCATATTTCTTATACATAAGCCACTATAAATTATGTTGTGACAAAAAATATTGAAAATTAAAAAGGAATTTATGAGCGTTATTATTAGGCATGGCATATTAATCATTACGAACGAAAGAGAAAACAATTTTATGAAGACAAACTTTGCTCTTTATATCATTTTATAAGGATGCATAGTTAAGAGATAATGAAAAATTAAAATAATTCAACACTCAGCTCGGCGCGCGAACGACGTATAACCCTAGCCGCTCAATGAGAAACAATATACTTTAATACCACATGAAAATGTTGTAAATTTGTTAAATTATACGCGGGTGAAACCGTGGGGCACAGCTAGTTTTGAAAATCACAAAAAAATCACTTGTTCCGTTTTATGTTTGATTTCATTGTCGATGTCTATTATATATTATAATCTTACTTTAAATTCACTCATTCATTAACCGACGAAAAAAAAGGAGGAGGTTCTCAAGTCGACGCGTATATTTTTTTTTATGTATGACCACGCATAACTTTTTACAGAGTAGTCCGATTTTGATAATTCTTTTTTTATTGAATAGGGTATACCTCGAAATTGTTCCCATGTAATTTGATCAAGATTTGACCAATATTTTTTGAGTTATTTTTAATAACATATATTGAAATCGGTTGTACAAAGTTTTTAATTTTAAATTATTTTCTACATCCTATCAAAAGTCCACTGCTGAACATAGGTCTCTCCCTATATCTCACTAACATCGCCTATATTTGCCACAATTATCACGCTTTCATGGCGTGTTAGTAACCAACTGTTTCATTCCCTTCTGTCGCCTTTTACGGCACGGGATAATATATGGTAGTGGATTCTTGTTTCTCTCTCTCTTCTTCTCTCTCTTTCTTCGTTCTCTTCACTACACAGCGATTTATTATATAATATGAAAAACCATTACGCAGTTGCGAAGTGTTTCACACTGGAAAACAATTCCCACTAGAGTAACTCGATCGTACTGCTAATCGCATGGTTAGGCAAGCGCGGTGTCCGATCGATATTCGCAACCGCGACTTTAAACCTATCCATACGGTATCACTTTTATTATTAAGTCTTCTCTATGTAACGATATTGGCGAAGTAAAAAGTAAAGTAAAAGTTACATACAACCTTTATACCATAGCACTGCTGAGCTCAGGCCTCCTCTTATTTCTTAGAGTGTATTTGCGGACTTGACATGTCTTTGAAACATTTTTTTTTTAATTTTTCAAACTTCCCCACTATGTTTTCCTTCACCACTGAGCACGTGGTAAATTATTACTTAAAATGGCTAGTAACAATTTCTATCCCCACCGGTATTAGAACCCGGGTTGCTCGAATATTGTGAAATTTATAGCGAGCGCTTAGCCCCTGAGCTACCATGGCGCTCAAGATATTGACGAAGTTTGCAGTTATTTCTTATCATATCTTATAAAAAAAAACGTTACCACACTAGGATTTTCTCCTGTATCGTGTAAGAAGTTAACATACATAAATTTCACAAACATCCAGACCCGGAACAATTATTTGTAGGCAACAAAAATAAACGTTTCGTGCGGGATTCGAACCCTCGGCCCTCAGCGCCGCTACTTATTTCTATGCCCGGAGCTGTCTAGTTATTATATTAGCCTTATGTGTTCTGGATACTGAAATTGAGTCTAATATCATTTTTTCGTAAATTTTGGATCACTGTTTAAGGTGGTACGAGTATAAAATGTGAATGGATATGGTAAATTGGTATAGAAGAGAGGTTCTCAAATGGAAGCTTCGTAACGGTAAGCGAAGTACAGGGCGGCCCCCACTAGATGAACTGACCTGGTAAGACATGTAGCAAGTAGGCGGATGCAGGTCTCGGCCATCTTATTTGTGACCGTGGCCGTGTTTTGTGGCATTCCTTGGTGGAGGTACAGCTGTGAACTTGTGATGGGATGTGATGATGATGATAAGAGTACAGATGCCGCAAGGGCACGATGACCTTCTCAGATCTATATTTCAAACGTAAATATTTATGTTTATGTTCAAGAAGAAGATTGTCTATGTAAATGATAACAAAGCCTATGTTTTATTTAAGAACTTTATACAATTTTAAGCTTTCGAGGCCCATAATTTTATTCAAAATTATACAAAACACTTAGAACATTAAGAAAGCTATGCCAGCGCTTCAATTAGTTCCTACTGTGGGAGACCTTGTGAGAGTAAGAGACAAGGCACAAGTAGACTATTTATTTACTAATATTTACAAATTAACTTCTTAAAATATATTTACAAGTACAAGTACATACTACACACATATAAGACAAGCTCTTTTTATTAACATTAGAGTGACAAATGAGTTAACAGTCCACCTGATAGTATCATAGTTGCCTTGGCCTATGGACTATGGACGCCTGCACCAAATTCAGGCAAATGAGGCAGTATCCTCAAGGACTAAGATAAATTGCCTCGCAGCTTGTTATACTAACTCTCTTACGCTTTAAATCGAAATACAGCTTGTGTGTCAGTACACACAAGCTGTATTTCGATTTATCACCTGTTCAGATACCACTGGTATCTGAACAGGTGATAGATGGTGGCTCTTTTATGAAGATAAAAATTATTACTGCGACGATGGTGATGACAATGATCACGATGATAATGATGACAATGATAGTACTAATTTCAAATAAAATGAGAAATAAGAAAACACAACACAGAAATAAGCAGGGGTTGTTTTTATAAAGATGAAAATGATCACGATATAAGTTGATGACTACGCTGATGATGACGTTTATTATGGTGAAGATAATAAAGATGATAATGCTGATGTGAAATGTTAATATTTTAAATAAAATACTTACTTTATTGGTAAAAATAAACTGGCAGCACTAAATAATAATTCTTGGCACTATACCGCTAGAGTAGGAAAAGAACTAAAAATAAAAAATAAATACATAAAGGTACATTATTATGGTAAGATCATGTATAACGTCCATGTCACACCTATGCCGGTAGTTGTTGGGAGCACTAAGCTCGAAGTTGTTGACGAGCTTGTTTACCTGGGACAAATAGTCCAACTTCGACCGTGAGGTCAATCGACGGATTGAACTTGGCTGGGCAGCGTTCGGGAAATTACGGCACATCTTCTCGTCAGGTATACCTCAAAACTTGAAAACGAGACTGTACAACCAATGCGTGTTGCCAGTGATGACCTATGGAACTGAGACGTGGTCCTTCACTGCTGGCCGTATGAGGAAGCTCAAGGTCGCTCAGCGAGCTATGGAGAGGGTTATGCTCGGGGTTTCTCTGCGTGATAAACTTAAAAATGTGGATATCCGCAGTAGAACCAGAGTGACGGACATAGCCCAACGGATTAGTAAGCTGAAGTGGCAATGGGCCGGCCATATAGCTCGAAGAACCGACATCCGATGGGGAAAAAAGGATCTCGAGTGGCGGCCTCTTACCGGCGGACGAAGTGTAGGGTGTCCCCCCACTAGATGGAGTGATGACCTGGTAAGACATGCAGGAAGTCGATGGATGCAGGTGGCTCAGGACCGTGCTTTGTGGCATTCCTTGGGGGAGACCTATGTTCAGCAGTGGACTTGTGAAGGGCTGTAATGATGATGATGATGATTATTATTTGGTTAATCCATAATCACATTTCTTCTCATGGGTGAGGTATGAAAAGCGATATGCCAGAGAGACCTTATAAGCTTTCGTTAAATGACCGTATAACCGTCCCGCTAACGCCAGTCGTAAAATACCTCGACTTGCAATGGTGAGAAGCGTCAAAGGTACAAAACGTCTGGCATTGCGATCGCCAAACCGCCTGCCAAGCGTGATTATTGAGGCAAATGCTCCTTACAACGTGGAAGGTCATTTTGTGGCAAACGAGTATTTGGCTTACATGATGGTAAGTGACTACCGTTGCCCATATACTCGTACAACTGCAACACCGAGGGAATCAAAGGTACGTTTTAAAAAGGAGTAAGCTAATGCTAAGCATTCCAGATCGTGTGGATGGGATCGTGAATTAGGTCTCAATATACAACATTGAGACAAAATTCACGTTACCATCCAGCTGGACTTAATTCGAACAACTCCTTTGAACATTGCCCGTGGTAGATGAAGAAAATTTAATAATACCCTACATTACTCTTACTACATTCTATGTCCAGTAATAGATTTTTCGGGCTGATGGAGATGAAGATGAATAAGAGGTTATGTAAGTAAATAAATTGTATTCTAAAATACAGATTACAAGCTTTTAGATAAATACATTATGCATGAATTTCATATTCTGCAATCGACTCAAAGCTCCCATTTTAATGGAGGAGATTATGCAAGGTTTATTTCGAAATCGATACAGTATTAAATCAACGTCTATTCAAATAGGCATCCCGAGCCGTATTCATGTGCTAAGACTCATGCCTCTGTCACTTAATGCCACATTGTGCTGGGATCTTGCCGTATTCCAATGTAAAATGAGCTTCATCCTATTCTTGATTGCTTGAAATATTTATTGGCTGTAGATACAAAAACTGAACGAACAGAGGGCTGTATAAACTGGTTGATGTATTCTTTATAATTCTTAATGCTAAATCTGTTGCATTTTTTAAAACATCAAGTTAATAAAACATAGAAAAGTAAGTTCGCTATAATGTTTTATTTCTCATGCAAATTTTGTAATAAAAATCTTTTTCGAAAGAAAGGTAAAATGGGAAATGGATATGGGCGACTGCAGGATGAGGGATTTATATTTTATGTACATATGTATATACAGGGTTATTTTTCAAAGAGTAGCCAAATTTTAAACTTAAGTTCGAATATGTAAATAATGATATACCGTTATTGCAGTTTTTGAAAATACGAGTAAATAAGGCTTCTACTTTTATTTAAAAATAAATCCCAAACTGAATGTGATTTATGGGCAACAACGTTTTTGGCTATCTTTCGAACTTTACAAATGTGTGCGTGCGCAGTAAAATCAGTTAAAATAATGCAATACCACGCATTTTGAATTTAAAAGACAAAAAGGACAGAATGTTTGATTTTTTTAATTAACCTTTCTTCAACATTTGCCTAATATTATTTATTCTGAAACTTCTCTGCAAATTTGACCGGTTATTGCAAAATGACCCTGTATAATGCAGAAAACGAACTTATACGACCTCGCCAATTACTTCTAAAACAGTTTTGTTTCAATCGTCAATATTGTAGTAATAATAATAATAATGTCCTCCAGACCTAATCCCGGTTGCGGCCGCCAGCCTTAACGGAGACTAGTCATCTGCGCAGGTCAAGATTATATCTAGCCCTATCTATCATAGTCCGATAGGACGGTAATCCGACACGACCAGAGAGAGATCAAGCGCAGGACCAATGGTTTTATGTGCTTTCCGAGGCACGGGGTGAAACACCGCCAACTTCCGGACTCTGGCTAGCTACTGAAAATTTTACAAAAAATCCAATTACTGATTTCAGCCCGGTCCGGAATTTGAACTCGGGACCTGATTGGCCGACTCCAAAAAAGGAGGTTTTTTATTTTTTTATTTAGGTATGTTTCGCCATATCTTCGCCAATTGTGGACCGATAGCGGACTTCACATACCTGCCCGATTTTTTTAATTTTTTGGATATTTAAGTCCCCCCACGATGGTTTCATCACCGGCATTAGTAAATCAGCATTTAAAATTGTAATTAATAATTTCTTTGGTGCTGATGGGGATCGAAACCGGGTCATCGGTTACTGTGAAGGTAAGTGTGAGCGTGTAGCTCCTGAACTATCAAGGTCCAATGGCAATATATAATAAGGCTTCATGTCTTATTATGATAGTTCCCGTACATCGAAATCCAATGATATTGTGATCAATATTCACTATGGTATTTGATATAAATGTGCACTTAAAAGAGGTTATCCAGACAAACATCAGTAAATCAATCAACTATCCTTTCTTTGGCGATATTAAAATATGAAAATAAATGTTCAGACATATATAATTTGTCGTCTAATGTTTCATAAATCTTTCTAAAGAAGTCGGATGGGATGAACAAATTAAGCAATTCGGTTTCACAACAAATCGGTTACTCAAATTTCGCCCTTCCTGTTTTAGTTTTAAGCTTTATGACTTAGTTTATTATCGCTTCAGATGAAGTTGTCGAAAATAGTTTTATGAAAAGAGCCTGCTTTATAGCCACGCTTTGAATACCTAGACAATTCGAGAAAATAAAGATACGTTACAGTTGATTTATGACCTTACCTGCTTGCTGTTACGGTTCAGAACTGAATGTGATGGTTTACTTTTAGTAGAATCGCATGTCTGTCAATGGCTCCATACAAAATAAGCGTGAAACAGTTCTTGACTATGTTTCACAATAATATTGAAATCAGCTTCGTTAAGAACATAAAAGTTATGATGGAGTTGTAAACCTTTTACATTCAGATGTTGCTTTAAATGGAAGGAGCGAGTTTCGTTATAAATTAACGAATAGAAATAGCTATTGTTGCTCCAGTTATTAGTTTACCGAGTTAAATGTATTATAATTTTCGTAAAGATTTATTTACATAATAATTTCAAATAACTTTTTTGCTTATCTCTATCACATTACCAATTGACATTGACATAGTTAAAAGCGCAATTAAATTCGTACGAAAAAACAAGTCCCTGAATGATTTTTTTTAAAAATAAAATATGGGTGAAAAACGAGCACACAACCCTGATGGTAGGTGGATACCGCGACCAATAGTCTACATCTATCTTCGATTAAGAAATACAGATGCGTTGCCACTCCTAAGGACTAAGATAGAATGCCTCCTATTCAGTAAAAAGGTTCTTATATTAACGAGAATATTACATATTGATTGTTGATATTATCTAACGAATTTTACGTATTTCGGAAAATAAAAATAAAACAAGGACTACCACAAAGCACTTGTGATGGACTGTATATGTGATGAGAGTGATGATCGTGATGATGATACAATTTATTGGTTACTCTGGTCAGTATTGTGTAATGTAATGTGATAATCCTCAGGTTTTCAAAACTACCAATACATATTCAATCTTATACAATGAGGATAGTGACGATTTTTCAACGACAACGACAACTTCATCATTTATCTATGAGTTTCGTACTTAAAATATAACGTCGTATAATGGGATAAGCGTTTTATTGGATGAAAAGAACGGAAACATCATATTATCATTATTTTAATACGTGAACATCGAAAAATTAAGTAACTTTTTTCTTATTTAAGATAGAAGTAGAGGAAAGAAACTAAAATAATAACAATAGGTACTATGTCAGAGATGTGCACAAAATAGGAAGATCATGTACAAATATTGCCATTAAGATAGGTAAAATAAAGCGGAGATACACAAATTATATTTCCATGCAAAAGGCTTGGGCCCGTCAAATGGTAACATTTTGATCACGCACGGAAAAATATTAGAAAAAAAATTATGTAAATAAATAATTCTCAGCATAGTTTCCACACTATGTCGGTCGAATTTCGACCACAGGCGATTACATGTAAATTATATTTTTCGCCAATACTGATTGGGGTAGCGCGGTGGACATTTCCTTCCCTAAAACCCTCTCAGAGATGAGAGGGTTTTAGGGTACACTGATGATTTCTGTCATATGAACTTTAAGATATTATCTTAAAATTTACATACATTTACAACACTCTAGACCCGGAACAAATATTTGTAGGCCGGTGAAAATACTTTTTTTGTGTGGGATTCGAACCTCGGCCCGCAACGCCTTAGCCAAATGCTTAGCTAGCGAGTTGTCAATTGGCTACTGAACCGTTAATTGTAATAGTATCGAATTGTATGCCTTAGAAATACAATCAATAAGGCATAGCAAAATAATGCAATTTAAATTTCTATGGGCCACAGTATTACGTACCATCAGGTGGTCTGTGTTTTTGTTTGTCACCCTTCATCTATTAAAAAAGTAAAGCAGATTAAATAAATTTGGAAAATACAAAAGTGCACACCTCGAACGGGACGGTTTACAGTAGTGACATTCAAAAGGCTTCCTAAGGATTAAAATCTAAAGCTAATTAAAAAAAAATCAAAGCGAAATCGAAAGATATCTTGTTCACATCCATACCGACCAACTGAAGTCCAAGCTAAATTATTTTCAATTAACTTTTTTTAATAATAATCGAAATAAATAATCCTGCGTTAGAAGTGTTAATTCAAATCTCCTCTTGCTATTGGTGTACTTTTTTATTATATAAGTGCAATATAAAGCTGGTGGAAGTGATTTATGTTGAGTGGATCGCGATTTTTTGATTTGGTGACAATAGAGCACTACATCTCCGCTTTGCATTTGATTTTTGCAATAATCGTAACCGTCGATTTTGGTTTTAGCTAAAATTTTAACCCAAGATAGTAAACTGATAAAGATATAATGTTTTTGCCACTACTGAAGTTGCGTATTAAATTTAAATATCTTATTTAGCCCTACCAATAATATAAATGGTATAATGTTATTCTGTGTATATATGAATCCCTTCAGCATACAAATATGTCTTGATAAATGTCAGATTGCACGTTTATGTAAATGTATCTCATATGTACCTCTTGTAATCCCTCCTAATATAGACAATATAAAGTTACTCTATCTATGTTAGAATCCTTTCAGCATCTAAATTTGTCTTGATAAAACTTTTGGGGTGCGTACAGTACATGCCAAGTTACATGGTAGGCTGGTCACGCGTTACGCACGCACTGGGCATCATATTTCGTCGATTTATGCCCCCCTGGTCGCAGGTCGGCCGTAGATATCTTATTTGAGATCGCAGCCTCAGCGGAACGATGGTCAGCAGGGACCACTAGCTTTTGGTAGCGTTTGCAAAAATATTTTTTTGTCTTTACATTAAAATAATAAAAATATTATCTCACTATGAAATAACATAATATTATCTTTTTTAAAAGCGTTACTACACTAGGATTTTCTCCTGTACCTTGTGGGCAGTTTACACACATAAATTCCCTAAGGAGAAACATCCAGTACCGGAACAGTTATTTGTAGGCCATACTTGTTCATATACTAGTTCCGTGCGGGATTCAAACCCGCAGCCCTCAGCGTTGCAACCCACTGCGCCACGGAGCCATAATTTGGATGTTTTTATTCGATACAGACTTTCGCAAGTCCACTGCTGAATATAGGCCTCCACTAAGGAATGCCATACATCACGGTCTTGAGCGCCCTGCATTCATCGACTTTCTGTATGTCCCAGGTCGTCACTCCATATAGTAAGAGATCACCCAAAACTTCGTAATTCATACGAGGCTGCCACTCGATAGCCTTTTTTTATTCATCGGTTCTTCTAGCTATATAGGTGGCTGGTCACATTATTATTTTACTTACTTTGTTACAACTTGTGGTCATGTATCTGCAAATAATTGTTTAATATACGTAAGAAAGCTCTTTTTTTTGCTGACTGTACATCCTGTCGAATGTTGACCGCACTTATCTACCCGTGAGGTATGCCCCTTATTATGTGAGTTTTTTTGCGAACGCCCCGCGCTTAGTAACATTGACTATTACTCAAAAACGAGAGATTTATCTACAGATGAGAAAGTTTATTGTAAATGAACACGTCTTACATTAGCCCTAACTACCTTACTACCTAAGTTTAGCTGGCTAGTCTTAAGTTTATTATTAACTAGCGATCCGCCCCGGCTTCGCACGTTTGATTTCTGGATCTTAACAACAACGTCATCTACCGGATCCAATTGTGAATCTAAACCTTTCTCTAATCAACTTAATCACACACAAAATTTCATCAAAATCGGTCCAGCCGTTTAGGAGGAGTTCAGTCACATACACACGGACAGAAGAATTATATAATATACAATATCAATGTTACACATATAAACTTTTCTCTTAAATTTTTCTGTCTATAGATGATAATTGCATTAAATTTTTTTGCGTAGTTTAAAAGATCTAAGCGTACAGACGGCGAGAAGCGACTTTGTTTCATACTATGTAGAGATAGAGATACTATCATTATAGATGTATAATATATAAGTGTGTGAGTGTCTTAAGAGGCGACAGAAACTGAAACCAGAAATGAACAGCAGCATCTTCCCGATAGCAACTTAAAATTATAAAAAAACTGCCCGTTAGCCAAGCGTGGCGACTATGACCAAATCATCCTTATGAGGCAATCTATAGGGGGGAGAGGGTTAGCATATATAATAAGTAAGTTTTGCAACATCGTTAAATTTCAACAGGCCGCTAATATAGTCGTGTCGTAAAAAAGAACGAAAGCGTACAATTAGAATTCAAAGCGTTTAAATGACTCCAAATATTTTTAACTACCAAAGAAATACGGTTCCATGTAGTAATCTATTGACCCGCAGGTCGAAATCGTGATGCCAATCGGTGCGGTATCTTAGCATCGACATCGATTGTATCTGTTACAAAGAATCGATTCAAAACGAGCCGACCTTGATACCGATGAATAAGACGAAGATTTCGATCGTAGATTAATTATGACTTTTGTATTTTTGTATTTAGGGTTCACTATATACATATAATTTTGTAATTATTTTATACTAATAACTGTTTACTGGTAGACAATTTATTTTTCTATGTAACATAGAATTTGCTACAATTGCCCCGCTTTATCGTATCGAATCTTTGAATCTAGAACCCGTCTTTGGTCTAAGTTCTTTTTTAAAGAATGAGAGTGATGATCGAGCACACAAACCTCCTGATAGTGAGTGAATACCTACTGTAGCCCATAGACACTTAAACCTATTCTCAATTAGGGTTCAAAATTAACGCAGATGCGTTTTTACCCCTGAAGACGGAAATGGAATGCCTCGTTTCCAGTAAAAAGAACTTACGGTTCTTTACACTCACCACACGAAAACGAAATACAGCAGCATTAAGCTGGTATTAAACGCTTATATTCTATGCACGCAAGTATTATTTACTTTATATTATATACACAACTAACTGCACTGGCAGATGTTGTTTTGCCCTTACCTATAGATGACGAGTTGAGTTTCACTCCCATTTCACACCGGACATTGTGTTAAAACTTAATTTGCTAAGATTCGCGAAATAAAATAAAATAATGTGTCTTACCTAGTTTGAAGAGCACCTCCCGCCCACCCTCTATTACGTGAACTGTCCCCGTCACCACTAATCCCAGCACTACTAGTCCCAACAATACTATACTAGGTCTAGTAGTGTTGGGACTAGTAGTGCCACCGTCTATACCATCTATACCACCGTCTGCCACCATCTATACCACCGTCGATAATACGACACGTGTTTCACCTCTACACGAGGCATCCTCAGGTGAAGTAGACTCTCCGGTGGCTGACCGCTAAGGAATCTATTAATTAACCAAATTTTATAATTTTATAGCACTAAACAAACATATAATTTTATATTCATTTTGGTCCATTTTTATAGAATTTCTGCAATTCATCTAGCGTTGCAGTTATTTATGGGCGGCGGTAGTCACTTACCATCAGGTGAGCCGCATGCTCGTTTGCCTCTCATATTATAAAAAAAAAAAACTGATCGGATCCTAGCATAGATATGTACCATCGTTTTGACAAAAGTGTGATATGATTTCAATTGAGTGATAGTTTTTTTTTCGCTGGCTGCTGGTGTAAGTCTGAGTTACTTTTCTTTTTCTTTACTAATTTAAAATGATATGTTTTGGGAATACCAGCTACAGCAGCATGACTCAAGGGAGAACTACGCTCGCATAGAATACTAACGTGAAATATTGTGAAATAACAGCATATTGGTGCTGTGTTTCATATGGCAAGTGCAAAGAACAGGAGTACGTTTTAAATAGGTAACGAGGCGTTCCATTTTTATTCCTCAAGGGTAATAAAGTAATAACGCATCTGCATTTTGTTCCTTAATTGATGGTAGATAAGGCATCTATGGTACACAGCATCCTCTTCACATTACGTGGACTGTGCTCGTTAGTAAGTCAAAAAAATAACGATAAGTGTGGACGGTTGATACAATAGAGGTCAGATTGGCTTAACCGAGCCACTCCGTTACTATACCGTAGATATTATTATAAAAAGATGGTCATTAGCATGCCAGTTAACGTCACGACTATCCACTTAAAATTAAATTCTTAAAAGAGATCATCTTTACGTGGTATATTAGTTGTTATGCAAGCTCGTTTAATATATCACATTATGAAAGATGCTCAGGAGTTAAGTGGATAACTTGAGTAACGGATTACTAACCCGGAGGTTTCGTCGAAGTGAGGAAACCTGCATATCTGAGTAATATAACGTGAAATCCCCCAATACCCAATAGGTACAATACAATAGAGATGGACATATCATTTAATTAAAAAAAACCCTGTTAATATAAAAATGACAATGTTTCTCTAATTTTATACATATTTATGTAATTACTATTAACAATTGAATCTTTATTATAACGTTATAGGTTCTTCACTGCTGTTATTATTATTATTATTAGGTTAACATAATATTTTATTTTATTTTATCTTCATACTGTCGTTGTAATGATTCAAAAAAACTAAAAGTTATTTATTTAGAGTAATTATATACATAACGTTATTTATTGTATTATTTTTATGCCGATACCCGTAAGACATGTTAATGACCCTAAGCCCTAAAAGTTATAATGCAGCAAGTTATGTCTCTGAAATGTATACTATAATAAAACTCTAACACAACGTCTGATCACGCATCACGCAAAACCTGTGAACCGATTTGGGTGTGACTTTCACTGGCAGATAGCTGATGTTATAAGAAGTAACTTATGCTACTTTTATTTTAGGAAAAGAATTAGGGTACCGCGCAAAAAAATTAAAACCCAAAATCCAAATTCCACGCGGGCGAAGTCGCGGGGAACAGCTAGTAAATAAATATAATAATAATCCTTCCAGCCGATTTCAGCCATTACTTCAGTGAGTAAGGTGTCCGATTTTGAGCTGTATGTATGCACCCCCACCAGCCTCCCAGAGCTATGAATATGCGGCGAGTGCTTAGCCCCTGAGCTTCCATGGCTCTGTGTCTCAGACATTGCTCTCAAGACCTCAAGCTCGGCAGCAAAGTAAAACATCGTAATAAAATCTGCAACTCTAAGAAATATAAGAATAACTCAAAAACTATTGGTCAGACCTTGATCAAATTTATAAGGGACCACATGAGAAGTACCAGCTTTCAAATAAAAAAAATCATCGAAATCGGTTCACCC
Source organism: Parnassius orleans (assembly GCA_029286625.1). Classification (NCBI taxonomy): domain Eukaryota; kingdom Metazoa; phylum Arthropoda; class Insecta; order Lepidoptera; family Papilionidae; genus Parnassius; species Parnassius orleans. The sequence continues at coordinate 2,216,973 of JAGSMP010000087.1, forward strand.
ACAAAAAAGTTATGAGGTAACACACATAAAAAAACATACAGTCGAATTGGGTACCGTCTCTTTTTTGAAGTCGGTAGAAAATGCAAAACGGTTATAAATTTAACTTTTCTTTGAGATGACAAACGAGTACATTCCCTTGATAGTACGTTGATGCTGTGACCTATAGACAGCTACATCTACCCGCAATTAAGAATCTATAAGTATATGCGTTATCATACCTGACGACTAAGATGGAATGCCTTTTTATAAGTAAAAGATTTTCCGGTTCTGGTAACTAGTCATTCGAATCATTATACTGCTATTCATGCTGGTATTTTTAGCGTGCGTGGCCTTCCCCGCTTAAGCCGACCGATTTACGTTGTTATACGTAGTGGTCGTAAGTTTAACTGCTGATTATTAGGCTCTGGGTTCCAATTCAGGGGCGGACTAGAAATCAATTATTGTTTTTTTTTTATTAAGAAATTATCAGAAGAAACCTGGAGTTAGGAAGTTGGCGGTATTTTTTTTATAGAAAAGGTACCTATATAGGAATATAGTATATAGGAATATAAGCATTAAGTATACAGTCTACCTGATGGTAAGTGGATCTGTGGCCTATAGACATATACACCTATCCTCGATGGCACCCAGGAATGCCTCGTTTCCAATAAATAGGGTCTTCGGTTCTCTACACTGGTATTCTATAAGAGCGCGGTTCCTACAACTACAATATAGCTGCAGCATGGCTCTACTCGTATACTACGTGTACCCTCGTACCTCGCAAAGCCTGCAAAGCCGTTGGTCTTGCGCCTGATCTCTCTCTGTTTGTGTCGGATTCCATCCCATTAGGCTATGGGAATGATGAATAAAAGAGCTTGCACTTGTGCTTGCGCACACACTAGGGCGCTATAATCCTGTCTCGGGCAGATTTACGGAGACTAGCAGTCTCCGTTGAGACTGGCCGCCGCGGCTGAAATTCGTTCTGGCGGACATTATTATTACGTGGAAGTGGCACGGTATTAATAAATTTATCGTGCCGTGTAGTGGTGGTTAAGAATATCCACTACCCCATATTTTCCCGTGGGTGTCGTAAGAGGCGACAGTGGGAAACAGGCAGGAGATGGGCAGCAGCATCTTCCTGATAACGGCAAGATTACAATAAAAAAACTGCGGTTGCCAACCCGCTCGCCAAGCATGGCAACTATGGCAAATATACCCCCATGAAATGCAAATTACGAAGAGATGGCCCCCAGTCCTCAGCGGCCCCGCTATTCCTGGCTACGGTGGCGACCATGGTAAGGGAGGGGCAGGGGGTGCTAAGAATCTCTGGTGGAGGTTCGGTTGCCACCTACGACGACTCGAACTGGCAACATACAATGCACGTTCCATGAAGACTGACGAGAAGATCCTGGAGCTGGAAGAAGAAATAGACAAGTTACGCTGGCATATTATAGGATTACCCTAGGTCTGAAGAGAGGGGAAGGACACGGTTATCCTCGAACCCGGCAACTTGTTCTATCACCGGGAGGGCGACCATCTGTCCCAAGGAGGTGTTTGATTTATCGTCCACAAGTCTCTCGTTAACAACGTTGTAAAGATTGTGAGTGTGTCGACGAGGTTTGCTTACCTTATACTCAGAATTACCAAACGGTATTCGTTGAAGGTCATACAGGTTTACGCACCAACCTCGGCACATCCCGATGAGGAGGTGGAGGAAATGTATGAGGATATCTCTAAAGCCATGCATTCCTCCAAAACCCACTATACGGTGTTAATGGGAGACTTTAATGCAAAACTAGCCACAAGGGAGAACGGTGAGCTGAATAGGGCAACGGAACCCAAGGGGCCAGCAGCTGGCCTACTTTATGGAGAAAGAGGGACTCTTTATGATGAACTCTTTCTTTCAGAAGCGACCCACAGGAAGTGGCCCTAGTCGAGCGTCGAGGGCTCGACAAAAAATGGGATTGACTTCATAATGACGACCAGACGACAACTGTTCAGTGATGTCCCAGTGATCGCAAGGGTAAAAACCGGTAGCGATCACCGAATAGTTAGAGGCAAACTGAACCAGCATAAACATTAAGTTGGAGAGGTCTCGTCTAACGAAGTCAACGCTCTGTCCCCCTCGTGCTCTAAGTCAAAGTCCCGAAACCTTTCAGCTCGAATTACAAAACCGTTTTCAGTGCCTAGAAGACTGCAATGCAGTGGAAGATATGAATGTCAAGCTTGTGGAAACTGTCCATACGGTCGAGCTAATTTCTGCAAGACCCGCCGCAGAAGAACACAAAAACTCTCCGATCACACTCTTAATCTCATGCCTGTTAGACGGGAAATGAAGCCGCAGTCTTCAACAGATTTGACTGCATACAGGCAAATGAACAGACAGATAGATCTCCAAATGCATGCGGCGGGACTTACGCAACTTCAATACAGCTTGTATTGAAGAAGCGATCGAGCGGAACCAAGGCTCCAAAGTCTTTGCTAGAGATCTGTCTGTCAGAAAGAGTCAACTGTCGAAGCAGAAGACCGAGTGTGGCTGCGTCGTTTCCAGGACACCTGAGATTTTGAGTGAGATTGAGAGGTTCTATAGGCACCTGTAGACATCATCGTTGGAGCTACACGCATTTGTGAGTAACCATCCAAGGTTAAGTCTTATCCGACACTATTCCAATAATATTACGGACATCAGTCTGAGCAAGATTAGAATGACTCTACAGGATCTTTAAAAACGGTAAGGCCCCAGGCGAGGATGAAATTACATTAATACAGCGGAGTTTCTGAAAGAGGGTGAAAACCGGTAGCGATCACCAAATAGTTAGAGGCACACTGAACCAACATAAACATTAAGTTGGAGGTCTCATCTAATGAAGTCAACGCTCTGTCCCCTCGTGCTCTAAGTCAAAGTCCCGAAACCTTTCAGCTCGAATTACAAAACCGTTTTCAGTGCCTAGAAGACTGCAATGCAGTGGAAGATATGAATGTCAAGCTTGTGAAACTGTCCATACGGTCGAGCTAATTTCTGCAAGACCCGCCGCAGAAGAACACAAAACTCTCCGATCACACTCTTAATCTCATGCCTGTTAGACGGGAAATGAAGCCGCAGTCTTCAACAGATTTGACTGCATACAGGCAAATGAACAGACAGATAGATCTCCAAATGCATGCGGCGGGACTTACGCAACTTCAATACAGCTTGTATTGAAGAAGCGATCGAGCGGAACCAAGGCTCCAAAGTCTTTGCTAGAGATCTGTCTGTCAGAAAGAGTCAACTGTCGAAGCAGAAGACCGAGTGTGGCTGCGTCGTTTCCAGGACACCTGAGATTTTGAGTGAGATTGAGAGGTTCTATAGGCACCTGTAGACATCATCGTTGGAGCTACACGCATTTGTGAGTAACCATCCAAGAGCAAGTCTTATCCGACACTATTCCAATAATATTACGGACATCAGTCTGAGCAAGATTAGAATGACTCTACAGGATCTTTAAAAACGGTAAGGCCCCAGCCGAGGATGAAATTACATTAATACAGCGGAGCTTCTGAAAGAGGGTGGAAAACCGGTACTTGAAGTCCTTCAGAAGCTCTTTAATTCCGTCCTCCATAGTGGCACTACACCGGAGGCGTGGAGCAGAAGTGCAGTGGTCTTGTTCTTTAAGAAAGGCGACAACGCTCTCTTGAAGATATACAGACTGATTTCCCTTCTCAGCCGCGTCTACGTGCTGTTTTCGAGAGTTATTACGAATCATCTCGCACGCAGACTTGACAAATTCCAGCCCCCGAATAAGCCGGTTTCCGAAGAGGCTTTAGTACCATAGACCACATACATACCCTTCGGCAAATTGTACAGAAGACTGAAGAGTACAATCTGCCACTTTACCTTGCGTATGTGGACTATGAGAAAGCCTTTGATTTCGTTGAAATTTGGGCGGTGCTACAGTCCCTTCAGCGGTGTCAAGTTGAGTGTTGGTATATCGAAGTGCTGAATTGTTTGTACAGTAGGGCTACGATGGCTATCCGTGTACAGAATCAGAGTACGAAACCTATCCAACTGAAGAGAGGTGTAAGAGAGGGTGGCGTTATATCCCCGAAACTCTTCACCGCTGCATTGGAAGAAGTTACTGAACTGGAAAGGATACGGTATTATCAACGGTGAGTACATCACTCACCTTCAATTTGCCGACGATATAGTCCTTATAGCAGAATCGCTGGAGGACCTAAGCACTATGCTCAACGACCTCAATAGTGCCTACCAATGGATAGGTCTTAAGATGAACATGGACAAAACAAAGATCATGTGTAACGTCCATGTCACACCTATGCCGGTAGTAGGAAGCACTAAGCTCGAAGTTGTTAAAGAGTATGTTTACCTGGGACAAATAGTCCGACTAGGTAAGTCCAACTTCGACCGAGAGGTCAATCAACGGATTCAACTCGGCTGGGCAGCATTCGGGAAATTACGACACATCTTCTCGTCAGGTATACCTCAAAACCTGAAAACGATATTGTATTTGGCAGACATCCGTGTAAACAATAAAAATGATATGTTTAATCTAGTTAGAAGAGCACCTCCCGCCCGTTTTAACATTTTTAATCATAAAATGTTGCTATCAGTAAACAGTATTATATGCTCAGCGCAATGCCCGTCCTGCGCCCGAGCCCGCGCTCGAGTCCTCGCCTATAGCTGGCCCATCTACCCAGCGTGTTTGTGCCGTCTGACCGTGCGGATCGACGACTCTCTGTCGCCGAGCACCGCACCTACAACCCCTGAGTCCATAGACACTATTTATGACGCCGCGTCCCCCGCGCCCTCCGCAATGTCCACCGCGGCCCCTCTCCGGTCTTCTCGGATGCCGAATAAGGCTACGACATGAAGATCGACTCGCATGCCCTGCGTAAGCCCGAAGATGAGGTTCTTCAGACCAAAACCATTGTGGACTGGCGTTAGCTCGAGGTCAAACTCGAGTCTACGACTTCTCAGCATTTAGACAATATCCCTGACGAGATAGACTCGCCCGAGGAGGCCAATGAGGCGATTAGCACCCTATCGGCCCACCTCACCTCTACAGTTGAAGAATGCTCTCGTAGGGTTCGTGTGTCGAGCAATCGACACATGAAGCTCCCGAGCGATATTCGACAACTGATTAGAGCAAAGAACGCGGCCCTAAGACAATACGATCACTATCGTACTACAGATAACAAATTCCGTCTGCGCAACCTCCAAAATGAGGTGAAACAGCGCATTAAAGAGTTTAGACATGATAAGTGGGATAATCTGCTGACGAACATCGAGCCATCACAAACTGCCTTCTGGCAGTTGGCCCAAGCTCTGAAAGCAGAACAATCCTCATCTATGCCGCCTCTCATTAGGCCAGGAAACCCCGATCTCGAATTTGACGACTCTGAAAAGGCCGAATGCCTCGCGGACAGTTTAGAGAGTCAATGCACTCCCTCCAACGAACCCACAGATCCCGCTCACTTCCTATAGGTAGAAGCGGAGATCGCGCGTAAGTCTGCAATACCACCTACGGGCGACCTCTTAGATCCTGTGACTGTTGACGAAGTCACAGATGTCATTTAAAGTCTCAAAAAGAAATCAGCACCCGGCCCTGATGGCATCAGCAACAGGGTGCTGAAATCGCTCTCCGCGCCGCTCGTATGTCTCCTAGTAGGCATTTTTAAAGCTCTTTTTTCCAGCTGCTCCTTCCTGGATACCTGGAAAGAGGCAGACGTAATAGAAATCCCAAAACCAGGGCAACCGCGCAACTTAGCCTCCAGCTATAGACCTATCAGTCTCCTGAGTACACTGGGGAAAGTTTACGAGCGACTCATATTGAATCGACTACGTAAATACATCTTCGCAAATAAACTGCTTCTCGACGAGCAGTTCGGTACCGTAGTTCGGTACTTCGGATTTAGACCCGAACACTCGTGCACAAATCAGTTACGCCTCCTCACAGAGTACGTTCTGAAAGGCTTCAATCTCCCAAAAAGAAGTTATAGGACCACTAACACCGGCACACTCTTCTTCGATGTCGCAAAAGCGTTTGACAAAGTTTGGCACGACGGCTTACTTTATAAGCTGTATAAACTCAACGTGCTGGATAGGCTCATACACATTCCTTGCCAACCGCCATTTTCGATATCGAATGGAGGGCACTCGATCCTCGAAACGCCTCCTTAAGGCAGGAGTCCCTCAGGGCTCAATACTCTTCCAACTCCTTTTCACACTCTTCACGAGTGACATCCCGAAAACCCAGTTGTCGCCCATCACAATAAAAGAATACTCGCCCAGATGCTCCAAACAGCCGTCAACCGCTTAGGCGATTGGTTCCGCTTATGGAGAATCGAAGTCAATCCTGGGAAAAGTGTAGCAATACACTTTCCAAGGAAACCTGCACTTCGTCGTCAAAAACCCCCAAAAAATCGTTAAACATGATCACCCTATACGGCCGCCAGATCCCCTGCCAACCAAAGGCCAAATACTTAGGGGTCACACTCGACCACGCCATGACCTTTGCGAAACACATTCGCAATGTCCGCAACCGTGCCAAATTCATTGCTAGCCGCCTCCACCCGCTAGTAAACAGCAAGAGCAAACTGTCCTTAAGACATAAGCTCCATCTCTACAAAACATTAATAAGACCTGTCATGTCATACGCTAGCGTAACTTTCGCCCACGCGTCTGAAGCTAATTTGAACAGCCTCCAAGCTGTCCAAATAGCTTCATTCGAAATGCCACCGGAGCCCGCTGGTACCAGCGAAACTCCGATCTGCACAGAGATTGCCAACTTCCGACGATCTCGGAACACTTCAAGGAAATGTCTCAGCGCTACTTCGAGAGAAACACATCCTAACCCGTTGGTGGTAAACGCAGTCATCTACGCTCCGACTCCAAACGTCACGGCCTCCCTCCGGAGGCCTCGTTATGTTTTAATTGAAAACCGGATTTCGTTAGACTTTGACGACCCAAATGTCGCCGGACCATCACACCCCAACACTATACATGCACCTCGTGTTACAAGCACAGTTAGGACAACGGATGGGACGCAGCGAGACCGCAGACGGGCGCGCCGTGCACACCTCCACCGCGTACACACCGTACACCCGCGTCCCTGGGCGATTCTCACCGCCAAGAACATCGAACGATACGAGTTAGCCGTCAGAGCCGGGATCCTCCACCCCTTTTCGGACGGCGGTTAGACATGTCATGTTGGGTGGGTGAGCCATGTCATGTTGTGATTTTCAGCGGCATCTAACTCCTTATTTGATGTGTATGTGATGAAGATGTGATCACTGAACACAATAAGCCCCACCCTCAAATTATCGATTATTTATTTTAGCACTAAAATAAATAATCCCCCCCCCCCTTTTTTATAGCTCGCGGACTTTCAGGCCGCAATCCCTGAATCCAATGAAGCTCTAAGAGCCGCATAGGCTAACAGCATTAACATCACAGAAACTAGAGACAAAATATTTTATTTCCTATAGCATTTCAAATGCAACTTGTATAAGATTTTCTATGGCATAAACTAACCTCTAACTCATATTTTTAAATACATCTCAAGTTAGTTAAATCTACTCAAACTTAAGTGCACGTAAGCCGTCATTATTTAACTAAGTTAAAAGTGAGCTTCAATTTCGCTTATCTTCCTGCTGCATCGTTCAATTAAACGTACCCAAGTTAGACATTTAAGAAGATAACATCACATACAAAATTAAGTTATTAAAACTATATAAAGGTCATCGCTATTATCGTATGCAACGATCGAAGTTTTCGAAAATCTCTCTACGTGTAAATTAAACTTCATTACAAGTCTATTAATTTTATATATATAAATAAATATCATCGCACCTGTAATCCCAGGGGAGTTAAGCAGCTACCCAACCAACGGTTTGCAAAAAATATATAGCCCATCGCCTATGCAATCACAAGCTCATTATCTCATTAAGTTATTTAAGACATGCTAGGCAAGTAACACATTTGGTACATTCTTTTTTGGTTATAATAATAATGTCTTCCAGGATGAATTTCGGTCACGGCGGCCAGTTTCAACGGATACCAGCCATCTGCACAGGACAGGATTATAGTGCCCGAGTGTGAGTGCAAGCACAGACCTGTGCACTATCATATTGCCAACTTTCTGACTCCGGGATGCTACAAGGAATTTCTTAACAGAGACCCCAATAATCAACAGTGGTAGAGCCACGCGGCAGCTTTTGCTGTCGCACGGATGGGCCGGCTCGAACCGGGTTGGTACCACGACCTCACAAAATACCAGCGTGAAGAAGAGGTTTACCTCTGCGTTTCGCTTGGTGAGTGCAGGTGGCCGGAGGCCCAATTCCTCCCCCCCCAATCAACATGGTAGTGGAATTAAACGGATAACTATGTGGTGCCTATCGGAGGCAGATCCCAGCCATGGTTTGCTTAATCCTGTAAAATAGCATCACGCTATAAGCAGGAGTGCTAACGGGCCTGGGCTGACGTATCAACGTCTCGGAATGTAAACACCAGCGCCCTTAAAAAGAAGTATAATTCCGCCTCCAGGTCCTTCAAAAGAGTCATTGCCAAGGCAAGGTCTGAGCACATCGGCAGAATTCGCGAGAAGCTAGTTCACCTTCCTTCGGGAACCCATGCATTCTGGTCTATCGCCAAGGCTGTCCAAGGGAACTTCTGTCAGCCATCTCTTCCATCTCTGCACAGAGAGCACGACTCACTGGCCCATGCCGCAAAGGAGAAAGCCGATCTGTTAGGCTCTCTCTTTGCGTCCAACTCGACTCTAGATGACGGCGGGAACACACCGCCGACCATCCCGCAGTATGAGTGCTCCATGCCGGATGTGCGGTTTAGCAGCGCTCGGTTCGCAAAGCACTCCTCTCCCTGGACGTTAGCAAGTCGATTGGGCCTGATGGATTCCCTCCTATTGTGCAAAAGACGTGTGCTCCGGAGTTGGCACCGGTTTTAAAGCGTCTTTTCCGGTACTCCTACTCCCAAGGCGTAGTCCCGAATTCATGGAAGACAGCTTTGGTCCACCAGATCCCTAAAAAAGGCGACCGCTCAGACCCGTCCAACTACAGGCCTATCGCCATCACTTCCTTGTTCTCCAAAATAATGGAGTCTATTATAAACTGCCAGCTCATGAGGTACCTTGAAGATCACCAGCTGATTAGTGACCGCCAATACGGTTTTCCTCGGGGTCGATCAGCTGGTAATCTTCTGGTCTACCTGACTCATAGATGGGCGGAGGCAGTAGAGTCCAAGGGGGAGGCATTGGCTGTAAGTTTGGACATAGCGAAGGCCTTCGATCGGGTCTGGCACAAAGCGCTTCTTTCGAAGTTCCCTTCCTATGGGCTTTCCGAGAAATTGTGCAATTGGATCACCAGTTTCCTTGCTGATCGGAGCATTAAGGTCGTAGTAGACGGTGCATGCTCTGATTACAAGCCTACTAACGCTGGTGTTCCACAAGGCTGCGTGCTATCACCAACGCTGTTTCTTCTGCATATCAATGATATGTTGCAAGCTGGTAACATTCATTGCTATGCAGACAACAGCTCTGGTGATGTCTTATACACCGATCGTGCCAATATTTCTCGGGAAAACGTCGCCGAGTACCGGAACAAACTTGTGTCTGAAATCAAGTCTTTGTTGAACAAAGTCTCGGATTGGGGGCGACTAAATCTAGTCCAGTTCAATCCCCAGAAGACACAAGTTTGCGCGTTTACCGCTAAAAAGAATTTCTTTGTCGTATCTCCTCAGTTTCAAGGCACTCCCCTTGCTGCCTCAGCCAGCATCGGAATCCTCAGCGTCAACATAGCGAAGTGTGCAGTTTCGTGGTCACTTGGAAGGGAAGGCCAAATTGGCCTCTAAAAAGCTTGGCGTGCTCAGCAGAGCGAGACAGTATTTCATGCCGGCACATTGCATGCAACTTTACAAAGCGCAAGTGCGGCCTCACATGGAATACTGTTCTCATCTCTGGGCCGGGGCACCAAAGTGCCAGCTTCTACCACTTGACCGCATCCAGCGCAGAGCGGTTGGAATTTTGACGGTTCCGTGGTGCAGTGGCTTAGCAATGAGTTGCTGCGCTGAGGGCCGCGGGTTCGAATCCCGCACGGAACAAGTATTTGTATGGCCTACAAATAATTGTTCCGGGTCTGAATGTTTGTCCTTGTGCAATTTGTGTTTGTAAACTGTCTCCACGATACAGGAGAAAATCCTAGTGTGGGGGTAACGTTTTTTAGAAAAGAAAAAAAAATTGTCGACGACCGAGTTCTTTCTGATCGGCTCGATACACTGGCGCTGAGTAAGGATGTTGCATCCCTTTGCATTTTCTATCGAATCTACCACGTGGAGTGCTCTGAGGAATTGTTCGGATTAATCTCAGCCGCCAAATTTCACGAACGCACATCGCGTCAAGATTCACGATACCATCCTCACCATCTGGATGCTTGGCGGTCCACGACTGTGCGTTTTACTAGGAGTTTTCCTCCTCGTACAACTTCTCTGTGGAATTGTTTACCACCGGCGATTTTTCTCGGACCGATACGACTTAGGGACCTTCAAGAAAAGAGATTACACCTTTCTAAAAGGCCGGCAACGCATCTGCAATTCTCCTGGTGTTGCGGTTGTTCATTGGCGGCGGTAGTCACTTACCATCAGGTGAGCCGCATGCTCTTTTGCTCCCTCTCCTATAAAAAAAAAATGTTTGGCCTGACCCATGATTCCAACTCAGGGATACATGATCAGCTGTCGTGTTTACGGCCGCTTGTCCAACGAGGCAGAGTTGTTAAAAGTACCACATAAGCATGGGACATAATTTCAAGACCACCATGGGATCTTTTTATATTTTTATTAAAAGTATGCGTGAAAAACGAACAGAAAGTTCACCTGATGTAAAGTGGATGCTATGACACCTTTATCCTAGATTAGGAAAACATCTCAAACGCGTTTTCACCCCTAATGACTAAAATGGAATGCCTCGTTACCAGTAAAAAGAGTCTCTGATTCTCGAGACCCGCAATCCACAGTAGCAATGTGCTGATATCTTACGGTAGTATTGTTTGTCGTGTCATAGAGAACCAGCTAATTACAGGCTATCAGTCATTCCATTTTAGTCATCAGAGGTGATAAAGCAACATCATTGTTTAAAATTGGCTGCATCAGGTGGACTATAATTTTGTTTTCACTTCAGTTCAGTATTATATTTAAAAAAAAAAAAACAATATATTAATACGACGTGGTGGCTAAAGAATTGGATGACGTCAGTTACATGATGGCAACCCTTGAATCGTTTACCGTATTTCACGTGCGGGTACATACTATGAAGGTTCTTAGATTTCTTAGGTTCATCATCATTATTAGAGCCTCTTCCGTGTTCAACAAAGGCCGTAGAGTTGTTAGATTGCCTCAAATCACTCTTCATTAGCTAATTAATTTTCATACCTGTAATATAGTTTATTTGCTATTATTTTTTGCTCAAATAAAGGAAAACTGATAAAGAACTGTTGGCATTAATCTAGATTTCTATTAATTAGTTTGTATTAAATGCATTAAAATTTATAAAAATGGGTGCGCATTTGCAGGTTCACTCAGCTAATTTCCTCCATAATTGTGATTAAAATAGACAACCGAGAATATTAAAATCGGGAAAAGGAATGCAACTAATTGCTTAGATATTAATTAAATGTAATGTATGGTGACCGTAGAGAACATAAGACCCTTTTTTTTACTATAACGGCATTCTACCTCTGTCCTCAGGGGTAAAAATATAGAATAGATGTAGATGTCTATTCGCCATAGCATCCACGTATAATCCATCAGGTGAACTGCGTGCCCGTTTGTCAACCATATTTAAAAAAAAATGTTCTGACTCTACTCGGTACCTGCATGAAAAATTGAATTTCCTATTTATTTAGTCAATTTATTTATGACAAAACCGCTCGATCGATCTTGATAAGAACTTAATGGGGTTCTACCTCCATAATTATTTATCGAATGAAATCAGCCCAACAAAATGTCGACATCATTTGTCTTCGAGATATGCAAGGCAAAAATTAACTACGAACTTGTATACGTACAGCACATACACAAATATCCTCCCTTAACAATAGACATCACTTAAGCGAAAAATTAAAGGTTTTTCCACACAATATCTCAATTTGGAGAACCTTCCATAACAAAGACCGCTATAATTTTTGAGGAATTTTAAAAAGAACTTCGTGACGGCATCGAATGGCGGACAAAATGCCGAAATTTACATGATTATATAATTTACAGACCCCCTTTGTCCATTGTCACGAGCAGACTTTTACGATTTACTCATTTTGTAATGAAATTATTTAAAAAAAATTAATGATTTTCACGCACCTTCAATCAATATAATGGATATTTTCTTCACGAAAACTTATGAACAATTTTTATATTTTTTTTACCATGTACTAGCAGGAAGTAGTATGGTATTTGTGATTGTAATGTACTCTTATGTACCTATGTCCGTATGTATCACTTGAGTAGTCGTCGGATGTATAATGATGTCGTCGGATGTCGAAATATTTTTCACCTGATGACAAGTGATTGCTACGGCCCATAGACATCTACATATATCCTAGATTAAGAACTAAATTCAGAATGCGCTGGTACCTCTGCGGACTCAGATGGAATGCCTCGTTGCCAGTAAAAAGCCTCTTCCCTATACTCTTGTGTATATTGTATAGAATAAAGATGCTGCCTATCTTCTGCCTCAGTTTATATTTTTTATTATTACAGATATATATCTATGTATTTATATGTAGTTATGTATGTTCTTAAATATATTAATAATATATAGATATTTTCATGTTTCTATTGCACCTGCTTAAGTTTCTCTGCTTAGCTTGTGGTTGACTGATAGAGAATTCCCAAAGATCCGCCAATTGTACACTTTATGTGCAATTAAGATTATATATAAATAAACAAATAAATTAAAATCTTATTATTAGTACAAAAGCAATTTACGAATACATACCTAGTAACAAACCATTTGTAACATTATTTCGCTAAAACAAACTCAAACATTATACTTTTATCTCTTTTGTAATATAAAAATAATGTATTATTCTGGAAAACTTCTCCCATATAAAATTAAACTCAGCCTAATAAAGTGAAGCGGGACAGAAGTAGCGGAGTTAAATAAACTGTCCGCGAACGTGAACCGAGCCTACGAGTGCGACCACATACAATTAGAAATTAAGACTGGTATTAGAATTTTTCGTACAATTAATACGTGCTCTGACGCTTATGTATTAAAACGAAACTTTTTGTTTTATGTGTCTCCATATAATTTTTAAAGAAATCTTTTGAAATCAACCTTAATTTAAAAATTACCAGTATTCAATATGTAGAGCAATAACTTATTATATTGTGGTGTAAGTGAAAATGTACGAAGTCTTACAATAAATTTCATCCTCAACTGAAGAAACACCTTAGGCTGATGGGCGAGGTTCTAAAAACTGAATGAATGGAGAAAATCAATCCAGAGATATCAAACCCAAACCCATAGATTGATAATTGGTAGGGACATAACCAGTGCAAGGTACCACGTTTGCGCTTATCAAACCCTCTCCTAGGCGCTATAAGTATCGGTAGCACTCTCTTTACCTGTAGGTAGTGCGTACCATCTAGTACAATCTTAAAAAGCCTTTGGATCTATCACGGACTTTTAGGACATAAATAAAATAAAATAAAGTGTTTTTAAAATCAAGTCGCAAGTATACGTAGTCAGTCCAGAAGTATGAGGTAGGGCGGTAACTGCGGACATACTCTTGTTTTGTTTATTATTATTGTCTGTAACAGGGACTTCGGGCACATCGCGTTAGAAGTCTTGAAATGTTTAGAATTGGCGTCTAATTATTTATATTTACATTTAGCATGAGTAATCACTTTTGGTAGAGAGGCTCAGAGTTTATTTATCCTCGATTAAGAATCAAAATGCAGATGCGTTGAAAACACACCATATCTATTCCATGAGAACTAAGATGAAATGTCCTGTTTCGAGTAAAAACACATAGGGTATAATATGTTTCTCTTTTCAGTAAACTTTTTTTACGCAGTCGAGCTCTTTAAATACTTTTTTAACCTTTTGTTTGGGTACATCTATAGCAGAGTATATTTTAGTGATACAAATTTCATTCCTCTCCTTTTATATTAAATACTTAAAAAGGAATTTCCATTTTTGATGTTCACATATTAATAATTTTAATATGGTTAATATTTTCACATCAAACGAGTATGATAATAAACAAAATACAAAACCAGACGTATTTTAACGTCATTAAAATGTTCGATTATTCATAGTAATATCAGTTCTCATTAATACGTAATACTAAAATATATCAATTAGCGTGGAAATATGGAAATTAATTAATGGAAAGCGGGATTTTGTTACGTGCTTTCAAAAACGCTTATGTAATATGAGTTATTATTTTGATAATTATAGTGAGCAGCTTTTGATGAATATATTTAAAAGATTAAAATTATACGCCCTAAAGTATATAATAAATAAGTGAGAGCTCTTCGTTTTGTCTGGGAATTCGTCATCACCACCCTCTTGCCTACTTCTTACAACCAGCAGTATATCCATGCCTGAGTTCGTTTACTTTGAAAGGCAAGAGAGCAAGTTCAATAACGGGCTGTGGGGTAATTCATCATATTGTATACTTTGAACGCGAAACATTGAGGTGAGGTTTTGTTTTACTGTCGTTTTGACAAGACCACGTTACCCGCTGTTTTTGTTTAGTATGGCGAGGATTCTGAAATTAAGTTTCGTACTATATGATGCTGTATGATAACATTCGGAGCGTTGGCCGCTTCCCAGGTTGAACATTTTGCCCGGCGGAAACTTTGGCTGGAGAAGGAAAAGGGGAGATCCAATAATAAAACCATGTGGTGAACTGGAGTTAAATATACCATTAAAAGAAGGTTTACTACTACTTTGCCCTCCTTCCCTAGTTAGCTCAATGCCCATTATATAACAATGAAAATGATCAGAGAATCTTATCATTTCTCAGTGGTAAGCATATAACAAATACAGTTAACAGTTATGATATTAAAACCCAAAACACAAGTAATCCATTTTTATAAGCGGTGACTGATCGCTTAGTAACTACTTAGCTACTTAGCGGTCAGACACCGTAGAGTCTATTTCCCCTGAGAATGCCTCGCTTAGAGGTGAAACATGTGTCGTACTATCGACAGTGGTGTGTCTTTTCTAGTGTAGTGGTGTTGAGATTACTGTGACGGGGATAGTGCACGCAATTTTTACACGTGGTAGAGCCATGCTGCAGCTATTATAGTAGTATAGTTGTAGAACGAATGGGTTGGCTTGGCCAGGGAAGGACCACGCTCTCACAGAATACCAGCGTAAAATAGTAGCTTAACACTGCTGTGTTTTGTATGGTGGGTGTAGAGAACCGGAGACCCTTTTTACTACAAAAGAGGCAATCCATCTTACTCCTCACGGTGTCACCCGTCTCATGTATACGCATCTACATTTTGATTCTTTATTGAGGATAGATGTCTATGGGTCACAGCAACCACTTACCATCAGGTGGACTGTGTGCTCGTTTGTCACCCTATCCTATAAAAAAAATTGAGGAATAGGTGCTCGGTGCTAGGTGCTCTACAAACTAGGTAAGACACATCATTTTATTTTAAGAAGCGGATCTTAGCTAATTATTTTTTAAGATCTTTAATATAAAAGATTTCCACAAATTAATGATTTTATTAATTACTATTTTCATAAACAAATCAATAATATTTATTTAAATTTAGTCTTCAATTTGCTATTTGTAGGTAGGTAGCTATTAACTATTATCGCGTTCAAGACAAGACCAGTTTTATTTCGACGTTAATTGCTAATTTATCTTTTTGAAAGGAGGATAAACAGTTCTCTGATTAATGTGCATCTTAAATATGAACGTACAAACAAAAATAAGTACGTTGCGGATTAAAATGTTTTTACACAAACATCAATACCAATAAAATACAACTCTCTCTGATTTACGAATTGTTGCGTTTAAAATATCTTTTTCTGTTTAACCTTTGTTCATAAATGAATTTTGTTGTTAAAACGTTTTAATCCGTCTGTGTGTTTATATAAATATCCTTCAACATTCGAAATATTATGTTATGAAAGTATCCTGGTATTAAATTCTGAAATTTTGAATTGGTGATGAATGAGTAATATAATAAGGAATAATAAGAAAAAAAGGGTGTTTTGGCGGGAACTTGATAGGTGGCGGATTGCTGCTCCTATATTATTGTTTAAATAATGGTTTGAAATGGATTTTGATATCTAAAAGTGTTGCGATTTTGTGTATTAAATGTCTGCGCATGTGAACTATTAATGGAAACAGTGAAACAAGTGCTCCCACGGTGATGTGAATCTCAAGATATGGTGTCTGTCTGCTTAGGCGCCTGAGAAACTATCGCCAACTGCCTGCTGGCTCAAGTTGCCGCCAAAATCTCCCAAAAAATGTGCAATGTGACGCATCAACATATTGTGAAGCAGTGTACTTACTACAAAGGGTTATTATCACTTGATACTGAAAATCTATAAAAATGAAGATCCCGAATAAAAACTGCGCCACTGCGCCACGGAGCCGTCAAACGATTAGATTTTTGCTTTGGCTTAGAGCTGTTTTTTTTGCAGGTCTCTGAGTCGCCCTAGTTCAGATTTAGACTCATGATAATATGCCTCGGGTTGAAGTAGGAAAATTCTAAGATGAAGGAGATGGTGACTGTAAGAGGGTTAATATTATTTTTGGTGTATAATTTGGCCAGTGTCTGTAAGGATGTTAATTTTATTGATGTTATTTTGTCGTGACCTTCAGATGACTCTCAGATACAGAGTTCGCTCGACTTCTTATACCAAAACATGTGTTTGTCTTCTGGTATTGATCAGTGTTTTCTAAACAACTACCAGATCTGTAGAAATGATGGTTGCATTGATATTTTATTTAAAATCTTAAATAAAAAATAGCCGTGTCTAATAGCCTCATAAGTCTTCATTGTAGTCCCATTAACGGCGGGGAGCCTGCGTGTAATGGTCATCTCACGCACATGTGGCGGAATAACACTCGTCCTGGCTTTCATAACAATTCCCGCCGTGCGGTCTCAAGGGCCGCGACACGATGCGCTAATCTCTTAGATGATACTCACGTACATGCTCAAGCAGGCTATCCTTAGGTATGCAGAGTATATATTAGTTTTTTTTTATAGAAGTAAGGGTAAAAAACGAGCACGTCCACCTGTTATAAGTGAGTGTTGTGGCCCATAGACACCTACATTTATTCACGACTAGCGATCCGCCTCGACTTCGCAAACAGCGCCACCTACCGGGTCCAATTGTAAATCGTTTAGATTATCCAGAGACCCACTCTAACACACACAAAAAAAATCATCAAAATCGGTCCAGCCATTTTCAAGTTTTTGCGAGAATTGCTGACAGCATTTGATTTTTATATATAGAGATTAAGAAGTCAAAATGTAGATGCGTTGTTCCTTTAGGGATTTAGATGGAATGCCTCGTCTACACTAAAAAGGGTCCTAGTTATTTACGCTCATCATACGAAACACAGCAGCATAAAGCCGCTATTTGATACTGATATTCTGTGAGAGCGTGGCATTTCTCCGGTCGAACTGACCCATTCGTGTTATAATTGCAATATAGCTGCAGTATTTCTTTATCATGTATAAAACGGGTGCCGGAAGGGGCGACTATGGGAGAGATTTCATCGGCATTAGGTTCCTACTAGAGTTACTTAATCATAATGTTAATGGTAAATGGCTACTGCATTACATGAATACAAATATACAAAACTCACGCCTGTCACCTAGAGGGGTGAGACTACGGACTTCCAATTGGCATAAACCTGACACACCTCACTCGCCTCTTTCACCTCCATATATCTACGAATACATACGTCGGTTAAGGCTACTCTAAATTTGGCAATGGACTCATATAGCTAGTTTCAATTGGGGAAACTATATTCATCTCATTATCTATAGAATTATCCCACAAAATATCACTGTTGCATACAAGTGAGAATAGTAGGGCCATCGAAGGGAGTCTTTGCAGTAATCACCAAGTATTGGCGATTCCAGTACCTACCACATCTTACACCTGCAGCTCATTCTACATAGCTCAGTTGCAATGTGGGTATTTTAAAGTTGCCAATTAGATAATGGTTATAAGGTCTGCTACCATTTCCCAGGGACCAGATGGATGATGGACGTTATGTAGCATCCGGTAAACGAAAATTATATTTTGCATCGGAAAACACGTAAAACAGGACCAGTCTTTACGTGTTTTTTTGAGGTATGTGAGGGTGGGGGTATACACCACCAACTTTCTGACCCCGGTCTGCCACTGCGATTTTTTTAAAGAAAAACCCAATAGCTGATTTTGACCCGACCCGGGATTCGAACCACACGATCAACAGTCGCACTAACGACCACTTAACCAGCGAGGCAATCATGGCAAGTATAAATAATGTTACGAGTATTAAGTGAGTTCGTGCAACCAAAACACAATAAAAATAGTCAAAGAAACGCATTAAAGCTAACAACCAGTTGCATTACAAATTCAATCTCCCTCGCAAGATAAGAGTAGCTGAGAGCAAAATATAAATGACCCCGCTGTCGATCCGACAATCCGATAAGTTCGCAACAACATGACAATGGTTGGATTAGATCGTAAAAATCATTGACCACATAAATGATTAATAAATTTTACTTTTTCCTGACAACCTCGCGCCGTAAACTTTCTCGTTTTATCTCGACCTTAGTGTAAAGGTTGCGTGGACGTGGATAAATTTTGTGCTTTTTGGCAAAGATTATATTACAAACGGAAAGTATAATAAAAATTTATTACCTATTAAGTTTTGTAAGTTATCGTTATTTTTTTCTATGAATAAAAATTCAAAGGCCGTGAAAGATGCTTAATAAAATAATTATATCTATATTTTAGCAGCGTAAGAGAAAACACTATCACAAGTTATCTCGTGGGTGTCGCAACAGGCGACATAGCGAAACTGGAACGAGATGGGCAGCAGTATCTCCTCACCACCAAATTTATAATATTAAAGAAACTGCGGTTTCTAGCACGCCTGCCAAGCGTGGCAACTGTGGCAAAAACCTTTCCTATGAGTTATTCCTATGGAGGATGATTATTTTCATATGTAAACTTTTGTAAGCTGTGGTGACGGTGATAGTGATTATTTAAATTGATTATTTGAACACCTTATTACTAAGAGGAAACACTACTGTACGAAACTGATGCTTTATTTAAGTTTTGCAATATGTATTATTGTAAAAATGTGCAATTTTTTTTATCGTAGCCGTCCGTTAGTCTGTGGTAAAAAGTTTGATTCAAAAATAACTCAAGAACGACTTGATGAAGTTAATTGTTCATTAATTGTTTTAACTATCTTCAGAAGCATTCAATGTTTTCTTTTTCCTTTCTAATATCACCATTATGCACCTTCTAGTTATCTTATTTTTAATATACCTCTGGATTCTAGGCTTTAGGCCATTTAATTTATTTTCAAGAACTTATAGTCATTAAATCTACCATTATTTATTAAAGCAGAGAGATACTTTACATAACTGATATGTATTAATATACATATACTTGTTTATCTACTATTTATGAACACTGCTTTATATGTTTAAATGAAAATGATCTCCTTCACCAAGGTTTGCCTGGAAGATTGTAATATGTGTGCACTAAAGAGTATAAATAAATAAATGCAACATTTTAAATATTACGCATTTCATTTGATAAAGTAATATAATTTTACTATAAAACTCAGTCATATCTGATTCATCCATGTTCTTTGTACGGAAAAAAATGATTCACAATACCTCTGCGCACACTCATAAAAAACGGATCGCCTCCCAGTTGACATAGAACGATAAACGTCAAAAAACCGTAAATTACCGATGTAATATCTCCAAAAGAGCGACAGCAGAATGTGCAATATGCACTTGCATTAAACACCACCGTTTGTATGGATCGTAAAATAATATTTTCGGAGCTTTTTGTTCGTTCGACACCTAATTCTTTAAATATCGCATTCGCGTTACTAAAGGTGTTTTTAAGTGGACTTTCTTTGAATTGTGAGTTTGGTGATCCGACTTTTACGGTTCCAAACGTGTCCCCATATGGTACGACGAATCAGTTGATTTTACGCCAGCTTAACATACTATTTGCATTTTATTGATAATTTTGTTTCAAAACACTCAGCTCAGTGACGAGCAGCTTCAAAGGTACGTGACATCTGGCATTGCGAACGACATTTGTCCCACTGCTGGGCACAGGTCTCCTCTCATTTCTGAGAGGGTTTTTAGGGCAAGAAAATGTCCACCGCGAAGTGTGTGAAGATCACAAAGTGAAAATTATTACAATGTCCTAAAAGCACACATAGATTTCTACGAACCAAATTCGTTTCTAGGGTAAACATTCGAAAGTATACAAATTATTTAGTTTATACCGAGCTTTCCGCCCGCCCACTCATCTTTTAACAACCTTAATACAACTGTCGTGCTTATAGTACATTTCTTACTAACTTACTACCCTACTATATATGAATATTGCTAATATATAATTACAGTTAGACGAACAAACTTTCAATTTTATTACATTGCGATAAGTAGAGTTGAGGTGCACGGTCACCATTCTGAACTGCGGGAGGTCACGAAGCAGTTTTGCCAAGCTCGTTCTACAACAAAAATTATAGTAGTTCTCTCTAAACACTAAAACTACAGACTAGACATTGCTATGAAATACAAAATAATTTTTTTAATGGAGTGGCAAACGAGCACACAGTCCACCTGATGGTAAGTGGATGATGTGGCCCATAAACATCTACATTTATCCTAAATTAAGAATCAAAATGCAGATGCGTTGTCATCCCTGAGGACTAAGATGGAATACATCGAATGCATCGTTACCAGTACAAAGGATCTCCGATTCTCTACACTCATAAAAACATAGCAGCATTAAGCTGCTATTTTACGCTGGTATTCTGAGAGAGTGTGGTCCCACCCCGGTGGAGCTGACCTATTCGTGCCACAACAACAATATAGCTGCAGCGTGGCTCTACCACGTATAAAATTCCTAAATTTTATCTGAGTTTGCACGATGTAGAAAAAAGCACGATTATTATTCCGCCAAAACTCTTATTTAGGTTTAAAAGAAAAAAAAACTTTTTTTTATTTAGTTATGGACTCGTACGCTTTTACTTTTGCCAGTGTCAAGTAACAAGAAATTATATTCTAAAATATTTTCTAAAACTTCTTCCCAATATGCTGATGTGTCACATTGCGAAGTCTTTCGAACACGTTGACGACAGCTTAACCCTTCTTTACTTTTTCACAACTTTTTATAAACATGGACCAAAGTATTTTAATGTTTATCCTTACATCAGAACACTTGTTTGGTAATTTCCACTAATAGTTCACACGTGCAGACAAGTATTACACAAAATCGCATAATTTTTACGTATTAAAATCCACTTCAAACCATTATTTAAACTATAAAACAGGAACTATTATTTATTCTGTGACAGGAATAGCAGTCTGTCAAGTTCCCGCCAAAACTCCGCATATATATTTTATTAGATATAATTTTAGTATTATTTATATATCTTTATAATATATCTATATTTAAAGCATGTATGACACATGCTTTGAAATATTTTCTGCAAATGAAAAATAAATATACATTACTTTTTTCTAAAACTCTAAGTGCATCAATATTTATATATTTTATTATTATATTTTAAAGATGTTCACAGTCACAGTGCTCTTAACATGCAAATAGTCCTGACTTCGCAGTTTATTTGTAATAGAAGTGTTTGTGTCAACACAAAGAATGTTAAGCTCGAGGGAAACAGAAAGGACAATAATTTCGAATGATATCCGACCTCGCGGAATCGTTTATTCCCCACCTGGAAACAGTTCAGGTGATACTTGGCATGTTTACGTTATTGCACGTTGTACTTGGCTTAAATTAAATCGAAATTAGTAAGGCTTAATGCGAATTTATGATTCATATGTGGCTAGACGTTTCGTATGTAAATGTCTAATAAATACATTATGAGTAGATTTATTAGTGTTTATGTTTATTATTAAAACATGTTTTATGTATTTTATGTTGATTTTGAACATTGTTTATGATATGTATATATGAGCTTGTTTACTGTGCTATGGTAGCTTCTATAATGACCACGGTTGTACGTGATAGAGTCACCCTGCATCTATATTATGGTTGTAGCACGAATTGGTCTGCTCGACCGGAGTAAGACCACGGTCGTGCCAGCGTAATATAGCAACTTAATGCTGCTGTATTTTGTATGGTGAGTGTATAGAACCGTAGACTATTTTTACTGGAAACAAACTTTACCAGATGTTTAAGGCTCTGAGATCTTCTAATATAGTACGTGATCAATCCAAACTCCACATTAACTTTATCAGCATTGTGAGCTATCGTTAGTCAAAAACATGAAAATCATACCACCCACCTACCAGCCGTGTGCTGAGTACGTGACGATCGCCAAGTTTGAACAAGCCAGGTGTTATTATCTTACGCATGGCAATGTATAATTTGTGGTAGTAATTAAAAATGATAAAACGACACGTGTATACCTATATCAAAAAGCGGTTGTCTTTGTTTAGAGTGTTTTTAAAAACATATTGCCTTTTGGAAGTGGTAGAAATCTATACCAACATTTTTATTAATAACAGGCTTTTGAATAAAACTATTTTTACGGATTTTATCGCGTTTAATTTACTTATTTCTAATTCCTGACGTTTCGAGTGCTTTACAGCACACATGGTCACGGGGTGGAATGAGATTTTTGACGCCCCGATGTCGTAGTTAGCTCGGCTACCTTCAGTTTTTCAATATCATCGATATATATGTACTACGTACTAGATTTGGCATTCCGAACATTCACTATGTTCAAATGAACTGTACTGCAATCCGTACACCTTTAGTGTCATTTAGTGTGGCTTAAAGGTACTCTGTGGTGTGGCTTCAATATTCATAGAGTGTGGAGCTGCGCTATAATACGAGATTTCAAATTAAAGTTTAAACCTGAACGTAATTAATAAATCAGTAGTCAAATAAGTAAAATTATTTGTTGTTCAAGTGAATAAATAGGTAATAATATTTACAATAGAAAAAATAAGTTTCTTCATTTATATGCCACGCTGTCTACAATCATAGACTAAAATCTACTATCTCCCGCGCATGCGCGAAAACAGAGTAGTGCACATTTTTTGTTTGGAATAGCTTCTCTAGTACGTAGTACATAGAACTCAATGTTCAATATTAACACTTTTTTATTAACTTTATATTTAACAGTGTAGTGGTGGTGTAAAAATAATTACTACATGAGGTAGTGAATATTCTTAACCATTAGTAAATATTCTTACATTATCAAGAAGTGAATGGCATAGTCGGCAAGGGACGTCTAAGATCCGTTCATCGATTTTTGAACGTGGTAGAGCCCTGCTGCAGCTATATTAGTAGTATAGTTGTAGCACGAATGGGTCGGCTCGACCGGGGAAGGACCACGCTCTCACAGAATACCAGCGTAAAATAGCACCTTAATACAACGGCTGTGTTTCGTATGGTGAGTGTAGAGAACCGGAGACGATTTTTTACTGGAAAAGAGGCATTCCATCTTAGTCCTCATGGGTGACAACGCATCTGCATTTTGATTCTTTATTGAGGATAGATGTAGATGTCTATGGGTCACAGCAACCACTTACCATCAGGTGGACTGTGTGCTCGTTTGTCACCCTATACTATTAAAAAAAAATTAAAAGTAAAAGTACTCTTAACTGACGGGCATGTATGCGTATGTATATGAAAATAGGTGTGTCAGGACCGTGCCAAGTCCTTTGTATCTCTCTACTCTTCTGGGTGACAGGCATGAATGTTTATGTTATTTTATAAATGAAACCGTGTTCTGGCGGTGTAAGAATAACCACTACCCCATATCGTAACATTGGTGTCGTCGGCAACAGATGGAAACTGAAACAGGAGATGGGCAGCAGCATCTTCCTTATAACAACTGAAAATTGTAAAATATTGCGGTTGTCAACCTGCCTGCCGAGCGTGCCAAATATGAGCCAATTTACAAGAGAGACCTATGTTCAGGAGTGGACTTTTATGGGCTGTAATAAACAGATGAATGGATGGACACGCTTTATATTAGCTTGACTTTTGTATCTATGTATGATGTGTGATAATGATATAAAATGAATGTAATGAAATTTTACAATCCAGTTTTCCCCCACTTCCAGACATTTGAATAATCTGAAATTTATCTGACTTGCAAAGAACCGATCACAACACAATAGTTGTATGAATTAATCAAAATTATTTCTACCGTCAAAGTAGCAGTGGTTGCACTGATGTATTTCAGTCTGAAGAGTAAAGAGAATCAGTAAAATTACGGGCTGCCAGGCGTCTGTAGCCTTCCTTATTTGAAGTTGGCTGCAGGTGTCCATGGGCTGGAAGTTCTTTTGTTACTTCAGTTTTAAACAAAAAAGTTTGTTTTTAAACTATAACTATATGTAAGTAGAAGGGAGGGTGGGGGGTACGCTTATTGGAGGTCTATGTTCAGTTTCTTTTGTCAAGTAACGAAGATGTGTAGTAGAAATATGTGAATATGTTGTAAAATGAAGAATGTGTTGTTAAAATGTTTACTAAGCAAAATATTAATATTATATATATATATATATATATATATATATATATATATATATATATATATATATATATAAGAAATCATTAAGCAAAAATTGTTTAGAAAGGGTATACTACTAAAGAGTACATGATTGATATTAACCACAGAGAATGAGGTGATCGCTAACATGCTGTTTCTAATGTTAATTTTATTACAAAAAAGTCCCCCTGGGTTTCTTCGCTGGTTCTTCCCAGCACAGAGGTTTTTTCTGAAGCAGAGGTAAAAGAAAAAATGACTTTCAATAAGTATTCTGGTAATATACATTGAATAAAAATGATTCTATTCTATTCTAAATGGAATAATCTAAAAAAACCCAATGGTTCAGTGTCAAAGTCAAAATCAAGATTGTTCAATAAATTATTACTGACTTATTTAATGCTGTTATGAACGTCAAATCTACGTGAAATCTACACTGGTTCGTAAAACAAGATCATCACAGAAGAAGGACTCTCATCACTTTGGGTTTTTTATTTGTTTTTTAAATGCCATATTCTTTTACAACTCATTTACAAATGTCAAATATATATTACAAATACTTTTTAGATGTCAATTTTAATCATTAAATCAGTAGTCAGGAGACAAGCAAGTTTAATTTACAAGTTACATACTTGCATACAAAATTGTCCTCAACAAATTGATCTACCTTAAAGAATGCACGCCCTTTCTTAACAGAATTTACTTAACACATCAATAACTGATCAGTTGTAAATTCATTCATCATGATTTCAGCATATCAAGTCCACGGCTAAACATAGGTCTCCCTACAGATTTAAGGGGGATGTTTGCCATAGTTGCTACGCTTGGCTGGCGGGTTGACAAACAGCAGTTTTTAAATTTTACTAGTCATCCTCAGCCACCTCTTACGACACCCACAGTTCAAGAGTTAGTGGATATACTTACAACGTTAGTACTCTATAGATCATTGGTAAATATAGCCTGTAATACTTTGTATATAAATTCCAACTAAGTGAATTAAGTAACACAAACATAAATGGATTATTCCGTCGCTCAGTCACCAACTTCTGCGCTCAGTTAAATCCCAATATTACTCTATGACTTAGAATCGAAGCCAAGGGCGAAGTCAGCTTATTCCAGCTAAATTATGCAATAACTTCGCAAGTTGGAGTTAGTCAAAGTTACGAATTACTCGGTACGAGCTGCAACATCAATCCATACGTTGAGTTTTAAAATCAATAACTTGTTTTAAACTTTATGTAATTAGTTAATTAAATTGAGTTGTTGCTTGTGAAACCGCGAATCAAGATTAAATAAAAAAATCGTAGATTGATATCATTGCTGAGTGTATAAATAATTGTAAGTATCAGATTCGAATCCATTGGCAAACATTTGTGTCATTTGGTGGCCGCATAAGTGAATTCATTTCGTCTCTTGGGTTTTTTATAGAATAAGGGTGACAAACGAGCTCGCAGTACACCTGATGTTAAGTACATGCCGTGTCCCATAGACATCTACATCTATCCTCGATTAAGAATCAAAATATAGATGCGTTTTCGCCTCTGAGGACATAGATGGAATGCCTCGTTTCCAGTTATAAGGTTCTCCGGTCCTCTACACTCACCATGCGAAACACAGCAGCGTTAAGCTGCTATTTCACGCTGGTATTATGTGAGAGCGTAGCCCTTCCCCGGTCGTGCCGACCCATGCGCGCTACAACGACAGTGCCTTTTGTGACACATTCCAACTTTTAATAACAGAGTCAATCGGTCCGTTTCTTTCATGATTTATCGTAATACAATACATCAAACAAATCAACAAAGAATTTATCGAAACGTGTATATTAATATATCAAAGGGACGTAAAATGAAACCCCGCACAATAGGTACGCGAGTACCCTCCAAAGTGTATTCACGAGCTGCCAACGGCGATGTTGATATATTATTTGTGGTCCGTTTCCAATTAATTATTGAAATCACACAAACTAATCAATTATTACTAAACTATACAATACAGTGTGTTGAAACTGCCACAGGAGTCAATATACAATTGACCGGTTAAGGGCTTGGTACAAGGTGAAAGGAAATAACGTTGAATAATGATTTCTTGTTTACGCGAACACTACACTAAATTAAACTAGTTTTTAAGGATTTTATCGCGTTTTGGTATTGGGACGTCGTACACCTCAGTCACTCCGTGACCATGGGTGCTGTAAAGTACTCGAAACGTCTGGAATATAAAATAAGTTAATATACGCGACAAAAATCTGCAAAAAAAACTAGTTTCATTTCAACGGTGAAAAATAAAATGAAAATAACAGCCTACTTCAGAAAACTAAAAATATTATTTAATAGCTTCCATATAATTTAATAACTTCTAAAGTTGGGGCTTTACTTGTTCAATATACTTTGTTTTAGCACCGATTCCAGAAGTTTATTTTGTTCTTTTTAGTTTTAAAGTACATTTTAACATTGGTTTAAATTTTTTTATAGGTACAATTGAGGGTGACAAACAAGTCAGTCCACCTGACGATAAATTTATCCTGTGGACTATAAAAGTTACAGCCTATATACGTCCCACTGCTGGGCACAGGCCTCCTCTCATTTCTGAGAGGGTTTCAGGGCAAGGAAATGTCCGCCGCGCTGCCCCAATGCGTGTTGACGAACTTCACATGTCTTCGAAATATTTTTTTTTATTTCTCAGACATGCAGGTTTCCTCACGATGTTTTCCTTCACCGCCGAGCACGTGGTAAATCAGCACTTAAAATTTCAATTAACAATTTCATTGGTGCCGGCGGGGATCGAACCCGGGTTGCTCACGTACTGTGTAACTTACAGCGAGCGCTAACCATCTGAGCTATCACGGCTCTATGAACTATAGACTTAGTTAAATAAAGAAGGAAGGAAACAAGTTTATTTGATGCTACAAATAATATTTGTTTTACATGTATTTATTACATAAAGGTATATTACAACAATTATTGCAACACCAAATAGGCATCCATCTCAGGAATAACCACAGGGCTGGTACTCAGCCGGTGCCCTTACCTAAAACCTACCGGAAGTTACCAAATACAGATAAGTTACAAATATTCTTTCTTATAAGAGAACACTAAAATTAAAAAAAAATAGATTTGAATAAACTGATTAAAAAAATACTAAAATACAGTATAATAACAAAAACCAAAAACATTAATAAACAAAATAAAAATAATATAGTTTTTTAGTAATAAACTAAATTTTTCTTTTTATAACCTTAAATTATATTAGACAAGCTTTTCTCCGTGACTTCGCCCGCGTGGAATTTGTTACGATTGGATTTCATGGGTTTTAATTTTTTGCGCGGAACCCAAATTCTTTTACTAAAATAAAAATAGCCTAAGTTACTCCTTATAACATCAGCTATCTGCCAGTGAAAATCCCGTCAAAATCGGTCCAGCCGTTTCGAAGATTAGCCGGAACAAACAGACAGACGGACAGAAAAAAATTAAAAACTGTTTTCTTGTTATAAGTACCGTAAATACTTTCATATGCATTTAGTAAAAAGCTGTTTTTTTTAACATTACAAACAGACACTTCAATTTTATTTATTTGTATAGATTACCATTTGCACAGACTAAATAGTAATAAAATTAAAAATACTAAGGCTTGTATCCAAATTCTGACCCGTTTACACTCCTCACGAATAAGGCGAGATCATACTAGTAAGAGAAGGCTACGCAGTTCTCGTCCCTACAAACCAAACACAGCAGCATCTTAAATGAGACTAGCCATCTGCGCAGGCCAGAATAATAGTGCACGAGTATATGCAAAAGCATAAGTGCACTGTCTATTCCCTCACTCTCATAGTTCCTTGGGACAGCAATGCCACACGACCGGAGAGGAGAGATCAGGCGCAGGACCAACGGCTATAAATGCTTTCTGAGGCACGGGAGTAAAACACCAAATCCTGACTCCGGACTACTATTGACAAAAAAACCTGGGACCTCATGTTCATCAATTTCGGTTACGATCACTAGACTAACGAGGTACACACACAAGGGAACAGTAGTATGATGGCGGCGTAAGAGAACCCATTATCACATATCATCTCGTGGGTGTCATCAGAAATGATTACGAATAATTATAACTTTTAACAAAAAGTAAAAACCGACTTCAAATTGCTAAAAAAGAAGTTATTTATTTTGAGATTTGACTTCAAATTGCTAAAATAGAAGTTATTTATTTGGAGATAAAATTTATATGCCACTATCCTTAAAGTATCCACACTAGGATTTTCTCCTGTATCGTGAGGGCAGTTTACACACATATTTTTTCACAAGGACAAACATCCGGACCCGGAACAATTATTTGTAGACCATACAAAATACTTGTTCCGTGCGGGATTCGAACCCGCGGCCCTTAGCGCAGCAACTCATTGCTGAGCCACTGCGCCACCGGGGCCGTCAACCTATTTAATTAAAAAAAAATAATCACATGTGGTAAAATTTTGTACAACCGACTTCAATATAAATTATTAAGGATAACTCAAAAACTACTAGTCATACCTTGATCAAATTTATATGGGACCACATGTGAAACACCAGCTTTCAAATAAATCGAAATCGAACAGCGTCGAAATCGGTTCACCCAGAAAAAAATAATGAGGTAACATAAAAAAAAACATACAGTCGAATTGAGTACCTCCTCCTTTTTGAAGTCGGTTAAAAATTGGTTCACAATCTGTGAAGATATCGCGTAAGATACATACAAAAAAAAAATGGAGAACCTCCTTTTTGAAGTCGGTTAAAAACAAAAATCTTATGGCTTCCGATAGATTATGGCCTTCTCGTTTACGTCAGAAGTAAAATGCCCAGACCGGCGACGGACAGCATCAAAGGTGTGATACATTTAGTACTGCGATCGTCAACCCGCCTGCCGAGCGTTACGATCCAGGCATATCCCCCCTACAACGGGAGAGGCCATTACCAGCACTGGACTTTTAATGATTAAAAAAGTAAGTTTTGTTTTAAAGAAGAAGGGTGACAAACGAGCAAACAATCTACCCGATGGTAAGTGGATGCTAGCCCGTAGACATTTACATCTATTCTCGATTAAAACTCAAAATGCAGATGAGTTGTCACCCATGAGCACTAAGATGGAATGCGTCGTGTTCAGTAAAATGGATCTCCGGCTCCACACTCACCGTACAAAACACAGAAGCGAATAAACTGCCTTTTTACGCTGGTATTCTGTGAGAGGGTGGTCCTTCCCCGGTCGAGCCGACCCATTCGTGATACAACTAATACTAATAATATATCTGCAGCATGGCTCTACCACGTAAAATTTTTTTTTTTTAAAGAATAAGGGTGACAAACGAGCACACAGTCCACCTGATGGTAAGTGGTTGCTGTTGCCCATAAACATCTACATCTATCTTCGTTAGCGAATTTAAATGCAGATGCGTTGGCAGCCGTGAGGACTAAGATAGAATGCCTCTTTTCCAGTAAAAAGGGTCTCTGGTTCTCTACAGTCACCATACGAAACACAGCAGCATTAAGCTGCTATTTTACGTTGGTATTCTGTGAGAGCGTGGTACTTCCCCGGTCGAGCAGACCCATTCGTACTACAACTATACTATTAATATAGCTGCAGCATGGCTCTACCACGTAAAAAACGTGTTCCATATTATTGTTATTATCTTTATAAAACAATTTTATTAAATAATTTGTTTGAACTTAGCGGTAGACACACTGTAATCTTTTTTGGATTTTGTTGTAGAAGCGAAAAGTAAAGAACATATTTTGCATAAACATCCGTATATTGACCTTGTCACAACAAGATGTTCATATATCTTGTGTCTAAGTTGGCCGCATACAAGTACCTACATGAGATAGGGTAGTAAAGCCACATTGCACCTACATACATACATTATGGTTGCAGTAAGAGTTGATCGCCTCGACTCGGGAAGGACTACGCTCTCACAGAATACCAAAGAAAAATAGGGGCTTATTGCCGCTGTGTTTCGTATAATGAGTGTAAGGGATCGAGGACTCTTTTAACTTAACTTTTTTTTTATAGGATAGGGTGACAAACGAGCACACAGTCCACCTGATGGTAAGTGGTTGCTGTGACCCATAGACATCTACATCTATCTTTAATAAAGAATCAAAATGCAGATGCGTTGTCACCTCTGAGGACTAAGATGGAATGCCTCGTTTCCAGTAAAAAGGGTCTCCGGTTCTCTACGCTCATCATACAAAACACAACAGCATACAGCTGCTCTTTCACGCTGGTATTCTGTGAAACTGTCGTCAAAGTTTTTTTAATAGTCCTAGCATATTTGTAAGAAAGCGAAAACATAAGTTATATATAGGTGTATTTATGAATGTGACCACCCACTGGCTCACATTTGTCGTTTCGACCATAAATGCCGGGAATAAACTACCGACAGAATTATTTTATTCTTGTTCTCCCTGAAAGCAAGGTACCGGCATTAAAGTATAAATGTCAAGGAAATATAAAAAAATATTTATGTCATAAATGTTTTATCTAATTAGGTAATTTAAAAATACAGAAAATATCTTTCAACACGAAAATTTTTTGTTCGTTAAAATATTTGAACAAGATTTTCGATTTTCTAACCAGTTTTTTTTTAAATTATTTCTCAACCTAACATAAATAAGTATCAACGATCGAAGACTTACTACTCTACATTGCTAGCGTGGATATTTTTGAGACATTTTTTGGTCATACGTGGAAGAGCCTCGCTGTAGCTATATCTTATTATAGTTTTAGCACGAATGGGTAGGATCGACCAGGGTAGGACCGCGCTCTTACATATTACCAGCGTAATAGTAGATTAATGGAGCTG
Source organism: Parnassius orleans (assembly GCA_029286625.1). Classification (NCBI taxonomy): domain Eukaryota; kingdom Metazoa; phylum Arthropoda; class Insecta; order Lepidoptera; family Papilionidae; genus Parnassius; species Parnassius orleans. The sequence continues at coordinate 2,248,552 of JAGSMP010000087.1, forward strand.
TGTTTTGTATTGTGAGTGTAAACAACTGGAGACCCTTTTTATTTGAAACAAGGCATTTCAACTTAGTCCTCAAGGGTGACAACGCGTTTGATTCGATTCTTAATCGAGAATATATGAAGATGACTATAGTCACTACATCCACTAACCATCAGGTGGACTGTGTGCTCGTTTCTGACTTTTATTCTATATGAAAAAAAAATCTAAAGTCAGTCATTCGATTATTGAAAAAACATATATATGTACTTACTGTGTGGAGTTTAAATGAGGATTCATACGTCAATAAATAGCGTCTCGTAAAGTAAATATTCTTTTGTTACAAGGAAAAACAAATATTTTCATATTCATCATCGAGGCATCGAGACGTCTGGTACGAGAATTGTGATAAATACTCATTGCTGTAGGAAAGCCGTGGTAGCTCAGGGCTAAGCGCTCGCTGTAAATTTCACAGTACGCGAGCTACTTGGGTTCGATCCCCGCCGGCACCAATGAAATTGTTAATTGCAATTTTAAGTGCTGATTCACCACGTGCTCGGCGGTGAAGGAAAACGTCGTGAGGAAATCTGCATATCTAAGAAATAAGGAAAAAAATTTTTTTCGTAGACATTTGTAGTTCGCCAACACGCATTGGGGTAGCGCGGCGGATCCTTTCTTGCCCTAAAACCCTCTCAGAAATGAGAGGAGGCCTGTGCCCAGCAGTGGGACGTATATAGGCTGTAACTTTTAGGAAAGCCTATATTCTGGTGAACAAATGACAATACTATTTATAATATACTCCTCACTAGGATTTTTCCCTATATCGTGGAGGCAGTTTACATACATAAATTTCACAATGATAAACAATTATTTGGAGGCCATATTTGTATGGCGGGATTCAAATCCGCGGTCCTCAGCGCTGCAACTCATTGCTAAGCCACTGCGCCAATATGCTGACAAACTTTATATTCAAAATATTTTCTATTTATTCAAAATATTTATTTAGTACATAATAGCAAACAAGTTTCCAAACATTGTTTAACGAATTTAACATAATTCCTAGCAAAAAGCAACTGCAAGGTCGACAGGAATTTATTAGCGACCAACCTGACCTGATAACATCTCTGGTGTAGTCAATGTTACCAAAACTTTAATTTAATTTTGTGTCATCTATTTTGAATAGTGGTGTGCGCACTGCATACAAAATTACTTCCCTTTCTAGGTATGACAGATACTCGTGTGCTCTTCAATCATTGTTTTACAAATTATGGATGTGAGATATAAGATCCTATCTTTAGACCCTATTTAGTTAACGATTTCTTATATTTATGAGGAATGAATTCCCTCCCCTCCCCAACCGTGTTCTTGACCGTACAATGGGGGTGTAAGAATATGTATTACCCTTATCGCCCCATGGGTGTCATAAGAGGCGACAGAGGGAACAAACCAACCTAAAAAAACTTCCGGTTGCCCCAACCCGACTGCCAAGCGTGGCAACTATGGCAAATATCCCCGCTATGAGTCAATCTATGGTGGAGGCCTATGGTCAGCAGTGAACTTTAGAAAGGTTGCAACGGTAACGGAATGTTTTATCGTGCTCTACACCAGTTAAAAGTCGAGATTTAAAAAAAAGTTGAAATTAAAAGCGATTAAAGTTGGTCAGGTTAGATTCATTCAAACATTTCAGTACTTAAGTATAGCATCAGTTTGAATTTCTTTGAGAAAAAATATATCATAATTCAATAAAAAAAACGAGTTGCAATGTTAAACGTGTTGGAAGTAATTCTATATTTTTAGTTGACTTCTAAAAAAGATGTAGTTCTCTATATCTTCGCCAATTGTGAACCGATTTTGATAGCCTTTTTTATTAAATTGGTTATACATAAGGCGTGCTCCCACATAAATTCGAGAATTATTTCTATTCTTAACATTTGCTGCATATACTTAACATATTCGCGAACCTTTACAAAATATTTATTTTACCCGTATTTTAGTCATTTAATTATCTAGTTATAAAGGCATTTAATTCTACATTCCACCGTTATTTTACGCTGGTGTTCTGTAAAATCGTGATCCTTACCCGGTTGAGCCAATATAATTCGTGCTGCAACCATAATATAGCTGCGGTGTGACTCTACCACGGTAAAAACATACCATAAACCATAATGAGAGCTGCTTCTAAAGTTACGTCTAATATTATATCGACAATTTAAACGCACGAAGAGCAAAAATTATTAGTAATCGAAGATACACACAAATATAAATCGTTTTGCTTTTACAAGCACCGTAGTATTTATTTTTACTGATGATGTCTCATTTCGAGACGAAACAAGTGTGTATTATTGACGTTGATAATATAATATAATGAATGATAATGAATTTCCCCCAAGAGACGATTGATTCTGTTAATTAAATTGTCACTGTCAGTCGTCCATGCCTTGTACCGTGCCGAAAATACTATTCATCGCACTCCCACAAACCTTTGTAACAATACACTGAGTACATCCAGTTACAGGTACATTCCGTATCGTGATGTAGACGTTGCTGTCAAGGTGGTTGCCTGGTTTAACTAAAGCCTGCTTTCCCTTCTCTGAAGATAAAGTGAGCTATGTAAGTAATATATTTGTAAAAGCAATGGAATGAAATTACCTATTTCATTTGTGGTCTTTTCTAAAAGTAAGGAACTGAGACACAGTCTACACGATGGTACGTGGATTCTGTGGCTTATGGACATCTGCATCTATCATCGAACAACATTTAAAATATTGATGCTTATGCACGCATGAAGACTTAAACGTGTTGTCTCTGTATTTGCATAAAGGATTCCTGGTTCTTGTCACACTAAGACAGAAGCATATTATGCTTTTAATTTACATTGGTATACTGCTGTAGTCATATCACTTATATTGTATTACATTTTTAATATATAAATTTTTTTGACTTTTAGATAATGTAGTATATGAAAGTAAAAAGAAATTTGTATCACTGATAACTTATCATTACCATATTATAACACTAACTAATATATTACAAATATCTAAAGTACACCGCTGAACATAGGCCTTACCCTATTATTATTAATAAATTAACTCATATGAGGAAATTTGCCGTAATTGCTACACTTGTCAGACGGATTAACAACCGCAGATTTTTATATTATTTTGAATAGGAATATGCTGTTGCCTGATCTATTTCCCTGTTAATGCTGAAAAGATTCTAATAACCAACCAAGGAACAAAAAAGCAAGAAATCTATTTTTATGTTAGAGACATTGTTATATCCTTCATTACTCTAAATTGTTAAAAAATTAAGTGAGGCTTTTTACTTTTGTCTTTAGGGATAACAACAAAAATATACCTTTTTTGTACTGAATTTTATTTTTGCTTGATATCAACAGGATGTCGTTGATAATGAATTTTATAATTTTTCATTTCAATTTTGTTAAAATATTGTAATATAAAAATATTCTCTATCAATTTAAGTTTTAGTTTAATAGCTAAACTAAGATTATAGTTTTAATTTACAAATCTATAACTTAAACAAATTTAGAGTGATTTAAACCAGATCATAGAGCTTTATATTTCCGAATAAGGCAGAATAACAAAATTTCGTTTTAGTTACCGGTAAATGTTAAGTCCCACATATACTGTTAAAATTATAATAATGCCTGGGCTCTATCTCAGGGTCTCATTTTGAAGGAAAAAGAGAACAATTCTCCATGCTGGGCTCACACTGACTCGAGTTTTTTTGTTTATTCAGACATAAAGATTCCCTAAAGATATTTTCCTTCACCAACAAGCACGTAATAAATTCAATACTTAAATTTCAATAAAAATTTCAGTGGTGCCGATGGTGATCGAACTTGGTTTACTCGTATGCTGTGAAAATTTAAAGCAAACGCTTATACCCATATCTCTACCGATGATATGTATTTCTAAATACAAATAAATATAACATTTGAATCAAATAAACGTTTGAAATAATTACAACAGAAATAATATCAACTGTATATTGATGTTTCCGCCCCGAAAATTTTGCCACTTCAAATATCGGCATTTCAATAAAAATATAGAAAAAAATTCCAGAATCTATCAAAAAGGTAACGTAAACAAAAAGTAGGTTAATAAATATTTAACTCAAATGTTATTACTTGTTGTAGAATGTTTTTATTTAAGTAGCAGATTATATATAAAGCAATAGATAAGATGTTTTATGATCTCATTATTAAATAAGTAAATTGTATGTATTTTTCTTATACATAATGTTATATTTAAAATGTAATATTAATATTAGGAAATGTAAAATATTTGCAGAGCCCTTGCAGAGTTCTTGTTTTGAACTATATATAAATAGACATAATACATAAATTAGACCTACTGTTCTCAATAGGAGTAGCAATTTTAAACGTGATAGAGCCACAATGCAGCTTTATCATGGCTAAAGCACGAATAGTTCAGCTCGACCGCGGACCACACTTTCAAGAATACCAGTATAAAATACCAGCTTAATGCTGCTGTGTTTCGTATATGATTGTAAGGATTCCGAGACCCTTATACTGGCAGTGAGGTATTCTGTCTTCGTATTCAGGGATGACAACGCTTTTTTATTGATTCTTTGTCGAGGATAGATGTAGGTGTCTATTGCACACGGTATCCACTTACCATCAGGTCAACTGTGTGCTCGTTTGTCATCCTTATTCTTTAAAAAAGAAAATAAATAAATCGATTTTAAAATTCGAACTGCAATAAAGGTTGTCCAATAAATTTCGAATATCAAAGTTCTGTTTGCCTGTATTCGAAATGAATTTTCTGTTTCTCTTTGCCGGTGTTTTTAAAACAATAGAGCACTGTTGTACGAACTACCAAATAAAAACATCGAATATGTTGCTTCTCCAGCGTACTAATTGACTTCATACAACAGCCGAAATATTTGTTCTCTTGCAACATTTTTAGTGGAAACAATGATAATTTTGCACAAAGTCAATATCGAAACACGAAAGCTCACAAGTGCCTGGATACAAAAGCTATTGTTTAGGCAGACGGATTGAACGAGCTCCAGATACAAAGATAAACGAAAACCGTTTTCATTAAATCCTCTGTAATCTGACGGCATCCGTTAATATTTGTAGTTTCATAGATGAGATTAGTTTTAGTATTACCATGAATTAATATTTACTTTTTTCTCACCCACTTATCTCTAGCCTGTTCTTATATATGTACCTATATATATATATATATGTATACTGGGTGGGGGAATAGGGGAATTTGAGGGAATTGCAGGTGTGTTGCCGGATGATTCTACAAAGAAGTTGGGTGATGAAGAAACTTCTCGCGCAGTTGTGGACCACCAACCATCGTAATGATATCGATGGTATCGCGAGTTTTGTTTTGTTTTTTCAACGGTCCAACTGATGGTAAATGGCAACTGCAGTCCACGGACACTTGTAGCCAACTTCAAACAAAGAAGGCTACAGATGGGTTGTCACCTTTAAGGACTAAGATGGAATGCTTCACAGCCTATTTTTGGAACAAAGTTCCTTATCGGACGGTACGGATTTGGCGGATGGGGGCTAGGCGACAAAAAGTGCAAGATTTTTCCATCACGACCCCTTCTGACGTAGTGTAGACGGATTTGGCGGCTATAAGGAAGCGAGATGCAATAATATCTATCTCCCTCGCACTTTTTCTTCTTATCTTGCCATGAATGCTATATTATTTTATTTTAAATGACGCTTCATTTTAATAATTTATTTGTATTTGCTAATCAATAATATAATACGTTTATCAATAATAATATACTACGAAAGAAACTTCGTTCCAACCGAGTGTTCCACGATACTCACGCATGTTTTTTAAAGAATAAGGGTAACAAAAAAGCTAACAGTCCATCTGACAGTAATTTGATGCTGTGGCCCATAGACATAGTAGCCTGTAATAATACTGGCTTTCTATATCCTTCAGATCAGAACACATCAGTGCAGGCACTGCTATCAGGCGGCAGAAATAGGTAAGGGCTTAGTACCTACCCAGATGGACTTCTACTCAGAAAATGAGCCGTATCACCTAGGAAATAGGGTGATTGGTTTAATCCTATTTGTATTGGGATCTTGGATCTTTTCCAACATTTCATAATGGTCTTACGATAACCGTTTTGTGGGATTCGGGACGAAAAGCGAGCAATGATTTATTATATTTAAAATTAACAGATATATTCTGTTAGATATCCGTCAAAACTAGTTTAATTTAATGAGTAATGCTGTCGGTTAGAGCTGTCTATGACCATGTACACGTTAGGGCATGTGATGAATAAATGATGATGATGATGAATTGTCACATGTCAACAATGTCAAATGACATCCTAATTTCAACAGAAAAGTAGGCTGGGTACTACCATCTACGTGGGATCCTTTAATTGGTACAAACAATGTTTGAGATAGATATTTTTTTCGATAATACCTCAATATTATTTAATGTTAAAAGAATCGAAATTCCTTCGGAACTTTAAACTTCGAACTGAAAAAGACCAACCAAATACTGTTTTTTTTTCATATAGCAAACAACTTGCTTTAAATGCAGAGAAAACAAAATGTTTACAGTTTGTACCGCAGAACTCTGTAATTACTTTACCAGATAAATAAGATTTCGAAAGATCGACCGCATTTCTCGGAATTTCTACCATAAGTCCAGTACATATTGATAAACTAGCTTTGGAATTAAGTTCTGTAATATCGCTATTAGAAGGATTAGAAATCTGACTAATGAAGCAACACCTAAATTAGTTTACTTTGAACAATACTAATTTTTATAGATTTTATCGCGTTTAATTTTACTTATTTTATTCCCGATGTTTCGGGTGCTTTGGCTTGGTGCCTCGTGGTGGGACCTCAGTAGGTTTGAGTTGCATATTTCCTTTAGAATGATTTGTAAATTTTAAATAAAATCACAAAATCGACGTGGTAGAGCCATGCTGCAGCTATATTAATAGTATAGTTGTACGAATGGGTCGGCTCGACCGGGGAAGGACCACGCTCTCACAGAATACCAGCGTAAAATAGCAGCTTAATGCTGTTGTGTTTCGTATGCTGAGTGTAGAGAACCGGAGACCCTTTTACTGGAAAAGAGGCATTCTATCTTAGTCCTCACGGCGACAACGCAGCTGCATTTAAATTCGCAAACGAAGATAGATGTAGATGTCTATGGGTCACAGCAACCATTATGTTGGACTGTGTGCTCGTTTGTCACACTTATTCTATAAAAAAATAATAGTAAAAATAAATGCAAAAGAAATTAGTATTTTTAAGGGCTATCTGAGCCGTCTTTTAACCCAAATTATGTTTATTTGTTCACAAATAATGCATTAATCATTTGGTTCTTGCTTTTAGGATAAAAAAAATAAGAACCTATTAAATATATGATTATGTCCCGATGTCAAAGTTAACCCGGAGTACCTTCAGCTTTTAATAATTATTATATATTAATTATTTTAGTCCGATCTACGCAGAATGAGCTTATTGTGTCTTGAAGTCTTGCAGTGACATGCTTGGGTTTAGTCTTAATTTTATTAATAACAGGATCCCAAGCAGATGGTAGCACCCACTATCCTTGCGAATCATTCTTGGTAGGAATCGGTGTTCTTTTGCGAGGATTTGTGGTCCATCAAATCTGATGTAATAGTTGGGACGATCTTGGACATGTTGACATACTACAGAATTCCTAGAATAGTTTACTTTGCTTACTTCCACAGTTTCATATCTCATAGGTCTGTGGCTGGTTTGGAAACAAAATTTACTTTGCTAAAACAAACCATAAAGGCACTATATCACCGTTAGGGCCTCGCGAATCACTACGCGACATTTACAAGGGGACTAATAACATCTCGACACTTTTTTTATAGAAGAGGTAAACGAGCATGCGGCTCACCTGATGATGTTAACGCTGTTCATGAAAACTGGAACACCAGGGGAATTGCAGCTACGTTGATGACCTTTTAAAAGGAGTAAACAAGTTTCTTGGACGTCCTTAAGTCGTATCAGTCCGGGAAAATTAACACTTCCGCCGTTGCTTATTTTTGAAAACATTGTGTTTGAACGGAAAATATAAATTGATTTAATGAAATCTGCATATCTCCTGTATATCGTGTACGAAATTTAGAACGATGCATAAAATTTTACAATATAAATATAGTGCACAACCGGATACAAATTTGAAAAAAAAAATATCTTCAACGCTAAAAGAATTGCTGGCTTTGTAGAAACTAGTAAGCTAATTTATTGAAGGCCCATAAGTGGTATCGGTCCGGAAAAACCAGTTTTTATATGACAATGTACGCAGTCAGTTACCACAAAAAACAACAATAAAAAGACAATAAAAAGTAAACTATGCTGTAAATTATTAAAAATATGTATACAGCTAATTACACGTATTAGTTTCAGGATTTAATAGCGAAGCGTCTGTGGTCAACGGTGGAGCGTGTATCAAAAATACTTTCCTACATTACGAATTTAGCAGCCGTAGAAGTTCATGTGGAATTCCCGCTGGCAACGCGGGGTGGTGAATATATTGAAATTTGAAATACATATTTCCAGTGGACCGCCCGGGGCACATCGGTACGCTGGAACTATTCAAATATTCGCCGTGCAAAGTTTTAAACGTGCGTTTTTTCATTGAACAACATTCGCTACTTTTTACATTCCACGATACGATTACGATTCTAGTTGAGCCTTTTTTTGACTTAAATTCAGTATCTTTAATTACAATTTAAGATATGATTTATTGATAATCTAATTTTTAATCATATAAAAAATTATCTTTTATAAATAAAACAATAAAATTAACGCAGCCATATCTGATAGCCATAATATAATAATAAATGAAAAGAGCTTTTCGTGACATGATTTTTTTTACACAGGGGTGACAAAAGTCCGCTCTTGTCCAGTCAGAGATTGTAAGTTGATTCTGTGACCCATAGACACCTTACATCTGAACTCGATTAGTAATTAAAATGCAGATGCAATATCACCCCTGGAAACTAAAAATGAATGTTCCGTTACCATTATAAAGTGTCTACGGTTCTCGCCACTCATCGTACGAAACGCAATAGCTGCTATTTTCCAGTGGGTGTCGTAAGACTATAGAGTAGCAATGTTATAAAACTTATAGCCTCAGATAGATAGATGTATAATCATTCCTTTTACGATAGACGTAACATATACAGACCTACGACAGGCAGCAGCATCAAATATGTGAGACGTCTGGTATAGCTAATCCTCCCAGTCACATGAAAGTCACATTATGACTGTTCGATTTTCACAACCAAGCCTATCATCAGAAGACCACTGCTGAACATAGCCCAATAGATAGTCTTACAGGGGTATATTTGTCATAGTTGCCTCGCTTGACAGGCAGGTTGGCAACTCCAGTTTTTGTATTTTGTAGATGTTATTAGTAAGGCGCTGCTGCCCATCTCCTGGTTTGTTCCCTTTGTCAACTTTTACAACACTCATGGGACGATATAGAGTAGTGGATTATCTCACACCACGACTACATGATTCCCAAATATCATCGATTTAGTTATCAACTGTGCAAGATGTACTATAGTGCCACAAGTAAAGATAGGTTACTGTCATTAAAATAGGGCGTAAAATTCGGCTACCCTGCAATCCATTGTATAATAGATACACCTATATGCTGTGAGGTGTTGGTATAAGAGAATTCATTTCACTATTATCGTAAGAGGTATCGTAAGACGCGACTATGGGATATGACAGAAAAATCTCATAGTTACCATAAGTTATGGCAAGTAGTCTTTACATTTTCTGTAAAACCCCACTTACAATTGATCTTTAATTATGATGAAAGTTAAGTACTTTTTTCTATACTTATTTAATATTTTTAATCCCCAAAATTGCAAACACCCTAACTTGCGAACGACTTACTAGTGACTAGTTAAGTCCTTAGAAAGTTTGGAGGAAAAGCTGTCATCTCTTAGAACACTGATTGATTATCATGGCTGGTGCCATTTAGAATATACTATGGTTACCTCTCTGTCCCTCGGAGAGATTTTCTTTTCTTTACCATGTCTTGCAGCCTTGTGACACGTAGAAAAAATCTCTTGCATCACCATCACTTGAAGAAATGTTAAAAAAAAACGGTCAAAACAACTATAACGACAAAACAACTAAAATTTTCTTTATTCGTCAAAATTCGCTAAAGCTGAAGGAGCTGTAGAGACGACTTTTTAAAATAGATAAAGTAAAAAAAGGTGTTTACATTCACCATACAAAACAAAGCAGCATTAAGCTGTCATTTCACGCTGGTATTCTGTAACCGATTCGTAATTCTGCAGCGTGGCCCACCACTTCACATGTCGAACACACCGGTACCTGCAACATAGAAATGCACCATCAACGTCCAGTCTGAGCAAATAGGTGGTGCGACGTTACTGGCACTATGACGATTATGGACCGAAAAACTAACAAACCTGAAAAATCATATTATTCAAGTTTCTTAACCCTGTCGTATACGCGAAAGCTTAATAATACCACACAGAGTGTTGGGCGCCCCCGAGCTAAATACCCAGCGGGAGATCCTCTTCCACCGACGCCCAAAGAACTATGATAGTTTGTTTCTTAATTGATTTAATGTAATAAATATTTTATATTTAAACGTAGTAGAGCCACGCTGCAGCTATATTATAGTTGTTGCACGAATGCGTCTCCTCGACCGGAGAAGGACTACGCTCTCACAGAATACCAGCGTAAATAGCAGATTGAAGCTGCTGTGTTTCGTATTGTGAGTGTAGAGAATTGAAGACCTTTTTTATTTGAAATGAGGTACTCCATCTTAGCCCTGACAACGCATCGGAATTTTAATATTTAATACTTATTATTTATTTACATAACATAATATACAATATTTTATTACATACAATATTAAAAACAAAATATATACTAGAACAATGAGCCTAAAACTAAAAACCTTAAAAAAATATTATAATAACTAAAATAAATTATTAAAAAGGAGGCCCTTTAGGCAAGGTTCCGAAAATACTGGCAGCGTTCCCCCTTTGAATTGCTAGATTAATTCTTTGTCCGAGGTAGCTGCCAGTTCTTCGGTCTCCTGTGACGTTAATTGAGGATATATATAGATGATTATGGGCCACAGCATATACTTATCAGATGGACTGTATGCTTACTCACTTGTCAACCTAATTCTATTTTTTTTTAATGTTTTGTAATTAAATGATTTATTGCCGATTAATTAATAGTCAAACACATTTATTTGACTTACAAAATCGTATTTCCCAAAGAAATCTAGCAAATATTAATACATTAGAATCAAATTAAAAAGGAATAAAGTGAAAGTCGTCGCAACCGACGGAGTCGTACTGATAGAAATAAAATTGTGATCCTCATAGTTTAAATATATTTCGCTGTGAGTGGACTTCAGACTATTTAATACTACGAGCTTTGTACAGCGTTGACATTTAAAATATTTAAATCTTTTCACAGCAATACTTTAAAATTGTTTTGTTTTGTTGTGCTAACACGAATTTATATTATTAGCTTTTTTATAGGATAAGGGTGACAAGCGAGCACACAGTCTACCTGATGGTAAGTGGTTGCTGTGGCCCATAGATATCTACATCTATCCTCGTTTGCGAATCAAAATGCAGATGCGTTGTCAGCCGTGAGGACTAAGATGGAATGCCTCGTTCCCAGTAAAAAGAGTCTCCGGTTCTCTACACTCACCATACGAAATACAGCAGCATTAAGCTGCTATTTAAGCTGGTATTCTGTGAGAGCGTGTTCCTTTCCTGGTCGAGCCGACCCATTCATGCTACAACTATACAATTAATATAGCTGCAGCATAGATCTACCATGTATAAAGCCGATGTATAAAGCAGCTGGACCTATATGTATGTATGTATGAATTAATGAAATGAAAATTTCACTAGCTTCCGGGTGTCTGAATATTCTGAAATTTAGGAAGCCTATTAAGAATCGGTGACCTAGTGTTCTCACCATGATTACCGTTACTGTTACAGCCTATTGAAGTCCACTGTTGAACATAGGCCTCTCCTATAGATTGCCTTCTAGGGGGATCTTTGTGATAGCTGCTACGCCTGGCAAGCGGGTTGGCAACCGCAGTTTTTTATTTTTGGTCGTCACTAGGAAGACGCTGCTGCCCATTTCCTGATTTGATTCTCTCTGTCACCTCTTACGACACCCACGGGATGATATGGGGTAGTGGTGATCACATGTATCATGACACAGTAATCACCATGATTATCAAAGATCAATTCGTGTTGTTGAGGTTTTTTAAATCTAATATTATTTAGGTAAAAGCTAGGAACTAGTATTTTTAATTTTAAAGACATTCTGGCCCCACTGAGTTTGTAGATTAAGTAATTTCGTTGGTGCCGGAAAATAGAATTTTCCTCGCGGACTATTTAAGGCGAAGCACCGAGCCTCAAAGGCACTCTCGCTCTGAAACATAAACTCCTATCTATTTATAACGGAGAATACGACTAGCGAATCACTCCAGCTTTGCATGGGTAGAATCTATTAATTTGGCGTTATTTAGGTCAAAGTTTAGATCATTAGAGGTTAAGATCATCAAAGATCATTAATTTTATCAATTTACCGTTTTTCTTTCAAAAAAAAGTTCAAAGTTTTTGGATAAAATATAGCCTAGATCACTCTTGGCATTGCTCTCTATCAATTTGTGAAGCTCCATTACAATCGGTACAGGCATTACGAAGATAATTCTGAACAGACATTCAAACAGCAGTCTGTTTGTATGTCTGTCCAGGCCAATTTTAAGGCGAACAAAAATTTTAAATATCGTTACTCATGTATTCATGGCATGCAAAATAACCCCTCAACTCAATATAAAGAGCCTTCAATTTTATTTATTTAATGTTTGTATGTATGTATAGATAATATAAATATTAATCTAAATAACCTTGTTGCCAGTACTTAAGTCTTTAACTCTCCTTACTTACGAAGTAAAGCAGCATTATGCTGCTTAAACGTATTGGTTATTAGGAGGTATTAAAAGAGCTTAAGATCATCTGCCAGGAAAGAACATAAGTTGAGAAAATTCAATTACGTTTCTTATTTTCACAACTGGCCTTTCTCCATGTTCAGCATGAAAGAGTTGGCCTTATTTATTTCTTACTAGTGGTGGTCCAGAGATCGAAATTCTACCGTAATTCTTTTAATTTTTAAGTTTGAAGCATTTCATTTAATGTATTTCACTTTCAACATACGTATATACATACATTTACGTGGTAGAGCCAAGCTGCAGCTATATTATGGTTGTAGCACGAATAGCTCACAGAATACCAGCGGAAAATAGCAGCTTAATGCTGCTGTGTTTTGTATGGTGAGTGTAGAGAACCGGAGACCCTTATTACTGGAAACGAGGCATTCCATCTTAGTCCTCAGGGGTGACTACGCATCTGCATTTTGATTCTTATTCAAGGATAAATGTAGATGTCTTTGGGCCACAGCATCCACTTAATATCAGGTGGACTGTGTGCTCGTTTGTTCCCTGATTCTATAAAAAAATACATACATACATACATATGTATGTATATATGTAAAGCAATGATAGAAGAAATTGAGGCATAGGTTGTTAAAGACAAATATTTAATGTATAATTTTCTTTTTAGTATACTAGATCCTGTTATTATATATATATATATATATATATATATATATATATATATATATATATATATATATATATATATATATATATATATATATATATATAACCCCTAACACATTATTCTATAAAACACCGATAGTTTATATAAAAATATAAAATTGAACGCTTTTTGCCTTGACATACACTCCATATAATATTGGAAAAGGAACATTAGAAATCACACCAAATTCACAGCCCATTTAATCAATCTGTCAGTAGTTATTTTGTTGGCTACATTTTCCAATTCTTTGTTGACAGTCTACTTTGCGCAACTGTTTAACCATTGACTATTATGTGTTTGACAATTGACATTGGCAGTAAACAATTAATGTTTTATTTTATTTTATTTAATGTACTGCTTTCTGCGCTCTGGTCTGCAATTTTTACGCCTGGTTTAAATGAGATAGTAATGCTGACATCAAACCATAAGACCTTAAAAGATCTAGAAAGCCAATAGTCGGCTTTTACATCACTAATGGAGCGAAATGCTGTTTTAATGAAGAATATGGGTGACAAACGAACACACAGTCCACCAAATGGTAAGTGGCCCAGAGACATCTACATCTACCGTCGCTTAAGTCTCAATAAGCAAATGCGTTGTCAGCCCTGAGAACTAAGTAGGAATACCTCATTTCCAGTAAAAAGGGTCACTAGTACTTTACACTCACCATACGAAATACAGGAACATTAAGCTGCTATTTTACCATGGTATTTTGTGATTTTTTCATTGAATTAGTTTGACAAACGAACACATAGTACACCTGATGGTAAGTGGATACTGTAGCTTATAGATATTTACGTCTATTCTTAATTAAGAATCAAAATGCAGATGCGTTGTCAGCGCTGAGGACTAAGATGGAATGCCTCGATTCCAGTAAAACAGGTCTCCAGTTCTCTACACTCACCATAGGAAACACAGTAGCATTTAGCTGCTTTTTTAAGCTGGTTTTCTGTGAGCGTGGTCCTTCGCCGGTCAAGCCGAACCATTCGTGCTACAACCATAATATAGTTGTAGCATGGCTCTACTACATTAATCTTTTCTATCTTTGTGTGATGTGTGGTGGAATTCATCCATCTTCTGCCGCTTTTCCACGGCAGTAGCTACTCCACTCGAATCCATGTACTCTTTTAATGCGTTATTTGATGCTTCTGAACTGAAGTTTGCCTATTAAAAAGCCATATAAACATCGAAAAAGATGGAAGTCTGTTGGAGCACGATCTGAAAAATATGGTGCATAATGAAAGGTCTTTAACTCCGCAAATTTTGTCAACTTCTATTCTGCAGTACGTAATTGGACGTTGTTATAAGCAACAATTGAGAACAGCTCAACAATCCGGGTTGCTTAAGGGCCAGCTTTCTGCATCGTCATTTGCATTCTCGACTAAAACGATCAACAGAAAGCTACAAGCAAGGCGAGAAGTTATAGCGATAAATATAGGATTAATAGACCATCATTCTATCATCATCAGCTTAATCTGGCTTTAATTTTGGGCACTATTTAGCTTGAGCGCCTGAATTTAACCAACCTGATGAACCCTATTGATTATCGCATAAAATTCAATTCAAATTTCCATTTCATATAAAAATTGGACACAATATTCCCTCCTTACTATAGCGATTCGTCATTATGGTGCAAGTTCAAACACAGGCCTGTTGCTGTGCGTTAACCAGTTCGTGAGGTTTTTCATTTCTTTATTTTACCGATTTTGCAAAGGAATAAGGATACTTATGGATGGTTTATAATGAGTTGTCATCTATATCTTGTTGTGTTGTGCCTGAATGCACAAATACGAGCATATGAACGCCGGGGAAGTTATGGATTCAATTGCCAACTGATTTAAATATGAGAAATACTTGGTTAAAACTGGCAAGAAGAGACCCGAAGGCAAGGTCTACAAAATCTAAACTATACTTCTGTGAATATCACTTTGATGTAAGTATGACTTGTATCTAACTAGTTTTTATACAAAACAAAACATCATGACATGATAGGTGCATTACCTACACCTAATGCAAGTAAAATTTTGAAATAGATTAGGTTAATCGCTCGTCTGTCCCGCCCTTTGTGGGCCATTTTGACAGGCTTTGCAAGTGCAGTGCAGTGTTTTATTTAATTCGTGTTTTCTTCTATTATATGGGAATAATGACATGGTTTGTACAAAAATATATAACAAAAAGTTTTTCTCACCTAAGCTCATGTTATAATATCTATAACATAAGTGCTAAAAGCGAGTTTACGCTTTGATTTCAAATTTCATGAAGATTATTGCATGTTTTAGCTGGAAAATTACACACAATATAAGATTATGGTTTCTGTTAAACGAATTCGAATTAATAGAATAAAGATTAGTACTTTCTGCTTTTACGAATCCGCTTTCCATGATGCCTTTTCAGTAAAATTCGGAATAAAACTCAACAATCGTAATGATAACTTGAAAAACTTCTAAATAATACAGCACATTAGCTAGTTCTCTTCACCAGTGACGTCACGACGGTATTTAATATGGCGGACAGCGTTTTGCACATTTTTTTTTTTATAGGAGAGGGGGCAAACGAGCATGCGGCTCACCTGATGGTAAGTGACTACCGCCGCCCATGAACAACCGCAACACCAGGGGAACCAGAGGAATTGCAGATGCGTTGCCGGCCTTTTAGAAAGGAGTAGGCTCTTTTCTTGAAGGTCCCTAAGTCGTATCGGTCCGGAAAAATCTCTGGTGGTAATCGATTCCACAAGGAAGTTGTGCGAGGAAGAAAACTTCTTCTAAATCGCACAGTGGTGGACCGCCAATCATCCAGATGGTATGGATGGTATCACGAGTTTTGTCGCGATGTGCGATGGTGAAATTGAGCGGCTGGAATTAGTCCGAACAATTCCTCAGAGCATTCTCCGTGATAGATGTGATAGAATACGCAAAGAGATGCAACATCTCTACGCAGTGCCAGTGAGTCCAGCAATTCGGAAAGAACTCGGTCGTCGACGATTCGAGCCGCTCTGCGCTGGATGCGATCAAATGGAAGGAGCTGGCACTGGGGAGCCCCTGCCCTGAGATGGGAACAGTATTCCATGTGGGGCCAAACCTGCGCCTTGTAAAGTTGCAAGCGGTGTGCCGGCATGAAATACTGTCCCGCTCTGCTGAGCACGCCAAGCTTTTTAGAGGCCAATTAGGCCTTCTCTTCCAAGTGACCACGAAACTGCACATCACTCGATATGTCGACACCGAGGATTCCGATACTGGCTGAGGCAACAAGGGGAGTGCCTTGAAACTGATGAGAAACGACAAATGGGTTCCTTTTAGCGGTAAACGCGCAAACTTGTGTCTTCTGGGGATTGAACTGCACTAGATTTAGTCGCCCCCAGTCTGAGACTTTGTTCAACAAAGTCTCGACTTCAGACACAAGTTTTGAGGCACATATAAAAAATGATTCTTAAAATTGAAATGTAAAATTTATAATGCATTTTTATAAATAGAAATGAATATTTCTCGTATACTTTTACAAAATCTATCATAAATATATTTTTTTTTTTTTTACTTGGTGTAAAATACCCTATTGTGAAACGATTTTAATCATACTTTTTATTAAATAGGTTATATTTCAGGGTTCCCTAAGGATGATAAAGTAGGGGATGAAGTTTTCAAAGTAACTAATTAGACGATATTCTAATTGTCCTTGAACTTTGAATACAAAAGGGTCAAAAAATCAAACTTAATAAAAATTACAAGCCGACTCCAAAAGAACTAAAGGGAACGAAATAATTTTCACATAAGAGGTAGTGAAGGCTGTAATTCTTCTATACATTATATCTTAGCACCATCTTCTGTGTCCATGTTCATAAAAATATACAGTAAAAAATAATTCAAAGAAACAAATAAATAATTGATTTTGAAAAATCAATTATCTCTTTGCAATTGATTTGTAATATTATATAATATTGAAATATATACTCTCGAGTCACGCTAAAACTCAAAAACGGCTCGACCGATTTTGATGAAATTTTTTGTGTGTTTGAATGGGTCCCTAGATGGTTTAGATTTACATTTTTTTTCACACTTTTAGACCCGGTAGGTGGCGCTGTTGTCGAGATTCAGAAATCACCCGTGAGATGCCGGGGTGGATCATTAGTATGCCTTAAATATAAAATTTATTTACAAAATGGCATTTTCTTAAGAAAGTCCTGAAATAATTTAATATTCTGTTAACATTTTACGTGGTAGAGCCATGCTGCAGCTATATTAGTAGTATAGTTGTAGTACGAATGGGTCGGCTCGACCGGGGAAGGACCACGCTCTCACAGAATACCAGCGTAAAATAGCAGCTTAACACTGCTGTGTTTCGTATGGTGAGTGTAGAGAACCGGAGACCCTTTTTACTGGAAAAGAGGTATTCCATCTTAGTCCTCACGGGTGACAACGCATCTGCATTTTGATTCTTTATTGAAGACAGATGTAGATGTCTATGGGTCACAGCAACCACTTACCATCAGGTGGACTGTGTGCTCGTTTGTCACCCTATCCTATAAAAAAAAAAAACATATATTAAAGATTTAGACGTAAATTATCAGCCAGCTATCCTTATCCTCATAATGCTGAATGTTATGTAATAATAACATTTAATAGGACTGTTTCCTATATTGGATTTTGAGAAAATAAATAATATCATTGGTAACAAAATGAAACCTTAACTGTTTGACAATAAGGTATGAAATAAAAGCATAACACATGAAAATCCTGACATGATAGTTGCAAGAACTACGAATATATATTGCGATTTGTTTTCAGTGCATGGAAATATACAATCGCGGAGAGGTCGGGTTAGTTAATACTCTTTTTAGGGTTGGCACTTTAACAAGGTTAATTGTAAGATATGAAACTAATAATTATAAAATGTTTATCTATAACATGTATGAAGATAATACAACATAGGATAAGGCCAATTCTGTAGGAAATACAACAGGAGATCCCAATTCTGATCCCGGAAATACATCAGGATAGTGTTAATTGTTAAAAATAGTAAAAGTGTGAGAGCGAACGTTCAACTTGCACTCTTGCATACGCTAATTGCGTATAAGACATTATCAGTAATAAGAAAGCATAACGCACTATACATTCGTATAGTGCGTTATGCAATTACAGTTCGACCACACCGTAACACGTCCCCGCCACAATCACACACCAGTGCAACGTGAGGGACGCAATTACATGATAACACCAAAGTATGCAAACCAACAGCAACAATAGCACTGGCAGAATGACCTCACTCGTAGAATGACTACAGCTGAATCTCCCACGCTCAGCACCTACACTGAACTTTATAGTGCACAAACGAGTGGGGTTTCCCGATCTATCCTCAATTCTACCCCGCCACCATCGATATGACACTCCATTAGAGTGACACAATCTCTTGCTCACTCACTATCCAACTGTTATTTTATACACACCGACATGTATATGATTTAGGTATAGTTTAAAGTAGTTAAAGTTACAGCCTATATACGTCGTTTCACTGCTGGGCACAGGCCACCTCTCATTTCTGAGAGGGTTTTAAGGCAAGGAAATGTCCGCCGCGCTGCCCCAATGCGTGTTGGCGAACTTCACATGTCTTCGAAATATATTCTTTTTTCATATTTCTCATAGTACATGCAGGTTATTCACGATGTTTTCCTTCACCGCCATGGTAAATCAGCACTTAAAATTTCAATTAACAATTTAATTGGTGCCGGCGGGGATCACACCCGGGTTACTCGTGTACTGTGAAATTTACAGCGAGCGCTAACCATCTGAGTTACCACGGCTCAATACGGCAAATTTACGTATAGGTTAAAGTAAAGGGATGATATAGGTATGTAACCATGTAGTGGCGGTATGAGAATATCTACAACCACATATCGACTGGTGTATGTCATAAGAGGCAACGGAGAGAAATGAAACAGGATATGGATAGCAGCATCTTCTTAATAACGACTGGGAAAAACTGCGGTTGCTAAATCTGTCAAGTGTAGAAACTAAGCCAAATACGCCGCTTATGAGGCATTCTATTGGGATGCTCATGTTCAGAGTAAACTTTGATAGGCTGTAATGAATAAACGATGATATATGGATCTGAGACGTATCGCCCGTAACTGCTGGCTCTATGAGGATGCTTGGAGTCATTCCGTGAACTATGGAGAGGGATAGTCTCGGAGATATTCTGTAACAGAATCCATAACAATCATATTCAAATTAGAAGCACGGTAAGTGTGTAAGCCAATAGCTCAAAGAACCGATGACCAATGGGAAGAAAGGTTCTCAAATGGCACGAACATACGGAACATACGGAGCGAAGTGTGGGGTGGTTTTCCACTAGATATAACAGAGACCAGGTAAGATATGCATGGATGCAGGTGGCTCAAGAGCGTGTTTTGTGGCATTCCTTGGGGGTGGCAGTAGTGGACTTGTGAAGGACTATTTTTTTTTTATAGAAATAGGTTGACAAACGAGCACACAGTCCACCTGATAGTAAGTGGTTGCTGTGGCCCATAGACATCTACATCTATCCTCGCTTGTGAATCAAAATGCAGATGCGTTGTCAGCCTTGAGGACTAAGATGGAATGCCTCTTTTCCAGTAAAAAGGGTCTCCGGTTCTCTACACTCACCATACGAAACACGGCAGCATTAAGCTGCTATTTTACGCTGGTATTCTGTGAGAGCGTGGTCCTTCCCCGGTCGAGCCGACCCATTCGTGCCACAACTATACTATAAATATAGCTGCAGCTTGGCTCTACCACGTACAAATTACCACGTAAAAAAATATTGACGATAAATATGAAATTTTGATAAAGACTAGAGCTAAATTAAAGTAATGTTTTGTGGGACTGTAATGGTGATGATGATGATCAATTTTAGTTAGTTGTGGATCTCTCCATAATAAGGAGGATTTGCTTTAATTAATCGCCACTAATTTCATAGTTAATTTGTTAGAAAAATGTAGAGATTAATGTTTATTTCTGAAATATTAGATAGATTAGAAATAAATAAACCAAACTACAGATATTCCTAAAAGAAGAAGAATAAAAAAGCCATAAATGTGTATAAAATTAAAGAACACCGGAGGCATGGTTTTGTATATACACTACATATACATACACTAAAAACCAAAAAATATAATTAAATCGCAACTTTTCATTAGTGATGACAATGTGACCATCTGCGTAACAAATAAGTTCACCTTAGACACAACTAGCGACATCCAGTGAGCATACCCATAACATCCCGTGGGTGTCGTAAGAGGCAACAAAGGGAAATTAAAACGGAAATAATAAAAAAAACATGCGTGAGTGTCGTGGAACACTCGGTTGGAACGAAGTTCCCTTCGTAGTAAATTATTATTGATAAACGTGTTATATTATTGATTAATAAATACAAATAAATTAATTACTAGCGTCAATAATAAAAATAATAAAAAAGAAAAATAATATTTCTTTCATGGCAAGATAAGAAAAAGTGCGAGGGAGATGGATATTATTCCATCTCGCTTCCTTATAGCCGCCAAGGCCGTCTACACTACGTCAGAAGGGGTCGTGACGGAAAAATCTTACACTTTTTCTCGCCTAGCCCCCATCCGCCAAATTCGTACCGTCCGATAAGGAACTTCGTTCCAAAAACTGCGGTTGCCACCCAACCTGCCAAGCGTAACACCTATAGCAAATACGTTCCTATGAGACAATCTGTGTGGGAGGCCTATGTTCAGCGGTTAAATTTTATAGGCTGTATTGGAGTTGTTCATGGGCGGCGGTAGTCACGATCACGTGGCGGTAAGCCGCATAATCGTTTGCCTCCTCTTCTATAAAAAAAATTGAATAGTTTTGACAGCCCTAGAACGCTTAGGGCATTTGGGATTTACAGAGCTCAAGCCTTGTACTGTTCGAAAAAAATGTCGAAACGCCAAAAACATTTTTTGTTGCTCAGTACTGAAAACAAAATCCTCCCTTTGTTGGAAACATTACGAGCCGTATTCCCGGCGTATTGAATTTTTCGGAGATTCACCTCTCATATACAATTCCATTTTACATACCCTGTTTTTCTATTTATATTGTATTAAATTTGAAATATCAATGGATATTTTATCTCTGTTGTAATAAAATATACGTTGGTGTGTTTTTGTTTGAAAATGAATCAGAATCAGAAATAGTTTCTTTCACCAGTTTTGATGATACAGATTTGTTGCCGGCCCTGGTGTGGAGCGTTCAGGATGTGACAGCTAGGAAGCAGATCGGAGCAAGTGTTGGAATAAAACGTAATGAAAAAGTGGTAAAGCTTAAAAGCTTAAATGTATTCTTGTAATCTATCTAATATTTAAAAATTTATGTTTGTTTGTTCGTATTTTATGCGAAGGTATACTATTCATCAGATTGCGGTAAAACTTTCTCAATTTATTGCTTGCACTTGCGCGAGGATTATAGGCATAACATACTGACCAATTTATTTGAAAGTTACAATATACCATTAAATTTCAATGAATGTATTATTATTCCTAATTAAACAATATGACTCTACTAAATTTTAAACGATACTTCCACAATTATTTCTTCAGCGTCAGCAACGCGCCGGTTACCAGCTAGTATTGAATAAAAATGATTATTTTCTATTCTATTCTTAAAAACTCTTTATTTTTGATTTTTCGACTTCAATTAAAATTTTGTTAGTCAAACGTCAACATGTTTTATAATCTACTAGCAATCCGTCCCGGCTTTGCGCGTGTGATTTCTGGATCTAGACAACAGCGCCACCTATCGGGTCTTAATGTAAATCTAAATCATCTAGGGACCCATTCAAACACACACAAAAAATTTCATCAAAATCGCTCGAGCCCTTTCTAAATTTTAGCGAGACTTTAGTTTTGTAAACGAGAGTTTTGTTTTAAACTTTGTCGAGAGCCATGCTGCAGCTATATTAATTGTATAGTTGTAGCACGAATGAGTCGGCTCGACCTGGGAAGAAGCACTCTCCCACAGAACACCAGCGTAAAATAGCAGCTTAATGCTGCTGTGTTTCGTATGGTGAGTGTAGAGAACCGTAGACCCTTTTTACTGGAAAAGAGGCATTCCATCTTAGTCCACACGGCTGACAACGCATCTGGATTTTGATTCGCAAAAGAGGATAGATGTAGATGTCTATGGGCCACAGCAACCAGCAACCGCTTGTCACCCTTATCCTATATAAAAAAAAACTTACATACAGCAATTGATTTTTATACATAGAGACTTGATGTAATGTAAGTTGTGTTATCAGAATAAGTATTTTATTAATTCATTACAGCTTATCAAAGTCTTAACAAAGGTCCTCATAGATTGCCTCTTAAAAGGGACATTTGCCATAGTTGCCACGCCTGTCAGGTAGGTTGGCAACCGCATTTTTTATTTTCTAGTTGTTGCTGTTTGCGTTGCTGCCCATCTTCTGGTTTGTTTCCCTCTGTCGCCTCATATGACACCCACACGACGATATGGGGTAGTGGATATTCTTACACCGTCACTACATGTAAACATTCCATCTTAATTCTTAAATGTGACAACGCATCTGTAGCCTTCTTTTTTGTTTGAAGTTTGTTGCAGGTATCCACGGGCTACAGTAGGCACTTCATAAGGTGCCAAGCTCAAATGCCATTTTAATGTAGTTTATAACTTATAATAGAACTACATATTTAAAAAAAATTATTGAAACTATTTTAGCTGAAATAAAGATGAGTCGGACAACTGGGAAAGGAGCACGGACTCACATAATTCCAGCGTGAATTTGTAGTTTCTTAGTAGTTTATTGCTGCTGTGTTTCTTATGGTAAATGTACTGTAGCGTAATGTAACAGGCTATTAGGCATTCTTTTTTAGTTTTCGAATCGAGGATAGATGTAGGTGTCTATTGGCCACAGCTTCCAAATTACCATCAGGTGGACTGTATGTTCATTCGTCACCCTTAGTCTATAAGAAATCCATCCATTATTATGCTTGTAATGTAGGAAGACTTAACGCTGAAGTTGAGCACGACTCGCGCAGGTAAATCCTTTGCAGGAAGCAAACTTTAGAATCAAAGATGCATACAAAGTGTAGTTTAAAATTTTGCGCGCCACTCGCAAATCATATGTTGCGAAAGTTTAAATTTAAGAAGAAAATACGTAAGATGAATACAAAATGCAATCGTATTTTATTAAATAATTACAGTTGTTATATCACAGTGTTGGGCGACCCCCTACAAGATGTATAGTTTATAGACTCAGGATCGTACTTTGTGGCAATCCGTGGGGAGGTTTCTGTTCAGCAGTGGATTAGTAATGAAATGTAGTGATATTAATAGTGATTACAATTATTCAATTAAGAATTACACTTACACAAAGATACGAAGAAGAAGTCGTTTTAATCATATGTAATCAATCAAAAGCAAGTTGAAGCTGTATTATGACTGTTTCACGAATGGAATCGGCCCGACCGGAGAGGTTCGACGTTCGCATAGATTTATCATCATCATCATCATTACCGCCCTTGATAAGTCCACTGCTGAACATATGCCTCCCCCAAGAAATGACACAAAGCATGGTCTTTAGCCTGCATTCATCGGCTTCCTGCAAGTCTTACCAGGTCATCACTACACCTGGTGGGGGGACCCCCTACACTTCGCCTGCCGGTACAAGGCTGCCACTCGAGAACCTTTTTTTCCCATCGGTTGTCGGTTCTTCGAGCTATATGGCTGGCCCATTGCCACTTCAGCTAATTAATCCGTTATGCTATGTATATTACTCTGGTTCTACTGCGGTTATCCTCGTTTTTAAGTCTATTACGTAGAGAAACCCCGAGCATAGCCTTCTCCATAGCTCGCACAGATTACCTGTATATTGTTCCTGTTTTCCATATGGTGTGAGATGAGAACCTGATACTCTTGTAATTGGTAAGGAGGTTAATTTAAGTCTTTAAGGATGACAACGCATTTGCATTGTGATTTTTAATCGAGGATATTACAAGTGTATGAGCTACAGCATCCACTTGGTAGACTTTGTGATCGCCAGTTACCCTCACTACTAAGTAAAAAGCATTAACTTCGATTAAGTCCGATCCCTATTTTTAACAGAACTAAAAGGAATCTCACCAGCCCCGAACACAGGCGCAAAGTAGCCAGCCTTTCAGTATTTTACAGGATGCATTGCGGAGAATATGCGCAGAAATATGCATAACGTAATTCCTCCCTCTCTCTTCCACCATCAGACAGCCAGACGTGCAGCCAGTCTCTACCCTTTCGCTTTTGACTTATCATGCATTCGAAGCAAACGGTTTCCTACATCATTCGTCATGCGTACAGCAAAAGAGTGGAATAAGTTGCAGCATCTGTCTTTCCATCCGATTAAAATCTGCGTGTATTCAAAGCAAGAGTTAATAGGCTTTTGTTAAGTCTTTACCATCTTCGGTTGTATCACCATTTACCATCAGTTTGGATAGCAGTTAAGTGCTGGCTTAAAATAAAAAAGAACGTAGTAACGGAAGATACATAAACTAAATTTACAGCAAAAAGTTATCGGCTTTGCGTAAACTATTCTATTGTTATATTTGATCGTCAATTGCGCCATTTACGAAAAATATCGCATCAAAGTATTTTTCAAAATGGCTACGTACCGCTCTCAGTCCACCGGCTATCGTACGTGAGCGCTGAATGGCTTAATGGACGTACGTTTGACGACCACTTGTCGGGCTTCTGTTGGTGCAGCATATGAGCGTGTTTACTGGTTCAAGTGGGCTTAATCCGGTTTTTTGGAAGAGCTGTGTCGTTTCAGTAACGCAAACGCGCAGCTAGAAACATTTTCGAGATTCGTTACGATGTGAAAGGGGTTTTTAAATAGAAATTAAATTTTTGTGTTCAATATTGATTACGAGAATACTCAATGAAAGTCATTTATCTATCTTATTATCACGGATTTGGAAAAAACCCATATCGCGGGAAGAACCATCAAGTAACACAGACGGACTTTTAAAATATAAATTTACAATTTAATATATTGTACAATTTTATAATTTCGAAATATTACGTTAGACTTTTCATATCTTTGTGCAGAATGATTTACTTATATCAATGTCTGAGAGTAGAAATTAAATTAAAATTTCTTGGAAGGGGTGCAAAAGAGAGGCATTGCAGTCTATTATTGGCCTGTAGACTGCAACATAATCCTTGTAATTGAACGTGAAAATCTTAGACTTAAAGTAGACAAATATTTGAATGATATGGTAATATCATCTTATTTCTAAAGTCTACTACTGAGATGCATGTTCCAAAAATATTAAGGGAAAAGTTCAAAAAACAAAAACAAATAAAGTTCAATAAACCATAATGTTTTCTTATATTTACGCGAAGACTACACATCAAATGAAACTAATTTCGCGAGGCTATTGAAATTAAAAAACATCCTAATTTCAATAGAGAAGATGGATGGGTGCTGCCATCTGCTTGGGATCCTATAATTAATAAAATTAAATCCAAACCCAAGTATATCACTGCTAGACTTTAAGATACTGTAAGCTCATTCTGCGTAGATCGAACCAAAAATTAAAAAAAAATAATATTAAAAACTGAAGGTAGCCGGGTTAACTATGACATTGGGACGTCAAACACCTCAGTCCCCGTGACCATGGGTGCTGTAAAGCACCCGAAACGTCGGGAATTAAAAGTAAAATTAAACGCGGTATAATCCGTAAAATTAGTTTCATTTGATCCAATAAACCAAATTATATGATAACTAATAGAATCAAGTGTTACTTTGTAGAAATCCACCATACTAAAGATGTTAATATTATTTAGCTAGGATCCGCGTAAAATATTAAAATGATGTGTCTTACCCAGTTTGAAGAGCCCTCCTGTACTCCTTCAATTGCGTGCACTGTCCCAGTTACCACTAATCTCTGCAGCCCTGCACCACTACACTAGAAAAGACACAACACCGTCGATAACAAGGCACGTATTTCGCCTTTAAACGATTCAGCGTCAGTAGAAATAGAGTCGATACGAACGTTTAAATATGAAATGCAAAGACTATTTACAAAAGTTTAAACTTTTATCGAACAAAAAAGGGTCATTAAAATATTAAATTATATTGTGACCACTACCATGCTGTTTCTAAATGTTTTTAATATGTACATTTATAATTAGACAACATAAATTGTACAAAAATTTAAGAAAGTATCGCTCGGAAGGTTTACCAAATCAGTGGTAAAGTATAAAATAAAAAGACTAGAAAGTAATTTTACTTTCACCATTGGTTCTGAAGAATCGAGGTATTAAATTTTACTAAGTATTACTTGTAATCTATGTTGAATGAAAATTATTTTATTCTGTTATATTGTTTGCAACTATATAATATGCTATACCACTTTAAATCTGTATTATCTAATCACACGTATAAATTTGCATACAAGGGCCACACTGCAGCTATATTAGTGGTTGTAGTACGAGTGGGTCGGCTCGAATGGGAAGAACAACGCCTCACAGAATACCAGCGTAAAATAGCAGCTTATCGCTGTGTTTCGTATGGTGAGTGTAGAGAACTGGAGACCCTTTTACTGAATGAGGCATTCCATCTAAGTCCTCAAGGTGACAACGCATCTGCATTTTGATCCTTAATTAAGGACAGATGTAGGTGTCTATGGGCCACAGCAAACACTAACCATCAGGTGGACTGTGTGCTTGTTTGTCACCCTTATGCTATAAAAAAAATATAACATGATTTTTCTTGTTTTTTTTTTATATAGAATAAGTTTGACAAACGAACGTCTAACACATGGTAAGTGGATACTGTGGCCCTAGATATTTACATCTCAAATGCAAATGTGTTGTCACTGCTGAGGACTAAGATGGAATGACAAACTCCAGTAACAAGTAAGGTTAATACTGTTACGACCAAATTAATGTCAAACATTTGTGTCAACGTCAGGACGAAACGCAACTGTTGACCACAAACACGGATCATAGATTAAACGCGGTCTATAATCTGTCAAAACAAACTCTAGATGATGCAACAATTAGAGTATTATCGAAGGCTTTAATTTCGCCATAACGCTGCGAAGATTACAGGTTGAAGAAATTATCTGCAGCGTAGAGGACTGTTTATTCAAAAACAATATGCAAAAGGAAGATTTGGAAGCGATACGTCAAGACATTTCGTCTATGTTACGTCAAAGTTCAGCGCCGAAACCGAATCTACCCAAAGACTAATTTAGAGCGTTGAATAACCCATGCAATAAACCAGAAGTCACGAATCTCGCGCAGATAAGGGAAATACCACGGTAGTCATGCATACGTCAGATTATAATTCTAAAATATAAGAACTTTTGTCGGATGTAAGCACTTATAAAAAGGTTAAAACGATCCAACATATAACACACTTAAAACAACTAGTGACCTCATAAAGAAACACTCCAAAAATTAAATCTGGACATAAAATCGATAATACCTACGTGTGCCAAACCACCGAAGTTGTATGGGTTACCAAAATACACAAGCCCAATTCTCCACTACGTCCTATAGTGAGCCAAATCGATTCACCAATTTACAGATTGGCTCAACACTTAGCGAAAATACTCACTGCTCAGGGGACATACAAGAGCACACACAAAGGATTCCTACCATTTTGTCAGCAAGATTAAAGACCTTCATCTGGCAGACAATGAAACTATGGTCAGTATTGATGTGATGTCTCTGTTCACATGCTTACCTGTTGAAGACTGCATCTCAATTGTAACTAGAAGGCTGGAAGAAAACAACATGCCCGTAGAATATGCAGTATTACTCAGACACTACCTTATATCTGGCTACCTATTGTGGAAAGAAGAGTTCTACAAGCAAGTAGATGGTGTGGCGATGGCTCACCTATATCTCCATTGTCGCCGATATATTCATGGAAGACTTTAAGAAGAAAGCCCTGCTTACATTTCCCGTAAATCTAAGATTCTACAAGCGGTACGTAGACAACACTTTCACATTCTACCTATAGATAAAGTAACTGCATTTTAGATCATCTTAACTCCATAAATTCTAAAATTCAGTTCACAGGAGTTAGGGCAAAAATTATTTAGCTTTTCTAGATGTGTTAGTAATTGGAATCCTGATAACACCTTGAGCCACACTGTGTATAGAAAAAAAACCCATACAGATAGATATTTAAACGGTGATTCTCATCACCATCCTTCACAGTTAGCTATCGTGGGTAAATCTTGGTTTCAGAGAGCACGAGGGATCTGTGACAGTAAACACCTGGCCGCCGAGCTCCAACACCTCAAGCAGGTTTTGCACGACAACAAGCTTCGGGTCCCGCGCCTACGTCACAGTGAACGAGTGAAGCCGGCCACAGTCGAGCAAGTGCCGGCTGTACTGCCATATGTCAGAGGCGTCACTGACAAGATTACACATCTTGAAGCGTGCTTCCATTAAAACATACTTCAAGCTGCCGAAGACGATTAGTCAGTTTTACCATCAGTCAAGTGTAAAGTCCCTCAGCAAGATGCAGGAGTTTACAAGCTTGATTGTGAATGTGGTCTCTTATATAGGACAAACTAAAGATCAATGAAAACCCGCATTAAGGAACATATAGCTGATGTGAAGAATCAACGCTCAGGAAGTCTGCAGTCTGTGAACACGTACAGGATCGCCCTGTCACTACATTAGATTTGATAGACCACAAATCCCCGCTAAAGAATACCGATTCCTTCCAAGGATGAGTCGCGAGGCTATTGAAATCAAAAACATCCTAATTTCAATAGAGAAGATGGCTGGGTGCTACATCTGCTTGGGATCCTATAATTAATAAAATTAAATTCCAACCCAAGCATACAACTGCAAGAATTCAAGATACTGTAAGTTCATACTGCGTAGATCGGAACAAATCGATACCTTCACATTAAAATATTTTAATGTGAAGGTGACACCTCAGTCCCCGTGACCATGGGTGCTGTAAACTGCTCGAAACGTCGGGAACATAAAATAAGTTAATATAGGCGATTAAATCCGTAAATCTAGTTATATTTAAATGTTGATACTGTTTTCAAAACCCGACTGCGTAAAAATTACTAACAATACCTTTATACGATTATATAACACCTTTATCACAGCTTTCAAAGACATGATCAATGGTACCTCACTAGACATAGTTCGTCGACTTTCATTTTTCTTTTAAGCAATATGGCCTCTGGTTGTCGCTATATAGAATCTTGATTGCTGTCATCTCCTTAGTGACACTCACAATATTAAGAAAAATTGATTGACGTAAGAATCATCAAAATCGGCCACAAAGGTACAAATATACCTACATACATACATATATTTAAATATAAATAAATAGACTGATAAACACATTACCCTCCGCAGTCGGGTAAAAGAGTCTCCGATTCTCCACTCACCATACGAAACACAGCAGCATTAAGCTGCTATTTTACGCTGGTATTCTGTGAGAGCGTGGTCCTTCTCTGTTTGAGTTGACCCATTCTTGATACAATCACAATATACGCGAGCTGTAGTATGCTCTGCTACGTAAAGAAAATTTAACGTATAAGAGCCATGTTACAGCTTTACGTTACAGCCATGGTGTGTGGACGGGAAGATTCCATTTACCTGGTATTATGGCGTGTCTAGTCCACAGGAAACGCAGCTGCTTTCAGATTTTAATAGAGGATACTCGTATATACTGTAGATCACAACATCTACGAACATGTACCATCAGATGGACTGTATCATCGTTTGTTCTCCTTGCCGTTACAAATTATTAAAATCCACTGTTGAACAAATATTTGCCACCAATATTTGCAACCATAGATTGCCTCATATCGATATTTGCCATAGTTAGCACGCTTGGCTAGCGGGTTGGCAACAACACTTTTTTATCTTTAGTCGTTATTAGGAAGACGCTGCTGCACATCTCCTAATTTGTTTCTCTCTGTCGCCTCTTATTGGGCAGTGAATATTCTTACACTGCAACTACACTAAAACCACTACACGGTAACTTGTATAAAATACGAATAAAACAAATTATAAAGTCAGACTCTGGCTAGAGAACGGTAAAATTTAACGGATTGGATTTTCAGTTAAAGCCTTTGCAGTGGGAAATTCAGCAGCGGGTTTTAATTGGTGTAATGTTAGTACCGTCCATATTAATGAACAATTTAAAAAAAATATGGAATCCAACTACCAAAAAAGTTATTTTTAATAATTATTAGTATCGTTGTTAACATTACCATTGCAATTATGCTAAAAATTATTGTGTTAGGAACAACTCACAGAGTAGTCAAATGACATGGCATAGCATGGATTCGGACATACTCGTACTTTATAGTCATTTATTTAACCTCGTTTTGAAACCGTATTACCTTAATTCGAAAATTCTATGAAAATATTCATAAAATGTAATCAAATGTAAAGAAAACTACTTATTTTTCGACAAAGAGTATATAATCATTGCGTTTTAGTATGTAAGCTGAATGGCAATGGGCCGGTCATATAGCTCGAAGACCCGACAACCAACGGGGAAGAACGGTTCTGGAGTGGCAATCTCGTACCGGTAAGCAAAGTGTAGGGCGGCCCCCCACTAGATGGAGTGACGACCTGGTAAGCATAGAAAAAGTCGCCACGCCTGGCATGCAGGAAGTTGATGGTGCTATGTGGCTTTCCATGGGTGAGTGAGTGAGTTTAATTGAAATTCAAATGTCAAATTTTTTTTAAATTTACTACCGTTTCGAAATGAAGTTCCTCTGTTTGGGGAAGAAACGGTGACTAAAACTCCACAGGTATTCCCTTTTTGTCATTTTTAAATGCCAATGGTACAATATTCATAAATAAAAATATTAAGGAATAAACGCAGTAACCAAGTCTGGATCTATAACAAAATAACATAACAAAAAATACGCAAAATAAAAACTAATACTTGCGTGGCAATCCTAAATCCGCAGACCAGTCCCAACAAGCAGCACCTGTTCACAAGTTTGTTATTTACGACCATCTTAAAGGGAAGTGAACGATCCGTGACACGACGCTACCGGAAGCAAAAATCTTTAAGCGAGCTTGACAAACCCGAGTCTACCGTATATTAAGATGACAAATACATAATAGATCATACTTGTAATTTTGTGTAGTATGAAAACTACACACATCAAGCGTGTAGTGGCGGTGTAAGAATATCCACTACCCCATATCATCTCGTGGGTGTCGTAAGAGGTAACAGAGGAAAACAAAAAAAGAAATGGGCAGCAGCGTCTTCCTAATATAGACTAAAAAAAAACTGTACTTGCCAAGCGAAACAACTATGGCAAATATCTCCCATATTAGGCAATCTATGGGGGAGGCCTATATTCAGCAGTGGATTTTAATAGGCTGTAACGGTAACAGTAACACACAACAATTGTATTTAAATACCATGAAAAATAAAAAAACATGCAGCATAGTTACATAAGCCCAGAACTTCAACTAAAAGCTAAGGCGCTATTTTATGATACCCTCACAAGTTGCGATACTGCAAAAGCCTGGAGTTTTCTGAGATCTGTCGGTGTCGTAAAATATTCTGCTAGTGTGGGAAGTGAAATTAACTTGGATAGTCTCAATGAACATTTTGCCAACCCTCCTGTCATAGTTTCATCATTCACTAAAGCCAGAACCCTACTTGAATTATCCAAATGCCCAATTCCTCATTATTCCTCGTTTAATTTCACTTCTCTTACTGAAGATGATACTAAGCGATCCATCCTTGCAATTTCATCTACTGCTATTGGAAATGATGACATCTGCTCTAAAATGATTAGGTTGATTCTTCCCTTTGTTATTCCTATTCTTACTCATATCTTTAATTTCTCTTTATCTTCCTGTTGCTTTCCGTCGTCATGGAAGTTAGCCCATATTATTCCTATACCCAAAGTTTTGAATCCTTCATCTACAACTCATTATCGGCCTATTTCTATTCTACCATTTCTTTCAAATGGCCAAGTTTCTTAACCGTAACAATATCTTAAGTAATTTTCAATCTGGTTTAAGGCCTGGCAACTACTGTTCTCCTCAAGGTAACGGATGATATCCGGTGCGGTATAGACCAAAAATACTTAACGGTACTTGTGCTGCTAGATTTTAGTAGTGCCTTCAATTCTATTTATTTTGATATACTTCTTAGCATTCTTCATTCTATTAATGTGTCTCCTTCACCTATTCAATGGTTTGATTCCTACCTCCGTGGCCGTTCTCAGTGTATTCGTTCAAATGAAACTTTATCTAAGTGGTGCAATCTAGCTACGGGTGTACCTCAAGGTGGCGTCCTTTCTCCTTTACTCTTTTCCATCTTTATTAAGGTAATATTTTCAAACTTCCATCTCTATGCAGACGATTTGCAGCTGTATCGTCATTTTCTAGTGACTGAAGCAAATTCAGCAATGTTTGAAATAAATAAAGATCTAAATAAAATCTATGAGTGATCTAGATCATATGATCATATGAAAATCACAAGCAATGATTATAGGCACCAGGTTTACTCGTTGCTTACTCGATTTTACTTCACTCCCAACTCTGCAAATTAATGGCATTTCACTAAGCATTTCAGAAACGGTTAAGAATCTGGGCATCATCATGGATTGCAAGTTGACGTGGAATGCACATATCACAGAAATTTGCAGGAAAATCAATTTTACTTTTCATTCCTTAAAATGCCTTCAAAGTTTTCTGCCGTTATCAACGAAGATTTTTCTTGTCCAAACACTTATTTTCCCGATTCTTGATTATGCTGATGTCTGTTATTTGGATGCGACTGAGGAGCAATTAAACAAACTTGAGCGCTTGCAAAACTTATGTATTCGTTATATTTTCGGGCTAAAAAAGTATGACCACGTCGCCGCCTATCGCAAACAGCTCAAGTGGCTCCCAATCCGACTTCGCAGGAATACCCGAATCCTATGCCTCCTCTTTAACATACTATACAATCCAACATCACCACCGTATCTACGTGATCGATTCCGCTTTGCGCATTCCCCCGATGCAGTTTGCAGATCACATTTAAAAACCCTCCTAAATTTCCCTTCTAAAGAACTAAGTTCGATTCTCACTCTTTTACAGTACATGCAGTTAGGTTATGGAATTCTCTTCCTGCTGCAATTCGTGAGGCTCAAACCGTTTCAGTGTTTAAAGGGCGAGTTAAAGAGCACTATCTTTCTTTGTCGTCCCAATGATCTAATGTATGACTTGTATATATATGTGTATCTATATGTATTTATTATATATATGTGTATATAGTCTAGTATTTAGGTATATGTATGTTTGTATGGATATATGTTTTTATTATATTTACTTTATATTAAGTATATTAATATTATAAAATTTGTTATGAGAGTGCACACTAAATCCGCTTCTCATTGCATCTGTACAGTATCAGGTCTGCTGGAAGAAATTTCAATATGAAATAAGCAGTGCCTTTGTACAAAATATCTTTTTTTTATTTTTCATTGTAACATTACTTTGTGTGTACATAAATTGTTAAATAAATAAATAAAAAATATAACATATGACAAAGGCCGTTGAGAGCTTACAGAAAAAGTCCGTTAGCTCAAAAAGGGCACTTAGCTTTTAAAATTGCATATTCGCCTCAATGGCTCTTCACGTTGGCTGTATTTCTGAATTCCCTTTGCATCGCTTGTTAGCTTTTAAATCCGCACTACTTAATTTTAACATAAAAAAGATGTGTTTGTCTAGCAGTCCATTTTTCTGTTTGAAAATATGAGTCCATCTCGTTATGTATCTCACTTGGAAATTTAAATTTTTCATACACGGTTGGTACAAGAATACATTGGTGCTTCGTTAGCCTCCAACGCAAATAGAAAGGCGTTGTTAGACCTCGCGCGTTCCCCTGTATAAATACGAGATAATTTATCTTAATCCTGTTCCATAGCTCATTAACATTGATGAACATCGACATCGTAGTATATCGTAAATTAATCACTGCTTATGTTAGTTCTTAAACAACTCTCTTAACTTCTTACCATGAATCTATATATTGATACGTGAATAATAATTTGTACCATATTGAAGAGGTGTGAGATTTGGGATAGTCAAAGTTTATATGGAGAAGAAAGGCAGAAAGCTAAAATTTATTAATGTGTAACAAATACATTATATAAAATATAATTTAAAATTAAAAATTTTGTACAACCGACTTCAATATAAATTATTAAGAATAACTCAAAAACTATTTGTCATACCTTGATCAAATTTATATGGAACCACAGAAAAGCACCAGCTTTCAAATAAAAAAAGTATAATTGAAATCGGTTCACCCAGAAAAAAGTTATGAGGTAAAACACATTAAAAAAAAACATACAGTCTAATTGAGTAGCTCCTCCTTTTTAAAGTCGGTAGAAAAGAAAACATTCATTGTTTAAGTTAACAGTGCTAATGTCAATCTCATGATAGTCTGTGGTCAAACACAGACAGTTGCACAGAGTAAAGTTTATAGACAAAGAACTTTAAAACGTTGCCAACAAATAATTAATGCTTAATTTTATGTCATTTCAAATGTTGTTTTTTCAATAGCCTATGCAGTGTACAGTGTATGTTAAGGCAAAAAATCGTTTATTTTATATTTTAAATGTGTGATATTAGTGTTTCAATCTGCAGTTGAAAATAAAACAGCTTGCTTAATACACTAACATAAAAATTTATTGAATCAAGGTCGAATTTAGACTACTAGACGACTAATTGTATAACTAATTATAAGTAGCGTTAAGGTTGAAGTTGATGAGAGTTACAAAAAGGTGCCCCAATTCCCGGCGGCCCCGCTATTACTAGCTACGGTGGGGACCATGGCAACGGCTAATCGAATCCGGCAACTTGTTCTATCACCGGGAGGGCGACCATCTGTCCCAAGGAGGTGTCGGATTTATCGTCCACAAGTCTCTCGTTAACAAAGTAGTAAAGATTGTGAGTGTGCCGACGTGGGTTGCGTACCTTATACTCAGAATCACCAAACGGTATTCGTTGAAGGTCATACAGGTTTACGCACCAAACCTCGGCACATTCCCATGAGGAAAATTTATGAGGATATCTCTAAAGCCATTCATTCCTCCAAAACCCACTATACGGTGTTAATGGAAGTCTTCAACGCAAAACTAGGCACAAAAGAGAACGGTTAGCTGAAGGTAGGAATATTTGGAATAGGGCAACGGAACCCTAGGGGCCAGCAGTTGGCCGACTTCATGAAGAAAGAGGGATTCTTTATGATGAACTCTTCCTTCCAAAAGCGGCCCCACAGGAATTGCACCTGGTCGAGCCCCGACGGTTCGACAATAAATGAGATTGACTTCATTATGACGACCAGACGACAACTGTTCAGCGAATTTTCCGACACTATTCCGATGATATTCCGGACGTCAGTCTGAGCAAGATTAGAATGACTCTCCAGCACCATAAAACGGCAAGTCCTCGGGCGAAGATGAAATTACAGCGGAGCTTCTGAAAGCGGGTGGAAAACCGGTACTTGAAGTTCTTCAGAAGCTCTTTAATTCCGTCCTCTATGGTGGCACTACTCCGGAGGCGTGGAGCAGAAGTGTGGAGGTCTTGTTCTTCAAGAAGGGCGACCACGCTCTATTGAAGAACTACAGACCAATATCCTTCTGAGCCGCGTCTACGTGCTGTTTTCAAGAGACATTACAAATCGTCTCACACGCAGACTTGACGACTTCGAACCTCCCGAAAAAGCCGGTTACCGAAAGGGCTTTAGCACCATAGACGACATATTGTACAGAAGACCAAAGAGTACAATCTGCCACTTTATCTTCCGTATGTGGACTATGAAAAAACTTTTGATTCCGTCGAAATTTGGGCGGTGCTGCAGTCCCTTCAGCAGTGCCAAGTTGACTGTCAGTATATCGAAGTACTGAAGTGTATGTACAGTAGGGCTGCGATGGCTATCCGAGTACAGAACCAAAGTACGAAACCTATCCAACTGCAGAGAGGTGTAAGACAGGGTGATGTAATATCCCCGAAATTCTTCACCGATGTGTTAGAAGACGTTTTCGTAGTCCTTATGGCAGAATCACTGGAGGACCTAAGCACTATGCTCAATGACCTTAATAGTTTCCCCAATGGATAGGTCTTAAGATGAACATGGACAAAACAAAATTCATGTGTAACGTCCATATCACACCTATGCCGGTAGTTGTTGGGAGCACTAAGCTGGAAGTTGTTGACGAGTATGTTTACCTGGGACAAATAGTCCGACTAGGTAAGTCCAACTTCGACCGAGAGGTCAATCGACGGATTGAACTCGGCTGGGCAGCGTTCGGGAGAATACGACACATCTTCTCGTCAGGCATAATTCAAAACATCAAAACAAGATTGTTCAACTAGTGCGTGTTGCCTGTGCTGACCTATAGATCTGAGACGTGGCCCTTCACTGCTGGCCGTATGAGGAAGCTCAAGGTCGATTAGCGAGCTATGGAGAGGGCTATGCTCGGGGTTTCTCTGCGTGATAGACTTAAAACGAGGATATCCGCAGTAGAACTAGAGTATCTGACATAGCCCAACGGATTAGTAAGCTGAAGTGGTAATGGGCCAGCCATATAGCTCGAAGAACGGACCACCGATGGGGAAGAAAGGTTCTCGAGTGGCAGCCTTGTACCGCCAGGCTATGTGTAGGGCGTCCCCTCACTAGATGAAGTGAGGACCTGGTAAGACATGCACAAAGTCAATGGATGCAGTTGGTTCGGGACCATGCTTTGTGACATTCCTTGGGGGAGATCTTTGTTCAGCAGTCGACTTGTGATGGGTTGTAATGATGATGATGATGATGAACCCTGACATAGATCTAAGTGTCTGTAAGCGACAGTAGCCCAATGGTTAATGATGCGGACTGCAAGCTCGGAAAGTCATGTCGTCCCGCCATAAATATCACAGAACTGTAAACCGCCCGGGTTCATTGCAATTTTAAGTGCTTACTACCAAGAACTGCACGTATTGTATATGTACGTAGAGAGCCGTGGTAACTCAGGGGCTAAGCGCTCGCTGTAAACTTCACAGTACCCGAGGAACCCGGGTTTAACACTTCCACGCAGTGGACACTTCTTTGCCCAAAAATACCCTCTCAGAAATGAGAGGAGGCTTGTGCCCAGGAGTCTGACATACATAGGCTGTAATTTAACTTTACATTTCTATCACGTGCTGTGCGCTAAAGGAAAAAATCGTAAAGAAACCTGCAGGTCTGAGGAATAAAAATATTTCAAAGATATGTGAAGCCCACCGTCAACGGTTGGGGCAGTGTCAGCACTTACTTTCTCTAAAACCCTCTTAGAAATTAGATGAGGCCTATTCCCAGCAGTGGGACTAGGAGTGCTGGAGTATTTACCCAAAATAGTTACCGTCTTTTGGCGGTGTAAGAAAATCTACTACGCCATATCATCCAATGGGTATCGTAAGAGGCAACAGAGGGAAACTGATCCAGAAGATAGGCAGCAGCATCTTTCTGATAAAACACAGCTGAATAAAAATTATCTGTAACTGTAACTGTTCTGTGTAACTGTGGTTGCCAACCCGCTCGCCAAGCGTGGCAATGGCCCCTCTATGAAGCAATCTATAGAAGAGGTCTATGTTCAGTAGCAGATTTTTGAGGCTCTTGTGTGGGGTAGTAGTAATAAAAGTTATAAAAAGTATGCAGTTAGCATATTAAAGAGCCCGCAAGTTCATTAGCTAACGTAAGTTTTAAACATACTAAGTAGGATTATTTTTAAACAGAAACAGCCAGCGTTGACTTTGTATGAAAAAAAGAAGTTTGCGAGCGAGCAGCCGCGGGCGATCTACTAGTTTTGATTTCCAACTAGATTGAGTGTTTTTCACTTCAAAGGCAAGCTCTGCCTTGCTCTGCTTGTATGAAGTGCGGACGTTGTAATTCCTCTTTATAGGGTTCCGTACCGCAAATAAAGGAACGAAACCCTCACGAAACACTTTATAATCCTTCCGTCTGTCAATCTATCAGGATAATTTTATTCAGGAATGAGTATGAATTCTTTCTATCAGGAACATTTAGAGTATCAAGTTGAAATTAATTTGCAATACTTAGGTCTGCAGATCAATGTGTAAATTCAAGCTTCTGAGTTTACGCAATTAAAAGTGACGGAATTTATTAGTGTCACATATTTTTAAGCAAGGTGCAGTGCAAGTAAAGAAAAATTCGAAAATCAGGAATTTGAAAAACATTTTTTACACGACAAATTTAAATAAGTGTGTCCTTCAAGCCAACTTACGTTTTCGTTAGAAATATATTATTAAGTTTATACGGAGCCCTCAAGGCGTGAGTCCTTTTCGCAATTATCCGTTTTTTTAATATTGCTAGCAACGGAATCCTTGATGTTTTTTCTCTTGAAATGATAGCAGGGTTGTTATATAAGCCTTTGACAAGGACCCTTTAATTTAATCTGCATTTGAGCGGAGACTCACTTTTTCTATCTTGATTTCTCGTTTTAGATTTAAGTTTAACTCAAGATGATTTCTTTTAAGATGCTTGTGGATCGGCTTTTAAAAGCTTTGCGAGATTCGTTTTTCAATTCATTTGAAAAAGTTAATAATCTTTAAGTGCTTTTTACTTCATCTTAAATTTATCTTATTTTTAGACAATAAATAGAACAAAAACTGTCAACATTAATTTACATTTAATGAAAATGTCTAAATATATTTGTCAAAGAAAAACTACAGAATGATATTAAAGATTTTTTTTAAATAGTATAATGTAAGAAAGTATAAAATAAATTGGCTTATAGAATGGTCAGGACCTCGCTTTTAAGCAATACCAGCGTCAAATAGTATCAACAAAACGCATTATACTGATGTGTTTCATATGGACGCCAGGATATAATTTGCTCTGGCAAAAAGCTTAAAAGACATTCTATCATAATCGCCAGAGATTTATTATTCGAAGTAGGTGTCTGAGCCCGAACATCCATCTAACATTAGGTAGATTGCATGATTGACCTTTCTTATAATAAAGATGATACTATTGTTTCTCCTTGAGATGTGGGAGCTGAAAAATAAATCATCGATAGAATCAAGCGTTACTTTTCGGAAATTAATTAATTTTCAACGTGGTAGAGCCATGATGCAGCTATATTAATTCTATAGTTGTAGCACGAATGGGTCGGCTCGACTGGGGAAGGACCACGCTCTCACAGAATACCAGCGTAAAATAGCAGCTTAATGCTGCTGTGTTTCGTATGGTGAGTGTAGAGAACCGGAGACCCTTTTTACTGGAAAAGAGGCATTCCATCTTAGTCCTCACAGCTGACAACGCATCTGCATTTTGATTCGTAAACGAGGATAGATATAGATATTAGTATGGGCCACAGCAACCACTTACCATCAGGTGGACTGTGTGCTCGCTTGTCACCCTTATTCTATAAAAAAATTAAATTAAAGATTTAAAAATTAACTAACTGATATAAATAAAAATGACGAGCAGCTCCCAAACTATCGGGATTGCAATTCCTGTGTGCAGCTGATTGCTCTTTATAACGTGTATAGAAGACCATTTGACCCACGTGAACGGCATTGACCTAACAATACAAGAAAAGAGTCATTGTATCTATTCCATATTTATTGAAAGCCACTACTGATATGGTCACCCCGTATCATCGTGTCATCCATGGCAACATGAATTAGCCGCTTTTTATTATTATATTAATCGTACGAGTATGTTTACTGTGCTATCAAGTTAGGAAAATTATTTAAAATAGCTTAATGTAACTTATGAAGTTTTTAATTCAACAAATTAATTAAAAAGATACAAAAGCATGTCGTTCTCTTCTAAAGTGGATGATGCCTCGTTTAGAGGCGAAACACGTGTCGTCTTATCGACAGTTGTAATGTGTGTTTCCTAGTGTAGTGGTGTTGGGATTAGTGGTGACGGGGACAGTGCACACAATTGAAGGAGGGTGGGAGGTATTCTTCGAACTATGTAAGACACATTATTTTTATTATTTCGCAGATTTTAGCTGAATAATTTTTAAGACCTTTACTGAAAAAAAAAAACACAACAAAATGTCAAAATCTTTATTATACACTATATTAGTGGTCGAAATTCTATTGTAATTAATAAAAAAATTAGACTTGTATTTATTAAGCAAGCTGTACTTCACTTTAAACTAACATTAATTTACAAAACACAGATATCTAATATTCAAAATACAAAATAAACGCTTTTTGCCTTAACATTGAAAAAGGAACATTTGAAATCACACAAAATTCACGGCTTATTCAGTCAACATGTCAATAATTATTTGTTAGCAACATTTTAAATTTTTTTGGCGACAAACTCTACTCTGTACGACTATTTGACCACAGTCTATTATGTGTTTGATAGGCCTTAGAGTAACATGCATATCTATAAAACAAAACTACCTTTATGTGGAATCTACAATTCTACATAAAGGGAGTCAATATACATGTTTCGCTTTTTCTAGTTTAATTTTCAAATAAGGCAAAATGAGACAAACCTATTGATAGATGTTGCGTGTAATTTATGAGTAGAGTTTGAAATGACA
Source organism: Parnassius orleans (assembly GCA_029286625.1). Lineage (NCBI taxonomy): Eukaryota > Metazoa > Arthropoda > Insecta > Lepidoptera > Papilionidae > Parnassius > Parnassius orleans. The sequence goes on from JAGSMP010000087.1 coordinate 2,289,782, forward strand.
AGTGGTCACTTTGATCTCTTTATACTATGCCAAATGAGAGAGTAAGTACAATCGTACCTTCTGATTTATAAGAATAAATAATAAATAATAATATAAATAAACAATAAATTTGTGGCGGGTGGAAGGAAAAGGGGAGATCTCCCGCCGGGCAAGGTGTTCTGCCCGGGGAGCGGCCAACGCTCCGAGTGGTAGTTCGGAGCTATTGTATATATACTGTTTTTAATTCGGAACTTTGATAGCGCGATTTAGGCTTCGATGTATTTCGCTTGTGGCGCGACGACAGCGCCGCCACATCACCCCCCTGCTCAGACCGGAGGTCGATAGTGCAGTCTAGATGTCGACGAATGTGCAAGTGCCAGGGAATTGCCTTGTAGTCTGCGGTGAATCGAGAAGAAGGCAAGTAATCTGCGAGAGTGCCGTGAAGCAGAGGCGAGCAGTAAGGCTCAGAGCCGTGCCGAACACTGTAGCGCAGAGAGTAGCTTGAAGGAACAGGAAACATTATTATAGTGCTGCGATGAACCTTTGTAAAGCTAGATGGCTTGCAGGATGTGAAGACTGAATATTTGCTCGGGAGCGAATGAATGGGGTACTTGAGAACGATGGCCGGTCACCACTGTGGCCGGTGGAAGGAAAAGGGGAGATCTCCCGCCGGGCAAGGTGTTCTGCCCGGGGAGCGGCCAACGCTCCGAGTGGTAGTTCGGAGCTATTGTATATATACTGTTTTTAATTCGGAACTTTGATAGCGCGATTTAGGCTTCGATGTATTTCGCTTGTGGCGCGACGACAGCGCCGCCACAAATTTATTTATTTACCAGAAAACACTTAGCCAATATACAAAAAAGTTCTGTGACTCCTACACTAGGCATGGCCTGTCTCGTGGGGGTCAAACAAAAGATTTTACAATAGAACAAAGTTGCTATTTGTCGAAATTACGTAGTCCTATTTTCTTGAATAAAACTATTTTTACTGATTTTATCGCGTTTAATTTATTATTTTAATTCCCGACGTTTCGGGTGCCCACGTGACCATGGGTGCTGTAAAGCACCCGAAACGTCGGGAATTAAAATAATAAAATACATATATTGAAATTGCAATTAATAAAACATCTTAATATATCATCATTATCATCATTATCATTCTTAACATCCAACATCGCTTCGTTTAAAAAAAAAGTCCTGTACCAACTTTTTAAAACAGTCCTTACTTGGCGCTCTTGTTATGTTTTCGGGCAAGGAGTTCCAGAGTAGTGTTGCCTGAATAGTAAAGGTATTGTTGGTGAATCCAGTGTAATGAGATGGAATACTGATCTTATGATTAGATGAGGAGCGAAGGACCTTATCATGAGTTGAAATGAGATATTAGAATTTGTCCTTGACATATGTTGGAGAAGTTGGATTATTCAAAATTGAGAAAAGAACAAGCAGAATTCTAGAGTTTCGTCTTTGTCGGATAGTAAGCCATTTCAGGCATTCACGATAATGAGAGATGTAATCATATTTTCGGAGACCAAATATGACGCTCTAGCTTGTTAAGAAGATTTTGATTCAAATCTGGGTAGCACACATCTGCATAGTCAATAATGGGCATTATAAGTGTTTGCGCAAGTGTTACCTTAGTCTTGGTTGGAAGAAAGTTCTGCAGACTATAGAGAGATCATAAGGTGGCAAAGACTTTGCGGCTAATTTCAGTGACATGCGTACACCAGTTCATTGTGTTATCCATACACAGGCCAAGATTTTTTACAAAGGAAGAGAACGGTATCAGTATATCGCTGTAACAGACAGCAGGTAGGCTTGCCACATCAATTTTGGACAACATTCTCGAGCTACCTACGATTATAGCTTGACACTTCGTTGGATTAACTGATATTCCAAAACGCCTAGACCAATCTTTTACAGCTTCCAAGTTCAGATTTAACATTCTAATAGCATCATGGAGCTCTTCAATAGATGAGTGCAAGTAACTTTGGAGGTTGTCAGCATACAGATGGTACGAATATTTAAGAATAGATGTGATCAAGTTTATAAAAACTAATAAAATTAATGGAGTAATTATACCGCCTTGCGGAACGCCAGCATCAAGACTAGCCCACTTGGAATTCTTCTGTCCCAAACGGACGGACTGTTGACGCCCGCAAAGATATGAAGAGAACCAATCCAAAATTGAAGGTGAAAATCTTAAATAGGACAGGATAGATAAAAGGGTATCATGGTCCACTGCGTTAAAAGCATTAGAAAAGTCAACAAGCACAATTACAGTCACTTTCTTCTCTTCTATACCTTGTCTGATGTCTTCCGTAACTTTGAGTAATGCTGTAGTGGTGCTGTGACCGAGACGAAACCCAGACTGATAATCGCTGAGTAGTTTATGTTTAACGCAGCCTTCCAGAACTTTGGATAGAAAGGGCAATATAGAGACAGGACGAAGTTGATTAGATAATGTGGGATTCGATATTTTGGGAATAGGGCGTATGAAAGCCTTTTTCCAGATATTTGGGTACTGACCTGAGTCCAGTGAAAAGTTAATAATGAGAGTAAGTGCAGGTAATACATACTCCAGTATATTGACTATCATAGTTCTACTAATTTCATCACGACCCACAGCCTTGGATTTAATTGCTAGAACATTTTTTTAATGTCATGCTGGTGAACTGGAGAAAATTGAAAAGTAGGAATTTGAGGAGATTGGATAGAAGCTAAATAGGCTATCGTTTGAGATCGAACAGTAGTGTCCATAACAGGAGCAGAAGCAAAATGGAAATTAATGTCATCAGAAGACAGGGAAGAGGCGCACTCCAGAGTAGGCTCCATCTCACCTACGCCAATCGACCTAAGAAACTTCCAGATATTAGCTGTCGAAGAATTAATTATATTATTTTGGATATAATGGCGTTTGGCGTTACGCACCGTCTGATTGCATCTGTAACTAGCTTTCTTAAAACATGTCCAATTCTCTTCTCTACGCTCTTTCTTGAAACGCTGAAAAGCCCTGTTCAGCCTTATCATCGCCATCCGAACTCCCTCAGTCATCCAAGGAGAAGGTTGATGTCTAACTTTACGTACAGGAGCATGAGTGTTACATAGACTAATTATTTTATTAATAAAGATGGATAACATATCATCGACAGTCGTTGATAATTTTAATTGATCAAAATTTAAATTAGAAGCGTCACTTTTTAGTTTATCCAAATTTATTTTAGAAAAGTTGCGCAAGTGAATAAAAGTAGGCAACGATTTAGGAGGTTTTAGCTTGTATGCAACATAAATGAGGTCGTGACGCGAAAATCCTGGAGCGGAACACTGACCATGTGATTCACATGATCAGGAGAAACTGTAATAATAAGGTCAATCAAAGAGTCATTGGAATCGAAATTATGATGTGTTGCCCCTGAAGGAAGAATGTGGAGATTGACTGACTCAATGATTGTACGAAGTTTTTGGGAACGGTTAGTATTTATCAAGAGGTCGGTGTTAAAATCACCCATGATTATGCAGTGTGCACACTCAGAGACAATTTTTTCGAGAGCCGTTTCTAAAGTGGCGAAATAGTAAATGGAAGGAGGACAATACACTACTCCAAGAATCACCTTTACGCGTCTGACGCTGACTTTTAAGAACAAGAACTCCGGAGAACCTGAATAAAGGGAAGGTGAAGCTAAAATAATTTCATACGAAAATGACGAGTGCAGGTAAATGGCAACACCGCCTCCCCTTTTACCAACACGGTCATTTCTAATTAGTACAAAACCCACAAGTGGATTGACCGCATCCAGCTCAGAGCAGTTCAAATCGTCGACGACCGAGTTCTTTCTGATCGGCTCGATACACTGGCGCTGCGTAGGGATGTTGCATCCCTTTGCATTTTCTATCGAATATACCACGGGGAGTGCTCTGAGGAGTTGTTCGGATTAATTCCAGCCGCCAAATTTCACGAACGCACATCGCGTCAAAATTCACGATACCATCCTCAGTCCACGACTGTGCGTATTACTAGGAGTTTTCTTCCTCATACAACTTCTCTGTGGAATTGTTTACCATCGGCGATTTTTCCGGACCGATACGACTTAGGGACCTTCAAGAAAAGAGCTTACATCTTTCTAAAAGGCCGGCAATGCATCTACAATTCCCATGGTGTTGCGGTTGTTCATGGGCGGCGGTTGTCACTTACCATCAGGTGAGCCGCATGCTCGTTTGCTCCTTCTTCTATAAAAAAATGTTATCCTGTGAATATCATAAAAGTCGACCGAGGGAAATGAAACAGGAAATAGGCAGCAGTATCTTCCTGATAACAAATCAAAATAATAAAAAATTACGATTGCCAAGCCACCTGCTAAGAGAGGGAGCTATGGCAAATAATAAACCCTAGGCGTAACCCTCTATGAAGCAGTGTATGGGGAAATATTCATCAGTCGACTTTTGATAGATATGCTGTAATTAATGAATTAATTAGCAATAAGACCGCCTTTTGTTTTTCCTTCATTATTTGTAATTTTTTCATGGTGTACAATAAAGAGTATGGTATTGTATTGTATTGTATTGTTTTAATTAATGAAGAGTATCTGGAGGGAGCAGAGAAGAAAACGGGTAATACGTTCATAATCGATTTATTGGTAGTTGTGGTGAAGCGAGCAAAGAAAAGGAAAACTGCAGTTGTGCTGCTGTATTTATACTATCGTAGCAGTACCCTTTGTGTACGTTTCGTGAAGCAAACCCGGTGTCCATAAGACAAACATAAACATATAAAATATTTGAAATCGGTAGTTGGTTATATGTTAACAGTTAATATTTACTTTGACACCCATAACATGGCTAGGGATAATTTGGCAAAAATATACCGGGTCAATTTAAGTAGTAGATTTCATAGTGACCTTTTCAACGATATTTTTCTATAGGATAAGGTTGACTTACGAATACACAATCCACCTGAGTGGATGCTGTGGCCCATAGACATAGAAGTATCCTCGATTACAAATCAAAATGCAGATGCGTTGTCATTCGTGAGGACTAAGATGGAATGCCTTGTTTGAAATACTACCTCGTTTATATACGGTAACTTACCACTATAGTGTGAAATTCCGCATTATTTTACTATGTTTCTCTTATTCAATTAACGTTCATTGAAATAAATAAGTATTATAAATCCGGTTCGTATAATACTTTAAAAAAGGCAACAACCTTGTTAAATAAAGAAGGTGAGAATAATACAGGTATCTTATTTTGTATCACGTAAAATGTCATATGCATAAAGAGTTCAACTAGAAGATTTTTTATTTCATTTTAGAAATCTCTCTATGCTAGTAATTACTCTGAGAGTAATATGGAACACATACTTGCTCCTACTGTGACACATCGGCAGTATAAACATAAACAATGTATGTTTTATTTAATTTAATTTAATTTAATTTAATTTAATTTAATTTATTGTAGTATATAAACGTCATCTATGCCAAATCTCACTCTTATTCGTGCCGCAATATGCTTAAAAAGCTGAATTTTCTTTTTTGGATCATCTTTTTAAAGATAAGCTAAAATAGATTTAAACACCATACGGTCTTTTTTATTGAAATTAGGATACTTTTTTTAATTATATATATTATCAAATCTGATGTCATTACATCATGGTACAAATTACTGGTTATGCACAGTTCTCTCAAATATGAGAGGGTATGGAACGATTAGTCCCGCGCGATGCAACAGTGCGTGACGGCGGACTTCACAAATATTGTATTCCCCAGACATGCAGGTTTCCTCACGATGTTTTTCTTCGCCGCCGAGCATGTAGTAAAGTGTTGGTGTTAGCGGTAGAGCAACTCGAGCTTCATGACCCTGGCCTCAGGGGGGGAACTGAATATGATCACAGACTGCATATTTCACATTTATCTAAACATACATAAGCATTCTTAATAAACATGTTCACAAACTACAAACTGATTATGATCATGAATTATAAATAATGATAAATGATAGATTTTTACTTGGTACTGTAGTATAGAAGAACAGCGTGAAATAGCAAAACAGTGCTGCTGTGTTTTGTATTGTAAGTGTAGAGAACCGGAGACCCTTTTTACTGGTAATGAGGCATTCCATCCTAGTTCACAGGGGTGACAATGCATCTGCAGTTTGATTCTAAAAGATAATAAATTTATCTGGACTGTATCCGCGTTTATCACCCATTTATATTAAAAAAAAAACTTCAAATCAATCCTCAGGTCAATTTCTTATACAAATTTACTATACAAATTAATCCTTTAACCCAAATACGATTCTAACAAACGACTACAGATTATCAAGATACTACAGATATATCACAAATTGATAGAAATAGATCAATCCCAAGTTTGGATAAGTACAATCAAATAATAGTAATAATATTATCGCCAGATTGAATCTCTAGTTCTTTTCTCACTCACTTTTTGCCTTAAACGCTGTTACCTATCACCACTCGATTTGGTGATTTCCGAGACAGTTAACTCTAAAGATTTTTCTCCATAACACTTTATAACAACATAACAAATTATTAAATCTTACGTAACACCTTAAAAAATGAGGATGATAGATTACCGCCATCAAGGAGCAAACTAATGTCATTACCGAATTCAAAAAGCGTATCATTAAAGCGTCAATTGAGCTTTTACAGGAATCTTAAAAAGCGTTTACTGCGAGCTTTGATATTCATAACTCGCATTTGAAATAACATGTCCGGGCTTAATTTGAATATGCATATGCCCATCCACGTATCTTTTTATCTTCAGCTTCGGGCTTATGCCCAGATTTATGTTTTTCAATGCGGAGTTCCCGTTTTCCATATTTATACGAGTTTTTAAAGTGCGCTGCGGAAATTAAGCACTCTCTCTCACTGACTATTATTTCGGCTGTGTTTCATCAACCTGAATGCCATAAATTATGATATATTAAAACGTTAAATTTCTTCTTGTGTACGTTTCACGCTTTTCATTCTGTTTGTAATAAGCATGATGCTTTTAAAAGTTTCTTTGTTTTTTATCTCCATACTTGATTTTATGTCGACTTTGTTTCCAGCTAAGTATGATGAATTTGTACCTAGATGTACTAACATGAAACCTCGATCTCGCCTTTGACGAGTCTGAAAAGGCCGAATGCCTCGCGGACAGTCTAAACCCCTTAGATCCTGTGTCTGTCGACAAAGTCACAGAATTAATCAAAAGCCTAAAAAGAAATCAGAACCCGGCGCCACAGGATACCGAAATCTCTCTCCGCGCCGCTCGTTTGCCTACTAGAAGGCATATTCAACGCTCTTCTTTCCAGCTGGTCCTTCCCAGATGCATGGAAAGAGGCAGACGTAATAGGAATCCCGAAACCAGGGAAACTGCGCAACTTAGCCTCTAGTTACAGATCAATTAGCCTCCTCAGCACACTGGGGAAAATTTACGAGCGACTCATATTGAATCGCCTTCGTAAACACGTCTTCACCAACAAACTTCTTCCAGACGAGCAGTTCGGCTTTAAACCCGAACAACACTTGTGCACCGACCAATTACATCACCTCACAGAATACATTCTGAAAGGATTCAAACCTCCCACAAAGAAGTTGCAGAACCACCATAACCGGTGCCCTCTTCTTCGATGTCGCAAAAGCGTTTGACAAAGTCTGGCACGACGGCTTGCTTTCTAGCTGTACAAACTCAACGTGCCAGATAGGCTCACCCACTTTCTTGCCAACCGCCACTTTCGCTATCGAATAGAGGGCACGCGATCTACAAAGCCTCCCCTCAAAGCTGGAGTCCCACAGGTCCTCTCCCCTCTTCTCTTTACACTCTTCAGGAGTGACATCCCAAAGGACCCAGAAGTGAATACTGCCCTTGTCGCCGATGACACGGCACTTTTTGTCGCCCATCATAATAAAAGAATCCTCACCGAGATGCTCCAAGCAGCCGTCAATCGCTTAGGCGATTATTATTATTATTATTGTTTATTTAACAAATTATAGATAATACAGAGGATATATTATGGTACAACATAAGTTTAACGAAAACTTTACCGTGTACCACAAGCCGCCGACATTAAAATTTGACAGATAAGCTATACCTTAATCTACAAAATATGTATAACGCAACACTACTAAACAGCAATTGGCACAGTCAACAGGCGGTAAATCGGCAATACGTAATTACCTAATAGTGCACTAAAAAGGCGTGAGTCTTGCCACCGCCCACTTCGCCGCGTCGTTCCTGTGTCGCGTATACAGGGAGTGATAAATTTGGGTTTTGATTCCATCAATTAGGTAGTTACTTAATATTTAATAGTAGACGAATATAATGATTATTCTTTGTTTTTATGTCATATAGGTTTATTTAGGGAATATAGTTAGTGGGGATTATAGTTTTTTTAGTTTGAATTCTGATATAGAATCAGCCTGTACGGCCGCCAGATCCCCTGGCAATCAACGGCCAAATATCTAGGGGTCACATTCGACCACGGTATGACATCCGCGAAACACATTCGTAATATCCGCAACCGTGCAAAATTCGTCACTAGTCGCTAATTAACAGCAAGAGCAAACTGTCCTTAAGACACAAGCTCCATCTTGCGTAACAACTGTCATGATAGGTCTTAAGCACGCTTACAAAGCGTGCGTAAGACTTTTGCAATGTCTTACGCAAGCGTAGTTTTCGCACACTCAAACCATAGTCATTTGTATATCCTCCAAGTCGTCCAAAATAGTTTCATTCGCATAGCCACCAGAGCTCGGTGGTACCAGCGAAACTCCGACTTACACAGAGACTGTCAGGTCTCTGTATATTTCAATGATATGTCTCGGCGCTATTTCGAGAGAGCCGAGACACATCCCAACCCGCTAGTAGTAAACGCAGCCACCTACGCCCCGACTCCAAACGTTGTGCAAACCCTGCGAAGGCTCCGCAACGTTCTAATCGAACCCCCTGTTCCGCTAGATTCCGACGACCGAAATGTCGCCGGCCAGCCACACACAAACACTACAAAATCACCTACTGCCACAAACTCTGTTAGGTCAACAACGGATGGGACGCAGCGAGTCCGCAGACAGGCACGCCGCACACCCCTCCACACCGCGTATACACCGTAAACCCGCTTCCCAGGGCGGTTCTCACCGCCCAGAACATCGAACGATACAGGTTAGCCGTCAGAGCAGGGATCCACCACCCCCTATTCGGATGGCGGTTAGACAACTCACCCATGTTATGTTATGATTTTCGGCGGCAACAAGGAGTATTTGATGTTGATGTGATGATGATGTGATCACTGAACACAATAAATCCCACCCCTAGATTATCGATTTTAGTGCAACATCGCTTCCGCAACGTGGCACTAATATAAATCCCCTTTTATAGCTCAGGCCGCGAGCCGTGAGTCCGATGAATCTGTAAGAGCCGCATAGGCTAACAGCATTAACATCACAGAATCTAGATGTGCTAAAATGAGATAGTCATACCATGAAGTAAATTAAATGAAAATTTCTTTTGTATAGAGTATTTTTTTAATTTAACATACATTCATGAACTGTCACACCTGCCACCCAGAGGGGTAGGCAGATACTAGCGATTTTCATTTGGCATGATCTTAATACACACGCTCTAGGTTTTTTACATATATAAAATATCTAAGCATTCATGCTCGTCAGTTAAGGGGACTCAATATATCGCTAAATTGGTCAATAAAATCTGCCTTGGGCGTCTTTTGCGGACTGTCACTTACATTTGCAGCATAAATTTGCTTTGTTTTTCTTTCCTGATTCATTTCTTCTAGGTGCCAAACCATCGAGGAATTTATTTTTTAATCTTGATCACAACTTCTTCTTGTAAAAAAAATAGGGACAAACAGTACATTATGAATTGCCACACGTGCTATCATTGACACATTCAGACTACCTACAACAGAGTGATCCAATTGACTTCGAAACGGCGAAACAACACTCGAAAGATCCTAATTTTCGCCAATCTTTGATAACAAATGAAGCAATAAATGTAGTTTAGAATAATTTATAAGGATCTCACCGTAAACTTCACAGTACGAGCAAGTTAAGCAAGTTGCTCTACCGCTAACACCAATATTTTACCACGTGCTCGGCGGTGAAGAAAAACATCGTGAGGAAACCTGCATGTCTAGGGATTACAATATTTATGAAGTCCGCCATCACGCACTGTTGCATCGCGGCGGACTAATCGCTTCATACCCTCTCATATTTGAGAGAACTGTGCATAACCAGTAATTTGTACCATTAATTTACTTTTGTTATAGCCAAAAACATATTTTTAAATAATTATCACCAAATAACATAATTATTATTATATATAAAAATAACATGATTATTATAATATAAAAAGAATATATATTATTCACTATTAGTATAATTAATAATCACAAAGTCAAAACTCAAAGGTTTAGAATTTTCATCATCAGAGACCGTTTCTAGAACTGTCTCTGATGATGAAAATTCTAAAACTTCAATATTACTTAGTAATGAGAGTGATGATGAATTAACATGTAATATCAATACAATAGAATCTAACACCACATTCCTTTCTACAACTTTGTAATATTTAATTATCTGTGCGGTGAAAACAAGTAAATTTTTATAAAACTAAATTTTCAAACGAACTTACCGCTCTGTTTTTATCGTAAGTGACTATTGTAGCTCATAGACCTTCAACCTTCAACGTACTTCAAATAAAGAAGTCTACAATAGCGTTATCTGAGGACCAAAATGGGAAGCCTCACAGCCTCTCTGACTCTCTATAATCATCACATCAACACATCATACATGCACCGTACATGAACAGCTATTCGGCGTAAGGTAAGAGAATGGTACTTAGCCAGATCGACTACTAGACAGAAAAGGATTCCTATCACCTATTATTATCTACTGCTGATGAGCATCTCAAGTAATCTAGATTAAAAACCCATGAGGAATGTTACTTAAGATACAGAAGAGTGCATTCCCTTTCTATTCGCGTGAATCGTTACACATGGCAAACTTAATGTTATCCAAAAATATTCTCCGTCTAATCACTTAGAAAAGATATCAATAACACGAACCAAAAATAACAATAGTTTAGGTTTTTACACAAATTTTAGCTCCATATAGGATTCGAGCTCGTATCCTCATATATTATATAATATCTCTACAGTCTACTAAGTCATGACAAATTAGACCTTCAAAATATCGAAAAAAGAATATAATCCACAGTGGATTTAAACGCAAAATTTACGTACGAAAGCGCACTGAGTGGGAAATTATTGATTAATGGCCGCCCCTCTCAGGCCGGACAATAAATAAAATAAAAAAATCAACGGACTGCTGCGCCTCCGGCTGCACTCACGCTCGGATATAATGTACATTGCAAGCGGGCAGTGTAATACTTACCTATAGAATGTCCGGCTGTCGCAAATTGTGTTTAACTTTATATTTTCCACTTTGCACTTATTTTTTTTCAATTTCGCATTTATTTGCACTTATTTTTACCATTTTGCACTTATTTACACTTATACGAGTACGTTGTAGAGCCATGCTGCAGCTAAATATGGTTGTAGTACGAATGAGTCGGCTTGACCGGGAAAGGATCACGATCTTACAGAATGCCAGCGTAAAATAGCAGCTTAATGCTGTTGTCTTCCGTATGGTGAGTGTAGAGAACTGAAGACCCTTTTTACTGGAAACGAGGTAATCTTAGTCCTCTGAGGTGACAGCGCATATGCATTTTGATGTAAATGTCTATGGGCCACAACATCCATTTGCCATCTGGTGGACTGTGTGCTCGTTTGTCACCTTTATTATATAAAAAAAAAATCGACCATATTTTAACACATTCTCAGAACAAGCGAAAAAGACACACGGAGCGGTGCGTACATTTAAGTGACACAGAAACCATGCTCAACTTCTTAACACTCACGCACATATCTAACTCCTTCCTTTCTTTAACAGCTCGTAAAAGTCTAATGCTGGACGTACACATATGCACCTGTAGCCATGTCGGTTGCAAATTATTTTAGATTGATATGTAAGTGAGTGAGTGTTCTTACAGAAAGGTAAGCATGATTGTAGCTTGATTTCGGCGTCACTCCACGCAGCGCTCCTTCTATCTTTCTTTGTTGATCTGAAATTACGGTATATAGCAGCTGCAGTGTATAGTAGCCGAGGCACGATATACCAGCTCGACCAGAAAAAGGACCTCGCTTGCGCAGATAACCATATTTCTGGCTTGCTCCTTCCAGGACAGGAATATTTTTGGAATCAATAGTTAAACAAAAATAATATTCAATAGATGTAATCACCGTCATATTGATGACGGTATAATATAGAACATCATGCAAATTTCAAACCTCCAAACAGCTCAACTCCTAAACTGGTCTGCATAACTTGGATTTTTGGTTCTAGATGTTGGATGTATAGAGAATAGGACATTACGAAATCTTATTTGGATATTTAAAACATGTCGCAAGTCATAAAATTTTATGTCCAATTATGTTGCACTAGCCTAATCGATGGTGCTATGAAAACAAAATTCCTAAAACTGGAACGTAGTCATTGAATATTATTATAGATAATTAATACAATAGATTAAATCACAATAGGTTCCCTACAGAAGAAGTATACTCAGTAAGGGGTTTATAAAGTGTTACACACACACACACACACACACACACGCACACGCACACGCACACGCACACGCGCACGCGCACGCGCACGCGCACGCGCACGCGCACGCGCACGCACACGCACATGCACACGCACACGCACACACGCACACACGCACGCACGCGCACACGCACACGCACGCGCACGCACACGCACGCACGCACGCACGCACGCACACGCACGCACACACACGCACACACACACACACGCACACGCACACGCACACACACGCACACGCACGCACACGCACACACACACACGCACACGCACGCACGCACGCGCACACACACACACACACACACACACACACACACACACACACACACACACACACAAACACACGCCCTCTACGCATTTACTCTACTGCCATACTTAATATGCAACCTACGATCTTTATAAACAAATAAATAAGTGTTCATTTTTCGGATTGATGAATGAATACTACTATGGTTAACCGTTTAGGTACGTTGTAAGCATATTCATTGGCCCCGTAAGACAATCAATGTTGTAGCTTATTTTCAGCAGTGAACTGACTGTAACGGTAACCTTAACGGATGGTGGATGGTGGGGTGGAATATAAGGGGGATAATGCCAACTTTTATTAACGACATCTTATACGAAAGATAAACTAATTAAACAGGTTCTCTCGAGTTTCATTAAAACAAATTTTCAATTCTCGATGTTTTAAGTGATTTTCGGTACCTGGCGCAGAGTCTCAGGGGACTGAGGTCTAATTTAGGTTTTGTTTCAAAGTAAATTAAATTTCCAGCCTATGTTCGTCCTACTGCTGGGCACAGCTCTAATTTCTGAGAAGGTTTAGCAAGGAAGTGACGGCCGTAATGCCCCAATGCGTGTTAGCGGACTTCATCTTATATTTTTTTAATTTCTTACACGTGTATGTTTCCTTACGTTTTCCTTCGCCGTCGAACACGTGCTTTATAAAAGTTACAGCCTGTATACGTCCCACTGGGTACAGGCCAGCTCTCATTTCAGAGAGGGTTTTAGGGCAAGGAAATGTCCGCCGCGCTGCACCAGTGTGTTTTGGCGAACTGCACATGTCTTCGAAATATTTTTCTTCTTATTTCGCAGACATGCTGGTTTCCTCGCGATGTTTTCCTACATCGCCGAGCATGTGGTCAATCAGCACTTAAAATTGCAACTAACAATTTCATTGGTGCCGGCGGAGATGGAACCCTGGTTGCTCGCGCACTGTAAACTATGTATACAGCGAACCTTAGACGCTGTGCTGCCACCTCTCTCAATATCTCACTTGAAATTTCAAATTTAAAAAAAAATACTTTTATCTATATTATTTTTTATGAAAACTACAAGGTGGTACCTTTTCAGCCTAGGAGTCTGTCTGGGCAAGTTACCCTCTTACCTATTTGTTCTCTAACCTTCTTGTGCACTGCTGTGCTCTATTCTGAAATGTATAGAGAGCCATTAGAGCCAATTACAGACAATGTGGCATTCCATCTTATTGTTCAGTGGTGACAAGGTATCCGTAACCTTCTTTATTTAAAGTTGGTTGCAGGTGTCCATGAGCTGTGAGTGGGTCAGGTGGACTTTTAATTTGATAGTTACGATTTTATAAAAACTTATATCACGAAAAACTTATTTAATTTAGAATAAGTCCATAATCACCAATACCTATAATAGATTTGGTTCTACACTTAACCTGAAGCTGCTGTAGTTGTTTCACATCACAAAAAAAAAACTCGGAACCACTTATAGTTTGGGGTGCAATTGTTACCACTGGCAAAAGTCCATGCTTCGTTCTTGAAGTCAAAAGCACTTTTAGCTGTTACTAACGTATCTATGGTACTATTTTTCAACAATTCACTGCTACAGCTCACAAAGTCAAATCCAAAATATTTTATTCAAAATTGGCTTTTATAAAGCACTTTTTCACTGCTCAAGTTAAGTGTTCAACAGTGTAAAGACCATTACTGATTTCTCAAAAGAATGGCCACCCAACTCGCTTGATTTGAATCCGATGGATAAGTATTGTTGCGCGCCACAATTAATACACGGTACATGGCAACACTAGTTACCACTAACGCCCTCTAGTATCGAGTAGAAGAACTAGGAGAGTCAAGATCTTTCTAGACATTTCCATGGAAGAACTTTCTAGAACTATCGACACCTAGTCAATCGGGACCGATATGTACTCGAACATTCTAGATGTTTCTACAGTAGAAGGTTCTGGAAACTATCTGAGGCCCTATATAAGGCCGGTATAGACCGCGACTAGGGTCAGTATTGAATTGGCGATACAAGCGAATACTTCGAAGCAAGCATCTGCGAACAAAAGTGATCAGTAGTGCAATTGTGTTTTGTTAAAGTGTGGTTTTAAGTTGTAATTAGTGTTCTGTAATTAACGTGTCAATTTTGGTAATTCACTCGGTAGTTTTTAATTGTCTCGAACCCCAAGCTCGTAACAGTATTACAGATTACGGTATATAATAATACAGCCATTCAATCTTGGAGACTAGAACCCATGCTCCGTTGTAGTGTTGATTAACTAAAGGCTACTGTTACACGCTTGTGGCACAAAATATCTGTAGAGTACGAGTATGTCAGAAAAATTGTAGAAAATTTTACGGAGAGTTTGTCTAAATGTCATTAAAGATGGTTATTTTGATCATTTATTGAAATTATTGTACAAAATAATATTTGTTTTTTCGTTATTTCAGTCACCCTTATATTCCACTTTTTCATATTCAATGTTAACAAAATATTTTCTGTCAACGCTTGTATTACAGGTTCAAAAAATATGTTATTCCATTCGCTTAATTAACAAGTAAAATCGCTGGCGTTGTCTAGTCATATCACATCGAAATGGACCAGTTTACTCTGAACCCCTTTCTCCCAATCGTTTGTATTAAGCCGTATGCAATTCTATATGTGTGGAAAAGGTGGGAGGCTTAACAAACGCTGGCGATCGTTTACATATCCGCGGGCCATTTTAAATGAATTTTTATTCCCTTTGCATACTCCATGAGCGTATAATTTCACTTGAAAAATCTATAAAATATGTTCGCTTATAACGGCATATATCTTATTTGTATTACGTAGTATTGTATGTATTTTTTTAGCACTCAGTGGCTCTAGTGGTTCATAGACATCTTCATCTATCCTCGCTCAAGAATCAAATTGCTTATGCGTGCCACCCCCGGGGACTAAGAAGGTATGCCCCGTTTCCAGTAAAAGCGTTGTCGCTACTTTACGCTCATCATAAGAAACACAGCTTTTTATAGTATAAGGATGCCAAACGAGCACACAATCCACCTAATGGTTGCTGTGGCCCATAGCCATCTACATTTATCCTCGTTGAATCAAAATGCAGATACGTTGTCACCCGTGAGGACTAAGATGGAATGCCTCGTTTCCAGTAAAAAGGGTCTTCGGTTCTCTACACTCACCATACGAAACACATCAGCGTTGAGCTGCTATTTTACGCTGTTATTCTGTGAGAGCGTGGTTCTTCCCCGGTCGAGCCGACACATTCGTGCTACAACCATAATATAGCTACAGCATGGCTCTACCACGTATACACGGTTGCTGTTTAACGTCGATATTCTGTGAAAGTGAAGTCCTTTCCCGTTTGAGCAGTTCCTTTAATAGACCCTCTGACGCGTTTCTTTAATAACCTCACAAGTCCTCGTAATATGCTTTTTAATTTCTCAAGTATAAAGGTTTCCCCCACGATGTTTCTCAAGTTGTATTTCTTGCGCAGTCGAGCTGACCCATTCGTGATGCAGCCATTATTTAGCCATAACTTGCCTCTCGCGTAATAAAAGGTTTAAAATAAGACGTACTACGCTTTCACAGAATACCAGTGCGAGCTTGATCCTTCTAACAACGGATCTACGTTGTAAACGGTAGTCGCTTTATAAGTATGTCGAGAACAGGTGACCCTTTTAGTTGGTAGCAAGGCATATCATTTTCATCTTCGGGTGTGACAACACATCTGCATTTTGATTCTTAAACGATGATCGATGTCACCTAGCCTATAATCAGAAGATGGAACTAAGACATAGATAGATAGAAAATTCTTTATTGCATTCAAACAAAAAAAATTGGTACAAAGGCGAACTTAACGCTGGAAAGCCATTCTCTGTCAGCTAAACTTACATATTGTATAGAAGAAATAAAGCCCCGACATCAGAAACTGTTATGTGGAAAATTTTTTGTTATTTAAGGTCGGCTTCCTGGGGAGTCGACCCTCTTGAGTGGACTAAGG
This sequence comes from Parnassius orleans, assembly GCA_029286625.1. Classification (NCBI taxonomy): domain Eukaryota; kingdom Metazoa; phylum Arthropoda; class Insecta; order Lepidoptera; family Papilionidae; genus Parnassius; species Parnassius orleans. The sequence goes on from JAGSMP010000087.1 coordinate 2,306,679, forward strand.
AATCACAAGCACTATGAAGTAATATGTCTTCTAAATAGTACATTAATAATTTAATCCAATTTTTTCCAACCCTTAGGAAAATATTTTTGGCCCAAAGTTATATCAGACGACTTATATAAATAAATATTTTATAAAAAAAAAGCATTAATACTGCTCACCCTCTCCCTCGCATACACGCGCACACACACACACACACACACACGAACGCACGCACGCACGCACGCGCACACACACACACACACACACACACACACACGAACGCACGCACGCACGCACGCGCACACACACACACACACACACACACACACACACACACATACGATAAGTAAAATTAACTTTTTGACACTCCACACTTAAAAAACTAACAAATATTTAGGTTTAATTTCATACTTTAAAACAATATTGTTGATACGTACGTAAGTTTCTATATCAGACAGATTTTTGTAAAATTGTCCCTTAAGAAAGAGCACTGTTGCCTGAGATACAAGCTCAATGCTTAGTTCAGGCGCAGATGCAAATGCATGTTGTTGAAATTTTTTTCTGAATTAATAAATTATTATTATATTATTATTATACAAAAAAGAACATACAGGCGAATTACCGCCATTATTTTTTGAATTCAGCTACGAAATCAGCTACACTAAGATAAGCTTTTTAAACGTTCAATTCATTTGGCAAATTTCATATCTCTCGTTCGTATCTCTTACTATATGTTTACAAATGCTAACAGTTACCCGGTTCTGCTTTTAAAAAGTCGGCACTCGTGCAGTGTAGAGGTGTCTCTTTGTGTTTATTGTCCATTACGGCGACTGTTATGGCCTTAGAAGGCATTATTGGCCCTCTCTTGCCTTGTATCGCGAAATTTTAAGTGTAACAATTGTATTTATCTTTAAATGGCGCATAAAATTTAAATGTTGGGAATGAGAACGTTCTAAACCTCTATCATTCGATTTTATATAGTAATTTGTGTAAATAAATTGACTTTGTACGTGCTAGAGTTGTGTAGCATGTTATGGCTGCAGCACGAATCGGTCAGCTCGATTAGGGAAGTACAATGTCGCTTAGAATACCGGCATAAAATAGCATTTTAATAATGCTGTGTATCGCATGTTGAATGAAGAGAAGCGTAGACTCTTATTTCTGAAAATGAAGAATTCAATCTTAGTCCTCAAGGCACCCTTGATGCAACTGCAACCTTTTTATTTAACGTTGGTCAGTTACCATCAGGTGGACTGTACGTGTAAGAATGAACGTTGCTCATTTCAATTTTATATAAAAAATATATTTCCTCAATGTGCAAATATGACACATGTCCCGTGTCATATTTGCCACACTTGGAGAGCTGCTTTTATATGATGTTGGCTGCAGGAGTCCATGATGTGTAGTAGCTAGTTACCATCAGGTGGACTATACGTGTACGTCTTGAAATTTGTTACTTCAATTTAATATAAAAAATAGATTGCCCGAAGATATTTTGTCATAGTTGCCACGATTGGCAGACCGGTTACCGACCACGGAATATTGATTCTAATCGAGTATAAATGTAAGTGTCTATGAGCTACTTGCCATCAGGTGGACTACGAGTTCCTTTAAAATCACCCTTACTTCAATAACAGAGACTAAGTGACAATAGTACGCGAGCAACCCAGATTCGATCCCCGCCGAAACGATTAAAATTGTTGGTTACAATTTTCTAGTTACCATTAATGTGAACCCTCAGTACAGGTGAGCGACGGACGGTGGGATGGGAGAGGCCTGTGTTTAGCAGTGGACTTTGTAGTTAATGATGATGATAATTTTTATAATAATAATAATTTATTTGCCAGAAATATGGTGGTTACAGACATTATAATTAAAGATAGTAAGTATAAGCATATTTCGTCAGTGGCGTGCAAATACATAATTTTATAAAATGTACATGATTCTATTATAAAAAAAATTATGTTTAATTATAATTTTATGATAAATTCAAGATTAAAAATTCATAAGACACATAAAGATGGATGTCAATAATTTATTAAACAAAAAAAAGTTCAAAGTTGTATCCAGTCCTAAATTAAAAATATATATTTATATTATATCAAATCAAGTGTACATGTCAATAGTTATTATAATATTATATAAATTTATTTAGTCACTTTTACACGAAATGTCTTATAAAATACTTATCATTTTGGTTTATAACAATAAAAATCATCTAAAGTATAAAAAAAATTTGGATGAGCCATTGTTTTAGTTTCTTTTGAAAATGTTTTAATGGAAGTTCTCGAATTTCAACAGGAAGCTTATTATATACTGTTATGCACATAATGGGACAATTTTGCTGAAAAAAGGCAGTTTTACATAATTTAAAATTTAATCTTGTTACGTCTCTACGTGGAAATCTTTTATCTGTATTATCAACACACCTCTGAAATAAATGTGGATATTTTTACATTTCATTTCATAATACAATTCCAATGTGGTATTTCTACACCACAACACTCAAAAGATTTTTCTACTGATAATTCATTACAAAAATGATTTTAAAAAAACCATTAAAATTCATTAAAAACCTATTTATTAATTTCAGTTTTCATCAGATCTGATTGAAATCTATATTTTTCATAGGATAAGGGTGACAGGCAAGCACACAGTCCACCTGATGGTAAGCGGATGCTGTGGCCTATAGACATCTACATATTTCCATGATTAAGAATCGAAATGCAGATGCGTTGCCACGCCTGAGGATTAAGGTCGAATGCCTCGTTTTCAGTAAAATGGGTCTTCAGCTCTCTACACTCACCATACAAAATACAGCAGCATTTAGCTGCTATTTTACGCTGGTAATTTGTGAGAGCGTCGTCCTTCGCCTGTCGAGCTGAACCATTCGTACTACAACCGTAATAAAGCTGCACCGTGGCTCGATCACGTAATCTATATTTTAATCTATATAATCTATATATTGAAAGTGCACGCATTTGATTTTAATAAAAAATAAGAAATCGGTTAACCAACTTGAAAAAAAGCGTGTTACATTTAAAAGTTATTCGTTTTTTTAGATACGGTTAAAAATTATCGTGTAGTGGTGGTGCAAGAATATCCACTACCCCATATCGTCCCGTAGATGCAGTAACAAGTATAGAGAGAAACGTCTTCTTAATATCAACTAAATAATTATTTTTACGTGGTAGAGCCATGCTGCAGCTATATTAGTGGCATAGTTGTAGCACGAATAGGTCGGCTCGACCGGGGAAGGGCCACGCTCTCACAGAACATCAGCGTAAAATAGAAGCTTATCGCTACTGTTTTGGTATGGTGAGTAGGCAATCCATCTTAGTCCTTACTTAGTAACCGAGGATAGATGTAGATATCTATGGGCTACAGTAACCACTTACCATCTTGTGGACTGTGTGCTCGTTTGTCACTCTTATGTTACAAAAAAAATTAACTGTGGCAATATCGAATGTGCCTCTTATGAGGCAATCAATGGAGTGGCCTATGATCGGCTGTGGACTTGTGTACAATGATAGGCTGTAATGACAAAAATAAAACTTTATTTATTCTAAAATTAAAATGTAAAGTGAATAAAAAACTGTATAAGAAAACTTTGTAAAAAAACATTCCAACTTAAATCAGTCCGCTGTAATACATGACATAGTAATCTGTTTGCATATTTCACCAAGAAAATCACAGGCTTATTCCTTATGCAAGGAACTCACGACAAAAACCTTCCGCAAATATGCGTATTTCTCTTGAATCCACTCTTTTCAACGTTAACGTAGGGAACGACTTAAAAAGTTTGTGAAGAAAACCCATTTTCACATCAATTTCCACGCAAATAACAGTTTGACCCCAAAATTAACCATTAAACTTTTTAATGTTGCTTCTTTGTAAAAGCTACGCGAAATGTAAGAACTTGTCTTTTATATTTACTTTTTGATTTTGTTTATATTATGACGATGCTATAAGTTTGATATATCCCCCTTTCAGAAATAACTTATGGACGCCAAAAGATTGGAAGAAATTCTTATTTGAAACTAGCGATCCGCCCTGGCTCCGCCCGGGAAGATGTATTAATGTGGCGATATTTAGATTTAAGATAATCATTAATGACCATTTGATTTAAAAAAAAATCAATTTTTCAATAAAATTAAAATTTTCAGATAAAATATAGCCTAATCACTCCTGACATTTCGTGAAGTTTCATAACAATCAATTCAGCTATTCCAACCAGTATTGACAGACAGACACAAACATTTTAAAATTGGTTATTTATGTCTTATTGGCACGCAAATAACCCCTTCAGTTCAATAAAAGGCAGTATATAGATATTACAGACTGACACATCAATTTATTTATATGTAAAGATAAGGCAGCGAAAGGAAAAGATGATTTACAAGGTGGTCCTACCACTCATATTCTGTTAGGTGATATAGATTAAGTAATTTCGTTGTAATATCAACTATAGTGATTTTTAGAGGTGTTTTCGCAAATAATTATGATCGAGTCAAAATTGTAGCATCGTGTTTTTGAACAAGCAAAGTCAAGATAAAGACATGAATCTACCTACATTAAAATTCCAGTTTCGTTAGTCGTATCATACTCCTATACTATTCGATGGAAGGAGGTGCATTTTTTCGCGGTGTCGCCTTAAGTTAAGTATTAGCGCTTGCACTGCTGTGTCTGGAACAGAAGGATATAGAAAGCCAGTATAAACACAAGCTGTGAGGTATTCTATCTTAGTCCTCTGGACGATAACGCATCTGTAGGCTTTATGTTTGAAATCGGTGGTTTTAAGGCTTTGGTTTCGTTTATTACTTAAATTTTTTTTTTTAATGTAAATTCTGCCAAATCTTCTTCCTTTATTCCTTATACTCGTGACCAGTCCAATGGGCAAATCTTCTCTACTACAGGCTCTCCTGTTGAGAGTTGCCGTAGCTGGCAGAAAGATTGAAGATAACAGTACCAGGCGCCTTATGATAACGCCTTCCATTGCGGGAGTCTGGATATTTTTATCGACTTCAGGAAGGAGTGAAATTCAATTTTTTTTATATCTTCTAGGCGATTCACTCGAAATAATATTACATTGTATTATACCCACTACACTTAATTGTAATTGAAATTAAATGAAATGAAAACTCTTAATTTTTCTCTGTATATATTTCCCCTTTATATTTAAATTAAAATTTTGTTAATGAACATGTTTTTTAATCTAATAAAACAGGTAAGTATTTTACATTATCCTCGTTACACTGCCTCTTATGAAAGCTATGGGCTATCTTTATCTCTTCACAACATGCTCAATAATTAGCTGAGACTGAGGTGAGATGTATATACCCCGTTATTTTAATTATTTAAATTTACTACGCACACTACGTAATAACAGTACAGTATCTGTAGAAGTAATTACAATATATATTTTTATACGTGGTAGAGCCATGCTGCAGCTATATTAGTAGTATAGTTGTAGTACGAATGGGTCGGCTCGACCGGGGAGGGCCACGCTCTCACAGAATACCAGCGTAAAATAGCAGTTTAACATTGGTGTGTTTCGTATGGTGAGTGTAGAGAACCGGAGACCCTTTTTACTGGAAAAGAGGCATTCCATCTTAGTCCTCACGGGTGACAACGCATCTGCATTTTGATTCTTTATTGAGGATAGATGTAGATGTCTATGGGTCTAAAATGTATATACAGTACATATAACAAAAAAAACATTATTTTTAAAAAAATTGTCTGTCTGTCTGTCTATTTGTTCTGGCTAATCTCCGAAATGGCTGGATCGATTGTGGTGGGACTTTCACTGGCAGATAGCTAGTTATATTTTAAGAAAAGAATTAGGGTTCCGTGGCAAAAAGCCACGAATTCCAATCGTAATAAATTCCACGTGGATGAAGTCGCGGGGAACAGCTATTTTGTTATAAAAAATTAGATAATATGCAAGTTGATAAAAAAATCAGAAGTCGAAAGTGTTTGTGGGTCTAACAAATGGCGTGATAATTTGCCATATCTGTCGCCTTGTCACAGCCGGTAACGCCTAAACAGGATTCCCTTGCCCCCCCCACGAGTTTAACGAATCTAAACTCTATTATTTACGACCGAATTTGTTTTAACATTCTTGGAGAATTAGGTTTTGAATTTTTTTCCGAAACTAAGTGACAAACGAGCACACAGTTCATTTTTTTTTATAGAATTGGGTGAGAAAAACGAGCACACAGTCCACCTGATGGTATGTGGATGCTGTAGCGGATGGACATATACATCTCTATACTCGATTAAGAATCAAAATGCAGATGCGTTGTCACCCCTTGAGGACTTAGATGGAACACCGTTTGATGGTATCTAGTAATAATAAAGAATTAAACACATAGAAAAAACAGGGTTATTATGCAATCATCATCATCTTCACTACAGCCCTTAACAAGTCCACTGCTAAACATAGGCCTCCCCCAAGTAAGGCCACAAAGCACGGTCCTGAGCCACCTGCATCCATCGACTTCCTGCATGTCTTACCAGGTCGTCACTCCATCTAGTGGGGGGGGTCGCCCTAGACTTCGCCCGCCGGTACGTGGCCGCCACTCGACAACCTTTTTTCCCCATCGGTTGTCGGTTCTTTGAGAGACATGCCGGCATGAATAAAGTTTATTTTGCAATAACCGGCCAAATTTGCAGAGAAGGTTCAGAATAAGTAATATAAGCAAATGGTGAAGAAAAATTAATTTAAAAAAATCTCAAACATTCTGTCCTTTTTATCTTTTAAATTCAAAATGCGTGGTAATGCATTATTTTAACTGATTTTACTGCGCACGCACACATTTGTACGGGTCGATCGTTAGGCAAAAACGTTGTTGCCCATTAATCACATTCAATTTTGTATAATTTCAAATAAAAGTAGAAGCCTTATTTACTCGTATTTTCAAAAAACTGCAATAACGGTATATCATTATTTATATATTTGAACTTAAATTTAAAATTTGGCTACTCTTTGAAAAATAACCATGTATATCCTCGATTATTATTTATTAGTTTTTTTTTAGTTTTGTTTAGTAGTTACTACTTAGTTACTTAGTTTTTCTCGATAAATTTTTCTTAGTGTTTAGTTTTTATATTTTATTTTTAGGTTGTTTGTTTATATTAAATAAGCATGTTGTGGCTGACTCAAATTTCACAAAACATTTTCAATATTATGTTAATGGATATTTGTGAAGAACGCTTTTTAATAAAAGTCTAAATGTTTGTTCTTTTTCAGAGTGATAAGGAAAATCACAAGCTCGAATGTCGTCTAAATAGTTACATTAAATTCTTCATTCCTTTTTTCCATCCTTAGGAATAGTTTTTTTTTCTTTTATATGGCATCACCTATATATAACCTACTTTATAAAAAAAATAACTAAAATCGATTTACAAATGACTAAAATATTGCGTAACATAAAAAAAGAAATATTCGTTTGAATTGAGAACTGCCTCCTTATTTAAGTCGGCTAAAAAAGAGTTGAGACACATACAATACACAGTAGTATTATACTGCTATTTGACGCTTGAGCTATATAAGACCGTGGTCCTTCACAACCTATTCGTGATACAGTCAAAAAACCTGCATCATTGCTCTATCATGAAAGAAACAAACAAATAAGGATATATAATAGCTGATATTATTCGCGTCCTAATGAGGGTTAATAATCTTCCGCTCACCAGATGTCGCTAGTTTGGACTGAGGTGAAGTTACTTGTAACAAAATTTCATTATAATTGCCAAGTTTAGTAAAGGTTTATCGGTTTCTAGAGTATGTAAATATATAAAACAATGCCTCAGTGGTTTGCTATTTAATTTTTTGCATATGTTTTAACTCTCTTTTTAAATTTTCTACTTTTAGGAATATCCGTAGTTTGGTTTATCCATTTCTAGCATAATTAATATAAAATATAGCTTATAATTCAGAAAGAAAGGTTAACATTTATATTTTGGTAATAAATTGAGCTCCCCTGCTATGGAATCCGTCAAATATTTCAATTCATTCCTAAGTCGCCTTGGTGGCAGAAAAAGTGCGTCGTCATTTGCAAAATCGTTTGATTTTAATACCATAGAACGTCCGCGGTTGTTTGTAATTAAATGAAATTGCTTCCCAAGTCCGCGCCGACTCAATTTGCATATTTTTATTGTGGCCGAAGCGCTCTCTCCGAAAATACAATATTAAAGCCGAAACGTTACATTTTAGTAATAAAATTAAAACTAAAATTTCCAGCGCAAGCGTCCCCATTTATACCGGAATTATGAAAATGTTCATCGCAGGTGTAGGTTAGTTAGATACGTAATAACATAGAAGGATTTCAAGTTGATTTTCTGGGGATTAAGTATTATTACAATTTATTTTAATTGCAATTTTAAATACTGGGTGCGCGAAAGACTCGAGTGTTGTAATTAACCCCTATCTGCATAATAATATGTCCGGTGCATTCAGGGCAATTATCGAATTTTTCAATGCAGAAAATTAGTGATGAGCGTGTAATAAAGCGGAGCGTTCGGCATGCATGACAAACACAGTGTGTGTATTTTTTATGGAATAAGGGTGACAAACGAGCACACAGTCCACCTGGTGCTGGATAAGTGGATGTTGTGACCCATAGACATCTATTCTCGATTAAGAATCAAAGTTCATATGCGTTGTCACCCCTGAAAACTAAGATGGAATGCCTCGTTTTCAGTAAAAGGGTCTACCACGTTGAAAACCGTTGCCTCGCAGAAAAAAAACGAAGCTTGTACTTACGTGCGTATGTACTAATCGAGGATAAATGTAGGTGTATATGGAACACAGTATCAGGTGGACTGTGTGCTCGTTTGTCACCCTAATTAAATAAAAAAGGTCTACTTTATACACAAACCTTATGCTAAGGGTTGGTAGTAAATCGCCCAAGCAGCACACAAGCGTTATGAACATCAATACACCAGCCCACATAGAACTTAGAGTTATTTTAAAAGCGTATAAGAGTGTTGAAAAGGGGTTATATCCTTATAAGAGTGGTTTATGAGTTATTATACAGCTCAAGCTGTATAAAGTCGGTATTATGGAATCTAAGTAAGCTTAGGGTTCTTAATCAGAATATGAAATCTCTAGTATACAACTATACTTAAAGTTTAACGTTTAAAGTAAAGTTTGTAACACTTCAATCTGATTTTATCATTAAAGTTGTATTGAAGCTGTTTTAGCATGTTGTCCTTGCTTATACATTTCTAAGTGTTATTATAGTATCACTAAAATCTTATTTCTGAACAATGGTGTATGCAAACTCTCTTCTAAAACTTATTTTTTATGATGTCATTGTACACTTTTGTAAATACAGTACTTTTATGACTTCTGTTTATATTTTATGAGAGTGATATAAAACTAAAAAAATAAATTACAGCCATAGTAACACTTAAATCTGTATAAGTGACAGAATATCGCCATTTTGCATGCGCTGCGTGTTTATATTGTGCTAGTGGACAACATTAATTTGTTATCAATATGTGGAAAAAAAGAAAAAGATTTGGTGCAGTAAATTTATACAACACAAGATTTTTCATCTTTTATATGTATATCTAAAGATAGTTATATATTATGTTGAAAAAACTGCTATACAGCGTAAATAATAAAAAAAATCCTATTAAAGAACTGATTAAAAACTAATGACTGCATTATATAATCCATAACATACATAGTAAAGCTACTAAGTCTATAAGACCCTCGAAATAGCGTTTAGGCTGTTTAGCAAATTGTTGCCATTTTAAGACCCATAAAAACAAGTTTAAAAATATAAATTTGGGAATATTAGACCTTAGTCTTAGCCTATACCATTATTTCAGGTTGACTAATGATCACTGTGCCCCAATGTGCCATCATGCTGACGCGGCAATTTTCGTTAGAAAACATATACAAGTTTACCGTAAATCTAATTTAAAACGTACAATACAGGTCAATTAAAAATAAACAAAGCAAAAAACATTAAAATTAATCATGATAATAAATTGTAAGAAATGCGCATATTATTTATACACAAAAATAATGATATTGAAGTTAATGGTAGGCGTAATTGACTTAGAAATAGAATGTACCTTCATGTTGTCTAAAATTAATATTACGAGGAAGTGTGAAGTTCACCAACGTGAATTGGGGCAGCTTAATAGACTATTTCTAGTCTTAAAAACATTCAAATAAATGACAGGAGACATTTGCCCAGCACTTCATAGCTGTTATTTACTAATTATTACAATAAAGGTTATTCATTTGTAATAAATGTTCTTGCTCTGATAACTTTCCGAGTTAACGAGCTTACAAACATTTTTAATAGTTTTAATATACTTACTCTTTTAAAAGGCACATTTAAAAGATTGATAAAAACAAAAATCAAAAGTCATTATAAGCGGAGGCAAAGGATTGTACGTACCGTCTATAATGTCTCAAAGATATTTTACGTCCGTGACCAATAGTATAATATAATAATATAAATCACTACGTGTAGTTTATATACGTGTATACAACGGCAACAGCGGCAGTATAGCCAGAGACGTTCATTTAAGCTGAACGCACATTTGTCCGCACCGTACGCATCGTACGCGCCGAGTTTTACTGATAGCCTCGCAAATTTGCACTTATACGCACCGTCCGCACCATACGCAAATCTTTTGTATTACCATCAACTTTTGTAGTTTTTGGTGTGAAACGGTACAGTGAAATTGATCGCTCGAAATCACTATATAGCCAGCTTATTGATAGAGGAAGAAGAAAATAAAATTGGAAGAAAAAGAAGATTCTGGATTCATAATATTAATTTAAAAAGGCAATTGTATGGAGAATATTATACTTTATTTAGAGACTTATTAGGTGATGATGAACGATTTTTTAGATATTTGCATTTAACATACAAGAAATTTCAAGAATTGCTACATATACTAAAACCATATCTTTCTATGGAAAACTCAAGATTTAGTAGGTCAAATGAACCAGACAAAAGACTTTTTGTATGTTTGAGGTAAGTATTTTTATTGATAATTAAGTAATCAAGTATAGTTGGGTTTTTGAATTAAAATTAACTATCAATTTTTTTTTAGTTCAGTGTTTAAATAATTTATTACTAAGTATTCATATTGATAATCAATGCAAAAAAATCAAATTATGTATAATTAATTACGAATTAATTAAAAGTTATAAAAATACAAAAATTATCACGTAAGTCTTAACCACCTGTTTTAGTGGAAAATCCATTAAGTTGGCAACATTAGACAACACTGAGTATCAGCACGCGCCGAACGCGCCGAACGCGCCGCGTTATATGACGTCATCGGCATGCGTTCTTCAATATTCGGATACCTACCGCATTTTATAAATTTCGGCGCGTACGATGCGGGTGTAATGTGCGAGGTTTCATATGATTTCATACAACGAATTCTAAAATTCGGTGCGTACGGCGCGGACAAATGTGCGTTCAGCTTTACTTTTCTTATTCTTTTTTTGCGCTTTTTTCTTTCGGCCAGTATGCTAAATGATCATTATCAATTAGTTTACTTTTGTTAGTACTTTAGGATTAGTACTATTGCTAGTGTCAAGAGTAATTGTCAAATGGATATATATATATATATACTTGCTTAATGACTGAAGAAAGTTTTATGCTACCGGATAAGCATTTCTATAAATCTATTGGTGTAAATGTAGGAGACTGTTGGGATGTTGACATCAAACAAATAACTTTAATCTTTCCTTAAGAAAGAGAGACGATTCGATTTAGAATATAAATAATTTTTTTTTATTTTGTACATTGTTTGTACTTTGTTCATGCTTTTCTTTTGTTCATGTATTGTATTGTATGTAAACCGTATTTTCCCTCTCTAGTCTTTTGATATTCTCGCTGGTAGCGGTCCTTCGCGCAAGTACTTCAGTTGCCGCCTTTATATTAAGTACGGCTAACCTTATGCCCCTCACAATATATATATATATATAAATCCCACTGACTCTCTCATTCATCACGAGAACTCCAAGACTAAACGTCCTTGGCATATACTCGTATACTCTTTTCTCGACGTCGAAGGGATTATTAAATTAAGAAAGGATTTTGAAAAATTCAACCCCTGAGGCGTAGTATCTCAGGGGCTAAGCGCTCGCGGTAAATTTCACACACAGTACGCGAGCAACCCGGGTTCGATCTCCCCCGGCACCAACGAAATTGTTAATTGCAATTTTAAGTGCTGATTTACCACGTGCTCGCGGTGAAGGAAAACATCGTGAGGAAACCTGAATAATAATATATTGAAGACATGTGAAGTTCGCCAAAAAGCATTGGGGCAGCGCGGCGGACACTTCCTTGCTCTAAAACCCTCTGAGAAATGAGAGGAGGCCTGTGCCCAGCAGTGGGACGTATATAGGCTGTAATTTTAACTTTAACTAACCCCTGAGGGGGTTAAATAGGGTGTTACAGCTTGTTATGAATAAATTATTCACAATAGGTGGATGCATATAATGGCGAAGTATGTTTGAAACGTATATAAACATAATATACTTATTTTTTATAAATAGTTCTCTTAAAAAGGTTAATGTATAATGTATAAAGCAAAACTGTTTAAAAATTTAAGAACATCGGAGCAAAAATGGAGAGAATGTGCTCTATAGCCGGTAGAAAAACATGAAATTTACTCAGTTTAAGCCATTTCCACGAAGCACTTACCTATAAGGCAAAAAGAACTTTCATGTTAAGAGAATATTTTAATAAATAGTTTTATATATTTTGGATACTTTAATAATACTTCCTTGGTAATTTGAAGTTAGAAAAATTATAAAATTATTATAATGTCTTTTTTTCTTCTCCCAATTACTTGATATTGAAGAATCAAGACTAAATGCTGTTATCCTTAAAACACTGTAGCCACTGCCGCGTACACGAACGCGTACTGCGCACACTAAGGCCCGTATTAATAAACGTTACTCAGCTCAAGTACACGCACTTGAGTACAATCTTGAGTTATGATCTTATTAATAAACATATCTTAAGATGCGGTTTAGGTTTACGATATCAACTGAGTGCCACACTGATTAATAAACGAAACTCGACTCTCAAGTGTGTTCGAATATACACAAGTGCAAGTCACATAACAGTATTCCTAAGTACAGCGTTTTGAGATAATGTTTTATGTGTTTATTAATTAGCAACGATCTTGAGATGCTAATTTCGTAATGAGGGCGTATCAAATGATTACGCACTTGAGTTCGTCGTTGAGTAACGTTTATTAATACGGGCCTAAGAGAAGGGACGCAAACTTCTTACGTATTATGGAAGCCATCAAATAATATCTTTAAAATAAGTATACTATAAATTTATTTTTAATGAAGGTCAAATGGCTAGTGCGAATGCCAGGATAATAAATATACCTTTCAAAAGTCGTAATAAATCAAGGTCATGTTTTATTATGTTAAGAATTAAGTGAAATAAAATAATAAAAGTATTATCGTAAATTAAGATTGTGATTCAAACATGAAAAAAGAGTGTACACTGTACAACCAATGCATGTTGCCAGTGATGACATATAGATCTAAGACGTGGTCCTTCACTGCTGGCCGTATGCTCACGATTGCTCAGCGAGCCATGGAGAGGGCTATGCTCGGAGATTATTTGCGTAATAGACTTCGTAATGAGGTCATTTTGCTCGACAGGTCGTGTTGCTCGAAGAACCGACAGCCGATCGGTGAAAAATATTCTCGAGTGACAGCCTCGTACCCGGAAGTTATGTGTAGTACAGCCCCCCCACTAGATAGAGTGACAACCTAGTAAGAGTTGCAGAGAGTCGATGGATGTAGGTGGCTAAAGACCATGCTTTGTGGCATTACTAGGTGATGATGATGATGAGCATTATCATAAATATACTTTAAGTGGATCAAGATTTATTTTTCCACATAAACCAATTCATGACATTTGTTTATTCAACGTAACTTCGTATTTTATTCAAAGCAAGCTTTTAGTTGTTTTCGGTTGGAAGTAGAACTCAAAAACTACCAGGATATCAGAAGCAATGAAGCGGCTGCCCTTTAATGAAACGACGCCTTTATTTATCTTAGAACGTTTGCAGTCTCCATCACTAGCTTAATATATTTCAATTATTTTAATTACGCACTTGTACCTGTTAAAGAGTTAACAGGAAGCTTAAACGGTGCATTAATTTAGATCAGTTTGGAAGATTTAAAGCAAAAGGGCTCAATTAACTTGTCTGTCTGCACGTCGCTATCACGTGTCAGTTACGTTGCAGGTAGCGCTTATAGTGGATGGGAGAAATAAAGGTATTTATGTTTAATACTTTGTATGATGGGGATTGGTGAGATGTTGTAGAATAATAATAAGATAATCGTGATAATAATATTTATTGATGAACACTATTACACAAGTTCACTTAACCGTGATTTGTATGAGTTAGAGAGTTGCTATACAAGAACTATGATTTATATTTAATACAGCTTTTACGTGGTAGAACCACGCTCTAGCTATTTTATGGCTGGCGCTTGAATGGGTCAGCTTGACCCGAAGAGTACAACGTAAGATAGCAGCTAAATGCTTTTTTGCTTCATATGGTGAGTGTAGAGAACCGGAGAACTTATAGTGGAAACGAGGTATTCCATTTAAGTCTTCAGGGGTGAAGACGCTTCAGCATTTTGATTCTAAATCAAAGACATGTAGATTTCTATGGGCCACAGCATCCACTTACAAACAGGTGAACTGTTACTCTTTTGTCACCATTAGGCTGCGTTTCCACCAGAGATGTGCGAGGTAACTGGGCGGTACGAGGATGCGTAGCGACGCTGTGAAACGGTGCGCAGATGAGTGGTGCGAGGATGTGTAGCGGGCTCGTTTTAGATGCGAGCGGGGTGAGGTGTGATGGGATCGGAACGCGCGCGCCACTACCTGCTGCTTCTTGCGTCCTTCCCCAGCACACATCCCACGCAACACATCCCTTGCAACACATCCCTCGCAACACATCCCTCGCAGACATCCTCCCCTGGTTTTGTATATACAAAAACCTCGCTCCCTTGAGCAGTTTCCACCAGAGCTACGCTGTGTGAGGCTAGGTAAATGAAGTGATTCTATTGGTTCTTAACAAACACATCCCTCGCTACGCATCCTCACACACCTCTGGTAGAAACGCAGCCTATTTCTATAAAAAAGTTCTAGTATGAATAAAAACTATTGTTTCATTTATTTCTAGACATTATACGTTGTTCAACGGCGGCGCAGGAGAATGTACAAGTCCCATTCATTGTGGGTGACGTTTGAGGTGACAGAGGGAAACTGAAATAAGAGTTAAAAACTGCGGTTGCCCATCCCCCTATGAAGCAAACTATAGAGGAGGGCTAAATCCAGCAGTCAATTTTTGACAGGAATGGAACAGTGGGAGCTTAAGCAAATAAGCACCTTAAAAGTAAAGTATAATAAAGTTACATAGGTCATTTACGAGAAGGTTTTAGGGCAAAAAAGTGATCACTGCGCTGCCCCAATGCGTGATGGCGGACTTCACCAGTCTTCGAAAAATTTTTTTTCAATTTCCTCACGATGTTTTCCTTTGCCGCTGAACACGTGGTAAACCAGCACTTAAAATTGCAATTTATAATTTAATTGGCGCCGGCGGGGATCGAACCCGGGTAAGTCACGTACTGCCAAATTTACTGAGAGCGTTTAACCTTGCAATTATTGTTGCATCACGAATAGATTAGCTCGACCAGAGAAGAACCACGATCGCACAGAACTAAATAGCAGCATAATGTTGCTGTGTTTCGTATGGTGCATGATATGTACCGGAGATTTTTTTTTACTAACGAGTCATTCCAACTTAGTCCTCATGGGTGACAACACATATACATTAATATCCTTATTCGATATTAGATATATGTAGGTAATTATGGGCCACACTATCAACTATATGTATATAACTATCAGGTGGGTTGTGCTCGTTTGTACTTCTATGAAAAAATCAATAAATTGAAAGGTTACGGGCACATATTATGGTAAATTAAAAAAAAATATTTAGTAAACATGTGAAGCCCGCAATCACGCATTAATTGATGGTTGGAATGGAAACAAAATCTGTATTACATTGTCGAAAACAACGTTTGCTATTTACACGTGGTAGAGCCATCCTGGAGCTATATTATAGCTAGAGCACAAATGGGTCGGCTCGACCGGGGAAGGAACACGCTCTACCAGAATACCAGCGTAAAATATCAGCTAAATGCTGCTGTGTTTCGTATGGTGAGTGTAGAGAACCGGAGACCCTTTTTACTGGAAACGAGAACATCTGCATTTTGGTTAATCGAGAATGGATGAAGACGTATGTGGGCCACATATTCCACTTACCATCAGGTGAACTGTGTGTCTTACTGTATATCACCCTTATTTTATAAAAAGAAAAACAAAGAACTAGTCTTCTCGCCCGCTAACAATCGACTAATAGAGTTACGGAGAATTGACCGTAACTTAATGCGCAATGAATTATGGACGCAGAACCCGTCTAGGTCCAGCATTCGGCGTATATAGGCTTCAAGTTTACTTCTTACTTTATGGTAGTAGTAAATTCTGAAGCAAAATCGCGGCCACAACTTAAATACAACTCGCTACCTCTCGTTAATGTATAAATTGAATTCGATGGATCTCCACATGACCGCTAGCGTACCGTTTGCTTTGGCCCTCTCAGCCTACGGGTAATTAAATTTTCAACCTCGTGCCGTGAAACTGTTTAATTACTTTTATTATTTTAAGCACTATACTAACATTTTGCTATACTAAAACTTTTTATGCCCGAATAAATATGAATATAATGAAACATTTTTGGATCTATGTTTTTTATAGGTGTGTTCAAACGAGCATACAGCGTACCTGATGTTAAGTGACTCCCGCCGCCAATAGGCAACTGCAACACTAAGGAACTTGCATGTGTGTTCGTATATTGGTTTGTAAGAGCGTTCTGGATCACGTGCGTTGATTCTTGTCTGCGTGAGGACTGCTTGATGATGTTGTTCGGTGTGTTTGGAGAACGGCAAGAATTTTTATATTCTGTCCAAAGGTATACAGCATATATAATAGTGCTATGTTATCAATGGCTTATAATTTTTTCATTCTGTATTGATATGAAATTAAATAAATCATTGAATTTTTCCGACGTAACAAATAATTGTTATACCGTGCTATATGGTGGCAGCGTAAGATAATCTACCACTTCATGCCATTCCCTGGGTGTCGTAAGAGGCGACAGAAGGATATGAAACAGGAGATAGGCAACAGCATCTTCCTGATAACAACTGAAAATAAAAAATGCACTGCAAAAAAAACTGCCGCAACCTAATAATGATATGCTTCGTATGGCTAGTGACGAGAAACGGTTTTTACCGGTAACACCGCAATTCAGTCCTCAGGCGTGAAAATTATTCTATATTTTGATCATTTTTTTAACTATTATATTAAGCTAGTCCTTGACTACTCACCCACTGATGTTAAGTGATGACGTAGCGAAAGGTGGTAAAGCGCACTGACTTAGCTTAGCAAAAGTTTATTCACCCTTTATCTATCTGACCTATCTATCATATATAGATAGGTTAGATAGATAGGATAGATAACTCAAGCGTCAGTCAATTAATTATGACGATGTAAATAATGCGCTTTCGAAATTAGTACATTGGTTTAACGCCAACAATTTGCTCTTAAACGGCAATAAGACAAAATGTATTAAATTTACAATACCTAATGTTAAACATTCAAATACCATTGTGCTCTTAAATGGAGAGGAGTTGAGTCTTGTGGATACCACTGTTTTTCTTGGTATTACTATTGACGCGAAACTTCAATGGGGCCCCCATATATCTTCATTAGCAAGGAGACTTAGTTCTGCAGCATGTGCTGTAAGAAAGATTAGAAGTCTCACAGATGTTAAGACAGCTAGATTAGTTTATTTTAGTTACTTTCATACCGTAATGTCTTATGGAATTTTGTTATGGGGTAATGCGACTGATATTGAATCCATATTTGTGTTGCAAAAGAGAGCCGTACGGGCGATTTATAACTTAAATTGTAAAGAGTCCCTCAGAGAAAAATTTAAAGAAATAAACATATTAACTATGGCATCGCAATATATTTATGAAAATGTAAAGTATGTACATAAAAACATAAATAGCTTTAATAAGAATAAGGATGTTCATACTTTAAACACTAGGAACAAACATAAGCTTGTAATGCTAGTTACTAGACTCCACAGAATCAGTAATTCATTTATGGGGCAATGTATACGCTTTTACAACAAAATCCCAGAACATGTTCAAAGTTTGTCAATAAACAAGTTTAAAAGTTTTATTAAAGAAAAACTGTACAAAAAGGGTTATTATAATATCAAGGAATACATGAATGAAAGTAACCCCTGGGAATAAGGTGATCGCAACCATGCTGGTTCTATGAAAATTCATTTAAAAATTGTATAAACAAAATTATTGTTAAGTGAAATATGTATTAAAAAAAAGTCCCGCTGGGTTTCTTGCTGGTTCTTTGCAGGACAGAGGTATTTTCCGAACCAGTGATAATAAAAAATGACTTTCAATAAGTATAATGTAATAATCAATATTGAATAAAAAATCATTCTATTCTATTCCATTCTATAGATTGTGTGCTTGTTTGCCATTCCTGTTATAAAAAATATCAGTTATATTTATTTCGGAATCGTTTACGGAAATAGAATTTTTATTTCGGAAATTAGACATTTTTTACGGAACTCCGCGTCTTCTCTGATTGAAAACCTTTTCATTACAATACAAATAAACTATTTTTATTTCATAACTGAAATGCACTTCGAAATATTTTTTTTTTGTATAGTTTTCGTTTATAAAGATTTTTGAGGTGGTAGAACCGCGCTGCAGCTAAATTATAGCTACAGCACGAATGGTTCGTCGCGACCGCGGAAGTACCACGCTCTTAAAGAATACCATCGTAAAATAGCAGCTTGACGCTGCTGTGTTTCATGAGTGTAGAGAACTGGAGACTCTTTACCGGAAACGATGCATTCTATTTTAGCCCACAGGTGTAACAACGCAACTCAATTTTGACACTTAACGATGATAGATAAGCCTCAGCATACACTTATTACAGGTGGACGGTGTGTGTTTGTTTGTCACCCTTATTCTATAAAAAAAGTCCGATAAATGGCGGTATGCCCGTTAACGCAAATATGTAATGCCCTAAAGGCGATGGAGAACAGCGTCAAAAGTTACTACGATTCTCTAATCGTGACGCTTGCTAGACGTGACGCTGCTTAAAGGTGAGATTGGTGATGTTTTGCCAGTGGTTGATTGGAAAATGTAGATGTCCCTAACATATACTTTTAACAGGTGGACTGTGTACTCGTTAGTTACTCTAATTCTGTAAAAAAGACGACACACGCTGTGTTTATCATGGACGCTAAACGCTCCGCCTTAATGCACGCTCGATACTCATAAAATTTAAATTGAGATTAAACAGCGATAAAAAAAGGCAATAGCTCGAGCGTAAGCACGCTCGTTTTTATTTTCAGTCTGCGTCCTCAGGACATGGTTGGAAAAATGAACGTCTATCTCAGTTAGCCTAACAACGATGGCCGTAGGCGTGGAGCGCATAATTGAATCTGGTCAACTTTGCATGCTAACGTTATAAAAGTGTTAAATTATTCACCATAATATTAATACAGTGTTGTGACCTAACCGCACAGTGTCAGACTGATGGCTCGATAGACGTTAGGATAGAGCAAGTATTTCTATGGCCTACAAATAATTTGCAATGAAATTAAATATCAAGTGGCAGCCTCATACCGATAAGCGAAGTGTAGGGTGACCAAAATTAATAATTAAAAAAACTGAAGGTACTCTGGGTTAACACTGACATCGGGACATCAATCACCTCAGTCCCCCGTGACCATGGGTGCTGTAAAGTACCCGAAACGTCGGGAATTTAATAAAATAAGTTAATTAAACGCGATAAAATCCGTAAAAGTAGTTTTATTCAAATGCTTATGTACTATGAAATTTACCTTTGCCTTTGACAAGTAAAATAAAATAAACCTTTGTTTTAGTAAAATCTGCTATCTTTGATTTTCGCAACAGCCTGTACATTTACATATCTTATGTGAGCTATGAAACCAGGACTGTCACAAAAATCTTGATTTGTCTGATAATATTAAAACTCAAAAATACAAAAATCTTAAATGACAAACTGATTTATAAGTCTCATTAAAGGTATAAAAACTAAAGTAGCAGTTTACATACGTCTCACTACTGTGCACATGGCTCCCTATTACCCTATAATGTTTGTGGGCAGAAAAGAGTATGCCGCAATCCTTCAACTACTACTCAGACATTTAAGTTAGTACGCGAAGTTATTCTTCACCACTTCACAGGGTACGTAGTAACTCAGCACGTAAAATTTCCCATAACAGATTCATTTCTCCTCAAAGGACTGGTACACGTTGTGCTCCCTTGCTGTGATGAAATGTCACGGCGAGCTACACGTACACTACTCTCGTATTTGTTTAAATAAAATTCATAAAAACTGAAACAAAGCTTTTGTACCATTGTTGACCTACTACTACTACCTACTAATTAGAAAACCAACGATGCCACGAACTATTCCATCAAATAGAGATAAAATCACACAGTGCACTTAATTTCCAATTATTTACATCAGATAACGTGATAACATATGAAGTTGGTAAAATGAAACCTATGCCGACACCCAATGTATCAACTAAAGAGTTTCTCCCCTAATTTCAGTTTTGTGTGCACAGTATCCAGTACTGTGCACACAAAACTGAAATTAAAACACACGTGTTGTGTATAAGAGTGTTGTTAGCCATTTTGCCAAACGTAGTAATTGTGGTAAATAATCCCGATAATGGCCACCGGTCTAGTTATTTTTAAGTCTGACAATTTCTGATGCTGCACGAATAAGTATTCAGTGGCATTCTAAAATTTAATTTTATCAGTAACTTATTATTAGTTTATAGTTTATAGAAAGTAGAGGGCACTATATTACATTAATACTATGAAAGTCAAAACTATACTATCTAGTAATATCAGCTATAGAAGGTTGGGGTGCGACTGGCTCAAGAGCCACCCCAAAGCCGGGAACATTTATTTATTATACAAAAAAGGCATAAAGTGATTTTGATTCTGTTAAAAATATGTTTCTGTTATAAAACACGCATTCAGCGCCGCTAGCGGTGAAAAACTATTTGACGATATGACCATATTATCATGAAATATCAATGTTGTGTTTAGTTATTGATATCGTTAAACGATCTCTATTCACTGATTTGGCTAATCTACATTATGACATGGTCAACAAACAGTGATAAATATCATGAAATGACACCATTTCACGAAATAATGATTTAATAAGAATTTTGCAATAATTGCAGACAGACAGTTTTAATCAGTTTACATACAGATATAGTATCAAACGTATGAAAATTGATATGTTTTTTAGTTCAAAAAAATACCAATTTTCATACGTTTGATAGATTTCACTATTATTTATTATTTTTTAAATTTTAATTATTACACTTTTAAAATGAAATAACGATTAAATTAAACGTTAGGATTTTTAAATAATTTTATAAATGTAATTATTTAAACATATAAATGTAAGTTATTTATATAATTTATTAGTTACTAAAGGCAAATATAGGTTTTTTTTTCATTTGATGATAGATGGCGCTGTTTTGATAATTAAAACGTATATCGTCAGCGGAGTTTCAAATTGTTATGCAAAGGTTAAAAATTTTAAACTTTATTTACAAAATATAATATTTATTTAAAAAAACCCCCGTCATCCCGCCTATTAACTAACATATCATATATAATAGAAAATTAACATCTAAAGTAAGAAAAATACTTAACTTTCTTTTTTAAGTTCCGTAATCGGATAAAAAGTAGCCTATAAGTTGTCCCGGGTCACTAATTACCTAAATATAAAATTTTATGGAAATCGGTCTAATAGTTTTTGCGTGAATCGGTAATACACAGACAGACAGACAAACAAAAATTCTAAAAACCACTAATTTGGCTTCAGTACCCTTTATTTAGTCCCCTGGGCTTGTTTTTTCAAGAATATATTAGAATTACAGACACGACTTTTCTACAGATTCTATAGATTAAAATTTATCATGGATTACTACGCAAAGAGCGAGCGGATACAGAAGAAAATAAAGCTGCGATACTTCGCAAAACTCCAGGCTATTATCACTTCTCTATCTCTCTGACAAATGGCTACGAAAACAGGACACTGAACAAGCAAATGAATTGGGATACTCCAGATCAACAACAGGCGCTCGTTTAAATCAGTGATTGCCTAAACTGGAACACATTAAAACTTTAAGAGATCAAATATCACCTTCGAACTAATTAAAATACTCACAGAATATGGCTACCATAAGAACTATTTATATCGTTTCAAAATCACCGAGAACAACCTTGAGAGCTTGGATAGCAAGGGTGCGACCACGAGATGCTTTGTGAAAACCTACATGCATGCTCATAAAAACGACCCGCTTTATCATCTTTCCTAAAATTTATAAAATATATATATAAATAGCTTAAAGAAACTAAATTTGACGTAAAATCTGTAAAGTAATAAAGAAAATAAAATAACCACAGCATTAGTTTTCTCCGAAAAGAAAAATAGTCTAAAGATTAACAAAATTCGTTGCTAAAATGGCGAATCCGCCCATACCCATCGAGGGGATTTTAAAAATTTAGTCTAAAATAAATAATAGTTTAAAACTAAAAAAACACGCTTTTGTTAATAACCGAACTAAAAAGTAGAAAATAATTTTCAATAAGTTCAAAATAAGAAAATAGTGATTAACTTAAAATAAATATTTTATCGTACAATAGCGTGGGGTGCTTTTTCAGATATTTTTATGATGACGCTAATTTTACAAATATCCATAAAAATATTTACAACAAATGACATCAAGCACCCCACGCTTTTTTACAATAAAATGATTTTTTTATGTTAACCACTATTTTCTTATTTTAAACTTATTGAAAATTATTTTCTATTTTTTAGTTCGGTTATCTACAAAAGCGCCTTTTTTTAGTTTTTTTAAACTATTATTTATTTTAAACTTTTTAGTGCGGCTAACTACAAGAGCGTGTTTTTTTTGGAACGAAGTTCTTTTACGCGGCTTACAGTAGATTGAACTGGCAGAAATCGTAGTTGTTTTATGAATTATTCGCAAATCCTGAGGATCCTGGCAAGGATAATGGGACAAACTATTTAAATTATTGCATTGTCATCGGTCCTTGATAAGTTTACGAAGTTTCCAATCAATCCGACGTTTTGAAGGGATGAAAATCACATTTAAAAATTCCGTTACATAGATATATACCAAGCTAATAAAAGCGTGTTAAAAACTAGACATTACGACGAGCGGACTTAGCGCTCGTCGTAATCTGAGCTCCGCCCTCATTATTTATGTATCATATTTATACACACAGATCATGAAACGAATCGATATATTCTCTTAAACTATAACTATACTGTACCACCTCATGACGGCCATTTTCTATAGAATTTCTACATCAGTCGCTTACTCGCAACTTATTGCGTCGAGCTTGAGCTCGCACGTGTCTGTCAAGTCTGTTGTCCCCGTAATAACGTGACTGATTTAAGAAATGACTCCTTGGCTACTGTTTACTTACGTCTACAATTATCTTACGTCAGCTTTTTGACGTTCGCGACTTGGTCTTCTTGAATATAAATTATTTTCAATAATATTATTCATTCTTAAGGTTGAGATTTCAATAATAATTTATTTGTCAAATAATTTTTTTAATCTTTAATTTTTCTTTTAATGTTTTTGAAAAACGTTACATCACCACTAAGATTTTCTTCTGTACAACGGGTGCAGTTTACATACATATATTTCACAAGGACAAATAACCAGACCCGCAACAAATATTTGAAGGCCATAGAAACACTTTTTCCGTGTGAAATTCGAAACCGTGGCCCTCGGCGCTGCAACTCATTGCTAAGCCACTGCACCACGTTGCCTGACTGTATACACAAGTGAAAAAACGTACATAATGCATACACATAAACACTCACGCCTGTCACTCAGAGGGGTAGGCAGACACTACGGACTTCCATTTGGCACGATCCTGACACACCTCTCTCGCCTCCTTTACATCCATATATCTACGCATAGATGCTCGTCGGTTAAAGGTACTCCTAATCTGACCCATTTTAAATATATCGCCAATTTGATTGTCGTCTAGAGCGTCCTTTTTTTACTCTGCCGTTCACATCTACAATATAGATTTCTTTGTCACCCTTTCCTCGTTCATTCTTTCTACATGACCAAACCACCGAAGCATTCCCTTCTTAATCCTGGTCACAACATCATCACAAGTGAAAAAACGTAACTATTTTGTATGTAGGTACAACTGTAATATTTAATTGATTTATGTTATATTTTATCGCATGACTAAATTTAATATGAGGATTGAAACATTGTCGCTTAGTCTATAACCTATAATAACAAAATATCTAGATTGTGAAAAAATCCTTTTTCTAATATCAATATACAAAACACGCAACAGTATAATTTCCGTTATACGTGACGATAACAAATAATGAGAAATGAGTAATTTGTCTACCAACAAATAGGTTCAAAGATTATTATACAATACACAGTTTTAGGGTTCCGTACTTTAAAAGGAAAAAATGGAACAATTTTATGATCTGTTCATTTGTTGTCCATCTGTCCGTATGTCAAGGACTTTTTTCAGGATCAGGTTAAGATATCAAGTTGAAACAAATCAAATGCTGAGGTCAGCGAAGTCAAAAGATACGGCAATTAATGTTTCGTAAATTATATTTTGGTGAAATAAAGCATTTATTATTATTATTTGGAACATTTATATAATTTATACATGTGGTTGGGCTGTATAAATATATAAATGAAACTGATAAATATAAATAAATATAAATAAAATAAAATAAATCACTTTCGAAAAATACATAAATAAGTAAAAATCCAACCAGATGGAAGGCCTTAGCAGGGGTGACCAAACGGCCGAGGGATAGGGGCAAAGGGAGAGAAACCGGAGGACAATGCGGGAGGAATGAGGGAGCACCGCCTTCTACATTTGAGCCCGAAGTGGTCAGACTAAAGAATCAATAATATAATTGTAACAAATATACCTAAGACCTGCTCACCCATGTGATCACTAAAAGCAGGTCATAGCAAACTGGGTAATAATTATTTGAACCTTGTGACAGAATACCATGTCAAACCGTGTACATTCCTTGGTGATCGTGTGTGAGTGATCGTAAAGTCTGAACGGCGATTGTAGTCTTTAAAGTCATATTCACGAAATATAATATGGAATATATTATATTTCGTGAATATCTATTCAAGATGCAGGAGTGTACAAGCTTGATTGTGAATGTAGTCTCTCCGACATTGGACAAACAAAAAGATCTATAAAAAGAACATAATATAGCTGACGTGAAGTACCAACACTCCGGTAAGTCTGCCGTCTGTGAACATGTTCAAGACCGCCATTACGTCAGATGTGATTGACCACAAATCCTCGCAAAAAAACACCGATTCCTACCAAGGATGATACGCGAGGCTATTGAAATTAAAAACATACTAATTTCAATAGAGAAGATGGATGAGTGCTATCATCTGCTTGGGATCCTATAATTAATAAAATTAAATCCAAACCCAAGCATACCACTGCAAGACTTCAAGATAGTGTAAGCTCGTTCTGCGTAGCTCGAACCAAAAATGAATATTCAAAAACTGAAGGTAGCCGGGCTAACTATGACTGTAGAATACCCGAAACGTCCGGAATTAAAAAGTTAAAATTAAACGCGATAAAATCGCGTAGCTATTTAGGATGCAATAGGTGGCGCTTTAGTCAAATTGTTAGTATAAATTCTGTATTCCTCGTTCACTATATATGTTGGATTAGTTAATATGTGTTGGCTAGTTATAAGAAAATCAACCATTGTTTATTTTTATTCGTCATTAGGAAGACGCTGCTGCCTATCCCCCGATTTGTTTCCCTCTGTCGCCTCTTACGACACCCACGAGATGATATAGGGTAGCGGATATTCTTACACCACAACTACACGGTGTACTGCTCTCACAGAATACCAGCGTAAAATAGCAGCTTAATACTGCTGTGTGGTGTGAAACACTGACCCTTTTTACTGAAAATGAAGCCAGGGATGACAACGCATTTACATTTTGATTCTTAACCGAGGATAGATGTTGATGTGACTGTATGTTCATTAGTCACCCTTATTCTATAAAACAAGAGTTATAAATATATATTATACTTACACTAGATCATACGGGAACCATGTAGTGGTCGTGTAAGAATATAGACTTCCCCATATCGTCCAGTGGATGTCGTAAGAGGCGACAGAGGGAAATTGCAGCAGCATCTTCCTGAAATCAACTCAAAATAATAAAAAACTGCGGTTGACAATCGACCTACCAAGCGTAGCAACTATCACAATATCCCCCCTATGAGATAATCTATGGGTGAGACATACGTTCAACAGTGGACTTTTATAGGCTGTAATGGATGGATAGATGCATACTTACACCGTAAAAACTCTAGACTGAAGAGCAAAATTAATAGCGTTACCTACCGGAAAGACAGAAAAACGACTGCCGATGCAGCTAGTATATCTATAAAATCCGAATGTTCATTCGTTTTTGCTTTTAAAAAGATTATAGGACAAAGCTTTCGAAATAAAAATAAAATTAGAGCCTTCGGGAGGCACTTTGCCAACGTGGCGTGCGAAAATCCTATCCCGTCGGATTATGCCCAGTTTTGACCGCATTGTGTCGCTTCTTTCCTTTTTTTTCCTCTTAAAAAACAATACGTAAGCGCTACGCGTATTTCCTTTGCAATATTTAACACTAACGTTTAATTAAATTGGGCCATTTAGTAGATTCAACATTTTTGGAATATCTTTGCATAAGCTTTGTTTATTTATTTATTTATTCTACATCTACCCAGTTAAGTTTCGGGAGCGGTGCTGAAGCTTTTTAAAAAGAACCAAATATGTCTCGATGACATTGATTACTATTACATTACAATAATGTATTAAAACTATTTCAGTGCAGTACTGACTTCCTTAACTAAGTGATTACATGACTACGATGAGTTCTATAATGAATCTTATTCTTAATCCAACGGCTTATATAGGATGGTCAAAACAAGTCTGTTGACTGAAAGTATGACGCCTTGGTTTGACCAGCAATAACAATTATACAGTGGAGTCAGCGTCTTCTGTAACGTTACACTTCATAACATGTTTTCAGTAATCCAATATCAAAAGCTTAAGCGACATAATTCGTGATCAACATGTTATTGTAAAATTATGGCTACTTGCAATTTTCATATTTACGAGTAATCTAATATAAAAGCTTAGTCAGGAGAATTTGGGATCAACAGGTATTAAGGCTACTTCCAGACTACATAACTACCCTTACATTCTTCATTCTTGTGTCAAGAGCAAACAAAATAACGTACCTCATTCTATAATTTAAAGCGTCAATGTAACTAAATTAAGCTATACAGTATACTAATGTAATTTAACCATATACATTTAAAAACTTATATCCAATGACTGTTGTGGCATTCCTAGGGGGAGGCCTATGTCCAGCAATGGACTTGTGAAGGGTTGTAATGATGACGATGATGAACCAATTACTTGCCTGTAACGATTGTTATATTATGGCCAATAAATATTAGGTCTTTACCTATGAAGTTGTCGTTTTTATGAAATAAATTAACGTAATTTTTTTCTATATTCTTTATTTCTACTAATCAAAGTAATCACCCATGCAATCGATGCATCTTTGCCAACGCAGTGGCAGTTTATTGATGCCCTTCTTGAACAAATCAGCTGGACGGGAAGCAAAAATCTTCGAAGGCATTTTATACTGCCTTTTTCTATTGATTTTTTTTCCGCTAAAAAGTTATCCAAATTCTGGAAAAAGTAGAAGTATGTAGGTGCAAGGTTTGGTGAGTACGGCGGATGACGGAGAGCTTCCAATCCCAGCTCTTGTAACGTGAAGACCATCTGTTGTGCGGTATGGGGTCATGCGTTGTCGTGCAAGAGCAGCGGGGACGAGCGATTGACCAAGGCTGGTTGGAGACGTGCGAGCTTCTCCATCATTATGTTCAGTTTTTCATAGTACACGTCTGCAGTAATGCTCATCCCGTTTGGTAAGAAGCTGTGATGAATCACACCGGCGCTAGACCACCAATTAGTGACCATCACTTTTCTAGGGGTAAGTTTTAATTTAAGGTATTGTTTAGGTGCTGAATCATAATACAACCAACTTGCTGAGTGCTTGCGATTGTCAAACAGAATCTATTTTTTGTCATAGGCAACAATGCGTTTCAAAATTCCTTCGTTTGTTTGTCTGTTGAGCAGTGCAAGGCACGTCTCGACGCGTACTTCGCACTGGCTATCATTGAGTTCGTGGGGCGGGGCACCCACGTGTCAATCTTTTTTACCTTGTCAATTTGACGCAAATGGACCAATATTATTTTGATGCTAGTGTTGAAAGCTGCTGCTAATTCAGCCGTAGATTGAGTATCATCAGCTTCCACAATCGCCTTTAATTCGTCATTGTCGACCAAAGTTTTCGGACGACCACGGGGTTCATTTTCCAGGTCAAAACTTCCAGAATGGAAGTGGGCAAACCAATAAAAGGTGGTGCGTTCGTTTGTAGTATTCGCTCCGTAAACGTCGTTGATGTTGCGTGCCGCTTGTGCCGCACAACAGTACTCATCGTACTAATATTATAAATGTGAAAGTTTGTGAGGATGTATGGATGTTTGTTACTTTTTCACGCAAAAACTACTGAATGGATTTTAATGAAACTTTACAATAATATAACTCATACATCGGAATAATACATAAGCTATAATTCATAAAAATATTGTGTAAAATGGTCAAAATATAACGATAAATGTTAAGTAAGTCTGAAAAAAATCTGTCATCTGCGAGCTAATTTGGCGTGAACACGCATCACGCAAAAACATGTGAACCGAATTGGATGGGACTTTCACTGGCAGATAGCTGATGTTATAAGGAGTAACTTAAGCTACTTTTATTTTAGGGTTCCGCGCAAAAAAAAATCCACGCGGGCGAAATCGCGGGGAACAGCTACTATTCCATAATTACTCGAATTTTAACTTATGCACGACGACGAAAAATATTCAAATGCGATGAAAACATAACGCTAATCAATAAACAATTGAATAATTTTGAAAAAAAATGATTCTATGTCTTTAAATTAAATTAATTTGAAATTAGAATTCTCAGCCAAACAAAAATTATTTTGATTTGAAACGGCCAGTACTGTAGAACGACAATTTCATAGGTACAGACTTATTTCTGATTTCTGATTAGCTCATGCTGTTGGTACTGCGAGCAGCAGCTGACGCCTCCGTCTTGTCACGTACCGGTTGAGCATACATAAGTTCAAGTGCCAGAGAACTCCTGGGCTGGGATATATTATTGACCATTTATTTAAAATTCCACTTCAATAGATTAAATTTGAAAATTATTATCAACTGTAAGTAAAAAAAAAAAATATCAACTGTAAGGAAACAGCGTGGGTTTAGTGAATTCTCGTAGTTTTTTTTACGGTAATAAATATTGTATATTATATTTGAACGTTATGTAAATAAATGATTATACACCTACATAATATATTGGGTCACATTATTCTACCTGCACCCAGCTGTATATTGTGTAAAAAAAAAATAATTGTTTTTAATTTGCCTTTAAAATTAATCATGCATTTTCCTTAATTATGATAACTCTATATAGTATATTCAGAGTATTTTGTATTTTTGAGCCTTGAAGGGGACTTTAATATCAACTTAATAGTGCAGTGGCTAAGGCTTTGACTCTGGTGCTGCAGAACGTAGGTTTAACTCACAGAACAACTATTTGGGTAACTGAGAATTGTTTTTATATGAAAAACTCCTCTACAATACAGGACAAGATCCTAATATGGAGTAATGTTTCATTTAAAAACAAGAAAGTAGGGTAGGGAAGATGAATCTATCCATAAGTAATGATTTTTAAACAAAAACGTTATCCACACTGGGATTTTCTTCTGTATCGTGGAGGCAGTTTACATACATAAATTGCACAAGGACAAACAGGCCCGGAACAATTATTTGTAGATCATACAAATACTTGTTCCGTGCGGGATTCAAACTCAGCGTAATACTCATTGCTAAGCCCCTGCGCCACGGAGCCGTTGATGATTAGGGTACAGCCGATATTAAGTCCGTATCTCAACTCTCATCAATCAATAACTAATAACCACACATTGAGCGGAAATCCTACATTATTAGCAAATCACATGCCGTAATCCATATCAATATGAAATTCGTCTCTGGCTCTGTGTATACTGATCTCCTGATTGCTAATTTATACTGATGTTTCAATAACATCTCATTTATAACTATAAATGTGAAACTCTGTTTGTTGAGATGTTTGTCCTTTAATCATGCTTACACGTCTGGACTTACTTTCATGAAATTTAATTAAAAGAATCAGGCGTTACTTTGCGAAAATCCATTATAAAAACAAGTGTTAACATTAAAAATTCTGTACAAACGACTTCAATATAAATAAAATGAGAACTTCAAAAATGTAGTCGAAGTCAATGAAATACACATTATGAAGGATAACTCAAAAACTACTGGTAAGATCTTGATCAAATTTTATGGGAGCACATGAAAAGCACCAACTTTCAAGTGAAAAAAGTTCTGAGGTAACACATGTGTGTTTTTTATGTAAAAAATACAGTCGGATTGAGAACAGCCTCCTTTTTTGAAGTCAGTAGAAAATTTAAAAATGTATTAGCTGAGATGTGCGTAATAATATAAAATGATGTGTCTTACCTAGTTTGAAGAGCACCTCCCGCCCTCCCTCAGTTGCGTCACTACCTGAACACGTGTCTTATTATCAACGGTAGTATATCTTTTCTAGTGTAGTGGTGTTGGGAGAAGTTGTGCTGGGATTAGTGGTGACGGGGATAGTGCATGAAATGGAGGGAGGAGGTAAGAGTAGAGTAGAGAGGGTGGAAGGTAAGACATGTCATTTTATTTTATTACGCTGATCTTAACTAATTTATAGTTAAACTAGCTGACTAGCTGAAATTGTTCTGCCCTTTTCGACGTCCCTTCGTACTATATTCCTTAAATCCTTACATTCGCAATAATTAATATTGAGGGTCACTTGGTCACAGGGAGGGATAAAAGCTATCCTTTCTCTCAAGTTGGAGCAAGCAGCACACTTTTTTTTATAGGAGAGGGGGCAAACGAGCATGTGGCTCACCTGATGGTAAGTGACTAACGCCGCCCATGAACAACTGCAACACCAGGGGAACCAGAGGAATTGCAGATGCGTTGCCGGCCTTTTAAAAAGGAGTAGGCTCTTTTCTTGAAGGTCCCTAAGTCGTATCGGTCCGGAAAAATCGCTGGTGGTAATCGATTCCACAAGGAAGTTGTGCGAGGAAGAAAACATCTAAATCGCACAGTGGTGGACCGCCAATCATCCAGATGGTGTGGATGGTATCGGAAGTTCTGCCGCGATGTGCGTTCGTGAAATTTGGGGGCTGGGATTAATCCGTACAATTCCTCAGAGCACTCCCCGTGGTAAATGCGAAAGAAAATGTAAAGATATGCAACGTCTCTTCACAGCGCCAATGAATCGAGCCGATCGGAAAGGACTCGGTCGTCGACGATTCGAGCCGCTCTGCGCTGGATGCGGTCAAGTGGAAAGAGCTGGCACTGGGGAGTCCCAGCCCAGAGATGGGAACAGTATTCCATGTGAGGCTGAACCTGCGCCTTGTAAAGTTTCAGGCGTTGTGCCGGCATGAAATATTGTCCCGCTCTGCTGAGCACGCCAAGCTTTTTAGAGGCCAATTTGGCCTTCTCTTGCAAGTGACCACGAAACTGCACGTCACTCGATATGTCGACGCCGAGGATTCCGATACTGGCTGAGGCAACAAGGGTAGTGCCTTGAAACTGAGGAGATACGACAAAGGGTTTTTTTTAGCGGTAAACGCGCAAACTTGTTTCTTCTGAGGATTAAACTGGACTAGATTTAGTCGCCCCCAATCCGAAACTTTGTTCAGCAGACTCGACTTTAGATACAAGTTTGTTCCGGTACTCGGCGACGTTTTCCCGAGAAATATTGGCACGGCCAGTGTATAGAGCATCACCAGTGCTCTCATCCGCATAGCAATGAATGCTACCGGTTTGCAACATATTATTGATATGCAGAAGAAACAGCGTTGGTGATAGCACGCAGCCTTGTGGAACACCAGCGTTAATAGGCTTGTAGTCGAAGAATGCACCGTCTACAACGACCTTGATGCTCCGATCTGCAAGAAAGCTGGTGATCAAATTGCACAATTTCTCGGGAAGCCCATAGGAAGGGAGCTTCGAAAGAAGCGCTTTGTACTAAACCCGATCGAAAGCCTTCGCAATGTCCAAACTAACGGCCAATGCCTCCCCCTTGGACTCTACTGCCTCCGCCCATCTATAAGTCAGGTAGACCAGAAGATCACCAGCTGATCGACCCCGACGAAAACCTTATTGGCGGTCACTAATCAGCTGGTGATCCTCAAGGTACCGCATGAGCTGGCAGTTTATAACGGACTCCATTATTTTGGAGAACAATGGTTTGATGGCGATAGGCCTGTAGTTGGAGGGTTCTGAGCGGTCGCCTTTTTTAGGGATCGGTTGGACAAAAGGTGTCTTCCATGATTTCGCGACTACGCCTAGGGAGTAGGAGTACCGGAAAAGACGCGTTAGAACCGGTGCCAACTCCGGAGCACACGTCCTCAGCACAATTGGGGGGATTCCGTCAGGCCCACTCGACTTGTGGATGTCCAGGGAGAAAAACATTTACACATTTTCATTAAAATCTGTTCAGTGGTTTCGGAGATCAGCGTGAACGAACATCAATACGGAATTTTTTAAGGCATTTTTTAAGGCCACGCTTTAACTATATTATGGTAGCGGCTTGAACGAGTCGGCTCGATCGGGGAAGAACCACGTTCCCACAAAATACCAGCGTAAATTAGTAAAATAATGCTGCTATGTTTCGGATGGTGAGTGAAACCGCTGACCTCTTTAAATAAAGTTTTTAAATAAATAAAAAATAAATAGTCATTAAGGTACAACCTTGACAAGCCATTATAGTGCAATTTATATAATCAGACGTTACTTTGCGGAAATCCATTATATTAAAGATGTTAAAAATTAATTAGCTTACTTATTAGGCGGATTTTGTCTTATTAATTTTTAACATATTTAGTTATAATTCACGCTCTTATTTATAATGATTCGAGTAAAATTAAAATAAATCACACGTAAAAATACAGTCATTATATTTTCTATACAGTGTTACCCTAATAACAGTGTAATTAGCGTCGCTTCGGCGTGAAAACTCGACGCACGTTGGATTTCGACGTGATACATTATTAATCAACTTGGCGTACGTGTTGGGTAATCACTAATATAACATAGGGGTGAAGTTTGTGTTTTTGTGTATACTATGCTAAACTTTGTACCCTGCTAACTATAACAGGCATAATTTTTTAACAAAGAAAATTGTTAATATATTATCTCGTAATGAATTTTGTTCCATTGTAAAAATGATAACTTGCACAACTTTTTAAAAGAAAGAGTCTTATCTCTTTTTATCAATGTTGAAAAAAAATCAACACGCGTGAATTTTACGAGTGATTGAATTAAAACTTATTAATAAGTTTTTATTTGAAAGTAATATTTTTTTACATATAAAAATATATATAAAGACAAGTTTATGTTCAAAAGTTCGCTCTTATTGCAAAATGTGTAAAATGACGCTTTAAAGCCTCCAAAGGAAAGAGTATTCATTTGTCTTTCAACTCAAACCAGTTTTTTTTTATTTTTAGTTATAGCTGCCCATCTCCTGGTTTCTTTCGCTTTGTTGCCTCTCACGACACACACGAGACGATATGGGTGTGGTGACGATGGGTGCGGTGTAAGAATATCCACTACCGGGTAGTTAGCTAACTACCAGGTAGTGGATATTCTTACATCACCGCTACTCGTCCCAAAGAGTACGGATCACGCTTGTCCAACTAACGAATAATATTTCTATGGAATTTTCTGAATTTTTTACCAGATAATTATCACTCAGCTCACCCTTACAATCCTACTAGAGACATCGTTTATTACCGTCTAATACGAAAAGAATTTTTAAGCCTATCTGTTTGTGTGAAAGAGAAAATTAACAGACAGATAGACACATCGTTTACTTGTGTGCGTAAAACGTTTTACCTACCAATAAAATTCTTTTAAGTCGTCGCAAAGAAAATTACAGACTGAGAATTCCTTAAATTGATGTCCAATTATTTTGTAGCTAAGAACTTAATGAAGTAGTATGTGTTTCTGCTTAACGTTGTTATTGGGAAGTTTTGAATAATTAATGATTTAAAAGTACATTATTTCTGATACCGTGGGCTAAGCGCTAGCCGCAAATTTTAAAGTAGCGAGCAAGCTGGACTAGGTTCAATTCCCGATTCCTGATTTCAACACGACCCGATTGGCAACTCTGGCAAAATCTGAAATGAGCTTTTGGCGAAGCCTATGTTTAGCAGTGAACTTTTGATACGCTGTAATGAATGAATGGATGAAAATTTGGACGTTGTAGGAAAAGGGAAGATCTCCCGCCGAGCAAGGTGATCGGCGTGGGGAGCAGCCAATGCTTCATCATGTGTAATTTCATAGCTAATTTGATAGCGTGATTTAGGCTTCGGTGTGTTTCGCTTGTGCCGTGACGACAGCACCTCCAGCAACTCCACCGGAGGTCGATGGTGCAGTCGATGAATTTGCAAATGCCAGGGACTGCCTTGTAGTCTGCGGTGAGTCGAGAAGAAGGCAAGTAATTTGCGAGAGTGCCGTGCCGAACACTGTTACGCAGAGAGTAGCTTGAAGGAACAGGAAGCATTATTCCAGTGCTGCGATGAACTTTATAAAGCTAGATGGCTAGCAGGATCTGAAGACTTCAGACAAAATGTGCTCGGGAGCGAATGGATGGGTTACTTGAAAATGA
This sequence comes from Parnassius orleans, assembly GCA_029286625.1. Classification (NCBI taxonomy): domain Eukaryota; kingdom Metazoa; phylum Arthropoda; class Insecta; order Lepidoptera; family Papilionidae; genus Parnassius; species Parnassius orleans. The sequence continues at coordinate 2,341,856 of JAGSMP010000087.1, forward strand.
TGACGAAAGTTTAAGTTGAGGTTTCCGAAGGCTGCAAATGTTGCGATGTTGAAATCACGTCGGGCTCACCCGTTTGGCCGTTGTAGGAAAAGGGGACGATCTCCTGCCGGGCATGGTGATCGGCCCGGGGAGCGGCCATGCTGCATGTGTTATTTCAGACCTGTTCTATATATAGCGCAAGTACTTAGGAACTTCGATAGCGTGATTTAGGCTTCGGTGTGTTTCGCTTATAGCGCGAAGACAGCCCCACCACAGAAAGTTTACTACAATTATATATATAAATAAAATGATAGAGGTTTCCAGATGAGCGCGTATCACGGAAAAAATACTGAGTAAATTTCAATTAGGTTTTCTTAGACACTTGGGCCTTATCTTAATAAATAATGTTACAATATCTTCATATAAATAATAAATAATATTACAATATAATCATAAAATAAAGTTATGAAAGTTTTAAGAAACAACGATTTTTATAAGCACTACGTGTTTAGTAATGTGTGATTTCTTGCCGCGGAAAAGTTTTAATTATTATATATTATTACATATATATATATCGAAAACTTTGTTAATATATCAAGCAATTCGAACGAAGTCACGGGTAACAGCTTGTATAACATGAACTTACTTTACACTAATACGTAAACAAAAAGTCAGTTCAAGATTAACTTGTGTCAGATTACTTCAAAGTAAACATAGCTTAGACTAATAACTAAAGCTTACAACAGTTAAAGAGAACAAAATGAAAACAAACAAGAGTAGGTGTAGAAACTAAGGAGTAGGAAGTAAGGCGTAAGAGTAGGTGTAGGAAGGAAACCGTTTAGTGGCGGTGTAAGAATATCCACCACTCCATATCACCCCACCCCACGCCGCAATAGAGAAAGCCGAACTTTAAGACTCCCTTTTTGGGTCCAACTCGAATCTCGATGACGGGGGAACACACCGCCGACCATGCCGCGTTGTGAATGCTCTATGCCTGATGTGCGATTCACACAGTGCTCAGTACGCAAAGCACTCCTCTCCCTGGACATCTACAAGTCGAGTAGGCTAGCAACTATCGTCCAATAGCCCTGCTACCTTCACCTTCTAAAGTCTTCGAGAAAGTAATGTGCAATCGCGTATATAACTTCTGTGAAAAGTATAATATTATTGATAATTGTCAAAATGGATTTCGTAAAAAACGATCAACAATATTAGCGGTTTACAAATATATTCAGAAAGTCCTTAACATAATTAATAATAAAAAATACGCAATCGGTGTACTACTAGACATGTCTAAAGCTTACGATAAGGTTCAATTCAAAATTCTTCTTAACAAATTATGACATAGGGATCCGTGGCAAAGCATACGGATAGTTCAAATCATATTTACAGAAACGAGAGCAATTTGTAAAAATAGAGCACTCCAATTACGAAACGAAAGAAAAAAAAAACATTACGATCAGACGGAAAAAAATGTAACGCATCAATCCCTCAAGGGAGTGTTCTGGGCTGACTGTTATTTCTAGTCTATATAAACGACCTCCCCAAAATTATAGAAGAACCCTAGGTGCTGTTTGCCGATGTTATCTCCTGCATACCTCATGTTACAGCAGTATAAACATCCATAGTAAATTACATTTAATACTAGAAAAGACAACAAACTGGATGGCAGAATATAACCTTGAAATAAATTTCTCCAAAATGAAAATAATAAGTTTTCACCCTTACCAAAAAGTTCCAATAAATATAAACTTTACCTACGATAACATAAAAATAGAAAAAGTAAACGAATTCATCATACTTGGCTTAACAATAGACACAAATATTAACTGGAAACCCCACATAATGAAAATTAAAAGGAAATTAGCAAGTTTCACATACGCTCTCCGAGAAGTGAAAAAATCTACCGATATACAAACCGCCCTCAGTACCTATTATGCTTATGCGTACTCGTGGCTCTGCTACGGGGTTATCATGTGGAAATAGCACAGACGTTTCTGATCTTTTAACCCTACAAAAAAAACTAATTCGAATAATATTTAACATACAAAATACTGATAGCTGCAAACCATACTTCGTAAAACATAAAATACTCACCTTACCGTGTATATAAATTTTAGAAATCTGCAAATTCATTAAAAAATACCCAAAATTTTATATCAAACGAGGAGAAAGCAATACCAGATACCAATTACGCCATAAAGAAAAACTGACTCTCCCTATATCTCGCCTTAAATTACATTCATCAGGTCCCTTCGTCATGTCCATCAAAATTTTTAACAAACTCCTAGACTCGATAAAAAATATAGAAAAAGAAACTATTTTTATAAATAAACTAAAAGATTTTTTTAATTTGTAAATTTTAAATACCTACCTAGTATTTCAATTCTATTTTTATTTCAAAAATACCTACAGGTGCAATATAACATAGTGTATTTATCATTATTGCTTCATTATAATGGCCCTCCTCTCTCTTAATTGCCGGGCCCATAATAATCTCATAGTTTTAAGTTAAAACTTAAAATGTTCTCAACACCTTAACTGTAACATTATGGATGCAATAAATAATATGAATATGATGAATATGGGCCTGACGGAATCCCCCAAATTGTGTAATTTTAAATGGGGAGAAACTGAGTCTTGTCGATACCACCATTTTTCTTGGAATCACACTAGACGCGAAGCTTCAATGGAGCCCCCATATATCAAAACTAGCAAGCAGACATAGTTCTGCAGCATATGCTGTAAAAAGGATTAGAAATCTTACCAGTGTTGAAACAGCTAGACTGTTTACTTTAGCTATTTCCATAGCATAATGTCGTATGGTATTTTGCTATGGGGACACGCGACTGACACTGAAATTATATTTGTTTTACAGAAGAGGGCCATAAGAGCAATTTATGATTTGAAGCCTAAAGAGTCGCTGCGATAAAAATGTAAGGAAATTAATATATTAACTTTGGCCTCTCAATACATTTATGAAAATGTAATGTACGTACACAAAAATAAAAGTAGTTTTACAAAAATAAGTGATATTCATTCTGTAAATACTAGGAACAGACACAAGCTAGTAGTACCAATTACTCGACTCCACCGAGTCAGTAATATACTCTTGGGGCGATGTATACGCATTTACAACAAAATTCCAGAAAATATATAAAATTTTACCTGCTCAAAGTTCAAAAACTTTATTAAACTAAGTTTGTATAAAAAGGGTTATTATAATATTAAGGAATTTATGGATGATAATAACCCCTGGGAATGAGGTGATCGCTACCAAGCTATTTATAATTTGTTTTGTTGTTAATTGTGTAACATACATGATTGTAAGCTGTTATTTAAAAAAAGTCCCGCTGGGTTTCTTGCTGGTTCTTCCCAGGACAAACGTTTTTTTTTCGAAACAGTGGTAATTAAACAAAAGAGTGACTTTCAATAAGTATTATTTAAAATCTATACTGAATAAAAGAGTTTCTGTTTCTGTTTCTGTGCCGAGGACGTGTGCTCCAGAATTGGCACCGGTTCTAACGCGTCTTTTCCAGTACTCCTACTCCCTAGGCGTTGTCCCAAATTCATGGAAGACAGCTTTCATGCACCCGATCCCTAAAAAAGGTAACCGCTCTGATTCGTTAAACTACAAGCCCATCGCCATCACCTCCTTGTTCTCGAAAATAATGGGGTCCATTATTAACTGCCAGCTCATGCCTTGAGGAGCACCAGCTGATTAGTGACCGTCTGTCCGGTTTCCGTCAGGGTCGCTCAGCTGGTAATCTTCTTGTTTACCTAACTGCCATAGCGAAGGCCTTCGATTGGGTTTGGCACAAAGCACTTCTTTCGAAGCTTCCCTCTTATGGGCTTCTCGAGAAATTGTACAATTGGATAACCTGTTTTCTGGCTGGTTGGAGCATCAAGTTCGTAGTAGACAGTGAATGCTCCGATTACAAGCTTATTAATGCTGGTGTTCTACAAGGCTGCGTGCTATCACCAACACTGTTTCTTCTGCATATCAATGATATGCTGCAAACCGGTAACATTCATTGCTATGCAGACGACAGCACTGGTGATGCTTTATACACTGTCAACTGACTACAAGTCGAGACTTTGTTGAACAAAATCTTGGATTGGGGGCGACTAAATCTAGTCCAGTTCAATCCCCAGAAGACGCAAATTTGCGCATTTACTGCTAAAAATAACCACTTTGTCGTATCTCCTCATTTTGAGGGCACTCCTCTTGTTGCCTCAACTAGTATTGGAATCCTCTGCGTCGACATATCGAATGACGAGCAGTTTCGTGATCACTTGGAAGAGGAGGCTAAATTGGCCTCTAAAAAGCTTGGCGTGCTCAGCAGAGCGGGATAGTATTTCATGCCGGTACACAGCCTGCAACTTTACAAGGTGCAGGTTCGGCCGCACATAGAACACTGTTCCCATCTCTGGGCCGGGACTCCCCAGTGCCAGCTCCTTCCATTTGATCGCATCCAGCGCATAGCGGTTCGAATCGTCGGCGACCGAGCTTTTTCTGATTGGCTTGACTCACTGACGCTGCGAAGAGAGGTTGAATCTCTTTGCGTATTCCATCGTATCTACCACGGCGAGTACTCAGAGGTATTATTCGGACTAAATCCAGCCACTCAATTTCACCATCGCACATCGTGACAGAACTCGAGATAGCATCCGCGCCATCTGGCCGATTGGTGGTCCACTACTATGCGATTTACAAGAGCTTTTCTTCATCACACTACTTCCTTGTGAAATCGAATACCACCAGTAATTTTTCCGGACCGATTCGACTTAGGGACTTTCAAGACAACTCTTTTAAAAGGCCGGCATCGCATCTGCAATTCTGGTGGAAAAAAATGGTGTTGCAGTTGTTCATGGGTGGCGGTAGTCACTTACCATCAGGTGAGCCGTATGCTCTTTTACCCCTCTCATATAAAAAAAATCTGGGTTCGATTCACTCTGGATCTGGGTTTGGTTCGAAAGAGAGGAGACCTATACTCATAGCTATAACTTAACTTTAGTTTTAAAGTTATTCTGTGTGAATGGTAAAAAATATATTATAATGGTCAAAAATGACATCACAAGAAGAGCACGTAAATTCGAGCATAAAATTAAATTATTATCTTACAAATTTATAACCTTATTGATAAAATTTGTTAATAAATAAAATGGAGAATATATTGAAATGTGCAAATTCAAGTTGATTTACTTGAAGAAAGTGCTTAAAATCTATTTAGCTAAGAGATTCAAGAGATAGATGATGCAAGCATTTCCATCTTAAATTGATCGATCGCTGCTAGTCTCAATGGAGACTAGCCATCTGCGCAGGATTGTAGTGCACGAGTGCATGCCCAAACACAGGTGCACTCTATTCCTTCACTCCCATAGTCCGATATGACGGTTTTCCAACACGACCGGAGAGACTGGCGTAGGACCAACGGCTTTACGTGCTTTCCGAGGCACGGGGATAAAACGCCGTCATATTTCCGACTCCGAGCTGCCACTGATAATTTCTTGACAGAAAAAAACTCAACAACTCATTATGAGACAACCCGGGTGGTCCGGGACAGCAAAATCCCCCTATGAGCCAATCTATTGGGGAAGCCCAAATTTATCAGTAGACTTTGATAGTTTGTAATAAATAAATAAATGCAAAGGTTACTACAATCACCTTACACTAATACGTTAACAAAATGTTATTTTAACTACACACTAGCGGCGTAAGCGTAGAGATTACCTCGAAGTAAACACAGCTTAGACTTATAACAAAAGTGTACTCTAGTTAAAGAGATTAGTAGCAAAGATAAAAAAATGTTAAAAATAAAAAAAATTGTACAACCGACTTCGATATAAATAAAATGAGAACATTATCAATGTAGTCCAAGTCAATTAAATACGCATTATTAAGGATTACTCAAAAACTACTGGTCAGATCTTAATAAAATTTATATGTGACTACATGAGAGGCACTATCTTTCAAATAAAAAAAACAATCATTAAAATCGGTTCAACTAGAAAAAACCTCTTCATTTTTTTGAAGTCGGTTAAAATATGAGTAGGTGTAAGAAGAATTAATTATATTTTTTTTATAAAATTGAGTAAGTAGCTACTGCTGCCCATCTGAATTGTTTCCCTCTGTCGCCTCTTAAAACACCCACGGGATGATATGGAGTAGTGGATATTCTTACACCGAGACTACACGGTAACCGCTGCACGGTAATCAGTATTTAAACGTAAAGAAATAACGTAATAGTTGAGGTCGACCAGCTGGTGATCTTCTGGTCTACCTGACTCATCGATGGGCGGAGGCAGTAAAGTCCAAGGGGGAGGCATTGGCCGTTAGTTTGGACATTGCGAAGGCCTTCGATCGGGTTTGGCACAAAGCGCTTCTTTCGAAGCTCCCTTCCTATGGGCTTCCCGAGAAAAAGCCTATTAACGCTGATATTCCACAAGGCTGCGTGCTGTCACCAACGCTGTTTCTTCTGTATATCAATGATATGTTGCAAACCGGTAACATTCATTGCTATGCGGATGACAGCACTGGTGATGCTCTATACACCGGACGTGCCAATATTTCTCGGGAAAACGTCGCCGAGTACCAGAACAAACTTGCGTCTGAAGTCGAGTCTTTGCTGCACAAAGTCTCGGATTGGGAGCGACTAAATCTAGTCCAGTTTAATCCTCAGAAGACACGAGTTTGCGCGTTTACCGCTCAAAAGAACCCCTTTGTCGCATCACCTCAGTTTCAAGGCATTCCCCTTGTTGCCTCAGCCAGTATCGGAATCTTCGGCGTCGACATATCGAGTGGCGTGCAGTTTCGTAGTCACTTGGAAGAGAAGGCCAAATTGGCCACTAAAAAGCTTGGCGTGCTCAGCAGAGCGGGACAGTATTTCATGCCGGCTCAACGCCTGTAACTTTACTAGGCGCAGGTTCGGCCTCACATGGAATGAGATGGGAATCTCTGGGCTGGGGCTCCCCAGTGCCAGCTCCTTCCACTTGACCGCATCCAGCGCAGAGCGGCTCGAATCGTCGACGACCGAGTCCTTTCCGATCGGCTCGATTCATTGGCGCTGCGAAAAGATGTTGCATCCCTTTGCATTTTCTTTCGCATTTATCACGGGGAGTGCTCTGAGGAATTGTTTGGATTAATTCCAGCCGCCAAATTTCACGAACGCACATCGCGGCAGTACTCCTGATACCATCCACACCATCTGGATGATTGGCGGTCCACCACTGTGCGATTTAGAAGATTTTTTCTTCCTCGCACAACTTCCTTGTGGAATCGATTTCCACCAGCGATTTTTCCGGACCGATACGACTTAGGGACCTTCAAGAAAAGAGCCTACTCCTTTTCAAAAGGCCGGCAGCGCATCTGCAATTCCCCTGGTTCCCCTGGTGTTGCAGTTGTTCATGGGCGGCGGTAGTCACTTACCATCAGGTGAGCCGCATGCTTGTTTGCCCCCTTTCCTATAAAAAAACTTTAATTCAGAAAACTCAACCACATAAATTAAATTAAATTAAAATTAAATTTTATTTGCAAATGGCTTTATACCTGATGGTTTTTGTTACATGTTGTATAACGGAAATTAAAAAAACATGGTTTAGCATTATACTAAACATAAATATTTTACTTAAGTAGTATTGTAAAATTATTATTATTATTACTTTTAAGTCAGCTAACCCTTCCATATCTCGAATATTAACCAAATTCAACATGGACAAAGTCACGAGCATTCGCTCCTTGTCGCTCCATAAATAACGCGAGGACGGAACTCGGAATATAAATATTGTTAGGAATATACAATGGACATTACACAAGCGATTCTGTGTTGCGAAAATGGTTGTGCGAGAACATTAATCGTTTTGACGTAAACCTAATGTTATTCCGATGATTTATTGTGTACATGCCCCAGTAATGTTAGTGTGGAGACTGAGTGGCGAGCGTGCAGCGGGGCGGGGCGGTTGGCGTGCATGATACACACGCGATCTTATATTATTACATGCATGAATAGTAATAATATAAAATTAGTAAGCTGAAGTGGCAATGGGTCGGCCATATAGCTCGAAGAATCGATGGGGAACAAAGGTTCTCGAGTGGCAGCCTCGTACCGGTAGGCGAAGTATAGGCGGAGCGCACTAGGTGGAGTGACAACCTGGTTAAACATGCAGGAAGTCGGTGGATGCAGGTGGCTCAGGTCCGTGCTTTGTGGAGATTCTTGGGGGAGGCCTATATTCAGCAGTGGACTTGTGAACGACTGTACTGATGATGATGATAATGATGCAGTCAGAAATAACAGAGGGGGGGGACAGCCCCGGTTGGCAGAAATTAAGAGGCGGCATTGTAGGATAGGAAAAAATGGGCGTTACTGAATATTTTGATTAAATATAACGGATCCTGTGGCATCACTACTAAAATAAATTATATAAAACAAGATAGGTATAAAAATACAGATTAGTAGACTATCAGTCTAAACAACATGTAAAAGAAACCCCCGTGGCTCCCGTTAAGTGCGTTATCAGAATCAGCATTCAAACAAAAAAAATCATAAACAAACAACATGTAAAAGAAACCCCCGTGGCTCCCGTTAAGTGCGTTATCAGAATCAACATTCAAACAAAAAAAAAACATAATAATAAATATAATTTAATATTTATTTGTAAATTGTATGTGGGCTTATTATCTCTGCATTGGCCGGGGAGTAAGAGTATTGTCAAAGACCCCGCTTAATCGATACGCGTGTCAGTTAGTTCAGACGTGAATAACATTTTTTCACAAGATTGAATTTAGTAAGTTACCTATTGTGAACACTAATACCCATTTAATAAAGATAAAAAAAATCACTTTCATAAATGTCATACCTATATGCACACATCTGTACTTCCCTAAAATGATCACCCGGTTGTTTGTTACAAACTGTATAGACGTAGACTTATTTTTAACCGGATTCAAAAAAGGAGGAGGTTCTCAATTCGACTGAACTTTTTGTGTGTTACCGCAGAACTTTTTTCTAGGTGAACCGATTTTGAAAGCTGGTGTTTCTCATGTGGTCCCATATAAATTTGATCAAGATCTGACGAGTAGTTTTTGAGTTATCCTTAATAATGCGTATTTAATTGACTTTGACTAGATTGATAATGTTCTAATTTTATTTATATTGAAGTCGGTTGTACAAAATTTTTAATTTTTCACTTATTTAATAAGATACGTGCGAAAATAGGGCGGTGAGAGGCCTGGGCTAGGGCCTCTCAAAATGTACAACGAATACGAAGTCACGCTTCACGCCCTTAGTCGGTAGACTTAGTGTAGAAACTAAGTGACGAGCGTGCAGCGGGGCGTTAGGCGTGTATGACGAAGACACTCTTGTGTTAACTATCCTGAGTGTCGGGCACTCAATTTTAATCATATATCGTAAAGGAATCCGTCTGCGTACCCATCTGGGTACCCGTCCCTTTACAATAAACAGAAAATATGCACGACCTATCCATCAAAAATTTAATCAAGCAAAAATTGTTTGATAAGGGTTATTATACTACTAAAGAGTACATGATTAATAATAACCCCTGAGGATGAAATAATCGCTACCATATTGTTTCTAAATGTTTTCATATTTAACTCGTTTGTCACTTGTATTCTATACAAAAAATGTATACCGTACGCGCAACTACGCCTCCGCCTTACGCTACCCACTTACACCTAGCCTTAGGATAAATCTATTCTTAACATTTCATTGCAATAAGATGAACAAATTTAGTATTTTCGCATCATTTATTTAGGAAATCAATGTGCAATAAGAATTACACATGTGATCTATATTGAATAAAAAATTATTCTATTCTATTCTGTTAACACACCAACAGAATTTACATATAAAACAAACATAGTACAGATACCACATAAATGTCTGTTCGCTTAGATACGGTTGCTTTTGTGTCGCGCCGCCTTGGCACTTGCCGTATCTTGTTAAAGGCGTCGCCGCGACATCAAAGTTTGCCGCGTGCGGCGTACAACCGCAGAAAATTTGGCACTTTAAAACGAAGCGCCTTAGTGGAAGGAATAAATCTATTGTTGTTGTTATTAACAAACACAGTAAAAAATAATAAAATAAAAGCAAATAATAAGTACGCCTCCAGGTGTACGGACACTATCTTAGCGAACAGACTACACAAGTAACCACCGCCACTTCAGGTCACCCATGTAGTGGCGACAGAGAGAAATTTGAGAGGGAGATAGGCAGCAGCATCTTCCTGATAGCAACTCAGAATAGTGAAGGACTGTGGTTGCCAACCCGCGTGCCACTATGACAAAACCCCCTTTACGAAGCAATTTATGAGGAACGCCTATGTTTAGCAGCAAACTTTTATAGGCTATAATGGAATGAATATATGCGAGCCTACGGGTGTGAACAGTATTAATTGTTATTGCGATTTGATGCTTTACAAATAACAACATTTACAAAAAGGAATGAAGATCAATATTTCACGGCTGATGATTGTGATGAAAATACTTACTTCACCTTTTACGTTAACCCCACACTAGGAGTTTATTTAGAATCGTAGAGGCATACCAAATACTTGTTCCGTGCGGGGTTTGAATCCGTAGTTCTAAGCGCTGTAACTTATTGCTAAGCCACTGCGCCACGAAGCCGTCAAACACTCATTGAATAGTAATCTATCTCATATATTTCCGGTGATACCGGATTTTTATAAATAAAATTGTAATGTGGTAAATCCACGCTGCAGATATATTATGGTTGCACCATGAATGGGTCGACTCGACCGGATAAGGACCAAGCTCTCATAATATACATGCGTAAAATAGCAGCTGAATTCTGCTGTATTTCATATGGTGAGTGCAGATAACCGGATACCTATTTTACTTGTAATGGGATATATGTATACTATCTTAGTCCTCAGGGGTGACAACGCATATGCATTTAGATTCGTAATCGATGATCCATCTAATACCAGTAAAGAGGGTTTTTTAATTCTTCAATAATCTCAGTCTTCAGGAATGACAACGCAAATACATTTTAAATTTCTATGGGCGACAGTATTCTTTTTTTATATGAGAGGAGGCAAACGAGCATACGGATCACCTGATGGTAAGTGATTACCGCCGCCCATGAACATCTGCAACGTGTTGCCGGCCTTTTAAATAACCGGCCAAGTGCGAGTCGGACTCGCGCATGAAGGGTTCCGTACCATCGTAATACACGTTTCTAGTAGGGGGCCCCATTTATTTTTTTTATTTTTTCAGACGGACGGACGGACGGACGGACGGACGGACGGACGGACAGCGTAGGCTTAGTAATAGGGTCCCGTTGGTTACCCTTTGCGTACGGAACCCTAAAACAGTAGGCTCTTTTCTTGAAGGTCCCTAAGTCGTATTCGTGTGAAGGATAAATGTAGGTGTCTATGGGCCACAGCATCCACTTACCATCAGGTGGATTGTATGTTCGTTTTCCACCTTTATTCTATAAAATATATATCTTAACCTCAGAGCAAAGAAACCCTAGATGTTAGAACCCTGTTACATTAAGCGTGATCTCGGTGCTATCCTAGAATATGAAAGTGAGGAGGATTGTAGAAGAAAATTAAGTTTCATTTAATCAATTTGTGGTTGAATAAAATCGCTCGCTCGCCAATCTGTAGTGTTTCCACGTAAAGGCAAGCCTGCCCCGATTGTAATTACGTAAATGTAAAAACGATTCCTTTCATAAAACCGTGCGTGGCGTTCACTCAACCTGAATTTTTAATATTTCAATCACTTTAGTTAAATTTAGTTACAATTATATGATTAAAAATAGTACACGAAAGAATTCTATTCAACACTAAAGAACCGTCCCGCCTCTTTGTTTGTGGCGTTATTTAGATTTAAGATAGTCAAAGACTATTTATTTTATCAATGTTTCCTATGCTGAAAAATTATCTCCAAGTTCTTTGGAAAAATATAGTCTAGATGACAGTAATTTCAATATTACAGACAGACACTTCGATTTCATTAATATGTATACATTAATGTCATAAAAAAGTCCTGTTGGGTTTCTTGCTTTTTTTTCCCAGGACAGAGCTTTTTTCCGAACCAGTGGTAAGTTAAACATAAGAGTGACTTTGAATAAGTATTACTTATAATTTATATATAATAAAAATAATTATATTCAATTCTAAGTCCTGGAGGTGGGCACAGGCATGCACTCGTTAGTCGGTGCGTTTTAAAGCAGGGAAGAGTCCATGAAGAGTCCTCATTGCTCCAGTGTCGATAAGTGGACTCAACATGTCCTCGATACAGGTTGCTTTATTTTCACACGTGCAGGTTTCCTCACGATGTTATCCTTCACCGCCGAGTAAATGTCGTAAGAGTTTAGACGTGGTAGAGGCATGCTGCAGTTATATTATGGTTGTAGCAAGAATGGATCGGCTCGACTGGGGAAGGACCACGCTCTCACAGTATACCAGCGTAAAATAGCAGCTCAATGCTGCTGTGTTTCGTATGCTGAGTGTAGAAAACTGGAGACCATTGGAAATAGGGCATTCCATCTTAGTCCTCAAGTTTGATAAAGAAATCTTCATTTTAATTCTTAATTGATAGTCTATGGGCCACAGCATCCAATTATCATCAGGTGGATTGTGTGCACGTTGGTCACCCATATGCTATAAAAAATCAGACTTTTTAATTACAATCAACAGTTTTTTTTGGAGAAAATACTAGTGTGGGAGGGAGTAAAATCTATTTAAAAGATAAAAAAAACTTTACCGGCGCCGGTGGGGATCGGACTACGAAATTTTAAAACATTTATTCCGCACCAATTTGAAAGCTATGGCACGACTCTCAATGAATACAATTTAATTTTGATTTTAACACGTGTCAAAATATTAACGTAGAACGTCAAACTGACACGAAGCGAAGGCTAACTACGTAGAGTAAATTATTATAAAAAAGGTAAGGTGAGAATTTAAAGAACTGATTTAAAGGGCAATATTAATTTATGTACTAAATAATGTCGTACAGATATCCCTTTGCATATTGAAGTTGTATAATTTTCTCAGGATATACAGGAAGTCGATAGATGTATGTGGCTCACATCCCCCTTTTTTTAAGGTTGATCAAAAATGTATTTAATAAAAGACGCTTCAGTCCGTAGATCACAAATATAGTCAAACAAACACAGGAGAAGGTCCAAACACACAGCAACAATATGAGCATGCAGCAATGCCAGTTGCTTCCAAAGCTATGATTCTTAACGCTGTCATAGAATACCAGCGTAAAATAGCAGCTTTATGCTGCTGTGTTTCGTGCGGTGAGTGTAGAGAACCGGAGACCCTTTTTACTGAAAATTAGACATTCCATCTTAGTCCTCAGGGGTGACATCTACATTTCGATTCTTAATCAAGGATAAATGTAGTTGTCTATGGGCCACAGCATCCACTTACCATCAGGTGGACTGTGTGCTCGTTTATATTCTATTTATATTTCCTTTATTCTATAAAAAAGTGTGAAACTGTCGACACTACATTACCATAGCCACTAACAAATAATATATAGTAAGTATAGCGGAAACCACCATGGGAAAAGATATTTTTCTAGACAAAGAGCATATAATCACTATAATGTATACGTTCTAGACTTGACTTTTGACAATTAAATTTAGACATTCTATTTTTTTAAATGTCTTACTCCAACAAACACCAAAATTTCTTTATCCCAACAAGACCGGAGTCAGAACACACGTAAGACCAACAGCCATTCTCTTTTTTTGACGGCTCGGTGGTGCAGTTTGTTAGCAATGAGTTGCAGTGTATTTGTATGGCCTACAAATAATTTTTCTGGGTCTGGATGTTTGTCCTTGTGAAATTTATGTATGTAAACTTACACCTACCACGATACAGGAGAAATCCTAGTGTGGAGGTAACGTTTTTATAAAAGAAAAAGAAAAAAAGAACTAAATCTCTTGACTCCAACTGCTACTAAGAATTTCTTGAAAGATATACCCAATAACGAGCCGTGGTAGCTCAGATGGTTAGCGCTCGCTGTAAGTTTCACAGTACGCGAGCAACCCGGGTTCGATCCCCGCTGGCACCAATGAAATTGTTAATTGCAATTTTAAGTGCTGATTTACCACGTGCTCGGCGGTGAAGGAAAACATCGTGAGGAAACCTGCATGTCTGAGAAATCAAAAAAAAATATTTCGAAGACATGTGAAGTTCGCCAACACGCATTGGGGCAGCGCGGCGGACATTTCCTTGCCCTAAAACCCTCTCAGAAATGAGAGGCCTGTGCCCAGCAGTGGGACGTATATAGGCTGTAATTTTACTTTTTTTACTTTATACTTAATAATTGATTTTGGCACATGATTAGCAGACATGTTTCCAACTACTTGAAATTCGAAGCAGTCGTAAGAATTATATATTATATTTTAGTTGGTCCCCGGCGCGTTGCTGCCGCAGAAGAAATAATTGTGGAAATATCATTTTAAATTTAGAAGAGTTATTTTGTTTAATTGGGAATGATAATACATTCATTTAAGTTTAGTGATATGTAACGTTCAAATAAATTTGTTGGCCCAATACGCAAGCCACCTAATGTAAGTTAATTGTACTATGCCTATAAACCTTCGCGCAAGTGCAAGCAATAAGTTGACAAAGTTTTATCGCAATCTGGTGAACGGTATGGCAGCGCATAAAATACGAACAAACAAAAATTATTTTTTATATATTCATAGATATTTAATAAGATATTGCCTACTTGTCTTTTAATTATATAAATGATGAGAAGGCAGATGTTAACAGAAACAGAAACTTTTTTATACAATATAGATTATAAGTAATACTTGACATACAAGTAAGTATTATATTGTAAATTGTGCTTTTAAAAAAAAAACCCGCTGGGTTTCTTGCTGGTTCTTCCCAGGACAGAGGTTTTTTTTTGCGAACCAGTGCAGTGGTAAAAGTAAAAAATGACTTCCAATAAGTATTATGTATTATAATCTATATTGAATAAAAATTATTCTATTCTGTTCTATTCTATTCTGAAAGTCACTTTTATGTTTAATTTACTACTGGTTTAGAAAATACCTCTGTCCTGGGAAGAACCAGTAAGAAACCCAGCGGGATATAAAATAAAATTATAAACTCCAAATAGGAAGTACGATACTTTTACAAAATAGCAGCGGTATCTATTTAAATTACGTTAGCGTTTATAGAAATTGATATCGGCATTGCATTGTTCCATCGTTGTACGCATCGTGGGCAGCAAAACAATATAAATGCGTAAAACCAAAGTTCATGCGATAGCAGTATACGACGCAAAAACGTAAAGCAAACGGACTCAGACAATGGATTATTATTGCTAAGAACTATCAATAAAATTAGACAAAGACTGAGCTTTTGTACCCATACTACGAGTTGTCGAATGCTAACGTTTGGTAGAATGTAAAATGTGTATATGATAATATTCGAATAAGTCATCTGCATCAGTTCTTCCGTCTGAATACAATCCCGAGGGTAGAGGGATTTCTGTGTGTGTGTGTGTGTGTGTGTGTGTGTGTGTGTGTGTGTGTGTGTGTGTGTGTGTGTGTGTGTGTGTGTGTGTGTGTGTGTGTGTGTGTGTGTTTGTGTGTGTGTGTGTGTGTGTGTGAGAGTGTGTGTGTGTGTGTGTGTGTGTGTTTTTTTTTTCATTTTTTAACTTATTCAATAGGTTACACTTTGTCTTAGCACAGACTTCACAATGTGAAATTATTTAATTTCCTTTTAGTTTTTTGAAGTCGGCTTTTACTTTTTTATTGAAAGTAACATTTTTAAAGCTATACTCAGTTTTCTTGAGGTTAACATGAACCACATCTTTCTTTTTTTTTTTTTTTTGGGATAGGGCCTCATTTGAAAGTAAATGACTGCCGCCCATGTACATCTGCAACACCAAGGGGATTACGGGTGCGTTGCCGGCCATTATCAGCCCCTCCCTCCCACCCTCCCCCCGTAGGGGAGAGTGATGACCTGATAAGACAGAGAAATTCTATGGTTGCAGGTGGCTTAGGATCGTGTTTGGTGGCTTAGGAACGGGTAAATGTGATACGGGTAAATGTGAGTGTAAATTCTTACTACAAATATTAATCCCTTTTTCTTCTTTGAATGGAACCCGTGTGATACAACGTGGTAGAGCAACGTTAAAGCATGAATGGGTCGGCTCGAGCATGGTATAAATACTCGCACAGAATAACAGAGTAAGATAGCAGCTTAAAGCTGCCATACTTCATATTATGTAAGCCGTATTCCATCTTAGTCCTCGGGAGTGATAAAGTATCTGCATTTGATTCTCAATTACGAATAAATGTCTATTTCCCACAGTGACCGTTTACCATCAGTTGGACTGTGTACTCGTTTGTCAGTTTGATACTTATATATTCTAGTTCCAATGGTAGCGTTTAAGAAGTTTTACAACAAACATCATTTCTGCGTAGTTAGCCCGCGTTTCATATTACAATTGTGAAGGAGATTATAATACAGCGACGTATTTACAAATGGCCCTTCCGACGTGTAGTAAACTATCCTGTAGTGTTTATCAACTGTTCGTATCCGTATTTTTGCTGGAAACATGATATATTATGACTCAAAGTATATTTCGTTACGTTTTTTATTTATAGAGAACGTTGATTTATCTGTACTAGGATTTTATCTCAACATTTTACATATCATCATCATTACAGCCCTTCACAAGTCCACTGCTGAACGTAGGCCTCCCCCAAGGAATGCCACAAAGCACGGTCCCGAGCCACCTGCATCCATTGACTTCCTGCATGTCTTACCAGGTCGTCACTCCATCTAGTGGGGACGCCCACACTTCGTCCGCCGGTACGAAGCCACCACTCGAGAACCTTTTTTCCTGTCGGTTCTTCGAGCTATATGGCCGGCCCATTGCCACTTCAGCTTACTAATCCGTTGGGCTATGTCGGTCACTCTGGTTCTACTGCGGATATCCTCATTTCTAAGTTTATCACGCAGAGAAACCCCGAGCATAGCCCTCTCCATAGCTCGCTGAGCGACCTTGAGCTTCCTCATCCGGCCAGCAGTGAAGGCCAGTTCAAAACTTCGGGAAATACAAAATCAATAAAAGTAATTTTATTCAATGTCCCATTGAACCAATTACTTCATTGTAACCTGCGCGCAAAAGGTTCGCCGCTTGATTACACCCTGCGCTTCACCCTGGTTCACCAATAGTTTTATAACACACTCGTCACGGAAGGTTTGCTAACGGTACTGAGCGTGAGCAAACAAACGTGGGACGCGGTAACCGGAACTAGGAGGGGTGATCATCGGTAAACCTTCTGCACGGCTTATAATTACTTCCTGTCGCAGAGGGAAATATCTATTTTTATCTATACATATAAATAAAATTGAAATGTCTGTCTGTAATATTGAAATAACTGGCTTCTATTAAGTTCAGGAGATTATTTGCATGCTAATAAGACATAAACCACCCTTTTTAAAGTTTTTGTCTGTTGTTTGTCCGTGTGTCCGGGCTAATATTCGGAATGAACCGATTGTGATGAAATTTTAGGAACATATAGAGCAATGCTAGGAGGGATCTAGGCTATATTTTATCCGAAAACATTTTGTTTAAATAAAAATTGATAAAATAAATAATTTTGGACTACGTTAAATCTAAATAATGCTACATTTATAGATCCTATCCAGGTGAAGCCGAAACATATCGCTAGTATTCTTATTATTAATATAATTATTTTGTATGTGTGTTTGTCACTGACGACTGATCCTAAACGGCTGGACCCATTTTGATGATTTTTTTTGTGTGTGTTTGAGTGGATAGCTTAGATTAACAATTGGACCCGGTAGGTGGCGTTGTTGTCGAGATCCATAATTCCCCGTGAGAAGTTGGGGTGGCTCGTTTTTTTAAATACTAGTAATGATATTAAACATTACTAATATTCCCTTTAACCCCTTCTGGTAAGCTTAAAATGCTTGTGTTAGAAGTGGTTCACCACAGTAGTCGAATGGCGGATTTGAACTCACGACTAACTATCTCATACATATTCCCGTAGGTGTTGTAAGAGCCGACAGAAAGAAACTTAAATAAGAGTTTGCCAGCAGCATCTTCCTGAAAACAGCAAACTAAACAATTTAAGAAAAAAACTGCTGTTTCCAATGACCCGCCTAAAAAAGCAATGAAATTAATATGAGGCAACCTATGGAGTAGCCTATGTATTACAGTGGAATTTAATGGCCAGGCTGTAATAATGATGATGATGATGATGATGATGGTACATGGAAGCCTTGGTAGCTCGAGAGCTACCAGCCTTAAATTACACAGCAATGCTGCGGTTATAGCGGGGTTCGATCCCCATCGGCACTAACGAAATTGAAGAATTTGACGGCTCCGTCGCGCATTGGCTTAGCAATGAGTTACTTGAGGACCGTGGATGCGAATCACACACGGAACAACTATTTGTATGGCCTACAAGTAATTGTTCCGTGTCTGGATGTTTGTCCTTGTACAATTTATGTATGTAACTGTCTCCACGATACTGGAGAAAATCCTAGTATCCTTACGCGTCACAGCATCTTTTAAAACATAAAAATCGATAATTGCAATATTAAAATTTTAAGGTGCTAATATCCACTGGAGCAGCGTGACGGACTAATTGCCCATAATTCTTCTCAGAAATGAAACAGACCCGTAGAGACCAGCTGTGGGACTTATATAGGTTGTAACTTTGCTTTTTTTTTTAATTAAACAACATCATTTTCTAAACAAACGTACGTAAATGTAGTTAAAAAGAATTTAAAAAAAACTGCACTACTAACTCCCGTCGAAAAATGTGCCAAATTACAAGTATTTGATACTTAATGAATGAAAGTCATTTTAAGGATTTTAACAAGTTTGATTTTATTACATTTTTAATTTTCAACGTTTCGGGTTTTTTATTACACTCAGACACTAAGTAACTGAGGTGTTATTTTATAAAACTGAAAGTGAAAAACGAACTTCCAGTCCATCTGATGGTTGACACTTACAGCCAACTTCAAACAAAGAATGGAATGCCCCACAACCTGAAACTATACCGGCTCTCTATACTCTTGCGTTAATAAAATCCATAAAATCTGTATTATTTTATTTGTAGTAGTTGTGAAAATATAAGACTTTATTTTTATTTGGTGCTTAGTTACAATATTTCTAAAATGTTCTGTATCTTTATGATAGTCACGAGTCTGGTTTTATATCCTTTATAAAATTTGATTTAGAACTTAATTTACATAATTTTAACATATTTATTTTCATATTAAGAAAATAAAACTAAAGACTTCAATTATCCTATAGTCTTACTCCCCGCACCGAAACTTCAAAAAATTACAAGTGGCTCATAAAAGTTATTTTCTTGTTGATTCAAAGCTTCGCAAAATCTGAAATCGAGGATAGATGTAGATGTCTATGGTTCACTGCCTCCACTTACCATCAAGTAGACTATGTGCTCGCTTGTCACCATTATCCTATAAAAAAAGTTTTTCCCTTCACTCAAGACTTTTTACAATATACAAGTATACAGCCATCCATTCATTACGGCCTATAAAAGTTCACTGCAGATTGCTCTTAGAATTACTTACCCAAATATTGCAACCACAGTTGCAACCACAGTTATTTATTATTTTGAGTCCTTAATATTTAAAAATAATTGGAAATAAATTAATAATGTCCTCGAGACCGAATTTTGGTCACGGCAGCCAGTCTCAACGGAGACAACCCATCTGCGCAAGACAGGATTATAGTACCCGAGTGTTTCCCCAAGCACAGGTGCACTCTATTCCCTCACTCTCATAGTCCGATGGGACGCTAATCCGACCCGACAGGAGAGAAATCAGATGCAGGACCAACGGCTTTACGTGCTTTCCGAGACACGGGGGTGAAACACCACCAGCATCCTAACTCCGGGCTGCTACTGAGAATTTCTTGACAATAAAACCCAATAATTGATTTTGTCTCGACCCGGGATTCAAACCCGGGACCTCATGATCAGCGATCGCGTTTACGACCACTAGATTAACGAGGCAGGCAGATAAAATATTAAAGATAAAATAAAGACAATATAAAGATGCAATGCAGGTGGTGGTACGTCATATTTCAGTTCCTAAAGTATAATCATTAACATGAACTATCACGCAAACGTGACTAAACTAACGCGGTTTGCGTAAAGCCGC
Source organism: Parnassius orleans (assembly GCA_029286625.1). NCBI lineage: Eukaryota > Metazoa > Arthropoda > Insecta > Lepidoptera > Papilionidae > Parnassius > Parnassius orleans. Next base: position 2,362,037 of record JAGSMP010000087.1, read on the forward strand.
AAAACGTTTTATCCAACCTAAACCACCAGTTCAGTTGAACTTTGCGTTAGTATACCCAAAATAGGAAATAGGCCACATCGAAACCCCCATAGTAGCTTGAAAGAGGTCAAAGCAAAATGGCTTCTCTCCTATACTTTGACGATTTACAACCCACTTTGATTTACTTTTAATGGGCTCAGCCAAAATTTACACGCGTTATAAATCAATATGGCGGTGCCGGTTACCTTCAGGCATCCCCTCACATACATGTGACTTCTTTTATGATGTGTTGTTTTATGTACATAAGGATTTAAGCATCGGAATTCAGTTTATATTCCATTTATGGAAATCATTGGTGGGTAATGTGTGACTTTCACTTTGTTGAATTTGAAGCATATCGATTAAGACAGGTTTGTACGAAATATTCAGACGGTTTGTAGGACATTGGAAAGATCGATGTTTTTTTTAATAAAGACATAGTGCCAGTAACCCTTTGGCGGCCACTCATCTTAGGGGTAATAATGTCTTCAAGACCAAATTTCGGTCAGTTTCAACGGAGACTATCCATCTGCGCAGGACTCTATTCCATCACTTTCATAGTCCGATGGGACGGTAATCTGACGGTCCAACGATCGGAGAGAGATCGGACGCAAGACCGACGGGTTTACGTGCTTTCTGAGGCACGGCGGTGAAACACCGCCAACTTCCTGATTCCGGGCTGCTAATGAGAATTTCTTGACAGAAAAATCCAATAACTTATTTTGGCTCTACCTGGGATTTGAACCCGGGACCACATGATCACCAATTGTATTTACGACACTAGACCAACGAGGCAGTCTCAAGGGTATCACGTTTAGAGCCGGGGCGACATGAGATGCGGCTGAACAGAGTAAATATAGTGCAATATGAGTCTCCAAAGACGCAAGAGAAACTAAAATGGGATATGGGCACGAGTACCTTCCTAATAACAACTCAAAATAATTAAAAACTGTGGTTGCCAACCCCAAGCCAAGCGTGGCGACTTTGGCTAATATAGCTTGTGATAGGCTGCAATGAATGATGAAAAATAGTATACAATATTTATTACAATAAAAGAAACTTAAAACTAAAATTATCTAAGTATATTTAAAATATAAATATTAATTAAAATATAGTGTATTTAAAATGTAGTATAGTTAAAATATAATATATTTAAAATGTAGTTTAGTTAAAATGAAACATTTAAATATTAAAAATGTTTAAATAGAATATAGTTAAGTTTATAATATTATATCTTTAATATTTTAGTTTGAATAAACAGGCATTCCTAGCCTGTGGATATTACCACAGACGTCTCTAGCCGAGTTAATTAAATCAACTTGGAAACAAATATTTTCAAAACCCGCCTCGAGCCTAGTTGCTTCAACGAACCCTTATATTTCATGAAACGCCGCTCAAATAAGAAAATACCTCCGTGATCCTCAGTTTAATAACAAACGCATTCGGATCAGAGCCGTGCAATCCGCACGCCAGAAGTATGCACTCGTTTACAAGTTAAATCGACGGGGGAACGGCCTGGGTAATTAATTGGGGGAGCCGGGAATTTCCGGGACAAACACCACTGTCACGTACTGTTGTAGGAGCAACGAATAACTTTGGAGACGTCATATTTCTAAAGTTTTTATTGTGAAACTTATTTATTATTATCTTTTTCAATGTGTTAAACACAATATTTTTTTACCATGATAATAAAACTAAAACGTACAATATATATATTAAAGTCAGTGGTATTTCGCTTAAATTTAGTTATATATAAGCGAAATACCACTGACTCACTCACTCTCCAAAACTATACGCCCGATTGACTTGAAATTTGGTCTATACACTCCTTTTTCGACGTAGACACCCACTAAGAAAGTATTTTGGAAAATTCAACCCTTTAGGGGGTGAAATAGTGTTACAGCTTGTATAGGATAAGTTCCAAATTCTTAATCGTCTTTTTTTGAGTACATCATAGAATATATTTCAGTTACCACCCATTAGTAACTGAAGTTTGTTGAAATGTGTTGCCGTATTCCACTCTGTATATACTACGATATGTGACAATATTACCTTTTTTTTTTAAATGCCAAAAAATTTAGGATACCTGCGGAGTTTCTTTCACCGTTTCTTCTCTGCTCAGATGAACCTCAGAACCTCATTTTGACACGTTATTAGATTTAGTAGGTTTAAAAAATTATATTTGACAAACGAAATTTGTTTCCCTTCGTCCAAAAAACTTATGAAACAGAACAGAAACAGAAACAGAAACTTTTCTACCGACTTCAAAAAGGAGGAGGTACTCAACTCAATTCGATTTTATGTTCTTTTTTTTCTGTGTGTTACCTCATAATTTTTTTCTGGGTGAACCGATTTCGACGTTTATTTTTTTATTTCAAAGCTGGTGCTTTTCGTGTAGTCCCATATAAATTTGATCAAGGTCTGACCAATAGTTTTTGAGTTATTCTTAATAATTTATATTGAAGGCGGTTGTACAAAATTTTTAATTTTAAATTATTATTCAATAGATTATGAGTAAATACTTATTGAAAGTCACTCGTTATGTTTAATTTACCACTGGTTCGTGTCCACAGCGAGATTTTTTTTGAAAAAAAAACAAACAAACATAAATGTTAAACAATTAACAACACAATACAAATTAGAAAGAGCTTGGGGGGTTATTATCATCCATAAATTCCTTAATATTATAATAGCCCTTTTTATACAGACTTTGTTTATTAAAGTATAATAAAAATAGTGAATATTTCATTGAATTTCTAGGAAAACAGAATTAAAGGCGTTCTCAGCGGGGTAAATGATACGAGGGTGGATTGAAAATTACTCGGCCTAACCAAGAAAATAAACACATACTAAATCAGTAATATTTTTATTTTTCTACATAATCACCATCAAGTTCAATACACTTTTGCCACCTCCCCTTCCAAGCATTTAGACCGTTGAAAAAAAATGATTCTTCCTTAGAGTCAAAATATGCGTCTACAGCTGCTTTGACCTCGTCGTTTGTCGAAAATCTTTGACCTCCCAAGTGCTTTTTAGGTTAGGAACAGAAAGAAGTCTGATGGTGCCAGATCAGGTGAATACGGCGGATGCGGTAACAGTTCAAAGCCACAGTTGTGAATTTCAGCCATTGACTGTACTGACGTGTGAACACGGGCGTTATCTTGATGAAACAGGACTTTTCTTCTGAGCATTCCTCGACGTTTTTCTTTTATTTCCTCTCATAAACGACGTAGTAAGGTGCAGTAGTAATCAGAGTTTATAGTCTGACCCCTTTCAAGATAATCAATCATAATCACACCTTTCGAGTCCCAGAATACTGAAGCCATCACCTTATTTGCCGACAAAATCGACTTAGCCTTTTAGAGGGTGGTGAACCAGGTCTTCTCCACTGTTTTGATTGTTGTTTTGTTTCCGTGTACAGTAATGAACCCATGTTTCGTCCATAGTAACAAAACGATTCAAAAATCATCTGCATCGGCTTCAAATAACTCCAAACAGTCGCGTGAAATAGTCAATCGCGTCCTTTTGTTCAACTGAAAGCAGTCGCGGAACCCACTTCGCAGACACCTTGTGGAAACCCAACTCGTTGACAATGATGTTTTGAGTTCGTTCATAAGAGATGCCTATAATCTCGGCTATCTCTAATTTTAATCTGCGGTCTCCCATTATTAAATCAAGTACTTTTTAATATTTTCGTCAGTAGTTGACGTCGAAGGCCTTCCAGAGCGGGGTTCATCTTTCACACTCTCTCTACCACGCTTAAATTCTGCTATCCATTTTTTGACGGATGAATATGACAGAGCACAATCGCCTAATGTACTGACCATGTCATCATGGATGGCTTTTGATGATAGCCCCTTCTTATGGAGGTACTTAATGGCGGCACGCTGCTCGATTTGCTCCATTCGCGGAAATTATGTCCGATTACTTTGTTAATAAATTTATAAAATCACAACTAATTATCGCACACGTTTCGAACTTCACACAATGAACTAGTCTGAACTGAACTAAATAATGTGGGTAGATTTGATTTTTAGAATTGAATGGATCTGTGTTAGGCCGAGTACTTTTCAATCCACCCTCGTATCTTTCATCGTAGAGACAAGAGACCCGCGCCAAACCACGCAGTTTTTTTTTTTCAGATTCTAATATTTATAAAAAGTCATTTTCGGTATTCTGCCTCCTTCTATCGCCAAATATTTGCGGTGCTGTGTTTCGGTATGAAAGTTGTAGTGAGCCAGTATAACTACGGGTTGTGTGGCATTCCATTTTAGTCTTCAGATGTGACAACGCACCTGTAGCCTTCTTTGCTTCAAGTTGGCTGCAGGCCATTGACTGTTGTAGTCGCTTACCATCAGTTGGACTGTAAGTTCGTTTGTCACTTTATTGAATAAACATTTTTAATAATGATTTCTTATATTTACGCGAACACTACACATTGAATAAAACTATTTTTACGGATTTTGTCGCGTTTAATTTTACTATTTTGATTCCCGACGTTTCGCGTGCTTTACAGCACCCATGGTCACGGGGGGGGACTGAGGTGTTTGACGTCCCAATGTCATAGTTAGCCCGGCTACCTTCAGTAGCCGTGACCATGGGTGCTGTAAATCACCCGAAACGTCGGGAATCAAAATAGTAAAATTAAACGCGATAAAATCCCTATAAATAGTTTTATTCAATGTGTAGTGTTCGCGTAAATATAAAAAATTTATTAAAAATGTTTATTCAATAAAGTGACAAACGAACTTACAGTGCAACTGATGGTAAGCGACTACAACTTTTTGTTTGTTAATATGTTTGCCTGTCCGTCTGTCTGTCTGTCTGTCCGGGCTAATCTTTGGTATGGCAGTATTGATTGTGATGAAACTTTACATACATATAGAGAGCAATACCAGGAGCGATCTAGGCTAAATTTTATCCGAAAAACTTGGAGATTTTATTAAAAAGAACGAAAAAAAACTGGATAAGAGATATTGTCTTTGATTATCTTAAATCTACATAACGCCATATTGATATATACTATCCAGGCGAATCCAGGGTGGATCGCCAGTATAACATAATTATATTCGTCGGAGCTCTGCGTTCTAATGACTCGAGTCAAATTGTATAGCGAGCTTGCTAGTTCCGCACGTCTCCGTCCGTGTGTATGTGTTTACGTATGAACAGTGCTTAAACCGTATTAGCTGCACGAACCACCTTAATTTATTGTCAACCCGCGTAGTAGAAGTGCATCGGAGCAAAATACAACTTGGACTAATAGGACGTTTTGTTTCAAAGTGTATTCTTCTTTCATTCACTTGAGCGCATTTAACTACAGGGTAATGGAGAGAGAAGAGTCTACAGAAACTTTGCAGTACAGTCGAATGTGTATTGAAACAACAAATGTAAATCAAGCGTCTGCAACATCTTGCACTTGTTTGAATGTTCATTTTCTGATTACTTAAGTTGTGGACTTGAGAATTGTAGATTCTTGAAATATTGTGGACATTCCAAGTTACTAAACGAGTTACTCAGTACAGTAGTCTAATGGTTAAGTGTGCGAACCGCGAGCATGAAAGTCGAGGGTTCGAATCCGCCAATCGACTACTGTCGTGGATCACGCCTAACACAAGCTAACTCAGCCTGGTTAACTAGATAAGTTCTAACATTAATATCATATATAATATAAAAATAACTACACTGTTGTACTGAAAGATTTTTTATGTCAACCTAGAAGACGAACTTGGGACCATATAATCAAAAACAAGACCACGGAGGATAATCATACTTGACTTGACTGTTTTAGGAATATAAAAAATGTTTTTTGGTTTTGTAATCCTAACCATGGAATCGGCTGATAAAAAGTATTTTATTTTTGGGAGAAAAAGTACGTAATTGCTAGTAAATCTATCTTGTTCTATGACAATTTAATTTAAGAAAATAACTTAAGATGTCGAATCAAGAAAGAGAAACGATTAAAAGTAACCCGTACGCGCAATTCGAAATAGTTGAAGATAACAGATCGTACGTCATTTAAGGCAACAAATCTCCGAAACAACTACACTGTAACAAATAGCAGCAATTCTGAACCACCACTCTAATTCACAATTAATGTCCACTTTAAACCGGTTAAGATGCAGTTTAAACCAGTTAAGAACCTCCTAACTAATGGAACTTACTCGCATCTAAATTAAAACGGATTTAGTTGAGACGTTCAGAGCGCACTTTTTATTGGAAAAAATAAAATATTATGACTTAAAGCGAGCAACGTAAGAAACCTTAATGCACTCACTTCGCTTATTACTATTCTCTTTTATCCTATGAATTAAGAGTACAAAGAAAGTTTGTTATAAAATTTTAATAATACAAAGTAGAGAAATTTCTAAATCCTTTTAACTATAACTTTTGTTAAAGTATACGATATTATATTCATATGACCTCTGGCATACTTAAAGGACAATAACTTGGGATCACAAATTAAATAACGAACCTTGTTTTTATAGAATAAAGTGACAAACGAGCACATAGTCCACCTGATGGTAAGTGGATTCTGTGGCCCATAGATATCTACATCTATCCTTGATTAAGAATCAAAATGCAGATGCGTTGTTATCCCTGAGGGCTCTTCGGTACTCTAAACTCACCCATACGAAACACAGCAGCATTAAGTTGCTATTTTAGGCTGATATTTTGTGAGGGAGTGATCCTTTTCCGGTTTAGCCGAGCCATTCGTTCTACAAGCATAATATAGCTACAGCTTTCCTATACCACGTATAAATGCATTTTATAATAATAAAAAATGTAAAAAGTGAACATCGACTTCAAAGAACTATATAGGATATAAACTTCAAAGTCTGTTTACGTGGTAAAGAATTAATTGATATGTTATAACATATACCTTTGCATATTGAAGAGTTTCATGATTTTTTCAAGGATCCCATCATCAAATTTGACAAAATTTATAAGAGACCACCCCTGAGGTCAGGTCATACTACCAAAAAAAAAGAATCATTAAAATCGAACCGCGTGGTAAATAATTAAACCATGTAGTGGCGGTGTAAGGATATACACTCCCCCATATCGTCATGTGGGTGTCGTAAGAGGCGACAGAGGGAAACTGAAACAAGACATGGGCTGCAGCATCTTCCTGATATCAACTTAAAATTATAAAAAAAACTGAGTTTGTTTTTTATAATTTTTAGAAAATTATTAAAATTAATAATTTTAAATAAATATATTATCTATACACAAATCAAGAAAATATTAGAAAACTCATTTTGTCCAAGCAATGTTCTAATCATTAAAACTATGATTGAATTTATAATTATTAATTACCTATTTTGAACCGACTTCAAAAAACAATTCTAATGTATTTTTTCTCTCTTTACGTCTACAAAACTGAACACAATTACATGTTGACAGGTATTATATAAAACAAACATTTCAAAAATTGTATTCTTATATATACGCATGCGCATGCATAAAAACAATAAAGTATATTACGAAATATCTTCGCCAATTGAGACCCGAAATTGAAGATTTTTTATTAATTACTATATTAGTATATACTACTTCAATGGTACCATATAAATTTGGAGAAAAAATTCCACCGGTAAGGGTGGCAAAAAAATTACTCTTTCTAATTCTTTGAAGTCGGATTTTAAAAAGTTATATTTATTATTAGAATGCCTTTTACATGTGCCTTGAATTTATGAAAAGGCAACTCGGTAATATTACAAGAAATTTTGTTATAAATTGTTATACTTTTACCTCATTTTTGAGCCGACAGTTTCATGAAGGATATACTTTGGTTTAGATTTATTACGCCCATTAAAGATATGAACATCACTCATTTTATAAAAGGTGTTAAAATAGTTTCTTACATAAATTTTATTATCTAGTATGAACTGTGAAGCAAAACTTAAAATATTAATTTCTTGTAAAATATTTCTGAGTGAGTCCCTTGGTCTAATAGTGTATATGGCAGAATTCCATATATATAATTTGACTACCACGTTGGTCTAGTGGTCGTAAACGCGATTGCTGATCATGAGGTCCCGGGTTCGAATCCCGGGTCGGGCAAAAAACAGTTATTGAGAATGAGACAATAGAAAGTGCACCTGTGCTTGCACATACACTTGGGCACTATAATCCTGTCTTTTCAGATGACTAATCCCCATTGAGACTTGCCGCCGTGACCGAAATTCGATCTGGAGGAAATTATGGCACTAATGGCTCTTTTTTATAGTATCATCAATATATTCTCAACATCACACTATGAAAATAGCTACAATACATAATATATTTCAACAATAAATTACCCCTTTTTAGAACCGTAGTCAGGTAAAATATTAGGACGTTATTGCATAGTAAAATAACTTTGTGTTAACATATCTAAACAAAAATCAGTAACTGTAAATGTGAAAGCACGTAGGTGCGATACCTTCCGTTGGAACACAAAGCTGCGACATGCCAAGTGTACCAACTGTAAGGTAATTTAGAAAGAAAAATAAGTCGACAACGTTCTCTTACAAACGCATTCAATACACACCCGTATATTTTCTCACATGTCGCGCATTCGAATCTGACAATGACAAATAGATCGTAAGATCCCATCGCCTTTTTGTGAGGAAAAAAGAGTACAACGTTTGAGGTCAATGAATAAATTTATATCGGCAATAATTCATTTCGCTACCGAACTTTTTCATTTTAGTTTCACCATAGCCGTCGATAGATGGCGGGGATAAATCAACTGGGTCTTGTGGTGGATTGGATTTTTCTCGATAATGCCCGAATGACAGATGTTTAGGGGCTACAATGTAAACAATATTGGCGGAGAAGCAGCAAGCGATGGCAAATGGAGGGATAATGATGATAAACGATAAAGCAGCGGATAATACGCGTCATGCTCACGTAGGGTTGCAAATTTTTATATTAAATATTTTATTTTCAAGATTATTGCTTATAAATTTTTGGCAGCAATAAGTAGTAATTTTTTAGTTTTATTTTCTTAAAGGAATTAGTTTTTGCTGCTTTGAGGCAGTTAGGTTGAAGTGCTGCTATATTAATAGCCGCACCTAACTGCAATATAGCTCAGATTTTTCCTACTATGCATTTCGTTAAATTATAGTATTCAGATCCTTAGTATAGTATCCTATATTAAATAGTAGGGATGGCAACCCTATGCGCACGTTAGGGAATTATCAGTTAGGGAATTATGATAGGGCGTTTTTTTCGCAAACGGCCTGCGGCGTTAGCTTCTTGGCGAGTGAAAAATTGTTGCAATTATTTACAGCTGTCTGCGGCCAAATAAATGAAGTGTGCTTTAACGTAATGACTTCTCGCTATTATATGTGAAAGACCATATAATATACAAAAAATCTACACATATATTTCTTTACTTATTAAGTCAGTGCTTGCCAGTACGGGGCTGCCACTAGAGTACCTTTCTTACCCATCGATTCTCGGTTCTTCGAGCTATATGGCCGGTCTATTGTCACAACAGCGTACTGATTCGATACCACGTACTGGCGTGCGCAGTGTTGTGCGACTCCCAACATTATAATTTAATAAGCATATAATAAACATGTAGGTAGTTGATGGATGCAAGTGTCGTTCCTGACCGTACCTTATGGTAATCTATGAGGAAGACCTATGTTTAGCAGTAGCCTTTTAATAGGCTATAGTACTAGTGATAGTGATAAAACAGTGCTTGACTACAGTATCACAGTGGTGATGAAGTCCTATATGGAAAAACAGATTGTGTTAGTATATTAAAAGTCTATTCACTCTTGCCTTGAAGACACTCACATTATAATCGGATGGAAAGACAGATACTGGCAAATAATCCAATTCCTTTGCTAAACGCATTATTTGTTTACTTATTTAAAATTTGTTGCACAAAATATTACAAAGGCGGACTAGAATAGAATAGAATAGAATAATTTTTATTCAATATTGATTACAAGTAATTCTTATTGAAAGTCATTTTTTTACTTTACCACTGGTTCAGCGGGACTTTTTTTTAAATAAATTTTACAATATAAATGAAAACAAACTATTTACAAAATTTATTTTAGAAACAGCTGGAAGCGACCACCTCATTTCCAGGGGTTATTGTCAACCATGTATTCATTTATACTATAATAACCCTTTTTATACAGTTTTTGGTTAATTAAATATTTAAACTTGGTAATAGAGAGACCTTGTATATTTTCTGGGACTTTTTGTAATAGCTTATACACTGCTCCAAGAATGAATTACTGACTCTGTGGAGTCGAGAGACTGGTATCACTATCTTGTGTTAGTTCCTAGTGTTTACAGAGTGTATATCACTTTTTTTAATAAAACTATCTTTGTTTTGTGAACATACATAAAATTTTCGCAAATATACTGAGACGCCAAAGTTAATATATTTATTTCTTTAAATTTTTTTCTAAGAGACACTCTCGGTTTAAGGTTGTAAATAGCTCTTATGGCCCTCTTCTGCAAAACAAAAATAGTTTCTAAATCTCATCTCATTTGCCCATAGCAAAATCCCATAAGATATTATGCTACGGAAATAACTGAAATAAACTAATCTAGCTGTCTCGACACTAGTGAGATTTCTAATCTTTTTACAGCATAAGCTGCAGAGCTTAGTCTGCTTGCTAGTTTGGATATATGGGGGCCCCACTGAAGCTTTGCGTCGAGAGTGAATCCAAGGAAAACAGAGGATTCAACAGGGCTCAGTTCTTCCCCATTTAAAAACACATTGGTATTCAGATTTTTAACATTCGTTGTTGTAAATTTAATTCATTTAGTTTTATTGCCGTTTAAATGTAGATTATTAATGTTAAACCAATGATTTTGATATAGCATTATACATTTCGTCACATTTAAACGATTGACGTTTAAGTTTAAAAATCAAGGAAGTATCATCAGCAAATAATACTATATCATGATTATCCCCTACAAGGGAAGGTAAGTCATTAATATACACTAAAAATAGGAATGGGCCAGGAATTGAGCCCTGAGGGACACCCATTTTACGGACGACCCGGAAGAACTTCTACCATTGATAATAACTTTCTGCATTCTATTACTTAAATACCGCGGGGAGAAGGACCGTATAATAATTAAGTTACTAGTTTTAGTTTTTTTTTAATTATAGTTTTTAATATTGTATATAATATGAAATAATAAGTTTAAGCGTTGTGTTCTTGACACCATAGTACTGTAGCTTCCTGATTAATGTCTCATGGTGATCACAGTCGAAGGCCTTGGAAAGGTCACAAAATACACCCAAAGCATCCTCTGAATTCTCCCATGCAAATAAAATATGTTTTATAAGTTCGACTCCGGCATCGGTAGTCGAGCGACCCCTTGTAAAACCAAATTAATTCTTATGAAGTAATTTATTTATATTAAAAAAACTTAACATTTCTGATCTAAAATAATTTTGTCAAAAATTTTACTTAATGTTTGTAGTACAGAAATTGGTCTAAAATTAGCGGGGTCTAATGTACAACTAGATTTAAATAAAGGTATGGCTTTACTATGTTTCATTAGATCAGGGAACACACCAGATTCAATGCTTGTATTAAAAATTGTGGCTAGATAAGGTGCTATTTTATCTATTATAGATGCAATAACTTTAACGGAAATCCCCCATAAGTCTGCCGTTTTCTTTATCAATAGTTTTAAAATATTTAACGATATTTTTGGCAATACTCTATGGAATTTAAAAGTATTTGAACAAGGCTTTACATTTTGTTTAAGCAATGATTCGGCGACAGTAGGAGAAGAATTTAATGATTTTGTTGTAAAAAAAGGAACATCAGTAAAATGTCTCTCAAAAGCCACAGCAACTTCTTGATCAGATTGAGTTAAATTATTGTTAATATTCAATTGAAAATCCGAGTTGCGTGGTTTGACCTTGCCCGTTTCACTATTAATTATACTCCATGTCATTTTAATTTTATCGGATGCAGTTTTAATTTTGTTGCTTAACGTTAGGATTTACGACTTAGCTGTGGAGCATAATTTTTTTTTAAATTTTATAATATGTCTTTACATACTCTCTAAATATAACACTATGATTATATGATCTTTCATTATAAAGCTCGTATAACTTTCGCCTACTTTTATAAATTCCTACTATTAAATGATTTGCGACTGTTTATAGAGAAAATTTTAGAAGTAAATATTCTATTAAATTCACAAGTTATAATTTTAAATAATGCAGTATAGAAATAATCAGCACTATTATTAAATGAAAGTGATGGAAGTCCTTTTACTGTTACTTCTAAACCTTTCCAAACGATGTTCATTTAATGGAACAAACACAACTTTCTCATTTTTCTGTTTTTTGTGTATGTAAGACAATGAGACCAACTGTCCACAGTGATCTGACCTTAAATTTTGAATGATTGATTTATACAAGGGCTTACCATCTGTAAAAATGTTATCTATACAGGTCGAACTGGGCCCAGCAATACGTGTCGGTACTAAAAATAAATTAACAAGATTATACGATTTAAATAATGAGCTAAACTTAATACTAAAGGAAGAAGTTTCAAGGAGATTGATGTTAAAGTCTCCATATTACAACAGTCTTGTTCTGTTTACTAAGCAAATATTTGAGCAAAACTTCTTCCACAATCTTTTCAAAATATTCGTAAGTAGCACATGGGGGTCTGTAAACGCTTACGACAATGAGGTGCTCGAGCTCGACGCAAGCCGTTTCTACAGTTCGCTCAATAGAGAGGCTCACAATATCCTTACGTTCTTTATATAATAATGATTTATCAGCTAATATTAAGGAGCCACTACGTAAACTTTTTTTTCTATTGAAGGAACTGACCACCTGGTGATTTCTGAAATTAAACATTAAATTATAATCTTTTAGCCAATGTTCAGTAATACAAAGGATATATATGTTGTTACTATTTAAAAACAATTCAACTTCCAATTCTTTTCCCATCATGCCTTGTAAATTTTGGATACACCAGGTGTAAACAATTTTTATTACTTATTTGTGGGCTGCATTCTAAATTAATTAAACTCTTATTATTGCTAGAGATTGCCTCTATTGTCACATTCACTAGTATAAATTAGTTGGAACTGATTCTAAATTAAATGTCAAATGACTATACTGCTCAATAGAAGCAGACTTGGTAGCCAATAACTTGGCTAAGTTAAAATGTAAATAATAAGACAGCACATTTGCTACCAGTCTTAAATTATATTTGGATAGGTAATACCTATCTTTTGTCCAAAACTTCTTAATTACATTATTTATGTCAATTAAATGAAATTTGTTATTATTATCATTACAGTTATATGTCAATTTTAAATTATTATTACACTTTAAATTTTTCATTTGTAAATTTAAGTTACACTGCCTCTTCTAACAACAAAAATTATTATTGTACTATTTGGGCAAAATTTAGTAACTATAATTTTATTTAGGATGTCACTAAAAGATGTTCCAGAATTGCACCAATTTATAATTTTTTGTCCCTTTAAAGCGTTATTTAAAATTATGCCTAAATGTTTTCCCATGTCATCGCTATACACAATTATATAATTTTGATAATATTTGAATTATTTTTTATTTTAATCTCCTCTGTTATGGTACTGTCATAGAGTTTTGGTGGTGATATAATATTATCAGCACACACCGACTCTGAAGAAATCGGTATTGACCGCTGACACTCACATTGATGTTTTACTAAGGAGTCAAAACGGTCCTCATTATATTTACATGTCTTTACCAGATTATCCATAGCCAGTATGCGTTCTTTTATTTCATTTTGGTCTGATTTATATTTATTGGCCACAGTTTGAAGGAAGTTAGAAAGTAGTAAAATTTCTGATTAAAGGCACTCTACGTCGGTTTTATAACATTTTTTTATGTTATCCACCTCAATTGAATACAATTTAAGTTCATATATCAATGCTTACTTTTCTTTACATACATTAATCCTTACTGTTTTTCCTGAAGTGGAAAAGTCGTCACCTGTCAAATCTATTGTTGCAGATTGCTGTAATATTTTAGAATTATTACATTGCGCAAGCGCAGAAAACAGGCTTTAAGTCTGGGAGGCTTTTAGGTTATCTATGTATGTTTTAAATTGTACTATTTGCTAATTAGCCTCATTCAACTATAACTTCAGTGCAGCAATAAACCTGAGAGCTTCCTCATATTCCTTGCTGCATTGGTCAAACTCATTAACCGTTCCCTGTAGCTGATCTCTTTGTTTTATAACACTTGTGTAATCTGTATGTAACCTAACCATATCACATTTCAATTGTGTATTTTGGCAATTATGCCAACTATTTCCTTTTCATTATCATCCCTTTCCTTAAGCAACAGTTCACACTGCTCCTTGGACGCCTTAAGTTCTTGAAGCACAAGCTGGAGTTGGTTCTCCATCTTGCGCGTCTTGGCGTTGCGAGTATTCATTATACTATTTATTGTAAAATTGTTAGTATAAGAGTTGGTTTAGAATAAAAAGGAGAATGTTGCAGTGGGTTCGACATGTCTTAAGTAGTAAATAAATAAAAATCTTGTCTTCATGTCATTAAATTCATGTCATCATATCTTTCTATTTAGATCATTTCGTTTTATTTTTAAAACGTTTCTTTACACTACGATTTTTACCTGTATCCTGGAGGCATTTATGCATATAAAATGCACATGGTCAAAAATCTAGACCTGAGACACTAATTTGTAGGCCATAAAAACATTTGTTTCGTGAGGCATCCAAACCCACGTCAAAGTAGTGCCGCAGCAAAATGCTAACTCATTGCGTAGATTTCAAATAAAAAATAAAAAACGCTGTTTATTTGTGTCCATCCCATAGGACGTGCCCGAACCTTAGAGTATCCAACAAAACTCTTATGCAATAATATCAGAGACGTTAAAAATTAATTACCTAAGATCCGCCACAGCATCTACTTACCATCAGGTGGACTGTGCGTTCGCTTGTCACACTTATTCTATAAAAAATATACGTTCGTAGTATTCTAAGAGTTAATTGGTGGTACAATACGCATCGTTCACTTTAAACAGAAGAATACAGTGAAACTAATAAAGACGCATTCGCGTCTGTATATCACGTGCACATGCGTCGCTGCCACACAAATTAATCAAAGCGAAATATTCATGCCGACACATGCCATGAAATGATAATGAACCCGTATCACTGGACGGGACGCTTCACGAGCTGAAGCTGACGTTGTGTTTAATGATAAGTATGTTCTTGTTTTAAAGGCGATTGAAATGTACAAAATCTATACTATAATAAAACTCTAACACGACGTCTGTCTGAACACGCATCACGCAAAAACCTGCGAACGGATTTGGATGGGACTTTCACTGGCAGATAGCTGATGTTATAAGGAGTAACTTAGGCTACTTTTATTTTAGGAGAAGAATTAGGGTTCAGCGCAAGAAAAAACCCATGAAATCCAATCGCAATAAATTTCACGCGGGCGAAGTCGCGGGGAACAGGTAGTAATAAATAAATAAAACGTAAAATATTTTTTTTATAGGAGAGGGGGCAAACGAGCATGCGGCTCACCTGATTGTAAGTGACTACCGCCGCCCATGAACAACTGCAACACCAGGGGAACCAGGGGAATTGCAGATGCGTTGCCGGCCTTTTAAAAAGAGTAGGCTCTTTTCTTGAAGGTCCCTAAGTCGTATCGGTCCGGAAAAATCGCTGGTGGTAATCGATTCCACAAGGAAGTTGTGCGAGGAAGAAAACATCTAAATATGTAAAAACTATGTAAGAAATAATGTAATAACGTCGGGATTATAAAATAAGTTAATATACGCGTTAAAATCCGTAAAAACTTGTTTCATTTAAAAGTAAACTACGACTTAGGCACATTCACTACAATATTTAGAGAATGGTAACGACATGAATTCTAAACAGACATCTCAAGGAATTTCTAGGTATTTTTTGTATCTTTAAAACTTTTCACACATCTGATGGTAAGTGGATGTTGTCATCTAAATTTGTCCTCAATTATGAATCAAAATGCAGATTTGTTGTTACCTGTCACTAAAATGGAATGCCTCGTTTCCAGTAGAAAGGGTTTCCGGTTCCTTACGCTTACCAGATGTAACACAGCAGCATTCAGCTGCTATTTTACGCTGGTATTCTGTGAGAGCGTGGTCCTTCAACTACTACGTGCTACAACAGAATCAGCTGAACCTGTCAGATAATCATGACATTTCCAAAAACAGATTACATATTAGATTAATTAGTAACTGTTAAAAGCAACTATTTTCTTCTCCTTTACTTTTAAATTTCATAACGCTGTGAGATTTGACACAGTAATTCCTAGTAAATCCTTTTTGAGAAATTTATTGACTTACTAACACAATCACATAACTACACCAGAAATCTGAAATCATACGGCGAAATGAGAAATATGAAGATAAACACTACTTACTTCTTCTAACAATGTAAATTCTCTCCAAGTATGAATAAAAGTTATCTATACAAATAAATAATATTGAAGTGTCTGTTAGTAATGTCAAAATAACAACTTTTTACTAAATGCATATGAGAGTATATACGATACTTAAACAAAAACACAATTATTTCTGTCTGTGTGTATTAAATTTTTCTGTCTGTCTGTCTGTCTGTTTGTTCCGGCTAATCTCCGAAATGGCTGCACCGATTTTGACGTGACTTTCACTAGCAGATAGCTGATGTTATAAGGAGTACCTTAGGCTACTTTTATTTTAGAAAAATAATTAGGGTTCCGCGCAAAAAAATTTATACCCTAAATTAAACGCGGGCGAAGTTGCGTGGAACAGCTAGTAAATAAATAAAAAAGGTGCAAATAAGTAAGCATACGATGCGCGAGAAAATCTCTTTTCTAGGTCGTAATTTAAATAGCAATGTCACATAAAACTTCAACATTGAATTTCGTTGAAAAATATTACAATGCACAATGAACATAGGATATTGAAGATAAAAACGTAGGTCTGAAAGGTATAAAGAGATGACAACGCATTCTGTAGCCTTCTTAGCATGAAGTTGCCTGCATGTGTCCATGGGATGCAGTAACCACTTACCACCATCAGGTGAACTGTATGTTGGTTTCTTACTTTAGTTTCATAAAAAAAGATTTAATATGTAAGTATTTAATGTTGTCATTCTTTTGCTTGTTTTTAATGATCAATACTGTATGCATGCTTGTCTTACTCAGAGACTATATTGCGTAAACGAATTTGGAGTAGTTATTTTTGAAATAAGGTGCAAGTTTTTAAAGATACGCCCTTAATTATAATCGTTATTTATACCTAATTCTTTCTATTAACAGTATCAGTAAAAAGAAAGAGAACAACAATAAGCATGTTTTTAAATTGACATCGATTTGACATTTGACCGAAAAGTTTTAAAGATATAAAAATTACTTATCTAAAATCCGGAAACTTAGTTTGAACTTACACTTTGCTTCGTATATATATCATTATTTATATATATAGATATTTTATATTTCTAGCTGACTTCAAAAATGGAGGTGATCCTTAATTCAACAGTATGTTTTGAATGTATGTTACGCGATATCTTGATTGTGTGTAAACATATCTTCATGATTTTATTTTTATTATTTTTTAACTTTATCTATTACCCCATATCATTCCGTGGATGTCATAAGAGGCGACAGTGGGAAACTTAAATAGAAGCATCTTACTTATAACAACTCTAAATTATAAAAAACTGCGGTTGTTAACCCGTCTGCCAAGCATGGCAACTATGGCAAATTCCCTCTACGAGGCAATCTATGGGGTAGGCCTATGTTCAGCAGTGAACTTTTATAGGATATAATGGTGGTTATAACTAAGAGGTGTTCCCATATAAATTTGGAGAAAAGTTCCAAGGGTGAGAAATTAGGGATTGAAGTTTTAACACAACTATTTAGTACGGAATTTTAGTTGTTATCTAGCCTAGCTTGTGATGTTTCTTAGTCCACTCAAAACGGTCAAAAAATTATTTATTATTTCTTTTTAACGTAACCTCCACACTAGGATTTTCTCCTGTATCGTGGGGACAGCGTACATACATAAATTTCACAAGGACAAACATCCAGACCCTGAACAATTATTTGTAGGCCATACAAATACTTGTTCCGTGCGGATTCGAACCCGCGGCCCTAAGCGCAGCAACTCATTGCTAATCCACTGCGCCACGGAGCCGTCAAAACTTAAACCTTAAAATTAAACCAATAATAAAAATTAAAGTCCATTTTCAAATAACAAAAACCGTTACAGCCTATTAAAGTCCACTGCTGAAAATAT
Organism: Parnassius orleans; assembly: GCA_029286625.1. Classification (NCBI taxonomy): domain Eukaryota; kingdom Metazoa; phylum Arthropoda; class Insecta; order Lepidoptera; family Papilionidae; genus Parnassius; species Parnassius orleans. The sequence continues at coordinate 2,380,344 of JAGSMP010000087.1, forward strand.
GACCCCCCATAGGTTGTCTCAAAGGGGGATATTTGCCATAGTTACCACGCTTGGCAAGCGGGTTGGAAAACGCATTCTTTTATTTATAGTCGTTATTAAGACGCTGCTGCGCATCGCCTGATTTTTTTCCCTCTGTCATCTCTTACAACACCCACGGGATCATATGGGGTAGTGGATATTCCTACACCGCCACTACAGGCTAAAAATTAAAGGGAATAAAATAATTACCACATAACAGCTTCTAATGATGTGGCTTAAAAAAACACTATTAAAACTAATTAGTATTATTGTAAGTGTTATCACCGATCTTAGAAGCTTTTATGTGGAAATTATTTTATATCTATTAATCCGGTGAAGTTCAGCTTTTACTTTTATTTATTTAAAAATCTTTATTGTACATACAATGTAAGATTTGCAGAATTAATGCCCTTCGGCATTCTCTATCAGTCAAACACGAGTTAAGCAGAGAAACTTAAGCAGGTACCATAAAAACATGAAATATAGAGTATATATACGAGTTATAGAGGCATTCCATATTAGTCCTCACGGCTGACAACGCATCTGCATTCCGATTAGTAGATGTCTATGGTCCACAGCAACCACTTACCATCAGGTGGACTGTGTGTTCGCTTGTCCCCTTATCCTATAAAACAAACGTGAAAATAAATATAAAATATATAATTACAAATAACCTTAATAATATACTCTATACCTGATACATATCATATGTGATTTCTAAATAATTAATACTTAATACATACATTTTAAGCATACTTACATACGAATATAATAAACAAAATCAATTTAAATTATTTACAATATCAAGCATATATATAATTTTAATATCATTTTAAATAAGTTTATATAAGTTTAATTTTGATATATATGCGAATGATAATTAAAAAATCTCTTGTTCCTCATACCGTACAACCTCACGTAGGATAAATACAGGACGCGTAAAACAATACGTTTTACAACGGAATGCCTTTGTCTACAAGAACAATTAGTATGGGGAAATTGCTTTTGACCCACTATAATGTAATAAATTTATTTACCATAACGTTACGAACGTCATTATAGTATATCAAAGCGTCATTTGAAACTATGAATACGTGATGAAGTAAACCCGTAATAGTTTTGTAGTTCCCCTCCTGTTATAATGAGGTTCCATTTGTCTATCGTTGCCTACTGAATTGCTTTTGGGCGCCCGTCTATTTGTAAATAAAAATTTGTTAAGGGTGCGTTTTGCAAATCGGGCAAAATTATGCTGTTTTTCGGTACATTTTGTGACAAAACTAAACCAAATTAAACATAGCTAATAACTACCACGTATAGAATGGTTGTTCGTCTTCAAATGTTAGTAACTTTTTTGTTGAAAATAATAGTTTTTTATATTGTAAAAACGATCTTCCCTAGCCATTTTCTACAAAATTAACGATACCGGCTCATGTTTAAGTACATTTTTGTTCTATTATCAACATATATTAAGATTTATAAAAATACTGTAAGTAGGCAGACACATTCAATAAAAAAATAGTGGTGTTTACTTTTTATCAAAATGTCACAAATAGTCGTAAAACAAATAAAAATTGATGCTTATTTTTTCACATATTTTGCTAATACGGATGAATCATAATGGATTGCAATAAGGGTTATTTTATTTTTGGTGCCTGTTTTGATTTTTTGTACCAAAATTTCGATGAAACCACAGTCCGCGCTCGGCCGCCGTCGTGAGTGGATACTGTATCGCCTGCCTGATTGCAGCAGCTGAAAAAGATCGCTGTACATAGACAAAATATTCGAATTTGATACATAGGTACTTGACAAGGTAAAATAATATTATTATTTTTATATTCACACATTTTTATTATAATATTTTGTTTCGCTAAAAGTAAGTGGGATTTATATATAAATATATATTTATATGTATATTCGTCTTGGACTTTATGGAGTGATCTGAAAGTGTAGATCGGTGGCTGCTACTGGAACTCCTAGACGAGTAGAACTAGATGTGCCGAGGTTATGCTCATCCAGGAGTTCCAGCAGTAGTCACCGAAGTACACCATCAGATCTCTTCATCAAGCCCGGTGGTTAAGTCTCATCATAACTAACAAAACGAGCCCAAACTCGGCACACCTAGTTCTACTCGTCCAGGAGTTCCAGTAGTAGTCACCGTAGTACACCATCATGTCACTCCATCAAGTCCGGGGGTAAGGTCTAATCATAACTAACAAAACGAGCCCAAACTTGGCACACCTAGTTCTACTCATCCAGGAGTTCCAGTAGTTGTCACCAAAGTACACCATCAGGTCACTCCATCAAGTCCGGGGGTAAGGTCTAATCATAACTAACAAAACGAGCCCAAACTTGGCACACCCAGTTCTACTCGTCCAGGAGTTCCAGTAATAGTCACCGAAGTACACCATCAGGTCTCTCCATCAAGTCCGGAGGTAAGGTCTCATTATAACTAACAAAACGAACCCAAACTCGGTACATCTAGTTCTACTCGTCTAGGAGTTCCAGTAGCAGTCACCGATGTACACTTTCAGATCACTCCATAAAGTCCAAGACGAATAGGCATTTATATATATATATTTATATATAAATCCCAATTACTTTCAGCGAAACAAAATATTATAATAAAAATGTGTGATAATAAAAATAATAATATTATTTTGCCTTGTCAAGTACCTATGTATCAAATTCGAATATTTTGTGTATGTACAGCGATCTTTTTCAGCTGCTGCAATCGGGCAGGCGATACAGTATCCACTCACGACTTAATTTATTTTTAATTAAGTTGACTATTAATTTTAAATCGTATCCTTTACCGTTCTATCATGTAATAGGATTACAAGCTTTATGGATAGGAATTAATAATAATGGTAATTGTTTATTTACGTACTCCCGTGGCCGTAGAGATTTTGATTTATCTTGTATTGCAATATATATCTATTTTATTATTTTCCTTCGCTATCACGGAAACGAGTGCAATTATTTCGAATCCCCATGAAGATGGATATATCAACATGGTGAAAAAAATTCAAAATAAATTCTATTATAAAAAAAAATTAAAGAAGTACGGCGTTTATCCTTTCTACCCGCTGATATACCCCAGCTTTTTCGTGATCGGCATGGTGGGGTACAGCCAGCTTGGTGTGAGGCGTGACGTCGCGCTCCGCAAGTATGTACGTGTGCGCGTGCTGCGTGGCCAGCTGCACCATCCCGAGGTACTGGAGGTTTACAGCTGTTTGTGCCTGATAAGACGGTGGTTAGGCATCACCCACATCCCCCATTTAAATAGCCGTACACAAGGACAAATCTTCTCAGGTTTGCACCTATGTCAAGTGCTTTAAAATTATTGAATATTGTTGCCGAAAAAACGGACTTCTTCCACTGCAGCCTGGCATTTACAATGTAGAACATATTAAGTTAAAGTTACAGTCTATATACGACCTATTCCTAGGCACAGGTCTCCTCTCATTTCTGAGAGATTTTAAGACAAAAAGTAACCAATGCGCTGCAACAATGCATGTGGACTACACGTGTCTAAAATATTTTTTTAATTTCTCAGATATTCATTTCCTCACGTTTTCCATCACTGTCGAGCACGTGGTAAATCGGTACGTACAATTTATTAACAGTTTCATTGGTGCGGGCGGTGTTCGAACGGTTTTCGGTGTATAATTGTAAAATTTACAACAAGCACTTAGCTTTTGATCTACCACGGCTCACACAGCACATATTACTTCAATGGATTTCTGTGGGTTACCTTTCAAGTGGTGGCGGCGTAAGATAGTCCATCACCTCATTTCGTTCGTAGACATTAATGCCAAAATAACTTTCGGCTTCCGATAGATGGCGGTATAACCATCCCGTTGACAGCAGGCTTACAAACCCAGACCGACACTGGCAGCAGCGTCAAAGGTGCGAAACGTCTGACACTGTGCTCATTATCAGTTTGCGGCAGTCCACTGATGGACATTGGCCTCTCCCAAGGCGCGCCATGTTGCCCAGTCGTCGGCTACATGCATTCACTTTATACCAGACACCTTGCGCAAATCGGGGCACCATCTAGTCAGGAGGCGTCCCACACTACGTTTGCCCAGACGCGTTCCCCACTCCAAAACTCGATTGAGACAAATCCCTACAGTTATGCCTAAAACGGGAGAGGCCAAAGATAAGTATGGGTAGATAAAGAAGAATAAGATTTTTTATAGATAAGGGTGACAAACGAGTAAACAGTTCACCTGATTGAAAGTGGATGCTGTGGCCCTTAAGCACCTACATCTATCCTCGATCAAGAATCAAAATACAGATGCGTTGTCATCCCTGAGGACTAAGATTGAATGCCTAGATGCCAGTAAAAAGGGTCTACGAATCTGTACGCTCACCATACAAAAAACAGCAGTATCATGCTGCTATTTTACGCTGGTATTCTAAGAGAGCGTAATCCTTTCCAGTTGAGCCAACCTATTTGTGCTACAACCATAATATAGCTGCAGCATGGCTCTAACATAAGAATATATTTCGTATGAATATCCTCTAATTCACCGAACACCTAAATTTCGTTCTTTGCGGTGTACCTTGGGGAAGGCCTATGTTCAGCAGTGGACTTGTGAAAGGCTGGATGATGTCGGTCGTAAATTCTCATTGGTTCTCATTCTCACACTACCTCTAGCAGCAACAGTTGGCTTAACGTCAACTCATCTGCATTTTATGTCGAAATCAAAGACACATCATGTAAGTGTTCATGGTTTATGGGCCGCTTACGGTGGACGGTGTGCTCTGTTGTCACCCTTCACTGTACATAATTTTAAAATAATGCAATTTAAAACAAATGTATTAAATAAAATAGAATTAAATTACGAGCATATAATATGTGTTGAAATTAATCAAATGCACAGATGTAAATATGACGTGTCTGAGGAGGGAACGAAATTATTCTCTTTAAGGGAAGACACATTAGACGTTCCAAATTTACGACTTGGAGTTGTATTCATCGCAGCGCTGTAGGTGACACTGCCGGAGTTAATTGAAATCTGCTGTCGTGAGCCCTACCTGTTACGAAATGTGCATCTCTTAGCAAACGCGCACACTTAGCGAGGATGCAACGTGTCTCTGAATTTGAACTAAGTTTACTAATTTAGGTTTCAGTGCTCATCACGGCGACGTGTTTTGTGCCTAACATTAAATTTCTACTTAATCTAAGTGAAAAGTGTTTGTGATATGCCACGAACGTGCGTCAAGATTTTAATGTCTACAAAATTTTATATTTAAGTACGATTGTTAGAAGACCTTAAACTTTACTCCACGTAGTTTTGGTAGAGCCATGCTGCAGCTATATTAATTGTATAGTTGTAGTACGAATGGGTCGGCTCGACCGGGGAAGGACCACGCTCTCACAGAATACCAGCGTAAAATAGTAGCGTAACATTGCTGTGTTTCTTATGGTGAGTGTAGAGAACCGGAGACCCTTTTTACTGGAAAAGGGGCATTCCATTTCAGTCCTCACGGGTGACAACGCATCTGCATTTTGATTCTTAACCGAGACACCAAAATAGCAGCTTAATGCTTCTGTGTTTCTTATGGTAAGTGTAGAGAACCAGTGACCCTTTTTACTGGAAAAGAGGAATTCCGTCTTAGTCCTCACGACTGACAACGCATCTGCATTTTGATTCGCAAACGAGAATAGATGTAGGGCCACAGCAACCACTTGGATAGAAGCAATATTAAGTCCCTTTACGCTTCTTAATGTATTTTTTATAGAAGAAGTATGAAAATGAGCATACAATCCACCAGATGGTATACGGATGCTATGGCCAATAGAAATCTACATCTACATCCCTGAGGACTAAGATAGAATGCCTCATTTCCAGTAAAAAAGATCTCTGTTTCTCTACACTAAGCATATGAAACACGGTACTTCAAATAAAGTATTCCTATTGAATACTGCTATTGAACTATTGAAATTAGTTCTTAAAATGACCATATATTTTTTCTTTAAGCAACAACACATCTTGTCCTAAGATAAATGATTGCTTCTTACTATGATATCTAATATAATCAACTACTAATGATATCTTAAATTTAAAATTAAAAAACCCCCGAAACAAAAACAGTGATGATCTTGAAACGACTGAACCAATTTTGATAAAACATGTCAAGAACCACCGCTAGAAAACCTGTTTTTAAATCATAAAAAAACAGCACCCAAATCGGTTTACCCATTTAAGAGCTACGGTGCCACAGACAGACAGGCACGCAAAGCGGTCAAACTTATAAAAGCCCTCTTTTTGTTTATTGTACTTTGTGGTCACATACCATATATTGCTTTCAAATTGCCAGTTGACGCACTGAAAAGACTTCCAGAGGGGAATTAAGAAAGACTGTTGTTCTTCATCACCATCGTTATTACAGCACTTCACAATTCCACTGCAAGGAATGCTGAACGAATGAATGAACGGTCCTGGGCTGCATGTCTGACCAGGTCATCATCATCGGCCATCTAGTGGAGAGCTCCTGCATGCCAGGTCGCCACTAAATCTATTTAAGGACGCACACAAAAAAGCTTTAAAATACTTAAATATTACCTAAGAACAAATAGTTTATCTTAATCATACCAAAAAGAAGAGTGAAGCATCTGGAAGATTAATGATACTTATGAGTAATGCTAACACACTAATAAACAGGTCGAGAGCAGACTGGAAACAGCTACACTCAAGGACGAATAAGACGTTTCGTACGAAATTTGTTAAGAACCCTTATCTACGAAGTGAATTTAAGTAAGTACGTTAAAATAACTTCTAATTTTAGACTTCACGGAAATTGGGAAACCAATTTCAGTTGTGTTGCTAACTGTAAAATAGCAGTCATGAAGTTGTAAAATGGGTCAAGTACATGGATATGCATGTGATATACAATGTCCTCCAGATTAGACATGGCAGCAAGATTCAACGTAGAATAGCTATCTGTGCAGGACATGATTATAGTGCTCGAGTGTGTGCGCAAGCACAGGTGCACTCTCTTCCCTGTCTGCACAAGATTCTTTGCAGGATCTTGTGCGGACAGGACAGGTTGGATGGGACGACATTCCGACCCAAATGGAAAGAAATCAAGCGCAGAACCAACGGCTTCACGCGCTTCACCGACTTCCTGCTATTGAGTATTTCTTGACAGAAGCACCCAATAACTGATTTTTTGCTAAACTCGGGATTGATTCGATTTTGTAACTACGTGAAAACGAGCGCCATTCGGTCTAAGAAACATAAGAGAAGGCTATATCCAGCAATCAATTGAATATTATGTGCTATCACCCTAAACCTTAAAACATATTTTTATAAAATATTGGTTAACAAATGAGCATATGTCCACGTGATGGTGAGTGGATGCTGTGGCCAAAACACACTTACACCTATCCTCCATTAGGAATTAAAATGCAGATGTGTTGTCACCACTGTAAACTAAAATCGAATGCCAAGTAAAAAAAGTCTTCGGTTCTCTACACTCACAAAACGAACACACATCACACATTAGATTATGCCGCTATTTTACGCTGGTATTCTGAGAGAGCGTAGTCGTTCCCAGGTCGGGCCGACCCGTTCGTACTGTAGCTATAACGTAGCAGTAGTGTGGCACTGCCACCCACGAAAGAAAGAACAAATTATATGAGTAAGATGTGTCACACCTGCCAACAATTGTCTTTGGCACCCAGGGTTGACTGGCAGGGAATTCCACATGGTATTATGTCCGCCCTATGTACACTTAGCTTTAAGTTATTATTTAGATGTAGATGTCTATGGACCACAACATCCCCTTACCATCAGGTGGACTGTGTGCTCTTTTGTTCGCAACGCATCCTAATTCTATAAAAATATATGAGAATACCTCAAGAGTACAGTGGGTTATGTAGGCTGTTTCTTATGTAGACTACGCGGTTTACTATAATTTAGCAGCAAATATAGAATCAAGTTCTTAGCAAAGTTTAAATGAACAATTTCCACAGTAAATTCCCCAGTTTACGTTTCACCCTATAAATAACTAAGACAACAAATTTTAAAACGCAAGGCGAGTCCCCTCTGAAACTTTCACAAAGCAGAGACGTTTCCAATTATGAAACAAACACAAATTACTAAGTTATCAACGCAGAGACGAAATACAACCGAAATTAATAAATGGAAGGGGTACTGTAGTCAGAATAATCCGCTCGGCAAGGCGTGAGATATCGCTCCTTGAATACCCTAACATATTCCCGCAAATGTAAATATTTACCAACTACCTAACAAACAAGCAGCATTCATAATAACATACGCCTTGTTAAAGTAGAAATTGATATACGAAACGGTGTGTTACCCCAGTTATCTTAGTCAAACATTGTTGAGGACGCAAGCAAATACAATTCAGCGAGGATTTGAAGAATGGAGATATTCGACATGTACGATGATTTTGTTGATAATAACAACGTAACCATTAAGGTCGAAGTTACTAGAATTGTTTCGAACTATTCCAAACAGTATTTTAAATTTACTTTTACGAAGTATTTTTTAAGAATGCCCACTACCTCATATCTTCCCGTGGGTGCCGTAAGAGGCGACAGAGGGAAACTGAGGCAGAAGATGGGTAGCAGCATCTATCTGATAACAACAAAACAACAATAAAAAAAACTGCGGTTGCCACCCTCGCCAAGCGTGGCAACTATGGCAATATTTACCCCTCGATTAAAGTTACGAAGAGACGGCCCCCAGTCCCCGGTGGCACCGCCATTCCTGGCTACGGTGGCGACCATGGTAACGGCGGGGCTGCGGGTGCTAAGAATCTCCGGTGGAGGTTCGGTTGCCACCTAAGACGACTGGACCTGGTAACTTATTACGCACGCACCCTGAGGACTGACGAGAAGATCCTGGAGCTGGAAGAAGAGATAGACAAGTTGCGCTGGAATATTATAGGATTACCTGAGGTCCGAAGAGAGGGGGAGGACTTGGTAATCCTCGAATCCGACAACTTGTTCTATCACCGGGAGGGCAACCATCTGTCCCAAGGGGGTGTCGGATTTATCGCCCACAAGTCTCTCGTTAACTACGTTGTAAAGATTGAGAGAGTGTCGACGAAGGTTGCGTACCTTATACTCAGAATCACCAAACGGTATTCGCTGAAGGTCATACAGGTTTACGCACCAACCTCGGCACATCCCGATGAAGAGGTGGAGGAAATGTATGAGGACATATCTAGAGCCATGCATTCCTCCAAAATCCACTATACGGTGTTAATGAGAGACTTCAACGCAAAACTAGGCACAAGAGAGAAAGGTGAGCTGAAAGTAGGGAAATTCGGAATAGGGCAACGGAACCCAAGGGGCCAGCAGCTGGCAGACTTCATGGAGAAAGAGCGATCTTCATGATGAACTCTTTCTTCCAGAAGCGGCCCCACAGGAAGTGGACCTGGTCGCGAGCCCCGACGGTTCGATAAAAAATTAGATTGACTTCATTATGACGACCAGACTACGACTGTTCAGTGATGTCTCAGTGATCGCGAGGGTAAAAACCGGCAGCGATCACCGAATGGTGAGAAGTACACTGAACCTAAACGTTAAGTTGGAAAGGTCACGTCTAATGAAGTCAACGCTCCGTCCCCTCTCTTGCTCTAATCCAAAGTCCCGAAACCTTTCAGCTCGAGCTACAAAACTGTTTTTAGTGCCTAGAAGATTGCAATGCAGTGGACGATATGAATGACAAGCTCGTGGAAACTGTCCATGCGGTCGGAGCTAAGTTTTGTAAGACCCGCCGCAGAAGAACACAAAAACTCTCCGATCACACTCTTAATCTCATGGCTGTTAGAAGGGAAATGAAGCTGCAGTCTTCAGTAGATTTGACAGCATACAGGTAACTGAACAGACAGATCACCAAATGCATGCGGCGGGACTTACGCAACTTTAATACTGCTCGTATTGAAGAAGCAATCGAGCGGAACCAGGGCTCCAAAGTCTTTGCTAGAGATCTGTCTGCCAGAAAGAGCCAACTGTCGAAGCTGAATACCGAGTGTGGCACCGTCTTTTCCAGGACATCTGAGATTTTTAGTGAGATTGAGAGGTTCTATGGGCAGCTGTACACAACATCGTTGGAGCCACACGCAAGTGTGAGTAACGATCCAAGAACAAGTCTTATCCGACACTATTCCAATGATATTCCGGACGTCAGTCTAAGCGAGATTAGAATGGCTCTCCAGCGCCTTAAAAATGGAAAGACCCCAGGCGAGGATGGAATTACAGCGGAGCTTCTGAAAGCGGGTGGAAAACCGGTACTTGAAGTCCTTTAGAAGCTTTTTAATTCCATCCTCCATGGTGGCACTACACCGGAGGCGTGGAGTAGAAGTGCGGTGGTCTTGTTTTTCAAGAAAGGCGACAATGCTCTCTTGAAGAACTACAGACCGATTTCCCTTCTGAGCCGCGTCCACGTGCTGTTTTCTAGAGTCATTACGAATCGTCTCGCATGCAGACTCGACGATATCCAGCCTCCTGAACAAGCCGGTTTCCGTAAAGGCTTTAGCACCATAGACTACATATATACCCTTCGGCAAATTGTACAGAAGTCCGAGGAGTACAATTTGTCACTATGTCTGGCGTATGTGGACTATGAGAAAGCCTTTGATTTCGTCGAAATTTGGGTGGTCAGCGGTGCCAAGTTGACTGTCGGTATATCGAAGTGCTGAAGTGTTTGTACAGTAGGGCTACGATGGCTATCCGAGTACAGAACCAGAGTACGAAACCTACCCAACTGCAGAGAGGTGTAAGACAGGGTGACGTTATATCCCCGAAACTCTTCAGCGCTGCATTGGAAGACATTTTCAAGCTTCTGATCTGAAAAGGATACGGTATTAACATCAACAGCGAGTACATTACTTACCTTCGATTTGCCGACGATATAGTCCTTATGGCAGAATCGCTGGAGGACCTAAGCACTATGCTCAATGACCTCAATAATGCCTCCCAACGGATAGGTCTTAAGATGAACATGGACAAAACAAAGATCATGTATAACGTCCGTGTCACACCTATGCCGGTAGTTGTTGGGAGCACTAAGCTCGAAGTTGTTGACGAGTATGTTTACCTGGGAAAAATAGTCCGACTAGGTAAGTCCAACTTCGACCGAGAGGTCAATCGACAGATTCAACTCGGCTTGGCAGCGTTCGGGAAATTACGACACATCTTCTCGTCAGGTATACCTCAAAACTTGAAAACGAGAGTGTACTACCAGTGCGTGTTGCCAGTGGTGACCTATGGAACTGAGACGTGGTCCTTCACTGCTAGCCGGATGAGGAAGCTCAAGGTCGCTCAGCGAGCTATGGATAGGGCTATGCTCGGAGTTTCTCTGCGTGATTAACTTAGAAATGAGGATATCTGCAGTAGAACCAGAGTGACCGACATAGCCCAATGGATTAGTAAGCTGAAGTGGCAATGGGCCGGCCATATAGCTCGAAGAAATGACAACCGATGGGGAAAAAAATGCTCTCGAGTGGCGGCCTCTTACCGGCGGACGAAGCATAGGGCGTCCCCCCACTTGATGTAGTGACGACCTGGTAAGACATAAAGGAAGTCGATGGATGCAGGAGGCTCAGGGCCGCGCTTTGTGGCATTCCTTGGGGGAGGCCTATGTTCAGCAGTGGACTTGTGTATGACTGTAATGATGATGATGATGATGAAGTATTTTCATTAGTCAACTTTGACTTAGATATTACGGCTTCCTAAATATGAAGTTATAACTATCCCGTTTACAACTGGAATAAAACACAGAGACCGCAGACGTGGACTGCCAACAGCGCCAATATTGCAAGACATCAGTTTGATCAGTAATTGGCCTCCAAACGCGAAAATTATGATAAATGATACATACAGTAGAAGAAGTCCATGCCTATTTAATTAGTCATTGAACTATTATTATAACCCGTAAGATTAAACTAACTTTTTATCTATCTATATATATAAAAAGATAAGTCCTGACTCACTCATCAACGCCCAGCCCAAACCCTTGGACCTAAAAAGCTGAAATTTTGCACAGAGTTTCCCTTTATGATGTATACAAGGAATAAGGAATGATATTTCAAAATTCAACCCCTAAAGGGGTAAAATGGTGATTCAAAATTTGTATGGCGAAACAATATTAATTGGACATTTCGATTCGAAACTTCGTAGGAGTACTCCCAAAAATAAATAAGCAAATACGTCTTTCGTGATTTTCCGAAAATGAATCCCTTAGAGGGTGAAATGGGGTAAATAAACCTAATAATCGACATGGGTGTCGTAATTTAGGTTTTTTGGGACGTTGATTGCGAAAATGGCAGTTATTTCGAAGTCTAAGACGGCGGACATTACATAAAATTAATTAAATTGTTTCCCAATACAAACTCTGAACTCCCGTTTCACCACTATGGGGTGACTATTCAATTCGAACCTTCGTAGGTGTACTCCAATAAAAAAATAAGTAATTATAAGTTTTCAAACTTCAAATTCATCATTATAACATTAATTTGAATTAGTGTATTATTTGTGCTATATGCTACAAATTGTAGTATACTTACTACAATTTGTTTTCCTTACTATTAATTTTCCCCAAAATTCGATAAGTCTGGTTGCTATAATTTCATTTACTCCGATTTTTCAAAACCTCACAAAAATAAAATTTTGAGATTTCGAAATAGTCTCAAAAAAAGTAAAACGCAAAAAGAATTTTGAAAATCGGTTGATATTTACCCGAGATATTAAATTTTCAATTTCTTATTTAAAATAATTTTAATTATTCCCACCCATTACGAAATTTCTGCCTTTTCTAGGAAATTTGCCTCAGCAACCGAATTTCAGTCGCTTTCCTGACAGTATATAAGCAGCGCGAGAAGACGGGCCTACACTTTTTTTTTTATCAAAAAATCGATCCGCTTGCGCCGTCGCCCCCGTGCGGTCGTGCGCTAGCGGCGGCCGCCGCTGACCGAGCACCCGTCCCCGTACGGGTCTTCTCTCTCAGTCAGTACAGTTTCGAGGAATACGTCAGTTTCGTCCCGTCCCCCTCAGCTAGCGCCGCCGCCCCCGTGCGGTTGTGTTAGCTGACCACGCTCCCGTCCCCGTACGGTTGAGAGTGCCCTCCCACACTCCCGTCCCCGTACGGTGAGTGCATTCTCGCACATCGCGACTCCCACTCCATCTCTCCAGCACCGCTGCACTTTGCAGCTGTGTTGTTTGACCCGCGCTTCCGTCCCCGGACGGTTGTGCCCCACGCCTCCCTCTCCCCGAGGGAGGTCGTCTTCGATTCGGTGATAAAGCCTTCGGGCTAGAGCCCTTCTCAGGTGGTGTTTAGTGGGTAGACACTACTCATTATAAATGCAACATTTGTCTCGATAACACGTGTAGCCCAAGCGCTGGGATCGTTTACGGTACAATTGAACATTACTTTGTAGTCCAAAACTATCTTTTTAAAACTGTGCTTTTCAGCGCAAGTTTTTGTGTTCCGAATTTCTAAAATTGATACACTAAATTTCTAATACTTTCAATTTGATTTTCTATTGCTTTTTTTTATAAAGTCTGCATTTCTGCGCAAAACACTGAATATATTGAATATACAGATTTTGTTTGTCATTATAGTTTGTCATTTTAGATACATAGATTTTGTTTGTCATATATAGATTTTGTTTGTCATTTATCACAATGACTGTTGAATTATTGAAAATTGATGGGACTATGGTGCCTCACACCGTAGTTCCTATAATTGGAGATGGAGGCTGTCTGTTTAGGGCCATCTCCTATCTATTGTATGACACACAGTTGATGGCCAGAGAAATACGCGAGCAAATCGTTAGCCATGTGGTGGCCAACTGGGAAGAGTTTGCCATTATGTCCCATGACATTAACGGGGACAATTACTCCAGTGCCGCTGAATACTGCATTGACATGTCACGCCCTTTTACTTATGGTAGTTTATGTGAGCTGGAAGCGGCAGGGCAACTCTTTCCATGGGTCTTTGAAGTTTACCGTAACGGTGAGCTGTATGTAAGTTTTGGTACTGCGGGTAATCCCGTGGGACGACTACGTTTTTCACATGGTCTATCATGTGGCCATTTCGATGTTTACGTACGTAGTGAAGTGGCCGCGACAATATCCGAGCCCACCTCCTCTTCTTCACTTCACCCTGTCGTCGCCAAGAGGAGGAGAATTGAAATGATTACTATCTCGCCGCCGCCACCAGAACCAGATTGTGACTCATCTCTTTATCAATCATCATCTCTTACCGTTCCTACCAAATGCTCTAAAAAACGTCGTGCAAGATGCACCGACGCTACTCGGAAGAAACAACTTCAAAACGCTTCTAAAAAGTATGCGCAAAAACACCCAGCAGTGAACAGAAAAGCAGTGGCTCGGTACCAGCAAGCTCACCCTGAGGTGCATAGAGCATCACAGTCTCGATATGAGCAAAATAATCCTGGAAGACGAGTAGGATGGAAAGACATCACAGATATGCTTTTACCTGGCCAAAAGTCACATGATCGCCATGACATTATAGCCAGGGTATTCCACCTTAAGGTGAAAAATATGATGGCTCTTCTAACCAAAGGCAATCTATTTGGGGCGATGCGTTGCTTTATATACTCGGTCGAATGGCAAAAACGGGGTCTTCCCCATATTCACATCTTACTATGGCTAGAGCAGCGTATCACCCCAGATAAGATTGACAATGTTATTAGAGCTGAAATACCTGATCCTGAGCAAGACCCTCTCCTCTACGATATTGTGAAGGCCAACATGATACATGGCCCTTGCGGTAGTTTAAACCACAAATCGCCCTGCATGAAAGATGGTAGCTGCAGTAAGAGGTATCCTCGACCACTTCTCAAGGAGACAGACAGGAGACGATGGATATCCGCAATACAGGAGGTTGTCTCCAGCTGACGGTGTTTACACAATAAAAATAATGAAATTGAGTTAAACAACCGCTGGATGGTGCCTTACAATCCTGTCCTGTTACGTACTTTTAATTCTCATATTAATGTGGAGTACTGCAGCTCTGTTAAGTTTATGAAGTATATTTGTAAATACGTGAACAAGGGTAGTGATCAAGCAGCCTTTACTATAGAGAATGAGAAAGATGAGGTGAAAATGTACGAAAGTGGCCGGTACATAAGTAGTTCCGAAGCAGTTTGGAGGATCTTAAGCTTTCCCATTCATGAAAGGTTCCGTCTTACATCTCGCTGTTCACCTTGAAAACGGCCAACGTGTATACTTTACCTCTAATAACCTGTCAGAAAAAATAAAGAGTCCACCTCAGACAACGCTGCTAGCGTTTTTTGAAATCTGCAAAACGGACAATTATGCCAAGACACTGCTGTACTCTGAAGTCCCTTCTTTCTTTGTCTGGAACAAAAATAAATTTTCTAGAAGGAAAAGAGGGCAAGTTGTAGAGGGCTGGCCCGGACTGAGAAAAGAGCAAGTTCTTTGTAGGGTCTACACCATTCATTCAAACAACACCGAGTGCTACCACCCACGCCTGCTTCTCCATGAGGATAGAGGACCGACATCTTTTGAAGACTTAAAGACTGTGAATGGTATCCACCATCCAACATTTCAGTCTGCATGTAAGACTCTTGGATTGCTCGAAGACGACAAGCATTGGAACACTACTTTAGAGGAAGCTGCAATGTGCGATTCTCCTATGAAGCTGCGAAAGCTCTTTACAATAATGTTAATTTTCTGTCAACTCCTTTAAGCCTTTGGGAGAAATACAAAGACAGTCTCTGGGAAGACATTAAACGGCAACTGGAGAGAGAATTGCAAGATAGTGCGCAACTGCTCATAGACGAAGTGTACAACAGATGCTTGATATTGAGAATGCAGTGTTAGCTCAAGCAGGACAAAACTTGGCACAATATGGATTGCCTCAGCCAAAAAGATCTGCAGCAACTTTCGGTAATCGAGAATATCTGAGGGAGACCAATTATGACCTCGGTATTCTGAGAGAAGTGGTGTCCTCTAATGAGGAGTTACTGACGGATGAACAGCTTTACGTTTATCAGCAGATCCTTGGCAATATTGAGAAAGAAATTGGAAAAATATTTTTTCTGGATGCTCCTGGTGGCACTGGAAAAACCTTCCTTATCAATTTGCTATTGGCAAAAGTAAGGAGTAATCGTGGCATCGCCTTAGCTGTCGCATCGTCAGGAATCGCAGCAACACTGTTGGAGGGAGGCAAGACAGCTCACGCTGCCTTCAAGCTCCCGTTAAATCTCATCCATGTCGAAACTCCACTCTGCAACATTTCAAAACAGAGTAATGCGGCC
This sequence comes from Parnassius orleans, assembly GCA_029286625.1. Taxonomy (NCBI): domain Eukaryota; kingdom Metazoa; phylum Arthropoda; class Insecta; order Lepidoptera; family Papilionidae; genus Parnassius; species Parnassius orleans. Next base: position 2,396,655 of record JAGSMP010000087.1, read on the forward strand.
CAAGTGCTGCGCGATTGTAAACTTATAGTTTGGGACGAAAGCACGATGGCGCATAAAGGGGGTTTCAAAGCACTAAACAGAACTCTCAAAGATATCAGAGGGAACGATGACATGATGGGTGGAGTCACCGGGTTGTTAGCTGGAGATTTCCGTCAGACTCTGCCGATAGTGCCGAGGGGAACTCGAGCTGACGAAGTTAAGGCTTGCATTAAGACCTCAAATCTTTGGCCCTTAGTCAAAAAACTCTACCTTAAGAAAAACATGCGAGTGTACTTGAAGGGCGATGTTTGCGCTGGACAATTCTCCGATCTCCTCCTTAAAATAGGAAACAGAGAATATCCGGGAACTGAGGGCAAAATTACAATTCCACCAGATCTTGCCTTAGTTGTGTCGACCGTTGATGACCTAATAATCCGAATATATCCAGATGTCCACAACTTACACAGCAAATCCACGGAGTGGCTGTGCGAACGTGCGATTCTCACACCTAAAAACGATCAGGCTTCCGTCTTTAATGACACTTTGTTGAAGTCGTTCGAAGGTGAAGAATATCAGTACAAATCTGTGGACACTGTTGTGCATACGGATGATGCTATACACTATCCTGTGGAGTTCCTAAATACACTCAACCCACCTGGCCTACCGTCTCACATACTTATCCTCAAAGTGGGAGTTCCAGTAATGCTACTGAGAAATCTCAATCCGCCTAAGTTGTGCAATGGGACCAGGTTGCGTGTGAAAGCCTTACATAAAAACGTGGTAGAGGCCATTATATTTACTGACTGTGCTCGAGGTGAATCGGTGTATATACCGCGGATACCACTTATACCAACGGAGTACCCATTCGAGTTTAAAAAATTGCAATTCCCCCTTAAGGTCTGTTTCACAATGACGATCAATAAGTCTCAGGGTCAGTCACTAAAAACAGCAGGCATTGATCTTAGGGGGGATTGCTTCTCGCACGGCCAGTTTTACGTGGCCTGCTCGAGAGTGAGCTCATCTAACAACTTGGTCGTGTTAGCATCTGAAGGCAGAACCTCTAATGTAGTATATAAAGAAGTATTTTCAGCATAGACTGAAAAAATAAATAGTCTTAACCCTTAGGTACTTCCTTAGGTAGGTCTCCTGCGCGAGCGAAGCCGCGGGCAAAAGCTAGTTATAGAATAAGATTGACAAACGAGCACGAGTGGATGCTTTAGCCCATAGGCATCTACATTTACCCTCGATTAAGAATCAAAATGTAGACGCGTTGCCCCATTCGTGCTACAACCATAATAAAGCAACTGCATGGCTCTACCAACTAACTTACATATCATCTGTTTGTAAGCTCTTGGTCACTTACAACCAACTTTAGGACATTGTCCCTCTAAGGAATAAAATGGAATGCCTCCCAGCCTATAAATTCTACTGGCTCTCCATAAGGCCGGAAAACATGTGAGCAAACGATGTGGTGGTAAAAATGACTAAGAGAGCGGTACCTAACCAGACAGACTCCTATACGGTAAAGGAGCCCTACCATTAAGAAAACCTTATTTTGAGTTATGATATTCAACCGCTAAATATGTTTTAGTATATATAATAATGAGACTTCGTTTATTAAGCTTGTTCGCTGAAAGCTTGTTAATACAATTCTCAGAGATTATTACAATGATGGATATTTTCAAACTTCTAGTAAATAATTTGATACAAACAAACACAAATAAACACGAACAAAGATCACGGAATTATGATTTAATTTTATTCCAACAATAAAGTCTTTTATTTTCATGAGCATGTCGGTCTATCGTCGAAGTAAAACTAAAGTAAGCTGGAGAAGTTTACTTATAAAAGCGACAAGGCATTTTGAACTCTATGCTATAACTTTAAAGTTGGAATTTTAGTTAAAGAAATTCGGCCGGCTGTCCATACAACACATGTTACAGACGCTTTATAGAAAGACCAGTTGAAGAAGTTTAGCCAAGTTTGGCAGTTGCCGACTGTGTGAGATGAAATTTTATTTGGTAAACCTTTTTTGAATATTCGTCGAGAAGTTGCACAGAGCCGAACTTTTAGTGGCCATGCGAGTGTCGACTGATTTGGGAAAAGTTGCGAACCTTGCGGATTTATTGATATGCGGAATGTTGGAACGATGAAAAATTGAAACAGTTCTATGAGGCCAAAAGTTTTCTCAACACGGATACGTAAAAAGCGAATCAAACTCTTATTTTCCGTGTTTGTTACACGAATTTGCTTTATATTAGTTACAATGGATTTTTGTTTAGATAAAGTACTAACTTGTCCAAATAATTTTATTTATTTAAAATTTTTTGACAAATCATCTGCTCTGATATACCTCAGAACCTGTGTGTGTGACTTACGAAACTAAAACGTGGTTTTTCACTGCTAACCGTGTGAGGAAGCTCAAAATTACTCGGCTAGCGATGTAGACGGCTGTGATTAAAGTTTTCTTCGTGTGATAAAATGGTTTCGAGGATATCCGCAAAGGACTATAGCTCGAATAATCTATAATCTTGGTAAGTGCAGTGTTGAGTGACCCTCCACTAGGTGAATTGACGACCTGATGAAACATGCACATAGTCGATGGATTCAAGAGACTCAGGACCCTATTTCGTGGCAATATAAGGCATTTGTTCACCAACGGACTTGTGATGGCTGTAATGATGATGACGAAGTGTACAATTCCCATAAACGGGTTAATTCTATTCAGCCCCTCGGGTCATCTGAGGGACTGGGCCTCCTACATGGACCGCTCCGAGCACAAATACAGAAGGTGATGCTTCTCAATAACACCCGTATCATTTGCCAGTTTTTTTACCCCTTGGCCGTTTGATCTCCCCTACCGTCTTCCGTCTGATTGGATTTTATCTATTTATTTTTTATACAATATATTCTTGCTTATATTCTGTTATTTAGTAGATCATATTTATTTTTAAATTATTTATATTTATAGTATATTTTATATTATATATTTTATATGTTCTAATAACACTCGTGGAGCAGCGAGACGTACTCTTACCAGTTGCAATTAAGGTGAATGTAAACGCTAATTAAAATGCTCTCAAATGAAACAATAGCAAATAACCCCCAACAGGAATCAAATTTCAGATGCCTTGTCTCCTTCAAGGACCAAACTGGAATTTCACGTTGCCGGTAAAAAGGGTCTTCGATTCTTATCACTCACTAAACATATCATAGCCGCATCATACTCCTTTCTCGCGTTGGAGTTCTTTACGTGCGTAGTCCTTCTCTGGTTGAGCCAACCTCCATTCTGCAGCTGTAATAGGTTGCAATGTGCCTCTACCACGCATAAAACATGTGTATATATGTCTCTCTACTGGGCATAGTTATCTCCTTATACTCCTCCTGAGAGAGAAAGCAGGAAAGAGCCCACTGCACTGTCCCAATATGTGTTGGCGGACTTCAAATGGTTTTAACGACAACAGTAAATCAGCACCAACAATATACTTTATAGAGTGAGAAAACAAACATTATAATGTTGTCACACCTATTGATAGGTTAAAAATCGAAGAATATTTGTGCTTGAAGTCCATATAAATCTTAGTCCAGTGCAGGAATCGAACCCTCGATCTGTAGCTCCGCGTCCAAATAGCTACTGAGCTGTCATCGAATTCACAAGGATTATTTTATAAGTCAGTTTTAGACTATCGAACTACGTTTAGTACATTCAGTTTTAAAGCTTGCATTTAAGCAGCTTAAAACTCTCAAAAGTTTTCATCCATAATTTCGGCCGAGAACGACTGATTTACCGTTTGAGTTATTTCTTCCAAAGGTCTATTATTATCGTCATTATATTGGATATTGATTTATGTGAGCTCTCAAGCCCCTATTTAATGATTCTTTGCTTTTGTTTAATTTCTTTCGACCAACCTTATTTCGACATCACCATTTTGTATTCTGATCAAAATTGTCAAACGAAAACCAACATTACGGCGTTTACCTTAAGGTTTAATTTTAAAACATCGAGTTTTGTACCATATTCACAAATGTACAATAGAGTTTTTTGTTCAGAGCGATGTTTAAAAACTTTTTGGGCCACAACAGGTAGTTCCGAGAAATTTCCGTCGTTTTCTGAGAATTTCTTGGTATAATCATGTAAGTCAATGTTCAACATCAGACTTGATGTCTGTATGTACTTGAAGTAAATACTAAAAATGAGTTAAAACGCTTATGTTAAAATATTAAGATAGCTTTAGGATGGTATCAGTTACTTAAATTTAGGTGTTAAAATGGAAAGGGGGGAAATATACTTTTGAATGATTAAGGATTGAGAAGTATTAATAAAATATTCAGACCAGCGACGCGCAGCCACATCAAAGGTTTTTTTAAATAGAACATCGAACGGGGTAAACGAGCACGCGACGTTGCAACGAGCAACTCACCTGATTGTAAGTGTCGACCGCCGCCCATGAATAACTGCAACACGAGTTAGCTTTATAAAAAGAGTAAGCTCGTTTCTTGAATGTCCCAAGTCGTACCGGTCCAGAAAAATCACCAATGATATTCGATTCCACAAAGAAGTCGTGCGAGGAAGAAAACTCCAAGTAAATCGCACAGTGGTGGACCACCAAACATCTAGATGATGTGGATGGTACCGTGAGTTTTATGGCGATGTACGTTGGTGAAATTCGGTGCAATTTGTGCCGCCTGCCAAGCGTGATGATTAAGACCAATCCTCCCTTACAGGATAGGCCCGAGTTGAGTCGTGGACTTTTAACAGGCTGCTAAAGAAGTAGAAGATATAGAAATTCTGAGACACTCGCTTATCTCCATTTGTAGATGAAACTCTCACTTCCTTAGTTTCCAACATTTTTCTATTTGAACTAAACGGTTTGCTTCGTCATTTGCAAAGCAAATATAGCAAGGAGTGGAAACGTTTGTCAGCGTTTCTCTCCGATTATAAAGTGTGTGTCTTTAAGGTAAGAGTGAATAGGCTGCACTTATTACGATAAAACAATGCCAATTACACCTAGCGCTACTTCACCAATAACCAGGTAATTATAGTCAAGCACTGGCTTATATATACATATATTAAATTGAAGTGTATGTCTGTTTTATCGAAATAACTGCCATATTTTGAGCTAAGGGTTTTATTGGCATGATTTAAGGCACAAATAACCGTTTTAAAAATGTTTGTCTCTCTGCGGGCTAATATTTGGAATGTTTCAACCGATTGAAAGGAAACTTCACTATTAGATAAAGAGCAGTGCCAAGAGTAATCTATTGAATAAAACTATTTTTACGGATTTTATCGCGTTTAATTTTACTAATTTTGATTCCCGACGTTTCGGGTGCTTTACAGCACCCATGGTCACGGGGGGGACTGAGGTGTTTGACGTCCCAATGTCATAGTTAGCCCGCTACCTTCAGTTTTTGAATATTAATTTTGGTCCGATCTACGCAGAATGAGCTTACAGTATCTTGAAGTCTTGCAGTGGTATGCTTGGGTTTGGATTTAATTTTGTTAATTATAGGATCCCAAGCAGATGGCAGCACCCATCCATCTTCTCTATTGAAATTAGGATGTTTTTTAATTTCAATAGCCTCGCGTATCATCCTTGGTAGGAATCGGTGTTCTTTTGCGAGGATTTGTGGTCTATCAAATCTGATGTAATGGCGGGGACGATCTTGAACATGTTCACAGATTGCAGACTTCCCAGAGCGTCGGTTTCTCACGTCAGCTATATGTTCTTTCACGCGGGTTTTAATGGATGAACATATAGCTGACGTGAGGCACCGACGCTCTGGGGAGCACCGACCCCCGTGACCATGGGTGCTGTAAAGCACCCGAAACGTCGGGAATCAAAATTAGTAAAAGTAAACGCGATAAAATCCGTAAAAATAGTTTTATTCAATGTGTAGTGTTCGCGTAAATATAAGAAATCAAGAGTAATCTAGGCTTAGATATCGAAAAATTGATAAAACATATTGTTTTTGATTAACTTTCTTCTAAATAACGCTACATTAATTAATCCGACCCAGGCTGCCTGTACAATTATGTATTCTGTGCCCAGGAAAAGCCGGAGCGTGTCACTAGTTATAACTAAAAAAATATAATCGTGCCATAAAGACTTTTGGACTCAAATCAAATGAAAAGTTAATAACCTCAAACAATGAACGTTTCGAAATAACCAAATACAAATATAAGCACACTTACAGTACATTACACGTGAGTCCCGATTCCCTGGCAAAAACAGAACGGGGTGCCCTAACAATAAATTACACTGAGCCCTTTCAGTTACCATTCAATCAACTCTTTCATATTGTAAATTGTATAGCATGTATGCACCAAGAGGCCAATGTAACATTAAATAATATTTCGTTCTTATACAACGATTAAATTATAAGACGCGTAACCTTTATAATAATATACATAAAAATAAAAGGGAAGGTGAAAACATTTGTTGAATAAGTTGTTGCTGACAATATTTTTAAATGAAATTATTGTTGAAAGCAGGCAAAGACGTGTAAACTTGATAGAGAATAAAAATATATTATAAAGTTAAATAACAATAACTTGAAATGAAAGTAAAACGATTAAGAGGATTTTTATAACATAAACCAACTATATTTATTTCGACCACAGTGACCGTTTTATATTGTTATATTTAATTAATTTGAGTTATATTGCTGATTTGAATATCAGCGTAAAATAGCAGCTTGACTCTGCTGTTTTTCGTACGGTAAGTTTAGAGAACCGGAGACCCTTTTACTGGAAACGAGGCATTCCATCTTACTCCTCACGGGTGACAACGCATCTGCATTTTAATTCGTAATCAAGGATAAATGTAGATGTCTATGGGCCGCAGCAATCACTTGCCATCAGGTAGACTGTGTGCTCGTTTGTCACCCTTATCCTATAAAAAATTAATTTATCTTTTCTCTCATAAATAGTTTGCCTTAAAATAATGTTTGATTAAGGCCGTTTGAAATGCTAACTAGCAAGCTCTTTGAATATGTGTACGTACACAACACGCTAACTAGGCTGTTTGGTGTCAGCAGGGTCGATTGCCTTTCTTTCTTTGATTATCGTTTAATACATTACTTATACTAAACGATAATCAAAAAAAGATCGGACCTAAAAATTAATAATTAAAAACTGAAGGTAGCATTTTTTTACAAAATAAGGATGACAAACGACACAGTCCGCTTGATAGTAAGTAAAAGCTGTGGCCTAGAGACGCTCATGGACTTTATTTTAAAATAAACTTACTGACCTGATGAGAGATCCGAGTCGATAGATGCACGTGGCTCAGGATCGTGCTTTGTGGCATTCCTTGGTTAATGAAGGCCTATGTTTCATCAGTGGCACTAATGAAGCTTGGTGTACTCACTACTACAGGTAATATTTTATACTAATGTAATAAGAAGAACGTTGCATTAGACACAATATGTACACATTTTATGTCATGTCTAAACGCGAACACGCTCATTGACTTAGTGTAATGACATCTACATCTATCCTGATTAAGAATCAAAATGCAGATGCTTGTCACCCCTAAGGACTAAGACGGAATGCCTTGTTTCTAATAAAAATGTGTCTCCGGTTCTCTACACTCACCAAGCGAAATATAACGGCATCTGCTATTAGGCCGGTCACATACATACGGAATTCCGGGATTCCGTTTCGGAATTTCGATTCGGGATTCCGTGAAAACATCACAGACATACGTTTATTTCCGTTCGGAATAACAAGAGTCAGTTAAGAGACGTTAGCCATTAAGTCTAGACATTCTGCCAACGAATAATGACGATGATTTTCTGATTGCGATTCCATTGTTGATATATCATTCTTACTGGGTGCATCCCCTTATCACCCTAAGCGTGCAATATAGTCAATATTATGTTAAAAGATCTCTCTATCCAAAGATATTTTTTTAAATATGGATGTCTGTAAACTCTTTCGACGAATTATTAAATAAAATAAGATGAAAAGTTTGACTTCCGTTTCGGGATTCCGTTTCGGAATTTCGATTCGGGATTCCATGAATACATCACATACATACGTTTATTTCCGTTCGGAATAACAAGGGTCAGTTGAGAGACGTTAGCCATTGAGTCTAGACATTCTGCCAGCGAATAATGACGACGATGTTCTGATTGCGATTCCATTATTGCTGTATCATTCTTACTGGGTGCATCCCTTTATCACACTAAGCTTGCAATATAGTCAATATTATGTAAAAGGATCTATCTATCCAGAGATATTTTTTTAAATATGGATGTCTGTAAACTCTTTCGACTAATTATTAAATAAAATAAGATGAAAGTAAGAAAAGCTATACGCATATAAGATTAAATGTAACAACGTACATAAACACACCTACTCGCTTCGGTCATGCGACGAACACTGAGCGCGTTCCGTACGGAATTTATGAATGTGTGTTGCGACTCATACAAAATCTATGGAAGACTTGCATTCGGAGCGGCTTTTTTCCGTTCGGGATTCCGAACGCACAGGTGGTCATATGGAATCTCGAATCGGAGAAAATTCCGTACGGACAATTACCGTACGTGTGTGGCGGGTCATAGATTTTATATGGACTTGCTGCGTTCAGAATTCCGAATCGGAATATCGAAACGGAATCCCGAAATGGAATTCCGTATGTATGTGGCCGGCCTTGAACGCTGGTATTCTGTGAGAGCGTGGTCCTTCCCCGGTGTAGCTGACCCAATCGTGCTACAACCATAATAAAGTTGCAACATAGCTCAACCAAGTATAGCATGGTGTTTCAGGGGCTGCTTTTTTATTTTGTTATTCTAATATTTAAAATAATCCAAGCGCAAACATCTAAGTACATTCTTCTTCTTCATCACTGTACGATCGTGAAAGTCCACTGCTGGACGTGGGCATTTATTCTGCATTCTATCTTACGCTTGGCAAGCGGACTGATGATCGCACTACCAGTCGTCTCGCACCATTGATGCTGGTGCCTGTCGCCAGTCTGGGTATTCGAGATGTCTAGCGTAAACGAGATGGGTATACTGCCATCTATCGGAAGCCATAAGATATTTCTGACATTTCCCATAGTTATCCGTTACTTCACCCATAGTATAAAATGAGGTGATAGATTCTGTTACATCGCCGCTTCACGGCAACATAGAAGTATGTATACCTATTTAATAAATAATTTAAATCTTAATATATAAAAATCCCGTGTTACGATGTTCGTTCACGCTAATCACCGAAAAAAAATTAACCGATTATAATGAAATTTTGTACTTGAGATATAGAATAGTTTTTAATATAATTAATAGAATTAGGCGTTATTATGATGTGTCTTATCTAGATTGAAGAGCACCTCCCGCCCTTCCTCAATTGCGTGTATTATCCCCGTCGCCATTATATATATATATATTAAAAATTAATCATTTTGGCCCATAAAAACAGAATTTGTTAATAAATTGACTACAATGTCACCTATCGGATCCTTACCATAGCTATGATCTTAATCGGCCAAGTAGTTCAAAAGTTACTCGATAACTAATAGCAACAACGTTTATATATACGTAATTACTAATTATGTATTAAAGACATATAAGTATGATGCCATTTTGTGCGTAAATATTGTACAGGCAATTAGTTATTAATAGATTATTATATTAAATACGCAGTATAACCTGTATGAATAAATAAACAAAAAAAAACTAAAGATTTGCCTCGAAAGAACCACAAAACTGCATCCTCGGTACCCTTTCGAATCCCGTCCAAACAGCTGATATTTTATCACAAACACTTCCTACTTCATCGCATTGTAGCCTTTATTATGTTAAGCACAGGGTAAAATTTTATGTAACCAATTTACACAATTAGTCGTAAAATTCACTCTAAGTTTATTTTTTGCTTTACGTGTATATGTAAGAAATTCGTTTGCGTATACCTGTGTGTGTGTACCCTTCGTTTTTTTTTCTTTTCTTGTCCTTCCAGTCCCCCGAGAAAGGGTCATTTTACAAATAGTAAAATTGATGCACGATTCGGATAAGTCGAGATATTGTTTTGATTCGTTCGCTTGTGTATCCCTATTGCTATCCATCTTCATTCTTTACGCTCGATGTCATCTATTCAATTATGATATGGGTTGGAATTTTGAGAATCACATCTAATAATGGCATCATTTGTACGTCTTGTTTTCAATCTAATAATTTATTTCGTTCTTTGATGTATTAAAGAATTAAGTTATGCAATTTCTAAATCTTCGAGGATTTAAAATAAATTTTCAGATCATCCGTAGTCTTCCTTAAGTTTATATTGTGTTGACAATTGTATTATAATCTTCTTTTGCAGGACTTTTACCTTTGAAAGCTGATTTGTGAATGTAAGTATTTCTCAGAAAATTTGTTTACAAAAAAATTTTTGCCATTTACTAAGCCTTAAAGACGACTACGATGTATTTTTGGTTCTAGATTTGGGTTGTCGTTGCCGTTTGCTGGCAACGTAAGAGCCATCACCTCATTTCGTCGTATGAAGCGACGATGGGATAAGCACGCAAAATCTTACGGCTTTTGATAGATTGGCGGTATACCATCACGTCTACGTCAAACGCAGTATATCTAGACCGATTAAGTTCAATCAGTCTACCTGCCAACCGTAAAGATTAAGGAAAATCCTCTTTACAACGATAGAGGTCCAATCTCAGCAGTGGACCGATGAAGAAGAAAAAAAAAGAAGAATTGGATTTAATGTTAAATGAGGGAAGGTTAATGTTAATGCTAGTTGGTACCAGATTTATGCATATATGTTTGCAGCCAAGTAGCAGGGCTGTATTTTATTAGAATGGTATGAAATGGGAGTTAGTATGCTACGATAGCATGTCACTAGTTTTTTAACTGGTCTTTAGTTCCCGTAACTCAAATGCGTTATATCGAGCAGGTTTGGACAAGTGTATCTCTCATTTTCTTTATTAAAAGAAATATTATTTGAGAATCATAATATTATGCCTTATTGGCAATTTATACTATAAAAATAATACACTTCTCTCAATTAAAATTTTAAAACTAAAACAGGTTCACCCTTCTATTCGACGAATAACGATTCAAAAGGCCTCAAGCGAAAGATACCAAGCTCCTGCTTAGATGACTGCTATACAAAAATTTATAAAACAAGATAAAATATCAAACGAAGCTTTATCTCTCAATTCAATTTTATTTATTTTATACATTTTTATAAGTATGTTGTGGAAGTAACTCCTTTCAAGAAATATACTTGCTAGCTCATTCTAAAAGAGCATTATGTCCATCAGTGAATAGAAACAGGCCAGCCACGACAACTTAGAATATCTTTTAAATGTGCGTTCATCGTTGAATTGTAATAAAAACGCAGTCCTCTTTTAATTGCTTCATTCATGGAACGAATTCGTTTAATTTCACAACATGTTCCAGGCATATGATTGTACGTTGATAAATTACGCGTCGACATAAAATGATAAAGCATCCATTGAAATTAATATGTACATAAAGTGTCAAGTCATACCCGACGGTCCGAGAGCGAGACATTTTTCTTTTATCCATTAAACTTTGACTGATTGATAATTCAGCATGAGGCCCTGGGGTGTGATTTATAGTGAGCGTTTAACTTGGAAGTCTTTATTATTGTCGCCTGCGACATTTTTCACGATTTAAACTGGCGTTACAATTAAATTAACCGACAGAGTTTATAATGCCTCCATCTTGGTTTATATATACACTGATGTAGTGATTTTATCCTTTGATTTTTCGTTTTTTTTAAATAGAATAAGGGTGACATACGAGCACACAGGCCACCGGATAGTAAGTGGATGCTATGGCCCTTTGACATCTACAACCATCAATTACGAATCAAAATGCAGTTGTGTGGACTAGGATGGAATGCCTCGTATCCAATAAAGAGGGTCTCCGGTTCTCTAAGCTCACCATACGAAACATAGCAGTATTAAGTTGCTATTTTACGCTGGTATTCTGTAAGAGCGTGGTCCTTCCCCGGTCGAGCCAACCAATTCGTGATACAACTATATTATAGCTTCAACATGGCTCTACCGCGTAATATTTATAATGGTGTAGTAATTTTATCCTTCAATTTTTACATGTATATTTAGTGTAATGGCGGCGGTGACTTTAAAATCCAAGCGTGGCAACTGTGGCTCATCATCATCATTCATCATTACAGCCCTTTATATGTCCATTGCTGAACATAGGCCCCCCCAAGGAATGCTACATAGCACGGTCTAGAGCCACCTGTATTCATCGACTTCCTGTATATCTTACCAGATCGTTACTCCATCTAGTGGAGGACCGCCCTACACTTCGCTTATCGATACGATGATTAACTTGATAAAAATGTCTTTCTTCTTCATTAGTCGACTCGATCTTGATTAGACCAATCGTCAATATACAATTTTATATATTTGCCTTATTGGCTTTCAAAACTGCTTGTTTGGAGATTGTCTTTATAGCTCTAATACTTCACCTGAATCTTAATTTCAACTTTATCGCAAATCGCAAAAGCTCGCCGGCAACAAATTTATCATTATCAAAAGCCATGTTAGCTCGGAGGATAAGCGCTCATATTAAACGTGGTACGCGAGCAAACTGAGTACAATACCCGCCTGTACCTCTAAGATTGAAAATTGTGTTTTACTGCTGATTTAACACGTGCTCGACGGTAAAGGAAATATCGCATGGACACCTGCATGTCTGAGATATTTTCATACGTGTTAGAGCTATGCTACAGCTAAATTGTAGTTGTAGCACGAAGTAACCGGCTCGACCGGGGAAGGACCACGCTCTCACAGAATACCAGCGTAAAATAGTAGCTTAATGCTGCTGTGATTCGCTTGGAGAATGTAGGGAACTGGAGATCCTTTTTACTGCATTCTGTCTTACCAGATAGAGTCCATAAGTGACAACACATCTGCAGTTTGAATCTTAAATGAGGATAGATGTAGATGTCTATGGGCCACAGTATCCATTTACCATCAGGTGGACTGTGTGCAACGCCGAGAAGAAGAGGTCATTCTTAGACTGTTCTCTTTATTAGGTGTTGTCATAATTACTGGCATTTATTGTTATTATTTTTCAAACCAATCCGGGAGATTGTTCTTCACCTCCACTTTCGTCAAACTTACTGCCCGTTCAAGTTTGGAGCGTCTGTTTGATTATGTGTTGTACCTATAGAAAACTAAAGGGTTATGAATGAAGTAATAATTGTATTTTTTATTATCTGCAATTGAATTAAGCCATGATAGGCAACTACACAACAGGGGAACTTTTACACATACACAAACACATACATAAATTTACACTATAAAAACAAAGATTTATTATAGCTCAAAATAAACTAAGACCCCAAAAGCATAAAGCAAGCTCCTAATAAAACCTTGACTCAGAAAAGGGCACAGATATAGCATTTATCCCCTCGTGCACACTCGTGCGCATAGAATAGTGTTCTATGGAATCCACCCACACGGCGAAGATGTGTACGCGCTTCGCATGTGTGCGTGCCTGTTGTTTGTATACGTGTGTGTACGTGTACACACGCGAGAACGTGTCAGGTAACATCAGCTGTTCTCCGGGCACATCCCATATGACTTCAAGGACGACTTGTGGAGGCATTTTTTGTGAGCCTACTATGGGAGATAAGTTTGACGTTTATTATTTGAGTTTGAAATTTTAAAGACTTGTATTGCATCTCTTCATTTGTGTTTTAAATGTGTAGTTATTTTAAAATAAAAACTATATTTTTGACCAGTATCAAAAGGAATAAAATTATTTTATTGACAAAATGGATTAATAAACACGTTTTAACTACGTTTTTATTGATTCGCATTGGTGTACACAATGATATTATACACTTTTTTACTTATAATACCATTGTGTGTACATATATGTCTGTTCAGGTCGAATTTAGTAGGTACCTAATTGATTTTAAACCAATTTCCCGATGAGCTAGAGACTTGAAATATTAAACATAGCTCAGTGGTGGCAAAGTAAATTTATAAAAAAATGTGTATATTAAAAGCGTGGCATATATTTTTTTAACATAATGTTTTTTTAATATTATAGCAACTGGCTTTAATAATGTTAGTCGTTGTTTCTATAACGTTTTATAGAATATGGGTGACAATCAAGCACACAGTTCACCTAAATGGATGCTGAGTCTTTCCTTCATTGAGAACCAAAATGAAGGTACATTTCTGACCCTGAGTGTTGTTTGTGTCCAGTTAAAGATCCGGTTATCTACACTCACCATACAAATATAGCAGCAATTTTAAAAATAATCTTTGAAATCGGACAAACTAGTAAATAATTATTGCTGTACATACATAAAAATACTATAATGAATTACGAACCACCTCCTTTTTCATACTTTTATTGGATTATCAACTATAGCTCACTTTAGAGTGTAAGTTATATTTCAAATTCTAACGTCTATTCTTTTCAAAATAAAACAAAACAGTCGCAGATTAAACAGCTAACGTGGCACGTACCTACTAAAAACACAAAGACGTAAAATAAGAGACGTATTTAACCTGTTGACCCTTTTCTTTGAGCGTCGCTCGTAGCTGGAATACAGTTACACATTTAAACTGGGCATCTAGTGAACTCGTGCGTGACGAGGTACTCGAAGTAATCGTTCTTTACATTAATTAAAAAAATATAACGTTAAACAATTTGTAAGGCTCTTTAGTACTGTTTTCATCATGTCCAGTTTAATTAGTGAGACTGTGATATATATTTGTTATAGAATAAGGGTAAAAAGCAAACACAAAGTACAACTGATGGTAAGTGGATGTTGTTAATCATAGACATCTACATGTGTCCTCAATTAAGAATCAAAATGCGGGGTTGAATGCCCCGTTTCCAGTAAATAATAATGTTCGGTTTTTTACACTCGCCATACGAAACATAGCAGCATTTACGCTGGTATTCTGTGAGAGCGAGGTTCTCCCCGATTGAGCCGACACGTATTACAACCATAATATGTCTGCAGCGTGGCTCTACCACGATTAAATATCGGATGCCATGAGCTCTTACTGGCGTGTCCAGTCGTCTCTTATGACACAAAAAAATTGCTAATGAACTCTCTTACCCTAACCACTACACGACATGTAGCAAAACTGTATTAGATGTATTTTGTTTGAAACTAACTTATGACATCATCATCATCATTATCATCACAAATCCATTGCTAAGCATAGGCCTCCCCCACGAAGCACGGTCCTGAGCCACCTGCATCCATTGACTTCCTGCATCTTACCAGTTCGTCACTCCATCTAGTGGGGGCTGCTATACACTTCGATAATTTATGTAAAATGTTATTAATTACGAGAACATTAATTTACTTGTAAAACAAAGTTACCATAGAAAATCCTATACGAGTTAAAATAATTTGCATTCACTAAACGACAACTTTCATCATAATAAAAAAAATCTATTCCTTCCGCTACTACACGCAACGCGACACGCACACTTACAACCCAGCTCTATAGATTTACCCAGCTGACTACACACACTTGAGCAGCCCCACACATAAATAAATAAACAAGCGTCGCTCACACTGTACTTGTAGGATGTTGACTATTCGTAACGTAATGAGAGGGTTTCGAAAAAAGTACACGAGGTATAGGGTGGTGTGAGCGGGACAGATGCAAACCATCACAAGCGGTAACACTGTGTTAGAAGGAGTGGGATATACTTTAGTGTTTCGACGCAAACGGGTTCCTTTTCAAAAGCTCGCCGGGAGGCAAGGTGCACGATTTTAACTGTGACCTGACTGATGTGTGACGCAGCCATCCCGTCCGATGTAACCGACATTGCGTGAGATGAGAACCAATAATTGCATACTTTAGATATTTATGGATCTTAATATACGTTAACGCCTGCCTGCAGTCCTGTCATTGCAGTACTAGGAACGTGCTCTTGGAAGCAAGATGCTATTAAAGGCAATTCTCTTTAGCTGACTTAAAAAAGGAGGAGGTTCTTAAGGTATTTTTTTATCTTTGCCAATTGTGAACCGATATATGTGATTTTTTTATTAATTAGGATCCCATTTGAATTAGCAAAAAAAAAAAAATCATCCCTCAAGTAGAAAAAGGAAACTTTCTAGACGACATCTTGAGATTATTATCATTATTCATTTATTCAATACAGCTCTTCACAAGTCCACTGCAGAACATTGGCCTCATCCAAGGAATGCCACTAAGCACGGTCTTGAGCCACCTGTCATTGCTTAGTTCACTCAAAATTGTCAAAAAATTTAACTTTTAATAAAATGTAGACACCTACTTTCGAAAACTAAAAATAATAAAACACTTTAATATTTTTTTTACTAATAAAAGTCAGTTCTTGACTACTATCCCACCTGATGGTAAGTGATGATGCAGCCGAAGAAGGTAAAGCGCGCTGATTTAGTTGTTTTACGACAGCCTAATCACTCTTGCCTTTAAGACACCTGCATCATCATAATCGGATACGCTAACCCTTCGATATACTAAATCTTAATTCGACTTCAGGAGTAATTATGTGGAAATTATGTTATTATGTTAGTTCTCTAAAGTCGGTTTCTACTTTGTATTATAAGTTTTATTTCTTGATCTTTGTATTTGTTGTTTAGATCCTTGAACTAAATGTTTAACAATTTTTAATCCACAGAATATGCACTATATCGAATATTTTTTTAATAGTATTATGGTGACAAACGAGCACACAGACCACCTGATGGTAAGTGGATGGTGTGGCCTATAAACATCTGCATTTGTCCTCGATTGAGAATCAAAATGCAGATGCGTTGTCACCCCTGAGGACTAAGTTGGAATGCCTCGTTTCTAGTAAAAAGGGTCTCCGGTTCTCTTCACTCACCATACGAAATACAGCAGCATTTAGCTACTATTTTACGCTGGTTTTCCGTGAGAGCGTGGTTCTTACCCGGTCGAGCCGACCCATTCGTGGATAATATAGCTGCAGCTTGGCTCTACAACGTAAAAAATATTATTCTGTTTTCTTATGCCCTTTATTTTTCTGTTTTCTTTTTATTAAATTCGTATTACTTATATTAATACATTGTAATTATATACTCCTGCTATATGTCCTGGTGGCAGCATTGGATGTTCCATCGCACCATTTTGTCCCATTGGTGCTGTAAGAAGACTTAAGTAAGCTTCCGATAAATAACAGTGTGACCATCTTGTTTTTTTGTATAACATTGAAATTAAGAGAGACTGATTTTAATTATTTTACATTGGTATTATCCAAATTTCATCGTAGGCGAATTACCGAATTCTAAATGTCAAATATTCATTTATTTCTTTATCCTTTATTACATTCCTTTAAACAAAATAATACTAAGGTCGGACTTAATGCCTTGAGGCATTTTCCACCAGTCAACCCATGGAGTGGTGAGAATTTGACGTAGGTGTGGCAATATAAAATAAAAAATAAAAAACAAAATAAAAATTATAATATCCGAATGACGTAACCACAGAATTGTTTTTATTTCATGGTTCTCAAATGACAGGCTCGTACTGGCGAGCGAAGTGTAGGGTGGCTTAGACGAGTATAAAACTAAATTGAAGTGGTTGAAGAAACAAAATTCTCATGATATAATGATTTCTTATATTTACGAGAACACTACACATTTAAATAAAACTAGTTTTACGGATTTTATCGCGTATATTAACTTATTTTATATTCCCGACGTTTCGAGTACTTTACAGCACTCATGGTCACGGGGGACTGAGGTTATTATTCATTGATGAATCTGGAGGTAACCGTGGTTAACTATGACACTGGGACGTCAAACACCTCAGTCTCCCCGTGACCATGGGTGCTGTAAAGTACTTGAAATGTCGGGAATATAAATAAGTTAATATACGCGATAATATTCACATGATATTTTAAAAATTAAAACTGGTGCCAATAATAATAAGTAGGAAATGTTTATGCTGTTATAAGTGTATTAGTATATAAACAGAGGTAGATATATAATATTTATTATAATTGTGCGGTCCGATATCTGAAAATAAATAATTAAGGAAATGGTTTGGTAATCTAATTGTCTTTTAATATATTTTCATGAGTCAGGACGTGTTTTGCGGCAATTCAACAAACAAGTTGACTGTTACAATCTATTAGTAAGTCGCTATTATACAAAGAAGGCTAAGGAAGTTACCCCTGAGGACAAAAATGCAATGCCTCACAGCCTGAAATTATATTCGCTATCTTTATCCTTCATACGGGAAAAAACAAGCAAGCACTACTATTTCGCGGCAGAAATAGGTAAGCCTGCCTACCCAGGCGGATTCCTAGACAGAAAATGAGTCTAACCTCCTAGTACTTATTTTCCATATTATACTTCGTCACTGCATGTAATCTCAAAAATAACATTATTGTTCACCTACAACTAACGCCATCTAGGAACAGGAAAGAGAAATGTGCTCGGCATCATGTTTAAGTTTTATATCACAAACTATTTTGCCGGTTCATATATTCAAAAAATTTATAATAATTTTTTAGTAGTGTTACTAAATAAACTTGTGGCTTAGTTGGTCAATAATGACTAAGTGTAGAAGCGAATAGAAATATACTCGTGTCATGTTATAGTTTCGTTTTATATCAAATTTCTTTGCCGTATCTTATAAATATAAAAAAAAATCGTTAGTAGTTTTTACTAAATTAACTTAGGGCGTAATAGGTCAAACCATGTCAAAATGTATACCTACTTTCATAATATAATAAAATTAATCGTGATCCAAGGCGTCCTCACTCATCAGTGACAACATAGTTGCGTATCAGACAACATATTATGGATTAAGGATGTTACATTATCAGCTGGACTATAAAAGGAATAACAAGTAAGATTACGCTTTTTAAAATATACTAGGTATATTAGAATATATATTTTAATAATTGGTAAAAAAAATCTCATTAAAACATTTTAAAACCGGTAGCGGATACGAGGGACAAGTAAGTTCCCAGCTTCATTTAGTACCTACTCTTAAACAATTCGCCACGCAACACACTCGAGTACAGCTGTTGCATCAGCTGATCACACGCACAGACGCACTCACGCACAGAGCAAGTATTTGTATGTCCTGCAAATAACTGTTCCGGGTCTAGATATTTGTCCTTGCGAAATTTATGTACGTAAACTACTTCCACGATTCAGGAGAAAATACTACTGTATATTACTTTTTTTTTAAAAAAAAACAGGCAGTGACTAAGCATTTGGTTGCGACGCTGCAGAGCTGTGGATTTGAATGATGCATTTAACATACAAGTCTGAATGTTTGTCCTTGGACAATTATTGATGTATGTAAACCGTCTACACAATCAATACACGTAAAAGGCCTACCGCGAGAGTAACGTTTTCTAAAAATTAAAAATATCTGCTCTGCACGGTTTGCAATCATTGCAGCGGTTTTCTACCTTAGTTCTAAAAACCATTAGTAATAAAAACGTTACTTACATACTTTAGAATAGATGAATATTTGGTGGAACGAAACAAAGATTGAACTAGGGTTATTTCTACTTAGGAGTAAGTTTAGATTTACTGGTGGTGTCTTACTTTTTATCTGCTTCTTAATTAAGTTCTGTAGGCTCTTAAGTTAATATAAGGATTGGCATTTATCATTACAGGTAGGCAGATTAAAGATCGCAGTACGCTACTGCAGCCATCGCCAATATGAGGCTCAGATAATTGACATCTTAGGTAAATCAGATGAATTTTATATCGCCATCAAATAAACACAATTAGATTTTACTGGTATTTTTTGTATTCGCCTCTTGTGACACCCACAGGACGAAATGGCTTTCGTACTAATTTCTGCTAAATAGTAGTGCAGCCAGTTTTATGTTCCGAATTAAAAGCTAAAAGAGCCATAATCATTTCTGGCTGGGGGGCATTTTAATCACAAACAAAAAAAAACAACACTGAACAGCCTGTCTACACCATTACGCTTAATCTATGACGCAACAATGTGATTTGATTTTAGACCCTGTGTGAATACCTTCAACGTCATATCCGAGTAGAGCGATAGAGATTTCCTTTCAAACGAAGCTACCTGCTGCAATATTTTACCGCCGCCAATGACTAGAGTTAAATAAACCAGTGAATGTGTTTCTTTCTATAGAAAAATCCTTGTTCCATGTTCCATCAGTATGCAAATGTTGGAGTGATTCCTCGCATAGATTTTGATAATAGTTTTATTATTATTGGTGGCTCGCACGCTTGCTCACGGCTCATTAATTGCTTACATGAATCTTTACACCTGTTGTGTTACATAAAAAAGTTATTTAAAGAACACAACAACAAATTGAGTTATTTAAAATATTAGATTTTTGACGCAATTAAGGCTCATCAAAGGACAAAAAGGGCCTGCATAAGTCCTCGATTAAGAATGAAAATGAAAACGCGTTGTCACCCCTGAGGACTAAGATAATCCTTCTGTTTCACTTCCCTCTGTGGCCTCCTACAATACCCACGGGATGATATTACAGGGTATTAGACCTTCACTCAAGAAAAAAAAACTCTACAATAGTGATTTTACTATATTAAGAGAATATTCCGTATACGAAATAAATATACTTAGATGTAATCACTAATAACTTTGTAGTGATAAAATACACGGTACATATATTTTCATTTTCACTATTTAAGATTGTAAGTTCTTGGCAGCACATATCCGCCATGTTTTTTTAAAGAGGAAAACGTTATCCATACATTTTCAATCAATAGAATAAGGGTGACAAACGAGCGCACAGACCACGTGATGGTAAGTGAACGCTTTGGCTCATAAACACTCACATCTATCCTTTATTATAAATCAAAATGTAGGAGTGTTGTCATCCTTAAGGACTGAGATGGAATGATACCTTACCAGTACAAAGGGTCTCCGGTTCTCATTATTCTGTGAGAATTATCATTATTCTGTGAGAATATTTGATAGATTCTTCACGCTGGTATTCTGTGAGAGCGTTGTCCTTCCCCGGTCGTGCCGACACATTCGTGCTGCAGCCATAATGTAGCTGTAAAATACACAACATGAACAAACATCTAGATCCGGGCATTTGTAGATGGATTTAAGACAGTGTTCATCGGTTTCTTTTTCGAATTTATTGAGGTATTTTTATACGTGGTAGAGCCATGCTGCAGCTATATTAGTAGTATAGTTGTAGTACGAATGGGTCGGCTCGACCGAGGAAGGACCACGCTCTCACAGAATCCCAGCGTAAAATAGCAGCTTAACACATCTGCATTTTGATTCTTTATTGAAGATAGATGTAGATGTCTATGGGTCACAGCAACCACTTACCATCAGGTGGACTGTGTGCTCGTTTGTCACCCTATCCTATAAAAAAACCTTTCTATAAAGAATTACTATGTAAGATTTTTAAGTATTTTTTTAATGTCACTGAGTTTCGATAAGGGACAGCGGCATTCAAACATACATACATGCATGAGTACATGCATACATAAATCTATACATACCGGCCAAATATGTTACTACTTTTTAGCTCCATCACAGCGTGATAAAAATTAAACTTCTAATAAAAGGTAATAGCTAGCATTATATAACCAAAAAGAGTATTATAATTTCCGCATAATAGCTTCAGATGTCCGTGCTGAGTCATAGTGTATAGAAGATTTAAATCCCCGACTTGAGAATGTGAAATTATTTTATTCGTTTTAGTTCTTTGCAGTCGACCTTTATTGTTTATTACAAGTGGTTAAATTAAAAATATTGTACAACCGACTTCAATATAAATAAAATGAGAACATCATCAATGTAGTCGAAGTCAATTAAATACGCATTAATATGGATAACTCAAAACCTGCTGGACATATCTTGATCAAATTTTTATGGGACCACATGAAAAGTACCTGCTTTCAAATAAAAATAATCATCAAAATCGGTTACACTAGAAAAAGGTAGTAGTTAGTGGAAATCTTCCTTTTTTGAAGTTGCTAACAAATACGTTTTACATAACATCTAACAAAACAATTATTTACTAACTGAAACATTATATTTGGAGATAAAAAGCAACTAATCCGCTATTGTACAAACAGTTAACAAGACAAAGTTAATTAAATTTTATTGCACGGATACAAAATTAATCCATACAGCAATAAACCGGCGGTTAAAGATTTTTTACACAAGTGTCGATGACCATACAGTTGCTATGGACATTGTTGAGAACATTTTAAGACTGTCATTAACGCCAATATGTGGTGGCATTTCTAGTTTTGACGATTTACATAATCTGATTTTTACCGAGTAGTGGCGGTGCAAGAATATCCACTACCCCATATCATCACGTGGGTGTCGTAAGAGGCGACCGACGGAAATAAATCAGGAGATGGGCAGCAGCGTCTTCGTAATAACGACTAAAAATAAAAAATTGCGGTTGCAAACCCGCTTGCCAAGCGTGGTAGCTATGGCAAATATACCCCTAATAGCAATATATGGGGGAGGCCTATGTTCAGCAGTGGACTTTAATAGGCTGTAACGGTAACGGTAACATAAACTGATTTGATTAACTAGGTGACTCCTTTTCTGCCTAGGGGTAGTTACCTTCTTAGTTATTTCTGTTAACGAATAGCAGTCAATCCCGGAAGAATCTCGGAGTCAGGAATTTGACGGTGTTTCTCCCCCGTGCCTCAAAAAGCAGGTAAAGCCAGTATTTTGAAACAGACAGATGATTACCGCTCATGATTAGATAATAATAATTTGAATCTATTGAAATATATATAACTACGCTCTTTGCTTAACGTTAGAAGTTGTGAAATAAAAATTTATATGAGGTTCTTCTTTACCTCAATATATTGATCTAAGTAATTTTAGCGGAGTTATTTATAAAAGTCTCTTTTGACTGTCCCGTTAGTCTAGTGGTCGTAAACGCGATTACTGATCATGAGGTCCCGGGTTCGATTCCCGGGTCGGACCAAAATTAGTTATTGGGTTTTACTGTAAAAAAATCTCAGTTGCAGTCCGGATATTGGCGGTGTTTCACCCCCGTGCATCGGAAAGCACGTAAAGCCGTTTTCCTGCGCCTGATCTCTCTCCGGTCGTGTCGGATTGCCGTCCCAATCGACTATGAGAGTGAGGGAATAGAGAGTGTATAATCTCGTGTATAATCCTGTCTAACTGTCTGTGATATTCGATCTGCAGGACATTATTTTAACGAATATTATCATACGGACCGATACGACTCAGGGACCTTCAAGAAAAAGGCCCACTCTTTTTTAAAACGCCCGCAACGCATCTGCCATTCCCCTGGTGTTGCAGTTGTTCATGGGCGGCGGTAATCACTTACCATCAGGTGAGCCACATGCTTGTTTGCCTATAAAAAAATAAAATTGTACAAATATGATGCAGCGGGGTTCGAAATTCGGCGTACATGATAAAACACACACTTGTATTAGAATGTCTTCAATCATTCAAAAGTAAGCACCGTAAGGCGCACGCTCCACGCGCGTTCGGCAAGGCCCGTATCGTGGTGGTGTGTTTCCCATCACAACAGCTGGTGTTTGTCAGAACGCCACGTTACACGCTCAAACAATAGAATTCTGCCGACATGCATTGGACAGCGCTTTAGATCACCCTTGACGTAAAATCGTGTCAGGAATAAGAGGCGTATGCAATAAATGTAGATACCATGGAGATAATTGACGAAAGTAATTGGTGGCTCGGTAGCTTTGTGGCATTCCTCAGGGAAGGCCTACGTACAGCAGTAGACTTGTGAAGGGCTGTGATGTTGATGATGATGACGAAAAGCCCCCGTGACCATGGATGCTGTAAAGCACCCGAAATGTCGGGAATAAAAAAGTTAAATTTAAACGCCATAAAATCCGTAAAATTAGTTTCAAATGATCCCAATTATGCTTAAGGTATAACAAAATAGTAAAGTTACAGCGTATACGTCCCACTGCTTGGGCACAGGCCTCCTCTATTATTCCGTCACGCTACTTCAGTGCGTATTAGCGGGTATTTATAATATTCAGCGGGTTATAATGTTCATTTTATACAAATCCTTTCACAGTCTAAAAAATATATTTTACACAGTTTAAACTTTAATTAAATAATTAAAGTTAATAAAATATCTTATTAACTTTAATAAAAAAAAATATTATTTAATTTTAATTTTAATTATTTATCTTATTTTCATTTGTAATTTACTTTTCAATTTACTTTTAGTTTTTTTCTGCATGGCAGTATGGGCTACTGTTAAATCTATACTAATATTATAAAGAGGTAAAGTTTGTAAGTTTGTGAGTTTGTTTGTAGGAAGTTATCTCTGGAACTACTGAACCGATTTTAAAATATTTTATTCGTTTTAGTTCTTTGCAGTCGACCTTTATTGTTTATTACAAGTGGTTAAATTAAAAATATTGTACAACCGACTTCAATATAAATAAAATGAGAACATCATCAATGTAGTCGAAGTCAATTAAATACGCATTAATATGGATAACTCAAAACCTGCTGGACATATCTTGATCAAATTTTTATGCGACTACATGAAAAGCACCGGCTTTCAAATAAAAAAATAGTCATCAAAATCGGTTACACTAGAAAAAGTTATGAGGTAACACACATAAAAAAAACACACATTCAGTCGAATTGAGTACCTTCTCCTTTTGAAGTCGGTAGAAAAGAAGAACATACACTCGAATTGAAATCTTCCTTTTTTTGAAGTTTCTAAAAATTACGTTTTACACGTAAAATCTAATAAAATAATTATTTACTAACTGAAACATTAAATTTGAAGATAAAAAGCAACTAATCCGCTATTGGACAAACAGTTAACAAGACAAAGATAATTAAATTTTATTGCACAGATACAAAATTAAACCATACAGCAATAAACCGGCAGTTAAAGATTTTTTACACAAGTGTCGATGACCATACAGTTGCTATGGACATTGTTGAGAACATTTTAAGACTGTCATTAACGCCAATATGTGGTGGCATTTCTAGTTTTGACGATTTACATAATCTGATTTTTACCGAGTAATGGCGTTGCAAGAATATCCACTACCCCATATCATCCCGTGGGTGTCGTAAGAGGCGACCGACGGAAATAAATCAGGAGATGGGCAGCAGCGTCTTCGTAATAACGACTAAAAATAAAAAATTGCGGTTGCAACGGTAACGGTAACATAAACTGATTTGATTAACTAGGTGACTCTTTTCTGCCTAGGGTAGTTCTCAGTTAACCTTCTTAGTTATTTCTGTTAACGAATAGCAGTCAATCCCGGAAGAATCTCGAGTCAGGAATTTGACGGTGTTCTCCCCGTGCCTCAGAAAGCACGTAAAGCCAGTATTTTGAAACAGACAGATGATTACCGCTCATGATTAGATAATAATAATTTGAATCTATTGAAATATATATAACTACGCTCTTTGCTTAACGTTAGAAGTTGTGAAATAAAAATTTATACGAGGTTCTTCTTTACATCAATATATTGATCTAAGTAATTTTAGCGGACTTATTTATAAAAGTCTTTGACTGTTTCGTTAGTCTAGTGGTCGTAAACGCGATTACTGATCATGAGGTCCCGGGTTCGATTCCCGAGTCGGACCAAAATCAGTTATTCGGTTTTTCTGTAAAAATTCTCAGTTGCAGTCGGAGTCAGGATATTGGCGGTGTTTCACATCTGCATCGGAAAGTACGTAAAGCCGTTGTCCTGCGCCTGATCCTCTCCGGTCGTGTCGGATTGCCGTCCCAATCGACTATGAGAGTGAGGAATAGAGTGCTTGCATACTCGTGTATAATCCTGTCTAACTATGTGATATTCGGTCTGCAGGACATTATTTTAACGAATATTATCATACGGACCGATACGACTTAGGGACCTTCAAGAAAAAGGCCCTCTTTTTAAAAGGCCGGTAACGCATCTGCAATTCCTGGTGTTGCAGTTGTTCATGGGCGGCGGTAGTCACTTACTATCAGGTGAGCCACATGCTTGTTTGCCTATAAAAAATATTGTACAAATATGATGCAGCGGGGTTCGAAATTCGGCGTACATGATAAAACACACACTTGTATTAGAATGTTCAATCATTCAAAAGTAAGCACCGTAAGGCGCACGCTCCACGCGCGTTCGGCAAGGCCTGTATCGTGGTGGTGTGTTTCCCATCACAACAGCTGGTGTTTGTCAGAACGCCACGTTACGCTCAAACAATAGAATTCTGCCAACATGCATTGGACAGCGCTTTAGACCATCCTTGCTGTAAAATTTTGTCAGGAATAAGAGGCGTATGCATTGTATGTAGGTACCATGGAGATAATTGACGAAAATAATTGGTGGCTCGGTAGCTTTGTGGCATTCCTAGGCCTACGTACAGCAATAGACTTGTGAAGGCTGTGATGTTGATGATGATGACAAAAGCATATTTGGTCCTGCTGTGACCATCGAAACGTCGGGAAAAATTAAACGCGATAAAATCCGTAAAATTAGTTTCATTTAAAGCATAATTGGGATAAAATTCTAATGTTAGTAAGGTTACAGCGTATATACGTCCCACAGCTGGGCACAGGCCTCCTCTATTATTCCGTCACGCTGCATCAGTGTGTATTAGCGGATATTTATAATAATCAGGGTTATAATGATCATTTTATACAAATCCTTGCAAAAATATATTTTACACTGTTTAAACTTTAATTAAATAAAGTTATTTTATTTTCATTTGTAATTTACGGAGATAATTTATTAAATGTTTTTTTTTTTTCTGCATGACAGTATGGGCTACTGTTAAATAATTTAATATATTCGGGGTAAACAACCTTTACCTAGAATTAATTTCTTTTTTTAATAATTTAAGAATAATAAGATTTGTTTAATTATCATGTATTAATGTTATATGAACGAGTGGTTCAGTGAAAAAGAGTCCATTAATGCATTTTATGGTGGGTGTCATAAGAGGCAAATATGGGAAATGCCACTTAGGTCTTATGGCTTCCGAAATATAGCGATATTATCATCTATCAATCACAACGTAGTAGAGCCATGATGCAGCTATAGTATGGTCTCCGCAGGAATGGGTCGGTTCGACCGATGGAGAACTCTCACAGAACACCAGTCTAAAATAGCAGCACAATGCTGCTTTGTTTCGTATGGTGGGTATTGATAACAGAAGACCCTTTTTACTGGATACGACCTATTCCATGTTAGTCCTTAAGAGTGACAACGCATCTGCATTTTAAATTGTAATGGAGAGTGAATGTATGGTATGGGCCACAGTATCCACTTACGGTTAGGTTAACTGTATGCCCGTTGTTCAACCTTATTGTATAAAAATCTAATTTTGTCAGGCGTTAAATACTCAGACTGACTATAGCTAGCAACATCAAAGGCAACAACTACCCATCCGCCTGCCAAGCGTGACGATTAAGCCAAATCCTTCATATAAAGGTAGAAGGTTATGTTTTTGATGACTTTGACGAGGAGATAAAATAATACAACAAGAAGTAATAATATATTTCATTTTGAATTTCTTGCTTAATATATTTTTAATAAATAATACTATTTGAATAAATCACCAAATAGAATGATTTCATAACGTGATTCCAATGACCGTGCAGTGGCGGTGTAAAAATATCCTATACTCGTCCCGTGGGTGTCGTTAGAAGGAAACAAACCGACAAAAGAAAATTGGCAGCAGTTCCTTCCCAATGATAACTAGGAAACAAAACTGCCATGTATGGCAAATATGGCAAACGTCCATTATTAGGCCATCTATGAGAAGGTCTATGTTCAGCAGTTGACTTTGATAGGCTGTAATGTAAGAATGTTTGGGTAGAAGGAAAAGAGAAGATCTCCCGCCGGGCAAGGTGTTCTGCCCGGGGAGCGGCCAAGGCATCATCTGATAGTTCGGAGCTATTCTATATATACTCGCTGTACTTTGGAACTCTGATAGCGTGATTTAGGCTTCGGTGCGTTTCGCTTGTGGAGCGACGACAGCGCCGCCACATCACCCCTCTGCTCAGACCGGAGGTCGATAGTGCAGTCCGATTACCGGTGCGTCCTTAATGCCGATGGGTAATGCATGCTGTGTGCGTAAGGGCAAGTGACGCCGGTGCCAACGATATGCCGGTGTGTAATGCATGCCGTACTACGCACTTGCAAGTCATGCCGATGAGAACGATGGGCCGGAGCAAGTGCCGGAAGTCTGCCTTATAAATCCGCGGTGAGTCGAGATGAAGACAAGTTGGACTGGCTTGCAGGAGCTGAAGACTGCAGAAGACGATTCTCGGGAGTGAATGGTAGGGGTTCTTGAGGATAATGACGAAGGCTTGAAGTTGTAGTTTCCGAAGGTTCATTTAAATTCTTCTCCTACTGTCGCCGAATCATTGCTCAAACAAAATGTAAAGGCTTGTTCAAATACTTTTAAATTCCATAGAGTATTGCCAAAAGATATCGTTAAATATTTTAAAACTATTGAGCGTCGAATCTGGTGTGTTTCTGATTTAATGAAACATAGTAAAGTCATACCTTTATTTAAATCTGGTAGTACATTAGACCCCACCAATTTTAGACCGATTTCTGTACTATTGGTATATTTCTGTAATATTGGTATATTTAGTAAAATTTTGAAAAATAATTTTAGATCAGATCTTAAGTTTCTTTAATATTAATAAATTGCTACATATAAATCAATTCGGTTTTACAAGGGGTCGCTCGACAACTGACGCTGGAGTTGATCTTATTAAACATATTTTTTGTGCATGGGAGAATTTGGAGGATGCTTTGGGTATATTTTGTGACCTTTCCAAGGCCTTCGACTGTGTTCACCATGAGACATTAATCAGGAAGCTACAGTACTATGGTGTCAAGAACACAGCGCTTAAAGTTATAATTTCATATTTAAGTAATAGAATGCAGAAAGTTATTATCAATAGTAAAAGTTCTTCCGGGTCACCTGTACTAATGGCTGTCCCTCAGGGTTCGATTCTCGGCCCATTCCTATTTCTAGTATATATTAATAACTTACCTTCCCTTGTAGGGGATAATCATGATATAGTATTATTTGCTTATGATACTTCCTTGATTTTTAAACTTAAACGTCAATCATTTAAATGTGACGAAGTGAATAATGCTATATCAAAATTGGTGCATTGGTTTAACGTTAATAATCTACATTTAAACGGAAATAAAACTAAATGTATTAAATTTACAACAACGAATGTTAAAAATCTGGGTACCAATGTGTTTTAAATGGGAAGAACTGAGCCCTGTTGAGTCCACTGTTTTCTTGGCATCACTCTCGACGCAAAGCTTCAGTGGGGCCCCATATATCAAACTAGCAAGCAGACTAAGGATTAGTAAGCTGAAGTGGCAATGGGCCAGCCATATAGCTCGAAGAACCGACAACCGATGGGGAAGAAAGGTTCTCGGTGGCAGCCTCGTACCGGCAGGCGAAGTGTAGGGCGTCCCCACTAGATGGAGTGACGACCTGGTAAGACATGCAGGAAGTCAATGGATGCAGGTGGCTCGGGACCGTGCTTTGTGGCATTCCGTGGGGAGGCCTATGTTCAGCAGTGGACTTGTGAAGGGCTGTAATGAATGAATGAATGAAAGCAGACTAAATTCTGCAGCCTATGCTGTAAAAGATTAGAGGTCTCACTGGTGTCAAGACGGCTAGATTAGTTTATTTCAGTTATTTCCATAGCATAATGTCTTATGGGATTTTGCTATGGGGAAATGCAACTTATTCAGAAACTATTTTTGTTTTACAGAAGAGGCCATTAGGGCTACTTACAACCTAAAACCGAGAGATTCTCTTAGAGATGAATTTAAAGAAATAAATATAATAACTGTGGCCTCTCAGTATATTTACGAAAATTTAATGTATGTTCACAAAAACAAAGGTAGTTTTAGTAAAAAAAGTGATATACATTCTGTAAACACTAGGAACAAACACAAGCTAGTGATACCAGTTTCTCGACTCCATAGAGTCAGTAATTCATTCTTGGGGCAATGTATACGCTATTACAACAAGGTCCCGGAAAGTGTACAGGCTCTCTCTATTACCAAGTTTAAATGTGTTGTTAAGCTGAAACTGTATAAAAAGGGTTATTATAGTATAAATGAATACATGATTGATAATAACCCCTATAAAATAAATTTTGTATTTAAATAGTTTGTACAACCATTAATGTAAAATTTACCTTTTAAAAAAAGTCCCGCTGGGTTTCTTGCTGGTTCTTCCCAGGACAAAGGTTTTCTTTTTCGAACCAGTGGTAAAGTAAAAAATGACTTTCAATAAGAATTACACATGTAATCTATATTGAATAAAAAATATTCTATTCTATTCTATTCTATTCTATTCTGTTGTTGGTTGCGTGTTCAGATCACGTCGGGGTCGCCAATTTGGCCGTGAAAAGTAAAGGGGAGATCTCCCACTGGGCAATGTGTGCTGCCCAGGGAACGGCCAACGCTCCGTGTGTTATTTCAGAGCTGTTCTATACATAGCGCGTTAACTTCAGAACTTTGATAGCGTGATTTAAGGTTTGGTGCCTTTGGCTTGTGGCGCGATGACAGCGTCGCCACAAATGAATGATTTCATATCTTAGCCACGAGGAAGTAGAAGTATAAGTAAAATTTGTAAATATATATATAAAAATAATAAAAATAGTATGTGGATAATACTGTGTTATTTTTTTTTCATTGCATTTTAAGCTGCAATAGCCGAAATAAAATCGGATAGTTTAGATTTTATAGGTTCGATGTGAGCTTTTGATTTAGACGAAAGTTTCGTCCCTACGCCCCTACGGTGGTGTGTAATATAGGTAGTTCTTTAATTATACTAATTCTCTGTAGCCTCCTGACCGGAACCGAGCAATTCAAGTCCTGCCATTTAGCGGCAGAAATGGGTGGTACCTGCCCAAATGAACTCCGAGGCAGAAAAGTAGTTCCAACACCTCGTATCTTAGTAGGCGACCTTAGACAACAGGCGACACATATCAATAAATCACAGCTGTATAATCAATCGTAAATACACTAATTAAGAGCTGAATCTTAATTGAATTTTTTAACAGCGATAAGACACTAAACAAACCAATCGATTACAATGTGGGTGTCTTCAAGGCAAGAGTGAATAGGCTTTTGTTAAGTCAGTGCGCTTCACCATCTTAGGCTACATCACCACTTACCATCAGGTGGGATTGTAGTTAAGCGCTGGCTTAGAATGTTAAAAGAAACTTTTACGTTGAGGATCATTGATTGATTTTCAACAAGACTGTTTTTCCATTTTATATTTTACATAGTGGCAGAGCTACGCTACAGCGTGTTAAGGCTGCAGCACGTAAGGGTCTGCTCGACCAGGGAAAGCCGCTCGTACAGAATATCAGCGCGAATTAGCAGCATTAAACTTATAGGTTAGACAACCGGAGACCGTTTTAACTGCTTATTTCTGAGGCGTGACATCGCATCTAGATTTTACTTCTTAATCGAGAATAGGTATCTATGCACTTACCGTTAAGTGAATTGTGAATGAATACGTCGCAACCAGTCAAAACAACCTCCAATTCTCTACACTCACCATACGACATACAGCAGCATAAAGCTGCTATTTTACGCTGGTATTCTGTGAAAGTGTGGTCCTACCCCGTTCAAGCCGACCCATTCGTGCTGCAACCATAATATATCTGCAGCGTGGCTCTACCACCTAAACAATTTTCTCTACACTTATGAACTCCTAGTACACGTGATACGGAAGTAACAAATCTAAATTTATTCAAATCTTTTTTTATCGTATCCATTCTATTTCATCGCTTTTGCCGTGATTTAGTTTTTGTTATTCATTTTCGGACTCAATG
Source organism: Parnassius orleans (assembly GCA_029286625.1). Lineage (NCBI taxonomy): Eukaryota > Metazoa > Arthropoda > Insecta > Lepidoptera > Papilionidae > Parnassius > Parnassius orleans. The sequence continues at coordinate 2,428,467 of JAGSMP010000087.1, forward strand.
GTTAGTAATATTTTAATAATCCTACATTAGGCATACATTATCATTTTAAACAACAGGTTGGGGAAGCACCTGATGGGGAGTGTTCTATATCACCTGTACTTCAAAAGGGTTGATTAGCGACCTAGCGCAGATGTAAATTTGACCGTGAAAAACCAGACGAAAAACATTCGTATTGGAAGTAACAAATCTAAATTTATTCAAATCTATTTTTATCGTATCCATTCTATTTCATCGCTTTTGCCGTGATTTAGTTTTTGTTATTCATTTTCGAACTCAATGGTTAGTAATATTTTAATAATCCTACATTAGGCATACATTATCATTTTAAACAACAGGTTTGGGAAGCACCTGATGGTGAGTGTTTTATATCACCTGTACTTCAAAAGGGTTGATTAGCGACCTAGCGCAGATGTAAATTTGACTGTGAAAAACCAGACGAGAAACACTCGTAATGTTTCACTAAAAGGAATAAACATTAATAATAAGCGTACTTTTGTTCCGATCGTGCTCAAAACAGATGCCTCTTCAAGACAAGGGCGGGTCCAAGGGCCCCGTGCTCGTAGTATAACTCTAAATTACCAACAGACAAAATTTCACGTTCTTTTACTAAGTATTTGAAAACTATTTTTATGATTTATAATTTAATTAAAATTTCTAAATAGTAATTTTGTTACTTTTCGGTGATATGTGTTGGCATTAATAGCCCAATGTATATATTACATCTGTTGTAATTCTCTAGGGCCCGTATTAATAAACGTTACTCAACGACGAACTCAAGTGCGTAATCATTTGATACGCCCTTATTACGAAATCAGCATCTCAAGATCGTTGCTTATTAATAAACACATAAAAACAGTATCTCAAAACGCTGTACTTAGGAATACTGTTCTGTGACTTGCACTCAAGTATACACACTTGAGAGTCGAGTTTCGTTTATTAATCAGTGTGGCACTCAGCTGATATCGTAAACCTAAACCAGTAACGGAGCTCCCGTCTGTTTGTCCTCTATTAGCATAAGCGGTGTTTATACTGTTTTAGTTTATTGCTAATGTAAATTAAGAGTTCATACCATTGTCAGGTTAATTATATTATTTCGTGTTAATTATTCTGTGGTGTGATTTATCTATAAAATTATCTTTTATAATAAATTATACATTATATTTTCTTAGTCGCTTTACAATGGTTAAGGTTCCGTACCTCAATTGGAAAAAGAAAACTTTACATGGTCACTTCGTTAGTCCTCACGGCTATCAGCCGTGAGGACTAACAAGCACAAACAAAAACGAAACGAAAACGAAACGCTCTCACAGAATACCAGCGTAAAATAGCAGCTTAATGCTGCTGTGTTTCATATGGTGAGTGTAGAGAACCGGAGACCCTTTTACTGGAAAAGAGGCATTCTGTCTTAGTCCTCACGGCTGACAACGCATCTGCATTTAAATTCGCAAACGAAGATAGATGTAGATGTCTATGTACCACAGCAACCACTTACCATCAGGTGGACCGTGTGCTCGTTTGTCATCCTATCCTATAAAAAAATATAATTAAACAGTCTAGAAACTATCTAGGTCTTTTCGCTAACTTTATTGACGTCATAATGATGATAACCACTTTGTAATAAATTACGTCGTATGCGATTTTGCCATAGTTGCCACGCTTGGCAGGTGTGTCGGCAGCTGCAGTTTTTAATATTTGAGTTGTTATCAGGAAGATGCCGCCCATTTCATATTTCATTTTACCTCTGTTGCCTCTTACCACATCCACGGGTATGACATGGGGTAGTGGATATTCTTATACTACACGGTATTGTTTGATAATTATTAACTAAACTACACAAAGTTAGAATAGAAGACGACTATAGTACATTAATCTACACATTTACAGACGCGAATCACGTAGAAAGGGAACACGTAACACGCCGATATATCACGTCTAGGAGTAACTAATTAATAATGCACGTATGAGCAAAGCAGAACGGTTTATTTGGACGTATGTTTATTAGTTTGACGAGTGACGTGCGGATGATGGATGAAGTGTGAGCGCTCGGAATTCATAGGCCGACATTAGTTACGATATGGAGCATACAAAATTCACACGCGGGAATGATTAATGTTTTGTAATTATCATAAGGCCGAGTGTTCGTGTAAATCCATTATTTGCATGCGTTTTCTTGTGTTACCTTGTGTATGTGGGTGGTGGCCTCACATGCACCGAACGAAATTAAAGTTAATGCTGCTTTCTTTGAGTGTAGAAAAACGGAGACAATTTTTACTGGAAACGAGAAATTCCCTCTTAGTCCTCAGGGGTGACAACGTGGGGTGACAAAATGCAGATGATTTTGATTCTCAATCGGGTATAGATGACAACGCATCTGCGTTTTGATTCGCAAGCGAGAATACATGTAATGTCTATGGGCCACAGCAGCCACTTGCCGTCCGGTGGACTGTGTGCTCGTTTGTCACCCTATTTCTATAAAAAAAAAGAACTCAACTCGCAAACATCTTTTTTCACAATAGCTTGTTCGTCAGCCAATTTTTTTATTGAAGAGTTTACATCACTAATCTCTTTCTTAAATGAATTGATGTCCTCGCGAATGCCATTCAAAACACCCTTTATGGTATTGTGTATATGGGCCACAACATCCACTTATCATCAAGTCGACTGTGTGTTCGTTTACTTTGGCCAACCTCTAATCGGAGATGGATTTAATTAGTCAATTCATTAATTCATATTAAATATTATATTAAATTATGTACATTGAATACATATTACATGATTCTAAAATTATTAGTAAATATTGAAGTATACAGAATACACCACAATGGCAAGAATATGGGTAATGAGTTCATAGATAGCAACCAAGTGATTAGAAATGATCAGGAGCTAAGAACACTATTGGCGACATCTATTGACAGGAATATAATATATCTTTATATTAAAATGTTTAATGCGAGAGATGTTAGCTATATTTTATTGAATAATGTTGATATAAAATAATTTTTCCTCTACATGCAGAGTGCAATCACCCAATTTCATCCCTCAGACGACGTAAGAGGCAACTATAGAAAATGAAGAAAAGATCCTCCAATAGATGGCGCTACAAACATCTCGTAACTCAACTTACAGGACGGATCGGGACTGTTAGCGATTTTGAATAACGCTTTGAAATTTTTATTTTTCCTAATACAATCTTTAAAATTACTTGATCTTCTTTTATTATGAACGCTTGAACCCATTAAGACATTTATTTAATTTAATTAATATAGGAGAAATAACTTCTGGTTCTGGTTTTTGAACACCTACACAGCTAACGCGAAGCGTACCCCAAAAAGCGCATTAAATTGATGTAAGTATTTTTTTGTCATTCATAACAGCCTATACTTTGCCCCATAGTGGATATTTGCCGTAGTTGTCACGCTTGGCAGCGTAGTTGCGGTGTGTGTGCGTGCACGCGTGTGTGTGTGTGTGTGTGTGTGTCTACCTACGCGCGTGCGTCTGTGATAAAATATCAGTATTAAGAAGTCGGAACTCTGTAAGAAGACAAAACTTGCTTCGTGAGATTTCCTCTCGTCTGACATCATTAACTAATTTTAAACAGATGTCAAAATCAGATATTTTACAAGTGTGGGACACTATTGTCATACACAAAAACAAGTAAAAATTACGTCAACACTCGTAAACTGAACTCTGTTGCGAAACTGAATTGCATAGTGATTATATACTTAGTACTAATTTAACGCTTCTGTGTTCCGTATGTTGAGTGTAGAGACTCTTTTTACTGGAAACGAGGCATTTAAACTTAGGCCTCACGGGTGACAACGCATCTGCATTTCGATTCGTAATCGAGAATAGATGTAAATGTCTATGGGCCACAGCAACCACTTACAATCAGGTGGACTGTGTGCTCGTTTGTCATCCTTATCATTTAAAAAAAAACATGTCCCTCAGACCGAATTTCAGTCACGGTGGCCAGTCTTATCGGAGACTAAATCTGTGCATGACAGGATTATAGTTCAAGAGTGTGTGCGCAAGCACAGGTTCACTCTAAATGCCGTAACACTCATAGTCTAATGGGAAGGCAATCCGACACGACCGGAGAGAGATGAGGCGCATGTCTAACGGCTTTGCGTGTTTTCCGAGGCACGGGGTTGAAACACCGCTAACTTTCTTACTACGGGATGCTACTAAGAATTTCTTGACAAAAACGCCAATGTATAACATAAACAGTCGCGTGTAAGTCCAAAAAAATAAACGCTTCTTTAAGACACCGCTTCTTAATTTATTTTCGTACTTTATTTTTTCGTCTACTACATTAAGTGCGCATTGGAGCAATAAACTGTTGCAAAGCGAATTAGTAGCGTCTAGTTTAATGCAAAGGCAAGACAACAATACAATAAGTGTTAAATTAGCAATGGAATTATGTGTTTGTGGAATATATTCTACAATTTAGAGTATTTAATCGTTTGATTCTATCAGTAAGACAGCTACGTCAATGAAGGCTGTTCCCGTAACTGCCAATTAAACGGCCAATGAACTACCTAATGTTTCAATAATTGTATCTAGTCAGAGCGGTGTTAACAAAAACTACTGTTAATATTTATAATCGACACGGTTTATTTCTTCTTGCACTTTTTTGCGTAAGTGAAATATTTTTTAAGAAATCACTATTTCTAAATCTAGAATAGACTTATTAGTTCCAATTATTTGTAATTTAATTTGGTTCGAACCCGACTGATACCGAGCTAAAAGAGAGGGTTATATTTAAGCGAACGAACGACCACACAGTCCTCTTGATGGTAAGAGGATGCTTTGGCCTATAGCCATTTAAATATTATATCCTCAATTATGAATGAAAATGCAGATGCGTTGTCACCTATATCTATCCTCGATCAAGAATCAAAATATAGATGCGTTGTCACCTCTGAAGAAATGATGGAATACCTCGTTTTCACTAAAAAGGGTATCCTCTCAGTAAAAAGGGATACACTCAAAATTACAAATCACAGCAGCATCAAGCTGGTATTTTACGCTGGTATTCTGTGAAAGAATGGTTCTTCCCCGTCAAGCCTTTTCGTGCTACCGTCATTATAGATGCAGTATGATTCTAACATGTATTAGGTCCTTACATATGAAATTGACGTTTTGTACGGGAGGAATATAAAGTCATTTTTTTGTAAAATATATTTAATTAATCAAAGTATGCACCGTTGTTATCTATGGACTTTTGCCATCTCATAGGTACTTCCTTGATCCCTTTACTAAAAATACCATGGGGCGAGAATCAATAAACTCTTTAAAGGCGGTTTGGACTGCCGCATCGAGTTAATTTTTCCTTGTAAGAAGTTGTCCAAAATCCGGAAAAATGGTAATCTGTTGGAGCAAGGTCCGGGGTACGGTGGATGTCGCAGACATTCAATTGTAGCTCATCTAACTTAGGGTTGTTTGTTGTGCAGTATGTGGTCTAGCGTTGTCGTGAAGCAGCAGTGGCCTAGAGCGATTGACCAATCTCGGTTGTTTAGCAGCTAGTTCTTCCTTCATGGTTTGCAGTTACTGATAATAGATATCTGCCGTAATCGTTTGGCCAGATTTTAGAAAGCTGTAGTGAACGACACCGGCGCTAGTCCATCAAACACTCACAAGTAAATTTTTCTAAATCAATTTTCGTTTAGGGCAGGATTTGGCTGGGTCTCCAGGGTTCAGCCATTGCGACGAGCGCTTCCGATTATCGTACAGTATCCACTTTTCATCACGTAATGATTCGATTTAAAATCCTTCATTATTGTGTCGGTTGAGCAAAATAACACAGCAGTCGACGCGTGTTTGCAAGTTCGATTCACTCAATTTATGAGGTACCCATCGTTCAAGTTTTTACTTTCCCAATTTGCTTCAAGTGGATTAATACAGTTTTATCACTTACCCCAAAGCCTGCAGCTATCTCTGAAGTGCTTTGTGATGGATCCGCTTCCACAATAGCCTTTAATTCTTCATTTTCCACTTTGGTCTCCGGCCATCCACGGGTTGGTTCTGAAATTTCCAGAACGAAAACGTTGAAACAAAACGTACCGTGCTTTCTTTTGCGATACCAGCGCCGTACATCATTAATCCTTCGAGCTGTTTCTGCAGCACTGGTGCCACAGTAGAACTCGTACTCGTAAATATACCAATATTTCATGTTTTCCATTGTGCGGTAATAAGCGACGCCAAAGAATAAAATAATGAGGAAAAAACAAATGAACGACTGTTTTCATAACTCAAATGTACTAAATGAATTTATAAATTTGAATTTGGAACTCTTAACCAAAGAGAGATATTTCAGATCAAAGTGGTCAGTACGACAAAACGCTAATTTCATATGTAAGGACCTAATATAAAACATCCTTACATACATCCTCGTTTCTATGTCCGCTAAGTCTATACCAATCGTCGGATTTCAAATGTAAGCCCAATCAATTGATAACGTAGACCAGTGATGTCAGAACAAAACGTATATGGTATATGGCGGACTTGAACTGTCAAAAACTTGCTACCAAATATTATAATTATAGTACAATTTGTATACGAAATATATATTGAATATATACATACATATTTATACCAGAGTGAATAGTTAATGTTAAAAGTTAAATTTATAGCCTATGTACGTCCCACTGCTGAGCACAGGCCACCAATCATTTGCGTGTTGGCGAACTTGACTACGAAATATTTTTTTTCTTATTTCTCAGACATGCAGGTTTCCTCACGATGTTTTCCTTCACCGCCGAGCACGTGGTAAATCAGCACTTAAAATTGCAATTAACAATTTCATTGGTGCCGGCGGGGATCGAATTCAGATTGCTACCAACCCGCCTGGAAAACTTGCTAACTATGGCAAATATTAGAGCTATGAGGTAATCTATGGGGTTAGTTGATGATCAGGAGTGAACTTTTGATAGGATGTATATATCTGGAGTACACTACTCCAGACAGAATTTGGGTCACGGTGACCAATCTTAACGGAGACTAGCCTGCTGCGTAGGACAGGCTTAAATTTCTCGGGTGTGTGCGAGAACACAGGTGCACTCTCTATTCCCTCACTCTCATAGTCGGATGGAACGGCAATACGACACGACCGAGAGGAGAGAATCCCGAGGCACGGGGGTGAAACATCCAACTTGTTAACTACGGATGTTAATGAGAATTTCTCAACAGAAAAACTCACTAAGTGATATTTAGTCCGAATCGCGATTCGTACCGAAAACCAGATCAGCAGTCGTGCTTCCGACCACCAGACCAAAGAGGCAGTTGGCAAGATGTAACATTAAACTAAATCAGTTCACTTTATCATCTTCAACTACATCACCACTTACCATCAGGTTTTTTTTATAGAATATGGATGACAAACGAGACCACAGTCCACCTGATGGTAAGTGGTTGCTGTGGCCCATAGACATCTACATCTATCTTCGTTTGCGAATTAAAATGCAGATGTGTTGTCAGCCGTGAGGACTAAGATAGAATGCCTCTTTTCAGTAAAAGGGTCTCCGGTTCTCTACACTCACCATACGAAACACAGCAGCGTTAAGCTGCTATTTTACGCTGGTATTCTGTGACAGCATGGTCCTTCCCCGGCCGAGCCGACCCATTCGTGCTACAAATATACTATTAATATATCTGCAGCATGGCTCTACCACGTTTACATAGCAGGTAGTCAATATAAAGAATACTCACAATTAAGAAAAATGGAAATACGTTTACTCCAGTTTAAGCATACAGCACAACAAGTAAAAAGTAATTACATGCCAAAAGATAAATAAAACTAAATTAAATATAATTGACAAACATAAAATACACCTAAAAAATAAAATTAAAAATTACTAAGTCAAGCAATGGCTTATAATAGTTAAAAAATATATGATTTTATTGGTTCGGAAGCGATAAATTTCGGAGCGGAAGTTTTTGAGCACTCATTGGCGAATATATCGCAAGCATACATGAAGATGATAAACATACAGTTGATTGGTAAATGTCCTCCTTTTTTGAAGCTTGCTAAAAATATTTTTTTTTTAATAGAACTAAGGGTAAATAGCGAACACACAGTCTATCTGATGGTAAGTAGATACTGTGGCCCATAGACATTATATCTATCCATGGTTAAGAATCAAAATGCAGATGCGTTGTAACCAGTGTTTTTTTTTATAAGTAAAGTTAAAGTTTGTAAAAAATAATTGATTAGTTAAAATAATTAAACCTGTCAGTTTGTAGTGTTTGCACATTAATAGCTCTATGGTCTGGATCTAACATATAGTATCTTTAGGTATTATTTTTTGCGACATATTTCTTTATTAGCTATTGTAACTTTGCTTTGTTTCAATTTTATAGTACTTTGTAATGTTGTGTCACCTAAAAAGGTGCTCAGTTCCTAGATTAAGCTTACTTAAAATAAAAATGTAATATTGTGTGCCTGCTGGTTTCCTATGAATAAATAAATAAATAAATAGTTCTATGACCATAGTGCTTGTTATGCAGGTGAACTCTTGGCCATTTTCACGATCACGGTTCTTGGTCACGTTATTTCGCCCTTTTTTAAGCGGTAAGAAAAAGTAATTTAAATCAGTTGAGAAATTTAAATTTTGTAAATATATGAAACAATGTTCTTTTTATATAGAATAAGGGTGACAAGCGAACACACGGCGCTCCTGATGGTAAGTGGAAGCTGTGGCCCATAAACATCTAGATCTATCCTCGAATAAGAATCGAAATGCAGATGCGATAGCACCCCTGAGGACTAAGATGGAATGCCTCGTATCAAGTAAAAAGGGTCTCGGTTCTCTACACTCACCATACGAAACACAGCAGCATTGAGCTTTACGCTTTACGCTGGTATTCTGTGAGAGCGTGGTCCTTCCCCACACAGTAAAAAGGGTTTCCGGTTCTCTACACCATACGAAACACAGCAGTATTGCACTGCTATTTTATGCAGGTATTCTGTGAGAGCGTGGTCCTTCCTCGGTCGAGTCGACCCATTCGTGCCACAATCATAATATAGTAGCAGCAAATCCGCAAACGAAGCGCTTGTCTGCTAAGACGTTTTAGCGCCAGCAAAAACAGCATCCTGTCAGTCCTGGCCACCCGCTAGGAAAGCCCTTTGCTGGCTCACTTGACAGAACTACTTGTAGTTATGTTAGACAATTAAAGTAAGTAACTGCTGTAAATGCCTGGAATTAAAGTAAACCATAGTACTTGCCGATTCTTAACCTAATTGTGATTCAAATATTCCGACTTTGTTTGTTTATGCTTATTAGTTGATTGAGTTTGATTTAATTAGAATATACTTATTTTTTAATTGGCATACATACACAATTTGATATAATTTGCATCTGATTATGTTTCAGTCAATTTGGTTGTATAATTTTTATAATGTTATTTGTAACATTTGTATTATTTTACTTTTTTAACATTTATTAGTATTATTAGAGTTTATTAGTATTTGTATATTATATATATACACGCATGTATAAATTAAGAGTTAAGAAAGAGTTATATATTGCATAACTTTTTTGAATTCACACCATTACGTCCGACGCCATTTTGCTGAAAAAATATTTGAATAAATTTAAGGCGAATACATTAAAATGTTTACCACGTCTCAAATTAATTAAATTGTTATGAAGTTTATAAACGCGTCCCCAAAGCATCTCTAGCGATGTCGATATCAATAAGTGATGAACGAAAATTCAATTTCCCCCGCTTCATATAACTTCGGTACCAACAATAGTCGGCACGTATCTCTCTCGAACGAAACCTCCCTGGGGCGTCTTCGTCGATAGTTATGTGCTACATCACTAATGTCAATTTTAATTTTTCTGTTACGAAGTTAACTTCGCTAACTTTGTTCTAGATAGGAATAGGAATGGGTTGATTGTTAACGTTTAAAAGAGTCGTGGTAGCTCAGGGGCTAAGCGCTCGCCACAGTACGCGAGCAACCCGGGTTCGATCCCCGCCGGCACCAATGAAATTGTTAATTGCAATTTATAGTGCTGATTTACTACATGCTCGGCGGTGAAAGAAAACATCGTGAAGAAACCTGCATGTCTGAGAAATAAGAAAAAAAATGTATGTCGAAGACATGTGAAGTTCGCCAACACGCATTGGGGCAGCGTGGCGGACATTTCCTTGCCCTAAAACCCTCTCAAAAGTTAGAGGGGGTCAGTGCCCAGCAGTGAAACGCATAGATCATAATTTTACTTTCAATTCACTACTCTCCACAACCTATCACAAGTCCACTGCTGAACCATAGACATATGCATCTATCCTCGATTAAGAATCAAAATCCAGATTCGTAGTCACCGCGAAGGGCTAAGATGGAATACCTCATTTCCAGTAAAAGGGTCATCGGTTCTCAATACTCACCATACGAAACTCACCATACGAAACTCTAAATAACAAAAACTGCGGTTGCCAACCCGCCTGCCAAGCGAATAAGCGAATATTCCCGCTATGAAACAAGTGATGGGGAGGCTAATGTTCAACAGTGGACTTTTGATAAGCTGTAATGGTGATGATTATTATAAATCTTATCGCGAGCTAAGATTATGCTTAGATTAGTCTTTTATAATATTAAATGGTTAAAGTAAAATACTCTAAAATGGAGGAAGTTTTCAATAAAAAAAAAAAACAGAGGCAGTCATAAAGACTGCCGACATAAATAAAACACAATGACATATGCGTACACATGTACACAGGCCGCTATGCTACGCTTCGCTAAAGCGAATATTATGCGCTATGTACTATAAAATGGTAGAGCCATGCTGCAGCTGTATTAGTAGTGTATCTAGTTGTAGCACGAATGGGTCGGCTCGACCGGGGAAGGAGCACGCTCTCACAGAATACCAGCGTAAAATAGCAGCTTAGTACTGCTATGTTTCGTATGGTGAGTGTAGAGAACCGGAGACCCTTTTCCTGATAAAGAGGCATTCCATTCATATCTTACTCCTCACGAGTGACAACGCATCTGCATTCTGATTCTTTAACGAGGATAGATGTAGATGTCTATGGGTCACAGCAACCACTTACCATCAGGTTGACTGTGTGCTCGTTTGTCACCCTATCTTATAAAAAAAATTAGGAACATATACGGTGACCGTGTAATGTCAAGGCTGTTAACTCAAAGGCTAATTAAGCTAGTTGGCTGCAACATATATCAGGTGTCCGGTAATGAATGGATAACCTTGAAATGTCTTATAGTACAACTTATGGCCGTTCTGAAAAAATACGAAACATTATATATCACAAGTAGTACCTTTGATATATTTTTTAAAGAAAAGTCGATTTTTTCTATCTTATTTTACTGTCTTGAACACTATGACCAAAATGAATGATTTATATAGGTTTTTGTTGTTTTATTATTATACACTAACTGTGTTGATAGATAAAAAGTAAACAGTATGAATAGCTTTTGCAGTTTTATTTAAAAATTCGCAAATTAATTTATTTCTGAAAAACATGCAAAAAATATTATTTAAGCGAAGTTCAAACCTCTTGGGTATGAAAAAATGTATGAATGTATGGGTGACCAATAATTTTACAATAACGTTGGTTTCATGTAGATTTTATAATGGTATAATTCATAAATGTATCTTCCATAAATAGTAACTTATTGCCATTAATGTAGAAAAGGAGAAAATAAAATATAATAATATGGAACATTTTTAAATTGAATTGTGTCTGATCATTGGGGATTAATAAAAACAACATTAAAAATTAAAATATTTTATTTTTCATTAATTTACAAAAATGTTCAAATTGTTTGCCTCACTCTTATGCATGCCCTACATCTTCGGATAAACGATCTTCTGAGCAGTCTTGTGTACCGTCGCTCGCATATTTTTGATGCGGCTGTCTGACACGACTGCGTAGTTCGTCCAAAGACCGCACAGGCTTACAGTATACTTCCTCTTTCAGACAGCCCCAGTAAAAAATCCAATGGATTTAGATCCGGTGAACGTGGAGGCCACAAAATTGGCCCTAGACGTCCGATCCATCTATTTGGGTATCTGCTATTTAAATATGCACGAACCGGAACAGCATAATGCGCAGGACAACCGTCATTTTGCAGCCAATACGATTCCCTCAGCTCCTCGGAACCTCTTTTAATAAATTGGGAGATCATTTTGAAGAAAATCCAAATAACTTTGCCCGTTAAATTCCCAGTAATTCAAATGGGCCAATTATCATACCATTTAATATTCCGGTCCAATAATTTATTTTAAATTGGTATTGCGACCTGTCTTCACGCATAAGATGGGGATTTTCTAGTTCCCAACTATGTAAATTGTGTAAATTTAAGTAACCGTCTCTTTTAAGCGTTGACTCATCGCTCCACAAAATTTTATTAAAAAATTGCGGGTCTTCTTCCATCTTTGCCAGCATTTGCCGGCAAAAACGCACTCTTGAGAGATAATCTCTTGGTTGGAGAGTTTGCACGCGTGTGACGTGGTAAGGGTGGAATTCGTTTTCTTTAAAATATCGTGTACGGTCGATTTTCCAATACCTGTGCGTCGAGCTATTGCTCGCGTAGAGGTTGAAGGATCGTTTTCAATCTCCTCAAGCACCACGTCTTCTACATCAGGACGAGCGATTCTTCCAGCGCTAGCACCACCGACACCACTACCCGGCATTCTTCATTCGGATAACAACCGTGGACTCTTATATATACGCGGTAGTCTGGGTGGCGCGCATTAGGTACCTCTCCTATAAAGAGCTGCGGCTGCATTTGCGTTGCCTCTGCATTCTCCATAAATAAAATGCATGTTTGCATATTCTTGTGCCGTGTACTGATGACGTGGCATTTTGATAGGTACAAAAAGTCCAGTTTAGTCCAGAAACAAGCCAAATCGTCGCAAATGTCACCAAACGCAAAACAAGTCCAAATCAGTAAGCAAAACGAATAGTCCGGTAAAATAGCCAAGTGGTCGTTTAACACTGATTTAAATAATTGCAAACGGAGACAAAATAAATACATGCGAAGTCGAGCAAGTCGTGTGACGCACTAAGTTCTCTTTACATTTAGCTCTTCTCTCACACTTACCCAATTCAGACCCTCTTTGTCTAATACAACAAAAAGACAGCAGGTAGTAAATACGAAGGTCACACGACCCATTTCACGCTAGTAAGTAACCATTTAACATTTAAATTGGTTATTTTATTACATTTAAATAAGTTAATTTCTAATACTTAATTTGGTTTCAATTTGTTTAACAATAGCTGTTTTCATATGATCAACTCCTGATGTGTTTTATTAATTCCCAATGATCAGAGACAATTCAATTTAAAAATGTTCCCATATTACAAATTTTGTTACTTAGTCAAATTTTCTCCTTTTCTGCATTAATGGCAATAAGTCACTATTTATGGAAGATACATTTATGAATTATACCACTATAAAATCTACACAAAACCGAAATTATTGTAAAATTATTGGTCACCCATACATTCATACATTTTTTCATACCAAGAGGTTTGAACTTCGCTTAAATAATATTTTTGCATGTTTTCAAAAATAAATTGATTTGCGAATTTTATTATTATTAGCTATATAGCTATTTATACTATTTATTTTTATCTATCAGCACAGTTAGTGTATAATAATAAAACAACAAAAACCAATAGAAATCATTCGTTTTGGTCATAGTGTTCAAGACAGTAAAATAAGATAGAAAAAATCGACTTTTCTTTAAAAAAATATATCAAAGGTACTACTTGTGATATATTATGTTTCGCATTTTTTCAGAACGGCCATAAGTTGTACTATAAGACATTTCAAGGTTATCCATTCATTACCGGACATCCTGTATATAGGATTTTACGTTTCTTTAAAAGGAGTCTTCAAATATTACTCTTAGTTAGTCTTTTTTTGTTTCTTTTCTTATTATTTTAAATCATTTAATTAGCTATTTTTATACGAGATTAGGTTTGCAAATAGCCCAGAAAAAAATGTTTGTATAGTGTAGGTACTTCTTCTTCATCATCATACCGCAAAAGTTCGAAGTTCGCTTCTGGATACGGACCTCTCCGGTTGTATCTAGGATTTGTCCTTTACCAGACGTCTCGCACCTTGACACTGCTGCCCGTCACCGGTCTGGGTATTTTATGTATGACGTAAACGAGATGGTGATACCACCGTTTATCGGAAGCCATAAGATCTTACCGTGTAGTGGCGGTGTAAGAATATCCACCACCCCATATCATCCCGTGGGTGTAAGAGGCGACACATTGAAACAAACCAGGAGATGTGCAACAGTGTCTTCCTAATACCGACTAAAAACAAAAAACTGCGGTTTCACGAACACAAGGCATCTTCAGGTGAGGTAGACTCTACGGAGGCTGGCCGCTGACTTAGTGTAGAGGCGAAACACGTATCGTATTATAGAGAGTGGTGTGTTGGTGTCCAGTCCAGCGTGGTGTGGTGTCTGGGTCCAGTTGGTCCCAGTGTGGTGGTTTTGGGAGTGGTGGTGCTGGGAGTGGTGGTGCTGGGGGTGGTGGTGCTAGAATTGTTGGTGACGTGTATAGTGCACGAAATTGAGGGAGGGTGGGAGGTCCCCTTCAAACTGGGCAGGGCACATAATTTTCTTTCTTTACGCGGAATTTACCTTTAGCAAAGTAAGTTATAACAACATCAAATATTTCCCCCATGAGGCAATCTATGGGGGAGGCGTATGTTCAGCAGTGGTCTTTAATAGACTGTAATGGTAATGGATAAGATTTTCTGAGCATTTCTTATAGTCACCTTGGTCACCCCTTACGTCACCCACAGTACGAAATGGGACGATGGATTCTCTTCAGCCGCTATCATACTGCAATACGGTGAGTGAGTGAATAGCAAATATTTTAATACATTTTTTGAAATAATTTTTTTTTATAAAACTGAAGTAAAGTACTGGTTTTCTGAAGAAAATCAAGTACTAGTTACACACTAGATATAGTGACGACCTATATGATAATGCAGGAAGTCGATAGATGAAGGTGACTCAGTACCGTGCATTGTGGCGTTCCCCGGGGGATGCTTATGTTCAGCTGTAGACTTGTGAAGGGCTGTAATGATTATGAATGACTGAATGAAGTACAAATCAAACTTAGAGTCCACTTATTTTATAGAATAATGGTGACAAACGAGCACACAATCCACCTGATGATAAGTGGATTCTGTGGCCCATAGTCATCTACATCTATCCACGATTAAGGATCAAAATGCAGATGCCTTGTCACCCCTAAGGACTAAGATGCAATGCCCTGTTTTTAGCAAAAAGGGTGTCCAGTTCTATTCTCTTCACTCATCATACGAAATACACCAGCATTAAGCTGCTATTTTCCACTAGTGGTCCTTCCTCGGTTCCTCCCTTCAGTTACAACCATATTATAACTGCAGCGCGGCTCTACCACGTATTAAACCTGATGGAAACTGGCTACTGCAACCTACCACAGCTACCTGTAACTACCTTCAACAAGGCAGAAAGATAACATTTTTGTATAGAATAAGGGTGACAAGCAATCACACAGTACACCACTTGCTAAGTGGATGCTGTGGCCCATAGACATCTATATGTATCTTCGATTAAGAATCAAAATGCAGGTGAGTTGTCACCCCTAAAGACTAAGATGAAATGCCTCGTTTTCAGTAAAAAGTATCTCTCAACTAGCCAGAAAGGGAGTCCTATCTAAAACCTAGTGTATAATCACCAGTGTTGGCGCTTGAAAATAATATTACACAATATTTTTTTTTTTACTTAAATACTAAGTATAATACTGTTTCTCTACAATTGCAATTTTACAATTTTCAACATTTGATTTAATTTTTATAAACTACAACATTTTATTATATACAATATTAAAAACTATAATAAAAAAAACTAAAACTAGTAATTTAATTATCAAACAGTCCTACTCCACGCGGTATCGTGCCAAGAACGCTGGCTGCGTTTCCCCGCTGATACTTAGCCTTTGAGCGAGAAAAGAACCAGCCCTCTTATCACCAGCAGCAACGACTAGCCGCGGATGGAGTTCCTTTAAGAACTTCACCGCACGTGGACCCCACGGACCGATAGTCTCTACAGCAAATGGCACAAATATGTATTCATCTCTCAGAGACTCATATTTGCGCCACTTACTCAGTTCAGCTGCCTCTGATGCCGCCCCGGCTCTAAACGAGGTACCCCTGAGATGAGGCCGCCAAAGTGTCTACACCAGTAGCATCCCACACTACAGCTTTACCTCTCTCCCAAGGAACCAATGTAATACCGTCGGGTCTCCTGCCATCGTCTCTAAATATTCCACAAGGCTCTAAAACCGAGGGAAAATTTATAGAGACAAGAGCCCTTCGGATTACATCGTTCAAAGAACCGTGCCGTGAAAACCTACCAGCACTTTTCTTACAAGAAAGTCCGTGGAGCCCAAACTTGTCGACGCTGCTACCACAGGGGCACTGATGGGGTTGACAAATCGATTTAAATTTGATTTAAAAACTATTACATTCAAAACTAAATCGTCTAATTCATACTGAAACCCTATACCTAATCCCTCGCCTACAATTTATATCAAATATCAAATTTACTTAGTGAAATTGCGTGAGATTAAAGTAAAAAGCTTTGAAACCCTAATAAATTTAAAAACATTTTGTTTTGGTAGCCACTAAATCCTTATTTTATAACCTCTAGCAGTAAAATAGTGTAAAGTAGTGAAAATAAATTCTCCCAAAGTTGCTTGGTAGAAATATATAAAAACTTTTTTACGCATTAATGAAAATTAAAAGTAAAGGTGCTCTCTAAAGTTTTAATTGAAGTGCTTTTAACTTTTTTTTTATTTGTCTTTATTCATCACCCGTATTTCTTTGTCGCTATGTCGTGGTAGCGCCATGCTGCAGCTATATTATAGTTGTAGCACGAATAAGTCGGCTCGACCGGGGAAGGACCACGCTCTCACAGAATACCAGCGTAAAATAGCAGCTTAGCACTGCTGTGCTTCGTATGGTGAGTGTAGAGAACTGGAGACCCTTTTTACTGGATACGAGGTATTCCATCGTGGTCCTCGGGCGTGATGCATCTTTATTTTGATTTTTAAACGAGGATAGATGTAGATGTCTATAGGCCGCAGTATCCACTTTCTATCAGGTGGGCTGTGTGCTCGCTTGTCGCCCTTATTCAATAAAAAAACGTGGCGGCGTGGGTAAGAGATCTCTATATCGTCCCGTGAGTGTCGTAAGAGTAGTCAGAGGGAAATGAAACAAGAGATTGGCAGCAGCATCCTCCGTGTAACAACTTAAACCAATAAAATTATGCATTTGCCAAACGTCTGCCAATCGTGGCAACTATGCCAAATATCCTTCCTGTGAGGCACCTATGAGGAGGCCTATGTTCAGCAGTTGACTTGATAGGTTGTAATAATGATTATGATGATTCTAAATAAACTCTTGAACATGCTTTTCTGAAATTGTCATGCAAACTTGAACACTTAGTGGTTGGTTAGAAGTTAAAGTTACATGGCTGGGAACGGGCCTCCTCTCATTTCTGAGAGGGTTTTAGTGCAAGGAAGTGTCCGCCGCGCTGCCACAATGGCGTTGGCGAACTTCAAATGTCTTAAAATATATTTTTTCTTTCTTCTCAGACATGCAGGTTTCCTAACGATGTATTCCTTTATCACCGAGCAGGTGGTAAATCAGCACTTAAAATTGTGCGTACCTTTTAAGCACCAACAGAATAACATTCCTACAGCATCATGCTGAGTACTGAGACTTAGTGAAATTTATTTGTACAGAAGTAAGGGTTTTAAATAAACACACGTTTTATACGTGGTAGAGCCATGCTGCAGCTATATTAATAGTATAGTTGTACTATTGTAGCACGAATGGGTCGGCTCGACCGGAGAAGGGCCACGCTCTCACAGAATACCAACGAGACGGAAAAGAGGCATTCCATCTTCCTCACGATTGACAAAGCATCTGCATTTTGATTAGTAATCGAGGAAAGATGTAGATGTCTATGGGACACAGCAACCACTTACCACCAGGTGGACTGTGTGCTCATTTGTCACCCTTATCCTTTAAAAAAAGGTGGCCTACAGTCGACATAAAGAAGGCTTCAGATGCGTTGTCACTTCTAAAGACTAAGATGAAATGTGTCACAGCCAACACTCTTACCAGTCTCGAGTACAGGTGCAAAATAGCCAGACTGTCAGTGTTTTACAGGATACATGGTAGAGCCATGCTGCAGCTATATTAGTAGTATAGTTGTAGCTCGAATGGGTCGGCTCGACCGGGGAAGGACCAAGCTCTCACATAATATCAGCGTAAAACAGCAGCTTAACCCTGCTGTGTTTCGTATGGTGAGTGTAGAGAACCGGAGACCCATTTTACTGGAAAAGAGGCATTCCATCTTAGTCCTCACGGGTGACGACGCATCTGCATTTTGATTCTTTATTGGATAAATGTAGATGTCTATGGGGCACAGCAACCACTTACCATCAGGTGGATTGTGTGCTCGTTTGTTACCCTATACTATAAAAAAAAATACATTTCAAGTGTGCGCGGAAATTGCATGACTTAATTCCTACCTCTTTATTGTATCATCGGACCACCAGACGCTCGGCTGGTCTTCACCCCTTTGTAGTGGATATACCACGTATTAAAACCAAACATCTTGCTTCGTCGTTCATGATGCGTCCAGCAAATGAGTGGAATAATTTGCTTACATCTGTCTATCCATCCATGTGGGTGTCTTTAAGGCAAGAGTAAATAGGCTTTTGTTAAGCTAATTCAATGCACTTTACTATCTTTAGCTGCATCATCACATACCGTCAAGTGGAATGGTAGTTAAGTACTGGCTTATAATAGTTAAAATAAGAATCACAGTGCAAGTACTGCTAATTAGCGGCAAAAATATGTAAGAAGATAGGATCTACCCAGACGTACTCTTAGGCAAATCAGCAGTCCTACCACCTGGTAAAAGAAGTGGTTACCTTTTATTTTTTGCTCAAACGTTTAAGGAATTGTGGATCCAGGGCTCAGACCAAAAATATTTGAACCATAATAATAATAATAGTGTTTTCAGTGCCGTGTAGTGGCGTAAATAAATATAATAACGTATTATTTCCAGATCAGCATATGGGCAGCTGTATCAAGGATACGAGACGTCTGGTACTGCGGTCGCCAATACGCTTGCAAAGCATGAAGATTAAGGCGAAGCCTTTCTACAACAGCTGTCCCGTTGTATGGATAGTCCCGTACATGCCGCAGCTAAATTTTAGTTGTAATACGAATGGGTCATCTCGACCAGCGTAAAAAAGCAGCTAAATACTCATGTGTTTGTATGGTGATTGTAAAGAAACGGAGACCCTTTTTGCTGGTAACCAAGCTCAGCTCAAAATTTTAGATATCATTAGTGACAACGCATCCACATTTTAATTCTTGATCGAAGATGGATATAGGGCTCTGTCTATGGGCACAGCAACCATTTAACATCAGATGGCCTGTGTGCTTGTTTGTCAATATATATAATTTAAAAACACCTCTATGCACAGAAGAAATACATATGTTGAAGGTTTTCTTAATATAAAAAATTAAACGTGATGGAGAGTCACGCTGTGTGTACCCATTGTCCGTCACAAAATAACAGCGTATAAACATGTGTAGAAAGCCGGAGACACTTGTTACTGGAAACGAGACATTCCGCTTTAGTCATCAGGGGTGAAAACGCATCTGCATTTTGATTCTTAATTGAGAATGTCCACTTACCATCAGGTGAACTGTGTGCTCGTTTTTCATCTTTATTCTACAAAAAGAGCAGCGGTTTTATGAGCATAATATGAGGGAGAATAATAATAACGTTTAAGGTGAACGTAGAAAAAATTGTTACCAGAACACATTTATTTCTCTATGTCGGCACTCAACAATACAAGGGTCGTGAAAATTATAATATAAGAAATTTCACGTTGTCCACTAAATGCGACTTCCGGGCTCCGCACGCATGTTTAAAAGCGAACCCGTATTAACACGTAACGCTGACGTAACGAATAGCGTTTTCGTTGAAAGAAAAACCAACCATAGATGTAGCTTTTGATAAAATCACAACGAAAGAAACTAAACGGGGCAATTAAAGTGAGAACTGTTTCCAAGTCATTTATTAAATGAAGGACTATTAGACTGTGTATAAAAATAACACTTATATAAACTTATATAACGTAGGACTCGTTAAATAGGTACTCCTATCATTCATGATCATTGTAGTAAATGAGCCTATCAAAAGTCCACTGCTGAACATATGTACCACCATCACATACTCGTAGATATTTTAAAGAATAAATGTGACTAATGAGCATACAGCTAACTTGATAGTAAGTGGATTAAGTGGCCCATAGACTCAAATAGAAAGAAGAATCAAAACGTATCTATATATATGTATATACGTTGTCATCCCCAAGGCGAAATGTCTCGTTTCCTATAAAAAGAGTCTCCGGTTCTCTACACTCACCACACTAAACACAACAGCATTAAAGTGCTATTTTACACTGTTATTCTGCGAGAGCATGTTACTTCCCCGGTCGAGCCGATCCATTCGTGTCTCAACCATAAAATTGCAAGAGCGTGGTTCACACGTAGATTGCCTATTAGCAGGATAGCTTGCCAGGCGGGTTGGCAAGCGCTTATTATTTTGGGTTGTTGTCAGGATGATGCTGCTGTCCATCTACCGTTTCATTTTTCTCTGTCACCTTCTTATGACACTCACACGATGATATGAGGTTTTATTCTCTTTTATTTCTTATGAATTTAAAAATAGAATTACAGTACGCATTACTAGCGACGAAGTATTTTGACATTTTGAAAGGCCTCTAAACTTTAGGTTCTTAGGGCACCTGTATAATCTAACATAGTCTTGCCCATGCTCGTCACAATAACGATTAATAATTTTGTAATCTACTCAATAATCTTTAAAATAAAATAAAATTGAGGTGTATGTCTGTAATATCGAAATAATTGTCTTATATTGAGCTGAGGGGTTATCTGCATGCCATTTAGACACTGATAACCATTTTCAAAAAAAATCTATGTCCGTCGGTCGGTGCTAATCTTTGGAATAGCCGAACCGATTGCCATGTAACTTGATGAACAGATAGGTAGCAATACCAGGAAATATCTAGGCTATATTTTATCCGAAAAACATGGTAATTTTAGAAACAAACGAAATTTTTAAAACTAATGGTCTTTAACTATCTTAAATCTAAACAACGCCATATTAATAGCTAGTTCGAAAATAAAATGTTGTAAGTCTTTACCTCAATATCATTAATAGTAATTTAATTCTCGTTATCAAAACTCACACAAAATGTGTAACCGGAGAGTAATGTTTACTCAGTGCGAACAAACAAATTTCCTAATAACAATATAGCCTGTTACGTTATTATTAAGAGTCTCTTTTTTCTTTTATTCACACAGTAATCCGAGACATGTGGCGTACTGGCCCAAAATATGTCGAGCATGTTTGTGAGGTGGAAGGGATCGTTACGGTCGCTTTAATTTTTTTATATTGTGGTCTGTTTGGCCGCGGCTTAAAGGCAACGCTCGCGGTAAATTTCACAGTACGCGAGCAACTCGGGTTCAATCCTTGCCGGCTTTAATGAAATTGTTGATTGCAATTTAAGCGCTGATCTACTAAGTGCCAGTTGATAAAGGAAAACTTTATGAAAAACCCTTTTTTATATAGAATAGGATGACAAACGAGCACACAGTTCACGTGGTAAGTGGATGCTGTGGGCCATAGAAATCTACAACCTATTACAGATTAAGCATCAAAATACAGATGCGTTGTCACCACTGAGGACTGTTGGCAGTAAAAGGATTCCGGTTCTCTATACTCACCATACGAAACACAGCAGCAATGAGCTGCTATTTGACTCTGGTATTTTGTGAGAGTCTGGTCCTTCCCCGGTCGAGCAGACCCATTCGTGCTACAACCACAATATAACTGCAGCTATATCTTTTCAGGACATGATGTGAAGTCTCCCAACACGAACTGTAGCAGCGTGGAGGTCTTTATAACTCTCTTCATAACCCTCTTAGAATAAATTATTAATATTAATTAAATAACCTTACGCTAACCAGACTTCGGTAGTTGGAACTAAGGTGAACTTATTTGATTCGCAGAGGGTTACACAGTGTCATCATTATTGAAAAGTTACATACATAAACATTCACGCCTGTCATCCAGAGGGGTAGGCAGAGACTACGGACTTCCATTTGGCACTATCCTGACACACCTTTCTCGCCTCCTTTACATCATTATACCTATGCATACATGCTTGTCGGTACTCTTAATCTGGCCCATAATCAATATACCGCCAATTTGGTCGATAAACTTTTGCAACATAAATTTGTTATGCCATTCTTTATATTGAAAAGTTTCGATTTTAATTATAAGTATTTTTGGTTTCTGGTCTATGAAAATACACAAAACAATGCCTCAGTGCTGTATACTTTCATTTTTTTACACACTTAACTGTTTAATTCTTATTTTTTTTTAAAGAATGTCCGTAGTTTGATTTATCCATTTTTAATCTAATTTATATAAATTATAACTAATATTTTAGAAAATAACATTAATCTCTCCACTTTTCTAACAAATTAACTTTCCCCGCTATGAAATCTGTCAATATTTCACCTTATTTCTAAGTGGCGCCACCTGGTGGCAAAAAAAGTCATGAATGATTTCATTGAACGGAGGCCTGTGCCTGACGGTTGGATTTGTGTAGGCTGTAACCTTACTTTATAATTTAAATTTACATAAAAATAATATGTGACATAGAAAGTGTTTTTATTTGCCGAGGCACGCGTGGACAATTTCTAAGTAATATTACGCAAAAGATTAGCCTCCTGGATGCGTCTCTTGCTAAACAGTACCAACAGCCTCCTAGTTTCCATATTAGGAAGGCAAGATTGCCCTGTGATGCGGCACTAGAACTCAGTGTATATAATGTGAATCCGTCGTTCACGACAGTAATCGAATGGCGGATTCTAACACGAGAATTTTAATCTTACCAGGAGTGGTTAAAAGGGAATATTATTAATATTAATGGCATTGATAGTACTTCAAAAAATTAATATTGATCTACTCGTTTTTGATTTAAGAAAATATGAAAACAGCGAAAACGACAAACCCCTTTTTGAGAATTTCGCCCTTTCCAGTCTTGTATGTTACACTGTAATTTAAATGAAACGCGTTTAATTTAAACTTTTTAATTCCTGACGTTTCGGGTGCTTTACAGCAGCCAAGGATAACTGTGGGGGGTGGGGGGGATTGAGGTGATTGACGTCCCGATGTCATAGTTAGCCCGACTACGTAGATCGGACCAAAAATTTATATTCAAAAACTGAAGGTAGCCAGGTAAACTATGACGTCAAACACGTAAGTCCTCCCGTAACCATAGGTGCTGTAAAGGACCCGAAACGCGATAAAATCCGAAAATTTGTTTCATTTTGTGTGTAGTATTCAGGTAAATAATATAAGAGATCATTTTGAAAAAGTGTTAATTGATTAATATTGATTCACTCAAAAACTCAAAACGCCTTTTTGAGAATTTTGTCGTTATTCTGTCTTGTTTGGTTACGTAATTATTTTATTTGCTAAAAATCGCAATTTACACTGTCAATTCACGTTCGCAGGTAGAAAACGGCGGGCGTCGACAACGGGGTCGATTACACCGTACCCTTGTGATGAAAGGTCAACACCCTTAGCTGTTTCGTCAGTGTTAACCAGATTAAGTTTTTTTTACTGTTTATATTGTCGTGCGGTTAGCTCCCGAAGAATGGCTTATATCTTACCGAATTAACGTTTTTAAAAGACAATCATAATACCGCAAAGTATGTGAATGCGGTTAGATACGGTGCGTGGTTTCTCGGAATGAAGATTCCTTGAGGCATACTCAAGTTTTATCATAATTTATTTATAGTTAAAATCTGATCGTGTTTCTTTTCATCATCATCACATCATCGGCCTCATATATCGACTTTATTTCTTTGATTATAGATTACATATATTAAGTACCTGTCTCTTTCTTTTGTTGTTGTGATAATAGTGAAAGCAACTTTCAGCATTTCTAAAATTATTGGCGTTCATTTTTATAAGTGAGACCACAAAATATTAATAATTTTTTTTTTCTTATTTATTGCACACAGCATATGCCTCCACTCTATAATATGAATGCTTTATTTAAGCATGAACTGTATGTATCTATGTATGAATGTATCGGAATTTTGAATTTTCAATTTTGATCCACTTTCAGACGTCTAAATGATCTGAAATTTTGTAGACATAATAAGAACAATAATTTCGCTCGGATTTTCTGTCAAGATCATTTTCTGTCAAGATTCTCAGTGGTAGCCCGGAGTTAGGATGCACCCCGCAGCCTCTGAAAGCGTGTAAAGTCGTTGGTACTGCGCCTGATCTCTCTCCAATCATGTGGGATTGATATAATAGAGAGTGCACCTGTGTTTGCGCATACACTGCATTATAAACCTGTCCTGCCGCATACCGCCTTCTATCGGAAGCTATATATTTTATAGAATAAGGGTGACAAACGACCACACAGTCCACCCACCAATACCTATATCTATATTCTACATTAAGTATCAAAATGTCGATGCGTTGTCACCCCTGATGAATGAGATAGAATTACCAGTTAAAAGGGTCACCGGTTCATTACACTCACCATACGACCACGTGAATTACTGGTTGTAGGACAAGTAGAGAAAGAGAGTTGATAAGTATCACACTCATAGCAATTTCTGCCGCCAAATAGCGAATAACAGTGCTTGCACTACTGTGTTATGGTCTGAAGTGTATAGAGACCCAGTATAAATTTAGGCTGTGGGACATTCTATCTTAGTTCTCAAGGGTGACAATGCATCTGTCCAAACCATGGACAGCAGTAGCCACTTACTATCAGGTAGAGTATTTTTTTGACACTTTAATCCTATAAAAAAACGCGGTGATATTCTGTGACATCATGAACCTTCCCCTGTCAAGCCGAACCAAACGGCGAGCTACAACTATAATCTAAGATTTTTGGCGTTATTCTACTCGTATAGTAACCACATACGACACTAGACCCGCAATTATCTACTATTTAAGCATTAAAACAAAACAGTTTCTAAATGGAATTTATACGTTTATGATCGAATCTATATTCTAGACATTGGATAAGATAACTAGGTCGATTGCACAGAACATCTGGAACGCCTAAACATATGCGATCATTCAAGAGACGTGAGTGTTCCATGTCAACCTATTTTATCCTTAACGTTGACGCAATATTCACATTCTGGTGTTGCTTACTATTTATTATGCATATAATTTATTAAACAACATCTGTTTGTCATCAAATTTAATTTTGTACTAAATAAAAACTGTAAAAAAGGATAATGCAAAAATCACTTGAGTTATTGACGTTTCTTATTTATTTATTTAAACTTGTATGTACAAACATTTAAATAGTACATATGGTGGTCAATCATTAGGCTAAGCAGAGATAAACATATGGGAGGTAGTGCAGCAAAAGTAAACTAATAATGAGTAAAAAAGGTAACGAAGTTCGAATAAACCAGAATATATATATAAAAGGTATTCTATACATATATCATACAAATGTACATTTAATATAAATATATTAATAGAGACGTACACAAATAAATCTACTTAAATACATGCAATATATAATCTCATTACAACCCGTAAAAGTCCACTGCTGAACACACGTATCCCCCTTAGATTGCCTCATAGGGGGGATATTGCCATAGTTGCCACGCTTGGCAAGCAAGTTATTATTTTGAATTGTTATCAGAAAGATGCTGCTGCTCTTAAGATACCCACGGTTACGATATGGGGTAGTGGATATTCTTACACCACGACTACACAGTAGCCGATAACCGGTGGAGAAGAATAGTTCTCGACTAGCAGCCTCGTATCGGTAAGTGCAGGGCCTCCCGCTAGATGGAGCGACGAACTGGTAAGTTACAGGTAAGTGGGTATGAAACGAGTTATGTGGCATTTATCGAAGGAGCCGAACATAGACCATGTTGTTTTAAATATTGCTCGACTTATAATATGTGCAAGATGTGAAATACACGTAGCAAAATAAAATAGCAGCACAATTTTTCTATTTGTCGTATGGTGATTGACGAGAACCGGACACTCTTTTTTTATAGGATAAGGGTAACAAACGAGCACGCAGTCCACCTGATGGTAAGTGGCTACTGTGGCCCATAGACATCCACATCTATCCTCGATTACGAATCGAAATGCAGATGCGTTGTCACCCGTGAGGACTAAGATAGAATGCCTGGTTTCCAGTAAAAAAGGGTCTCCGGTTCTCTACACTCACCATACGAAACACAGCAGTGTTAAGCTGCTATTTTACGCTGGTATTCTGTGAGATCGTGGTCCTTCCCCGGTCGAGCCGACCCATTCGTGTTACAACTATACTAGATATATAGCTGCAGTATGGCTCTACCACGTAATAATGCTTTTATAAGGCATTCTATCTTAGGCCTCATGAGTAACAACGCAACTGCATTTTGATTCTTAATCGAGAATGATTAATTAAGGTGTATCATATAGACCACAGCAATCACTTACCATCGGATAGACTCTGTGATCGTTTGCCATACAAACATTAAAAAATCTGCTGTTATTTTTGAGAAATATAATATGTTACTAGGTACCGTATTCGTGTAATCCTTTGTTGGAAATTAAATTAAGTTATCGTATTGTTAAAATACTACAATGAGTGCGGATTTTATACTTGTTTTCTTCGTTTACAGCGTAATGCACTACACATACAGCATAACGGTTTTTAACGCAATTACAATTCGACCATACCGTAATATAGGTTGGTCACAATCACACATGTGTAGTGCAACGTGATTGACGTCATAACACCAAAATATATTAAGTATGCACACCCAAAGCAACACTGTTTATCACAATGTAAAACTAATCAGCTTAACAAAAACAGAAGCAATTAACAAGATAACAGATTGAATTACTATGACAGGATTTTTTTCATAGTCCACTTGCTGGTAAGTGGATGCTGTGGGCCATAGATATCTAAATTTATCCCCAATCAAGAATCAAAATGCAGATGCGTTGTCACCCCTGAGGACTAATATGGAATGACTCGTTTCCAGTAAAAAGGGTCTCCGGTTCTCTACACACACCACACGAAACCAAACACACAGCAGCTGCTATTTTAGGTTGGTATTCTGTGAGAGCGTGGTGCTACCCCGGACGAGCCGACCCATTCATGCTACAACCATAACAAATCTGTGTATAAAAAACTGGCTCTACCACGTCAAAAAAAGGATCTTTTTCTTCTTTTTAATCTTTATGGCGGTTTTGATAACTCGCTAATGTCGGCGTGAAAGAGTTTAATTAGTAGCTTAGCAGAAATAAATACTATGTCTGTTTATGATATAAGTATTTTTTTAATTTTATTGCACTGGCAACAAGTTCTCTTTTCCTCCTTTTATAAGGGTATAGATCAGTGTCTACCTTTATTAAAATTTCATTTGAAAATATTAAATAGTATAAATATTATATACTATTTAATATAATATTCCATTTAATATTAAAGTATATAATATTTTATTGCCCCACAACCAAGAAATTATTGTTCTAAACAATGTCCGTGCAAGAAAGAAAATTTTTATTACAAGTTTCTCCTTAAATACAACTACGAGTAGAGTACAGTTTAAAGTACGAGTATACAATAGTATGTACAATAGGTGGGTCTTATCTCTCTGAAAATGATCTCTTGCAGACAACCTTTGCGTAGAGGACTAATGCAAGCAATGGTTTAAATAGAGGGAAGAGGGAGAATTTTTATCTTTTTATAATCATAATGACCGTACTGTTAAATTACCATGAACAAGTGAGAAGCACAATTGTTAAAACTATAATAGTATGTTAATTCTGCCAAAAGTTAAAGTTTTATACTATTGGTGTTAATGAAATCACAAAGATATGCAATAGGAGTGATTGTGTAAGTTAAAAGCGAGTCAAAATTTATAGGACGAGAGATGTTATGAATGAGATGATCGTAGAGTGAATAAAAAAATTTAAGACAGTTAAGAAAGATATGTTTGGTGGTTTCCTCATCTTATTCACATTATCAGAGCGATTTGACGAATTCATTCGGCACTTCGCTAGCTTCAAAATTTTTACAGTTCGAATGAGAGGAGTATTGAGTTCTACCCTCACTTCTATTCATCTCTTTCATTTTGATGGTAGACTCTATCTTTGAACTAATGATATAATATAAAACAATTAAGCTTTCCTACTTTTATGTTTGATGTCTTTGAACTACAAAATAATATTAAAAACAACAGTTTACTTCAACAATAAACATTATACCTATACAAACCGCATAAAAAGCTCTTAATCCACCGGATTAGCGACTGTCGAGCTTTTGAAAAGCAATTTAATTTCAAGGGTAAGCTCAAAACTTTTAAGGGCATATTCTGCTGCACGTTTACACCTATAAATTACGGATAAACTCATCTAAATTTTCTAATTGTTTCTGAGATGCTTTTGTCTAGTGGAGGCCTATAATTCGACGTGGACTGCCTTTGTGTGTGGTGAAATATGGCGCAATTATAAATGAGTAATAACACCGTTACACCATAAAATTTGAAAGCGATAATGGGTTGTTTATTTCTCTGCAGATTTTTACTGTCGGCTGAAAATATTTATAACATTCCCTTAAGTTTTCATTGTATTTTTGACGTAATAGATATTATATCACACGGTCATTTGATTACTTCACTAGCCTTCAAGAAAAGAGCACAACCTCCCCATGATAGTAAGTGAGTCCTGGGGGCTCTCGTTGCTAAGACGACTAAGTCTTAGCAACGAGAGCTCCAGGACCCACTACTACCCAGGGGGGGACCACACTAGTATAGACGACTACTCTAGTATAGACGAACGAATTCAGAAGTGCCCAGGACTACACTAGTATAGACAAACGAATCCAGAAGCTTTGGCCGTGGAAGGAAAAGGGAAGATCTCCCGCCGAGCAAGGTTTCCAGCAGCGGTGCAGGTGATCGGCTGGGAAGCGGTGAATGTTCCGTGTGGTAGTTCGGAGCTATTCTATATATACCGCAGTACTTCGAAACTTTGATAGCGTGATTTAGGATTCGATAGCACTGCCATAAAACTATTGAGAATTTCAGAAAATATAGGCAGAATATAGACTAGAAAATATGAAGAGAATATAGAAGAAATTAAAAAGACTTTTACTTTGTAATAAAAAAACAGTTTTTGAAAAAAAAAACATCGGTCAAATTAAGAACTTCCTCCATTTTAAAGACGGCTAATAAAAGGACGTCAGCTTACAAACTAAACTGATACAATTATACAATACTAAAAATCAAACGTCCAACCTCATAAAATTCGATTGTTAAGTTTTTTTTTTAATAGTATAAGGGTGATAAACGAGCACATAGTTTACCTGATGGTATTCTTCTATCAGTTATTTTGTAAGTACTATCAGTAATCTGAACGTTATCTACCTTGTAACTATCCGATACCAGGTGAAATATCAGTGAAATTCTATTAAAAACTATTTCTATTTCAAAACGTATATAACTATCGTCAATTTTCCCCTTCCAAGGGCACGCCAATCATAGTAGACAACTTTCGGTGCCTGGGGGATTGCCTCCGTATCTAACATTCGATAACTGGGAAAGTTGGATCCGCTTGGGACATGGGGATGAGACCGCACAGAATCACTTACTGTTAGTAATGTTGACGATATTTAAAAAAACGTATCATCATACAATTTGTAATAGAATATACTTTTTTTTTATATTATTCTAAGCTAGCTCTTAACTACAATGCCACCTGATGGTAAGTGGTGATGTAGTGTAAGTGGTAGTGCTAAGATGGGGAAGCGCACTGACTTAACAAAAGCCTATTCACTCTTGCCTTGAAGACACCCACTTTTTAACGTGGTAGAGCCATGCTGCAGCTATATTAGTAGTATAGTTGTAGTACGAATGGGTCGGCTCGACCGGGGAAGGACCACGCTCTCATAGAATACCAGCGTAAAATAGCAGCTTGACACTGCTGTGTTTCGTATGGTGAGTGTAGAGAACCGGAGACCCTTTTTACTGGAAAAGAGGCATTCCATCTTAGTCCTCACGGGTGACAACGCATCTGCATTTTGATTCTTTATTGAAGATAGATGTAGATGTCTATGGGTCACAGCAACCACTTACCATCAGGTGGACTGTGTGCTCGTTTGTCACCCTATCCTATAAAAATAAAAAAACACCCACATTGTAATCGGATGGAAACACAGATGCTGGTAACTTATACCACTCCCTTGCTGTACGCATGATGAACGATGTAGCAAACCGTTTGGTTAGAATTCGTGGTAAGTCAACAACGAAGGGGTTGAGACTGGCCGAACGTCTGGTTGTCCGATGGTGGAAGGGAGAGGGAGGAATTAAATTATGCAATTCCTGTGCACACTCTCCGAAATGCATCCTGTAGAAAACTGAAAGGCTGGCTATATATATACATTTATTTACATAACATTCAGGAGTGACAACACATCTGTATTTTGATTCTTAATTAAGAATATAATTATGTCACTTACCATCAGGTGGACTGTGTGCGCTTTTGTCACCCTTCATCTATGAAAAATGCGTGTATTTTATAATCGGGACAAAGCGTTGCATAGCCATCTTGTACCTGATTCAGATGCATTTGTTATAGTTATCCTCTGAAACTATTTGTCTGATTTTGATGAAACTTAGCATCTACGCAGTATTGAACGGGACATAAATTTCTTTTATTTCATGAGATTTTGGCGGTTTTTCACCTCTGTGACTCGGGTAATACTAAAGTATTCGTAAAGAATTTCCGTTCCTCTGGACTATGAAAGTGAGGGAATAGAGAATGCAGCTGTACTTACGCGCACACTAACACTGTAATCCTGTATTGCGCAGATGGCCTATCACCTTCGTAACTGACCGCCGTGACCGAAATTCGGTCTGGGGGACATTATTTATTTTAATAAGTTATAAGTTATCTAAGAATTTAAAGTTTACTTTAATTTTATGTTTGGGTATGAAATATGTTTCTTAAATTAAAAGTATAGTATGTCTTTTTTCTAATTATATTGATATTTTAACTTCCCGCTATGAAAATCAATGATTTTTAAAAAATCGGGTAGTTATTGTTTTCACCGCAGTTTTCGAAAGTCCTACGAGGGTGTCACTATGTCTGTCTGTCTGTGTGTGTGTGTGTGTGTGTGTGTGTGTGTGTGTGTGTGTGTGTGTGTGTGTGTGTGTGTGTGTGTGTGTGTGTGTGTGTGTGTGTGTGTGTGTATGGATGTATGTAACCCTCTCGTAATTTTTGAATTGCTTGGCCGATTTGTACGAACTTGGCAGCGTTCGAAAGGGCTTCATTAAAATTTAGATTTTCTATACCATTTGAACCAATTCCAACCAGTAGATTTTGAGAAATTTTCGTTAACAACATTTCGAAATAGTCTCAAAAATGTCATAATAGGTGACCATGTGCTGTAAAGCACTCGAAACGTGACGGATTAAAAATAAGTATAAATAAAATCTGAAAAAGATGCTATTTTACTTATGCTTTTGTATTCAACTTTGAAATTACAAATAAATAAATAAAAATTATTACTTTTGGGCCGATCCACGCAGAATGAACTTACTGTGTCTTGAGGTTTTGCAGTGCTATCCTTGGGTTTATTTTAATTTTATTAGTTACAGGATCTTAAGCAGGTGGCAGTACCCAGCCTCCTCCTCTATTAAAATTAGGATGTTTTTTTTTAATTTAAATAGCCTCACGTATCATCCTTGATTGGAATCGATGGTCTTTTGCGATGATTTGTGGTCTATGAAATCTAATGTAATGACGAGAGCCGTCTAGGATATGATCACAAACTGCTGACTTCCCGGAGCGTTGGTGTTTCACGTCAGCTATGTGTTCTTTTACGCGGGTTTTATTGATATTTTTGTTTGCCCTATATAAGAGAAATCACATTCACAATCTAACTTGTACACTCCTGCATCTTGTAAAGGAATGTTACACTTAACCGAAGGTAAGAAAGCACCAGAAACGTCGGGACTTATAAATGAGTAAATTAAACGCGATAAAACGCGTAAAAATTGATTTTAATGTTTCTACAAAACACTACATTATATGTTAGCACCGACTGCTGATGCTATTATCCGAAAATTATTTTATTAGATTCAACAGTCTCAATTTTATTAAGTTGTAAATGAAATTGTGATATAGCATTAAAAAAAAACAAGAGTTTCTTGCCAGTCCTTCTGTGAGAATGTCTTGGTCTTGCAAACCAGTGTAGATTCTGACGTCCATACGAGTTTTAAGAATGTCCAAATTTAATTAAAATGTTTGATTTTGACGTTTACTTTCAAGAGTTTAATCTATTTGAACGCCGATAATTTAGCAGACAAGTAAATTGCATTTGCCAATTTAATGTTGTCTGCATCGGGTGTCAAACTGATATTGTAATTGGCGTACACCCGGCCCCAAGTTTTGCTGCGAGTCATCAATCTTGTAAGCGAAATGAAACAAAATCCCGGGATTTTAATTGATTTTTTAACAAGAAAACTTTGACAAGACTAGGCTTCAACAAACTGTAGTCCCCAAACTTTTAAGTCTATTAGCTTGTAACGTAACTTGTCAAAATATTAAGAACAAAAGTTTTTTACGGATTATGTTGTCGTAGAATATCTTTGAAGAAAGCTGTGCCTGTTAAAGTACTAGAAGTTTTAATTTGAAGGCAAAAGATATGTAAAGAAAGAAATTATATAAAGCGGCTATTTTTTTTACACAGATGAAGTGAGAAGCGACATCATCGTCTACTTGAGTAAAAGACATCTGAAACCAAATTCAAACAAAGAAGACACGAAAATGGTATACCTCAAAGGCCTGTAACTATTTTGCTCTCTATAATCATCAGAACGGAACACTGCTATTAAGTGGCTAAAATAGGTAAGATGGTATCTACTCAGACGGGCTCCCAGACAGAAAAGTTTAACCTAGTATACAGGGTTATTTTTCAAAGAGAAGCCAAATTTTAAACTTAAGTTCAAATATATAAATAATGATATATCTTTATTGCAGTTTTTGAACATAGGAGTAAATATTTATTTGAAATTATCCCAGATTGAATGTGATTTATGGGCAATAACGGTTTTGCCTACCGATCGACCCTTAAGAATGTGTGCGTGCGCAGTAGAATCAGTTTAAATAATACATTACCACGCATTTTGAATTTAAAGATAAAAAGGACAGAATATTTGAGATTTTTTTATTAAATTTTCTTCACCATTTGCCTATATTACTTATTCTGAACCCTCTCTTCAAATTTGGCCGGTTCTATTTTTTATCTATTTATTTCTTGTCTTAATAAGGTTAGTTTAGGATTTTCTTCTGTATCGCGGAGACGATTAACATACATAAATTACACACGGACAAACACATCCAGGCCTGTTGTAATTTTTTGTAGGTCATATAAATACACGCCTTGCGAGTTTCATAACTGCGGCTTCGCAGCACCTCCAAGTCATAATTATAAGTCTTCTTTCTCTTTCATTTATAAGCAAATAAAGGTATTTAAAATTGAATCTTTTACTTTTAATAACTAATATCTTTCGAAAGGTTAATGAAGAAGATAAGAAAAAATATAAACTGTTTATACTTAACTACGTTTAAAGGTACCGATGTGGGGAAATGCATGCAAACAGGAAAGCTCCGTGATACGTCTCGGATTATTGATAACGGTACAACGGAAATCAGTGATTGCTGAGCCGTGGCAATATCCGTTTAATAAAGGCCCCAAGCCCTCCCCACGCGGCCCAGGGGTCGAAGTGTGACTGTAGTGTATTTGACGTTTAGTTATAAACCTATATTTATTATCAAAACCATGTACTGATTACAATCTTAAGGAGGATCATCATCATCATCGTAATTACAACATCCATTTGACTAATTAGCTAAGATCCGCGTAATAAAATAAAATGATGTAACTTACCAATCTTGAAGAGCAGGTGCTCTTCAAGATTGGCAAGTTGTATTCAATAATAATATTTACTCGTATATTCGACTTTAGGAGGTCCTAAAGTCGAATATAAATGTAATCTAAACCTAAAAATCTATATTAAATAACTATAATATTATATAGATATTAATATAAATAGCCGAATTTACTAACTATTAAATATAAAAAAATTATTCGACCGGTTATCAGATTAATAAAAAAAATATGTATACAAGCGTGAAATAGCAGCTTAATGCTGTAGTGTTTCGTATGGTGAGTATAGAGAACCGGAGACTCTTTTTACTGAAACGAGGTATTCCATCTAGGCCCTCAGGGGTTACAACGCATCTGCACTTTAATTCTCAATCGAGGATATATGTAGATATGTGTGATCAACAAAATTCACTTACCATCAGGTGGATTGTGTGCTCGTTTTTACTCTTATTCTATGAAAAAATGTATCCGTCTACCGGAGAGTTAAAATTAGCTAAAGTTTTATCTTTGTTTAAAAATAAAATTTTGTATTAAAAAATATAAATCTAGTAATGATATTAATATTACTAATATTCCCTTCAACCACTTCTGGTAAGCCTAAAATGCTTGTGTTAGGAGTGGTTCACGACAGTAGTCGAATGGCGGATTCGAACCCACGACCTTTTGAGTTCGCGATCCGTACCATACCATTTGGCTACTGTATTAAAAAATTAAAATTAGTCTTATTTATAGTACTATACTCGTATATATTATTAACCACATTTCAAGAAGGAACGACCTAAATTTTTCCATTTCGTATAAAAGGCGACAAGTAATAATAGAAAGCGTTGAATAGCAAAGTAGCTACTTACACAAAGTCACCGTACAAATCCCACTTCGGGGCAGGCCCTTCAATTTGTGACGGATGGAGCAATCGGTCTTGTGAGACGCCTGGTCCCCTTTTTTCGGGCATTATGCGCATAATGGTATAGGCAGGGATAAGATCGGACGAGTGCTAATAAATATATATCGACTTGGCCGCGGCTTAGAAAATATAACCGTATTTAGAAAAATGCATTTATTTTCAAGTAATTTTGAAGGGAAAAATTGCATTCTATTTCTGTACTACCAATTCTCAGTAAAATTTCTGAAAAGATAATTTTAGATCAATTGTAAAAATTTTTAATAAAATAAATTACTCCATAAAAATCAATTTGGTTTCACAAGGGGTCGCTCGACGACTGATGCAGGTGTCGAGCTTATAAAATATATTTTTAATACCTGGGAGAGTTCACAAGATGCCTTAGGTATTTTTTGTGATCTTTCCAAGGCTTTCGATTGTGTTCATCATGAGATATTAATCAGGAAACTACAACATTACGGTGTCAAAAATATTGCGCTTAGACTTCTTATTTCATATTTAAATAACAGAACTCAAATGTTGTTAATAATGGTAAAGGTTCCTCCGGATCAGTAGTATCAATGGTCGTTCCTCAGGGCTCGATTCTGGCCCATTCCTGTTCTTAGTCTATTTTAATGACTTACCTTATCTTGTAGGGGACAATCACGATATAGTATTATTTGCTGATATCATCAGCAAATAATGCTATATCTCCTCCTCTTTAATTTTCAAACTCAAACGACAGTCAATTAATTTTGACAATGTAAATAATGCTCTATCGAAATTAGTAATTTGGTTTAACGCCAACAATTTGCTCTTAAACGGCAATAAGACAAAATGTATTAAATTTACAATACCTAATGTTAAACATTCAAATACCAATGTGCTCTTAAATGGGGAGGAGTTGAGTCTTGTGGATACCACTGTTTTTCTTGGTATTACTATTGACCCGAAGCTTCAATGGGGCTCCCATATATCTAGATTAGCAAGCAGACTTAATTAAAGTTGGAAAAATTTACTTTGCCAATATCCACTCAATAAAATAAAATGATGCATGATGAAAGCAGACTTAGTTCTGCAGCATATGTTGTAAGAAAGATTAGAAGTCTCACCAATGTTGAGACACCAATGTTAGATTAGTTTATTTTAGTTACTTTCATAGCGTGATGTCTTATGGAATTTCCCTATGGGGTAATGCGACTGATATTGAAGCCATATTTGTTTTGCAAAAGAGAGCCGTACGGGCGATTTATAACTTAAATTGTAATGAGTCTCTAAGAGAAAAAATTAAAGAAATAAAAATATTAACTTTGGCATCGCAATATATTTATGAAAATGTGATGTATGTACATAAAAATATAAATAGCTTTGATGAGAATAAGGATGTTCATACTTTAAACACTAGGAACAAACATAAGCTTGTAATACCAGTTACTAGACTCCACAGAATTAGTAATTCATTTTAGGGGCAATGTATACGCTTTTACAACAATATCCCAGAAAATGTACAAAATTTGTCAATAAGTAACTTTAAATGTTTAATTAAAGAAAAAATGTACAAAAAGGGTTATTATAATATCAAAGAATATATAAGTGAAAAAAACCCCTGGGAATGAGGTGATCACCACCATGCAGTTTCTATTAAAACTCATTTAAAATTTGTACAAACAAAAAAATATTGTAAAGTGACATATGTTTAAAAAAAAAGTCCCGCTGGGTTTCTTGCTGGTTCTTCCCAGGACAGAGGTATTTTCCGAACCAGTGGTAAATAAAAAAATGACTTTCAATAAGTATTATGTAATAATCTATATTGAATAAAAATTATTCCATTCTATTCATTCTGTCTAAATTGCATTCATCTTTGTCACCTAGACTGGTGGGTACAAAACTCTCTTTACCAAATAGCAGTGTGTGCACTACTGTAATTGCACTCTATAATTATTACGAGGCATTCCATCTTAAAAAGATTATCATCATCTTATGATATGGATTAGTAAGCTAAAGTGGCAATGAGCTGGCCATATAGTTTGAAAAACCGATAACCGCAATAACCGGATAATTGGGAAGAAAGGTTCTCAAGTGGCAGCTTCGTACCAGTAGGCGAAGTGTAGGGCTGCCCCCTACTAGGTGAAGTGAAGACATGTAGAAAGTTGATGGACGCAGGTGGCTCGAGACCGTGCTTTGTGCCATTCCTTGGGGGGGCCTATGTTCAACAATGGACTTGTGAAGGGCTGTAATCATCATAAGCATCAGCCTATGATGATTCCATCTCCAAAGGTGAAAACGCATCTGGCTGCAGATGGCCATGGACTGCTGTAAGTTCGTTTGTACAGTTTTATAAAAAAATATAAGCTTGAAATGTAGGAAGCATCTACACAAACAGCCAGTCTTACGGTTTTTACAGGATACGTTTCGAAGAGTGTGGTGTTTAAGAAGTTGGGATATTAGTCAAGCACTGCTTTATAATTCTAAAAAAAAAAACAACATATTTCTGCATTTGCAATATTTAAACTTCATTTGTGATTCGACCCAGGGACCTCTGTTAGTCATTTGGTACGCTGAACGCTGTGCTATATATAATAAGATTTATTAACCATCAGTGCACTAACTTACCTTCAACTATCTTTGAAATCAAAACAGTTGATAATTGTTAGCTCTGTTGCGAAACTTAAAAAATACCTCATTAATTAATTCGTATTTGAGTTTCGTTCCTTCGATAAGTAGCGATTTCCATTGCATTCTGTACAGGGAAGAGAAATTGCCCAGGTGTCTTGCAATAATACTTTTACATTGCAAAAAACCGTTATCCTTTGAAAATTCGATCTTAACTACTTTAAAACAAAACCGACTCATCTCGAAATTGTAAATTTCGCAACTCGCAATCACAGATAAGTTCGAAACGCGTAAGAATTGAAGGCAGGTGGCAGCTTATCGCTAGATCTAGCTCAATTTAGTAGCAATAAATTACTCGATGAGACATTAATAGCCGATGCAGCAACTGTGGATTACTATGTTCAATATAGTACATCTATATTTAGTATTAGTTTTATTAGCAAGTCAATGGCAATTGCATGTATTTGTGTTTGTGTATAAACTTCTACTTGTTTATATTCAGCTCTTAAAGTCCTAAGACATGGGTATACGTGCAAATAATAAAAAATATTTTATACTGAGTAATAGATGGTGAATATTGTTGTAAATATAGGTATTTTGTTAAGGTACTTGATGGGTGGTGTTTATTCTAGGCGCATTTATTACTGGCGATGTCAATACGCGTAGATTATGAGCAGAAACTATCCAACACGTGTTCGGATGATTCTTCTAAAAGTCATACGTTTCGTGATTCATGTTGCTCGTAAATCAAAGCTGAGAGGCGTAATTCGACAATACAGTTCTCATATAACAATAGCACGTGTATTATTTTGTTTACAGTTGCTATCCATTCTACTCCATTATATCCTATAAAAGCCCACTGCTGAACTTTATCCATTGCTGCCACGCTTGGCAGGCGGGTTGTCAGCCGCAGGTTTTAAAAATTATTTTAAGTTTTTATCATGGAAATGCTGGTGCTCATCTGCCGTTTAAGTTTCCTATTATCTAATTATAATAGCTATACCCTAATATCTAAAGTAATAATATAAACAATTTAAATTTCAGCTGAATTAATTGGCGGAAATATGAGTCTTTGAGAGATGACAACATATTTGTGCCATTTGCTGTAGAGACTATCGGCAAGTTCCTAAAGGAACTGTATCTGCGACTGGTTGTCGTTGCTGGTGATAAGAGGGCTGGTTCTTCTCTCGCTCAGTGGGTAAGTATAGCCATTCAGCGAGGAAACGTAGCCAGCGTTCTTGGCACGATGCCACGGGGAATAGGACTGTATGGCAATTTAATATGACTTTTTAGGGTTCCGTACCCACTGGGTAACCAACGGGACCCTATTACTAAGCCTCCGCTGTCCACCCGTTCGTCCGTCCGTCTGTCCGTCCATCCGTCTGTCTGTCATCAGGCTGTATCTCATGATCCGTAATAGGCAGACAGTTAAAATTTTGCACAGAATGTGTATTTCTGTTTTCGCTATAACAACAAATAATAAAATTAAAATACATTAAAATTAAAGGGGGCTCCCCTACTAGAAACGTGTATTACGATGGTACGGAACCCTTCATGAGCGAGCCCGACTCGCAATTGGCCGGTTATTTTATTGTGTGTAACTTTTAGTTAGATTTAATTTTATACTATGTTTTAACAATGCAAATAAATAAATTTAAATTTCTCCAATTTGGTAAAGGAACGGATGTAACATAGATTATTAATATGTACTGAAGGATGGAACTTGGATAACATAAAGCAAATATTAAAACAATACAGCATAAAGGAACTCTAGCGAAGCGAATTTGCATACCAATATTCGTGTTGAATTCGGGCGGCGGTGCCAACAGCTTGCGAGTTTGCCAACTCGGCTGTTCTTGGGGGACGTGCCCGAATGTGGTCCAGCACCATCCGGTCTCGCTACCTATTTCACAGTGTAAATTATGAATGGAAAGGAAACTCATAATTTGTAAATCTGAATTACGTTATATTTTAGTTGTTTCCGTTTCCGTTGAAATATCTATACAAATAAATAATATTGAAGTGTTTGTTTGTAATGTCAAAATGACAGCTTTTTACTAAATACATAAGAAAGTATATACGGTACTTATAACCAAAACACAATTTTAAATTTTTGTCTGTCTGACTGTCTGTCTGTCTGTCTGTTTGTTCCGGCTTATCTCCGAAACGGCTGGACTGATTTTGACGGGACTTTCACTAGCAGATATCTAATGTTATAAGGAGTAACTTAGGCTACTTTCATTTTAGAAAAATATTAGGGTTCCGAGCAAAAAAATTAAAACCCATAAAATTCAATCATAATAAATTCCACGCGGGCGAAGTTGCGGGGAACAGCTAGTATACTATATGTTTAATACGAATAACTAATTTACTCGTAATATTAACTGTGTAGATGCGGTAAAGAATACCCACTAACCCTAACTTCGTAAGAGACGACAGAGGAAAATTTAACCAGCAGTAGCGTCATTCTGAGAACAACAAAATAATTATAAAATTGCGTTTTCCAACCCGCCTCCCAAGGGTGTCACCTATGGCAATTGGGGTTCACTATGAAGAAAGTTACAATGAGAAGGCCGCCAGTCTATTCCTAACTACGGTGGTGTGTAATATAGATAATTCTCTAATTATACTTTTTTTTATAGGATAGGGTGACAAACGAGAACACAGTCCACCTTATGGTAAATGGTTGCTGTGACCCATAGACATCTACATCTATCCTCTATAAAGAATCAAAATGCAGATGTGTTGTCACCCGTGAGGACTAAGATGGAATGCCTCTTTTCCAGTAAAAAGGGTCTCCGGTTCTCTACACTCAACATACAAACACAGCAATGTTACGCTACTATTTTACGCTGGTATTCTGTGAGAGCGTGGTCCTTCCCCGGTCGAGTCGACCCATTCGTGCTACAACTATACTACTAATATAGCTGCAGCATGGCTCTACCACATGCAAAATCTCTCTTTAGCCTCATGACCAGAACCCAGCAATTCAAGCACTGCTATTTAGCAGTAGAAATGGGTGGTACCTACCCAGATGAACTCCGAGGCAGAAAATTTCTTTTTCTGTTAATATTCAAAAACTAAAGGTAGCCGGGCTAATTATGACATCGGGACGTCAAACACCTCAGTCCCCCCCCCCCACCGTGACCATAGGTGCTGTAAAGCACCCGAAAGCGAACAAAAAAGTTAAATTTATAATCCGTAAAATTAGCGTTCAGACACTAAACAAACCAATGTTCACGGGGGAGACTGAGGTGTTCAACGTTCCAATGTTATAGTTAACCACGGCAACCTTTATATTAGAATTATTAATTTTTGGTACGATCTACGCAGTATGTGACCGTGCGTGCTGTACAGTCCGCGAAACCTCGGAAATATAAAATAAGTTAATATACGAGATAAAATCCGTAAAAACTAGTTTTATTTAAATGTGCAAGTGTTCGCGTAAATATAAGAAACCATTAATCAAATTGGTTACCTAGCAGTGGCATTACACGGTAGAACCAGAGCTGCGTTTACCTAAACTAAATGAGTCACGGAGATGCGTCACCGACCGGCCGAGCGCTCTCAGATGGAAAATAAACATTGCATAGATGCTTAGGGCTGTCAAAACATGACAAACATAATTATTATGTAATCAAATTTGCATACAAAATTATGAAGTATTAGTATTGTGGCGGCGCTGTCGTCGCGCCACAATCTAAAAATACATCGAAGCTTAAATCGCGCTATCAAAGTTCCGAAGTAAAAGCAGTATATATAGAATAGCTCCGAACTACCACTCGGAGCATTGGTCGCTCCCCGGGCATAACACCTTGCCCGGCGGGAGATCCCCACTGTGACCGTGAAAGGAAAAGGGGAGATCTCCCACCGGAGAAGGTGTTCTGCCCGGGGAGCGGCCAACGCTTCGAGTGGTAGTTCGGAGCTATTCTATATATACTGCTTTTACTTTGGAACACACATCACCCCCCTGCTCAGACCGGAGGTCGATGATGCAGTCCAGATGTCGATGAATGGTACTTGAGAACGATGACCAAGGTTTGAAAAGTTGTAGTTTCCAAAGGTTGTTGGTTGAGTGTTCATATCACGTCGGGGTCACCACTGTGGCCGTGTAAGGAAAAGGAGAGATCTTCCGCCGGGCAAGGTGATTGGCCCAGGGAGCGGCCCACGCTCCGAGTGGTAGTTCGGAGCTATTCTATATATTATACTGCTTTTACTTCGGAACTTTGATAGCGCTATTTAGGCTTCGATGTAGTTTTCGCTTGTGGCGCAACAACAGCGCCGCCGCAGTATTAATTTTTTTTTACATTAAATTTAAGTGACAATCTAACTTATAGCCCACCTGATTGGTAACGGGCTACTGTAGTCCATGGATATCTGCAGCCAACTTCAAAGAGAGAATACTGCAGGTGCGTTTTCACTCCTGAGAGCTAAGATGGAATACCTCACGGTTTGTAATTATACTGTTTTTCTTTCTTTCTTTTTACTCTTAAGAACGGAAACGAAAGCACTGCGATTTGGCAGCAGAAATAGGTAAGAGAGTGGTACCTACCCCGACGGAATTCTGGGCAGAAAACAAGACCTTCCGTAATGTTTTCTTATATTTACGCGAAGACTACACATTAAATGAAACTATTTTTTACGGGTTATATCGCGTTTAATTTAACTTTTTAATTCCCGACGTTTCGGGTGCTTTACAGCACCCATGGTCACGGGGGGGACTGAGGTGTTTGACGTCCCGATGTCATAGTTAGTTCAGTTTTTTAATATTAATTTTTAGATCGAACCAAAAATTAATTAAAAAATTAAACGCTATATAATCCGTAAAAATTAGTTTCATTTAGCGAGACCTACTACTTAGTGAAGCATCATACTTTACTGCTAAATTGGAATTGGTGTTAATTAGTAGGCAGTGTTTTCTAGATTTCATCAAGCTATTGCTCTCTTCTTTATTGACTCAAAGCAAACAGTATTTATCATCATTTAAATAATTAAAACCGTAAAACCTTATTTTTATATGAAATTGTTATTATCCATGATTGCACTCGTTTGTTATTATTTTTTTAAAGTATACACACTTGTACATCCACGCAATAAAACGTGCTATAGTTAATCTTATTCTTCTTTCTGCAATTATCCCAAGTTATTGGGGTCGATATAGCATGTCGTCCTCTTCCATTCACCTCCATTGGCTGTCATCTATTTACTCATCTTATTCAGGTTTTTCTTATTCAGGTCTGTCGTCTACAGGCTGTTCCTTTAAATATCTTTATAAATGCTAACACATATTGTTTTGCTCAGTGCTTAAATGTTTAGTAACATAAGAATATACATTTGTAATTTAATCTACATTAGAATCCGAATCACGCTTTTAATCCAATTCTGTTCTCTCCGGCTGCCTGGCTATGACATCTGA
Source organism: Parnassius orleans (assembly GCA_029286625.1). Classification (NCBI taxonomy): domain Eukaryota; kingdom Metazoa; phylum Arthropoda; class Insecta; order Lepidoptera; family Papilionidae; genus Parnassius; species Parnassius orleans. The sequence continues at coordinate 2,471,486 of JAGSMP010000087.1, forward strand.
ATGGAGACCAATTTGTATTTTTTACGCTCCAAATGGAATCGAAGATTAAATATTCTTTATAAAAGATTGTCCTACAAACGTTCCTAAATTTCAATGCCCTGTAAATTATTTTACACGCCACTACAAAAGAAACGGCTCTATAATAATTCTGCGTCTTATAATCGTTCATTTATAATTTAAATGAGAAAATTTCTATGAATGGAAATTTTCTCTCAATTTTATTTATGACGAATAAATGAAATACGATACAAATTTGTCACGTAATTACGAGTAATTTCCTTCCAAAATTTGACGTTTAAATTGGAATAAAATTATTCGTCGAAAACTGGTATCTTCTTAGAATATTTGACTAAAGGAATTGACTTCTGAATTTTACGATGTTGGATCGAATAAGTATTTCACCAAACTGATTCGAAAGACTGCACGTTGCCAAATAAGTCATGCTCATATGGTAAGTAAATAAACAAGTATAGTAACTGCTTATAAAATATATAAAAAAACAACCTGCCTGATCCGAAAGTCCCTAATGACATTACCAAAAAATTAAAACATCATATTAATAATGAATATAAAATGTTTTTGTTATTTAAAATACTTGTTATTTACTACAATTTGCTTAAAATTCAACAACTTTTTAAAATAAACAATACGGTGAATATTCTTGTTGAGCAGAGTTCTAGCCAGCTCCAGTAGCATCCTGAGGGCATTGGCTAACATGTTCGATTGTATTGTAAGATGTACTTTAACCGCTACTGTACGTCGTCATGTGATGTCAAATAGTTCCTGACTTAGTTCGAGTAGGCTGTAGCTTATTTATTATATTTTTTTTTTACTAACAAATAGGTTTAAGACACTTGTATTACTAACAAATATAATCCAAGATGGTCAAAATAAAATATTTTTATTATTTACTAGCGATCCGCCCCGGCTTCGCACGGGTGGTTCCTGGATCTCAACAACACCACCTACCGGGGCCAATTGTGAATCTGAACCATTCAAAGACCCACTTGAACGCACACAAAATATTTAATCAAAATCGTCCGAGCCGTTTTCAAGTTTTAGCAAGACGGACAGCAATTGATTTTTATGTATAGAGATAATTAAAATCTGGAAAAAACGACCTAAGTGCCGTTTTCTTTGAGCATGCTTTTGGGGTATCACATTGCGGTTTTTACCGGGATATTACCGGTACTGGTAGCCGCCCGCACCGTATGTGTTGCCATGTGAGTTTCCTTACTTATTATTTTGTTTAATTGATTCTCTCAAAAGGATTACATGAACAGAATCACATCACGATTGCCAAAAGCTTAATTTTACCTTATACTCTACTACAACTCCAGTGCGTGTTGTACCCAAAAATATTCCTAAGACGTGCAGGTTTACTCACAAAGTTTCCTTCTAAGAACGGTAAATTAGCACTATATTTTGCAAGTAGGAATTTTATTGGTGCCAGTAGATTTTGAAAAGAACCAAAATGTATGGGCATTTTGGTTCTTTTCACCACACAATTGAGAGTAATATATTACTTAAGCTCATGGTCATTTTTAGTATATAAACAATATTTCACTATAATATATTAATAATACTAACATTAGTAAAAATAATACTAATTTATTAATAATAATATAAATAGCTGTACTAATTTAACAAATAATTAATAATTATGTATCAACCCTATGCTACAGTCACACACTATCACTCGACATCTATGTTCTTAAGTCAGAATATTTTCCTACCTCGTCACCTCTTGAGCAGAACAAATTCGCTTAGACTCCTCATCGAAGAAATTTCATTCTTAAATCCATTACATAACGACTAAAATACACGCATTTTAGAAATTTCGACAGTGCTCGCGTTTGACGCGACAATGTTTTCATTTACAATTTGTACACTCCAAAATGTTCTTTACTGTAAGTGATTAAAATTCATTTGGAATTGGGTTAGGGTTATCGCGTAACAAATTATTACTATACATATTTTAATGCGACGCATCAATCTCGGCCGTATGAATAGGATATTTATATTGAAAGGGTAATATAGTGCTTTAGACACGTGTGCGCTTTGTTTGTGGGCCGGTTCGGGTGACGCAATTCTGTTTGTAGGTTCAGATACGTATTATGTATTATAATTTATTGATCCTTACAGTTTTACACAATTGCAGTGCGGAAATACGCAGGCGTTAGTGCTGTTTACAAACAATAATAGAACGATGAGATTCTTCACAATTATTTAGTTAAATAATGGACTTCACATAAGATTAAGAGTCTTAGTATCTACAGCAGCAAAATGATTACTTGTATAAAACGCAAACACTACACATTAACGATTAACTTTACTTAATTTTAATTCTCGAAGTTTCAGTCCTACCGTGAATTAAAAAACCTAAAGTTAAACGCTTTAAAATTTATAAAATTACTATTACTCAATATGTTGCCAAGAAGTGAATTTCTCTAATTTAAAATATTCTAATTATAATTAAATAAACAATATTGCTCCATTAACTCTTATACATAATACATTTATTGATTTTAATTACGACAAAACATTAATTATGTTAGAAGTTCTTGGAAATGTTATGTACCTAATAATTGTCCTTGTCACCACTAGTCCACGTCAATAAACTAAATCTAGCGTCTCCCTATCGCAAATCATAAATATTTTATGTAACTTGTCAGCTTTGGTTGGAATCGTTTGCTGGTAACGATCACGCAATGATAACACTTTGGGTCCTAAAAATTAGATAATAAATTATATAAATTAAATTTAAACAAAAATAGCACTAATATATTTTTTTTATAGGATAGGGTGACAAACGAGCACACAGTCCACCTGATAGTAAGTGGTTGCTGTGACCCATAGACATCTACATCTATCTTCAGTAAAGAATCAAAATGCAGATGCGTTGTCACCCGTGAGGACTAAGATGGAATGCCTCTTTTCCAGTAAAAAGGATCTCCGGTTCTCTACACTCACCATATGAAACACAGCAGTGTTAAGCTGCTATTTTACGCTGGTATTCTGTGAGAGCGTGGTCCTTCCCCGGTCGAGCCGACCCATTCGTACTACAACTATACTGCTAATATAGCTGCAGCATGGCTCTACCACGTAAGATCATAGGTTGTGATAATCCTAGTAAGAATACTACATCATAAGCATGAATTTATTGTATTGTTAATACGTCTACAAAATTTCAGATTATTTAGACTTTCAGAAGTAGTTGAAAACTGAGTTACAAAACTCCATTACATTCAGACACAGAGTGAACTACGACATACCGTGTAGTAACGGTGTAAGAATACCCACTACCACATATCATCCCGTGGGTGTCGTAAGAGAAACAAATCAGGAGATGATCAGTAGCGTCTTCCTAATAACGAATAAAAATGAAGTACTGCGGTTGCCAACCCGCTTGCCAAGCGTAGCAACTATGGCAAATATCCCCCTTATGAGGCAATCTATGGGGGAGGCCTATGTTCAGCAGTAGACCCTAAAAGGCTGTGTCGGTACCGGTTGCAGTTATTGGTCCAGTATATTATATGACTTTGTGAACATTGACTCATACATTGTAGTGTTATTTAAACTATAGATATTAAGCTTTAGGACTATCTCTTTGTTCTAGTGGTCCCGGGTTCGAAGCCCGGGTCGGGTCAATTTTTTTATAGAATAAGGGTGACAAACGAGCATACAGTCCACCTGATGGTATCCCATAATGATCCCAAGCAGATGGAATATCCCATAATGCATAAAATTGGCAACCAGCCATTTTTTCTATTGAAATTAGGATGATTTTTTGATTTCAATGCTCTCGCCTTAAATGGCTCACTATAATTCAGAGGTGTGAATCTAGAATTTCAATTCTTCTCTTCTCTATCTTAAATGATCCATGCATTCCTTATCTCAAGGAAAATTTTCAGTATCTCTCCTTAACCCATGATAGAACTCTGTGTTCCTCGTCTAGTTATAAAATAAAGGCAGCACTTCTGTGGAACTCTTTGCCCGAAGACGTTAGTGGATACTGTGGCCCATAGACATCTACATCAATCCTCGATTAAGAATCAAAATGCGAATGCGTTGTCTCCCCTGAGGACCAAGATGGAATGCCTCTTTTCCAGTAAAACGGGTCTCCGGTTCTCTACATTCACCATACAAAACACAGCAGCAATAAGCTGCTATTTTACGCTGGAATTCTGTGAGAGCGTGATCCTTCCCCGGTCGAGCCGACCCATTCGTGCTACTACCATAATATAGCTGTAGCAAGACTCTATCACGTATAAATTCAAAGTTATTGGGTTTTTATGACAAGAAATTTTCAATAGCAGCCCAGAGTCAGACGATTACCTTCCCATCGGAGTATGAGAGTGAATAGATAGTTCACCTGTGCTTGCGTAAACACTCGGGAATTATAATCCTGTCCTGCGCAGATGGCTAGTGTCCGTTGAGATGGCCGCCGTGACCGAAATTTGATTTTGAGGCATTATAATACACTTTTTCATTATAATAGCTTTTGAGTAAAATTATGCTGTAGAAATTCGGTCATTAAGAAGTGTGTTTGGGTGAATCTGAACGATAGGATGAGAATTTGTGTGATAAGACAAAAGTATGGCTTGCAACATGCGACCAGGATTAAAGAATGCTTCCGTGGTTTGGACACGTAAGAAGTGCATTAGGAAAGAGTGACAAAGCAAATTTAGTCTTAGAGTCTCAGAATCGGCAAGGGATGTAAGTTTGTACCCGCTGGATATAATTTTATAACTTTATAAATTATGGAACTGGTGTAGTTTTTGGTGTTCATAAAAGTTTTATACAATCCTAAATTAAATAAAAAGTTTTAACTTTTGACTCTTTGACTTTTAACCCGGCAAGTGTAGAGCTTGCGTAAGCGTCGGCTCTACACTTGCCGGACTTAGATTGCACTAACATATATTATCACCCCGTTGGTGTCGTAAAAGGCGATAGAGCAAAATGAAACAGTAGATGGAGATCAACTCAAAATATCAAAGAAACTGCGATTGTAACCCATCTGCCAAAAATGGCAACTATGGCAAATAATCCCCTATGTGGCAATCTATGTGGACGACCTATGTTCAGCGGGAGACCTTTGATATTATGTAATAAATAAAAAACGAATGTGTAAGTAAAAAAAAAACAGAAAAAGCAATATAGACGAAAACACATTTGAACTTGTTCGTAACATTGTACACGCAATTAAACATTTCCACTGTCCTGGCCAAAAACAATCAAATCAACGTATCTCGCTTGAAAAAAAATTACAAACTTAAGTTCCATTTGAAAAATACAAAAAACAATTCTATGGTCAAAATATCTAGGGTTGAAATTGACGTAGCCGATATAACAGGATTGCATAAAGAATAGATCATTGGACACGCGTCGACAACTACGATGGCATTATGGGGGCCGATGACCCCCGAAATGTTTGACCTCTGTACGCTCTATGGATATGCCTAATTACGTTAAGTCAGACCGAAGTTGTGTTTGAGTGAGATATTAGTTGCAGTGTGGGTTTGCGGTGGGCAGAACTAACTTTGAGACGAGTGAATGGCGGGCGAAAACTTTGTTTACGAGTTACCAAACGGCTTGACGGTAAATTTTGATAGCGCTTTTCACATGAGTGTTTTATTTTGTTAGAACAATAAATGATGGTAAAGCCACAATTACGGTTGCAGCAAAAATAGGTTGTCTCGACTGGGGCTGGACCATGCCCTCAGAGAGTACCTGCGTAAAATATCCTCAATACAGAATCAGAATACAGATGCGTTTTCACTCCTGAGGACTAAGGTAGATTGCGTTGTTTTTAGTAAAAAGTATCTCCGGTTCTCTACACTCACCATACGAAACACACCAGCAGTGGGCTGCTATTATACGCTGGTATTCTGTGAGAGCATGGTCCTTCCGCGGACGAGCCGACCCATTCTTGCTACAACTATATAAAACTATATATAACTGAAGCATGGTTTTACCACGTATTAAATTATTATGCAATAATTAGGAGTAACGGAGAGACATAGAGAACATTTAAACTGATGTTTCACCAGGTGTTAGAACTCTTTTTGTCCCAAGAGTCTATCTGGATATGCATTCACCATACACCTAATTTGATTTAGTCAATAGAATCAGGTCTAACTTAGCGGAAATCCATTATATTAAAGATGATAAAAGTTAATTATAGCTAAGATTATCTTAATAAATGTGCCTTACGCAGCCTTACTCTTCAAGCACATAGCGCCCACTCTCAATTGCGTTCACTATCCCCGTTACCACTAATTCTAGCACCATTACTCCCAACACCACTAGGAAACACACACCACACTCACCACAGTCGACACACGTTTCACCTCTAAACGAGACACCCTTGGGTGAAGTAGACCGTTAATAACGGGCATAATCACATTAATAAATAATATGACAACGCTTGAAGTAAGGTGAGGTGAGGTGAGGTGAGGTGAGGTAAGGTAAGGTAAGGTGAGGTGAGGTTTGTTTAATAAAAAATAATTATTATAATCAATTCACACTTGCTAGGAATATTGCGTAACATTAAGAACATTCTTAAGTATACGTCTAAAAAGATATTTTCCGCAGCTGCTATATCTGTCTGCAGGTTATTATAGAAGTTCGTTACTTTAGTTTATCATGATATTAAATGGCGGACCATTTACGTGGACATTAATATCATTTTCAATTCACACCATGAAGTTATCGATAAGCTGCTCTTTTGTGCCTAGACAATAATTATCATAAAAAAATAAATTCTTGAGGATCATTCAATTCTCTAATTAATTCAATGCCCGTTATATTTTTTTTATACCATTTAACATAAAGGCATTACTAAACGTTTTTTTTTTTACTATGGAAGGTGTTTGATGGATTTGTAAATAAGTAGATATCTAGATAGTAAATACTCGTCCTTACCTACTACTACGCTATTCTTCTGTACCAGTCTGCCAATAAAGTCCACTGCAGAACATAAGCTCCTCCCATAAATTGCCTCACAGGGGGATATTTCCCATAGTTGCCACGCTTGGCAGGCTGGTTGGCAGCCGCAGCTTTTTTATTTTTAGTTGTTATTAGGAAGACGTTTCTGTGCATCTCCTGGTTTGTTTCCCTCTTAAGACACCCTCGGGACGATATGGGGTAGTCGATATTCTTATACCGTTACTACACGATTTTGCACCATTTCGCGTAAAGGAATTACTAAATGTTCCTTTACTTCGGAAGTTGTTTGGTGGATTTGATTAGTATACAATACCAACAAAAAAAATATTTTCTTCACCAGCCTGCAGTTCAACGCCGGAGATAGGCTTCTTCCATTCATCCACAACATCCTATTAAGTTCACTGCTGAGCATCCGCCTCCCTCCATAGCTTGTCTAATAGGAATTTTACCATTGTTAGGCAACCTAACGTAAGAGGTGTCGCATTTTATTATTTTGAGTTAATATCAGGAAGATCCTGCTGCTCATCTTGTGTTCCAGTTTGCCTCTATCGCTTCTTACGACGCCCAGGAGACGATATGCGGTAGTGGATATTTTACACCGCCACTACACGGTGGTCCTCTTCCATCGTAGACAGGATTTTCCTTAAGCGCGACCGTGACACCGTAAAAGAATCCATCATCTCCTTGCGACTAGTGGATGCCATAAGAAGAGACTGTGAGACATGCCAGAAAAATCTTATGGCTTTCAATAAATAACGTTAGAACTATCTCGCATAAAATCAGACGTGAAATACCCAGATCGGCAACGGAAAGCAGAGTCAAATATTCATTTTTATAGAGTAGGGTGACAAACGAGCACGGTACATCTGATTGCAAGTAGTTACTGTTGCTCATAGACATCTACGTCTATCCTCGATTAAGAATCAAAATGCAGATGCGTTGTCACCCCTGAGGACTAAGATGGAAAGCCTCGTTTCCAGTAAAAAGGGTCTCCAATTCTCTACACTCACCATATGAAACACATCAGCGTTAAGCTGCAATTTTACGCTGGTATTCTTTGAGAGCGTGTTTCTTCCCCGGTTGATTTGACCCATTCGTGCTACAACTATACTACTAATATAGCTGCAGCATGACTCTACCACGTATAAAATGATTAAAACATAGACAGTTCTAAAGCGAACTGGATAAAAAACATTTAGCTGAAAAAAATTTTTTGCTGCATTAAAAGTGGAAGTCTTAGTCCTCACGGGTGACAACGCATCTGCATTTTGATTCTTTATTGAGGATAGATGTAGATGTCTATGGGTCACAGCAACCACTTACCATTAGGTGGACTGAGTGCTCGTTTGTCACCGTATCCTATAAAAAAAATCAAAAGTCACACGCAAATTAGTAAAGCCGTATCCTACGTCGGCTAGGCGTTCGTATTTCACGCCCTTAGCCCAGTATTTATGTTTCAGACATAGCGTTTTGTGTTTACAAGTATACTTAAGGCACGACAATAAATCATGTAAGGTGACATATACACGTAGATTTGGTCGTCGTGGTGGAACATGCTAGAGTCTAACTTAAATTAGAAACTTTTATAGGTTATAAAAATTTAAATTTAAAAAATATTAAGAAATATAATTTAAAATTTAAATAATAAAAAAAGTCTGCAGTTTGTGAACATGTTCAAGATCGTCCCTGCCATTACATTAGATTTGATAGACCACAAATCCTCGCAAAAGAACACCGATACCTACCAAGGATGATTCGCGAGGCTATTGAAATTTAAAAACATCCTTATTCCAATAGAGAAGATGGATGAGTGCTGCCATCTGCTTGGGATCCTATAATTAATAAAATTAAATCCAAACCCAGGTATACCACTGCTAGACTTCAAGATACTGTAAGCTCATTCTGCGTAGATCGAACCAAAAATTAATATTAAAAAACTGAAGATAGCCGGGCTAACTATGACATTGGGACGTCAAACACCTCAGTCCCCCCCGTGACCATGGGTGCTGTAAAGCACCCGAAACGTCGGAAATTAAAAAGTAAAATTAAACGCGATATAATCCGTAAAAATTAGTTTCATTTAATAATAAAAAACAATTAAAAATTCTGACCGTGGTCTTAGAATGCTGCATGGAAAGTATCTTTTAGGTATTTATTTGTTTGTAGTGTATTGTATTTATTTGTAAGTATTATCTTTTTTTTGCTACATCCACGTCAAATTCTCACCACTGCTTGGGTTACTGGAAGACAATGTCTCATGGCATGAAGTCCGCTCTATATATTATTTTGTAAAAGGGAATGCAATTAAGAACAAATAAATAAAAGTATAGGTTGTGTGGCTGGGACATGCGTAGTGTACTATCTCTTGCTTTTCTACCGACTTCAAAAAGGAGGAGGTACTCAATTCGACTGTATGTTCTTTTTTATGTGTGTTACCTCATAACTTTTTTCTAGGTGAACCGATTTCAATGATTTTTTTTTATTTGAAAGCTGATACTTCTCGTGTGGTCCCATATAAATTTGATCAAGGTAGACCAATAGTTTTTGAGTTATCCTTAATAATTTATATTGAAGTCAGTTGTACAAAATTTTTAATTTAAAATTATTCTTAATCGACTCATGTGATTCAATGTGCAGCAGTGAACTCATCCACTGCTGCACATGTCTTCTGCCGTTGTAGGAGAGATTTGCCTCAGTCATCATGTTGACATACTGTTTGAGAATCGCAGTACCACAAGTCTCGCACCTTTGACGCTGCAGCCCGTCGCTTGTCAAGTTATTTTAACCGAGTTCAAAAAGGAGGAGTTTTCTCAATTCGAGTGTATGTTTTTTTTTGTGTATATGTTATGCCATATCCTTTTTTTAATTTATTTATTTACGTGGTAGAGCCATGCTGCAGCTATATTAGTAGTATAGTTGTAGCACGAATGGGTCGGCTCGACCGGGGAAGGACCACGCTCTCACAGAATACCAGCGTAAAATAGCAGCTTAACACTGCTGTGTTTCGTATGGTGAGTGTAGAGAACCGGAGACCCTTTTTACTGGAAAAGAGGCATTCCATCTTAGTCCTCACGGGTGACAACGCATCTGCATTTTGATTCTTTATTGAAGATAGATGTAGATGTCTATGGGTCACAGCAACCACTTACCATCAGGTGGACTGTGTGCTCGTTTGTCACCCTATCCTATAAAAAAAATTCCACCAACAATATACATTCAGAAAACAAAAAAAAATATGTGCTTACATCTGAAACAATACTATTGTTAGGTGAAAAACTGTTGCCTAAAGTAGGTAAAACCTGTATCTTAGGTCACCAGGTGTTATCCATGGACAAAATAGATAGATATAGCTACAATAAATTATTTCCTTCGCAATTAAACAATACAAAGATTCACTTATATTCTAGTAAAAAAAAAGGAAAAATAATAAGAAAAAGAAAAAAAAAGGGAATGTCGAACTAAATAGCAAACAGAGACAACAGTTAAATATTTTACAACGGTAGGTACTAAATTTTACTTTTTAATGTTCGCATTTAGGATGCACATAATTGAGTAGAATAACGAAATTTGTGTACGTGCTTGTGAGTAATAAGCTAATTAGTAGATTTATATAAAGAAATAAAAAGAGTATAGTTAAATATATATAGATTTTTATTATATCTTATCAGATTTACTTATAAATTTGGAGAAAAATTCTACCCCTAAGGGTATCAAATAAATGACTTATTTTTTAGCAATTTGAAGTCTTTACTTTTTGTTAAAAGTTATAATTATATGACTTATGCAAACAAGATGATTGTACAAGATGAAGATGTTTATACCGCCATCTATCGGAAGTCATAAGATTTTTCTAGCATTTCCTATAGTTGCCTCTTAGGACACCTACGGTACGAAAGGGTTCTCTTACACCCCCACACTACTCATAAATTAAAGTAACTTTATGTTATTAAAAACTGAAAGTTAATCTAACTAAGTGATTAAAAACGTAAAGTTAATTTAATTTTACGTTACGTTAAAAACAGTTGTTTTTCGTTTCTATATTATTTTTACCCGCTTTTGTATCCTTTACATAAACACATATATAATCTATTACATATAAGTCCGCTGCTGAACAAACGCCTCCCCCATAGATTGCCTCATAGGGGGGACTGTGTCAAAGTAGTCTCGCTTGGCAGGCGGGTTGGCAACCGTAATTTATTATGTTAATTCAGCTATCGGGGAGAGGCTGCTGCCCATCTATAACTTAATGATTACTTAAATTAACTTTAAGTTTTGATTAGTTGAATAGCTTAAATTAACTTTAAATTTTGAAATCGTTATGTACGGTTATTTTAAGGTTCTATATTTTTCTTTACTCGTTTATATAATGTTAAGAGGTAATAGAACTAATAACGTAGGTTATTACTTTAACAACTTGGTATTTAACGTGTACCTTCATACAAGCGCTATTAATAATATAAAATATCTTCAAGAAACTGCTTATATAAAAGTAAAAGTAAAGTAAATTTACAGCCTATATACGCCCCACTGCTGGGCACAGGCCTCCTCTCATTTCTGAGAGGGTTTTAGGGTAAGGAAATGTCCGCCGCGCTGCCCCAATGCGTGTTGGCGAAATTCACATGTCTTCGAGATATTTTTTTTTGATTTCTCAGACATGCAAGTTTCCTCACGATGTTTTCCTTCACCGCCGAGCACGTGGTAAATCGGCACTTAAAATTGCAATTAACAATTTCATTGGTGCCGGCAGGGATCGAACCCGGGTTGCTCGCGTACTGTGAAACTTACAGCGAGCGCTAACCATCTGAGCTACCACGGCTCATATATTAAGCGATAAATATCTTTTGTTAATTATTATTGTGCACGGGAATACTTCACTTTTTTCTACCTCTCTCTTTAACCATCGCAGATCCAGTCGTCTTGAAGGTCACCAGATCTTTATTGTGAAGAACCAAGCTGTAGAACTTAAATGCTTTGCTTCTTCTTTTATATAAACCCAAACATACCACTGTAAGACAACAAAATACAATAAGCCACAGAGTACTTTAATATAAACGTAAAACCGAGAGCTCATTATGCATAAATCGGATCTATCCTCGATTAAGGGTCTAAATCAGTGCGTTGTTACCCCTGAGGGCTAAGAAGGAAAGCCTCATTACCACTAAAATTATTCTCCTGTTTCACGCTGGCATTTTGTGAGAGCGTGGTTTAACCAGGTCGGACCAACCCATTCGTTTTGTAGCCATAATTTATCATGGCATATTATAACAGCTGCAGCATGGCCCTACCGCGTTGTTTTAAAGTGTGCTCGTGTAAGTATTAGAAAGCATTATTGCATTAAAGCATTATTGACAGCTCCGAGGCGCAGTGGCTTAGCAATGAGTTGCAGCGCTAGTGGCGGGGTTCGAATCCTGCACGGAACAAGTATTCGTATGACCTACAAATAATTGCTCCGGGTCTGGATGTTTTTCCTTGTGAAATGTTTGTAAACTGCCCTCACGATAGAGGAGAAAATTTTAGTGTGGAGGTAACTTTTTAAACAAAGAAAAAAAGAAAGATCATTCAAACAAGCTATTACAATAAACACAACTGGGTAAATAATGTGATCATTCATTAAAAGCACAGATGCTACACACGTTTCGACAACCGTTACGAATACAACTGAACCCCTCGGTATCCCATTCACGAAAATTCCATAGCTGCCGGGCAGTCAGCTGACGGACCGGTTTTGTAACATCAGTGCCGAAACTCCGTAATTGGACGATCGGCGGTGGATAAATGCGACATGCGCAGGCGCTTACGCATAGAGATTGGGGTAGAGAGGGCACTATAAGTACAGATTCAAATTTAATACTATTTTAGGCAAAGGAAAAGTAATTGAACACATTATTTGTAGTGGCTGTGCTTTTTTTATTAATCAAGTTACCCGGCACGATCGCAATTGTCGATAACAGATCTAAATAACAAAGTCATCCATAAATCGTTAGCGTTGAAATATGGAAGGTATGCTAGGACGTGAATTAGTGTTTTTAAATCCAATCATTCATTCATTAGAAATTATCAAAATCTTAGCTTTTTCCCCTTTTTACTTTTCTTAAAACTTGCACGGAATAATATGGAATAGTGGATTCGCTTATGCCAGCACTAAAACTTTATATGGTTTAACTGAAATAGGTTAAAGTTAACGAAGATCATTTTAGTAGGCAGCCCCTTTTCTCTTTCTCTTTCTATAGAAATCGTTCGTCTGTATTATATTTACTTATTTCTTCTGCAAAAGAACAGGACAACAATTTTTTATTTAAGATGAAAACCAAGTAAAATTGCGTGCTGTGAGGCATTCAGTGTTATTCTTCCAGAATAACAATACAAGTTCAAATGAGCACCGACTGTAGTAATATCGAATGAAATTAGACAAAGTGGAATCAATTAAATGATATTTATAAAATTAAAAAACAAATGCACACAAAAACATGCGTGAGTGTTGTGGAACACTCGGTTGGAACGAAGTTCCCTTCGTAGTATATTATTATTGATAAACGTATTATATTATTGATTAATAAATACAAATAAATGAATTACTAGCGTCTATTAAAATGAAGCGTCATTTAAAATAAAATAATATTTCTTTCATGGCAAGATAAGAAAAAGTGCGAGGGAGATGGATATTATTCCATCTCGCTTCCTCATAGCCGCCAAGGCTGTCTATACTACGTCAGGGGGTCGTGACGGAAAAACCTCACACTTTTTCTCGCCTAGCCTCCATCCGCCAAATTCGTACCGTCCGATATGGAACTTCGTTCTAATAACTAATAACAAATTCATTTATTTATAAAACTGAAGTGTTAATCAAACTTATAATCCACCTAATGGTAAATGGATATTGCAGTCAATGGACATCTGCAGCCTCCTTCAAACAAATAAGGCTACAGATGCGATGTCACCTCTGAGAACTCAGATGGAATGCCTCACACCCCGTAATTGTACTAGCACTCACCCTAACCTACAGACAAAGTACAAAGAGGTATTTACTCGGACGGACTCCTAAGCTAAAAAGGAGTTCATCCAGGTACTAATAACTACCTAGTAAGTAGAATGTAATAAAAATTGATTTAACAAAAATAAAATTAAAAATGTTAAACTATCAATTTCTATCTAACAACAGACTACCGACATTAAAAAGTAACGTCTAAAGTAATTTCTTTACTAAGTAAATAATAAAAAATGAAGGTAATTTCTTAGAATGCAACAAGCACTACGAAAGCCCTATAATAACAGTTAATGCTCAACTTAAATGAACCATCATTACGATTTAACGCTCAACATGCTTTTCAAATTACGACACTTATTTAAAATGGCACCAAGCCACTTTTAGAAAAACTATTTTAGTTATTCTATTTCACGATGAAGTTTTGACTTTGGTTGTTGTTATCCGTGCACATACACATTGCGTTAGTGTGCGTAGGACTCGGGAGCACTACTACCGAGCACCCGCAGCCTACGCACACTTACACAATGTGTATGTGCACGGCTAACAACAACCAAAGTCAAAACTTCATCGTGAAATAGAATTACTATACGAGATAATTAACTGCCTTGACTATTAAGCCCCATCGTCCCCGCAGATACAGGCATGTTTAAAAATCGCACTTGTCACTCGCACCTGGAGCAGGTGACGGGCATATCAGCTGTTGGTCTGGTCTGACGTCTACGACACGACGCTACTCAATCACATCCTGTTTTATACGCCAAATCACAATAGATTATTGATAGACTTGCAGTTTACTATGAATATAAATATAGCGGTTTATGTAGTGAACGAACGGTACCATAACGTGCAATTGTACAATTTTAATATCTAGGCTACCGTCTTAGATTTTATATAGATTTTTTTTACCATTTTTATGTAAATGTAAAGTTGACTCCTGTACATAGACCTCCCTACAGATTGCCTCATTGAATGGATACGCCCGGTGATACGCTTGGCAAGATGGTTAGGAATCGCAGTTTTTTTTTTAACTTTATAGTATGAATACTATATACTCATTCGAGTACCACTGGATTTGACGAAGGAAACTTCGTACAAAATTATTCAAATTCGATGATGATGAAGGAGGAGAATTTTCAGTCAAAATTCGTGTAATTTTGAGATCATTTGTTGAACAAATCAAATCAAATCAAATCTGTTTATTTTGTGAACATAGGTTAATTTACAGATCTCGATATGTACATAATAAAATACAAGGTAGGTTCTCTATGTCCCGCCAGTAGGCATACAAAATATAAAATTAACAAGTGCAACATTCATTAAATTGTTCTTCTTCTGATGGTTCTAATTAAAATCATTATATAATATATTAATAATTATGAAAAGTTTAAAGATAATAAAGGTATTTATATTATATCATACAATAATTGTTGTCATTTTATCTAATTGTCATCTAGTATTCTTCTTCTTCTTCTTCTTTCTTTTTATGGCGGTTTTGATCATACGCCAATGTCAGCGTGTAAGTGTTTATTGAGTAGAAGCTCAGTAGTTATCATCTAGTATTAATTGGCACATGTCATGATAGTTATGTAGTCAATGCAGTTTAATAATATAATATTTTAATGTCAAAATGTGTCATTAAGGAATTCATCTATGGAATAATATGCTTTATCATTTAGTAGATCAAAATTTTACGTTTATAAATATTAATGTTGTCACAATCTCTAATGTACTTAGGTATTTTGTTATATACTTTGGTGCCATTGCGTATATACTCTTCTGTAAAAAACAGTTCTACTTGGTACTAAATGAAGCTTATCTGAGCGACGTTGACTTTCCACAAATTTATTCAAGTTAACATTACGTTTTACAAAAATGCTTGTTTCATAAATATATAATGAGGGAAATGTTAGAATTTTGAATTTTTGAAAATATGGCTTACACGTGTTGGTGCTTTTTAAATTACAGATTGCACGTAGACATTTTTTTTGCGCAATGAACACATCGCGAATGTTGGGTGCATTGCCCCAAAATATAACGCCATATCTCAAGATTGAGGCGACAGTGTGCCTTGTCGTTGGAAAGTAATGACAATAACAATTGACAAGTTTCCAGTTTGTCACTGCAGTAATTGTTATGTCAGATTCTAAAAAGGTGTATAGACTAATGTCATTTCAGAACCACTACGCAGTTACAAAAATCTACTAGTTAGTCTGTGGTTACAAACAAATTTGTTTAAACGGGAATAGGTTTAATCGGATCTTCTGCTTTAAAAAATTGTGACGTACCTACGTTTCCGATTATCATACAAGTTCTAATGATCCATTTTACATTACAAGTGCAGCGAGTAAAGGTAGAAAACCAATAAGTGCTAAAACTCCTCCACTCGTTCAAATAGCATAAAATACTGTGCAGACAACTAGATTAGGTTATTCCAAGTCTTAATCGTTGTCGTTATTCTATCCATCGTGGTAAATCTTTTAGTACAAGCAAATCAATGTTTTATTAAGTCGTTATCAGGAAGCCTATCTCGTGCGCGCCACAAGCGAAAATACATCGAAGCCTAAATCGCGCTATCAAAGTTCCGAAGCAAAAACACATATATAGAATAACCTGAAATACCACTCGAGCATTGGCTGCCCTCGCAGAACACCTGCCCGGCGGGAGATCTCCTTTTTCCACGGCCACATACGTATCCTCCATATTACAAAATTCGACTGTATGGTTTCTTTTGTATGTAAGTATATTACGCAATATATTCGTGAATTAGGCATTCACAATTTTTAATATTTGACAGATTGCATTGCGAGGAATTTAATTTAATAGAAAATATAAGGTTAATGTTTCTTTTGTCATAATATATACAGGGTGGTCCAAAAGGTGACGTCCAAAATTTTTTTGAATGCTGACCTTGCTACATAAAATACCCCATGTATGTTCCGCGATTTTTCTTAGTTTACGAGATATGATTTTTTGTATTATTTTAAAATGTCGACTTAGCGATTCAAAAATTTTTTTCTTGAAAATTTTGCTCTTTTTCTACTTTTTATTCTTAGCGTAGTCTTAATGAGTTGGACTCTTTGACATAAAAAATAAGCTGCCTACCATTAATACAAATTGCAAAATTTTAATCGAAAACAAATTATGCAGATATGATTGAATCAAAGTTTAATTTTGAAATTTAAACTAAAAATTAAATAATGAGTTCCATGACTTTAAAGTAATTTTAAAACTTGCAAGACCCTAAGCTTTAGTTATACAAAAAAAGTGGTGGTCAATGGGCTTTTTAGCCCTAGTCGGCCTTTAATTGCACAGAGCCAAAAGTGCAAAATAATCGTTTTATTATGCACCTATTGTTTATTACTAAGGATAATTAGATTTTCATGGTATGTCATAATCTTTCATAATAAATAAAACAATTTGGTTTTTTAATACTTATTTATTTATGTTACAACCAATTCTCAAAGTACCCCCTCCACTGCAATACACAGTCTCACAACGCCTTAGAAAATTTTGTTTCAGTCTTCAAAAGCATTTGAATTTTGTCTGATTTTTGTTTCCGCCTGTTAATTTATCTCGCAGTTCTGCTTCGGTGTTTGTTTTGCTTGCGTACACCATCTCTTTGTAATATCCCCAGAGAAAGAAATCTATGGGGTTCAAATCTGGTGAACGTGCAGGCCAATGAATCGGTCCGCCACGCCCAATCCATCTATTGGGGAATCTTTGATTAAGGTGCTCCTGCACTCTCTTGCATAGTGGCAAGGAGCACCATCATTTTGTAAATCATACCTTCTTGTCAATAAGTTTACACCGCCTAATAAGCCGTTTAAATTGTTTTGTAAAAGTCTAAATATTGGGCTCCGTTTAACCTAGCAGGCAATTAAAAGGTCCTATAAGTTCCCCGTTCAAAATTCCTGACCAAAGTTTACACTATAATGTGTTTGAAAATTTGAAGGCCTTGCCTTATGTGGTTTTCAACAGCCCAACTATGGTAATTGTGGATATTGAAGACTCCTGTTTTCAAATCTAGACTCGTCTGTCCACAGAATTTTATCAAAAACCTGGATCCTCCGCAGTTCTTTCCAGCATTGTTCGACAAAATTCACCCGTCTTGAATAATCTGCAGGATGCAATTTTGGACGCGTTGAATATGATAAGCGTGGTATCCCTCTGAAAAAAACTAAATTGTACTTCCAGGAATCACTGTTTTATACGCCAAATCACAATAGATTATTGATAGACTTGCAGTTTACTATGAATATAAATATAGCGGTTTATGTAGTGAACGAACGGTACCATAACGTGCAATTTTACAATTTTGATATCTAGACTACCGTCTTAGATTTTATATAGATTTTTTTTACCATATTTATGTAAATGTAAAGTTCACTCCTGTACATAGACCTCCCTACAGATTGCCTCATTGAATGGATACGCCCGGTGATACGCTTGGCAGGATGGTTAGGAATCGCAGTTTTTTTTAGTTTATAGTATGAATACTATATACTCATTCGAGTACCACTGGATTTGACGAAGAAAACTTCGTAGAAAATTATTCAAATTCGATGATGATGAAGGAGGAGAATTTTCAGTCAAAATTCGTGTAATTTTGAGATCATTTGTTGAACAGTGTTTTTTTTTATAGAAATAGTGTGACAAACGAGCATACAGTCCACCTGATGGTAAGTGGTTGCTGTGGCCCATAGACATCTACATCTATCCTCGTTTGTGAATCAAAATGCAGATGCGTCGTCAGCCTTGAGGACTAAGATGAAATGCCTCTTTTCCAGTAAAAAGGGTCTCTGGTTCTCTACACTCACCATACGAAACACAGCAGCATTAAGCTGCTATTTTACGCTGGTATTCTTTGAGAGCGTGGTCCTTCCCCGGTCGAGCCGACCCATTCGTGCTACAACTATATTATAAATTTAGCTGCAGCATGGCTCTACCACGTGTGTGCCTTGTCGTTGGAAAGTAATGGACTATAACTATTGACAAGTTTCCAGTTTGTCACTGCAGTAATTGTTATGTCAAATTTTAAAAAGGTGTATAGATTAATGTCATTTCAGAACCACTACGCAGTTACAAAAATCTACTAGTCTGTGGTTACAAACAAATTTGTTTCATCGGGAATAGGTTTAAAAAATTGTGACGTTTCCGATTGTCATACAAGATCTAATGATCCATTTTACATTACAAGTGCAGCGAGTAAAGGTAGAAAACCAATAAGTGCTAAAATTCCTCCACTCGTTCAAATAGCATAAAATACTGCGCAGACAACTAGCTTAGGTTGCCGGCGGGAGATCTCCCTTTTCCCTCTACGGCCACATACGTGTATCCTCCATATTACAAAATTCGACTGTATGGTTTCTTTTTTGTATGTAAGTATATTACGCAATATATTCGTGAATTAGGGCATTCACAATTTTTAATATTTGACAGATTTTATTGCGAGGAATTTAATTTATTACAAAATATAAGGGTTAATGTTTCTTTTTGTCATATTTGTTATATTTTATATTAAATTACAAATAAATAAACCAAACTACGGATACTCTTAAAAGTAGAAAAATTAAATAAAGAGTTAAAAATATGCAATGAAAAAAAGGCAAACCAATGAGGCATTGTTTTTTTTTTACTAAAATAATACTCTACAAACTGATAAACTTTTATTTGAAACAAACTTCTCAATTAAATGATATTGTGTAACAAAAAACTTCACTTCAGTCCCAACTAGCAACATCTGGTGAGCGGAAGATTATTAGCCATCATTGTGAACCGATTTTGTTAATTCTTTTTATTCAATAGGTCATACTTCAGGGGTGGTCTCATAAAATTTTTTCACATTTCTAACGCTAAGCAAAGACCGATGTTTTACTTACTTAGAGTTTTATAATGTCCTCCAGAACGAATTTCAGTCACAGCGGCCGGCCTCAAATAGATAGCCATCTACACAGGACAGGATTATATTGCCCAAATATATGCGCAAGCACAGGTGCACAGGCTAGCACTACATCGGCGTCCCTCCTCTGGTGGCTATATAAATTATAAATTTTAACTAAGTATTTTGAAAATAATCTATGTTATATAGCTATGTTATGTTATATAATATAGTTCAGTGGAAAATCATGAAAGCTTTGTTAAATAAATATCTACCCCAGGAGGGTACCAGCATCAATAATCCTGGAGAATCCTTTACTGGGAATCCACGCTCAAACTATCTTCCTCCAGGGTGTGGATGCTCAGGCTGTCCCGCATATTTTGGGAGGGGGTGGGCACAACTTTGCTTTGTACACAGAGGCAAACAGAGAAAAATCACTACTTGAGTAGAGTAAAGAACACTACAAAAATACTCTAGTCTTGAAGACGATCCTATGGCTACGCATAGACCGCGCCAAGCACCCCCGCATCTCTGGGTGCCTTTATAGGTAATGCCGAGACAGACCGACTCATCGACCACGTCCAAATAGCTACAGATTGCGTGCTACGACAGATACCATCCGCAGAGATCGTACTCCTTGGCGATTTCAACGCCCACCACGCCTAATGGCTCGGTTCTCGTACTACCGATGATGCTTGGAGATCTGTTTACAACTTTGCCCTGGCATATGGTCTAACACAACTAGTCACTTCGCCCACACGGATTCTAGATGTGGAGGGTCATTTACCTTCCCTGGACCTTCCGCTGATCTCTAATCCGGACGGATATCAGGTCTCCGTTGATGCCCTCTTGGCTCTACGGATCACTGCCTGATCCTGAGTACGGTGTGCCTATCACATGCTCATTGCAGGCGCGATCTGTAGGCTGTCGCCGTGTGTGGCCGCTATATGTCAGAGAATTGGGATAGGATGCGAGCTTCCTTTGCATTCTACCTATGGGGGTGGATATGCTTATCGATGGATGATCCGAGCGATACAGTGTCTGCTTATATTGCTTGTGTACTACTTGGGAATTAACATCAGTCTGCTGGCAGCACGCAAAATTTGTGTGCGTGTTTTTGTTTACGACCGCGTAGATCTATATTTTCTACCGACTTCAAACGGGAGGAGGTACTCAATTCGACTGTATGTTGTTTCTTTTTCTATGTTACCTCATAACTTTTTTCTGGGTGAACCGATTTCGATGATTCTTTTTTTATTTGAAAGCTGGTGCTTCACATGTGGTTCCATATAAATTTAATTAAGGTCTGACCAATAGTTTTTGAGTTATTCTTAATAGCTTATATTGAAGTCGGTTGTACAAAATGTTTAATTTTAAATTATGTCTATAAGTTTAGAATTTATAGCGATATAAATATTATATTTAGCGATAATTTATATTTAGCGATATAGATAGAAAGGTTATATTAAGCGATAACATAAACTATTTTAAATAATTTTATCTGTGTATTTTTTATCTTCAACCCTGATACAAAACTATAGTATGGGATTGGGGTTATGCCGCTCAAGGAACGCCATTTGTAATGTTGGAAAGGTGTCAATGAAAGGAGACGTGTTGTTCTGTCTAGGTCTTTAATCGGACTACTCTACTTACTATACAATTAACATCTAATCTAATATATAAAAATTAATATTTTCTTGTTCGTAGCTTATGGGCTGCCACACCGTTCATCAGATTGCGGTAAAACTATGATGTGGTGCTTCAGGGGATGGAAGTTTTCGTCATCTGTAGTGCCCATCGGCGGCAGATCCCAGCCTTGGTTTTGTCGCTCCTGCAACATTGTGTCGCGGCAAATGTAGGAGTGTTACAAGGCCTGAACCGACGCATCGACGTCCCGAAATATAAACACTAGCGCACTCAAAAAGAAGTACAACTCTGCTTCCAGGTCCTTCAAAAGAGTTATCGCTAGAGTAAAATCGGAACCCATTGAGAGAATTGGCGAGAAATTAGTTCGCCTTTCTTCGGGAACTCGTGCATTCTGGTCTCTTGCCAAGGCTGCCCAAGGGAATTCCTGTAAGCCATCATTTGAAGCTTCCCTCTTAAGGTCTTCCCGAAAAATTATACAATTGGGTCACCAGTTTTCTTACAGATCGGAGTATTGAGGTCGTAGTCAATGGTGCATGCTCCGACTCAGGGCCTGTGAATGCTGGTGTTCCACAAGGCTGCGTGCTGTCGCCTACCCTGTTCCTTATGTACATCAATGATATTTTGCATACTAGTAACAACTACCTACCTCATGATCAGCATTCGCGTTTACGATCACTAGATCAACGAGGCAATCAATCGATCATACTTCAGGGGTCCCATATAAATTTATTTCACAACTTTTAAGGCTAAGCAAACTCGATGTACGTACTTAAAACTTTATATCGTAGTTAAAGATATTCCAATCGATTTGAATTGTTATTATCTGATCATCAGTACTAAGCATCTGTCTATTTCAAAATACCGTGCATCTGCCGACAGTTTCCAAGGTTCTATTCCCGCGGACAAATTACATACATAAAAAACACATGGCTCTACACCTGCTCACGGAATATGATCTGTATTACTATCGTTTAATTAATTTTGCGATGAACGGCTTCATTTCTTACTCCTTTATGCGAATTATAACACGATTAGTCCATTATGACGGGGACATAGTATTGAACTAAGAATTAATGCGTTCGATAACTTTGCCAACTTGGACACCACACACGTTGCTATGCGACCAGGAGGTTTTTGTATATAAGTAAAGGTAATAGTTGATAGGGCCATGTTGCAGCTATATTACAGTTGTAGCACGAATGGGTTGGCTCGACCGAGGAAGGACCACGCCCTCACAGAATACCATCTTTATATAGCAGCTTAGTACTACTGTATTTCGTATGGTGAATATAGGGAACCGGAGATCTTTTTTACTAGAAACAAGGCATTCTATCTTAGTACTCATGAGTGACAACGCATCTGCATTTTAATACTTAATCGAGGATGGATGTATATATCTATGGGCTACAGCATGCACTTACCATCAGGTGGACTTTGTGCTCGTTTGTCACCCTTATTCTTTAAAAAAGTCCCAGAAAGACAACAAGGCCTCCAACAGATGGCGGTAAGCACCTATTATTTTCAATAGTTTTAAAAAAGTCTTTGGGGACGGTAAGCAGTGACAGAGCTGTAAATCATCTGTTACTGTGAACACGACGCTCCATGGTGCCAGCTTAAGACCCACCATCATTCCCTTGCTGTCGGAAGAATCAACTAATGCCATAGTATTTTATAGAAATAATGTATGGCATACGAGTAATATATGAGTCATGGCCGCCTCTGGGCCGCCTCTGCGTCAACACACCGGTGAGTTGTAGCACAAGAGTGCGAGTACGGATACACCAGCTGCAGCACTTCCCATTATTTAGTAAATAGCGACATCTATTGTAGGCAATGTCGTCTTATACAAAACACCACGATGAGATAGAGTGATAAAGATACACCACTCATTGACGGACGGATTGCTTAATATGAAACCTATTTTTTTAATATCCGCAATGTGTAACTGATAATTTCCAATCCAAAGAATTAATAAATTTTTAAAACATCTGCTTTTCAAGGTTCAATTCGACAGCTTGCGTTCAATATCAACTGACGTAAGAACTTGAAAGACCCATTATGAGAAGGTATTGGAGGCGAATAACCGAAAATCGAATGTTGTTTTTCTATTATAAAATAACAAGCGCCTTGAAGTCATTTTCGTTAACAACTCCTAAATAAAAGTAGAGCGTTAACTCGGACAGTATTAGTTAAGGAAATCAATGAGGACTTTAGATATATAAAAAAGAAACTTGTGTGTGGCCACGAAAGCAGAAGCAAAGGCGTTTTGAATATATAAATACGGCAGTTAACATTAAAACTGCATGATTTACATTCATGTAATACAACATATTATGTTTAATGCTTTGTAAATTTATTTTTAATAATTGCAATTAATTCGTTAATCAACTTATCTATTAATTTATAAATTAATAAGCAAAAGATACGCCTTGATAACGCAGACATTTGCCCTTTGAAGTACATGGTATTTTTAGCCCGATCCGACAACTTATAATTGATTTATAAGTTGTCTCGCGGCCATCTTGTGGTGAAACCTGTTTAAAATTCTTATATGCACCCAGGTGTATGAGAAGTTAGGAAGGACTATTGTAAGGTACACGGAGACCTTTGTGGACAGCTTAAGATCGTACAATCGCAGTACTTTGGTACGAAGTTTGCCAAACAATGGCCGTACCAATGCGGTGGTTCATAGGCTTCAAGGTCAAAATTCTGGGAGATGACCCAGATACTTAAACTTCTCCATTTGCTTCAGCTTTTCACTCATCAAGTAAAACATCTAATGGTTGCGAGTTGCAATTTAAATCCATCGCTATCATTTCGGCCTTTGTAGTAGGAGATTAGTAATTAGGCTGTTTTCAAGGAAAGAATCAGATACGAGGCAGAGATCGTTCACGTATAAAATCCGACATATAAAACCGACGGTGATACTTTTGCATACACTTTCTATTCCGTCTTGCCAGTTTGGATATATCCCCATCAGTTCTTAAACAGGTTTTGGTGCTATCAGAAAAATTTTCTAAGGTATCACAGACTGCAACGGCAAAATAACGCACAAACAATGTTGTCGGAAGAACACAACCTTGTTTTACGCCGCCGGTTACGGGAAAGTAATGGAGGAGTAGAATCATACGAATAAACTTCAGAGTTTATCGTAATTTTCCCAAAATGCTCGACGAGGATCAAATCCGGGTTCACCCATGAGACATTTGTATGGGGGTAACGGCTCCGGGGCGCATTGGCTTAGCAATGAGTTGCGGTGCTGAGGTCCGCGGGTTCGAATCGAAGTATTTTATATGGCCTACAAATAATTGTTCCAGATCTGGATGTTTGCCCTTGTGAAATTTATGTATGTAGGTAAGAAACATTAAGATAAGAATTGGGAAGGCCTATGTTTAGCAGTAGATTTTTGGAGGCTGTAATGGATGAATGATTTTAACTATAATCGCTCGCTTTGTGGCCAATCAATTGATACTTATTCTTTCGGAAATTATGTTAGCAGAATTGCCACTTGTGCTCGAGTAGGCGCTTTTTTGAGCAGGCCTCCTTCCTCTTTCTATTTACACCCTATTCCATTTTACTGTTCCACGATATAATTCGTTGGATTTCTCAACGGCCCATTCGGGCTTAGTCTCCCCTCTTCTAATTTTTCCTCTTACTTATTAATTGTGAGCGGATTATTTTTATTCAATTGAACGATTTGGGCGCGCTGTGAATAGGCTGACGCAATCGTTGATTTTTTTTTAATAACGTGCTTTGAATGTTCAGAAACAAGAATCGTAATGAAGCCTTACAATTTTTACTCTTTTCAATAAGATATTTTAATAACAAGTCGAAAAGAAAAAGTTCTCAGATAAAAAGTTCTCTCAGCCTGAGAAGAATTAAAGGAAGGTAAGATTCGCCACGCGGCTAGTGCTTATTGGCAGAATCCACATATGATCAATATATAATTACAGGGTCCCAAGCAGGTGGTAGTACCCAGCCCTGCTTGGGATCCTGTAATTAATAAAATTAAAACTAAACCCAAGCATACCACTGCAAGACTTCAAGACACAGTTAGTTCATTCTGCGTAGATCGGATCAAAATTAATAATTAAAAAAGCTGAAGGTACTCTGGATTAACTCTAACATCGGGACGTCAATCACCTCAGTCCTCCGTGACCATGGGTGCTGTAAAGCACCCGAAACGTCGGGAATTAATAACAAATAAGTTAATAAACGCGATATAATCCGTAAAAGTAGTTTAATTCAATGTGTAGTGTTCGCGTAAATATAAGAAATCATTACATGCATATTTTATTGCGACGTCTCCCTTCACCACTAAACATGTGGTATATAAGCACTTAGAATTGCAATTTCTTTTAGAATAAGGGTGCTAAACAAGCACACAGTCCACCTGATGGTAAGTGGATCCTGCAACCTATAGACGTCTACATCTATCACCGATTAAGAATCAAAATGCAGATGCGTTGTTACTTCTGAGGAGTTAGATGGAATGCTTTTCTACCAGTAAAAAGTGTCTCCGGTTCTCTACACTTAATATTACTTATGGTAGAGCCACACTACAGCTATATTATAGTTGAAGCACAAATGGGTCGTCCGTACCAGAGAAGGACCACGCTCTCACAGAATACTAGAGTAAAAAGCAGCTTAATGCTGCTGTGTTTCGTATGGTGAGTGTACGGGAGAGAACAGGAGACCCTTTTTACTGGACACGAGGTGTTCCATCTTAGTCCTCAGGGGTGACCCATTCGTGCTGCAGCCATAATATAGCTGCAATATTCCTTCTTCTTTATCACCCACCAATCAATTTCTCTGGGCCTCTGCCATTATTAGGAGGATTCGCCATAATCGCCAAGCTTC
The DNA here is from genome assembly GCA_029286625.1 of Parnassius orleans. Lineage (NCBI taxonomy): Eukaryota > Metazoa > Arthropoda > Insecta > Lepidoptera > Papilionidae > Parnassius > Parnassius orleans. The sequence continues at coordinate 2,497,807 of JAGSMP010000087.1, forward strand.
CCCGGGCTCAGCGATCACAGTAGGTACCACATGTTACGCATCTTTGGCTCTGCTCCCCATCACCGATCTTTTTGTTTTTCATTTGTTATTTACGATGATGATTTGCCGCCATCTACTGGAGGCTTTCTGGCCTCTCCTTCGAAACCCACGGGATGTAATAGTGTGATATATTTTCTTACGTTTTCAACACACGGTACCATTTGGACGTCGTTACGTAAAAAGGATTCAACCCAAATTCTGGTTTTAAAATTAGTATAATATAAACTAAAATAATCTTTGGGGTAAAATTTTTATATAGTTAAATACCATAAGATAAAGAGCAAATTTTTAAAAGGAAAATTACAAATAAGGTCTTAAGCCACTGTTCATCAAACTTCAAACATAAATATTCAAATATAAACACAGAAAATGTCTACTTGTGGGTTAGGTCATTTTTGCATAACATCGTCTTTTTTTTGTATATTGTAAAAATATATCTTTATTTGCGATATAGCTCGAGGAAATTATGCATATTTTTAAGTACAGATAACATTAAAGTTTTACCTAAATGATATCTGTTAGGGTCAGTTCATACCACGACGCGACGCGACGCGACGATGCTTGAAGAGGCCAGTTGTATCGCTACGTCGCGAGACGCATCGTGAAGTCGCTGCCGTGTACCACTTTTGTATATGCTTTTGTATATACTTATACCGTGTACCTACCGATGAAGCACCGCTGCGTTGCGATGCTCTTGAGGCGCAGCGCGGTGCAGCGCTATGCCGCTAGGCAGTTTGGAATTATCTTAATAAAATATGTATCGTTTTGTGTAGTAAATAAAGTTACATTTTGTATTACTAACTTAAAAAGTGCGCGTCGCGTCTCGGTGTGAGCTGACCCTAACCTATTTAAAAATATGCATGCTGTGTTGGTCTATCAGTGGTTGTACATACAATATAAAGCATATTATAGATATAGCTATCGTAACTAATGTTGTATAACAATGTAAAAATTGTTGGCCTACCTTATTAATAAATAAAAAATGATAACTCATAAGTCAAAAGAAGCAAAATTTTACAAGTGGCAGCCTAGTAGCCTCCACTAGATGAAGTGTCGACCTGATGAAACATACAGAAAGTGGATGATTGCTCGGGTCAAGACCATGCTTTAGGCAATCCAAGTGAGGCCTTTATTTAGCAGCATAAAGTTAAAAACTAAAACCCAACTACGACAAGACACATCATTTTATTTTTTTAAGATGGTAGACCCAGACTGCAACTTTACGTACATTTATTTATAATGTTGTAATATGAATTGATCAGTTTGACCGAGGAAGGACGACGCCCTCACAAAATACGTGATTAACATGAACTGAAGACCTTATTCGCTGATATCGATTCATTGTTAGTCCTCAGATTTGACAAAGCATTATAATATGTAAACAAGGATATAATATCTATGGGCCACAGCATCAACTTCCCATCAGATGGACTGTGTCACCTTTACATGCACGTTTATCCCTTATTCAATAATTAAAAAGTGGGTCGGCTCGACCGGGGTAGGACCACGCTCTCACAGAATACAAGCGTAAAATAGCAGCGTAACATTGCTGTGTTTCGTATGGTGAGTGTAGAGAACCGGAGACCCTTTTTACTGGAAACGAGGCATTCAATCTTAGTCCTCACGGGTGACAATGCATCTGCATTTTGATTCTTAATTGAGGATAAATGTAGATGTCTATGGGCCACAGTAGCCACTTACCATCAGGTGGACTGTGTGCTCGTTTGTCAATCAATACTATAAAAAAAAATTTTGGGGTTAGGGATCATTAGGGATCATTTGTCTTTCATTTTGGGAAATTCAACAGATATATTTTTTTATGAATCGATTTAATTATAATGCTGTAATAAAATACATAATATGTGAATTCAGAATGTACTCATATTTGATACCAAGCTTATGGTCAAATAAAATAAAGATACCTTTTTTATTTTATTTGATCATTATTTTATTGCTATAGTAAATATATTAAATCATTTCTATTTACTATATATATATTTAAAATATATAGAAAATATAAATTTAATAATAATATTATAGAGCCATGATAGCTCAGGGGTTGAGCGCTCGCTGTAAATTTCACAATACGCGAGCAACCCTGAGTTTGATTCTCACCTGCAACGACGCTAATTTAATTATTTAATGTAAAGTTGATTGCAATTTTAATTAATATTGCGATCGGTAAAGAAAACACCGTGAGGAAAAATGCATGTCTGAGAAATAAAAAATATTCGAAGACATGATGTGAAGTCCGCCAACACGCATTGGGGCAGGGTGGTGGACACTTTCTTGCCCTAAAACCTTCTCAGAAATTAGAGGCCTGTGTTCTGTGGTAAGCAGATGCTGTGGTCCATAATAAACATCTACATCTATCCTTAATTAAGAATCAAAATGCAGATATGTTATCACCGCCGAGGACTTTGATGGATTGCCTCGTTTCCGGTAAAAAGGCCCTTCGGTTCTCTACATTCATTATACAAAACACATCAGCATTAAGTTGCTATTTTACGTTGGTATTTTGAAGAGAGCGCAAATGGATGTTAAAAAAATTGTGGTAGTTGTAATATATATTATATCCCTATTTTAACCTATACATTTTCGGAATGTACCCGTTAAGACCTTCTATTAGAAACTAAACACGACATTTTTATGTTCGTTCAATCTTTTTGGTACCGCTTATTACGCTATAAGCCGCCATATTAGTTTTTAGGTGACGTCATATGGCCTATAACCTGCGGAAAATGACACTTCTTACATAAAATTGTCAAAATTCAGCGATTAGTTTTGAAGTTTAGAAGCTTTGGGGGAACAGATGAACATACATCCATGCAAATATATTCTGCTAAAATCGTAACCCTGATTTGGCTTTGCTGTAGTCGGCAAAAAATTAAAATATCTTAGAACAACTTATTTAATTAACGTACTTATTTAAATAACGTGGGCTTTAATTTATAATTTTGTTGTGCATCGCTCGCACATAACGTACTCACTCCAATGATTTTAGAGTAGTTCCTAACAAAGTTCTTTGATCTTAGTCAATTAAATTTACTATCCTTACTGGTGGTCATAGCGGTTTTCTTGTATAACAAAGAAACTATCTATCAGTTTAATACGGTCGCTTATTATAAACGTAATTAAAATATTATTTTATTATATATTTAATAATGTAAGTTACGAATGTAACTAGAACATGTAAATGTGCTTTTAAAAATAAAATATTACGTGCGTTTAATGAGGGCTAATAATTTTCTGCTCACCAGATGTCGCTAGTTGAGAGGTAAAGTTTTTTAATGTAATTTAATTGAGAAGTTGTTTTTTAATAAAAGTTTATCAGTTTCTAGAGTATTATATTAATACACAAAACAATGCGTCAGTGGTTTGCTCTTTAATTTTTTGCACATATTTAACTTTTTTTTTAATTTTTCTACTTTTATGAATATCTGTGGTTTGGTTTATTTATTTTAATGTTATTAATATAAAATATAGCTAATAGTACAGAAAGAAACAATAAATTTTACATTTTCTGAACAAATTAACTTCCCCGCTATGAAATCTGTCAAATATTATACCTCACTTTCTAGTGGCGCCGCCCTGGTGGCAGAAAAAGTCTTGGATGCCCTCATTACCACGTGTGTATGCGATCTGTGTAGATATAGACGAAATAATTTCACTATGAACGATTTTCGATTAAACAAATAAAAATCTTTAAATTTATTTCAAGTACCTATATATTGGAAATTCTCTTAAAATAAAGATATAAATTATAAAATTTGTAATAAATTTCCAAGAAAAAATAAATAACTTTATCTGTATAATTTATTACGAAACAATAATATGATTTATTATCTGTATGATTTATTAAGAAATTTTAATAAAATTTCGTATAGTTTATCCTCTATTTTGTTGAGTTTAACTTACATACCTATTTTAATCCATTCTAACATTTCCATACCAAAGAAAACTGTATGAACATTGTACAATGCTGAAAATGATTTAAATTAATATAATATTCACACTAATATTAAAATTTGAAAGTTACTCTGGCTCTTTGTTTGTTACTTAATATCTCATACATAACGACTAAACCGCTGAACCGATCGTAATGATATTTGACAAAATGAAGGCCTGGGACTTGGAGAAGGACATACGTTACTTTTAGTTATATAATATATTTATCAGGAGTTGTTTTCAAAGCAAAATCTAGATGGCGCTACGGGTATTTTAAATAATGTCATCAGCTTTTTATAATTAAAATCATTATTTAAACATGACATTTTAGTAATAATAGGTTTAAAGTAAAACAAATACACTTAATGCAAAGATAAATGCGGCTTTCTACTTTTAAAGGTGAACTTTAGAATTCGTTTTGGCATAGATACGAGTATGTTTTATGGTTCCTCAATTCCACCACAAAAGAAAATTCATTTAAGCAAGGATAAAACCCCCTTTCTTATTAATAACATAATATTTTCCTTATCACCATTTCCTTGAACAAAATCAATCACAAAGGCACCATGATGGATATACTAAGTTTTTTATATTCATAGGGAAGGGTTTGAAAAACGTGGAAAATCTTTAAGTGAAATATGATGAGGGTAATTTTGAACCCCGAAGAAAGCATTCCTTTCACAAGAAAGAACAATGATAGGAAAGTTTTGGTAAATTTCGATGACCATAAAAGTACACATACATACATAACACACATACAAACTTAAATACATACTAATATGATATGTATATATATATATATATGAACATCCTTCAAGAAAAGAACATACTTCTTTTTAAGAGACTGGTAATACACACACACACACACACACACACATGTGTGTGTGTGTGTGTGTTAAAAAGAAGTATGTTCTTTTCTTGAAGGTTTCTAAGTCATATCAGTCCGAAATAATATTTCACAGTAGGACTCCTTTTATTTTTCGGTAAATATGACTCTCTTACCTGTTTCCGCTGCCAAGCAGCAGTCCATGCACTGCTGTGTTCAGCTCTGAAGAGTAAAGAGAGTCAGTATAATTACAGGCTGTGGGGTATTCCAACTTAATCCTCGGAAGTGACAACCTGCAGCCTTTTTGTTTGAGGTTAGATGCAGCAGCCGCTTACCATCAATCTGTTGGACTGGAACGTCGTTTGCCACTTAAATTATTTAAAAAAATTGTGTCATGCTAGTCCTTGTTTGTAGGGTAGTAATAAGTATATAAAAGTAACGTTTTACGTGGTAGAGCCATGCAGCAGCTATATTAGTAGTATAGTTGTAGCACGAATGAGTCGGCTCGACCGGGGAAGGACCACGCTCTCACAGAATACCAGCGTAAAATGGCAGCTTGACACTGCTGTGTTTCGTATGGTGAGTGTATTTGGTTATGGTGGTTATGGTGGTTGATTCTTTATTGAGGATAAATGTAGATGTCTATGGGTCACAGCAAACACTTACCATCAGGTGGACTGTGTGCTCGTTTGTCCCCTATCCTATAAAAAAAATCTATGCACCTATACATGTAAATGTAATTGAAGTGTCTGTCTGTAATATTGAAATAATTGAATCCTATTTAGCACAGAGTGTTATTTGCATGCAACCAATTTTTTTCAATTTTATCTATTAGTGTGCATTTGGAATGGATGACCGATTGTGATGGAATTTTATGCGCAGATAGAGAGCAATGATAGGAGGGATCTAGGCTATATTTTATCCAAAAACTTTGATGATTTAAAAAAGTGATAAAATAAATGATCTTTGACTATCTTAAATCTAAATAATAGATTAGACATTTATTTATTTAACAAGTACACTTACAATAAACATTTATAATAACAGGTGTACATAACAGTCACAGATTGATTCGTGCAACTTAATTTTGAATTAATTTCTAGTAGGAATAACATCCAATCATAACAATAATTATAATGAAAAATAATTCAAGTAGGTAAATTATATACGTAAATAAGAAAAAATCTATTGAAAAAAAAAACAGGTTCAATTATTGCTAAAAAAACATGGTAGATATTATATTATCTTTAAAAAACAACTACAATTATATATATTAATAGATTCCGTCCAGGCGGAGTCGGGGCAGATCGCTAGTAAATAAGTTAAATCCTTGAACGTGGTCCTTCCCTGAATGAGTCGGCATTTTTACTTGATGTAGTCTCTTGGCAGTGTGGCCTTACAACATTGAATAAACGGGTTTACATATATGCAAGTAAACGTCGATATAAATAATAAAATACAGACTTAATAATACTTAAGCAATCCAAATACAAAACGAAACAAAACAATGGATATATAAAATGTACACTCGTGGAGAAAAGTGCAAAGAAGAGATGCAGTCGTTAGCGCATACCCTCAGGGTGCGTCTGAAAATACACTGAAGTAATCTCACGCTGTTTTTCTCTAACTTTTACAACAGTAGCTTTACATTGCATGCTAAGCTTTATTCTGAAATTACCTGTAAACTGTGGAACGGCAATGTATATAATGGCTATGTGTAAAGACGAGCTTATAGGAAATAAACGGACCATTTTTGTGAGTGCTTGCTGAGTGGATCGTTTTATGTTTTATATCAGGGCTGTGCACGTTGGAGAGATTTATAGGTCAATGAAAATTATGACTTGAGCTGTGACTTAATATTATAAGCCTTAAATTGAAGAAAATGGACTGGTTATGTCTATCACAGAAGTGACAACTTTTGAGTAGACGTTTCATGAAGGAGTTTGTCATGCATGAAGCCGAAGAGTGGGTCAAAATTTTGCGCCTTGGGAGAGGTTTGTCTAACAATCGACTGCCGCCGGCTGGCGATAATAATGTTGTTGAAGAAAACAGAACACATAATATAGCTTTTATTAGATACCAGTGACCAACATAACTTTATATTTAATTTTATATATCCACATTTTATTAGTGGTAGAGCCACGCTGCATCTATATTAATAGTATAGTTGTAGCACGAATGGGTCGGCTCGACCGGGGAAGGACCACGCTCTCACAGAATACCAGCGTAAAATAGCAGCTTAATGCTGCTGTGTTTCGTATGGTGAGTATAGAGAACCGGAGACCCTTTTTACTGGAAAAGAGGCATTCTATCTTAGTCCTCACTGCTGACAACGCATCTGCATTTAAATTCGCAAACGAAGATAGATGTAGATGTCTATGAGCCACAGCAACCACTTACCATCAGGTGGACTGTGTGCTCGTTTGTCACCCTTATTCTATTTAAAAAAAACATAAAACATAACATAAACATTCACGCCTGACACGATCCTGACATACCTCTCTCGTCTCCTTTACATCCATATATCTACGCATACACGCTCGTTGGTTAAGGGTACTCCTAACCTGGCCCATTTTCAATATATCGCTAATTTGGTCGATAAACCTTTATCTAGGGCGTCCCTTCCCGACTCTGCCGTTCACATCCGCAACATAAATTTGTTTTGTCACTCTTTCCTCGTTTATTCTTTCTACATGACCAAACCAGTGACTACTGATATAAATTAATATTTTATAATTTTTATAATTTTCAAAATACAATGCTTAGAAAAATATTATAATGAATATTTGGAGTCGTGAAGGAGTTTGCTTAGGCACCGTGCTTAGGCAAACTCAAACTCAACTCGGCAAACTCCTTCATGAGACGTCATACATATAGCCGAAGATCGCGCCAAGATTTTGCGCATTGGGAGATGCCTATGTCCAACAATCGACTGCCACAGGCTGATGGTAATGATGGAGTTGAAGAAAACAGAATATATTATATAGCTTTTATTTTTTTAAAGAATATTTTATTATATACAATATTAAAAACTATAATTAAAAAAAAAACTAAATCTAGTAATTTAATTATCAAACAGTCCTACCCCACGCGGTATCGTGCCAAGAACGCTGGCTGCGTTTCCCCACTGAATGGCTATACTTAGGCTTTGAGCGAGAAAAGAGCCAGCCCTCTTATCACCAGCAGCAACGACCAGCCGCGGATGGAGTTCCTTTAAGAACTTCACCGCACGTAGACCCCACGGACCGATAGTCTATACAGCTTTTATTAGATACCAGCGTCTACTGATATTAATTTAATATTTTATAATTTTCAAAACATAATGCTTGGAACAAATATGATGATAAATCTTTGGAATCCAATTTTGTCTACCAATACAAGTGAGCCACTCAGTATTTTTACGCCGACCTTAGAAAATCTAACAGAGCACACACAAAGGATTCATATAATTTTGTTAGTGAGATAAAAGACCTACATCTCGCTGACAATGAGACTATGGTCAGTTTTGATGTTCAGTCACTATTCACATGCTTACCTATTGAAGACTGCATCTCAATTGTAACTAGGAAGCTAGAAGATAACAACATGCCTACAGAATATGCATTATTACCCAAACACTGCCTCACATCTGGCTATCTATTGTGGAAGGAAGAGTTCTACAAGCAAGTAGACGGTGTGGCGATGGGCTCACCTGTATCTCCCGTAGTCGCCTACATATTAATGGAGGACTTTGAGGAGAAAGCCCTTCTTACTGCTCCTGTAAATCCAAGATTCTACAAGCGGTACGTAGACGATACTTTCACAATTTTACCATCTGACAAAGTAACTGCATTTTTAGACCACCTTAATTCCATAAACTCTAAAATACAATTCACAATGAAGTTAGAGGCAAACAATTATTTAGCTTTCCTAGATTTTTTATTCATCCGAAATCCTGATAACACTATTGGTCACACTGTGTATAGGAAAAAGACCCATACCAACCGATATTTAAATGGTGAATCGCACCATCATTCATCACAGTTAGCTCCCGTGGGAAAATCTTTGTTTCAGAGAGCACGAGGGATCTATGACAGAAAAAATCTGGCCGCCGAGCTTCAGCACGTCGAGCAAGTATTGCAAGACAACAAGCTTCGGGTTCCGCGCCTACGTCATGGTGACCGAGTGAAGCCGACCACAGTCAAGCGTGTGCCTGCTGTACTACCCTATGTCAGAGGAGTCACAGACAAGGTTGGCTACATCTTGAAGCGGGCTTCCATTAAAACATACTTCAAGCCGCCGAAGAAGATTAGTCAATTTTTACCATTCGTCAAGGTTCATATCCCTCTACAAGATGCAGGAGTGTACAAGCTGGATTGTGAATGTGGTCTGTCTTACATACGACAAACAAAAAGATCCATAAACACCCGCGTAAAAGAACATATAGCTGACTTGAAGCACCGACGTTTCGGAAAGTCTGCAGTTTGTGAACATGTTCAAGATCGTCCCCGCCATTACATTAGATTTGATAGACCACAAATCCTCGCAAAGGAACACCGATTCCTACCAAGAATGATTATTAAATCATGATTATTATAAAAAACCCTAATTTCAATAGAGAAGATGGATGGGTGCTGCCATCTGCTTGGGATCCTATAATTAATAAAATTTAATCCAAAACAAAGTATACCACTGCAACACTTCAAGATACTGTAAGCTCATTCTGCGTAGATCGAACCAAAAATTAATATTCAAAAACTGAAGATAGCCGGACTAACTATAACATCGGGACGTCAAACACCTCAATCCCCCCGTGTCTATGGGTGCTGTAAAGCACCCAAAACGTCAGGACATAAAAAAGTTAAATTAAATGCGATAGAATCCGTAAAAATTAGATTAATTTATCATCAATGTAGTTAAAGTCAATTAAATACGCATTATTAAGCATAACTCAAAAACTTCTGGTCATATCTTGATGAAATTTATTTCTGACCACATGAGAAGCACCAGCTTTCAAATAAAAAAAGAATCATCAAAATCGGTTCACCAAGAAAAAAGTTCTCAGGTAACACACATAAAAAATCCACTCGAATTAAATAACTCCTCCTTTTTTTGAAGTCGATTAAAATGAACTTCGCGGACCGCTTAAATTGTGGCAGATCAAATGTGGCCCGCGGGCCGAGATCTGGATTCTGGACAGCCCTTGTATATGTCGACTTGTTTATATCAACAGATGTTCGCTCGTAGCGAGCAAAGAGTTGTTTTGAATTTGTGCCGTTTGTATTTATCTGCACTTATTGTCGCGAGTTACTGAGGAAGCGCGAGGCATTTTTGTGTTACTTCTCAACTTAGAGCTAAAGTATATTCGATGAGAAACGTTCTAGAAACAACGGTGTTGTTTGTTGTGTTTAGTATGGAACTTACCTAATAGAAGAACCTAAACAGGCGCAGTCAGGGCAAGTCGCTAGTTATTAATAATCGCCAACACAATTCTCAATAAAGTATGGTTGTAACTATAATTCTGCCTTTTTGATAAACTAGTTTTTTCTGATAAATTCGTAAATTATTGTCTGTCAAGTTAAAATCTTTATTGAACAGTTTTATGTATAATTTTAGCTATAACACACTGAAACTCCACTATTTTGTAATTATTAATTTTTATTGAATAGAAATAATATGTAGAAATGTAAACTGTAAATCGTAATTACAAATTGTGAATTGTAACTTTTAGTAGACAGCACTCCATCTAGAGAGATGCCGCTTTCAGTACAAGGCTGCTACTCAAGATATAACGTTATATTAATTCTTCTAAGTTATATAATGATTTCTTATATTTACGCGAACACTACACATTGAATAAAACTATTTTTACGGATTTTATCGCGCTTAATTTACTATTTTAATTCCCGACGTTTCGGGTGCTTTACAGCACCCATGGTCACGGGGGGGACTGAGGTGTTTGACGTCCCAATGTCATAGTTAGCCCGGCTACCTTCAGTTTTTTGAATATTGTTATTCTTCTAAGTTATAATCAAATTTGAATAATTTATTGCAAGAAAAAAAAATCAATTCCGACGAGGCAATCAAAACCGCCTTCAAAGATTTTATTGATTCTTGCTCCCAAAATTTTTTCATCAAATATATGAATGTACTACATATAAAATGACAAATATGCATAGATAACAATGGTATATACTTTGATTGATTAAATATATAATAATTTTTTTTTAATTTTGTTTTTGAATATAAAATGCCAATTTTATATGTACCTAATATAGCTGCAGCATGGCTCTACTACTCATAAATAGCTTCAAAATATGATGTTCCTTTCTTCCTTTTATCCCATTATCCTCACATAAATTATATGTTTGTTTTTGTCACCCTTATTTTCTTCGAATGTGTTGCTGTATGTCACCCCTGTATTAAAATATACATTTTAGAAGCGCCCATTACAACATAATATTTTCGAACTAAAACACACGTTTTAAACAGTAACAGGGATCAAAGTAGAATCCGGTTCGTTAGAGGAGCTCTTAGCTCGCATAAAGCGGCTAGAGTGTAGCGTACATTGAATTTGCCTTACATTACGCTCATATCAAGTAACAAAGGCTTTTAACATATCAGGATAACAATTTACATATGCGGTACAGTTTTAATGGGGTACACGTTAGAGGTATCCATTATGTTGTAGCATCGCGGGAGTTAGATTTTATTTTGTAGATTGGGGTTGACTAACGAGCCACAATCTATCTGATGGTGTAGCATGGGCCACATCTACATCTGTCCTCAATTAAGAATCAAAATACAGATGCGTTGTCACTCATGAAGTCTGAGATGTAATGCCTCGCTTCCAATTAAAAGTGTCTCCGTTTTTCTACACTCACCAAACGAAACACAGCAGCATTAAGCTGCTATTTTACATTTGTATTCTGTAAGAGCGTGGTTTCTACCCAGTTGAGTCGACATATTCGTGCTACAACTATTATATTATAATAGCAGCAGTGTGGGTCTACCACGTCGTAAAATAAATATATAGAGCCATAAATAAGAGTTTAACGGTCAAAAGTCAAAATTACGCAATTCGCTCCTTTATTAGATTTCACCACATTCACAGCTTCCAAGTTGGCTATATCACGAAGTTCACGACTCATACGTAGCATTTGGCTCGTCACTGTCAAGTTTAATTATAATTTCACTGAACTGCAGGCAGGCACGAGGGCCCCAGGAATAGATCCAAGTACGTGCCCCGACTGCGTTATTAGTTGAACAATTTTCATATTAGCTTAAATAATGTGATGGCTCAAGTTGCAAATTAATTTAAAAGCGGACAGCGGAATTTTTCATAGCAAAAGGGTGGAAAACGAGCACACAGTCTACATGATGGTAAATGGATGTCATATCCTATAAACACCTACATCTATCTTCGATTAAGTATCAAAATGCAGATGCGTTGTCACCCCTGAAGACTAAGATGGAATGACTTGTTTCTAGTAAAAGGGATCTCCGGTTCTCTACACTCACCATATGAAACACAGCAGCATTAAGCTGTTATTTCACGCTGATATTGTCAGAGAATGTGGTCTTACCTCAGTCGAGTCAACCCATTAGTTCTTCAACCATAATATAGCTGTAGCATGGCTTTACCACCTGTAATTCAATTACTTAACCTAAGAAATTCAACAACCTCAATAAGACTGGTAATACCTACTTTTTAGATTATCTGTACTAATATTATAATAACAACATGATATTATTAAATAATTAAATAAATAATAACTAAAATAATAATTTGGAATTAAGTACAAATCTTTATAAGTGTGCCTTCTTCTAACATCAGGTGTTAGAAGTCCACAGCTGGATGGAGCTTTCGATGGAGCCCTTTGAGAGGAGGATTCGCTATAATCGTCGTGCTTGGTTGGCGGAAACCGACCGCAGTACCAGGTGTTCCGCACCTTTGATACTGCTGCCCATTGCCGGTCTGGATATTTTACGTCTGGTTTAAATACAAGATATATACCGCCACTACGGCAGGCCTGCCGTAAGGTCCGTAAGTGTGACGGGGAGCGCAAAGCACAACAGGCGGCGTCCTTTTTCCCCATTTTATTGCACCGCAGGCAGCAAGTCTTTAACATTAGTATAGGCGCCTTTTACGACACCCACTGGACAGATTGGGTAATTATATTATAGAATATAGACGGCTCTGTGGCGCAGTGGCTTAGCAATGAGTTGCAGCGCTTAGAGCCGCGGATTCGAATCCCGCACAGAACAAGTATTTGTATGGCCTACAAATAATTGTTCCGGGTCTGGATGTTTGTCCTTGTGAAATTCATGTATGTAAACTGCCCCCACGATACATGAGAAAATGCTAGTGCGGAAGTTACGTTTTAAAAAAAATTAAAAAAAAATTAAAAAAATTATTAATCACTTAGTCTACCTGACGGTAAGTGGATGTTGAGGCACATAGACATAGACTCCTCGATTAAGAAATAATTAAGAATCAAATATAAAAAAAAGTCTCCGGTGCTCTACCCTCACTATACGAAGCACAGCAACATTAATCTGCTCTTTTACGCTTTTATTCTGTGGGAGCCTGGTCCTTCCCAAGTCTATCCAGTCCACTAATCCAGTGCATGTTGGCGGACTTGACAATATATTCTCGAAATAATTCTCAGTTTTATAATTTTTTTTAATAACGACATTAAAATAATAAATATTATCCGCATATTTTACAAGGAAACACGGGTTAATTCATAATAAAGAAAAACAAGATAATTAAGTTGCGTGTGCTATTACTGGAACATGTTAAGTCTTTTGACGAAGCTCGTAGCATGTTGAAAATTTTATTTGTGATCATTTGGTCTGTTTAAATCAAATAATTAATAACAATCTGTTTCAGAACACGCTATCTCTCATGACATGAACCGTTCACAATCTCGAAGCGATTTCAAGTTAGTGCGGGAGCAAGTTGGGGCCGCGTGTGCTCTTTACTGTGTATTTCGGTGTTGCACCCCACCTGTATTATAATTAGTTTAACTACTTCCTCGACAATATAACCGATTTGTAGCATTTCCGTGGAAATGTGAGGTTTTTGAAAGACATTAAACGATATTAGTTATAATTTGAATATGAAAATAGGTTGTTTTAATAAGCTAATAACATACGATTAGAAATTCTGTCAACGTTGGCGCTAGGGTTAAGGATTTTTACTTACT